>CM062817.1:608301748-609599958 GCA_031772625.1 Pinus tabuliformis
TTTCAGTTTGACTGACAAATCAAACTGTCTTTTACATGATCAGGCTCAGTATGTGCATGTAGGGCTGCCAGCAATTGCATCTGTGATCTGGTTGAAACACTCTCAAGCAACATTCTTTTCAGGTTTACTTTAATGGTTGATCTGACATTTCAGTATTACCTGATCTATTGTTTTTACAGCAAAGTAGGGTAGATTTTGTAAATAAATAAGCAGCCAAAAGGCAGCATTTCATTCTGAGTTTTATTACAGTTTTAGTGTGAATTTTGCTGAGTCAGTTTTTCAATCATTTCAGTCAAGTTTCAGTCCATAAAGGAGTCGAAAGTCTCGTGTTGTCTGTTGCAATAATGACTCCATAGCCCAATGGATGGAGGCACTATTTTCTCTCCCAAAGATCTACAGTTCTTGGCACCTCCAAGAAGCAGCAGCTGCCATCCCCATTGGAGCCAATGTTAGACTCCGTCTTGTAAGCTTGCTGCAGTCAAATTCTCCAATGTTCATTTCTCCTCATTTGCAATCATTGATGTTACTGTGGTCCAGAAAAGAGTAATTTCAAAGTCAAGGTCTTATAATTGGTCTTTAAACATGTCAAATGATGCCTACAGGCTAGAAGAAGGTTGAGTGAGTTTATATTTCAAGATGGTTATCAATGCAAAATTGATTCTTCTTCAAAACCCTGTTTTGAAGAAGAAATCATCAAATGTGTTTTTTAGAATATGTAATTTGTCAAAGTGTTCCAAAGCTCTATAGTTCCTCAATGGGAGCCCTGTCTCAGCTTCAGCAGCTCCTATCCCTGCAAAACACTCAACAGAAGAAAAGTCATCATTCAAGCTCAGAAAATTAGAAAAGGAAACAAAAGACAAAGTTGTCTTAAAGGTGAATAAATGCTAATTTTGAAACATCATAAAGCGAATGGACCAGCGGCAATTATAGGGTGGAGAGGAGCAGGTGGAGCGCGCATCTTTCGATCAAACACTTGACAGTTGTGGCATGTTCTGACAGCAAGGATACAATCTTTAAACATAGACGGCCAGAAATAGCCAGCGCGCAACACCTTCTGAGCTGTGGCATACCCAGACATATGACCGCCACATGCTCCAGAGTGACAATCATTCAAAACTCTCTCAGCCTCTTCGTGAGTTAAACAACGTCGAAAAACTAAGTCTGCCCCCCGGCGATAAAGTGTATCTCCAATAATTCTGTATTGCTGGGATCGAAACCGAATCTTTCGACGGGCTTCCTTGGACGCTTCAGGCCAAAAGGTTTGGGTTTGGAGATAGATGATTATATCCCCATACCACGAATCTAAAGTGCTAATAAGAAACAAAGATTCGTCCACAATGGACTCCTCTGACACAGTCTCTGTGTCAGCACTCGGGAAATCACACATCAATTCCGCAAAAACTAAAGATTTCTTAGACTTGGACTTCTCGAACTCCAAGTCGAACTCTTGCAGGATAACAATCCATTTAGAGTACTTGCCCCCTAGCAGTTGTTTTGTCAAAATATAAATCATAGGGTTGCAATCCGAAATAACTGTAGTCTTGCGGAGAAGAATGTAGTGACGAAAACGCTGGACAGCTTGAACGGCTGCCAGGGCCAATTTCTCCACATGCGAATATTTTAACTCAGTGGGATTTAAGGTTCTACTAAGATAATATATCACATGCTCTGCTTTGAATTCATCTTCTTGAACTAACACCATTCCAATGGTGGAATGCGAAGCTGCGAGGTATAAGAAGTAGTCCTGGTTGTAGTTGGGAGGATGCAATAACGGTGCATGGGTCAACGCGTGTTTCAGTGCATCAAAAGATTGTTGGGCAATCTCGTCCCAAAAGAATTGTGCGTTCTGTTTCAACAACCGTGTAAAACCTTTAGTGACCTCGGCGTAGTTTGGGATGAATCGGCGTAAAAAGTTCGCTTTCCCTTGCAAACTTTGGAGTTGGCGCAAACTCGAAGGAGGAGGCAATTTGATGATAGCCTCGACTTTCGAGGGATCGACGCGAATGCCGGCTTTTGAAACAACAAATCCCAGCAATCGACCTGTTTCTATACAGAAAACACACTTGTGGGGATTCAACCGAATTCGATAATGCCTACACCTCATAAAGATTGCTCGTAGGTGGACAAGGTGATCAGCTCGTTGTAAAGAATGAGCAGGCAAATCATCGAGATAGGGTTGCACAATGTGCTTGATGTCATGAAATGCATAAGACATTGCCCGTTGAAAAGTGGCCCCGGCATTCTTAAGTCCAAAAGGTAATTTGCAATAAGCAAATGTCCCCCATGGACAAATGAATGCCGTTTTTGGTTGATCGGCAGGTAGAATATTGATTTGATTATAGCCTGAGAAACCATCCATGAAGGAAAACATCTCACTTCCGGCACAATCATCAATAATTTGATCGATATAAGGCGTAGGATAGTTGTCTTTTGGACAAGCTCGATTGATATCCCTATAGTCGATACAGATTCTTATTGTTCCTTGTTTTTTATTGACGGGAACAATATTCGATACCCAATCCGTTAACGGGATCGGATAAATGAAACCTGCTTTCAACAGCTTTTCGACTTCTGCTTTAATCGCAGCCGCTTTTCGAGGGTGAATCTGACGCAACCGTTGCCGAATGGGTTTAGCATTCGGGTAGGTTTTGATTTCATGAACAACAATGGCAGGATCAATTCCCGGCATTTCCTCGTAAGACCAGGCAAACACGTCGCGGAATTCTTGGAATAGGGCCTTGTAAGTTTGGATTTCTTCTTCAGTACATGCGGCACCTATATGAATGTTCTCCTCGATTCCGGGCTTCACTGAAATATCAATGGGAATAGTACGAGAAATATTCCCTAAATTCAGCTCTGAATCAGAATGTTTCGTTGGATCCTGAGCGTCTTTGACATATTCAGCGGTAAAGATAGATGAAAAATCATTTTCAAATGCATCATCCTTAGGTAAAAACGAAGATCTGTGATGGAGATCTTCCCATGGTAGATCATCTACACTTAGGATTTCGCGAAGTTGTTCGTCAGATGACACTTCTTCGGGAAACGTTATCCGTTCTAAGGGTGAGGTGAAAAGTGACTCTTCACTGACCACATTCATTTGGTCGGTTGAATGAAAGTCGGTAAAAGACATAAGAGCTTCATAAGCAATCTCATACGGACTCAACGGCATAACATCACCGAGTGAGTCTAGCTCAGAGTCAGAGGGAACATACCAAGGATCATCATAAATAATGTTTTCTGACGTGATCATATGAATTGTTGCAAACGAAGGGTCTGCATTGAGTGGAGGGAGAGGAAAAGTTCCCAGTAAACCGGAATCCTTAACTAAACCTACACCAATGTCCCTATAAGGGATTGTCGTTTTACCAACATGCTGGATAGTTTCTAAAGAGGTTGGGTCGGATGAAAAGTATGTCAGCTGATCAATAGTCACGATCTTACCGTTATGTGGAAACTTAATGACTCTGAAGACCGATGAAACGACCGCTGTCATAGCATATGACCAACTTCGACCCAAAAGAAGGTTGTAGTCTAGAGGGGCATCAACCACTTCCACATCCAGACTAACGGTTTTACCTTCGACCCCTATAGGCAATTCTTGTAGAATACCAAACGGACGGAACCCACGGCCATCAAAGGCCTTAAGGATGGTGGGGGATTGGTTCAACGAAGGAGAACCAAGCGATCTCCAACATTGAATCGACATAATACACGTAGAAGCTCCCTCATCAATCACAGTCCGATGAATAGGCCTGTTTTTGACTATCACTGGAATTTGGAAAGCCATTTGATGGGGGAGACGCGGTGTACTACTTTCTAGATCAAAGATCATTAGGTTCGGGTCCTGAACATCGACAGCTCCAATAGCCGACAAAAGCAATTTTCGTTGCGCTGGACATGATTGCAGCACTTCGAGTGCCGACATTGCTGAAGGTGAAACAGCTAAGTCTTCAACAATGTTGTAATTCTGGGCTGCTCTCGCATGTGGATTGAAAGCAGACCTTCGAAGTACACCCTTGGCGGGCGGCTTAATCACTAAGTCTGGGTTAGGTTTTTCGATCTGTAGTGGATCGGAACCAGGAGCTGAGGTTGATGGGTTAGAGTGAGAAGATTCTGCTTCCTTACCATCAACAGGAGCCTTACTACCATAATCTTGCGATCGAGTCGCAATCCTGACATGAGACATCATCAAAATGGGTTCTTCACTGGCATTCGAAGAAGAACCTATCATCTTATTCTCCTGCTCTGGAAATGGATTTTTAACACAGCAGGAGTGGGAGAACCTTTGACTATTTTTACTACCTCGGCCCGATGAGGGCAGTCTCTCGTAAAATGATCTTCTTCACAAATAAGACAAGGATAGCGAGGTTTGCGCTTTTCGTCATTGGTTTCCGACTTTTCCGTTTTCTCCTTTGGAGCCTTGTCTGCTTTAGCCTTCTTCTTTCCTTTCTTCTTTCCACCGTTTTTGGATTTGGCCGTAGATGACTCTACAGCGTGAATGTCGGCGGTAAGTTCAGGAGGAGAAGACTCTCCTGTCGGAGAATCAGGCAAAGTGATAATTGGAGTATTGGAGGCCTTGGAAGACTTCTTCTTACTCTTCGTAGTCACGATACCGATCATACCATCAGCGGCATGAGATCCCGAAGGAGCAGCAGCGATTTGGTTTGACTTTGGAAGATCCGGAATTTTCTCGTGTAACGTACCCGACTGAGTGTAAACTAAGTCAAGGTATTGTGCCTGAGCAATGACTTGCTCCTCAGTAACTACTTCGGCCTTAGCTACATCTTCAGTAATTCTTGGTAATAATGATTTGACAAACCATTCAGCTAAGATTTGGTCCGGGATAAAAACTTTCACTAATCTTCTTCGACGTCTCCACTCATGGATGTGATCAGAAATGTACGTGGATGTCGATTGTTTTAGCGAAGTTAATAACTCTGTACCATTATCGTATCTGACTGGTAACTGAAAATGAGTTAAGAACGAGGTAGCTAACTGGCTAAAGTTGTAAAAAGAGGCCCGTGGTAACTCAATGTACCACTTGGCTGCGAGACCAATGAGTGTACGCTGGAAAAGACGTAAGCGGATGGAATCATCTGAGATGGAATTTGATGCACACCAGAGGTGGTAAGTCATCACGTGATTAGACGGATCCTCTCCAGACTTACCTTCGAACTTGGGTATATCGCTGGGCAACTTATTTGGCATTGGCGGCCAGAACGGAAGATATTGAATTGGATCGTTCGTTAGGCGCGTCAAGTCGGGTAAATCTAAAGTCGCAATAAACGGTAACTGCCGGTTAGGATCTCTAAAACTCTGAGTCACAATACCAGCCCCAGGAGGAGGATATCCAGGATAACTAGGAACAGGAGTCGCATTTGGGATATTATATCCTCCTGGAAAACCAGGATTAACCGGACCGTACTGGGGTTGCTGAGGTGGTTGATAAGTGTACCCAGGATACGGTTGATACTGGTAAACCGGTTGTTGGGCAGCTTGCCCAGGTTGATACTGTCCCTGGTACGGAGGTTGAACAAATTGAGGTTGAGTAGTAACAACCGTACTTGTACCAGGTTGGCCTACAGGCATCTGGACTGTGGTTTGAACCGTGGGTCCAGACAACGGTACAGATGTCTGAGGAGTGGTTACAGGGACAGTAGAAACCGGAGCTGCCGATACTCCAGAAGTAAGCATGGTAGATGAAGCGGTAGTTGCTGCAGCCGTGTGAGGTGGAGTACCAGGTGCAATTGGCGGCTGAGTAACTACAGAAGTTACAGGGGTCTGAACACTTGACTGGACAGGTTGCGGTTGCTGGGGTGGACCAGGAACTGCAGGTTGTCCTGCTTGAGGTACCGACTGTATACTTGGTTGCGACATCTGTTGACCCTGTGACGGATCCCATGTTAACATTCCAGGGTATTGACTCGTAACAGGTTGAGGATACTGAGATCCATAGCCGTATTGAGGATAGGGTTGATAACTGTAAGGTGCAGTCCCATATGATTGCCCTTGAGGTGGTTGATAACCTTGACCAGGGTATTGACCCGTAGGTTGATAACCTTGAGGTAAATACGAATACTGGGGTTGACCTTGACCTTGAGGTTGGTATCCTTGAGGTTGATACCCTTGGGGTTGATACCCTTGGGGTTGCCATCCTTGAGGTTGCCATCCTTGAGGTTGATAGTGATACTGAGGTTGACTTTGGGGTACATATTGAGGCTGGGGTTGATACCCTTGGGGTTGATACCCTTGAGGTTGCCCCCCAGTCACAAATGAAGTACCTTGAGGTTGCCCCCCAGGCATTAACGAAGGTTGCCCCCCAGGCGGTAATTGGCCACCTTGAGGTTGGTTAATGGGAGTTGAACCTGACATCATATAAACTTCACCTATACTCAATGGTACATTACCACTGTTTCCAACTAATAACCCATGATCAATGGGTTGAGGAGATGCTCCCGCAAAGGTACCAGAAAGTGATTGATACCCAGTAGGAACAGAAGGACCGCCATGTAAAAATGATTCAGGACTTTGTGAAAACACAGATGACTGACCAGACATATTTACAGGAGAATGAATTCCTCTAGGTGGAACCGGAGTACGAGGTGTAGAAAAACCTACTGAGTTGTCTAAAAAATTGGTTAATGCAAGGTACCAAGATTCACTTCTAGGAGGACTGTAAAAGATGGATTCACGCTCCCTTAGATCAAGGGTAATTAGATCTTCAGAATCAGAAACGCCTATTTCTTCCTCTGGAACAAGTTCTTCTATAGCAATTAATCCAACAGGAAGATTTTCGGTGATAATTCTTTCTATTCTTGGTGAATCAGGAACACTAGGAGTTGGAGTAACAGGTTCTGAAATTTCAGGTTCTTCGCCTGTTTCACTGGCAGATGAAAAACTACCAGCAAGCTCGGAAACTGTAACAGCTTCGGGATTGTAACCTGTTTCTAAACTTTGGTAATCTGGATGGACTACCAAGGAAAATTCTCCTTCTTCAGGTGATCCTACTCTACTGCCACTAGGAGGAGTTACAAGGACCTTTAACCCTTCTAAATTACCTGGGTCGTCTCGAGGAGGGGATCCCCTAAGTCTACGGGATCTTCTCAACAATTCGGCCACAGAAACAACTTCAGGAGACTGGCCCGCAATTCGACGGGACCTTCTCGGTAATTCCGCCACAATTAAAGATTTTTAACTACAACACACGAAAACAAAGTAAAAAATTTCAAATCAAACCACCTAAAGTCTTCTAAAGAACCAATCAAATTTGAAGCACACGCCTAAATAATCTAGAGCGTCAAACCACACACAAACAGTAGTCTTCCGGACCAAAACGCTAGTTGGTGATTAGGCCCAACCTCGCAGGATTCAGTACAGAAATAGTGGGTGGAACAGTTACCCCGGCAACCTGCTTAATGAATAGACTGGACCAAGTTCCTCCACTTTAACCGTCTCGAAGTGAAGCGAACCCCCCAGAAAATCCAAGTGAGTATAACCGACGTCTGCTCCAGGTACAGTGGGACCTTCCCTCCACCGTCACCTTGGGTAGAATCCTAGATATTATGGCCACTAAGGTTACCAATCACAACAATTACACCTGGGGGAACAGTCTAAACTCCGACAGCACGCAAGGGCAGAGTAGCAAGCTCCAATCCCCTTACCGGCTCCTTGACAACAATCCAAGGTTTACCGATAAGTGACCCCTGGCTCCTCGACAATGGTTAATCCGAGGTTTACCGTTTGTAATACGTACTGCCTGGCGTCGTTCCCAACGAGGGAGGAATGATCCCCTCACTGGTTCGGACACGAGCTCGTGTTTCTCCTTTAAGAGGAGCTTTCCCAGAATGTAACTGAAACAATTGGATTTGTTCTACTCAAGATAGACTATCTGTTTGGTTTTGTAGTCTTGGAGAGTTAAGTACTCACCTACTCCAAGACCCTAGCCTAAGCTATGTTGGTGCTTCAGAGCCCTAGAAAAATAAAGATTACTAGATTGATTTTAATTTAAGCGTTACTTTTAAGGTTGTTTCTTAAGTCAAAAGGTGATGGAAGTGAAACTAGTGGTGTGTTGACTCGACTCGAAACCACTACAAAATGCACCTAGAATGATTTATCCACTACTTTACTTTTTCGATGAATTGCTTAACTAAAAAGTTGAGAGAATGCAATCTTTATAAAAGCAACTTCTTAATTGAAGACAATCAAAGAAACAATTCGTTTTTCTTTTCCAAGCATAAAAACATAACTTCTCTTTACATGCACGAAAAAACTCTTTTCTTCTTTTGAAAACAAAAAGCTACTTGAAACAAGACTTTTTAAGAAGATGTTTTTGTATTTTTCTTTTAATAAAGCAAGTAAATCTAATGTAACCAAAAAATCAATCTTAACAACTCTTAAAATCTATGAAAATGCACTCATAAGCAAACTAAAGGCAAATTTACTCTAAGCAATCTTAACGAGGCCAAAACTAACAATGATTATTTCTAAGGTGTTTTACTTGATCACAATCAAATCAAGGACTAGCTTATTGCAGAATCAAAAACTAGCCAAAACAAAACTCTAATCTTTTTGTTCTTTTTGTAAAATGGAAATCAATACTTTATAAACAAGTAATTCGAAATTTGACCCAAAACAACTCAAATGGCAAGTTGCTCACAAAAGGAGACTTTACGACAGGCCCGACTTCTAAGAAGGTTGACTAACCAGAGAGATCTAAGGCTGGACAACTTTCTACTATCAAAGTCACTACAAAGCCTTTCCAAAAATCAAACCCTAGGTCGAAACTTCGTTGAAAACCACTAAAACACTCAAAGCTCACAAAACAAGTTTAGGTGAAAATTCTTGACAGGGTACTAAAGGATCTGGGCAGAAAACACTAAGGAAAAACAAAATCTAAAAGTAATTTAAAGCAAAAATGGAATTTTCTTAAGTTTTACAGGAAGACGCAGGCAACCCGTTGTCACAGGTGCGGCCCCGCTCTGTGCAGACAGCAACAGCGCGTCCAAAGACGCACTGTGCAGTACTCAGAGACTGCGTCCTTCTGGGAAAATGAAGAAAAACCAATCTAACTAAATCTAAAGCTAAGCCACCCAAATACTAATTCTCACAGTCAAAAACCAGAAAATAAAAATGATTTTCTCAAAGCAAAGTTCATATAAAGGAAAAGACTCTCTCATTAATGGATTCCCCAGTGGAGTCGCCAATTTGTCACACGGAATCTGTCAAGGGTGCGGACACGACTGACCTTCCTAGAAGTCTAAGACATTCTAATGACAAACAAGACAAAATGGAGTGATCTTTCTCTAAATACACCTTTTACAACATGAAAACTACAAGTGTTTAGGCTTACCTTATTCCAAAACGCTGTTGTTGAAGTCCGTTCTTGACGATCCGGATGAGCTCCTCCTTCAAGTCAATTCCTGCAACCACAAACAATCAAACAATTACCAAGCACTTGCATTTCATATAATAAAACATATATTCAACATGCAGACCAAGGAACACATGAAATAACTCATTAACACAAGCTATTGAGAAAAATAAACCAGTTTGTATTAATAACGAAACAAAGAAACTCTTACAACCTGGCCTTGGTGTTGTGCAAGTTCCTCCCAGGGTCCATCAAGGGTTTTCCTCTACTTTGACAAAGCTCACCCTCTCCCAAGTAGAATCAAGTGAAGACAATCTCTCCTCACAAAGGCTCTAATGGAAGACCTAAATCCTGCAGCATTTACCCAAAGAAAATGTATAGCTCCAACCTCCCTCCTTTTGGCTCAATGCCTTTATTTATAGTGCTGTAAAGAGGTTATTCAGGTCCACTATCAATGGGATCATCCCCCTCTATGGGTGGGATAGCTCCCTTATTGATGGGATAAGTTCCCCCTTAATAGAGATACATGAACCAACTGGAGGCGCATCCATTTCATCAAACCGACCTCTAGAATGTTCTAGAAGTAACCACAAGTAACTTTTTCAAGATAAAACTCGCGCATTTTGCCTTTTACAGAGGGACGCACCTGTCCCTTAACATACAGAGCGTCCATGGACGCAGATTTTGTGAACATGGTCAGCGTCCCCGCAGGTAAGGCTAGAGAGAACCTGCGACCCCAGAGATAAACATAGTTTTTACAAGACTTTCTCTCTTCTTTGAGTTTGAGATGGATAACAGAGGCATGAGACTTGCCTAAGAGGGTAGCATGATTGTTGATTTGAGCCATACTAACTGTAAGTAGTCAAGGTGACATTTTTTAGTGTAACAACGCGACTCTCAAATAGCTCTGATACCATGTAGGAATTTAAAGGGTAAGTTCCTCAGACAGAACACCAAAGGACACCACTCACAAACAGATCACAGATCAATACACCAGTATTTTTGACGTGGTTAAAACCCTCAAAGAGGGAAACAGTCCATGGCCTGAGCCAACGGGGCCACTTCAAGAAATATATTAATAAAAGAATGAAAATTTACATAAGCTTCTCTCATGAACGGTTACCCTACAAATGACCCTCCATGCTCTTTAAATAGAGATCATGGACCAATCGGGTGTTAAGCCACATATCAAGTGTCGGTAATACCGAGGAGAGAATGAACTGTCAGATCACTACATATCGTGACCGTCGGATTGTAAGTTACAAAATTTACATAGTAAAGAAACACACTTTACCTAACTCTATACTAGACCAAGTTATACTTAACTATTTCCTATGTGTCGGAATATCCTAACACATAGAACTAAATTAAAGTAAAATTTCTCAAAGTGCACTTCATTTTTTGTAGCCAAACAACTAACCAGAAAGACATAATAATTATTTCCCATTAAGGATTGAAAATATGAATTCAATAACAAATCAAAAAATTGAAGAGAAAAATTATTGGCATTAAACAATACGGTTGACTAAAAACCAAATTTTGGGAACAAATTTCATCAAATGCTAAGCAATAAATACTACATAAAACCAACTCTAATTTAAAGGAGGAGGGTATGATTCCTCTCTTCACCTAAGTAATGAATCCCTTTTTTTTTTTAGAGTACTAGAACTCTAGGTCTCTTTCCTGAGTATGGAAGAAGGCATGTGAATTGCGTGGACCCATATGGCATGGAGAATGTTTTATACATGTTACCAACAATTATTCAAGTGTTTTTAGGGCCATTATTGGCATAGAAAGTTCCTTTAGCTCCTAGGTTTGTAATTTCCATAAAAAAATCTCTCCAACATTTTATTTATATACTCTTTTTATTGTAGCTACATTTTTCCTTTTAAATCAATTTGGTGGCTAGAAATTCATGTTTCAATCTCCAGCAAGACATGTAGTCTAACACATGCCATATACACAAAACTATCGGTTTTCATCATTACGAACCTTTATAAAGTAGAATGATGTATTAAAAGGTCCCCCACTTGTAGAAAAGAATGATTAAGGTAATTTCATTCGATGGATTTCCTACACAATTATATTGTTAACATTATTTCAACATGAATATGTTGATTTTCAATCTCAATTTCTTAAATAATACTTGATATACTTTTGTACATATTTGTAGTTAGTGCCCTTGGACCCCAAGTCTTGATTATTCATAATGTTATTTTTTCTCTAATATGAATCTATCTTTTTTAGCTCAACTTGGAGAACATGCCTTCATATCCTTCTTATACTACTTCATAGCATACAAGAAACTTCTATCCTTAGTTAAGTTTCAATTGAAGAAAAGGATAAGAGTGGATTAGGATGGCCTTCTTCTAAAAGGAACGATGTAACCTGAGATGGACTTCCTAAAATACAAGCAAGTATCCTATATATCAAGTAATTCTTAACCCTGATGTAGCAATGTAGAGATTAAAAATATTACCTTAATAGAGGTAAGGAAAATAGTGGTGAGAATGGTATTGATGATAACTTCCATGTTTGTCCATTCTTTTTCTACCACATCTAGAAAATCCATTCATGCCTCACCTACAAAATAACTTGTACTGATATTGTATGTCTCCATGGCAAGGTACATATAACCCATGTGAACTCTATATATTGTGATAAGGCATCGTTTTTTCCAAATGTCACCAAAGTTCTTTTTGTACATAAACTAGAAAACTTTGATGGGACATGTTGGCCCTAACATCAGAGCCATGTGAATCACTCTTCTATTCTTTAGAACATAGCGTGCAATATTTGGACGATGCCACATGAAGTTGCAACATGTTGATATGCCTATATGGGGGGGAACTCTTTGTCTCACTTGTAGTATCCCTATGAATCTAGCTTTGTGGATCTACAAAGAATTATATTGTAGCACCCTCCTCCCACATCTACCCAAGTAACTGGCCAACCGAGGTAAACATGTGACGAAGAGTTGCTATGATATGATTCAACTCCCTATGTAGCAGTTAAGGAAGTGGAACTAACGGAACAAAGATAACTTGGTGTTCTACACATGGAACAGAACCCCCAAGAGCAATCCAACCCATCTAGGTGACCAGGCCGTGAGACAAACTGGCTTTTTCTGCATTAAACCTTTAGTCACTCCCTTGACGTGGGCATGCATGCCAATGGGAACCTCTAGTCACTCCCATAACAAGGCATGTGTGCGACTGGACATTCTTACAAGTATTTTTTTGCCAACAACTCTACATTTTGTGCCACTTTTTCAGGGCCAAGACTTAGGCCACTGCCCAAAACTCCATGAAACTTCCAAAAATGAAAAATAGCATTAAAACAATGATACAGATGCAAATACTCAAACAAGGACTTGATTGTTCCCTACTAGCCATGATAGGCATTTTTTCAAACATGTCACAGATATGCATCCTACATGTTTAAACACAATTTTGAGCATAGGGGTCTCAAGCTTATCTGAGAAAAACTAATAAGCATTGTTTCATCATCACAATAACTTCATTATCATAAATTAATCCACATATTCATTGTACAATCAGTGATTAACCAAAATATGATGAGTGCCATACATTTTCGCTATCATATAAATAATTCATAACAAGCATATAACCAACATAAATCTCATGGATATAACAGCCATATAAGCAACATAAAAAAAAATTATATTTACCCATAAAATATTAAGGAGAAAGAGAAATCTTATTGATGATTTCATAATACAACCAGGTATGGGACTTCCACAAACCACCTGACTATAGACTAGGCTAAACCAAATCTTTTTTTTAACTAGTCATCCTTGTGCCATATTCCAAGCATGAATGTGGGATCTCATAAAACAAATAAATCAAAACCATCCATGGTTTTAAGAGGACAAATCACATTAACCCTCAACTAGTGATTCCACCTCACAGTCAAACATCACTAACCATCACCAGATTGGTCTCTTCCCAAGTTGTATGGGGCTCCAGAGCATTTGTTCCAACCAAGGTTTCGAGGACTAGTAACTCAACTGACAACTGATGTTGGGCTTCCATAGAATTTTTCCAGCAAAGGCCTTGAGGACTCGTAACTCAACCCAGGTTGTTACAGGGTTTCTTGAGTGTTTGTCCAACCAAGGCTACCAAGAACTAATAACTCAACCCACAACCATGGCCACAAAAAAACTAACTAGAAAACAAAAGTAAAACCCACAACACCATGGCTATCTAGGAAATGGAAAGGCTAGGAAAAACCACTGTCAATGCAGGCAATCCTCCATGCCAATGAAATATCATAACCAAATAACCACATGCATATCTCATGCGTGCCAAAACTAGCAAGGAAATCATACATGAAACTCACTACCTATAAGAAAAATACATTCTAGCCATTGATCCCAATATCCACTTTTAATTTCATGCTTTTACTTTTCCTTCTTTCTCCAAATCCCAAGTATTCCATGTTGGTTGTTGAGCCTTATTATATTCTTTATTCATAGGTATCACCGCATTGGACCCTAATTATTAATGGGGAAGAAACGCCACCCATTTTTCACCGTGATGGGGGTCCAAGTGTGATGATGACAATTTTTATGAGCCCCCCTTGGCGGGGGTTCAGGGGCAGCACCCTCAAAGCTAAAAATAGATGTAAAATTTCTTTATAAAATATTGTAATTTCATAGTCAATCTGAGTTGTTCATTAGGTAGATGATCTGGTAGTAGAAGTTATGTGTAATTTAGGGTTTTTTTCCCTAGAAGGCAACCCCTCGCCATATATGAGGGAATTGTATTGCGACAAGGTAGAGGTGTATTTTGACAGAGAAAGCAAGAGGATATCGTGTGAGAGAAAAGAGGGAATTACAGCGCATCTACTGTAGGTTGTATCTCTACATTTTGCTGGATAATGTAAAAGGAAGGACTTGTTGTTTCTCTGTGGACATAGCCCAAATTGGGTGAACCACGTATATTTTTGTCTCTCTTGTTTTATGTGTTCATGTTTCTATAATATTTTATGCGTTACATTGCTCTGTAATATATAATTTTATAACATGCCACACTCCTCCAAGAGTGCTCCAAGAAAACTCTAAGTGTCCATGATTATGAGGGAGAGAGAAAATGAGAGCTCCAAAACTAAATTGATCGAAAAGACATGAACTGATCCTTATAAGGCTTTTTATTAATGAGGCCTCTATTTTCTTCATTTTCAATTTTTTTCCTTCATTTTCCTCCTCACATGTAACTTGTGACCTTTCACATCCCTTTTCTCCTAATTTTCATTATTTTCATAAATAAATGCCAATAAATTCCATTTTTCCTTTCCAAAGCCTTTTCCATTTCCTTTTCTGATTTCCATAGCCATTAGTTAATCATAGGTGGTCCCCATCACTATGTTTCTTCCCAACATCTAGCTTGGAATATGTATCCCATGACCAAGGTCTTATTTTACCTTTATTAATTTTTACATGGATTTTTGACTAGGGATGTTACAAAACTCTCCCCCTTGGGGGAACATTGTCCTCGGTGTTCAATGACACCTACAACCACAAAACTGTTGTAAACAAAACATACTTCCCATGGAACTTTATAACTTAGCTCATTGCAGTATTCACAATGACCAATCCTGCTGAGAAGCAAACCAAGATGACCACATAACAGCATGACAACCATAATGACATGACACCCATACCACTTGTTGGAGATTTATAAGATGACTCACAACATTATTTACATCCATATACATATGTACATCCACCAAAATATATACCAAACATATACCAAACATATGCCAAACATATTCCAACCATTAGCTCAACAAACAAATAGAGAAGGATACATAGCCCACATTTAATCTTCCATCTCTAGTGTAGCTTCATCGGGCCCAAAGTTCTTCCACTCCACTTTAACCTACTCGATTGCTCTATTCTAGAGAATGAGAATCTTTCTCTACAATATATGCCAAGGTTTCGACTAGAATTCTCCTTCTAGATCCACTTGCAATATAGATCAGTCAATTATATTATCAACATCTTTAGCATACGTTTTAAGCAATGACACATGTAAAACATCATGGAATTTCACTATTGGAGGCAGTGAAAATCGATAGGCTACCGGTCCAATCCTCAAAAGACTATTGAAAGGTCCACAAAACTAAGGTTCCATCTTGGCACATGATCCAATCTACAAGGAGCTCTTCTTGGGCTTGATGCACAAGTACACCTATTCCCCAACCTGAAACTCCTTAAACAACTTGTTCCAACCTGCATTACTTTTTTTCCTATCCTCTGTTGCCATTAGATTCTTTTTTATTACCTACATTTCCTATTCCATTTATGCTAACATGTCTGGTCCAATTAATAACCTATTCACCGGGTCGCTTGAAATGATGGGAGTATTACAACTCTGTCCATACAATGGCTCAAATAGACTCATCCTTAGTTATTCGTCATACCCATTATTGTAAGCAAACTCTACTAGTGGAAGATAATCTTCCCATTTCCACTACTGATGCATCTCGTACATCCTTAACATATCTTCCAATATCCTATTGACCCTCCATATGTGTCCATCTGTCTTTGGATGATAAGTTGTACTAAATTCCAATGTTGTACCTAAACCTACAAAAAACTCCTTCCAAAACTTGGGAGTGAACTTTCCATCCCTAGCTGACACAATCCTCTTCGAAACACCATCCAATATGACCACATCTCTGATGAACACCTATGCCACAGCACTACCTATATAGGTAGATATCAGTGGA
Source organism: Pinus tabuliformis (assembly GCA_031772625.1). Taxonomy (NCBI): domain Eukaryota; kingdom Viridiplantae; phylum Streptophyta; class Pinopsida; order Pinales; family Pinaceae; genus Pinus; species Pinus tabuliformis. The sequence continues at coordinate 608,317,878 of CM062817.1, forward strand.
ATGAAGTGTGCTACCTTAGTCAACCTATCCACCACAACCATTATGTAATCATGTTGTCTAGATGTTCTTAGAAAAGTTGTGATGAAGTCCATTGAAATAACCTTCCATTTCCACTCTGGAATCTAGATTGAATGTAGTAACCCACCTAGATTCTTACATTCTACCTTTACCTGTTGAAATTCCAAGAATCTCGCCACAAAATATTCCACTTATTTCTTCAATTTTGGCCAATAGTATAACTTATTCAATGTTGTCAATGTCTTATGGTTTCCCAAGTGACTTGAATATTGTTTCACATGAAACTCTCTCAAGATAAGCTTCTTGAGCTCACTATCATCTGGCACATATACCATGTCCCTAAATCTGATCAAACCATCTGTCGTGAGATGGTAGTCCACATCCTGTGAACCTATACTTGTACCTGTACCTGTGCCTGTACCTATGCCTAAGCTCAATGTACCTTTCATCCTACTGACCTTCGTGTAATATTTGAGCCTGTAAATTTGTCCCATAAGAACTCACAGTTTCTTTGTGGTTCACCTGTATCCTCTTGCTAAGAGAATCTGCAACCCTGTTCTCTTTATCGTTAATGTACTTAATCTCCAAGTCAAACTCATTGATTGTGGTGAACCATCTAGATTTATTGGCATTCAAATTCGATTGGTCAAATAGATACCTCAATCCACTGTGATCTCTCATTACTACAAACCTCCAACAAATAAGATAGTGCCTTCACATATTCAATGCATGGATGATCACTGCCAACTCAATATCATGTGTTAGATAATTCTTCTCATGCTCATTCAGTTTTTGTGATTCATAGCATACTACTTTTCCTTCCTACATAAGAGCTCCACCAAGTCCTCTCTTGCAAGCATCTATGTATACCACAAACTCTTTGTCGAGATCTGCAATATTTAGACCTAGATCATTTGTCAAAAACTATTTTAGCTACTCAAAACTGTTCACACATTCTTTTGTCCATTCAAACTTCTTCCCTTTTTCCTGCAATGACGTGATATGATATGCCATCTGAGAGAAGTTCCTGGTTGTAGGTTTTAACCCTGTACATAAATTAACTGCCTAGGAATTCTAAAAAATAGAAAATAAACAATGGTGAGAGAATAAAACATAAAACATATATCCATATGGATTTCCCCTGTATCCCAAAATCGGGACTACAAGATTGATTTTTCGTTATGTTCCTCTAAATGTTACAATAAATATATATACATTTTGAAGCATTCATAAACCCCAATCCATTAACCCTGGATTACAACAAAACAATATTTCCGTTGACCGGATCTACCATGGGCAGAAACCCATCATGCCAAAACCATGTGTGAAATCCATGGACAAAACCATACGTAGGTCTGCTCACCTAATATAGCGTTCAAAAATAAAATCTTGGGGCACTACCCCAGACCCTGTGTATGGGGTTTACTTCCCCCCGCTGTGCGTAGCGTAATAAGGGGGGGACACCCGCCTCACTCTAACCCTTCGCTTTGTGCGTGGGGTTATTCATGGAAAAAATATAACACACACCCAACACTGATGAACCTCGTGTACTAACCTACTAACCCCATAAATGATCTTACCTCATCCACATTCCTAGGAGTTGCCCATTCCATGTTAACCCTTGTCTTTTCTGGATCTACTGCTATGCCTTCCTTGGAAAAAACATGTCCTAAGTAATGTACCTCTGTTTGAAAGAAACTGCATTTGCTAAGCTTATCATACGATTGATGATCTCTTAGCAATCTCAACACTGCTGCTAAATGTTCAACATGTTCCTTTTCATTTTTAGAATATATCAATATGTCATCAACGAACACAATAACACTTGTCTAGATAAGGACGTAACACACTATTTATCAAGCACATAAAGGTAGCTAGAGCATTAGTCAAACCAAATGGAGCTACAACAAACTCATAATGTTTGTACCTAGTCTGAAAAGTTGTCTTGTGAATTTCATCTTCTTTAATGCATAACTGATGATATGTGGAGCTCAGATCAATCTTCGAGAACACTTCTGCTCCCTTAAACTAATTGAATAAATTATCAATCCTCAACAATGGATACCTATTATTGATCGTCACCTTGTTCAACTTCCTATAATCAATGTAAAACCTGATATTACCATCCTTCTTCTTCAGAAACAATATTGGTTCACCCCATGGTGATAAACTTGGCCTAATTTATCCCTTGTCAATAATTTCCTTCAACTACAACTTCAACTCTACCAACTATGGAGTGCTCATCCTATGTGGTGCTTTTGATGTTGGTGCTACCCCTGGTACCAACTCAATAGAAAATTCTAGTTCCTAATGACATGGAAAATATGAGATCTCTTTCGTAAACACATCTTGAAACTGTTGTAAAACTGGGTACATTCTCAAGACATCTTCATCGTCAACTTCCTTACCTTTGTCACTAGAAGTATGCACTACAAATAACACACACCCTTTTCTATGATTGTGCTTCACCTACATAGATGTCACCATTGTAACTGATGTTACTTTCTTCTTACCCTACAATATTCTTTTCTCTCCATTTTCATCCAAACACCCAATAACTTTGTCATAATAATCCACCTTGGTCCAATGGAGATACAACTAGTCCATACCCAAAACCATGATATATGAACCCAATGGAAATATATTCATTTTTGCTAATGTAGGCATACCATTCAACTTAAATGCACAACCTCTTACCCAATGATGAACTCACTTATTTGTACCTGTAGCCAACTGCACTAACTAGGCTCTGCATGTACTTCTTTATTCAAATCACACTTATCCACCGGGTCAAGATTAACATAACTATAATTAGATCCAACATCAATCAAAATAGAAACAAATTGATCACAAAGCTTACCATCCATCTCAATAATAGATGACCAGTGATCTTCCAACCTGTTATCCAATGTTGCATAGATCTTATGAACACTCTGACCAACATCCCAACCATCTATGCCTCCTGAGCACTATCAATCTATGGTCTACTACCATGATGCTATGGATAATATCTCCTGCGATTATCTTTTCCACAAGTCCAACACTATATAGGCTTCCAGCATGCATCCTTATTGTACTCCTCAAACCAGAATCCTTGCCCTTTGTCAGATGCATTGAAATTATTTTGCGATGCTGCATTCTCTTTATCACCTATGTCCTGAGGCCTTCCTTGCTTCTTATCCCATTTCCATTTATTCCTTTCATTACCTTTCTAGTCTATTTTAGTCTCAGATCTGCACTTTGTTTGCTCATAACAATGCTTTAGCTTCCAAAAGGTCTCCTCCAATTATATAGGCTCATCAACCTCAATTATGTCTTTGAATACTATTGAAAACCCACTGATGAATCTATGAATATTGGCCTTCTCATCCTTGAGGTAATGCACATACTTCAACAAATCCATAAATCTTCTAGTGTACTCATCATCGGTCATAGAACCCATATTTATCTCATAAAATTCTTTTTCCCTGTTGCCATAGTACCTCTCTGATAAATACTTCTTCCTGAATAATCTCTCGAATTCAATCCAAGTTAACTCCTCCTCATAAATATCTTTAACATTCTTTACACCTTCCCATCAAATATTTGGTTTACCTTTAAGACATAATGAAGCTATTATGGCCTTCATTTTCTCACTGTAATCATGAAATACTAACAACTTATTCATTCCAAGAAACCATGCTTTTGCATCTTGTGTTTTATTCACTTCCCCATCAAATATAGTTGGCTTTGAATTTTTGAAATAATATGGAAAACATCCCCTCTCACTCCTTTTGTAAGGATGATAATGATGATGACCATAACCCTTGCAAGAACTAGAACTACAATAGTACACGTGTCCATAACCTCTCCTATCCGGAGTACCCAAGAACCTTCCATCTTTGACTGTGTCATCTCTATTCGACTTGTACCCATCAGGAGACCTACTTCCATATTCCCCATTAGTTTTGTCCTCCTTTCCATGGTTGATCTAATGTGGTCCCTATCTCTGCAGTTCTAGAAAACTATGAAGGATTACTGCATTAACCTTTGCTTGTTTCTCATGTTCCTACATGATTATGTCATTATCTACTTTAAAAATCCTTATTTATTCCTTCAAACTTCTCAATGTGTCTACTAAGTGAGAAGAATGCCCAACACCACTTTTCTCATCTGATCCATAGGGAGAGTCTCAGGAATTGTAGTCTACCATCTTGCTAGTCATATTTGTTGCTTCTCTTCCTGCAAGGTATATCATGCCAACTAAACCAAAATATAAATAAACCAACCAAATTAGTGCAACAAATATATATAAACATAATCATATCAACATTTATTCACCATTTCAATCATTATCCAATCATCAATGCATGACCATGCCAACAACATGTTGTTATAGCACCATTTACCACTCTTGGTAGATTTGATGCTTTGGTTATGGCCTATGGCAACCCTTCCTTTCCAAACTTGGTCCAAAATCTAAAAAACAATGTTTTATTTCATATACGCTACTTTGTGATGTGTTAAAAGTGTGTACATGCGAGTCAGCATATACCCAACCCGCGTATATGCGTTAAAACACTTAAAAATAATAAATCACCTTAATTTTGGGCAGATTTTATATGTTTTACCTATTACTCACCTACTATATCCTGTGGCCCAACTATTTCCCAACTAAAAAAAAATTTGGGGAAGTATAAATGAACCTCCATGGGAAGGCCCAAGGGGAGAAGAGATGAGATATTGATATTATAGTTGATTGATCCTTGATCGAGTATGAAGAAATCGTTGTGCCTCATACACTCCCCAAGATTTAGGAAACTCATGTTTCCTCTTTTGAGATATCCCTCATACCTCTTGTGATATCCCTGTGTATGTTGATGGAGGAACATTGCTAAGGTTGGGACAGAATGAATCCAAAGGACGGTTCCGCTTGGAGCTGGAGGAAGACTCAGGTTTTAGTTTTCCACTTTTATTGTAGCTTACATTAATAAAGAAATGTTTCTATTTTCTTGATATTTAGTGTGTTTATGCATTGATACATGTTGTGATTTGTTTATAAATCTTATATTAATGTGTAATCGTTCATTTTCTTATATGATCAATGTATATATCATGAATATGATTTATGTTATTGCTATTGTATATACTTTTCTTTGATAATTTACAAGTTTCAAATGCATTAGAGGAAGGAAAGTGTTTGAAACCTGCAGGATCTACCCAAACGTAGGACCTCCGGGTAAGGTCACTTTTTCCCAGTTCTGCAGTATAAGCATTTAGATTGTTTGCCTAAGAATTTATTGTTGTTGTTTGCCCTTTGTTCTATTGGAGTTTACAACCCAAGAGCCTACGGTGTTCCCACCCACAACACATGCTATGACCTCAAGCATGACAACTACAACCACATCAATGTATCATAGCAATATATAAGCACTGACATGCATAACTAACATATACTCATGATGACCACAGACAAAAACAACACCATTAACATCCACATGAAGACATTACTGCAACCATTACTAACACCATCCATATGCAACAATCACATAGACCACAAGAGTAAGGAACAGATTTATGCAATCGACGTGAATGCATGACCAACACACTATCCATCTAGTCTAGGGGGTGAACCATGCTCTGCTACCACTCTATAGTATCAGATAATACCTAAAGAGAAGATAAACTAGACATTCCCCAAAGAGAACAGAACCCGCTCTGATACCACTCTATAATACCCTCTTTCCACATCTACACAAGTAATTGGCCAACTGGGGTAAACATGTGATGAATATTTACTATGATATTATTCAACTTCCTATGTACTAGTTAAGGAAGTAGAACTCGTGGAACATAGACAACCTGACCTTCTACACGTGAAACATAATTCACAGGAGACATCCAACCCATCCATGTGACCAACCCTTGAGAAAGACTGAGTTTTTCTTACATTAAAAGCTCATTCGCTCCCTTGACATGGACATGCATGTGACCTAGACCCTCTATTCACTCCCATCGTAACACAAGCATGTGACTAGAAACTCTTCCAGGTAGTTTTGTGCTAGCAACTTTGGATTTTGTGACACTTTTTCAGAGCCAGGACTCAGGCCACTACCCAGAACTCCATGAAACTTCCAGAAATGAAAAATAACATTGAAACAATCATACAGATGTAAATACTTAAACAAGGACTTGACTGGACCACTACTTTCGATGACGATAAGTTCCTCAAACATGTCACAAATATGCATCCTATAGGTTTAAACAATCGATCTGAGCACAGGGGTCTCAAGCTTATCTGAGAATCATTAAGAAGCATTATTGCCTCATCACAATAACTACATCACCATCTATTAAGCCACATATTCATTATACATTCGGTGATTAACTAAGACATGATGAGGGCCATACATTTTCATTGTCATAAATCTCATTCATAATGGGCATATAACCAATAGAAATATCAAGGATATAACAACCATATAAGCCACATATAAAAAAGTATATTTACACATAAAATACTAAGGAGAAAGAGAGATCTTATTGATAATTTCATAAGCCGACTAGGTATGGGACTTCCATGAACCACCTAACTGTAGACTATACTCAACCAGATCTTTCTTTTAGCTAATCACCCTGTGCCCTATTCCAAGAATGAATGTGGGATCTCACCTCATGGTTGGACATCACAAACCATCCATCATTAGATTTCTCTCTACCTGAGCCTTCCAAGGATCCAAATCATTTGTTCCAAATCGGCTTCTAGGACTTGTTATTCAACCCACAACTGTCATCGGTCTTCTAGAGTGTTTTTCCAACCAAGGCTTCTAGGACTACTAACTCAACCCATAGTTGTCGCTAGGATTTCAGAGCATTTTTCCAACCAAGGCTTCTAGGAATAGTAACTCAACCCACCAAAGTCTTCCAAAGCATTTTTCCAACCAAGGCTTCGAAGACTAGTAACTCAACCCAAGTTGTTACAGGGCTTCTAGAGCATTTGTTCAACCAAGGTTTCTAGGACTAGTAACTCAACCCAAGTTTTTACAGGTCTTCTAAAGAGTTTGTCCAACCAAGGCTCTAGGGACAAATAACTCAACCAATGCTAAATGAAACATGAGAACCAACCAAAACAAAAAAAAGAAATAAATCGACAATCATGATGGCTATCCAGGAAATGGCAAGGTTAGGCAAATCCACTGTCAATCCAAGCAATCCTCCATGGAAGTGACAGATCATGACCAATAAACCACATGCATATTCCATGCATGACAAAACTAGTGAGGAAAAAATACATGCAACTTAGTACCTACAAGAAAAGCTCATTGTAGTTGTTGATCCTGATATCCTCTTGCGTTTTCCTGCTCTTCCTTTGCCTTATTGTTCCAAAACTCCAAGTATGCCACACTCTCCATGAGTGCTCCAAGAAAAATCTAAGTATCCAAGAGTATGAGAGAGAATATAAAAGAGCTCCACCAAAACTAAACTAACCCATCTTACACTGGCCAAGCTTGCCCATTGATCCTCAGAAGCCTTTTTATCAATGAGGCCTCCATTTTCTTCAATTTACATTATTTTCCTTCATTTTCCTCCTCACATGCAACCTATGACCTTTCACCTTAGTTTTCTCCTAGTTTCCTTTTTTTCATAAATAAATGTGCCAAAATTCCTTTTTGCCTCTCCAAAGCCTTAGCCATTTCCTCTACCAATTTCCTTATCCATAATAAACCAAATGAACACCCGCTAGGATATTTGGGCGACCATTTAGCTTGGATGTCCCATGACGGTGATCTTATATATTTTTCATGGATTTTTAACCAGGGTTGTTACAGAACCCTCCCCCTTAGTGGAACACCATCCTTAGTGTTCATTGACACATGTAACCAACAAGACCGCTGAAAACAAAACATTTTTCCCATGGAGATTTATAGCATAGCTCGTTGCCGTATTTACAATGACCATATGCTAAAACATGAAAAACATACCATTTACTGGAGCTTTATAACTTATCTCATTATGATATTTATAATAATAAGCACATATACCCACATACACATTTCATTCACCTAGAAAATAATCATACTATCTATGGAGATTTATAAATCTAGCACGATACAATATTTATAATAATACACACATATACACATATGCACATTTTCTCAACGAACGAATAAAAGGATACGATGTTTGCATCCGCAACAAGGGAATCCAAAGGCTCACACATCCACCCTCAAGTAATACCATGATTCACCTCATTCCTAGGAAATCCATAATCCACTGGCAAAGTCAAATCTACATCCAATATCCATCGCTACAATCCTACGCCACTTTTCCTCTCAGTGAACAGTTATTGACTCATTATTTCAAGACGCACTCCCAATGTGGATCTGATTCCATATGGCAATGTTAATGACCAAAAAAATCACATCCCTAACCTTCCCTTCTCTGTTAGACATTCCTTGGGCAATCCGGTAACCCCTTTCCATGCAATCACTCACCTTCCAAGTTTCGTTGGCACCTCAAACCCGGGAAGTCCATCCCTTGGCAAGGATTCCTCGCATTGGAAGATACAAGAACCAATGCATATCCCTACCTTAAAACCATCATATCGGTCACAGTATGCTCATGGAAATCAATGGACACTATTGGGTAATAGTGTCCCACAATGGCCCTTCTCCTGAATACTTTACCAGTATACTGCTACATTTTCCAATTTCTTTTGCTGTTGAAATTTCTTGCAACCAATTTCAACCACCCAACCAAGGATGTTCATGCATTCTTGTACGGAGCACATAATATCCATTAGATTTAAAATAAATGTAAATAAATTCACCTCATGCCTCATTGGTAGCTCGTCAATAAGGTACACTTGCAATCCTGTTTACTTCCTGTCACAACAAGTCAAACTAGCATCTTTGACCAAATCAACATGTATAAAAGTGTCACATCAGGTTAGCTCAAAACACATCCATCATAGATCAAAATCATGAATCACATGCAATCGTCATAAACTAGAATCATAAATCACATTCATAATAAAATTGAAATAAAATACTTATACTTATCCTTTAATTGATCATTTTCTTCTACCTTTTTTTTATTCCATATGCACTCAGGATGAGTTGCCACACCAGACAAACACCTACTATCTTCTCCTCAACCATGTGTACATACACATAATATGCATCACACTCATCCAACCACAGACGACATACAAAACCATGCAATACATGCACCTACACTTAACATACAACTCATACACCTACAACCCATGTACAACACAACACATACATACATATACCCCTGGTGTACAATACAACATTGTACATCCATACTCGATGTAAAACACCACATAATACATGTACCTACAAAGCATACCACACAATGATACACATGTCACAAAATCACAACTACACAATGCACATACATAGCACTGAATGCCTGCAACACAGCATGTATGACATGCACACAATACCACATGTACACTAGTACCATATTACAACATGTACACAATACCAATTTTACAAAGCATCACCTACAAAACGTGTGCACAACATCACATGTGTTAGACTCCGTCTTGTAAGCTCGTTGCAGTCAAATTCTCCAACGTTCATTTCTCCTCATTTGCAGTCATTGATGTTACTATGGTCTAGAAAAGAGTCATTTCAGAGTCAAGGTCTTATAATTGGTCTTTAAACATGTCAAATGATGCCTACAGGCTAGAAGAAGGTTTAGTGAGTTTATATTTCAAGATGGTTATAAATGCAAAATTGATTCTTCTTCAAAACCCTGTTTTGAAGAAGAAATCATCAAATGTGTTTTTCAGAATATGTAATTTGTCAAAAGTGTTCCAAAGCTCTACAGTTCCTCAATGGCAGCCCTGTCTCAGCTTCAGCAGCTCCTATCACTGCAAAACACTCAACATAAGAAAAGTCATCATTCAAGCTCAGAAAATTAGAAAAGGAAACAAAAGACAAAGTTGTATTAAAGGTGAATAAATGCTAATTTTGAAACATCATAAAAGTGGGTCTTTGTGAAATAAAAACCAAATCCATCGCTATGTGAGATATTTTCATTGTTTGAGATGTCATCTACAGGCAAGCGCTCATTTGAAAGGTCGAAATTGAAGAGTAGGAGGGCCAAAATCGGTTTTCAGGACTGTGGAACGGAGCTGGAGGTGTGCGCTACGCGTTGGGTCTGTGCACTACGCACTCAGGTGGGCGCTACCCACCGGGCCTCACTGGCAAGTGTAAATATACACAGGCGCTACACACTCAGGTGTGTGCTACGCCTTGGGTAGGCACACTACCCATACAATGACAAAGCCAAAAATTCATCTTCGCTCCATCAAAACTCAATTCGATTCAGTTTATTTGTCTCCAAGTGTTTGAGGATCAGTTTTTATTGGTAGTGGAGGATTTTATTTCAGAGCAGCTGAACCTGATTAAAGATTCAATTTCTGATATCAAGAAAATGCATTCCGAATCAGAAATTCTCAAAGCAGGGGTTGGAAAATATAATTCTAGAAGCAGGGATAGAAACATTCTTCAACGTGATATACCTCCTCTGCGCGTAGCGCGCACCTCCAGTGCTGTGGTAAGATTCAGTGATCACACAACTGCTGTTAAGGCCATTGTTTGGTCCCCCATCAACACAGCCTTCTTGCTTCTGGAGGTGGGACAGCAGACAGGCGCATTCGCTTCTGGAACACTTCAACGGGCTCTCACCTAAATAGTATGAACACTGGAAGTCAGGTTTGTAATCTTATTTGGCCCAAGAATGTCAATGAACTTGTTAGCACTCATGGCTATTCTCAGAACCAAAAAATAGTATGGGCGATATCCAACCATGTCAAAGCTTGCAACTCTTACAGGCCATACCCTTCGGGTCCTTTATCTTGCAATCTCACTTGATGGGCAGACAATTGTCACAGGTGCAGGGGATGAAACTCTGCGTTTTTGGAATATTTTTCCACCACCTAAATCACAGAGTACTGTTCGTGATGATGGAGTTTGGTCTTTAGGCAGAACTCAAATTCGATAATATATTTATCTTGACATTTACGAGTGGAGCCATAAGTTTCCCTTCATTGGAAGATAACATGGCATGCCCTTAATTTGCAAGCAAGGCTGCAAATGTTGCTTTTGTAAATTGGGAATAATAGGGAAGGCAGCGGAGAACTGTTTTTGTGACCATGTTTATTCTTTTGTACAATGAGGATATCATTAACCAACACTTGCCAAAGGGAGTTCTGCGGTATTATGTTTCAGAGGATCACAGACCAGAATTGCTGTCAGTCATTTTTCAGTAGAACATGTGCGGAACTTCACAGATATTTCCCTACCCTTGTCCAACCAAAAGTCAGGGAATTGGTAGAATACATGCCAGAAGAAGAAGTCAAAGCACGGCAAAATTAGAACGCAAAATATATAGGAACGAATTTGCCTATTTTTATCCTCAGTCCTGATTCTATGGGATCTGCGCTCCAATTTTGCCTCTTAATTAGCCAATCATCAGAAGATTTAGAGGGACGCTGTTCTATTTTTAGAATAGATGAAACGCTCTTTTCTAATTTTTGTAATTTCAGTTGAAACAACACCTTTGTTGTTGGGTCGATTTGTTTTCCCACAGAGGAACTTATTTATGGTATTGCAAATTATTTGTAAAGGTTGGAGAGAATTCTGAGAGCTGGTGGAGGAAAAAAGACAGAGCTTTATTGTACATTTTTTGACAGGGATTTAATGGCAAAATACAGCTCTGACTCCTGAGATTCCTGTGGTATGACATTTGACATATGTTTCTTCTAATGTTTCATATGTAATCTCGTAATGTTTTCATTTCATAATCATCTCATTGGATGCTTTTGCAGTAAGATATGGCAGAATCCAATTTATTTGCTCTACCTTGAAGGAGCATCAGTATTTGTGTATTTTCTTCTGTCTAAAGGGATTCATTGTTAAATGTCCCTTTCAGCTTTCTTAAGTGGTCTTTACATTCCATTTGAATTCAAAATTAATTGTTAAACTTCATGCTTATCTTGCCTCGGGAGATAATCTGCGTTTTTCATTTAAACTCTGCTCTTGCTGTCTTTGCCCCACACAGCCCAGAAAACCCAATCATTTATAAAAAAAACCCCTTTCTATCAATTTACTAGCCTAAAATCAGTTCCCATTCTAGAGTCATCTCGCACCCTATTGCTCATTTTATCGAGATTGACTGGAGAGAGCCCTCTCCTGTCCTCGTAGGACTAGCTACGAGGCTGAGATTGGTTTGATGTTGCCTTGAGTTTTTCCTTCCTCAGCCTGAGGCAGATTTGAGCGCTAACATAGTGGCGACCATACTGAGGAAGATGGTTTGCTGTTGATGTGACATTCGATTTGTTGATTGTCTTGTCCCGGTACATGAAATCAAGTTGCAGATTTGATGCTGATGGTGGACAGCAGTCAGACACATATGCAGGCTGAAACATTCACCTGGCAACTCCAACTCGATCCAGACATTCCAGTGCTCGCTGATCCACTCATGTAATGGTAGGGTACGTGGCAAACCCTGCACTTTGTGAAGCTGTAAAAGAAGTAAGAAATCAGTTAGCAGATTTTGAAATTAATGAAGATTTTTTCAGTGCCCTGCTTCAATGTTTGAAATCTCTCAAACTTCCTCTTGAAGCTAAAACTGGTGTCTGTGAGTTAGTTGTTGAAAGAATTGAGAAGGAAATTCAGTATTTGCATGAGCAGATCCAGTCATATGATTTCCGAGACCCTAAAAAGTTCTTGGAAACGCTTCCTCCTTCGAAACAAAAAATAATAGAGTTTCCTACAGATGTTTGCATTGACAGTGTGCAGCTGGAGGTATGTATTGCAGAGTTGGGGCAACAAACGGAGTCTGGCTTTTGCGATCCTATTGCGATGTACATGAAAATGTTTTTCAGTTTGACTGACAAATCAAACTGTCTTTTACATGATCAGGCTCAGTATGTGCATGTAGGGCTGCCAGCAATTGCATCTGTGATCTGGTTGAAACACTCTCAAGCAACATTCTTTTCAGGTTTACTTTAATGGTTGATCTGGCATTTCAGTATTACCTGATCTATTGTTTTTACAGCAAAGTAGGGTAGATTTTGTAAATAAATAAGCAGCCAAAATGCAGCATTTCATTCTGAGTTTTATTACATTTTTAGTGTGAATTTTGCTGAGTCAGTTTTTCAATCATTTCAGTCAAGTTTCAGTCCATAAAGGAGTCGAAAGTCTCGTGTTGTCTGTTGCAATAATGACTCCATAGCCCAATGGATGGAGGCATTGTCTGCTCTCCCAAAGATCTGCAGTTCTTGGCACCTCCAAGAAGCGGCAGCTGCCATCCCCATTGGAGCCAATGTTAGACTCCGTCTTGTAAGCTCGCTGCAGTCAAATTCTCCAACGTTCATTTCTCCTCATTTGCAGTCATTGATGTTACTGTGGTCCAGAAAAGAGTCATTTCAAAGTCAAGGTCTTATAATTGGTCTTTAAACATGTCAAATGATGCCTACAGGCTAGAAGAAGGTTCAGTGAGTTTATATTTCAAGATGGTTATCAATGCAAAATTGATTCTTCTTCAAAACCCTGTTTTGAAGAAGAAATCATCAAATGTGTTTTTTAGAATATGTAATTTGTCAAAGTGTTCCAAAGCTCTATAGTTCCTCAATGGGAGCCCTGTCTCAGCTTCAGCAGCTCCTATCCCTGCAAAACACTCAACAGAAGAAAAGTCATCATTCAAGCTCAGAAAATTAGAAAAGGAAACAAAAGACAAAGTTGTCTTAAAGGTGAATAAATGCTAATTTTGAAACATCATAAAAGTGGGTATTTGTGAAACAAAAACCAAATCCATCGCTATGTGAGATATTTTCATTGTTTGAAATGTCATCTGCATGCAAGCGCTCATTTGAAAGGTCGAAATTGAAGAGTGGGAGGGCCAAAATTGGTTTTCAGGACTGTGGAACGGAGCTGGACGTGTGCGCTACGCGTTGGGTCTGTGCGCTATGCACTCAGGTGGGTGCTACGCACCGGGCCTCACTGGCCAGTGTAAATATACACAGGTGCTACGCACTGAGGTGTGCGCTACTCCTTGGGTAGGCGCGCTACCCATACAATGACAAAGCCAAAAATTCATCTTCGCTCCATCAAAACTCAATTCTATTCAGTTTATTTGTCTCCAAGTGTTTGAGGATCAGTTTTTATTGGTAGTGGAGGATTTTATTTCAGAGCAGCTGAACCTGATTAAAGATTCAATTTCTGATATCAAGAAAATGCATTCCGAATCAAAAATTCTCAAAGCAAGGGTTGGAAAATATAATTCTAGAAGCAGGGATAGAAACGTTCTTCAACGTGATATACCTCCTCTGCGTGTAGCAGGCACCTCCAGTGCTGTGGTAAGATTCAGTGATCACACAGCTGATGTTAAGGCCATTTTTTGGTCCCCCATCAACAACAGCCTTCTTGCTTCTGGAGGTGGGACAGCAGACAGGCGCATTCGCTTCTGGAACACTTCGACGGGCTCTCACCTAAATAGTATGAACACTGGAAGTCAGATTTGTAATCTTATTTGGCCCAAGAATGTCAATGAACTTGTTAACACTCATGGATATTCTCAGAACCAAGAATAGTATGGGCGACATCCAACCATGTCAAAGCTTGCAACTCTTACAGGCCATACCCTTCGGGTCCTTTATCTTGCAATCTCACTTGATGGGCAGACAATTGTCACAGGTGCAGGGGATGAAACTCTGCGTTTTTGGAATATTTTTCCACCACCTAAATCACAGAGTACTGTTCATGATGATGGAGTTTGGTCTTTAGGCAGAACTCAAATTCGATAATATATTTATCTTGACATTTACGAGTGGAGCCATAAGTTTCCCTTCATTGGAAGATAACATGGCATGCCCTTAATTTGCAAGTAAGGCTGCAAATGTTGCTTTTGTAAATTGGGAATAATAGGGAAGGCAGCGGAGAACTGTTTTTGTGACCATGTTTATTCTTTTGTACAATGAGGATATCATTAACCAACACTTGCCAAAGGGAGTTCTGCGGTATTATGTTTTAGAGGATCACAGACCAGAACTGCTGTCAGTCATTTTTCAGTAGAACATGTGCAGAACTTCATAGATGTTTCCCTACCCTTGTCCAACCAAAAGTCAGGGAATTGGTAGAATACATGGCAGAAGAAGAAGTCAAAGCACGGAAAAATTAGAACGCAAAATATATAGGAACAAATTTGCCTATTTTTATCCTCAGTCCTGATTCTATGCAATCTGCACTCCAGTTTTGCCTCTTAATTAGCCAATCATCAGAAGATTTAGAGGGACGCTGTTCTATTTTTAGAATAGATGAAACACTCTTTTCTAATTTTTGTAATTTCAGTTGAAACAGCACCTTTGTTGTTGGGTCGATTTGTTTTCCCACAAAGTAACTTATTTATGGTATTGCAAATTTTTTGTAAAGGTTGGAGAGAATTCTGAGAGCTGGTGGAGGAAAAAAGACAGAGCTTTATTGTACAGTTTTTGACAGGGATTTAATGGCAAAATATAGCTCTGACTCCTGAGATTCCTGTGGTATGACATTTGACATATGTTTCTTACGGTTTCATATGTAATCTCGTAATGTTTTCATTTCATTCATAATCATCTCACTGGATGCTTTTGCAGTAAGATATGGCAGAATCCAATTTATTTGCTCTGCCTTGAAGGAGCGTCAGTATTTGTGTATTTTCTTCTGTCTAAAGGGATTCATTGTTAAATGCCCCTTTCAGCTTTCTTAAGCAGTCTTTACATTCCATTTGATTTCAAAATTAATTGTTAAACTTCATGCTTATCTTGCCTCAGGAGATAATCTGCGTTTTTCATTTAAACTCTCCTCTTGCTGTCTTTGCCCCACACAGCCCAGAAAACCCAATCATTTATCAAAAAACCCCTTTCTATCAATTTACTAGCCTAAAATCAGTTCCCATTCTAGAGTCATCTCGCACCCTATTGCTCATTTTATCGAGATTGACTGGAGAGAGCCCTCTCCTGTCCTCGTAGGGCTAGCTACGAGGCTGAGCTTGGTTTGATGTTTCCTTGAGTTTTGCCTTCCTCAGCCTGAGGCAGATTTGAGCGCTAACAACATGCACACAACACCACCTACATAACGTGTACACAATGCCACATGTACATCATACCACCTGTATAATGTGTACACAACACCATATGTACACAACACCACATGCACGACACCACATGTACATAACACCATATGCATGACATGTACACAGCACCACCTGCACACAATACCATATGTACAATATTTACACGGAACCACATGTACAAACATGCACACAACACCATATGTACATAGCACCACATGTAAAAAACAAACATAACACCATATGTACACAACACTGGATATCCAACATGTGCACAATACCATATGCACACAACACCGTGTATCCATCATGCACAGATTAAAATATGTACACAACACTACATATCCAACATGTACATAACACCATCTATACCCAACACAACATATGTAACATTCACACAACACTATTTGTACGACCCTGTACATAACATTGCATAAACAACATGTACACACACTATATATACACAACACTTCATGCGCACAACATCATAGATGCGACATGTACAACATATACAACATATGCACAACAGTAGTACCACTCATCCAAAACCACACTATCTCTAGCAAGAAACCTTTCTTCCAGTGTCTTATCCATGCCTGTCTCAGCGTGCTGCAGACCACATTACTCTCATTTTGTTGATGTATCCCTCAGTATAGTGTGTCCATAGCATAGACATAATATAATCGCATAATATCAACTCATAACAACATGATACTGACCTCATATATTTTCATGACTACTCTTCCACTTGATTCCTCATAAACTGGGAACCTATTCATGTCATTCACCTATGTAACCAATCATTCCTCCACATGAATGATTCTTGATGACCTTCCAGACAACAACATCCATACATACATATATACACACACATATGTATAAAAATTATCATAAACATGATCACAACATAATTACAAAATATCATAAAGTCAAGGTTAAGAGAACTCCCTTTCTCCATGCGCAACATTGAAAACAAGTGTTCACAACATAACTAAGAATTTAGATGCCTCACATCCCCTTACTTTGCCTTTCCTATTACCTTTCTCATGACTGTACTGCCAGTGTCCATTTACACCAATGGACCTAACTAATCCAATAGATGGTCATATTCTTACCTTCAACTTCCTTATTCATGCACAAAGCTTCATCCTTGTCTTATATTACTTGCTAAGTTTCATTTAGCTCTCCCTAAGCTCCATTAACTTTCTTCTTTCCCAACCGATTCCCATGACTCTCAAAACAATAAAGGAAAGACTGACAAGAAAACAAGAAGAAAACCATGGAAAATCAACAACAATATGACACCACAAACAAAGTGGCATTGATCCAGGTCGATGGTGGTGGCCACCCACGTATCACAATTGGACCCCTAAAACTGTCTCTTTTAGTTTTCCAGTTTCCATGATTGTAGCAGAATTTACTACTTTTAGCAGTTTTTTGGGTCCTAAACTTCTGGAGCCGTTTTGAGGCCCTAAACAACGTTTTTTGGGAAATCTAGGAGCAACATGGGTCCATGAACCGACGTTTCTCTTCCCAAAGTTGTAGGGCTCAGATAGATCTTCCTAACGAGCTATTGTACATGTCAAATGAAGATTGGGTGGCAAAGTTACGACACCGGGAAGTTGATGTAACAACTTACCGAAAACAAGGCCCACAATTTGGTGTTTCATCTTCTAGGGTTAGGTTTTGGGATGTTAAGGGTTTTCTATTGTTTCTCAACACTAAATAGGCCTTCGAGCCTCATTGTAACACAGCTCAGAGGCATGTAGCCGCCACATCTCCTCTCAGAGATAAGCTACCATCACCTTAGCTGGTTTATTTCCATTGCTGTTTGTAAGCATATTTAAGTAATTTACATTAATGAAATGAAGTATTATTGTCGTTGCATCTCTGTGTTTATGGTTATCTGTAATTTGTTGCGTTCCTGTTTAAATCTGAATCAGTGGTATCAAAGGGGTCTTCTTTTTTCTCTGTTTTTCTTTGCATGTCCCCAATGAGGTCGGGATATATGGAGTTAGGGGGTGAACTGGTTGAACCTTTGCAAGACCAGCCCCGCAAACCTCGACGGCCTCCCATGGCGGATGAAAAGAAAGACGAGGGGGTAGGAGATCTTATTAAAATCTTGCTTGAAGAATCCCTCAAGTGGCAAAGGAACGCGATTATGGATAGCTTTGCACAGATCCTTCAGCCGCTACCCATAGGCGACGCATTGGCTTCCAACAGCTACTTTGGAAACGCCACATCATTTAAGGTACAAGTTAATTTTGAAATCCACATCTTTGAGGGTCAAATAGATGCAGATGTCATAGATAAATGGTTAAATCTGCTAGATGGGTATTTTTCTATTCATGAATTTTTGAGTCGAGAAAAGATTGTTTTCGCTCTTCTCAAAGTAGCCCCCCACGTCAAGGACTGGTGGGAAACCTACTGCGAGCAAAAGAATGAAAGTGCGGGCTCACTATTTTCAGCTGCACCCACTTGGGATTCATTTTGATATGCCGTCAAGGAGTAGTACTACCCTGTCAAAAGCTATGAGGACAAATATATCAAATGGACCACACTATAGTAGGGAAGGGACCAAGATGTGTTAGAGTTCACAAAAATTTTTCATACCCTTCAGACACAGTTGGGTATCAAGGACTCTGAGCTGCATTTAGTACTCAAATACCGTGGTTGCCTAGATGCATACATCTTGGAAGAGATGGAGTTCCTAAACATCTCTTCGCTTGGCACGACATACAGATACACTGTCAAAATCGAGCAAAAGTTCAAACAGAAGAAGCGAGACTTTGGATCTGCAAATCTGAAGACCAAAGGACAAAGCCAAGGTGGGGTGACCCAAGACAACCCTTCGAAGCCGTAAGAAAAGAACAACACGACAAAGTCAAAGAACGACACATGAAAGTGGTGTGAGTTCCACAAGAGTCCCACTCATAACACAAGTGAGTGTCGGACCAAGCAGTCGTTGGTGGCCGAGTTGAAGGCTTCAGAATCAGATGCATGTTCTGACCCTGAGTCAAAAATCGTCAAGGGGAATGACAAAGGGAGGCAGATCATTGATGCAGAGCCCAACATCACTGTTGCCACTGCCAAGATCCATAATAATGAGCTTGAAGACCCAGATGAGGGGGAGCGTCTTTTCCACTCAGAGATGTGGGTGAAGGGTTCGCCGCTGCATTTCATTGTCGACAGTGGCAGCCAAAATAACCTCATTTCAACAGAGGTCGTGAAACGGTTGGGCCTACAGAATACACCACACCCACATCCGTATAGTATCGGGTGGCTTCATGAAGGATGAGATCTCAAATTTCGCCAGCAATTCCGCCTTCCCTACAGCATCAAGCCCTTCACAGACGAGGTACTGTGTTATGTTACACCTCTGGACATTTGTGATGTACTATTAGGCCAGCCATACTTGTGGAGGCAACATGCTGTGTCTGAGTCAAGGCCTCATGCTATCATTATTTCTTTATGTAATTCATTATACAGGATACCGAAGGTAGACCCACCGACCACCACCTCTTTGATCACTACCAAGAAAGGTAGCAAGCTCATCTCCCAGACTAGTAAATTCATTTTCTGTCTGGTTCACTCCCAAAGTAAGGGGAAGATCGTCACCACATCCATGACCCCCGTGAAGGGTTCCTCCATGCAGCAGCAACAACAAAGGGACACAATCATGAAAGAACATAGGAACAACTTCTCCTCACCGACAGGGGTACCACACAAGCTTCAGGCGGGCAACAAAGTCTGGTTGCATTTGTAGAAAGAACGCCTTACATGAGCCCATTAGAAACTCCGACCATGCCGACATGGTCCTTACACCTTTACCAAGGCTACGGGAAATAATGCTTTGGAGCACAACATTCCTCCATTCCTTCGCTTGCACCAAGTTTTCAATGTGTACCGCCCTCGACCATGCTTCCCACCATTATTGGACACATCCGAGATTGCAGAACAACTCACCAGGGACCAAGTTCAGCAGATGGAGGAACTCAATGCAATGGGGACCATTGCTTCCTAAGGGGGGAGGAATGATCCAGGTGGATGTTGGTGGCCACCCACCTACCCCACTTGGACCCCCAAAACTATCTCTTTAAGTTTTTCAGTTTTCGTAATTGTAGCACAATTTACTATTTTTAGTAGTTTTTCGTGTCTTGAACTTCCGGAGCCATTTTGAGGCCCTAAACGATGTTTTTTGGGAAAACTAGGAGAAAAATGGGTCCATGGACCAATGTTTCTCTTCCCATAGTTGTAGTGGTCGGATAGACCTTTCTAACGAGCTATTCTACGTGTGAAACGAAGATTTGGTGCCAAAGTTACGACCCCGGGAAGTTGATGTACCAACTTACCCAAAACGGGGCCCACAATTTGGTGTTTCATATTCTAGGGTTAGGTTTTGGGATGTTAAGGGTTTTCCATTGTTTCTCAACAATAAATAGGCCTTTGAGCCTCATTGTAACATAGTTCAGAGGCATGTAGCCGTCACATCTCTTCTTAGAGATAAGCTACCATCGCCCTAGCTAGTTTATTTCCATTGTTGTTTGTAAGCATATTTTAGTATTTTACATTAATGAAATGAAGTATTATTTCCACTGCACCTCTGTGTTTATGGTTATCTATGTAATTTGTTGCATTCCTATTTAAATACAGATCAGGCATGGCCATGCACAAGACGAAAATAAAACTGCAATTAAGCACAACAAATCACCAAAAGACCAAAAGCACAAGACTAACAACATACACCATGACTCAATCCCCATGGTTCCCAATGCTTCCAAGGGAAAGATCAACCTGAGCCTTCTTCAAGGTTCCATGGAAATTTATTTTCCATACAATCCCTTACATCATACTACCATCAACACATAATTGTCAATGCTTAAATAAACATAACAATACACTGGTTATCTTACCTTTATGTGCCAAGCATGTTTCTTGCAACTCATCACTTCCATTCCATCTCTCAAGGGACTCCAATTCCCTTGACAGATCCACCTATAACTAGAGACTAGTTAATATACCTATCAAATACAAGTTCATGAATCTAGCACATATCCACATTCAGACTAGATTAAGGTTAAGAAGACTTCCTAAATGGAAATCACTCATTCATTTGGAATTAGGGTTTCTAAACATAGCCAAAATAATTCTTTCCCAATTCTTTTATTTGACCTTTTCCTTATTGCAATTGAGTGTTGCTATCCATTGTCACATCACCCAATTGTTAGTTAGATAAACACATCAACTATTACCTTGTCATGCAAATACCAAGCATGTTTCATGCACTATTTACACATGTGAACCACATGTTCAAAATATCAAGACAATCATATCTATCAATTTGAAATCAACCTTTACCAAGAATAGAAATGATGTCATAATTCATAGTCAACTCATAGTCATTAGACATAATACTACAATTGTCACCTATTATACTCGAATACATGTCATCTATCTCAACACATGTGTTAGTACAATAATATTAAAACAAGATCATTCATTCAAGAAATCTTAGAGACACATACTCATATCATGCAAGTAATCAAACATTTAGACAACACATAGGCAACATAATAGACACCAACACTCAAACACCAATTAAATGACATAATCAAACATTCAAGCACAAAGTAGATGATATAAGAAAGTTCATACCTTAATGTATCTCAGGGGAGGCTATCTTGTCTACATAATTAATCTAGTTAGTACGATATAAATTCACAACATATAAACTCAAACATAAATAAGGTCATGATATCCAGGACTGTAACTAACTAACATGTTCACATCATCATCTCATAAACATTTGTCATTCATGCATATCAATCACATATGTACAATCGGTCTAGATTAGTACAACATAATGTAACAAATAAGTCGACTCATACCTCAATTTCATAACCTTAGCAATCTACATAGATCAATCCAGCTTAGTATACTACATATAACATCAATATATTAATGTTATAACCCTAATCATCAAGTTACTAGCATATAACAACAAGAAGTTATATATCATTCTCATTAATGACACATAACCTAATCATCAAGCTAACTATCATATAACAAAAACAAGTTAACCTATAACATACTCAAAAACCACATATAACATAATCATCAAGTTATCTAACCTAAAACAACAATAGCAATGCATACAACCACATGTTACTATCATCCATGACTATCTGACACATGTGCATATGACTACACTAATCAACTAGCATCTATCATGTATGTAACCATAACATTAATAGAATGAAATCCATAAACATAACCATAATTCATATAACAATCCTTAACCTACATACCTTCATGCCCAACATGAATGTGGGATCTCATAGAACACATCAATGAAAAACCATCTAGGGCTTCCATAGGCCAAACCACTAAACCCATCAAACAGTGATTCCACCTCACGATTGGACTTCACAAACCATCATCATGTTGGTCTCTACCCAAGCCTTCCAGGGCCCTAAAGTATTTGTTCCAACACGGCTTCTAGGACTAGTAACTCAACCCATAGCTATCGTCAGGCTTCTAGATTGTTTGTCCAACCAAGGCTTCTAGGACTAGTAGCTTCACCCACAATTGTTGTCAGGCTTTGAGAGTATTTTTCCAACCAAGGCTTCTAGGACTAGTAACTCAACCCACCAAGGGCTTCCAGTGCGTTTGTCCAACCAAGGCTTCCAGGACTGGTAACTCAACCCACCAAGGGCTTCCAGTGCGTTTGTCCAACCAAGGCTTCCAGGACTGGTAACTCAACCCACCAAGGGATTCCAGAGCATTTTTCCAACCAAGGCTTCCATGACTATTAACTCAACCCAAGCTATTATAAGGCTTCTAGAGTGTTTGTCCAACCAAGGTTTCGTGGACTACTAACTCAAGCCAATTTTTTACAGGGCTTCCAGAGTGTGTTTCCAGCCAAAACTCCAGGAACTAATAACTCAACCCAAGCTAAATGAAACATGAGAACCAACCAAAAAATAACAAAGAAATAAACCGACAATCGCCATGGCTATCCAGGAAATGGAAAGGCAGAAAATCCATTGTAAATCCCAACATTCCTCCATGCCAGTGACAAATATTGACCAATAGATGACATACATATGCCATGCATGCCAAAACTAGTGAGGAAAACATACATGCAACTCGACACCTACAAGCAAAATCCATTGTAACTACTGATCCCGATATCCTCTTGCGCTTTCCTCCTCTTCCTTTTCCTTCTTGATCCAAAAATCCAAGTATGTCACACTCTCCAAGAGTGCTCCAAGAAAACTTTAAGTATCCAATAATATGAGAGAGAATAGAAGAGAGCTCCACAAAAACTAAACTGACCCAACTTACACTGACCAAGCTTTCCCACTGATCCTCAGAAGCCTTTTTATTAATGAGGCATCTATTTTCTTCAATTTTGATTATTTTCCTTCATTTTCCTCCTCACATGAAACATGTGACCTTTCACCTTACTTTTCTCCTAATTTACATTATTTTCATAAATAAATGTATCAAAATTCCATTTTTCCCCTCCAGAGCATTAGCCATTTCCTTTATCGATTTCCTTAGCCATAATAAACTGAATGAACACCCACTAGGATGTTTTCCCCATTATTTAGCTTGGAATACATGTCCCATCACTGTGGTATTATATATTTTTACATGGATTTTTAACCAGTGTTGTTACAATAATATTGGAAAGAAGGGAAGAGTAGATTGACATAATAATTGCACTAGCAGTATTAGGAAAACTGAGTTCAGATGTGGTGGTGGTATGGCTCTTGTAGGTATAGGTGGTGATGTGAGAGTGGCATCTAGAATACAAAACTATAGAAATGAAGAAATTTTAAACTTAGGCAATAGAAAATATGAAAATAAGCCAAAGAAACTAATATACAATCAACAATATCCATTGTTATTTATAGGAGTTGTCTTTAGTGCGACTTTTTGGACTTTCTAGTGCCAAAGTCCGACATAAAAATTTGAGGGGAAATCTTGATTTGTGTTTTTTAAACTGGTTTTTGACTGTATATATGGATTCAACACCTTGAAAAACCTCTACGGCACTTTGATTATGCAAGAATTACCCATCAAGCTTGTAATTTCAATAAATGCCTACCAGATTTTAGAGAAATTAGACAAGAAAAACCCACCAGAAAAGCTTCCAAAAAGTCACACTAAAGACAACTCATTAGTTATATATACATTGCAGGGACTTTGATTAATGCTAATGCGAATTCTATTTAGACAAGTATACATTGGACTTGTTGACAGTGCTGGACCTGCCAACACAGGGGATCTCCTCGGTATGAAGTCCCAATTAGACCTCACACCTTTTGGTGTAAGAGTCCCATCTGGTATGATGGCTTGGTTTCCATTATCTTAGAGATATGCCTTGGCTCTAACTGTCAGCACATGAGAGTGTTATGCTGGTATCTTCAAACAAAAAGGTACATGTGCCTGGTGAGTGCGTAATGTAACTCGTGTCTAGGTTCTCTTACTGTAAAAGGGGAGAGTGAAGTGAGCCTCTTGATGAGAGGGAGTAGTCCCAACCTAGGAAGAAACACACACGAAAACAACAAGGGTCTATCCAACATCTAGTAGAATAGTACAAAACAGATGTAGCAATAGTTAAAACCAAAGTTCAAGGGAAAACATGTACACCATCTAGCGGAATAGTCCACACGGGGGTGATGATGATTAAAACCAAAGAAAACACAAGGATGGTCTGTCTAATGTCTGGCGGAGTAGTCCACATAGACGGGACAACAATGATAAACAATACAACACATCTTCAACAATGTAAGTACTAAAATAATTGAAGTAGTTAAATTATCTTAGTATAGGATAAGAAAACATGCATTGCAAATGTTTAAAGAATAGTCTTACAAATGGATACAAAACATGCGTGAAAATGTGTTGGCTTGAGACAGGATTTTGAATTAAGAAAAAGTTTCAAGACATATCTTTACACCATACATCAGTAGCCTAAGTAGTGGGACTTTGGAGCCACTCGTCACTCCTCAAAGAACAGACTACAGATTCTCAAGGCTATGTGGGAGGAGCCAAGGTGAAAAGTCCTTTGCTCATACAATGAGGGGGTATATATAGCCAGGGGGGGATAAATGACCCTTGTGACTCTTCGACTTCCCTCATGACTATTTGACTTCCTATGACTTTTCAACTTTACATGACTCCTCATCTTCAATTGTGGGTCTCTTGGAATTCCACTTCACAAAAGATTGATTACAACAAGTATGTCCCATTGTAGCAATGTGGCCAAGACAAATCTTGACACAACTTGAAATGAAATTGCAAAGATGTACTGGCTGACTGTGGTGTCTATTTCAAACTATTGTGATGTCGAGTGATGGTATGCTCTCGTTGTAACATGCCTTCACCTCCGCATGGAAAAGTGCACGGGGTCTTCAATAGTATTGGTATTTCCTTGATGGTGCATGTGAATGTGTCTCTTTCGCTCGCTTACTCGATGTGCTTTGTGTGTTCATTCGAGTGTGAGAAAGTCTCCTGAGCACTATCGGCAAAAAATGCGCAAATGTCATTGAAAGGCAGATTTACGCAATCTGGGACAACAGTGACAACTACAAGGAAAAGCCAAGCTAGGAGGCAGAATTGTGCAGTTTTTGGGAGGAAGGCTAGGCGACGTGTCGGGCAACTGCTAGGACAATCTACGTAATTTTCAAGGGGAGCATTGGGCGGGTTATCTAGCTAGGATCTTTGTAGTTTCTTTGGGGAAGATAGTGTGGGCAGTAGGAGGCACTGGCAGAAAGAATCTGCGTAGTTCTCCAGAGGAGGAAAATATTGGCTTGCTGAAGTCACTGGT
Source organism: Pinus tabuliformis (assembly GCA_031772625.1). NCBI lineage: Eukaryota > Viridiplantae > Streptophyta > Pinopsida > Pinales > Pinaceae > Pinus > Pinus tabuliformis. The sequence continues at coordinate 608,343,865 of CM062817.1, forward strand.
CAAAATTGCGCAATCCTGGGAGATAGTCCAGGCCCAGACACAACTGTGCAATTTTTGGGTTAATTATAGAGCAAGATAGAAATGTAGGTGATAGCCATAATTGCATAGTTTTTTAAGTGAGCGAAGAGCATGTCAGTAGGGAAGCCTGCCTGATAGTTCTGCGCAGCTTATGGGCTGATTGCATAGTGGAGAAGAAGGGTAGGTGAAGGACAGCTTTGCACAATTCTTGGGTTGATTATCGAGTAGGAGAGAAGTGTAGGTGAAGAACATCTCTATGCAATTCCTTAGCTGATTACAGAGTGGGGAAGAAGGGAAGGTGAACGACAACTCAATGTAGTTTTGGAGATCAGTATAGCCCTGGGTCACAACTGAAGTCATTTCTTTGGTTGACCAATGGAAGGCTTGATGGAAGATCTTACGGGAAGCATAGACTGGATCAGGTTCTGGGACAACTTCTGCATAGTTCTATGAGATAGTGAATTGGCTCATATCTGGAATTGCATAGTGCAGGTTGCTTGGAGGACAACTTCAATATCTGCACATTTCTCGGCAACAGTGAAAGGTCACTAAGATCGGGGTACGGTTGATGGAGGGTTGTTTGATCGACAGATTTTCAAGAAAATAAATAAGTTTGAAATCAAGTGTAAATGTCCATACAAGACAATGTGACCACATAATTAGCACGACTCGATGACAAGACCTCAAACCAACAAAATAAACATGTGCTAAGTGTGACTGACTCAAAGGTTAAGAGCGACAAGTGTGACAGTGGAGATATGTCTTCAAATGACTGTGCTGACACTTGCACAACAATGTTTACGACTTTGTGTGTGAGTGCGACCGATGTTGACAGACCAAAAACAACTCATGCATATAAAGACAAACCTTCAAAAATGCCAGAACATACTCGCAAGCATGACATAGCGATCAACATGCCAAAAGATGACTGGTGGTCGATCAAGCAAAAAGGGTGTGAAGACTCAACAAGATCTCATGGGATGAGTCTGAGTGTTTGTGACCATCAAGGGCAAAAACCAAGGGAGCCATCGAAATTTGGGTGCAGGCCAAAATTTTGGAGGGTGTTACAGCCACTATAACACTTGGCGACACACTGGTTGAATACTAGCTTGTCTGCTTTGGTTCATTTTCATCATAGGGCCTTGACCTTTCAGGGAGTATTGATTCATTGTGCAGGTTACTTTGGCTTCACCGCTTACCCCATGGATAGGCATGGTTCACCGTGTACTAGCTTTGTCAGACACAACAAAATTTTCAGCTAGATCTCAGTGTTTCAAAATCGGGAAAGGTAGTTTGGTTCGCAAGCTTAAGATTTTCATAGTATAAGTTCTCATATCTGATGTTGCTCCATTGCTAGTAGGCCTGGACATTACCCCGACAGAGTCACGCAGGAACACAAGAATTTCTCCACTGCCAATGAGTACCCCGGTGGAGTTGCCTAGTTCACCTCTTTGTGTAGGAAGCCTTTCTCTTCTTTCACCTTTGTATTTTGTTGAAATAGGAATGTGCATAGGAACTTATTTATTTTTGGGGCGGAAGAGGGATCCCGACTTATTGAGAGTAGAAGAGGTTGTTCCTTTAGAGAAGCATGTAAGACCTCTGATTTAGGTTTGCTTATTTAGATTTTTCCCTTTCTCCAATTCTACCAGTTTCATTAAGCTTGGACACACAAAGTAGAAGACTGAGTATAGGTATGGGGTTTCCCAATTTGAACACAAGTTCATGGATTGACCAGAGCTTCCCTTACACATGGCTCGTATTTTCCATCAAGGCATCATTGACTAAAAGTTACAACCAAGCACAAAGAAGATGAACATGGGACTGACCAAGTTTTGTAGTGTCACAAGACTCTTTAAACTCATCCACATACTTATTCAAAAGCTAGAAAACACTATAGGACAACACTTATTTGTGTGGCGAAAACAAAAGAAAAAATCAACACGGAAGGGAAAAACAAGACAAGGAAATGGGTACTCAACAAGCAAACAAAACCAGAAGACAAGAAGGAAAAATGACTAAAGCAAACATAATGAAAATAAGAAAACCATGATGGACTACAAGTGCAAGATGAGTGCAAGGAAGAAAACCAAGATGTAGCTAATCCTATTCCTATCCTAACAACTGAACAATCGGGATTACGTGATATGAAATTTCCAGTGATAACACCATAGTCGTTCCTAACTAGCAACCACAAATATATGAGTGATTAAAACAGATAACAAATAGTGTGCAACAAAAAATACAAAAGCTTGAAAATATTACACACAAAAAGGAAGGTCTTGTCTGTGGGTAGAAAATTTTGTCAACACCACCCAATACACATGCTTACCTTGTCGATGGATACTATTATTCCACAAACATTGGAAGCCTTTTGTGTGTGTGTGTTCATTTGCAATGAGCTTCTTAGCTAGCATGAGGAAGGGTTGAAGCTTTTTGCCTACATCGTGGCTCGCCAAGATTTTTCCAACCATTCAATGATCCGATCATGATATTCATAATGGTTGTTTGGAAGGTCTCCTGTCCTGTGAAAGGATGGCTTTCTGAATGGAGAGATGGGATCATGATGGGAATATTGTATAGAAAAATAAATCTAATCATTCTCATCAGTCATGCCAAGACAGTGAGGACCTGACATAACCATCAACGTAGGTTAAAGTGCCTCACCCACTTGACAGAAATATGAGGAGAGAGATGCTAAACAATGAAGATCGGAGAACATGAAGTAACTGTCATTGAATGTACTTTTGGGAAAATGATAAGCTGCATTACAGTCACCCCAGATGGGGAAATGATCAGATGAGTTTGTTGAGACAAATGATTCCTAATTTGTAATGAACAAAGAAAAATTCATTTGAACAATGAAACCAAGTTTGTTGTGAGCTAGACATGACAAACCACCCCCCTACAACTGGTGAAAAATTGCGTAGGAATCATGGTCATCACATGAATGTAAAAGGGATGTCATCATTGTGAAGGCATGAAACCAGTTTGGGAGTGGTGAAATGAAAGGAAATTGATTCACGTGATAGCTTTTGCACTCATCATTACACACGGGAATTTTTGGTGTAATGAGTGAGCAGATTTGAAGTACAAGATTCACAAGGAGACTGAGGAGTTGATCACGAGACAAAAATATGATAAGTATGATTGCAGGCAAAAACAATATTTGAGATGGTCAACTTCATAATTCCATGATTTCATGAGGGACATACATTTCCATCCCGAGTTTGATGCAAGGGATGTGCATGACAACGGATGTGCTGTGACAAATTTGTGAGTTCGGTCATAAGTGAAATTTTGAAAATTGGAGAGATCACATCCAGAAGACCAAACATTTATTAAAACGTGAACTCATATCGAGTGCAACCATGCAGATAGAAGGATTGTGTGTGAGAAACCAAATCTAATTGGGTTCTAGGGGCTTCCTAGAGTCGCGAGGTCTTGACATAATGATCAATGGATGTTGAAGTGTCTCGACTCCCTAGCACGTCCTGTAACTTTCTAGAATTTCATAACCATATTTTGAAGCTTGAACCAGATCATGCATGGCTTGAGGGTGGCTTCAGTTGCTGATTTCAGAATTGCTCTCAGGATGGAAGCCATCTCTGTCACATGTTGCACTAGATTTTTCAGCTTCAACAAGCTGACTTGAAGAGGTGTCTTCATGAAAGAGAAAAGATGACGAGGAATGGGTAGTATGCTATAATTAAATTGTTTTCAACTTCAATATGGACAACCTCACTGCCTTGTGTCATTTGAAGAGATAACTCATCAGATGAAGAAGTGAGAGAACATGGAGTATCTCTGATGCATGTGGATGTCTTGTGAATGGTAGACACACAGGCAAGTGAGGTGAAGAGGAAGTTTTGATCTGAATGTCTTCTTTGGCTGAAGGAAAATTTAGAACTAAGTTAGAGTATTCATTATAAAACAAAACATCACATGATGTGCTTGGGCGTTCGTCACGGTATATGGAAGCATGGGAGTGATGACTACCCAAGACTGGGGGTTGATTGAAAGGATTAATTGTACAAGATGTTTCATTGAGATTAACAAATTGAGAATTGTTAGAGAATGGAAGATCATTGTTTTGATGCACACAATTTTGAATTAGAGAGGGGGAATTGATAGTGTCCTCACCTTTCTATTCCTCTTCCAGTGTAATGTGATTGCCTTGCGCCTAATCGCAATTTGAGCTAGCAGCTTGAGAATCAAGAGAATGTGCACAATTGGCTGGTGAAACAGATTGATCAAGCAAGTCATGGTACAAGGAGTCATGGCTTGTGAATGATGGAGGATGATAGAGAGGAAAATCAGCTTCGAGACTTGAGTTGTGAATGGTGATGTCCTCTTGTGGAATGGATGGGTGAGTCTTGGCTATAGCCTATCTAAGCCATTCTGGAATGTACTCCATGGAAGCTGGAGACAAATGAGAAGATGAGTTGGGGACAGGTTATGCAGATTCCTTAGCTTTGCAATCACCGCAAGGGGGAACCCACATCGAGACCGGAAAAGGTACAAATGAGGTGTTGGGATCCTCCTCTATGATATGTGGTGCCTCATGATCCGTAAGAGTTCACTGTATGTGGAGACATGAACCAAGTGCTCAAACTCTTATTTCAAGAAATTCTAGTTCAAATCCTCTTTCAGAATTTCATAGCAAAGATGAAGAAATAGATAAGAAAATTTATCCACTGATTCATTAGGATCCATTCTTAATAAGTTAATTCTTCCACAAACATCTCAGTAGTTATACATACTGAATGCTTGATGGAGCTCCTTGAGGAAAGGAAGAAGGGAATGGATGGAAGCAGGTGGCAAGGTATGACACCACTGATCAACACAACCATTAATGGTGAGGAAGAAGATCATACAAGAAGACTCTTCATTATCGATTTCATAAGGTTGGAAAAATTGAAGAAAATTAGAAATGTTCTTGGATATGGATGTTTCGTCCTCACCATCAAATTTTAAATGGGACAAGTGAATGAGAAGCTCATTGAGGAGTGAAATTTGATTAAGGAAAAAATTGAAGAAACACCCCAGCAGCACAGTTGGTGTATGAGCTATTTTAGATAAGAGATTCAAACCAGATGCAATGGGCTTAGATTGTCATCTGACCCTCCTTCTAGCACCATTTTGTTGATGGTGTTGGACCTGTCAACAAAGGGGATCTCCTTGGTATGAAGTCCAAAATAGACCTCACACCTTTAGTGTAGGAGTCCCATCCGATGTGTTGCCTCAATTTCCATTATCTTAGATAACTACCTTGGCTCTAGCTGTCAGCACATGAGAGTGTTACATTGGTATCTTCAAACAACAAGATATGTGTGCCTGGTGAGTGTGTATGTAACTTGTGTCTGGGTTCTCTTACTGTAAAAGTGGAGAGTGAAGTGAGCCTCTTGAGGAGAGGGAGTAGTCCCAACTGAGGAAGAAACACACGCGAAAATGATAAGGGTCTCTCTAGCATCCAACAGAATAGTCCACAGTGGATGCGGCAGTCATTAAAATCAAATTTCAAGGGAAAACATGTACACCATCTAGAGGAAATAGTCCACACGGGGGTGATGGTCGTTAAAACCAAGAAAACAAAAGGATGGTCTGTCTAATGTCTGACGAAGTAGTTCACACGGACTGGACAATAGTGATAAATAATACAACACATCTTCAACAACGTAAGTACTAAAATAACCGAAGTAGTTCAACTATCTTAGTACAGGTTAAGGAAACATGCAGTACAAAAATTTCAAGAATAGTCTTACAAATGAATACAAAACGTGAGTGAAAGCATGCTGGACTAAGACAGGCTTCTGAATTAAGAAAAAATTCCAAGACACATTTATACACCATACATCACTAGCCCCAATAGTGGGACATTGGAGCCACTCCTCGATCCTCAAAGAACAAACTACAAACTCTCAAGGCTATGTGGGAGGAACCAAGGTGAAAAGTCCTTTGCTCATACAATGAGGGGGTATATATAGCCAAGCGGGGATAACTGACCCTTGTGACTCTTTGAACTCCCTCATGACTATTTTACTTCCTATGAATTTTCAACTTTACATGACTCTTCATCTTCATATGTGGGTCTCTTGGACTTCCACTTTACATTACATTGATTACAACAAGTATGGCCCATAGTAGTCATGTGGCCGAGACAACTCATGACACAACTCAACATGACACTGCTGACATGTACTAGCTGATTGTGGTGTCTATGTCAAGTTATTGTGGTGTTGAGTGATGGTATGCTCTCGGTGTAATATGTCTTCACCTCCACATGGAAATTGCATGAGGTCTTCGATAGTCTTGGTCTTTCCATGATGGTGCATGTGAATGCGTCTCTTTTGCTCGCTTGCTCGATATGCTTCGTGCATTAGTTCCACTGTGAGAAAATATTCTAGCATGCGCCTCTTCTCCATCTCGTTCATCATCAATCCATGTTTCATAAATGTACCTGTTCCTGCAATCACTCATAATGAGATGACATCAAATCCAAAAATCTCCTAGTCTAATATGATGCATTTTTTTCTGATTCGGTGCAGGTGACTGGGAGAGGGACAAGGTACTGAAATTGCGAAGAGTACAACACAAGCCGGGATGTGAGTCTCCAGATCATTGTCGAGAAAAACTACGCAGATGTCACTGGGAGGTAAATTTGCACAAATCGGGACAACAATGACAGTTACGAGGAAAAACCTACCATTGAGGTATTGCGCAGTTTTCAAGAGGAAGGCCAGGTGTGGTGTTAGGGAACTGTTGGGCCAATCTGTGTAATTTTCAAGGGGAACGCTGGGTAGGTCATCTCGTTTGGATCTGCATAATTTCTCTAGGGAAGATAGTGTAGGTAGAAGGAGGCACTCGCAGAAAAATCTGTGTAGTTTTCTAGAGGAGGACAAAATCGGGCTGCGGAAGATGCTTGCCAAGGTTGTGCAATCTTGGGAGATAGTCTGGGCCTAGACATAACTGCACAATTTCTGGGTTGATTGCAAAGTGGGGCACAAGGGCAGGTGACAGCTAGATCTATGCAGTTTTCTGGGTGAGAGCAAAGCAGGTTAGTAGAGAAGCCTGCGTGATAGTTCTGCACAGTTTTTGGGTTGATTGCAGAATGGGGGAGAAGCGTAGTTGAAGAATAGCTCTATGCAATTCGTATGATGATTTTAGAGTGAGGAAGAAGGGTAGGTGAAGGATAGCTCTGCGTAATTCCTAGGGTGATTGCAGAGCAGGGAAGAAGGGAAAGTGAAAGACAACTCTGCGCAATTTTGGAGATCAGTACAGCGCTCGGTCACAGTTCAAGTCATTTATTCAGTTAATCAGCGGAAGGCTTGACGGGAGATCTTACGGGAAGCATAGACTAGATTGGGTTCTGTGACAACTTTTGTGCAGTTATGAGAGGCAGTCAGCTAGCTCATTTCCATAATTATGTAGTGTAGGGTGCCTAGAGGACATCTTGAATATTTGTATAGTTTTAGGCAACAGTGCAAGGTCACTGAGGACGGGGTCTAGTTGACGGAGGGTTGTCCGATCGACAGATTTTCATGAAAACGACTAAGTGTGAAAGGAAGTGTACTTGTGCATACATGACAATGGGATCACATACTTAGCACGACTCAATGACAAGACACCTCAAACCAACAAGATGAACATGTACTCAGTGTCACTAACTCAAAGGTTAAGAGCAACAAGTGTGACAATTGAGATATGTCTTTGAACGACTGTGGCGACTCTTGGGCGACATTGTTTACGACTTTGTGTGTCAGTGCGACCAATGTTGACAAAGTGAAAACACCTCATGCACACAAAGACAAACTTTAAAAAATGCTAGAACAAACTTGCAAGCATGACATAGTGATCAATATCCCAAAAGACAACTGATGATCAATCAAGCAAAAGCGGTGTGAAGACTCGGCAGGAGTTCATAGGATAAGCCCGAGTGTTTGCGACCATTAAGGGGAAAAACCATGGAAGGCTTTGAAATTTGGATGTAGGCCAAAATTTCGAAGGGTGTTGCAGCCGCTACAACAGGACCCCAATAAGACATAGATTTAAAACAATTGATATGGAAATAAATCAAAATAATTTATAACCCTTTGATATATCCATGTACCTATGCTTGTGTTTAGGTGGTATAATAAATGATGGTCAGTATTTGAAATCATTTAATAATATGTTACATTTTTGGACATTTAATCAAGATTTAACATTTTTAATACTAGCACAACAATATAAGTTAAATGACAATCAAAGTTGATAACTATTAAAACACTTATGTGCCATTTAATTTATGTAATATTGAAAAAATGTAAAGCAATAACACATGGATGTGGAAAATAAGACGTAAGTTTTGAACAAAAAAATGATTTAAAAACCCTTGATTTCATTAATTAAATTATATATAAAACTCAAATTATTAAATCTAAATCATCTAAATTTAAAGAATAAAAATTCTAAAAATCCTAAAATATTCTTATTAAAATAGTAAGCAAAATTTGAAAAAATTTAGAACTCTTCATTTAAAAATGATCTCTTGAAATAGAATTCAGCTTCTGATATAAATTTAACAAGTTAATGTCATTTTTCTTTCCTACTTAAAATGACGAAAATAATAATTAATAAACAAATTATTGAACAAAGCAATGATTGAGTAAAATGAAATGGAATGAAGAGTGACTTAGCTCTAAGCAATGATGGATAGCTGTGAGAAAAGAAAATGCATTCATTTACACGCAAACCACCGACATGTAGAATATCATGTCAGTTCGGGAATATGCTAAAGATGGAGAGTGCCTTCATGTACAACATTTTCATCATGCAATTCATCCTTTGCTTTTTCTACACAAAGTGAAAGCAAAAGCAAAATATCAAGAAGAAATCAACATCAAACTTTAAGTGACAAGGAAACAAACCAACAAGCACAAGGATGAGAACATCATCGGGGACCTGCACTGAAGGAAAAGGAAAAGATGGCATCATAAGGACTTTGATGGCTTTTAACCAGTGAGGGATGCCATGCATATCAACATTCAAAGAAAAAGAAGGATATGCCTATTGGCTAATAAAAGAGAAATAAAGGAAAATATAACTTCCTTGGTAGAAAAGAAAAGTAACGAAAATTATAAAAAAGAGGAGGGGGAGAAAGATGCGTAGAGTGAGCTGTCTAAGTCGAGAACAATTGACATATTGAAGTGATCATGCCAATGGTGGATGAAGTACATTAAGGGATGAAATGCAATTAATTTGGAATAACATTTTATTAGCCTTCAATTCTGCCTTGGCCTATGGCAGTTCATGAAGGTCAAGACCGACTACGGCAAGTTCCTGTGACCTTTGGGACTCTCCCAACTTATTTCCAGTTGCAACATTGTGATGGTCGTGTTTCCAAGAGAGTGAAATAGCTATGCACTCCAAGCGAATATTCCGTCTGAGAGGAGGGTTGTAACACCCTGCGGTTGTTGCAATGGTCAAGCGGCATAGGCATGCCCACTGGGTGTGCTTTAACAATGGAAACAACGAGCTAGCGAAGGGCGAGACACGGGCGCGAGGGTAAGCTGCGGTTGGCAAGCGAGTGGGCGAAGTGTGGATGACGAGCTAGAACGCACGAGTTTATAGTGGGTGAGCAAGGGCGCGCCCACGAGCCGACTTAAACGATGGGCGAGTCATCTTAGCGGGTGGGTTGACAAGTTAAGTGGGCAAAACGATGGAAAAAATGCAAATTTGGTGGGTCGCCCGAGCGCCCCCACACGACGAGTGATGGATATAAACCAAACAATGAGTTGTTGGATGGAAGGAAAGTGAAGTGCGAGTTAAGCATTCGATGAAGTCTGCGATTAGGAGTAGGTCAAGAATCGGATGTGCCCACACGATGGGCAAAACGAAGGTAGTAAACGGTGCGATGAGTTCGGGCAAGGCAACACGGGCATGTGCACTTGCTAAACGAAACATGGTTAGGCTAAAACGATATCGTGTAGGGTGACCCGCGAGTGGGAGCGCCTGACGGTATGAAACGGAAGACAAGTGTTGGGTTGTAACATGATGCGACGGTCGTGCGAAGGTGCTCGGGTAGGTTGGCATGGTGGCACGTGTAGTGGTGCCCGAGTTGGGCAAATGACATGGTCGTTTGAAAGGTTGTAAAGCCGGTTGAGCTTTATCTCCTGGTGAATGTTACATTAATGGTTTCTGCACATTAATATTAATGGTTAAAAGAATGAATGTTAAGGTGTGGGTTGGGAAATAGTTAAAGATGAATAATTTTAACTATTTGGCCGATGCCGCACGAAATCCAATTTATGAAAAAAGAATTGGGGGCGTGACAAGTGGTATCAAAGCGAATTGCAGAGACCAGGAAAATATGCAGTCGAAAGTTATGGAGAAATCATGGATTCATAGTCTGGGTTTCGTAGACTTGGTGGTTCATGGCAAGACCAACCAAGAATTGGTGGACACGGGGGCCACACGTACTTTCATGACGACACGGTTAGCAAGAGGAGTTGGATTAATGATCTTCCCATCGAATGTGGAAGTCAAGGTACTAAACTCAAGAGCTAAAGTGTCGGGTTTGGCACACGAAGTGCCTGTACAGATTAAAGATGGGCAAAGTTAGTTGGACTTCACGGTGATGGAGATGAAATATTTTAACATGATATTGGGGCAGGATTTCTTGAAGGGCAATAAGGTAGTTATTGTCCCCTTTTGTGATGAGGTTATGCTGATTGGAAAATCATAGACTTGGACTTTTCTTACTCATAAGCAAAGGAATGAAGTCAAGGTGCAACATGTTTCTGCACTAAGTTTGGAGAAGGCTATGTGGGAGTCAGACGTGGAGACATATGTGACTGTAATCAAAGGAGTCGAAAGTGATGATGGAGTGGGGACGCCTGTTCCAGCTGAGATTTCTGAGGTGCTGGCTAAGTATGCAGATTTGATGCTCGATGAGCTACCAAAGAAGCTTCCACCAAGGCATGCAGTGGACCATAGCATTGAGCTTGAGCCAAAGAAGCAACCTTCGGCTAAAGCTCCTTATCAGTTGTTAGGACCTGAGTTGGAGGAGTTGAAACGAAAGTTAAAGGAGTTAACTGATGTAGGTTTCATCAGACCTTAAAGGTCCCCCTATGGAGCTCCAATATTGTTCCAACGAAAGAAAGATACGAATGAGCTATGGATGTGCCGTGATTATCATGCTCTCAACAAGAAGACGATAAAGAATAGGTATCCTTTTCCATTAGCTACAGATTGCTTTGATAAGCTTGCGAAAGCCCGAGTGTTTTCCAAACTGGACTTGAGGCATGGATATTATCAAGTGTCGATCGCTGAAGGAGATGAAAGGAAGACCGCGATAGTAACAAGGTATGGTAGCTTTGAATTCCTTGTTATGCCACTCGTGTTGTGGAATGCTCCTGCTACGTTTTGCACTTTGATGAATGATGTTCTACGTCCATACTTGGATTCGTTCTTAGTAGTGTACCTGGATGATATAGTGGTGTGTAGCGATAACATGGAGGATCATAAGAAGCACTTGGCATTGGTGTTCGACGCGCTGAAGAAGAATCAGCTATACTTGAAGATGTCTAAGTGTATGTTCGCTCAGACTGAGATTCTGTTCCTTGGACACATAGTGGGTCAAGGGTACATATGGATGAAGCCGAACAGGGTGAAGGCGATCGAGGACTAGGTTTAACCAAAGAATTTCCATGATATGAGGGTGTTTTTGGGCATGACCAACTACCAACGGAAGTTTGTAAGGGGGTATTCCAAGGTGACAGCATCACTGACAGACCTACTGAAAAAAAGACAAGAGATGGAGTTGGACGGACAAATGTTAGATGGCATTTGATGACTTGAAGAAGGGGATGGTTACAGCACCGATACTGATGTTTTCGGACTTTGAACAATCGTTTGTGGTACACACAGATGCTTCAGACTTTTCCATAGGAGGGGTTCTTATGCAGGATGGGCATCCAGTGGTGTACGAGAGTCGGAAGTTGCAGGATAGAGAATGAAGGTATCCTTTCCATGAGAAGGAGATGACTGCGATCATTCACTGTTTACAGGTATGGAGGCATTACTTGATTGGGAATCCTTTTGTTGTCAAGATGGACAATGTTGCAGCAAGTTATTTTGCATCAGAACCAAAGCTGTCAGCGAAGCAAGCTTGTTGGTAGGACTTCTTAGCAGAGTTCGACATGACTATTGAGTACAGGTCGGGAAGACTCAATGTGGTGGAAGATGCCCTTAGCAGGAAGGGACAACTAGCAGCATTGGAGGAGGGAGAAGATAGGGTAGCAAAAGTAGGAGTCAAGTACAGATGATAGAAGAGATGCAAAATAACCTCAAGGAAAGTGTTGAGACTGATACTCAGGCACAGAATATAGTGAAGCACATAAAGGAGGGGAAGACACGAAGGTTATTTCTATGAGAAGGATTCTTGTTCTTTGGAAACTGACTCTATGTTCCAAATTCATCAGCGCTCAGGAGGCACCTTTTGAAGGAGTGCCACGATTCTCCGTGGGCTGGAAACCCAGGGCAACGTCGTTCTTTGGCATTGTTGGAGAGAGGATTCTTTTGGCAGAAGAAGAGAGAGGATGTAGAGGAGTATGTACATACGTGCATCATTTGTCAGCAGTACAAATTGGATACTTAGAGGCAACGAGGTTTGTTGCAGCCTTTATCGATTCCTGAGAGATAATGGATGAGTGTCTCGATGGACTTCATCACTCAGTTACCACAAGTACAGGGGCATAATGGAATCATGGCCATGGTTGATCGTTTTTCCAAGTATGTTTTCTTTCTTCCAACAAAGATGCCTTGTGGAGCCGAGAGAACTGCGAAGTTATTCTTCAAGAACATAGTGAAGTATTGGGGAATGCCATTGAGCATTGTATCGGACCGAGATCTGCGATTTACAGGCAGATTTTGGACCACATTGTTTAAGCTAGTCGGGACAGATTTGTTGATGAGTTTGAGTTACCATCCACAAACAGATGGATAGACCGAGAGGATCAATACATTGCTGGAGGATTACTTGAGACATTATGTGACAGCTGATCAGAAGAATTGGCCTAAACTCTTGGATGTAGCTCAGTTCAGCTACAACATACAAAAGAGTTTTGCGACAGGGTACAGTCCATTTGAGTTGGTGAATGGATAGAAACCAGTCACACCACACACCGTAGTGACAGGAGGTTTGTTGAGAAGTCCTCATGCGAAGAAGTTCATGAAGGCTTGGGATGAGACCTTGGAGTTAGCATGGGTGCGCTTGCACGAAGCTGCAAGGAGAATGAAGAAATGGGCAGATAAGGATAGACGGGATGCACACTTTAGTGTGGGAGACATGGTGTTCCTTAGGATTACCGGAGATCAGTTTCAGCCACCTAAGGGGACTGCAAGATCGTTGACGAGGAAGTATGAGGGACCATTCCGAGTTAAGAAGTGAGTGGGGGAGGTTGCCTATGAGTTGGAGCTTCCGCACCATATGCATATGAAACATCCAGTTTTCCATATCAGTCAGTTGAAGAAATGTAGACTTGATGCAGATCATCTAGAGAGAGTAGAACCACTGAGGGGACCAACGATGATTATTGACAAGCCAAACCTTGAGATGGACAAGATTTTGAAATCTCGGACAACAGGGATTAGAAGTCACATAAGACGAGAATTTCTTGTCAAATGGAAGGATGCACTGGAGGAGGATAGCTGGGAAACGGAGGACTCACTTTGGAGATGGAAGTGAAAGATTGCGAAGTATGACAGGAAGCTATGGAAGATAGCCGGATTGCCGAGGACGGCAATGACCTTAGGTGGGGGAGGATGTAACACCCTACAGTTGTTGTGATGGTCGGGCGGCACGGGCGCGCCCACCGGGCGTGCTTGAACAATGGAAACAGCGAGCTAGCGAAGGGTGAGACACGGCGCGAGGGTGAGCTGCGGTTGGCATGCGAGTAGGCGAAGTGTGGACGACGAGCTAGAACGCACGAGTTTATAGTGGGTGAGTGAGGGAGCGCCCATGAGTCGACTTAAACGATGGGCGAGTCATCTTAGCGAGTGGGCTGATGAGTTAAGTGGGCGAAATGATGGAACAAACGCAAAGTTGGTGGGTCGACTGAGCGCCCCCACATGATGAGTGATGGATATAAACCAAACGACGAGTTGTTGGATGGAAGGCAAGTGAAGTGCGAGCTAAGCATTCAGTGAAGTCTATGGTTAGGAGCAGGTCGAGAATCGAATGTGCCCACACAAGGGAAAAACGAAGGCAATAAATGATGCAACGAGTTCAAGCAGGGTGACACGGGCATGTGTGCTTGTCGAACAAAACACGGTTAGGCTGAAATGATATTGTGTAGGGTGATCTGCGGGTGGGAACGCCCGGCGGTATGAAACAGAAGACAAGTGTTGGGTTGTAACACGGTGCAACGGTCGTGCAGAGGTGCCCGGGTAAGTTGGCACAGTGGCACGAGTAGCGGCGCCCGGGTAAGTTGGCACAGTGGCACGAGTAGCGGCGCCCAAGTTGGGCAAATGACATGGTCGTTCGAAACGTTGTAAAGCCGGTTGAGCTTTATCTCTCAGTGAACTTGTAAACTTGGAAATTATAATAAAAGGTTATTATCTGCATATGATTAAGGTGTCTTCTCTGCTGTTGAATGTTATATTAATGGTTTACACACATTAATAATAATGGTTAAAAGAATGAATGTTAAGGCGTAGTTCGAGAAATAGCTAAAGATGAATAATGTTAATTGTTTGGTCGATGCCGCACGAAAGCCAATTTATGAAAAAGGAATTGGGGGCATGACAACGGGCATCATGAGTAATGAAGCCAAACTGATCAATTTCCGAGTAGCGATCTCCTCCTGGAGAAAAGGGGAATGGGAGGAATCATGTCATTTGTCGATAATAACATGTGTTATTAAACCACACACATAATATGGGAGGAACTCCAGACCTTTCAAGAGGTTCTCCACTAATGCTACAGCTACGTCGACCCTAGTGTAGCCGAGCAGCTGCTGCCCAGACCGCTGTAGACGCCCTAGCTTACGAAGCCGCTGATACCAACGCTACTGCCCTGCCAAGACTCTTTACCGCGCTAGCACCAAGGATGTCCACGCTAAAGAGGCTACCACCTGTGGTAATGTAGATTACCCCTCAGCCACTTCCTACACCAACCTAGTCGCACTTCCTCTCCCTGGTTGTGCGATGGATGTAACAACAAATTTTCTTATCGATGAATAACATGTTTCCGTCAGCTCCTCTCCCCTCTTATCAAGAAGAGAATGACTACCCAAGTAAGCAAATTGATCTTATTGACTTCATCCATCATAATGCCCTTCTCTCAAGCAAAATATTGAAGAATATCCGCTTGGAACGCAAAACCCTTCACTCTTTTGAAATTTCTACCATCACAAATGTTGCGACCAAGAATAGTCAAGAGTTTCGCAACAGCCATCAAGAATATGCTTTGTACCAATGCCCCTACTGGTATGAGCTTCATGAACATAAGGCAGAGTTGCAATGCTAATAAAACATTATTAGAATTAATTCCGTTTTGTTCATTCAGATACTTTTGGGTTATTTTCATGGAAGATTATGATGATGTAACTTATTAATTGTTGCCTCCATGAAATTAATACATACATCATTTACAAAGTCACATGAATCATCCATTGAAATTCTTTTCCTAGAGAAGATTTGGAGTAGTTTAATTTACTCGACTAATTTTTTTACTAAGGTTAATTAAAATTTTGCGAGAGATTTTTTAAAATTTGAGTTTAAATTATTTAATTTGTTTAATCTAATGTTTTTTAAAATTTGAGTTTAAATTTTTTAATTTGTTTAATCTAATGCTTTAGAGTTTTTTAAGGTGTTGAATCCATAATTACCAAATTCGAATTCAAATTTGATACAATATGGAAATAATTTGATTCTATAAAATCTAATATGGAAAAAATTCGATAGTATACATGTTATAAATACTTAAACTTGTTGAATTGAGGCTTCTGTGATCCATATCAAGTTTATGAGAAAATTCTTCGGCATAAATCACATGATATTACATTTGTTGATGCGTTTCGAACCAACCAGTGTGGTTCATCGTCAGGACAAGTTGAAGAATCAGATCTAGGCTGCATGTTAAATAGTTAGAGCAGGACCTCCAATGGCTATATTTGACCAGGCAACGGCTAAATTGACCAGCTAACGACTATATTTGACTTGGAAACAGCTAGTAGGACAGGACCAAGGGAAAGGAGAGCAATTTAATTAAAAATTAAAATAAGTTAAAGTTATAGAATTTAAATAATTATTAAATCAATAGTTAGTTATACTAGTATTAAAATTAACTATTTCAAATTTGTTTTAATTTTAGAGGTTAATAAAAAGAAAATCCTATTGTTAGGATTGTTATAAATAAATTTAAGTTTAATATAATAAGAATTTATAATTTTATTTTATTTAATTGTTTATTTATTTATTAATTTGTTTAAAAATAAAAAATAAAAAATAAAAAATAAAATAAAATAAAATCCTATGGCTAGAATTGTTATTTTAAAGTCTAATATAATATGAATTTATATTTTAATTTTTATATTTATTAATTTGTTAAAAAAAAATTGTTATTTGAACATATTATATTATATAAGAAAACTCTCAAAGAGGAACAAAGAACTATGGTAAGTGAGAGTAGGTTAAAGGATAACAAGGGGAAACTAACAAATAAGAAAACCAAAAACAAGCTATAAAATAGGGAAGGGGAGGAAGGGAAGAACATGACTAGGAAGCAAGGGCTGGGACCCAATAACTATTGATCTTCTAGCCGTCCTTGTTAGGATATTCCGACACATAGGATATAGTTAAGTTCAACTTGGTCTAGTGTAGAGTTAGGTATAGAGTTACGTAAAGTGTGTTTCTTTACCGTTGTACATTTTGTAACTTACAATCTGACGGTCACGATATGTAGTGATCCGACGGTTCATTCTCTCCTCGGTATTACCGACACTTGATTCGTGGCTTGACACCCGATTGGTCCATGAATTCTATTTAAAGCGCATGGAGGGTCATTTGTAGGGTAATCCGTGCATGAGAGAAGCTTATGTAAATTTTCATTCTTTGATTAATAAATTGCCTGAAGTGGCCGCGTTGGCTCAGGCCGTGGACTGTTTCCCTCTTTGAGGGTTTTAACCACGTCAAAAATACTGGTGTATTGATCTGTGATCTGGTTGTGAGCGGTGTCCTTTTGGTGTTCTTTCTGAGGAACTTACCCTGTAAATTCCTACATGGTATCAGAGCTATTTGAGGGCCGCGTCCGTTGGTGATCCAAACCTGAAGCCGGTAGAACTGCATCCGACTGCCGTTTCCTAGATCTGTTGTTTCTGACTGCTTTCGGGCCGAGTGGACTACTCTGTTGTGTTCGGAGCATCTGTTCCAGTGAGGAACCCCTTTCGTTTCACGCGAAAAGGTTTCCGGTAGCCCTAGCTGCGTCATTTTTAAGATCTGGAGGTATACAGTGTTTATTTGCAGTTTACTGTTATTTTCTCTCTGCTTATTTCGGTTTCGGTTTATTTAGCTTTTTTTTAACCGGATCTATACCTTTCATTTCTGCGTATGCTCTTTGCCCTGTGACTCTGTGCGATCTGGGCAAATCAGAAACAGAAAGGAAGGATTTTTCTCATGCGTATGCTCTTTTCCCTGCACCTTAGTGTGATCTCGGAAAATCAGAAACATTGAGAAAAATATTTAGTTTTTCGGCTAAAGCTAACTTTGAGCCGCAAGGTTCAATTTTTTGAAAATATTTAGTTTTTTGGGTAAAGCTAACTTCGAGCCACAAGGTTCGTTTTCTTTGCATGTCCGTGTTGGGTTTTGTGTTTTGTGTTTTGTAGGGAAAAAGAGCTTTCTCAAGGCAAGCACGCAACCCAAAGCCCCCCCCCCCCCCCCCCCCTCTCTCTCTCTCTCAAATTTTTTGTATAGATCAATTAGTTCAAAGCTATTTTAAGAGAGTAGAGGTCTTGGGTTCAAGTCTCCATTTTGTGGGGGCGGACTTTTTCATTTCCGCATATTCCAGCACTTCGTCGGCAACTTCAACAACTTTTTTAAAAAAAAGCCATAACTTCTTCATCCGGAAGCCTTTTTCAGAGCCGTTTTTTTTAAACCAGCCTAATTTTTCGAGATCTATCCATTGGAACACTTAATTTCAGCATCTTCAGCTTTAGTTTCCGTTAAAATGGAAAGTCAATACCAAGTTACCCTTGACAGCACCAACTACTTCCAATGGTTGTCCTACATGGAGGATTTACTTAGAAGTAAAGGTCTCTACCGAATAGCCACAGGCCAAGAAAAGAAACCGAAAGATGAAGACAAGGTTGCTAAATGGGAAAATAGACAAGATCAAGAACGTGGTTTGATAGGGATGTCTATTTCTCCAGATCTTAGATTCCATATTGCAGAACTTGAAACTCCTCATGAAGCAATGGAACAAATCAATAAAGTTTTTTGGATTAAAAATGAAATTAGAGCCCATCAACTTGAAAATGAGTTGCTTACATTAGACCCTAATAATTTTTCTTGCATTGAAGATTTCTTGTCTAAGTTCAAGACCCTTAGATATCTTTTGGAAGGTGTTAAGGTTAAGAAAGAAGATAGCAACCTTATTTATTCCATCCTTACTAAGTTGGGACCAGCCTACTCTGTATTTGTTTCCACCTTCCATTCTACAAGAGAAGCCTTCATTTCTCAAGGAAAAGACTACAAGCCCCCTTCCTTTGATTCTTTTTGTGATTCTTTAATAAGAGAACAAGAAAAACTCTTACACCTTGGTCTTCTTAATCTTGGAAACTCTTCCAAAAAAGCGTTAGCCGCCGAGCAACAACCAAATTCAAAGAATCCTAAAAAGTCATATCCTAAAAGGAATGGTCCTAAACCAAACAAGGGTCCTAAGCAAACTCAGCCTCAAAATGAAAGATCATTTCAGCAAAATGATAAGACCAATAAAAACAAATGGAAGAAGACTGACAGACATTGCAATTTTTGTAATCAAGATGGGCACTTAGAATCAAAATGTTTTAAGAAGATGGAAGCCTTGGAAGCAGCAATGAAGAAGCATAACATCCATTTAGGGCAATCTTCAACCTCAACTTCATCTTCAGGAATGGCACTTTCTGCATGTGGTTGTCAATCATCTCGGTCTGGTTATGCATTAAATGTATCTTCTTCTTCTCATTCTCATGAGTGGCTCATTGATTCTGGAGCTTCTTATCACATGGCCAAAAACAAAGCCATGTTTTCTTCTTTAAATGATTGTAACACCAAAAATATCTATGTTGGTGATGATAGATCTCTTAATGTTGTAGGGACTGGAACTGTTCATCTAGACAATGGTCAGTTTAATGATGTATTATGTGTTCCAACCTTATCCTGCAACCTTCCATCTGTCTATCAGATAACTCATTCAGGTGAAGGTAAAATCGTTGAATTTTCACCTCATGATGTTGTAATCAAGGACTTAAAAGATCCTAAACAGATTTTGGCTACTGGCATTGCTGATGACTCTACAAGGTTGTATAAGTTTCACAACTTTGGGTCATCAAATCTTCCCTCAGTATTTGTTGCTCATAACGATGAAGTGAGCAAACTTTGGCATGAGAGATTTGGTCACTTAAACTATCGCTCCCTTCAGCATCTATGTAAAGAAAATATGGTGACAGGTCTTCCTATGGTATCTTGCAGAGATGGTGTTTGTTCCGGATGTGTACTCGGAAAACATCATCGGGACAGTTTTGAAAAACGTGCCTCTTGGCACGCCTCAGCCCCTTTATAGCTTGTGCATAGTGATTTATGTGGTCCACTTCCAGTTGTGTCATTCTCTGGTTGCAAGTATTTCTTAACTTTCATTGATGATTTCTCCAGACGCACTTGGGTATACTTCTTAAAACTCAAGAGTGAAGTATTTAACACCTTTTTGGCCTTCAAGGCCTTTGTTGAAAAACAATCTGGACATCAAATTCTTAAGTTAAGATCTGATAATGGCGGAGAATATGTTAAAAACACATTCATCAACTATTGCACTGAGAATGGAATTCAAATGCAACATACTGTTCCATATACTCTACAACAAAATGGTGTAGCTGAAAGGAAGAATCGCACCTTAAAGGAAATGGCTAATTGTATGCTACAATCTAAAGGACTTGGTCTTAGTTTTTGGGCAGAAGCAATTAACTGTGAAAATTACATAATAAATCGCACTCCTACTAAGAATTTAAAGAATATCACTCCAGAAGAAGCATGGAGCTCAATCAAACCAGATGTAAGTCACTTTCGTGTTTTTGGAAGTGAAGCGTGGGCCCATATTCTAGATGAAAAGCATAAAGCTTTAGAACCTAAGAGTGAAAAATGTACTTTTGTTGGATATTCTGAAGATGTAAAAGGCTATAGACTTATTCTGTTTAAGTCTAAAAATGTTATCATTAGAAGAGATGTAAAATTTGATGAAAATATATCGGCCTACGAGCCTAGTCCGGCGGATGTGCCACCTCTCTCTATCTCTTCTACCTTTGAAAACATTTCTTCTTCAGATGATGAAAGTGAGGATGACAATCCTCCCCCACCATCTCAGGATCCTCCTTCAGCTCCTGAGCTTCCAAAATGGGTTCGTGCTACTCGAGATGCAGCAGGTGATATTGCCGGTGATCCTACAGATCAGCGACGCACACGTTCTCAGTTCGAGAGAGCCTCTTCTTTACTGGCTCAAGCTCCAGTAAATTATGATCCTGACACCTTTGCAGAAGCTTCAGGCCATCCAGATTGGGAAGCAGCTATGAATGAAGAATATCATTCATTATTGGCAAATGATACATGGGATCTTGTTCCTTTACCAAAGGGACAAAAACTTGTTAGATGCAAATGGGTTTACAGAACCAAGTATGGACCAGATGGGAAAGTTGATAAACATAAAGCTCGTCTTGTTGCTAAGGGCTTTTCACAGGTTGAAGGCATTGACTACACTGAAACCTTCTCCCCTGTTGCCAAAATGAACTCTATCCGCCTTATTCTTTCCCTTGCTGCGTCTTTCAAATGGGAAGTCCATCAGATGGATGTTAAATCTGCCTTCTTGCATGGGGACTTGCATGAAGAAATCTATATGGAACAACCCATTGGCTTCATACAAATAGACTCCAGCCTTGTTTGTCGACTTAAGAAATCCCTTTATGATCTCAAGCAAGCTCCTCGGGCTTGGTATGCCAAAATGGATAGCTTTCTTTTAGAATCTGGCTTTTCTAGGAGTCATTCTGACAATACTGTCTACACCAAGAAAGTGGGAAACTCTCTTATCATCCTTGTTCTTTATGTTGATGATCTTATCCTTACTGGTAGTGATCCCAACCTTATAAACCATGTGAAGTCTAGCCTCAAAAGCAAATTTGAAATGACAGACTTAGGACACTTACACTATTTTCTCGGTCTTCAAGTCTTGCAATCCAAGGAGGGTATTTCCCTTTCCCAGTCCAAATATGCTTGTGATATTCTACATCATTTTCACATGGAAGACTGTAAGCTAGCCCCTTCTCCCTTTCAGTCTGGAGTCAAACTCTCAGTCACTTGTACTTCTCCTGAAGTTGATGCTACCTTATACCGTCAACTTGTAGGAAAACTTTTGTATCTAACCCATACTCGTCCTGACCTTTCCTTTGCTGTTGGCCTTGTTGCTCGGTTCATGCAAAAACCCCGTGAAAGCCATTGGAAAGCAGCTGAAAGAATACTTCGTTATGTTCGAGGTACAACTCAGTTTGGGATTCATTACAGTGCCGAAGCAGCTCCTCTATTGGTTGGTTTCACTGATTCTGATTGGGCTGGTGACCCTGATGATCGGAAGTCTACTGCCGGTTATGTGTTCACTCTTGGTTCAGGACCTATTACATGGGCTTGTAAGAAACAAGCTGCCATTTCTCTTTCATCAGTAGAAGCAGAGTATCATGGTGCCGTAGAAGCTAGTAAGGAAGCCTTGTGGCTTCGTCAGATCTTGTCAGAGTTTGGCCTTCAGCAGCAACATCCGAATAGACTTTGGTGTGATAATGAAAGTGCCATTCAGCTATGCAAAGATCCAGTCCAACATCAGCGCAGCAAACACATTGAACTGCACATGCACTTCATCAGAAAGCTCATTCACGACCATGTTCTTGAAGTGCAATATTGTTCAACAGATGATCAAGTTGCAGACATCTTCACAAAGGCTCTCACAGAGGCGAAGTTCACTAAACTTCGATTTATGGTTGGAGTTCAGGAAGTTGTCACTAAGGGGGGATAGGCTCTAGTGCCTCCTTCCTTCTCCTATTGTGTCATATTTGTAAATCCTTCAATCCTATCCCAAGTTGTTCTTAAGGGGGGATGTTAGGATATTCTGACACATAGGATATAGTTAAGTTCAACTTGGTCTAGTGTAGAGTTAGGTATAGAGTTACGTAAAGTGTGTTTCTTTACCGTTGTACATTTTGTAACTTACAATCTGACGGTCACGATATGTAGTGATCCGACGGTTCATTCTCTCCTCGGTATTACCGACACTTGATTCGTGGCTTGACACCCGATTGGTCCATGAATTCTATTTAAAGCGCATGGAGGGTCATTTGTAGGGTAATCCGTGCATGAGAGAAGCTTATGTAAATTTTCATTCTTTGATTAATAAATTGCCTGAAGTGGCCGCGTTGGCTCAGGCCGTGGACTGTTTCCCTCTTTGAGGGTTTTAACCACGTCAAAAATACTGGTGTATTGATCTGTGATCTGGTTGTGAGCGGTGTCCTTTTGGTGTTCTTTCTGAGGAACTTACCCTGTAAATTCCTACAGTCCTCTCTATTAAGGTTGCTCGGCGTTTTTTCAATTTGAAGGGCTTTCCTAAATTTTCGGTGATGCAACTGCGAAACTCTAGCAATAACACTGGCCTCCTCGATACAAACATGATATTTGGTTTTCTCAGCATGCTCTGCAAGTATTAATTTTTTAAATAAAAGTTATCTATTTGAAATTGAAATTTGCGAATTTATAATTTTGCCCAATATAGAAATTACAGTTTTTTATTATTTTTATATATGAATCACTAGTTTGCAACCAATCTGCTATTTTATAATTTTTGTTATCTATTTGAAACTGATTTTAACCAATATAAAAATTAATGTTTTTTATTATTTTTATATAGAAATTACTCATTTGCAACCAATTTACTATTTTATAACTTTTACTAAAAGAAAATTTATTGTTTTTTATATTTTTTGATATTGCAATTTATTATTTTATAAATATTTTTAATATAAAATTACTATAATGCAAATTTTCCAATATCGTATTTTTTCCTTTAATTAATTTATCCGTATCAGAAATTCCTTAAAAATACCATATTAATTTTGCAGCTTGAGTGGATTTCAAACTACCTGCCTTACACACCACCATTGGCATTTCTCAGATCTTCATCGTTTCTAACTGCCGACAGAATGAGGCGTGGAACAATCTTCGTATTCTTGTTATCTCTTGTGGCGTTTCCAGCGAACTCGAGCACCTCGGCGGTGACATATTTTGGCAGTACGCCCAACGAGGCACTGAAGGGATCTGGAACAGATTTCTTACCATCCGCTGATTTCCCTCTTCCTGCCATTGCTTAAGTGATGGAAAAATACTTCATGCACTATACCAAATTTGATTGGGCCAAATTTCGAATCGTACCGAACTGAATAGCGAATTTGCTAAGTTTTTTTTGCCAATACATTTTAATTTGGTAACCATGGTGGAATCCATTTATACATTTAAAAATATATTTTGAATAACAAAAATCTTTGAAATTGTATTATCAGATTTTAGTAAATTCCAATAAAAAAACCTATAAATTAGACTACCATATTCACGAAAGATACATTGCTCTAAAACCCAGAAATTCGTCATTCAGTGTTGTTATGTATGCTCTGTTACGGTCCTTGGTATATATATTTTTTTCACCAGCCATCCATCATTGACGAAAATTCAACGCGCACTGCATTTCATTTACACAAAGTATCATTTTACTTCATATAACATTAGTTACTTTTTTAGTTAAATTCTGATGTTTATCCTTTTAAATGAAATTTTAATTATATATAGATTCAGTACTTTTAAAAACTTTAATATTATATAAAAAAAAATAAAAATTTTAATAAATTCTTAACAAATTTTAAATAAATTAAAAAAAAATAATAAATACTTACCTAATTTTAAACCAGTTAAATAAAAAAATATAACCAAAAACTTCCAAAACCTATAATACATAGATTACATAACCCAGAGAGGTTTTGGCTTTTGGTATTTCAACGTGCCACGAAAACATCATGAGAAAATGAAATTTTTTTCCACAAATACCTATCTGTCCAACGCTATCCTTTTAAATATGGAGTTTTCTAAATTTTCTCGCTTTAAATATTGATTTTGACTTCGTTCATTTTGTAGTGGCACAATAATTTTAATGGGATATGGGAAATATACCAAGGGCATTCTTCTTCCTATAGATAGTGCGTGGAGATCACTCTTTTATTTTTATTTTTAAAAGTTATATCACAGTGATCAATATTTCCTAATTGTCACATGTTTGAAAAACGAGGTATTTTCTTCATGTTTCTCTGAGGATCTTAGGAAGAGTGTCCATCGTATAGAGTAGGCGTCCCACCACTACACTCGTAGGCTCGTAGGGGAGAGATTGTGGATGTTGAGGTGAAAGTGCAATAAAGGGATCGTGAGCCCGATTGTCACGCCTCTACATTGGTGGTACTCTTCCAACTGCACTATAGCAAAGTGTGGCACCATCGATTTTTTTCTTTTCACCAATATTCACGGTCATGGACTACAGTTAACATTCGTACTTAGTTTATTTCTTCGTTACCAAGTATTAAGTTTTCCTTTATACATAGTGAAAACCATAAACATTCACCATAATAACAGTAACATGTATAAATGCACAACATTTTAAAGGGAGGGGCAACTCCTCGATATGAGTCTGCCCATATATCAATATATAATTCAAAATCTCTCATGTACAAGTTAAATCTTGGAGGAAACCCCAAATTTACACTTAGCTAATTTTACAAACTTCGGCAAACTCGGTTTCCCAGCTCGTCGGCATGCCTGAATGGTCACTACACGTTCTGCCCAACTCTCCAATAACCCTGAATGTATTCGTTCAGCTCGTCGTGCCGTTTGCCCAACTTGGGCGCCCTCATAGTGTCACCATGCACACCTACCCGGCACGTCCGCACGTCGATCACCTTCGTTCCCAACCCGTCGCACTTCGTTTTGTTCACCAACTGACTCGTTCACCATTTGTTCAACAGCGCCCTTACCATGTTACCCTGCTCGACATTATCGTTCAGCGAACCGTGCCTTCGTTCCGCGGGCACAGACGCACCTGTGTCGCCTCTCACCCGAGCTCCCCTTCACGGACTTGACCTCCCTTCGTTTGGTGGGCCACACGTAGTACCGCCTACACAAACTCTTGTTCATGCTCTCCAGTTCAATCGCTCTTTGTTCAACGGACGCCCTTACAGGGTCGCCCTGCACGAACCTCCCGAACGACCCCTGAACGGTGCCCTCGCACTCCCTCTTCAGTTCGCCCGTCATGCAGGCACATTCATTTCAGCCTATTCCTCAACTGCAAACTCTACAAATGCCTTGATCGCACTTCGCACTTCGACTTCACTTCTCAGCTCGTCCAAGTTCGAATGATCAATCTCCAACTCGCCTCCGCATTATGTATACACATCGCACGTTGTGCGGGAGCGCCCAGGCCAACCCACCAACTCGTCCACAACGCGTCTGCCCGCCCACTTAACTCATTGGCCCATTCACTTGTCCAAGCTTGCCCGCCTATCGTTAAGTTAGCTCATCCGTCTGTCAGTTCACCCGCCCGTCGGCTCGCCCGGGAACGCCCACGAGTTATAAACATTCCAACCACCAAAACTCATCGCATTTGTGTCGCAGCTCGTCCAATTCGCGTGAGTGCCTGAATGCCTTGTAGCTTGTGGGCCTCACATTCTCCCCCACTTGAAATCATTCTTGTCCTCGATAATCTCTCATCTCAATAACCATCTGTTACCAAGATATCCACACCAATGTATATAATCCACCAGTTTCTCCTACACCAAAAAGTCTCCTCAATCCATGATTATCAACCACATCCATCGCAATCCCCACATGCAGCTCCCATCATGGAAGGTTGGCCCCTCCATCTCAAGCTGCATGCTTATTGCAACATATCGTGTCGACCTCATCATGTATCGTCATCGTATGAGCTGCTGCCATGATACTCCAACACGACACTAACATATCTCCACACACTGCTCGAGCCCCATAATCTGAGCTAGTTGGGTAGCTAATCCAACTGTCACACTCAAACCATGAGAATGCACATCCCCATGCCATCATCAGTTATTTCTGAGAATATCCTATCACATTATCAATTCGATCAAGAATCCATCTCCATATAAGCCATGTCCAGGTCCATGAAGTAGTCCCCATCTCATCTGCAACATCCTGTCCATGATGTTTGGTATTAATGTGTTGCATGAAATCAGCCACATCTATCCCAACATCATCATCCATCTACAAAACATCCATCTCCCCAGAGTGAAGAGGTCCTCTCATCAAACTCGACTCTCGATGTGCTACATCCAGGTCCATGAAGAAACCTTCATCATATCTGTAATGTGCCATCCCTCAAGTCTACCATAGAAACAAGTATGCACCTGTCTCATCCATCCATGTGTTGTCCATGATCGTAGATCAATCAGCTCCCATGTGCTAAAAGTGGTTAAGTCTTGGCTGAACCCATGCCCAAGTGTTGCCACGAAGGCATCATCATCGTTGTAACTCCATCACTCCAAAGTGTCTCAAATCGATCCTCCTCATCAAGTCACTCTTTCAAGCACACCCATACATGTACTCAAAAGTATGCATCCCATCCTATATCAAAGTCCTTGACCTCAACTCCTCAATGCATTAGATCCTCTAAGTCCACCATATATGAAGTCCCCGAAAGTCACAACCTCATGTCATCATGAGCTCCATTAGTCATCTTCAACCAACACTCTAGCAAGCATACATGTCTCGGCCTGAAGGTCTATGTAAGATGCCTCAGCTCTCCATGTAGTAGGAATGCTCTATAGTCTACTTACAATTCCAACCAAGTCCACGGTCTTGTTGTACAAGAGTGCACAACCTCTCGATCGGCTCATAGGTAATAAGTCTCCATGTCACACCAACAAATCTATCTGTAGAACATCCCTACCTTGGCACTCCTCATTGGATGTCCATAAGTGACACCTCTACAAGTGCTCCCACATAATGTCCCTGCATAAGACTGCCATGCTCCATGTCTCCAACTTGATGTCCATGACACAAGTTGCCCATGTTGTCCAACTAGGTAGACCCATCACAACAATCAGTCATCTTCATCCAAGTCTACAATCCCAGTCTAGTGAACTCGGTCACCCAACCATATCATCATCACATGAGTCTCTTCCACCATGGCTCCCTCACTAAAGGTTCCACCAAGACTTCCTCTTGGTCTCGGCCATGAGAAGTCCACCCAAGTATCACCATACTCAAGTGTGTGCCCTCCTCCAATCTGTCCATGAGTCATGCCGGGAACTTAGCCAATTTGTCCATATGGCTAAAGCACAACCCATTACTTCGCAATGACCATCACGTTCCTCCCTTGTCACGGGCCTTTGCACCTTCTACCATAAGGTCACAAACAACCCTAACAAGTCCCGCAACAGTCAATGGTCCTTGCCTCTCCATACAAGGTCTCATCGTAGAAATCCATGGTAAGATCCTCCCTTGCATCGACAAACTAATTTTTCTCTTCCCTGCATACGGTTCATCTACCAAATGCTCAATTGAAACACAAGTATAAGTAGTACTTACTTCATCATGAGGCTCCTCCATGTGAGTATCCTCATCCACCGATGTCTGCAAACTGCACAATCCTGGTCCAACTTGATCAATCTCAAGTTCATCCTCCCTCGTTGTCATATCTGCAACATCCTCAAACATCATGGCTTTCTCTTCTTTATCATCGCAATCTACAGCTTCATCCTACTCCATTGCCCAACCAAGTTGAAGAAGTTCGTCTTCAACATTCTTTTCCAAGACTTCAAGTTTATCTCGAATTTTTGGGTTCTCTTATTTCATCCGCTTCAACCTGTATATGGTCAGCAAGAGCTTCCCTTCGCCTTCTTCCAAACCTGCCATGTCTTGTCATTCAACTTGGCCCAAGCACAATGCTTCACCTCTATTAAACCTATCACAACATATGACACTTCCCTTTGCAAACCTGAATCACCCTTCAAATTTCTAAATCAGCTCGGATACCACCTGTCATGATAGTGTACTGGGATCAGCCTTTTGTCACGATCTTCAAAATCACCTCTGATACCACCTATCACACCCCTACACTAGCGGTACTCTTCCAGCCGCACTATAGCGAGGTGCAGCAACATCGATCCTTTTCTTTTCACCAATATTCATGGTCATGGACTATGCCTAACATTCGTACTTAGTTTATTTCTTCGTTACCAAGTATTAAGTTTTCCTTTATACACAGTGAAAACCATAAACATTCACTATAACAACATTAACATGTATAGATGCACAACAGTATAAAGGGAGGGGCAACTCCCTGATGTGAGTTTGCCATATATCAATGTATATAATTCATAATCTTTCATGTACAAGTTAAATCTTAGAGGAAACCCAAAATTTACACTTAGCCAATTTTACAAACTTTGGCAAACTCGGTTGCCCAGCTCGTCGGCACACTTGAACAGTTGCCGCACACTCTGCCCAACTCTCTGTTTACCCCTGAACGCGTTTGTTCAGCTCGTCGTGTCGTTTTCCCAACTTGGGTGCCCTCCCCGTGTCACCGTGCATGCCTACCCGGCACGTTCGCACGTCGGTCACCTTCGTTTCGTTCACCAACCGACTCGTTCACCGTTCATTCAGCAGTGCCCTCACCGTGTTACTCTACCTGAAATTATCGTTTAGCCAACCGTGCCTTCGTTTGGCGGGCGCACACGCACCCGTGTCACCTCTTGCCTGAACTCCCATTCACGAACTTGACCTCCCTTCATTCGGTGGGCCGCACGTAGTACCACCTGCACAAACTCCCGTTCACGCCCTTTAGTTCAACCGCTCTTCATTCGGCAGACGTCCTTACCGGGTCACCCTGCATGAACCTCTCGAACGACTCCTGAATGGCACCCTTGCACACCCTATTCAGTTCACCCGTCATGCGAGGACATTCGTTTTGGCCTGCTCCTCAACCGAAGACTCTACCAATGCCTTGCTCGCACTTCACACTTCAACTACACTTTGTAGCTCCTCCAAGATCGAATGATCAATCTCCAACTCGCCTCCGTGTTATGTATACACATCGCACGTTGTGTGGGGGCGCGTAGGCTGACCCGCCAACTTATCCACAACGTGTCCACCCACCCAGTTAACTCATCGGCCCATTCACTTGTCCAAGCTCGCCTGCCCATCATTAAGTTGGCTCGCTTGTTGGCTCATCCGCCTGTCGGCTCGCACGTGACCGCCCACGGGTTATAAACACTCCAACCACCAAAACTAATTGCATTTGTTCCCGTTTACTTTGTGTGTCTCCCACCGTGTCGCAGCTCCTCCAATTCACATGTGTTCCCGAACGCCCTGCAGCTTGTGGGCCTCACATCGACGATCCATCAAATAGAGGAGAAATGCCACCATTTCAAATACAGGTGAGAAAGGATGTGGACATTGAGGCAAACATGCAAAAAAAGGGGTCATGAGCCCTCAGGTGATTGCATCAATGACATGTAGTCCAGATCGGCTAATTGAAGAGGCAACAAAGTTTATTCTCTTGTTTCAACCACGTAATACGCTTCCAGAAGTGGAATGGTTTGACACCTGTGCGTTGAAGCGGAGGGAAAGTTTCCAAATTTATAACAGAAGTCGAGCTAGCTAGAATTAAGGAGGTCAAGATTCATTGTGAAACCAACTTTCATAAGGGACTAAGGCCAAGTGATATTAATGATTTGTGCAAATTGGGAAGATGTCGAGTTGAGGAGAATATCACTATTATAGAAGTTTATTGCTTACATGAGAACAATTTGTTATCTTTGCTCATGGGAGGTAAATCAATTTTATTGGAGAAATCCAAGGAGAGAGAAGGAAGATCAAGCGTCAAAATCCATTGATGCCAAGCCATAATGTCATCACTTTATTTTTGGAAAAGCCTCAGGAATCAACATAGTAGTACATCCGCTAGTCTTCTAGGTTGCAATATATTAGTGGATCAAAAATGGCAACAACCTCCAAATCAGAAGAAAGAGTGCAACAACATGCCTTTCTCTCAGAAGATCCATGTTATCCTTCAGCAGTCAAAGGATATCTGGAAGGAAGATGTAAAAGGAAGTGTCTCTTTGAACTTGCATCCAAAATGCAGAGAACAAAGCCAAAAGATGTCCTCCTATTGTTAGGGAAATTATACATAGCTTTATGTCTATAGAGCAATCAAACTATAAAGGGTTAGGTTGGGCCTTGAAGCCATCCATGCTTACTTTGACACAACCTAGGTTCTTGGAGCATTCTTGTGAAAAAGTTAAACTCACATTTGTCACTTGTCTCAGTGAAATCTTAGCCTTAACAGCGCCACTACCGCCCTACAATAATGACATCATGAGGAGGGATTTCCAAGTAATGGTAGGAGCCCTCCAAGGATTATAAAATATCACCCTTCTTACTTTCTTTCAGAGATGCAAAATTTTAGAATGCATGGAAAAATCTAGATTTGTTATACTTATGTTGGATCTAAATTGAGATGACTTAATCCTTCAGATGCTCCAATGCCTTTTCACCTGCATTATAACATCTCATCCAAAATTTGTCAAAAAAGACATGAAAAATATCATGTCCCTAATCTTAGGAGTAGATAAGGCCATCTACAAACAATTGAGGTCCAAATTGTTGGCCATTTAGAGGAAGAAGCTAATTGTATCAGTTGTTGCTATGAACTAGTTGAGGGGTTGGTCAAATAGAACATCAAACTACTTAAAATGAAGTTGACCAAGGAGGAACTAACAAGTATTTTTGGAGATAACAAGAATGAACTGAGGAAAACCCTATGCTTTTTATGCAAGGGATCTTGGGCACTTAACCATTCATGTCCATGTGATCAAAAAGAGGCAAGAAGGAAAGAACAGGAGGTAATTCCTTCAGACCATGAGGATTCATTTGAAGGATCTGAGTAATCAAGTAGATATGGTGAGCAACAACACAATGCTATTCAGAAAGATGTGCAAGACAAACTGAGGATAATCAGTCAGCTTGACAAAGTACATGGGGAAAGGAAGGAGGTAATTCTTCCTAACAATATGGTAGACTCTTGTAGAATTGAGTTTGTACATCTCCAAGAGGACATCCATGAAGAGCATGAGTAATCAAGTGTAAATAAGAGTTCACTAGTGCATCCATGTCTGACAACCAAAAATGATGGACAACAAATTGTCCCCACAAGTGGAGAAGGCCAGGAAAAAGACATTCTAGGAGACTTAAGTGAGGATTCAGTGATGGTAAGCTAGTATGATGAGCATGATAATAATGAGTAGCATGAAAAATATGGTATGCAAGATGAACCATTTCTAGAGAGTCGGTAAATGGTTCTGTTAGTGCTTGTCAATTTATGTTAGTCACCAATGATCAAATGTGCTCTTACATGGTTTTTTTATTAGGGTTTCAGGTCAAATTTTTATAGTTTCAAATATAATTTCAATAAAAAAAAATTGGTCACCGGTTAGGAAGGTCAGTCTTTACTACCCCTTTCAGTTCCATGGTCAAATA
This sequence comes from Pinus tabuliformis, assembly GCA_031772625.1. Taxonomy (NCBI): domain Eukaryota; kingdom Viridiplantae; phylum Streptophyta; class Pinopsida; order Pinales; family Pinaceae; genus Pinus; species Pinus tabuliformis. Next base: position 608,375,746 of record CM062817.1, read on the forward strand.
AAACCATCTTGGTCAAGTCAAATGATTGTTACAAGAGTCCCATAGTTATTATGGTCATAATTCATCTAATAAGTCCGTGCTAGGTCACCACTAGGTCAATAAATTAATTTCTAAAAACTGGTCATTTCACCATTGAAATCCATTTTATGGAGTAGTAAAGGTTAATTTGGCAATCAAAGTTTTAAATCATGTTTTTATTTCATTTTTAAATGAAATACATTCATAAAGTTATTAAGATGCAAAATGTCAAAGTCAAGTTATAAAAGTCATGGTGGGTCCACTAAAACTTGTAAGCGAAAAATCGATTTCCACAAGCTATAAAAGAGTCTCACTCACTCTCTATTTTCTCATTCCATTTTCCAACACTCTACTCCACCCAATCAGGTCTAATTTTCCTGAAAAGGATCATTTTTTGCATGCCAAAGTCGAGTTTCTCTTTTGTGTTGCGCAAATCTTGTGTTATGCATATCCTTGCAACTACTACGTTTTCATTCCAAGGCTGCAAACCTCTTTGTAGTGATTTCTTCCATCATATTCAGGTTGTGTTGCAGCAAATACAGGTTGGTGGTCTCTCATGAAGCTCAATAATCTCTTAGTTCTCTTAATTGTGATTGATATGCTTCATTTCCCTCTCCTAGGGTTTTGAAAACAGTTTTCAAGATTTCATGATTTCCATGGTGAATTGATGATAAACTTGTATCTCACTATTCATAGACCTTTTCTATCCTAATCACACCTTCCTAAACACCCTCTAGCAAACCCATCCCCAAATTCCATCATTTTCACCTAAACCCTAGACAGAGCACACTTTTAAACCATTGGAATCTGTTTCTCTTGTTTGAAACCCTTCCCCTCACCCAAATTCTAAATTTCCACTTTCCTTAGCTCCCTAACCTCCCTCACTATCCCCCCAATTTTTCTCATAATTTTTCTAGTTACATATCCCTGTCATTTCCCTAAATTTCCTCACAGCAATCAAAATCCCCTATTTTCCTACAAGCAAAACCCTACATTCTCTCCTATAAAGGTAGGTGTTATCATGGAATCTGAAACCTCTGAATAAAAGTGGCATAGAGGATAGCATGTCATCAGATATGAGCCTACCTCAACTCATGAGATCTTGTCATCTCCTTTCATCAGGAAATCATTTGAAGATGCAGGTTGTGTTACCTTTTCCCATAGAATTGAGAAACTGCAGTTTCATGATCAACTGACTAGTGATTTTGCCACCAAATTAAGAAATGATAAAGTGACTATAACAGGAGTTGAATTCATTGTTTCAAGGCAAATCATATCCACATCCACAAGTATTCCAAACACTGGAGAAATTTGGTTCAAGAAAGAAGAGATTGACATTCAAAATTACAAGAAGTACCTAAAAGCACCATATAAGACAGCTCCAAAACATGTTTTCCCATTCAGACATTTACTGGAAAGATATGCCCCTCTCATGAAATTGATCATGAAGTACTTTACATGTGAGGGCAGGTATTAAGGGTTGTATAAGTACCATATGAGGCTTTTGATGCATTTCACCTATGTTCAACAACTGAACTTGTCTTACTATCTGTACAAAAGTCTAATAAAAATGACATAATTGGTACAAAGGCTGGGAGAAAATCATCATACTAGTCTATTTCATCATGGCTTGGTGCAAGTTCTAGTTTGTCATCAAATAACACAGGTAAATTTGTCTTGGGATGGATTTTCAAATTCATCTTTTCCTCCATCTTCTCCAGCTATATCTAGTGATGAATCAATACCTCCAAACTCACCAGTGCAGCAAGAGGTTGCTTCTTCAAGAGGACCTACCAAGAGGAATTATATGGAAGAAGTGATTAAGACATACTCTAGAGGTTAAAGGCTTGTGTTTAATCCAAATATTGTTGAAAGGGACAAGTCGACAACAAGTGAACATAGAGCATCCTCACAGCATGAGGAATTCACTCATCCAGGTACCAATGTGTTACATGTGGAGAAAGACCATGAGGATAGAGTTGCAAATAAAATCATAAGGGATAACGAGGCTGAGGTCAAAAGGTTGGAAGACAAGTTGACAGAGGAAAACACTATAATAGTGTGCTTGCAACAAGAAAACATGCAATTGAAAGTAAACCAAATGATCCAAGACCAACAAGCATCTTATTTAAATAAAGAGGATGTAAAAGGCAAATTAGTGGTTCAGTTGAAATTTTATAAAGGCAAAGAAAAGTAAAGCACATCAAGGATACCAAGAACAAGAACCTTCAAGAGAGACCTTGAGCTACAAAAAGAAGTTTCTCCACCCAGAGGTTAGATCATTGTAGATGACCTAATCACGAGAGAAATTAATGAAGATAGAGTATATTGGCTTGACAAGTTCAATGGCTACCTGGGGAAGCTCCTCTAGAAGGAAAATAGGGACAGTAAATTGCAAAGGCATATGTATATTCATTACTACAAAATAAACAAGGTATCCCAATTTAGAATCAAACATTTGAAGAAAAAGCTCAAGGAAACCCTAACAAGCCAAGAAAACAAAGAAAATCTTGATCTACTTTCTGAGGCCCCTCTCATGGCATGACATATCATATGATGGCTTCACTTGGAAATTTTGAGAACTTTTTGTCATTTTGAAACTTTTGATGGTTTTTGGCCTGTTTTAAAACATAAAGGTAGCTATTTGCACAGCACCTTAGCGCTATGCGTTTTCCTCAACTATCTAAATGCCAAAAACTTTATATTTCTGGATAGAGAATCCCTCCTACATGTCATCTATCCACTTTTGCAAGTTTTCAGTAGACAGATTGGGAGAAATTTCTCAAAAATGGGTCAAAAAATCACTTTCTGCCACTGTTTTGAAGCAAGCGCTCTGCAAATAGGAGTAGTCTTAGCTTTTCTCCTAGCTGGAGTGTCCACATCACCAGCTTGAATATTCAAATGAAAACCAGGCACTCACAGCTTTCTAACGAGCTATCAAGTTCTCCATTTGGACCATGGGAAGGCCTCCAAAATCCTCTTGGAGGATGGCACTACACAAATGCCTGAGTGCGCTACACAAATGCCTGAATGAGCTACGCAAATTCCTGTAACAGTCTTTTCTCAGCATGTCTTCCCCAGATCTTTGTTTGATGATGTAATTTTAGTAGTTTGAAGTCTTGATGATGTAATCATGAATAAATTAGCATGATAGGTTTTTTTTATGTTTAATTAGGCCTCATAAATGAAGGAAAACTCAAATCAAAGCCTAAGAGAAGAGTTTGTTTTTGATCTTCTCACTCTCACTTTTAGGTTGGGATATTTTTGGAAATTGTTCCACCACTCATGGAATCGACCCCTGAAGGTGGGAAAACTGTTTATATTACTCTATATGTATCATTTTCTGAGTCAGAGAGAAGGGTTGGACATTTGAGGAGAGAGCTCTTGTAACTTGTGCTTCAGCATTTTCAGGAAATCAAAGAATAGTTACGGTTATTATCTAGGAATTCATGTGAAGTGAGTTTGTGATTTTGTATCTTCTCTGTTAGAGCTTCATATGATAGATATTCATCTCTTCTTTCTATTCATCAGTTTCTTCAGTGAATTTTCATAAGTTTATAAGCATAATTCTTGTCTTTAAGCTCTCTTTTAATGGAATTATCATTATATGTTATTTTCTTTCATGCCTAATGAATTCATGACATATATGCTCATTAAGTTCTCTAAATTTCTTCTAAACACTACACTACATTGATAAACCCTAAGCCATCACAAATTTTATGCTACCTTGCTCTTTTATATTTCTGTTGTTGTTAGCCTTTGATCTTTGACCCAGTTATCTGGTTTTCATCCCTTGTTCAACATCAAAACCCCAAATTTCCAAACCTATCTAAGCCTAGCATATGTAGCCTAAAATACTTTTATATTCTAGTCAATTCTTTGGTTGTGATCTCATAGAGAGATCCCTCTCTGTTTTGGTAGGGCTAGCTACCAAATTGAAAGCTTGGTTTGTGGTTACCTCCATTGATTCCTCTCTACTTGGGACATTGTGGGGGATAATAGGTTCAAGCTGGAGGTATGATAGTTGAGCAACCAGTGTAGAAATATACAGAAGAATTCAGCAGGGCACCATAATTTTTAGTAAACGAATTTCGGGAAAAGATCATGCATTTCAAGACAGATCTTATGATGTTGAAGCAAAGAGTTTGGACAGTCCGAGACACTGTCTTACAAGAGAATAGGAAAATTGAGGAGCCTATAGAGGTATGTGCAGAATCAAAGAACAAGTTGTCTAATGTTGAGGAAGGACTCAAGTCCCTCACAAGGCAACAAGAGGAGTACAGTTGGGAGTTCCAGAGAAACCCTATACAAGAGTACATAGATGAGGCTTGCACCACTACCAACCCACCTTTATACACTAGGAATAGTAGGGCAAAGTTCTCCAAATGCATCATGTTGGGTGACCGAATGCAATAACATGTGCTAAGCATCGAGCAATGTCAACATATTAGATTTTCATATATTCATCCTTCCCAAGGCATGGATTAGCAAGAGATTATGAGTTGGTACTCTATTGATGGCTTGATTCCTAGGAGGATACTCATAGCTAAGGGCATATTACAGCTTGGGACCCTTGGCACGAGCAGTGATGGAGATTTGAGATGGTACCATAACCCACAGGTCCCAAGACTTAGGTGGAATTGGGATCCAGTAAAACCCATTAGGGGCAGGATTGGTCAGAGGATTATTTGGGATTCAGGTATCGAAGGAGCCATTAATGATCAATTAGCATGGAGGTATGGAATAACACACCGGGTTGTATGGGATCTTGGTATCAATGTTTCTATTGTGGATAGCAGCGAATTGCTTGAGGGAAACCAATCTTTGGGTAGGAGGATTTGTAATATTCCTTTTTTTGGATATGGTTAAAATGAGTGAAACCTACCCATGCTAGTTACTGTGGTATTTTCCCATGGTAACTGCCCCTTGTATTTTCCTTCATTTTTCGAGGGAAATAATAAAATAAGGCTTCTAGAGAATCCATCAATCCTATAAAAGGGAATAGGAGCTAGGCATGGAATCATTCAGGTTTTATCCATCTTGCTTTGTTTTTCTTGAGAATTTGGTGTGGCCAGTTCCAGTTTGATCCTGGGGATGAAAACTTGTGGGTTTTATTTTGTCTGGTGGATTCATCTAGGGTCCACAATTGTGTTTTAGTACCCTTTTTCTTCTATTTTTGATATGAAGTCGTGCATGCCATTGTTGGGACTCAGAAATGTCATATTTTCATCCACCTTTTTCTTCACTATTCCTTACATTTCATCATCCCGTTAACCTTTTATCATATCAATTTCATACATACATTTGGGTTTCACCTTCTTATTTTCCATTTTATTCATTTTTGTATTACAAGTGAATTTATGATTAAATATTAGAAAATATACATACATATATATATATATATATATATATATATATATATATATATATAGATATCAAGAATATGTGAGTTTTGTGATGTGTAGGAAATATGTGAAGAATTAATATCTCCTCCACCATATTAAGGAGATAATTATGCAAGCCTATTCCTAAGGAGAAAATCATGGAGGATTTGGTTAGCATATCTTATCCAATTCCTAAGGAGAAAATCATGGAGGATCTGATTGGCATATCTTATCCAAGATATGTGAGAGATTTATGGAGGATTCAAAGGGATCATATTTTGTAATAATGGGAAAGTAGTTAAAAATGCTTGAGAGATTTGTGGGATCATATCTTGTAATAATGGGAAATTAGTTGAGAGTGCTTGAGCGAATATTGGATATGTAATTATGAGAAGGTTATCTTCCTCATGTATATAAGAGAGTGCTCTCTCTTCATTTTAATGAAGAATAATGGAAAGGAATTCTTAGTTTTTCATTTTTATGCTTTCATGATTTGTAACTTGATTCTTGTAATATAAGATATTTTTATTGTTGTGAGCTCACATATGTTGTTTGTCATTCAATTCTTCACATGTTGTATTGCTTTTCCTTTATGCAATTTCCTACTGTCCTAGTTAGTGTTTCAATGCTTTTCTAGATTAATTTGATTTCAGTAATTTAGATTAGATTAGATTAGCTCCACTTTATTCCTGCATATATAGTGCATGTGTCTTGTAAGTCTACGGACCTTGGATTGAAAAATTAAATAGTTGGGCAAGTACTACAACAGAATTAAACGGTAATATTTTCACCCAACATTCTGGCACTGTTGCCGGGGAGGCACGATGGATTGAAGTTTAGTTTGATTTTTCATGCAAGTGTGTTTAGACATGTTCCTAACTCCGAGGTGTTAAGGCGGTAAGACGTGGGGAACAGCCTACCCATCGCATTCGAGATACCATAACGGGCTCGACCTCTTATGGATCAGGGCATATAGGGTGTGTTTACATTTATGCAAGTGTGAATTTCAATTTCTGCAAGTGTGTTTGATTTTCGCAACTGTGAAGAATGTTTGATGAATTCATGGTTCATGGTTGTAATTGAAGAATTCAATTACTAAATTAATGAGCAGTCCCTGTAAGAGGGTTTAATTGAGTATTGAATTCAAGATTATTTCTGTGGTCCTTTTGTTTTTAACTCAATTTTTAGTGTGCTGATTTTTTTTGTTTTTAGAATCTCTTTCAACATGGTTTAACAATGAGTGTCAGCTTGTAACTACTCACTTAGATCCTAGCAGAAGTCGGGATCTCTTCTTCCTTGGAAGAGGAGATCTTGACAAGAATTAAAGGTTCAACTACTCCCCAAGAAATAAATGAAGATTCAACATCTGAAGAATCCTGCGTATCTGATGATGAACAATCATTCGAACAGGAGATCGAGGAAGAAGAGCAGCAGATCGGAGAAGAAGAATAGGAGTTACAACATGATCTAAGTGAAAGAAACTGTGCTTATCAAAGCTTTATCGAACAATGGTTCCAGGTAAGTACTAGATTAGATTCATCTTTTTATTTTTATTTAGTTGATTTACAGATATAGCCACTAGACTCATTCACTTTCGAATATTTTCATTTTTCATTTGAAAACTTGCTACTGAATCTATTGTTGTCACTGCTACGTGAATGGCTTCATTGGAAGTTTACCTACACGTAACTAATTTGTAAATTCTAATTAGTATAGAGTAGCTAGGCTTTCATTTTCAGCGTTTGCTTTCATTTTCAGTTTTGCTTTTACCTAGAATAAGTATGCTCTCCTCCTGCGTCTTTGTACGATCTCGAGGATCAGAAAATAGGGATGATTTAGACTAATTTCAAGAATAAATTCATGTTTTGCAATATGCTTCATCACCAACATCTTTCGATATGCAAATTATTATGTCCATTTGTTAAAAAAAATAAGAGAAAGTTTATTTTCTTTCTCAACTTTAGTTTTTCATTGATTAAAAAAAATAAAAATAAATAAATAATAATAAATAAATAAATTAAAAAAAATTAATTTTAACAACTAACCACCCTCTATGCTAACATTCATCTTAGAAATAAGCATTATCGAAAACAAAATACTGTTCTGCTCAACAGATACATTAGCACGGTCTGATTTATACCCTGTCAACAACATTCAAAGTGCTAATTGGAAATAATAAATGGGGTCATCCTTTTCAGTTTACATCGACCAGGGAAACCAGCTAACCCATATTATAGCAATCTAAGAAAGCTGAAAGGCAGAGACTGGCATTCCATAAACTTTCGGTATTTCTCAGCCTATTATGAACTGGTAGCATCACCCTTTATAACAGAAATTTGCTCTACATCTTCACTAGGAGCAATAGGCCAACCAGTCAAGGGATCAATAGGACGCTCCTCATCACGGCCACCTTTCCGTAGCATTGCTAGCATTGGTGGAGGTGGCAACAGTCCTGCTCTGAAGAGAAGACGATGAACTGGATCATAGGGCTGAGCTCGAACAAATAGCCAGTACTTGGCTCTATCGAAATTGAGACCCGTGCGCTTCCCTCCATCCTTTACTGGCAAGGGATTGTAATACCCCAAAACTTCCAAATGTTTTCCATCGTGGAGTGCCATGCTGTTAGCAGCAACTATCCAGTAAAATGGTCGATTGCTGCATCCAAATCGAGCCAACCGCAAACGAACAACACCCATCTCTGAAACTTTGTCAGTCTAAATTAATGTTTAGCCCACCTTCGAAATTCAAGTATCCTCGATCAAAATGGCACCGAAAGGATTATGGGGTTATCTATATTGTTTTTTTAGACCGAAAATCTAATTTTCATGACAGGAGACTGCTTGCTCAAACCTTTCTGTTCCGATTCTTAAGAAATTTGGCTACCCTCTTGATAACTTGCATTCACACTAGAGCTCTGTATTGAGATGCTATTTGTGGGAAACTCTTACATATCGGTATTGCTTATTTGTCATATGCACGTTTCGTTGTGCAAAGGAGGCTAACCTTAAGATGAAGAACATGGTGAATTATTGGATCTTCTCTTGCCCCACTTTTTGAAGAAAGGATTTTATTTCTAGTTTCTCCATTGAGTTTTTGATGGATTCTGTACCAAGCTCTGCGTTCTATACCCATATACGATTGTACAAATTATAACTAGCTGGCTTTACAGATTGAAAGGAACATGAAGCTGTAGTAAACGATTGATTTTTGGTTAGGACAGTCATTTGATTAGAAAGCATATGCATTTGTTATCCCTTCAAGTCAGCAAATATTAAATATGTATATTGAGTTGTGTAATACTATTGAACGCATGCTTATCTTATAAATAGTTTTGTTCAACTTTCTTGGTTTTGGTGTTATGTGTAGGTCACTGAGAAGCTTATGCAGAAAGCTCAACATTAAAATGCGACACCATTTTCATCCACAATTAGTGTAATTTTGAAAAAAAATAAAAAAAATGGACATTTCATAAATTCTTGAAAATGAGCTAATTTGTTCTTGAGTTACTCCATACAGGAATGATCGATGGAGATGGCACACAAAGGTGACAATTTTTATGAAAGCATGGTGCTAAGAGTTGAAGACAATCTAATGCAAAAGTGATTTTTTGAAATCACTATGAAACATGCATCATTGGACACTTGAAGGAACTAATTCTTCACTGTACATATCATGACATTTTCCAATACATAAAATCCTTTTGCGTCATGATTACTTCCCTTTTTCCTTCCAAACGCCTAGAACATCCTTGTGTTGCAGCCCATCTTCCATTTCCTTATCTTTCACGACTTCATGCATGCCTATTTTTCTGAATCGCATACATCCCTTTATCCTTTTTAGTTAATTTTTTCCTTCTAGTTTTTCTTCTGAATAAAACTCATTCCCTTTCCATGATTACATTGCCTTGATTTCCTAGCCATGCTGATCCACACTGTTTGTCCGTGAGTTCTTTCCCTTTATAGTCCTACCAAATCTTTTTGTACAAACTTGCGTTGACTGATGTGGGATTCCTTAAGGCCCACCTTTCAACAAGTCTTGCCCCATCGACATCAGCACCTTATGTGGGAAATAGACTAGAGTTCCTTTTGAGTACCTAGAGGCTTGCATGCCTTAATGGCAAGTTCTCTCGCTGACAATCATGGGAATACATCAATGTCCCTTGATCTTCAGATCTTGCAAGTGGCTCGACCTCGACACATCCATTCGCACTTTGCAAGATGTACTCTGGTACCTTGGCACTCATTGAAATCAATGGTGAGTTGCCTCACATTGGTTAACAACATACATCAATGGTCGGTAATCTAATGATTTCTATTCAAGCTCAACATCGACACATTCATTCGCATGATTAGAATTGTACCATCGGGTTTGTAGCGGGTGAAGACTATACACTTTTTCACGACTCCCTCAGTAGTTACAGCAGCATGAATTCTAATCTATGAGAGTACCACAGTTCCACTTTTAGCATTTATCTTTTCCATGATTCAGCATCAGTGGTTCAGATTCCTTCATTTCCAAGGATCCAGTTACAACAACATCAGTCACATTTTCCTGATCCAACAACAACAGCAGTTACATTCCTATTGCATAATTCATCATTCTTGGGTAAGTAGAGGTATGTTGTTTTCTAATCTTTAATCATGCAATTCCTTATATGCTAACTTGAATATTTTGGAAAATTCCCTCACCATGCTACATTTCCTTTGATGAGCCATGTCAAGTTGCATGAGGACATGCAACCAATTCAGTTGAGGGGGGGAGAACTATATTCACTACATATTCACTTCCATGATTCCATTTCTTCACCACTATCACTCCATTTACCATTCACCAACATTTATTTTCCAATGATACTTTGCTTCATACACAATATTGGCATGCTTCATTAATATTACAAAAGGGCTTTCTTATGCACATTATGATTTCCGGTGAGTGTTTACATTATTATTGAAGAAAAGAGAACAGAAAACGAAATGAATGTTGTTAACACAAGAACCAACATTCTTTGTATTCATGGTTGTCACACAAGAACCAACCATAAGAAAATGTAAGTTGTTACTCATGTCTTTCACATATCCTGGAAACATTTATTATTAAAAGACATCATCATGTAAAGCCAAAGTTCAAGATGCCAAATGTTCTTAAAGAGACCCATGCATGGTTGCATGAGGAGATGCAACAAGTTCAGTTGGGGAGGATGTTGGGACTCAGAAATGTCATATTTTCATCCACCTTTTTCTTCACTATTCCTTACATTTCATAATCCCATTAACCTTTTATCATATCATTTTCATACATACATTTGGGTTTCACCTTCTTATTTTCCATTTTATTCAATTTTGTATTACAAGTGAATTTATGATTAAATATTAGAAAATATACATATTTTTATATATATCTCAAGAATATGTGAGTTTTGTGATGTGTAGGAAATATGTGAAGAATTAATATCTCCTCCACCATATTAAGGAGATAATTATGAAAGCCTATTCCTAATGAGAAAATCATGGAGGATTTGGTTGGCATATCTTATCCAAGATATGTGAGAGATTTATGGAGGATTCAAAGGGATCATATTTTGTAATAATGGGAAAGTAGTTAAAAATGCTTGAGAGATTTGTGGTATCATATCTTGTAATAATGGGAAATTAGTTTAGAGTGCTTGAGAGAATATTGGATATGTAATTATGAGAAGGTTATCTTCCTCATGTATATAAGGGAGCGCTCTCTCTTCATTTTAATGAAGAATAATGGAAAGGAATTCTTAGTTTTTCATTATTATGCTTTCATGATTTGTAACTTGATTCTTGTAATATAAGATATTTTTATTGTTGTGAGCTCACATATGTTGTTTGTCATTCAATTCTTCACATGTTGTATTGCTTTTCCTTTATGCAATTTCCTACTTTCCTAGTTAGTGATTCAATGCTTTTCTAGATTAATTTGATTTCAGTAATTTAGATTAGATTAGATTAGTTCCACTTCAGTCCTGCATATATAGTGCATGTGTCTCGTAAGTCTACGGACCTCAGATTGACAATTAAATAGTTGGGCAAGTACTACAACAGAATTAAACAGTAATATTTTCACCCAATAGCCATTACAGGGGCCTGAGATTTATTGTATGGGCATGTACCACATACAATTTTTAATATAAATAAACACTGCATTTCTAGATCCCATTGTGTTTGGTGTTTTGATTGCAATTATTTTTAGTTAGAACACCTAGATGCACCAGATTGGTTGATTATTTCATTTTTCAGGATATCGCACTCCAACTGAAGGAAAGTCACCCATAGCAGGTGTTTTTAATCAAAGGGGAATGCGAATGGTTTAGCCATAGTGGTAGGCATGCCATAGCAACACGCTCGCACTCGACGTGTGGAGAGTGTGTGCGTATAGCAGCTGGGTGAGGCAAGCAGCATAGAGGAAAGCGTGTAGTGGGCAAGGCGCACCCACCCAACTCATGTGAATTCAACCCAAGCAGTGTGACCCACAAATCAACATGAGGCAAGACATGAACGAGTCGACCTACAAGTGAAGGGACATGATGGTTGGATAAGTAGACAATGTAGAACATATATATATTGGAGGAAATGTCATTCGACTAATGAATCCAAGTTGAGTGAGTAAGTTCAAGGCAAGTTGAGTGAAGCAAATCCATAGGAGGATAATTTAGACAAAGGTAAGGCCACATGCAAGGTGAGGCCCATTAGGGGAGATGCAAGACCGTGTGAGCTAAGTTTATGGGCAGAAATCGGGGCTTCTATGGCCATAGTAGTTGCGGGAAATAGTGCAGGTGCAGGAAGAGCACAGACAGTTCGGCAGTGCTACGGACCACATTTTCACGTTAAGGTAGGCCCATGGGCCACACTTGCACATCTAGGATGGGACGAAGGAAGTTGCATTTTGAGGCAGAAATGTGGGTGAGCTGAACGAGTGGGAAAAAGTGCAGGTGAGTTGCACAGTGGGCTGCTCAAGTAGGAAGAAGTGCAGACAAGCTGGACGATGGGCTGCACAAAGTGGGTAGAGGTTGGGCAAGCTACACGATAGGCTGCACGAGTTGGTGAACCATTGGGCGAGTTGCTAGGAAACTACCACCGTACTATAAAATTGTAACTTTGTATATTATTTGTAGATGTTTGATTTGATGCATTTGGGCAAACTGTTGGTAGTCACCCCTCCGTTTTATTACTCTCTTGTACATGTATAAATGTTGAATGAAGTAAATGGTATTTTCATTGCATAATTAAAGAATTATACTTAACAAAAATAAACTAAGTGTTGGTAGTAGGTGTAGTCTGGAAAAAAGTAATTTTGAAGTGAAATTGGGCCAGTACCACACGGGCACCCACGGTGAATGAAGTGTTGGAGCATGGAGCCATGACTGTTGGTATCAGAGCTTGGTTCAAGTAGGACTGAGATTAGTAGTTGGTTGCAATGCAACATAGGAGAAGCTTGGCAGGGGAAAGGCAACAAAGTCAGGGTTGAGCTGAACGAAGGAAAAGCTTATGATTGTGACACGTTCCCAACAGAGATAGATGGTTAACAATGGAGGATAATTGCAAGTAATCGTTGAATCTAGCATGAACACTGAGGAAGTTTTCATGAATAATGTGTTGGACCGAATAGATGAGTTAAACACAAAGATGTGTGCACTTGAGGCAGAGAATGTTGAACTTAGGGAGAAGTTCACCAAGATAAAAGAGAGTCATGGTGAACTCAAGGTGTGATATGAGTATCTTGAGTCGAGATACGATCAAATAGTGAATGAATTCAAGGAAATTGAAGCTTCAAAAAATGAAGGCATGGAAGAGATCTAAAACTTGCAGAATAGTCTTTCTAAAGCTCTGAACTAAATTGTGATTTTGAAGAAACCATTGGGGCAATGTTCGATTCGAGGAAATTCCCACATCAAGATAAAAGAACCAAATTCATATGATGGAATGAGGAGCGCGAAAACACTTGGAAATTTTATGTGGGATATGGAGTAGTAACTTGAATGGTTGGGGCTTACATCAGAATAGGCCAAGGTGAAGGTTGTTGCACAATTCCTTATGAAGGATGCCAAGTTGTGTTGGAGGTAGAGAGTGGATTAGATTGCTCATGGTGATGCTGAGGACATATCTACATGGGAATAAGTGAATGAAGGGTTGTTGGCTTATTTCAACCCACAAGGTGAAATGTGGGATGCATGAACTAAGATTAAGTACATCAAACAAACTGGAATTCTGCAAGCATATCAACAAGAATTTTTGAGTGTGTTCTTAGATTTAGCTAACATGGTGGAGAAAGACAAGGTTTTAAACTTTATCATTGGATTGAAGCCTTGGGCATGCAATGAGGTGAAGTCGTAGAAGATCAAAACACTTAAGGAGTCATTTGTTGCGGTTAATAGGTTAGTAAACCATTACGATGAGGGGACTGAGGAAAAGAAGGAGAAGTTCAATATACCATGTTAGAAAATTATATATTACAGAGAAATGGAACACATAAAGTATTGCATAAATATAAACACATAAAATGCATAAAACAAGAGAGACACAGATATATGTGGTTCACCCAGTTTGGGCTACGTCTATGGAGAAACATCCAATCCTTCTTTTTATATTATCCAGCAAACTGAAGAGATACAACCTACAGCAGATCCGCTGTAACTCCCTCTTCACTCTCAATATCCTCTCTCTTCCTCACTCAGAATATTGATATACAGAGACACAATAAAATTCCCTCATTTATAGCAAGGGGTTTCCTTCTAGGGCAAAAAACCTTAAATTAAACATAACTTCTACCGTTCTAATGAATGGCCCAGATTGACTACAAAATTACAACATTTTACAACGCAATTTTACATCTATTCTTAGCTTTGGGGGTGCCGGCCCCCTGGACCCCCCTGCAACGAATATTTTATGGGTGGCGTTGTCGCCAGTTGAAGCCCCAAAAATCGGGTCTACAACAAGGGGGATACCCACTCGGTCCAGACCTTGAAAGCAACTCCTTTTCCGTTTGGGATGGTGGGTCCGACTGGGGATAATGGGACCAGTTTCCCAATTTGTGTGTGTGTGTGATAAGAGTTGATGTTTCCTTTTCTAAAGGTTTCTAAGTAAAATGCTTTTAATCTAATTCTAATTTAAAACATGCAATTATATTCTAATGAACAGAAATATCTAACTCTAAAACTAACCCAGGATTTAACTTTTCACTTATGCGATCTAAAATAGTTTCCAACAGCAATTGGTAATAAAGATCATTCAATTGCTACGAGAAAAGAATTCATTAAAAATGAATTGTTTTGTATAAGAAATTAGCCGAAACAATTGTGAGAAGCATATCGCATAATAAGTCATTCATACATTAAGCATAAACAGAATAGTCATCACCGTACAAAAGTGCCAAATGATAACTCAAACATTCAAGCCTTCATATATAAATAAATGAACATAAAATATTACTTTGACACATAAGAAAAAATCATTAAGGGATAAAAGTACCATTGATAACAAGTTCTACTCATGAGCTTCAGCAATATAGAATTATCTCTTCCTAATTCAATATCTACTAAGAGTACAGAAATGCATTTCAGTAACAAACATTAAACACAGATATCAACAAATCTCGTTCCATTCATTCATCATAACCTCCTCTGAGGGTGCAAAAGTCCATGTTCTTAGGAAATGTTTTTGACAAATTTCTGGACCCCTCTCTAAACGCATGAGAGAGGTTAAAATACTACTACCTAAATTCTAAAAATAGTTTATTACAAAAATATAGGAGGAGGTTTAAATGGCCATCCTCATCTAAGGAAAAAATAAATCAAAAATAAAACTAAAACTGTATCTGGAAATTAACTATATATGTATCTGTTCTCTTTGATCGCAAGCATTCAGCATCGTCTTGAGGAGCGTTGGTTGGCCAACCTCCGATTTTGGCTGTCCTACGAAAACATAATCGACAAGTGCTGGCGGTATCTTCTCGGCAGAATTTGTAAGGCACTTGAGAGTCATGCATTGACTGTGCGGTTTAACCATGTATTGCCAGTAAGTGTCCCAATTCAACTTGGTTAACTTTTTGATGGACTCTGCCTTTTCCTTAGCTTTCTGTCTCCAGCTTGTCTGCAGTTGCTGTGCCTTTGGGAGAAATCCCAGAGCAGTTTTTGATATCAGGTTTGCTCTATGAATATTTTCATTGACACAGTCAATGACATTGTTATCTGTTGTCGCTGCTTCCTCCACTTGCTATTCTACCTTTCTAATCTGTGCATCCCACTTATGGAACAACATTTATTTGTGGGCTTCATTGATTCTGAGCAAGCCTGCTTTCTTCCCTTCCTCTGATTCCTGCCATTTCAAATAGTCAGATATTCTTTTATCAATCAAATCATAATCAAGTTGAAAATCCACGACTTGATTTGTAATTTTATCACTTATCTCGCAATGGGAGCTCCATTGCGATATTCTCTGGCATAATGCCTCTTGGTGTTGCAAGAGTTGGTCGTTTAAGGCAAGGGCTTCTGAGACAAACTCTGTAATCTTGGGGTCATCTCTATGTAATTCTAGCATAGTCTGTAATTTATTTTCCTTTTCAACCAAATTGTTCTAATACCCCAGTTGCATTTGTTGAAAATCTTGCTGTAATTTTTCTAGCTTCTCCTCTGCTTCCTGGTTGGCACTAACCTGCTGTAGCTGTTGATGCAAAAATTGGATTTGTTCTTCTTTATCCTTAAGTAATTGTTGTATCCAGATGCTTTATCAATGGTAGCGGAAGCATAGGCTCCTGTGATCTGGGATAACTTAGTCAGATTTTCAGTAGGGTCAGTGGTAGGGTCTCACCAAAGGACATCTAGCTGCTCTGCCTCAGGTGAGAGCATGCTGTCCAACTTCCGTTTCTTTCTTTGTTTTCTTACCACGGCCTTGTGCTGCGGACTATAAAATACATCTAGAGGAGGAATCTACTCTATCTTGCACATGATATCAGACGATTGGGCAATGCGAATATGCTCCATTTCTAGAGCATTCCTAACTGTTCCAATGACCATATTTGTCATTGTCTGCACTGTATTCTCAGGTGTCTTCATGTTCTGCTCCTTAGTATTAATTAATTCATTAAATGTTTCCCATTCTTTATCCAACTCAGTTCTTACTGGCTTAGGTGGCTGGATGAGGGGAGCGGGAATGTTTATCTGTGGTGTAGTCAAGACTTGTTGCTCTGGGTGCTCTTTAGATTGGGCAGTGTCTCTAACTGACCCTTCACTTTTATTATGGTCGCTCTCGGACCGTTTATAGCGTTCTGGTGATTCTTTCCCAGACTTAGACCTAGACTTGTCTGTACCCGAACTTCCACATAAGCTGACACTGGGAGTTGACTCCCTTATTGGTTCTAAGTGCAACTTATCCAAGGGGATGTTTGCTAGTCTCCTTTCTCTCTAAAATTTGTATTCTTGGAATTCTGTTGGGGGAAATTGAATTTGAGACATATGCCAAACTTCTTTCAGTGTGCTTTTTTGTTGGAAGATATCATCAAAAAGATCATCTTCTTTAGAAAATACTTTTATCTTGACAACAGTAGTAAAATTCTTAATGACATCAAAGGGGTTGAATTGTCTCCCTAGAAATTTGAACAACCGTAGACTCAACATATGGTCTACTTCTTTGAATGCATGACCTAAATCAAATAGTTAAAAGGCCCCACAAGCCATAGGAAATTGCGGCCAGCTAGCCTTCTTCTTGTCTTTCAACTCTTTGCTCATTCCTCCCACCCCGCAGGTTTGGTAGGCAATTTTGCGAGCCAATAACTTATCTGGCACATATAAGGGTAGCACATGAGGGGAATAAATGCTTCCAAATACTTTGACATAGGTGAAAAATTCTTCCCCAAACCATCTTCCGAAATGGAGAATATCAACTTCCGTTTGGGGGAAAATGTTGGGGCGTCCTTATTATACAACATTCTATGAAGAGGTAACGTAATTCCATGACAGATTCTGTAAAAATATGGGATAAACTTGGAATCCCACAATTCCTTATGATAAATGTGAATGGGAAAGGGATTTTGTATAGTCCACTTCCAACCCATTAAAGGGAATTTTGAAACATAACAGATTGCATCCATAACATAAGCAGCTAAAAAGAAAGGAGGATAAATCCTCTGAGAGATAGTTCTTTTGGCCCGGTAGTTCCAAATAGCCAAAGCTAAATTATCAGACAAAATCAGGGCCCAATCCATAATAGTGGCGTTGGTGGCCGCATCTAATAGGGGTAGCCAATCGGGTGAAAACTTATTGATATTAGGCTTTCCAAATAGCCTACATAGCATAGCAGCAGCAAAACAATACGGGGAGGAGAGGGAACTAGTACTATACATACCATGTTTGTCTTTTTTCAATGGTTCTTCCTTTGCCGACCAGTTCTTGGTGCACTCCACCAAGTCTTGGTTTTCTTTGGTGAACTTCTCCATGAACTATTTGTTGTAGCTTGCCTGTGGCTCTGGTAAATGATACATAAGCCATAAATCCTGTGGGGTAAATGACCCAATGAGCTCCTGGCTCCTAGACTTGAATTGTCTTTCTGTTATATCAACACTGTCCAACACCCACTTGACCATGTCTGTATATGGAAGTATCTTAGGCCTTGCCACTATTCGGTGCAGGAATGAACATGCAAGTTCAGTAAGTGAGGCCTCAGATGACCTGAGTGAGTCTGTTGTTGCTTTGACTTCCATAATCCTAGGGTTTCTTCTTCGAGCAGATTGTACATGCCTTCCCAAGTGGATATGCTGGCATCTCTGGTATAGGTGGTGTTTGTGAATAAGGGCGTCATCTCTTTGTCCTCAGCAAGTGGAGCTTTTCCCTTCTTTCCCATTACGTTTTGCACACTTCTGCGTAAGGTTGCTTTCTACTCCTGCAAGTTTTTGAAGTAAAGAAAGAATAATGGTAAGAGATAAGGTGACAGGAAAGCTCTTAATTCCGAAATCATATCAAATATATCACCCTACATAAAACAACCTTTCGACCAGATCTAAAATCTTATCTCATAAATGACCATCAACTAACATCTAAATTGACATTAATGCCCATAACTCAGTATCGGATTACGAGAAATACTTTATTGAACAATGAGCCCTGCTGATCTACGATAAAGCGATTTTGTGATTTTCTTCGCAATATCACAAATCCTTTTGTTAACAATCATTTATTACCTTATGCATTTGTGAGATGCGATTTGTGAGATGCCTTATCGCATATCACCGGATCGGGATATTTTATCTTAGGTGATACTTGCGGCATATGAAATCCGCAATGTGCGATGAGTCTTTAAGGCGCATGATCTCTCATTGCATTTTCGTAATTTCTAAAGCTTGTTTATATGATGTCGTCCTTTACCCTTTGCGACATGATGTTTTATTGTTAAGAGAATGATTTTGTTCCAAACTTATCATAAAACTTAAGTTTTTGGGTTTTGCAGGTGTTTTCCTAAGCTTATGACAGTATGTTTTATTCAAAGGAAAATATAAGTGCTAGTTTTTTTATTTTTTTAGAAGGGTCCCCATTTATTTAGTTTTATTACTAATTCTAAATAAAAGGGGAGGTTGTTGCTGGCCACAACATCGACCCATTTCGAACTGGGGTCCAATGCGGTGATACCTTTGAATACAAAAGATAATCAGGCTCCACACTCAACAATCTCCCACTTGGAGACTGATTATAGCAACTCCATCGCTGCTTCATTTGCTAGACAATGACTCCACTTTGTACCTAGTTATTTCTCATTTTCTTCATCATACTTGAAGACCAATTGAAACTGAGTAGATTCTCACTTTCTCCCTCGTTACAAATTTTGTTAATATATCTGTCGGATTCTGGCTAGCGTGTATCTTTTCTAGGTTCAACTGTCCATCTTCCATTGCTGACCGTATGAAATGGTAGTTGAGCTATATATGCTTAGTCTTGGAATGAAATGTAGATTTCTTTGCAAGATGTATGGCACTCTAGCTGTCACTGTATAACCTGCCCAACTCCTGCTTCTTACCCAATTCATCTACAAACCTTTGTAGCCAAATCATTTCTTTACTAGCCTCTGTAGCAGCAACATACTCTGCTTCTGTTGTTGAGAGTGCAACAATACTTTGTAGTTTTGAAACCCAACTGGCAGTTGTTCCACCTACAGTAAAAACATATCCTTTAGTGCTCCTCCTGTTATCTCTATCACCTACCATATCTGCATCAACATATCCCTATAGAGCAATGTTTGAACCACCAAAGAATAATGCTTGATTTGTGGTACCTCTCAAATACCTGAGAATCCACTCCACTACCATCCAATATTGTTTTCCTGGATTGTTCATGTACTTGCTTACAACTCCCACTACATGTGCAATATCAGGCCTTGTGCAGACCATTGCATACATTAAGCTTCCAACTGTTGATGCATATGGGACTTCAGACATATGAGCCATTTCTTCCTAAGTCTTGGGACACGCCTCCTTACTTAATTTGAAATGGCTAGCCAAAGGTATACTAACTGGTTTTGCATTCTGCATATTAAACCTTTCCAACACCTTTTCTATGTACTCACTTTGAGACTGTTAATTTGCGATTCTTCCTGTCTCTAGTTATTCTCATACCAAGGATTTGTTTTGCAGCACCCAAATCCTTCATTGCAAATGATTTTTCCAATTTCATTTTGAGCACATTTATTTCCTGCATGTTAGAACCCGCAACAAGCATGTCATCTACATACAATAACAATATAATATAGCTTCCATCATTTTGCCTTTTGAGATAAACACAATGATCAGAGTGACACCTAGTATAACCTTGTTCAGACATAAACCTGTCAAATTTTAGATACCACTGCCTTGGAGCCTGTTTTAAGCCATACAAGCTCTTCTTCAACCTGCACACTAGTTTCTCCTTCCCTTTTACCTCATATCCTTGTGGTTGTTGCATATATCTCTTCCTCCAAATCCCCATGGAGAAAGGTTGTCTTTACATCTAACTGCTAAAGATGCAAATCTTCATCTACTACTAGACTTAGAATAGTTTCGATTGAATTCATTTTCACAACAGGAGAAGATATCTCATCAAATTCTATACCCTTTTTCTATGCAAACCCTTTCACCACAAGTCTAACTTTATACATTTTTCTACCTCCATCTTCTTCCTTCAACATGTAAACCCATTTATTCTGCAATGTTGTTTTACCTGCAGGCAACCTGACTAAGTCCCAAGTCTGGTTATGTGCTAAGGAGTCCATCTCTTCTTTCATGGCTTGCTCCCAATTCTTCCTAGTTTCTACCTACACTGCTTCTTCATAACATTCTGGTTCACCAGAATCAGTCAACAATACATAATATAATGAAGGAGAGTATCGTTCAAGGGGTCTACTCATCCTGTTAGATCTTCTAACACCACTTTCAGGTGTTTGAAGTGCTTGTTGTTGTTGTGGTTGTTGTTCTGGCTGTTGATCATTATCATTTTCAGGCACCATCACCTTTTCTGTGATCTCGTCAAGCACTGTGCATTCTCTATTTTCTTTTTCTTGTTTCTTTTCCTGTAGCTGATCCTTATACAAAACCTTTTCATTGAATATGACATCTTTGCTCCTAATGATTTTATGTTTTTCATAATCATAATAGCGATAACCAAAATCATTAACACCATATCCAATAAAGGTACATTTCTTTGATTTTTCCTAAAGATTTGTTCTATTTTCTTTGTTAATGTGGACAAAGGCTTCACAACCAAAATTCTTTAAAAAAGAGTAGTTTACCTTTTTACCTGTCCATGCCTCCTCTGGAATACCACCATCCAAGGAATTTGAAGGCCCTTTGTTCATTAGATAAACAACAGTATCTACAACATCTACCCAAAATTGTAAAGGCAATCTTGCATGCAATCTCATGCACCTTGCACACTCGATGATTGCCCTGTTCATCCTTTCTGACACACTATTTTCTTGTGGTGTTCCTGAAACTGTCTTCTCTCTATGAATTCCATTCTCTAAACAGTACCTATCAAAATCTTCACTGCATTATTCACCTCCATTATCTCATCTGAGACACTTCAACATTTTTCCTGTCTCATTTTCAACCAAAGCTTTCCATTTCTTGAAAGTATCAATACATCAGATTTATTTCGAATACAATAAATCCAGGTTTTTTTGGTTGCATCATCAATAAAAGTAACATAATAATGAGAGCCACCAAGAGATGATACCTGAGCAAGTACCCATACATCTGTATGCACAAGCTCTAATTTTTTACTCTTCTTTTCTTTCCCAACTCTAAGGAATCTAACTCTCTTCTGTTTTCCATAAACACAATTGTCACAGAATTTTAAATCAACATGCTTCAAACTTGGCAACAAATTTCTTGAGTGAAGAATCTTCATCCCCTTCTCACTCATGTGCCCGAGCCTATGATGCCATAATGCCATATCTTCTCCTGTAGAGGTTAGAGAATTAACAGAATTAGAAATACCATTGCATAAATACAATGTACCAACCTTTCCTCCTTTCGCTATTACCAGGGATCCTTTAGTGACCTTCTAGGTTTTATCTGTCAAAGTAGTTACGCAACCTTCACCTCCCAACTGCCCCGTTGAAATTAGATTCTTTTTCAGATCCGGAACATGCCTTACCTCCTTCAATAGCCATTGATTTCCATTTTGTTGTTTTATGAAAACTGTACCCATTCCAATGATTTTACAGGGTTTATCATCACCCAATTGAACCTGTCCAAAATCTTCTTGAACATAATCATGAAAATGTTGTTGGGTTGTGTTATGTTATTTCCATGACTAACCTACGTAGTGAACCAGGGGGTTAGAAGGGAGGCAGAGCCCGCCCTTCATTGTGCTGATTGTACAGCAGGGGGTTTGAGGGGGGCAAGTAGCCCCTCTCTACGGGGTTCGACGCAGTGCCCCAAGAAAAAAAAGTTTGGACCCTATATTAGGTTAGGCGAACCTACCTATGGTTTTTCGGTCCATGGTTTTAGACGCGATGGTTTTTCAGTCCATGGTATTGGATGCTTTGGCATGTATAAATATGTATTGTAACATTGAAAAGAATATAATGAAAAATCAAGCTGGTAGTGCCAGTTTTGGGATCCAGGGGAAAATCTTTGTGTATATGTGTTTTATGCGTTATGCTCTCGCATTGTTTATTTTCTATGTTTTAGAATTTGTATGCAGTTAATTTCTGTACAGGGTTAAAACCTACATTTAGTACCAGAGCTGTTTTGGCTTCAAGGGGACACCTTTGTTGCTGAGGGGTTTCACTCGGGCCTGTGGTAGACCCTGTTCAGTGGGAGATCTGTGAGATTGATTCTGGTGGTGAAAGAAGATGGCGAGCAGTGGAAAGATAGGGATCGAGAAATTTAATGGTCAGAGTTTTGAGTTGTGGAAACTCAATATGGAGGATTTGTTGGTGGATAATGATCAGTGGATCGTAGTAGATATGGGTACTAAACCAATGGGAGTGACCGATGAAGAATGGAAGAAGTTGGATCAGAAGACAAAGAGCACAATACGATTGTGTGTCTTAGATTTAGTATCGTTGAATGTATCTGGGGAAGCTACGGCGAAGGCTTTGTGGGACAAGTTAGGGACTTTGTACCAATCTAAGTCTCTGGTGAATAAATTATTCCTACAGAAAAAGCTGTATAACCTGAGGATGAAAGATGGAGACTCAGTGACAGAGCATTTGAATGCATTTAATACTGTGGTAAGTCAGTTAGCGTCTATTGATATTAAAATTTCAGATGAAGATAAGTGCATCAGTTTGTTGTGTTTTCTACTAGATTCATGGGATAATTTGGTTATTGTAATAGGTAGCAATGTAACTGCCTTGCAGTTTGCTGAAATAGTCTTAGCGTTGCTGACAAAGGAGATGAGACAGAAAAATATGGAGAGCCAAAATGGTGATGCCTTGTCTGTATGAGGACGGTCCCAAAACAAAAACAAAAATAAGTAATCAAGTGGGAGATCTAAATCTAGAGGGAGATTTAAATCTCCAGGAAAACTTATAAAGGTGGTGTGCTGGAAATGCGGAAAGGAAGGGCACTACAAAAGGGACTGTAAATCTAAAGCTCTTGATAAAGGAAAGGGATCTGATGATGCTCCTTTTGCAGAGGTGAAAACCATCTCAGATGAAGGTGGGGATGTGTACTTGTCTTCTTCAAGCACACATGTAGATCATGAGGCATGGTTGATTGACTCAAGTGCATCCTTTCACTTCACTCCCCATAGAGAGTGGTTCTGCGAGTATGAGAAATACGATGGTGGTGATGTCTTCTTGGGTGATGACAGGAAGGCTAGAATCGTTGGTCGTAGAAAAGTAAAGTTGAAGTTGCAAGGTGGAAGGGTTAGAACACTTTCGGGTGTTCTACATATTCCTGCATTGGCTAGAAATCGGATTTCTATAAGCAAGCTGGATGATGTAGGTGTAAAGACAGTGTTCGAGAAAGATCCCTGCAAGATGGTTCAGGGAGCACTGGTATTGATGCAGGGAGTTCAGATTGGAACTCTGTACAAGCTAAAAGGTAGCACTGTTGTTTATGGGTGCAACAGTTCCGTGGTTCCTGAAAGTGGAGCAGAAAATCTAGTGGTCTCTAGAGAGAAGACTATGCTGTGGCATCAAAGGCTTGGACATATTGGAGAGAAGGGCCTTCAAATACTTCATGATAAAGGTATGGTAGAAGGTATGAGTAATAGCTCTCTAGACTTTGATTTCTGTGAAAATTGTGTATATGGGAAGCAGAATCAGGTGAGCTTCCCTCTGGCGGTAAGAGGGCGAAACAGATATTAGAGCTTCTACATAGTGATGTGTTTGGACCTGTGAAGGTTCCATCACTGGGTAAGTCTGTGTACTATGTATCATTTATAGATGACTTCTCAAGGAATACGTGGATATATTTCCTTAAGAAGAAATATGAAGTCTTGGACAGGTTTAAAGAATTTAAGGCTCTGGTGGAAAACCAGACAAAGAAGAAGATAAAGGTGTTGAGGTCTGATAATGGTGGAGAGTTTTGCAGCAAGGAATTTGAAAAATTCTGTAAGAAGTGTGGTATAGCACGGCAGAAGACTACTCCATATACACCTTGGCAAAATGGAGTCGCAAAAATAATGAACAAGACATTGATGGAAAGGGCAAGAAGCATGCTCAGTGGTGCCAAGTTAGGACAAGAATTCTGGGTAGGGGCAATGGAGACAACATGTTACCTAGTCAACAGATCACCTTCATCAGTGTTGGAGGATAAAACTCCACAAGAGGTATGGAATGGTAAGAATCCCTTTCTTTCACATCTAAGGGTATTTGGATGTGATGCATATGTACATGTTCCAAAGGAGAAATGAACCAAGTTGGATAGTAAATCCAAAAAGTGCATCTTTATTGGGTATAAGGATGGTTTAAAGGGTTATAAGCTTTGGAACCCTGCAACAAGGAAGGTTATGTACAACTGAGATATGGTGTTTAGAGAGGTGAAAGATGTTATTAAACATTAATTCCAACCAAAAGAACCTGAGAAGATAGACTTTGAGCTAAAGGAGGAAGAATCAGACTCAACAGCAGAGGAGGAATTAGAAGATGAAGAGCCACAAACTCTGGGTGTAAGAAGATCATCTTGAGAAAGAAGGCAGCTAGAAAGGTATAGTCCATTTGCTTTCTGTTCAAAATTTGCTTTATCTATTATTGATGATGATCCCAGAACTGTGAAGGAAGCAGAAGATTTAGAGGATGGAAAACTCTGGAAAGAAGCCATGGTTGATGAATGGTATCTTTTCACAAAAATGAGGCTTGGGATCTGGTGGAGTTGCCGGCTGGGAGGAAACCCATTGGCAGCAAATAGGTGCTCAAGAAGAAGAAAAATGCAGAAGGAAAGGTGGAGAAATACAAAGCTCGGTTGGTAGCAAAAGGTTACTCCCACGTGTCGGGAATTGATTTTGGTGATATTCTTTCTCCTATTGCCAAGGTAACTTCTATTAGGTTACTTTTATCTGTTGTTGCTGCTTTTGATTTTGAGGTAGAACAGATGGATGTGAAGACAACATTTCTTCACGGGGATCTAGAAGAGGATATCTACATGAAGCAACCTGAAGGCTTTGCGGTGAAGGGTAAGAAAGAACTGGTATGCAAGTTAAAGAAGTCTCTATATGGGTTAAAATAGTCACCAAGGATGTGGTATCAGAAATTTGATACATCTATAGGGGGACTTGGCTTCACCAAAAGTAAAGCAAATCACTGTGTGTATTTTAAATTAATTGGTGATTGTGTTATTTATCTGGTCTGTTGGGTATACGACCAAATAGTCCCACATTGACTAGAAGTGGGGAGGATCATGGGTATATAAGGATGGACAAATATCTCCATTGGTATGAGGCCTTTTGGGGTAAGTACAAAAGCAAATCCATGAGGGCTTAGGCCCAAAGTGGACAATATCATACCATTGTGGAGATATGTGGTGTCCAGAGTTCTTACAAGTGGTATCAGAGCCATGCCCCGAAGTTAGCCAAGTGGATGAATCCTCGGAATGTTGAACGAAGGTGGTGGGCCCCGGTAATATCATGATGGGATCCGTGGATGAGCTCGGTTAGACAGGCGATGTGCTCCGGATTCTTCATGGACGTGTCCTGGCCCCAACACGGTGAAGAGGAGTTGACCTGGGATAGAGCAAACTCTCGAGGCAGGTGGTGCTTCCATGTAAGGCGTGTGCTTCCAACGCATTGGAGCGGAGAACCCTGGTTGGTAGAGAGTGGACGGATGGATAATCGTTTGAGGGGAGGCTCGATGGTCCTTTGTTCGAGGGGAGGATTGTTGGGTATACGACCAAATAGTCCCACATTGACTAGAAGTGGGGAGGATCATGGGTATATAAGGATGGACAAATATCTCCATTGGTATGAGGCCTTTTGGGGTAAGTCCAAAAGCAAATCCATGAGGGCTTAGGCCCAAAGTGGACAATATCATACCATTGTGGAGATATGTGGTGTCCAGAGTTCTTACATGGTCTTGTATGTGGATGATATGATGCTGGTTGGAAATGACAAAGAAATTATCCAGGATTTGAAGACCCAATTGTCCTCCAAATTCGACATGAAAGATCTTGGTGCTGCAAACTATATTTTGGGCATGGAAATTAAAAGAGATTGGGCAAAGAGGAAGCTCTGGTTAAACCAGAGGAAGTATGTCGAGACAATATTGCAGAGATTTAATACGCAAGATAGTAAACCGGTGAAGGTTCCCATTCCTATAGGTGTAAATTTATCTGCTGAACAGTGTCCCAAGACACAAGAAAGGAAGAGGATATGTCCTGTGTTCCATATGCAAGTTCAGTCGGTAGCCTGATGTATGCAATGGTCTGTACTAGACTAGACATTGCACATGCAGTGGGAGTGCTGAGCAAGTTTATGTCAAAACCAGGAAAGGAGCATTGGACAGCAGTGAACGGGTTTTCAAGTATTTGTGTGGCACTAGTGATTATGGCTTGTCCTACCAAGGAAGACCAGGATTGGACAGAGTGTTGGATATTCGTGGCTTTGTTGATGCAGACTGGGATGGAGATCTAGATTAGAGAAGATCTACAAGTGGGTATGTGTTTAACCTATTTGGAGGTGCAGTCAATTGGATGAGCAAGAAACAATCTATAGTGGCACTATCAACTACAGAAGAAGAATACATAGCAGCCACTCATGCAAGCAAGGAAGCAGTTTGGTTGCAGAGATTGTGTTCAAGTATGGGGTTAATACAGGGAGCTATAAGGATAGACTGTAACAACCAAAGTGCAATTTTCTTGGCAAAGAACCCTGCTTACCATTCAAAGACAAAGCACATTGATGTTCATTATCACTTTGTGAGGGATATGATAGAAGACAAAAAGGTGTTGCTGGTAAAGGTGGATACTTTGAAGAATACTGCAGATGCATTGGAAAAATCTGTGAGCTCTGAGAAGTTTTCTTGGTGTAGAGAAACAATGGGTGTTTCAGGGCTGTCAAAATGACTAAGCCCTCCTGTGGCCCCCTGTGGAAAGAAAACAACAAGTGGGAGAATGTTGGGTTGTGTTATATTCTTTCCATGACTAACCTACGTAGTGAACCCGGGGGTTAGAGGGGGGGCGGAGGCCCCCCTTCATTGTGTCGATTGTGCAGTGGGGGGGTCACAAGGGGGGTGGCAGCCCCCCCTGTCTGGGGGGTTTGAGGGGGGTGGGTAGCCCCCCTCTATGGGGTCCAGGGCAGCACCACAGGAAAAAAAAATTTGGACCCTATATTAGGTTGGGCGAACCTACCTATGGTTTTTCGGTCCATGGTATTGGATGCTTTGGCATGTATAAATATGTATTGTAACATTGAAAGGAATATAATGAAAAATCAAGCTGGTAGTCTTGGTTTTGGGATCTAGGTGAAAATATCTGTGTATATGTGTTTTATGTGTCATGCTCTCGCATTGTTTATTTTCTGTGTTTTAGAATTCATATGTTGGTAATTTCTGTACGGGGTTAAAACCTACAAATTTTTCTTATCAAGTGTGGCATGGAATGAGGCCCCTGAATCTACCACCCAGGAATCAATAATATTTTCTAATGAAAGAATCAAAGCATCTTGCAACACATCACCTGTTACATTCACTTCATGATTAGTTTCTTGCTGCGCATCTCCTTGTTTTCCCTTCCGAGACTTGCAGTCTTTCTTCAGGTGTCCTTTCTTCCCGCATTTCTAGCACACTATCCCTGATCTGGACTTGGATATGCCTTTTCTTGACTTACTACGATATCCTGTGCTCTTTCCTCTTTCCATTTTTCTTCCCCTAGTCTCTGTAGTCAAAGCATTACCTGATGTCTCACCGGAGCTTTTCTGTCGCATTTCCTTGCTAAGGATTGCACCGACAACATCATCAAACTTTAAAGTACTAGATCCAGAGATAGAGTTACTAATGGCCATAACTAAAACATTCCAACTTTCTAGCAATGAGCACAGAAATAACAGAGCCCTAACTTCATCATCAAAAGTTACCCCTATAGAACTTAATTGACTTGTAACTATATTAAAATCATTTAAATGATCAGCAACAGATCTACCCTCTGACATCTTCATATTAAATAAATGCTTCATAAGAAATACCTTATTTGAGGGTGAGGATTTTTCATATAGTTTGGCCAATGTCGACATTAAACCCTCTATTGTCATTTCCTTTGAAATATTAAATGCTACCGACGCTGCTAGGCACAATCGTATTGTTCCAAGTGCCTTTCTGTCGAGAATATTCCATTCTGTGTCTGTCATACTCATCAACTTCGTTGTCTTTCTACTCAATGGTAGGTACAGATCTCTCTGATATAGATAATCTTCCATCTGCATCTTCCATAGCTGGTAGTTTTGGCCATTGAATTTTTTGACCCTAAACCTACCATCTTCTGCCATTGCTCCCACTTGAACTAGGAACCCTTCTCTCCTGTGAGTTTATCAGCCAAATAGACCTTCGGCTCTAATGCCAGTTGTTAGAAAATTATATATTACGGAGCAAGGGAACACATAAAATATTGCGGAAATATAAACACAGAAAATCCATAAAACAAGAGAGACACAGATATACATGGTTCACCCAGTTTGGTCTATGTCCATGGAGAAACAACCAGTCCTTTTTTTTATATTATCCAGCAAACTGAAGAGATACAACCTACAGAAGATCTGCTATAACTCCCTCTTCACTCTCAATATCCTCTCTCTTCCTCACTCAGAATACAGATATACATAGATGCAATACAATTCGCTCATATATAGCGAGGGGTTGCCTTCTAGGGCAAAAAACCCTAAATTAAACATAACTTCTATCGTCAGATCTCCGCCTAATGAACGACTGAGATTGACTATGAAATTACAACATTTTACAAGGAAATTTTACATCTATTCTTAGCTTTGAGGGCACTGCCCCCGAAACCCCCCGCTAGGGGGGGGCTCCCAAAAGGTTGTAGCTACCGCGCTGGAGCCCCCCTACAGCGAATATTTTACGGGCGGCGTTGCCGCCCCATTTCGAACTGGGGTCCAATGCGGTGATACCTTTGAATACAAAAGATAATAAGGCTCCACACCCAACAAACCAAATTTGAAAGCTTCAAAGGAAGATGAGGTGAGTACAGGTGGTAAATTGAAGGAAAAGAAACCTTTGAAGTGTTGATTGTGAAAAAGAGAACATACAATGAATAATTGCCCTTCAAGATTGAACAACACACCTGTTACGCAGTCATATAGAAAGAAGAAACATGAACCAGTGGTTGGGGTGATGCATATTTTGGGTGTTGCAGTAGTGATTAAATCTGTCCCAAAGTGCGATCTTGTGAGGAACAAATTGGAGTATGTTGAGATGAAGGTTAGGTAGGGTACATTAGTCACCATGGTGGACAACGGTGCAACCCATAACTTCATGAGAGAAGAGGCAACAAGGAAAGTCAGAGTGAATATTGTTCCAACTCAAGTTTGTCTCAAGGCAATGACCTCTTCACTAGACCCAGTGATTGGAGTGGCAGAGGCTGTGGAAGTGAAGATTGTTGAATGGATAGGAAAATTTAACTTCATGATCATGGAGATGGATGATGATGAAGCAATTTTTGGGATAGAATTCATGAAGCATTTTGAAGCAATGATCGTGCCACATTTGAGGAAGTTGTATATCTATAATGGAAGGGAAGACATACCATTAATTGTCCTAACCATGATAACCATGAAGGGTGAATGTTAGATAACATTGATGGATGTGGAAGAAGATCAGCGAAACAAAGAAATTTGTGAGAGGTTGAACCAAATGGAGGCAAAACTCATGGAGCAGTCAAAAATCATAAGAGCATTTTCTTATAGTATTCTAGACTTGACAATAGACTAGATATAGTGGAAGGGTGGAAGGATGTAAAATTAGAGACCTTACAAAAGGAAGACTAAGAGGTATACATGCATATATTAGAGGAGGCAGATGTTGATACTTGGATTGAGATGTTGGAGTAATATGAAGATGGAGATGGAAGGCCAGAATCCTTCCCATCTCCACCATATTTTTGAGCTTAGCATGGAGGATGGGTTCATTGTCGTCTACTCAGGGCAATGAGATCCCTTGAAGTCATGAGAAGACTATGGAGGTGACATAATTAGGAGGATCATATGGTAGAAGGATGTGAGGAAAATCATAATGATGTTAGATGCATGCATTCTTTTGGAGATGTTACGATCAAATTAGCTACCTGATTAGTCACCATCACGAGGGGTAGCAAAACATGATGTTCTTCTAGACTTACGACAAGATATGGGAATGAAGTAGGTCATATACAAAGCTATATAGTTGTCAAAATCAAGATGATGGTCTTGGAAATGGAATTTTCCGAGATGGTGTTTTTGAGGGCGACAACCTTTTTAAAGTGGTGGAGGATGTCAGAGCCTCCAGTTGGCAAGCACTCATGACTGTCAACATGCACATGAGGAGAGTCAAAAAAGTGAGGGAGTTGGGTGGTTGGGGAATTTAACCGAACGCATGTGAAGGGTGAGTCAGGAGGGTATGTGGTCGCACAAAGTCGGGATGTCCCAACTCCAACCGAAGACGAGTCACCCACAGTAGGCATGCTTAAACAAATGGTCATGTGACAGGTGTAGGCATAACAATGGGTGCCTGCTTGACGTGTTGAGAGTGCATGCCTATTGTTAGCACTCCATGATTTCCTTTTAGGCTAAAGGAAAGGGATCAAGGATGTAACCAAAAACCTCTTGTGGTTGATAGACTAGTCTCCTTCAACCTAAGGGGGCTCCCTCAATGAGAAAACTCAGAGATAAAAACTTTGAAACACAATATTTAGCAGAGACTAGATCTGAAAAGTGTTTAATTGTTTGATTTGGAGGTGGTAGAGGATTCTAGGAAAACTAATTCATGTGATCATGACCTCCCTATTCCATCATGCCTATGCGTTTCCCAACTAGTTTCATATACAGAGGCTTTACTAGTACAACTTCAGAATGAGAAAATAATTTGTAGTATAGCAGAATAGGAACATCAAGACACTCATCTACAATGGAAGAACAAATGACATTTCATTACTGCAACTTGGATGAATGAATATCAAGAGGAAAAAGACAAAGCATTCAAAGGTATAAACATTCCATTTGCAACTGAAATATTTCGGTGCAACTAGACAAGAGCATGTGAAATGAATTCAAGACTAGTT
Organism: Pinus tabuliformis; assembly: GCA_031772625.1. NCBI lineage: Eukaryota > Viridiplantae > Streptophyta > Pinopsida > Pinales > Pinaceae > Pinus > Pinus tabuliformis. Next base: position 608,407,338 of record CM062817.1, read on the forward strand.
GTTCCATACACCTTTAAAGTAGAATAAGAAGATAAAATAAATAATAATGTGGGTTCTCCGGCTTCTACATCAAAATATATAAACCACATAGGTCTTAAATCCAGGAACATAAATAATATTATCCATAAACTAAAGAACAACAATTTAAAATAATCCATACCACAAATATCTCTGAAATATAATTGGAATCTCTTCAGCATCAAAGCATACTCATTAATAGAAATCACAACATATGACTACAATAGCTTAGAAGAAATATTGAAACCAACAACAACCTATTTCATATGTATTTACCAATTTAAATAGACCACATAAAAAACATAATAAGTGTATAGATTCACTGGATCAGTGATCCAAACAGTGGACTGATCCAAAACCAAAAAGAGGAAGCTTGTTGTTTAAGTCCTTTTACTCAAAAAACAAAAAACCCTAAAAATATTCTTGACTTTATGTTAATATAAAAAAAAAATCCCTATAAAAGAAAGTCTATCTTTGAAGGATGTCTTCATGGAATGAAACAAGAAAAATAAGAAAACCTAATTGCTGATTGTGTAATCGCTACGTAGCAGCTGCGCAACAACTATGATGACACTTTTTACTTCCAAAGATGGCACGTGGCTAACAATTGAAGGTCTAAGTTAGATGCAACCTCTGCTCCATGTTCACACCTTTAAACGCTAATATCTAGCTTCTTTCCAATGCTAATGTAAGTCTGTAGGTAGAGCCTGCACAACGGCTCCATAGCACATTTTCCAAGACTGCCTCTTATACACCCTCCAGTTTAAACAAATCAACATCATAGAACTAGAGGCCACTAAAAAAGCATTGCAATGTCAATAAATTCACCACAACCACCTTATAACTCCCAAAATGCATCAAACATTCCAAAAATTTGAATTCACAAATCAAATTTTAAAAAATCTCATAATTTTGTGAGCAAGAAATTGTGGAAAATGGATCTCCAAGCGTTACCTTTAATTCCAAAACTATGATACTTGTACATAAAACGAGATAGGTTTCTGTTGTTTTGCCCATTATAGACACAAAGCTCCTTCATTGTTTCAAAAATAACTTCCATCTGTTAGAAAAGTACAGTAAAAATCAAACATTGAAACGGGAGGAAAATGCAGAATTTTAGTTTTTGAAAAATAGACCTCCAGCGACCTTGAATATCTCCAAAATAATAACAAATGTATAAAAACTGAAGGAGGCTTTTATTATATGGCCTAATATTTGAGAAAACCTCTTTCATTTTTTCTAAATTATTTTCCATTTAGTCAAAAACCACTTTTTAAAATGATATCTAAAATGGTAAGTTTTTTTATAGCAAATTCCCATAGTGAGTGTGACCTCGTTTCTTGCCAACAGCTAACTGGAGATAGAGTAGTGGTTTCCTATTTGGATGGTATCTATGGTGATTAACGTAGTGAATGTAAAATGCATAATATTTAGGCGTCATAACCTTTTGAATTACCCCCTATTCTTTGTCTTATTGTGTGATCTCATCTAATGCCTTCTCTGAAAAATATGATGTTTTGTCTGTGATAATAATTAGAATGATTGGTTGGCATATGGCTTGAAGCGGTGGGAGGATTATATGGGTAGTGTCATATATGATATGAAATCATATATCTTTTGGGGCAACATGTAATAGGAGTTATGATAATTATATGTTTTAGGAGTGAAGAATGATTAGATGCATAGGGGAAAATGATAGGGGATTTAAAACATAGGGAATGGGAAATGCGAAATGTAGAATGTATGTTATAAAGTTTAGGAAAATGAATAGACTAGAAGGAGAACATAAAGGTGGTATTTTCATCAGCTATCTGTTATAGACATTTTTGGGCACTGCAACCCCAAGCATGAAATGTCGATAAACCAAGGGCTGCTAAGTCCCTAAAAGTGTTGTTCTAACCCCTAAAGGAACAAGGTCAACTGATTACAGCTTCTCCCAGAAGTTCTCCATGAAAAACTGCTCAAAACTGGTCAAAACAGGATCATTTCAGCTGCTCCATAGGCAAAGTGCGTTGCATCTCACCTAAGTACACTATGTGGGTGCGTTGCATTTCAAAAAGCCCTTCTATAGGGTGCGATGGGCGAGAAGTGACAAATGGCAGTGTCAATCCGCAAGGTGGAGAGGCATGGAATCTTCCAGAAACTTCTCTTGTGACACTTGCCTCTCTGAATTCGACCAAGGATGAGTAAGAGATCATCAATCTCCAAGTGGAAGCAAGAACTATCAGAGGGAAGACACTGATCAAATCACAAGTTGACTCATCTCCCTTACAGATATCTATATATGGATCCCTCATCCCAGAGCTCCGGAGGCTGGAATTTTTCATCTTGTAAGGAATTGCTGTTGGTTTCTTGAGACAACATCATAGTGTTGGGTGATCTAAGCTTTGTATGAGGTGAAGAAGGGCCTACTTGCTGAGAGAATGATGTTGGGTCAGAACAACTGGTTGTAACTCCCTTGGCTCTTTCGTGGTTATCAATAAAAGCTATTCAAGTTTTCCTCCATACTCTTGTGTCATTTATGTTTTATGCATATGTATGGTCAATTTACATCTAATCCTTTATTGTTTATGATTATAGATTCATGTTCTTGTATAGTGTTATGCTACTGTGATCCTACAGGTACTCTGTGAAGCTGGGTGTACAAGGGAACAAGTAGCGAAAGACTATCAAGAGAGAGAGGAATCGAACTAGGAGATTAGCGCAAGATAGAGGTTGGTCTTCTTTATTCTTCTCTCATCTATATTTCATAAAAGAAAAATGAAAGTAGCTTTACTTTGTTTGTTTCTAAGGTAGCTACCACACCTTAGTGGGATAAGCAGTTCTGTGTAGACACTTTTCCCTGTAACAAAATGGCAACTCCGGTGTGGACGAATTAGGTTGTTTGTTTATCTTCCTTGTTGTTTATTTTATAAACTTACAGACGGAACTTGAAGTCGAGCCAGGTAGCTTTCGAACTGCATTTGCTATGCAAATGCAAAGTAGATAAATGTCGCTTCAGTCAATCTCCGGGATTTGTTTATGACTTAAACAACTGATTCACAAACTCTCTAATTGCCCTCATGGTAGCTCTTAGAACCTCCTTAGATCTACCCCTGATTATTGCATTACTGATTACCATTTGCTCAACCAAAACCCATGAACTGAACTGCAAACTGTGACCCGGAACCCAAGCAAAGTCTCGTCTCTGGCCCAGCGCAGGTTCTGTTCTGTGAATCTGAAATTCAGCGCACTTCCTGAGTGTAGTAGGTGCGCTGCATTTCAAGTTCACTGTGTTACAAGTGCGCTGATCAGACTAGGCATTGTTCAGTTTTGGTTTCTGTGATTCATTCTTTTCAGTAATATTCATGAATTTTGCTACCTATAATCAGTATATCTCTATTTGAAACCCCTTTTCCTTGCTGTTATTCTGCCTCCATTGTGCAAAAGAACTGTAAATGTTTTTGTGTATTTGTTGAGTCATTTTCAGTTCTCCTTTGCAAAAAGTAACGTAATTGTACTGTCGTTCCTTGATTTGAAAGTGTCGCAAGTGTCATTTTCAGTCATAGGAGAGAGTTTGGTTGCTCTTGATAGTCGATTACCCTGTTGCTATTGTATTTGGTCTGAATTTGTAGTTTTTCTAGTGTCGAAAGCAAGTATTCATTTCCAAATCGTAAAGTGTTGTGATTGTCTCCATTTTTTATTTTGAAAAGAAACTTGTTAGTAATTTTCGCTTGAAAAGTAATTCAGATTTGCGCATTAGCTTTCTTTTTACCATTCACATAGTAAGAAAGCAGAAAACAAATACATGCACATGTGCATTTGCATTTAGACTGTTTGATTGGTCTGATTTAGGACAGTGCATTTAGTGTGTGCTCTTTGCTCTTTGTGAAAGAATACTGTCTCTCTTTCCTTAGTAGCTAGGATTTTCATTGCACAAAGAAGATAAAAGACTGTTTATCATCTTAGATTGAATTTTAGGAATTGTACATCTACATCTCGCGGTGAACCTGAAAGGAAAATTTCTTAAGCAAGATCAACTATAAAATAAATTTAATGAATCTAACAACGCTTTGGAACCTAACACACAACATCTAGAAGTCTAGGCTAGAGACGTATTTCGGTGTCGTAAAGCCTGGTAACTGTTGTTCTCACTGATGGTTGGGTGATTCCTCCACTTTGAGACGATAAGTGCCAGTACGGACTTGTGCTCCCACGTACCATCGAGTATATTTTGGGAGACCACAATAGGCTTAATCCTTTATCCATAGGAAGCTGTGTCTGCCACCCTATTGATCACAATGCACTGAACACAGCATTCGGGAAGATTGACTGCCATACTGTAAAAAGTATTCTGCAGTTTTGCGATTGGTTTGGTAATCCCTCTACCTAGATTTCCAGAGTAGTCCCTTTCGTCCCTTTTCAGACTCCTTAACGGAAAAGGTCCATCTGAGCACTTCTCACTTCAGGCTCATTAAAAATCGAAGGCGACTAGAGTCATCTTTTGTTTTTTCTTGACTCTTAAAAATTGAAAAAACAAGTTGTGTCAAAGCGTCTAAAATTTATTTTAAACGGAATAATCATCACCCTTTCCTACGTTGATCTTAGGTTGAGAAAATGGAATCCACCAACCAAGGAATTCCCCTTGGAGGAAATCCTAGTCCCTTCTCCTCTCGGGGAGATGTTGGTGCACCCCATATGGCCACATTGTCGCTTCCAGGATTGACAATCGGCTTGCCGTATGGCTCTTCTCAACCTCTGTCGTTCAGAACACTGCAATTCCTGAACAATCGAGTCAGCAACTAGACGATTCCAGAGTTACCCACCAACCTTCTACTTCCTCCAATTCTTCCTCCCCTCCTTCCTCTTCGCTTGATGGGGCTGGTAAAGCCAAAAGTCAAGTACCTGAGAAGAAGAAGGAAAAGAAGAAGAAAGAGAAGAAGAAGAAGGAGCCAAAAGCAAAAGGGGGCAACCAAACATCGTCTAGCGAAAATCCACACACTGCACCGACCAAGCCTAAATCACCATGTGTGATTTGCAAAGGAGACCACTATCATAGAGATTGTCCCTGCATCCCTCGGATCTTAAGGGACTGGTCTCCTCGTTTGCACAACCCGGTGTCGTCAACCTCTGATGATCATGTTGAAAACACACCGTTGACTAGTGAAAGTGAAGCCCCAGGACAAAAAGGAAAATATAGATTTCCTTGTAAACTGTGCGAAGGCGATCATGCCGTCCACCGTTGTCCCTTCTTAGACGAGGCTAAAAGAGTTTTGGACGATCGTCTGGTTTCACCGTTACGACTTCCTCCTGGATATAAAAAACTCTTGCCAAGTCCGTCACTAGTTGAAAATCCGGCTGACCCGCCCAGGTGGTCAGCCGAAGCATCTATCATTGAAGACAAACCATCTGAACCCATACCAGACGAAAGTCAAAAGGTCGAGGCGGAAGTTGACCCGGTCTTGCCTTCAGAGCTTCCATCTTCAAATGATACAGTCACCGAAGAGAACAAGGATGACAGTGTCCAAATTCTTTTCGTAAGCACAGACTCCGATGAACATGGGGGCAATTTACCCATTCCTTTACCGCAGGAAGGAGGTTCATCAGAGTCATACCCGGCCGTCTATTCGGTCCCACCTCCAAGCAACGTAGTTGTTTCTTTCGACTGGAATCAACTAGGCAGACCCCGTTTACCGGCTAGTGTACCATTCCGAATTATTGCTCAAATATATAGAATGGTTATGGCTGTTACCATCATAGATGAAGTGGCTTCTGTGAGTATCCTTTCCTCGACTGCTTGGAAAGCGCTTGGTTTGCCATTGGTTTTTCCTGAGATGAGAAATCTAACAGGCTTTGACAAAGAAATTAGTCGACCGTTAGGGATCCTTCCCAATGTGCCCATAACATTGAGAGGGAAAACCATTCACATGAGCGTAATGGTAGTTCAAGGACCCCTGGATTATAATCTACTCCTTGGATGAGACTATATTTATTGCATGGGAGCCATTGTCTCATCACTCTTTAGAGTAATGTGTTTTCCGCACGAAGGAAGAATGGTCAAGCTCGTAGACCAGCTTTCATTTCCCAGATCACACAGAGCAAATAGTCATATGCCATCCTTGAATGGTCTTTTCACACAAGGAATGTCTCATCAATCTCCATTCAGTCCACCTGATGAGCGCGAGTGATTCGGGGACCATGACTGAAACCTAGGGGGCATGCACCCTGGTCTACATCGACAGGAAAACTTCTGGTATAGGGTAGGTTTCTGCGAGAGATATATGACTGGACTATACTCCTGTCTGTGATTGGAAGAGGGGGTTAGACTGGAATAAGATTCTCTCGTCAAAGTTATGTGAGTGGATTGTCTCACCTTTGTCTATTTCGGTAGACATCGCCGAAGAAGTGTTTTCTTTGCGATGTGAATAGAACAATCTTTGGTAACCTAAAAGAGGTAGACCTTTCCTGATAAAACAAATGTTTTGTTGGAGATTTGAAAGGTGACCTTGAAACTCTGTTTTATACCTGGGGGCATGCAAACCTTTTGGCGTGCAAGCGAAGAGCGACTATTTATTTTTTTAAATTTTTAGGTCCTCTAACCCTTTAAACTCATAGGATTGGTCGTTTCCTAACTTGCATAAAGAAAGGATGTGGGGAAAAACTCTAAAAATTGTCGTTTTTAAATGGGACATTCTTATTATACGACTGGATTAATCGAGCAGTTTTAGCACATAGTTCAAGCTCGTTAAAAAATAAACATAAGTCATGAGAAAATGTTTCTCCCCGCATTTAAGCTCATTAAAAAATGAACTATTTCCCGGTAAATAACCATCGTGAATGTAGTAATTCAGCCTTTAAAGCCTTGGTCGTGTTCTCATCATCACCTCCACTCTGTATTGGCCGATCATTCACCTCCATTTGATTGTTTACCCCTTTTGAGGAACAGCTGCGAAGAGTGATCCCACTAGCCATCCTTGTAACACTGCCGTGATTGGAAAATTCAAAACCTTACCTGGAATCAACTGCTACCCAATTTTATCACTCGTTCCTCAAAAGACGAGTCTCCTTTAAGCTCTTTTCAACTGACTCGTAAAATATGAAAAGATTGCCGATCCATTGGCCTCTCCAGCTCATTAAAGGGACCGGAAGTGCTATCCTTCCTTTAGATTTTAATCTTTTTGGACCTGAGGGATTATTACACAAAAAGATCGAGCGCTTGTTTTGTTCGGCTCGTTAAAAGTATCGAAAATTCATCCCTTTTGTATTGTTTTATACTTTTTCGGACTTAAGGGATTAGATGAGGAAAAAGGAATTGTGGAGTTTCCTTTACGTCCCTTTTCAGACTCTCTAAAATTGAAAAGGATCGAGTTATCTTTGTCGTTAAACTCGTTAAAACTTAATAGCGACAAACTTGTCCATAGCAGACAAGAACGAGTTTCACTATCGCTAGGCTCGTTAAAACATAGCGATGGGTTTGCCCGAAAGGCGAATTATAGAACAAGAATATGTTATCCTCCTCAAGCTTGACAAAAATAAAGAGGTACTGGTCAGCAATGACTGGGGAAAAATTGGGAAGAAAACTTGAAGAAACTTTGTTGGTAGCAAGTCGCTCTTGAACATGACACTTTCACTCCGCATCCAAGTCGGGTTGGGTTGTTTCATTCACCGGTCACATCACCATGGTCCCATCACACCATCCACATTTTGGGTTAATGCTACCAATCCATCATGTCAGTGTCGCTGATATGTTCAAGAGAATTCATTCAGAGAATTCACCTGTGTCTCACCCGTGTCTCACTCCATTCTTTCATGACCGCCACCCTGAACCTTATGTCATCAGATCGTTTTCACCTCCATTAAAATCATTTGCTCCGTTCCGTGTCATTGATGTGGGATTCATTAAGGCCCTCCTGTGACGGATCGCTTCTTGTCGACATCAGCTCATTATCCAAGAAGTCGATCTAGGAACACCCCATTCAGTACTTTGAAGCTTGCATGCCTCAATGGCAAGTTTCTCACTTCCGGTGACAGGTTTAAATCAATGGCCTTCGACTGAAAGATTTGACGTGGTGTTCGACGCCAAGTCCTTTATTCACACCACATGAATTGTACTGCAGTACCTTGAGGGTCATTATCATTATCGGTGATTCATCTCGTGCTTGTTAACAACTTACATCATTGGCTGGTAATCAGGCGATGTCTTTCCATGTTCGACTCCAGAACATCTCTCACATGGATAGACTTGTACTTCGAGTGAAGATCGAACGAGATTGAAGACCCCGGATCTAGTTTCATCCATCCAGGCTGCAATATATATTCAGGGAAATAAAGACATCAAATGTACATTATTGCTGCATAGATAATCATCCAATCAAAGGGATGATGACTCTACCAGAATCATTAGTCTACACTCAGACGATTATCTGTCCTCTGTACATGAAAATGAATTTATAAAGTTGAGCATGGGAATGCCCGCCTCAGCTAGATCATGAAAATATTATGAAGATAATGTATTGTATTGTATCTTATTACAGGTCTCCACCCAGCTTGAAAGAACTTCGGATCCTCATAATAAAGCATTTCACCCGACATCAAAAGATTAACGACCTCATGCTTTAGGGGGAAAATGTTATAGACATTTTTGGGCACTGCAACCCCAAGCATGAAATGTCCATAAACCAAGGGCTCCTAAGTCCCTAAAATTGTAGTTCTAACCCCTAAAGGAACAAGGTCAACTGATTACAGCTTCTCCCAGAAGTTCTCCATGAAAAACTGCTCAAAATTGGTCAAAACAGGATCATTTCAGCTGCTCCATAGGCAAAGTGCGTTGCATCTCACCTAAGTACAATATGTGGGTGCATTGCATTTCAAAAAGCCCTTCTATGGGGTGCGATGGGCGAGAAGTGACAAATGGCAGTGTCAATCAGCGAGGTGGAGAGGCATGGAATCTTCCAGAAACTTCTCCTGTGACACTTGCCTCTCTAAATTCGACCAAGGATGAGTAAGAGATCATCAATCTCCAAGTGGAAGCAAGAACTATCAGAGGGAAGACACTAATCAAATCACAAGCTGACTCATCTCCCTTACAAATATCTATATATGGATCCCTCATCCCAGAGATCCAGAGGCTGGAATTTTGCATCTTGTAAGGAATTGCTGTTGGTTTCTTGAGACAACATCATAGTGTTGGGTGATCTAAGCTTTGTATGAGGTGAAGAAGGGCTTACTTGCTGAGAGGATGATGCTGGGTCAGAACAACTGGTTGTAACTCCCTTGGCTCTTTCGTGGTTATCAATAAAAGCTATTCAAGTTTTCCTCCATAATCTTGTGTCATTTATGTTTTATGCATATGTATGGTCAATTTACATCTGATCCTAGATTTTTTATGATTATAGATTCATGTTCTCGTATAGTGTTATGCTACTATGATCCTACAGGTACTCCGTGAAGCTGGGCGTACAAGGGAACAAGTAGCGAAAGACTATCAAGAGAGAGAGGAATCGAACTAGGAGATTAGCGCAAGATAGAGGTTGGTCTTCTTTGTTCTTCTCTCATCTATATTTCATAAAGGAAAAACGAAAGTAGCTTTACTTTGTTTGTTTCTAAGGTAGCTACCACACCTTAGTGGGATAAGCAGTTCTGTGTAGACACTTTTCCCTGTAACACTATCTTGCTTTTAGGAGTGATATTTTCAACGATCTTTGACTTATGTAAATCTCATGACAGAGCCACTATTGACACCTAAGTCATGACTCGGGTATTCTAGACTTTGGAAAATTTTCCCAATAACTCACAACAACTTCATATTCTCGACCAGACCTCTTGATGACTACACCCATGGCAACATTTTGGATAGTGACACTCGAAATTATGACAATGTCTATGACATTAGTTTTGACTTTATTCAACTAACCATTAAGTCATCTAGAGACATTTGACAAATGAAAACTTATTGACCCTAACATTGGCTCCATACGGATGGTAGCCTCCTAGCGAGGTGCCAAGAACAAAAATGTAGACCATGTGCCTAACCATTGGGAAATGGAGTCAACTGAAACACATTAAATATGATTGAGAATATGATTTATAGACTAAAAAATAAATAAAAAATAAAACTATTGACTGCTTGACTGAACTTACATATGGCAGCAGATCATTGGAATCTCAGGGTCTTCTCCTCGAGGTTCAAACTTTGTTGATATCTTCCCACACCTGCTATATTTCTTGCTCAACTAATCCACAAACTACTTGATTCAAACAACCAATGCAACAACGCAAACAACTTATCCACTGGTTGAATTCTCTGCATGTGCTTTCTCCCAATCAAAAAAGGAAAACTAATGAATGACAACTCCCATAAAAACTCACAAACAATTTCAACTACGATGAGATTAAAAAACATGAGCCCACTAGCTGACTTCAAGAACGCTGCAAAAGGATCCTCATAGGAATGCACACTGAATTCTAGCTCCTCTAGTAGATTGCAATTATGTTATGATAAATATTGATCTGCAACATTACTTCCCTGCAACTTCAACTTATATTTGTCCTCACAGGGCTGTAAATTTATCTCTGACCTTTGTAATGAATGTGATGGAACCGTTGCATCATGTATAATGGAAATGTAAAGAGTTAACCCTTCATGTATATCAGCAAAAAATTCATCTTGGTCCTCAAGATATTTTGTGTTTGTTACTTCAAGCGGCATATTTTCCTGAATAAAGTCTTCATTTTCAACAGCCTCTAGATCAACCTTTTATTTTTCACTTCTCTCCTCTTCTTGATCATTAATAGTTTGTTGAATACATTGATCAAGGCTCAGGAGGATAAACCTATTGCATTTCTTCATTGACATCAAGAAAATGCACATGAACATTTACATCAAATTCTTGATTAATTTCATCTTCAAGTAAGGAAAAAATTATTGCCTGTCGGGAATCCTCTTCAATATCATGGGAACTGTCCTCATCATTTACCATGTCCTTCTATTGTTTAAAATAATTCTCATAATTTTGATCATAAAAAGACCGACAAGATTAATACAATTTTTCATCAAACTCGGAAGCCGAATCATAATTGTCTGCATCAGAAAGTTGATCTAATTCATTTTCAAGAAAGATAGAAGTTACCATATCTTCTTGGTGATGAAAAGGGTTCTTGTGCAAAGCTTCAAGGATTTATTCATCTATGAACTCTTCTTTGCCATAAAAAAATTCCAAATTTTGAATCAAATTCTCAACATGGTAACAAGAATTCTCAACCAATGACAAAAAAGGATGAGATTATTTGTATTTCTCAAAAAATACTAAATGAAAATCCTTAAGTGAATACAAGCTACCAGAAGGCAAACCTTCATTCCAAGGTTGTGCTTTTCCTTCCCTATTATCCATGAACATCTTCATGAGACAATCTTCATGAAATTGAACCTTCAACTTGTGTGCATGCATATGAAATTTAACCAGATGCAGATCAACATCATCATGCTTCTCATATTTGAATATTGGTAGATAGGTGTGCCAATCTACACAAGGCATGTGGTTTGGTAATCCTGGAATGTGATCTCGATTCATGGGATCATACCTCGTAGCTTAATTCATTTTGAAAATGTGGAGACACCAGTGGAACTTTAAAATATGATTTTTTCTTGATTAGAGTCGCCAAGTGAATGGTTCAACCTTCCGAACTCTGACTGTTGTTCACCATCAACAACCAAATCTAAAACTTTGAAAAAAAAAGCTGAGGAAGATGAAACAGTTCGATCCCCAACAATGATGCCACTATGTTAGCACTCCATGATTTCCTTTTATGTCGAAGGAAAAGGATCACAAAGGTAACCACATACCTCTTTTGGTTGATAGAGTTGTCTTCTTTAACCTCAAAGGACTCCCTCACTGAGAAAACTCATAGATAAAAACTTTGAAACACAATATTTAGCATAGACCAGATCCGACAAGTGTTTAATTTTTTGATTTGGGGTTGGTAGAGGGTTCTAGGAAAAGTAATTCATGTGATCATGACCTCCATGGTCCATCATGCCTATGCATTTCCCAACCAGTTTCATATATAGAGGCTTGACTAGTACAACTTTGAAATGAGAAAACAATTTGTAGTATAGCAGAATCAGAACATCAAGACACTCATCTACAATGGAAAAACAAATGAAAATTCATTAATGAAACTTGGATGAATGAATATCAAGAGGAAAAAGACAAAGAATTCAAAGGTATAAACATTCCATTTACAACTAAAATATTTCGGTGTAGCTAGATAAGAGCATGTGAAATGAGTTCAAGAATAGTTGTTCCATGCACCTTTAAAGTAGACTAAGAAGACAACATAAAGAAGATGATACATAAACTAAAGAACAAGAATTTCGAAGCATTCATACCAAAAATATCTCTACAATATAATTGGAATCTCTTCAACATAAAAGAATATTCATTAATACAGATCATGTCATATGAGTACAATAGCTGAGAAGAAATATTGAAACCAACAAGAACCTATTTCATATCTATTTTCTAGTTTAAATAGACCATAGAAAAACCATAATAAGTTTCTAAATTCACTACATCACTGATCCAAACAATTGATCTATCAAAAACCAAAATAAGGAAAGTTGTTGTTTGAGCCCTTTTCCTCAAAAAACAAAAAAACATAAAAGTATCCTTGACTTTATATTAATATAAAAAAACTAAATCCCTACAAAATCAATTCTATGTTCAAAGACTGTATTCATGGAATGAAACAACAAAAGTAAGAAAAGCTAACTGCTAACTATGCAATGGATGCATAGCAGTTGTGCAACATCTTTGATCACACATTTTGCTTCCAAAGATGGCACGTGGCTGACAAATGAAGGTCTGAGTTAGATGCCTCCTCTGCTCCATGTTCACACCTTTAAGCCATGATAGCTAATTTCTTCCCAATGCTCATGCAAGTCTATAGGTATAGCCTGCACAGCAGCTGCGTAGCACATTTTCCAAAACTACCTCTTATATGCCCTCCAACTTCAACAAATAGACACCATAGAACAAGAGGTCGGTCCAAAACCATTGTGATGTCCATAAATTCATCAAAAACACCTTATAACTCCAAACATGCATCAAACCTTCCAAAAATTCTAATTTACAAATCGAATTTCAAAAAATCTCATAATTTTTTAGCAAGATATTATAGAAAATGGATCTCCAAGCACCACCTTTAATTCCCAAATCGGGATACCTGTGCATACAATGAGATAGGTTTTTTTTCTTTGGCCCATTAGTGACACAAAACACCTTCATTTTTTGAAAACTAACATCCATCTGTTAGAAAAGTATGACAAAAAGCAATAACTGAAACAAGAGGAAAATGCAAAATTTTAGTTTTGGAAAAAATAGACCTCCAACAATGTTGAATATCTCCAAAATAATAACACCTGTGCAGAAACAGAAGGGGTTTTTATTATCTTTCCTGTCATTGGAAGCAACCTCTTTCATTTTTTCCAAATAATTTTCCATTCAGTCAGAAACCTCTTTTGAAAATGATGACTAAAACAGTCAGTTTTTGTGCAACAAATTCCCATAGTGAGTGTGACCTAGTTTCTTGCCAACTGCTAACTAGAGATCAACATGTGGTTTCCTATGTGGATGGTATGTCTAGTGATTAACATAGTTAATGTACATTTCATAATATTGAGGCGGCATAACCATTTGAATTGCCCCATGTTCTTTGTCTTGTTGTGTGATGTCATACAACACGTTCTTTGAAAAATATGATGTTTTGTGTGTGATAATAATTAGAAGGCTTGATTGGCATAGGGCTTGAAGTGATGGGAGGATTATATGGGTAGTGTCATATATTATTTGTAATCATAGATCTTGTGGGGAAATATTGAATAGGAGTTATGATAATTATAGGTTTTAGGAATGAAGAATTATTATATGCATAGGGGAATAGGATAGGGGATTTAAAACATAAGGAATGGGGAATGCAAGATGTAGAATGTATGTTATAATGTTTGGGAAAATGAATACTAAGTAGGAGGGGAAAATAAAGGTGGTATTTTCAACAGCTATCTTGCTTTTCAGCAATGATATTTTCAACTATCTCTGACTTATGTAAATGTCATGACATACCAACTATTGACAGCCAATGCATGACTAGGTTATTCCATACTTTGACAATTTTTCCCAATAACTCACAACAACTTCATGTTTTCAACCAGACCTCTTGATAACTACACCCATGGTGACATTTTTGATAGTGACACTCAAACTTATGAAAACATGTATGACATTAAGTTTGACTTTATTCAACTAACCATTAAGTCATTTGGAGACATTTGAAAAATGCAAACTTACTGACCTTAACACATATAGCAGTCGGGTGAGGCAAGATGCATAGTAGTAATTCATAGTAGTGCGCGGGCACGACATGTAGATGAAGTGCGACCTACCATGGAGGCATCGTGCGACGAGCAAGGCATACTCGTGTGGGAAGGGCGCCTGCATAATTCGTGTCAAGTTGGCCCAAGGGGCATGACCCATAGGTTGACCGAGGCAAGACATGAACAAGTCAACCCACAAGTGAAGAGACACAACAATTGGATAAGTCACTGATATGGAATGCATATATATTGGAGGAGATGTGGTTTTACCAAGGCATCCAAGTTTGGCAAGCAAGTTCAAGGCAAGTCAAGAGAAGGCAAATTGTGGGAGGAGAATTCGTACAAAGGAAGTGCGGCGAGTAGGGTGAGGATCATTCAACGAGTCGTAGGACTGTGTGAGCTATGTTTGTGGGAAAAATTTGTGGTTTCTATGGCTGTAATAGATATGGGAAGAAGTGTGTGAAGAGGTCGAGTGCAGATAGTTTAGCAGGGCCAGGACCCACAACTGCGCATTAAGGAAAAACCACAGGCCACAACTTCATGTCCATACTGCGCCGCAGGTAGCTACATGTCTAGGTAGAAATGCAGGTGAGCTTCACGATGGGATGCACGAGTGGGAAAAGGTGTAGGTGAGTTTCACTGTGGGTTGTACGAGTAGGCAGAAGTCTAGACAGACTCCACCACATGTTGCACAAAGTGGGTAGAGGTTGGGCAAGTTGCACGATAGGCTGAACGAGTTGGAAAAACAGTGGGTGAGTTATTGGGAAAATCCCACCACAATGTAAAATTATAACTTTGTATATTATTGGTAGAAGTTTGATTTTGTACATTTGGGTGAACTGTTGGGAGTTTACCCTCCCTTTTATTAATGTCTTATACATATAAAAATGTTAAATGAATAAATGGTATTTCATCTCCATAATTAAACAATAATACATAACAAAATTCTACACAAAAGTAATTTTAACGTGAAATTAAGCCAGTGTCACATGACCACCCACGATGAACAAAGTACCTAAGCATGGGGTTGTCACACTCTCTCTCATTCTCTCTCTTAATTCATCTTTCTCTTCCTTCCTATATCCCCCTTTATATCCCACCTCCCTCTATCTCCCCCCCCACCACTCTCCCTCTCTTCCCTCCAACTTAGTCACTATCTCCCTCTCTCTCTCCTTCTCCCTCTCCCATCCATCTTTGTGTCACCCTCTCTCTCTCTTCCCTCCAACTTAGTCACTATCTCCCTCCCTCTCTCCTTCTCCCTCTCCCATCCATCTTTGTGTCTCCCTCTCTCTTTCTTCCCCTTATCTCCCTATCTCTCTCCTTTCCACTTCTCTCTCTTCCATCCTCTCCTCTCTCAAACTCTCTTTCTTAATATCTCCCTTGTCACTCCCTCTCTCTCTCCACCTCTATCTTTCTATGTCGTGTTCTTTCCTCCCTCTCTCCCCCCCTGTAACTCCATCTCTACCTCTACCTCTCCCTCTCTCCTTCTCTCTCTCCCCTCCTTCGTCTCTTCATTCCTCTCTCTCCCTCTCTCTCCCACCTCCCTCACTCTCTCTCTTCCTCACCCCCATCACTCTCTCTTTCTCTTTCCTTTTGTCACCCTCTAGCTCTGTCACTCTTTCACATGATTTCTCTCTTAAATTTTATCCTATTGTATTGTGTTTAAGAAAGTATCTAAATTGAAAAAATCAAATGGCCGTAAAATAGTAAACCTATATTATTGATAAATCATGTTAATGAAAATGAAATAATGAGAAACTTAAAAGAATCATGTAATATCTGTTAAACACACATGGGCAACAAGGGCAATATGAAAGATAATCAGGAGAGTACCATTTTTTATTAACAAGAGATATACATTTATAGTACAATATGTGACCGTTGGGTTTCACATCCCAAGGTCTCTTGGACTACTTAGTCTATTCACCTTCCACACTAACCCATTGAGGATTAGGTGTCCAACATTCCCCCCCTTAATCCAAAGGGTTATGTATGAGTCCAAGAAGAGAGTTGTAATACAAAATGTGCAGATATGCATGGCAACACCAGGTTGAATGTGCTCTCTGAAATGTTGGTATAAAGGGCGGTGGTTTAAGGATGACCACCAACACTGGAATTCTTAGTGCAATTCCCAGAACTCTTCCAAAACTGGCAAGAAACTGAAGTTTTCTTCTAGAGGAAGTTCTCCTATTGTTTTGAAGAGGGAAACCTTCAACCATGAAAGGGAGGTCTCACCTCGCATAAAGGGAGAACTTCAACCTGAAAAGGGAAGTCTCAACCTATGATGGTTTAAGGATGACCAACAACTCTGGAATGCTTAATGCAATTCCTGGAACTCTTCCAAATCTGGCAAGAAGCTAGTGTCTTCTGCTAGAGGAAGTGTTCTCAATTATGTTCCTGGAATTCTTCCAAAACTAGCAAGAAGCTGAATTCTTCTGCTAGAGGAAGTGTCCCAGATTGCCAACTGAAGGCATGTTTATGGGCATCTTTGTTTCTGGCTACAACTCTGAAACTGGTGTGGCAGGTTATGGCTCAGGCTCGCTTGATGTGGCTTTGAAGCTTGTAGATGACCATCATTTCCCCCCCTGTCAGATACAAGGTGAGATGATGGAGAAAACTCAACTGCAAGACTGTTCAATACTCTAGAACAAGTTCTGACATGCATTTGGAATATCTTCTTGGCTGCTGATGCCCATTGCCAAGACGTGATCCATCCAAGATGAATCTTTGTTCTTGCAGGACATTTATTTCTGAAGCATCTGTGTGAAGAATGACTGGTTCTATGACAGTGCTTACATGGATGAAGATCAAAACAGTGATCTTTCAAATGGCCAACTCGGTTACAGTGTTGGCATTTCACAATCTGTTGTTGTTGTTGTTGTTGCTGCTGTGGAAGAGGGGCAGAATCTGGAACAGCTCGATATGAACTGTCATGAGGAGTAGCTGAACTATTATGAATGAATCCAGTGCTCTGAAACTCAATGGGGTTGGCATAGTCTGGAATATGAAAGGACAAGTCCTTGTCATATCCAAGACCAGTTCTGTGCTTGTTGTGGACAAGTTGCTCCCAAGGTCTGATGATGGGCTTGGGAAGTGCAGACTGAGTTTCTGCATCTGCATGTACAACTGCTGCTTTATTGGGTTCTAGATCTTATTCAACCTCAATCTTACTAATTTCACCACTTGTTGGTTTAACCTTGAACAACATATTGTTTTGAGCAGAAAACAATTTGGAATGACAAATCTGTTGAAGCTCATCTTGCTGGAACTGAGATTCTAGTTGCAAAAAATCAATCTTTTCTTGTGCATCATGCAGGTAGGTCTGCATGTCACAAATAGTGTCTTTGCTGACATTTACCTTCCCACCAATAGTGGAGTGTATTAGTGTATTCAGTAACTCTAATGCATCATCAAATCTAGCCATTTTCTCCAACTATAATACCATGCACTATAATTTACACAAAACTGGTTGATTAAATGAGAATTTGCAAGTTTGCAGACCAAATGGACTATAACTGCGATAACTATAACCTCTTTTTGTTTGTTGAATGCTCAAAACTGTAACCTTCTATCTGTATTCTGGTCCTTCGCTGAGTTTGAACTCTTGCAATTTCATTTCATCTTACAAATTTTCGGCAGCTACACCGCTCACGCTTCACTGCTCTGATCCTCTTTGAAGAAATCTGAGATACATATGAATAATCCAACCTCGACATACCACAACACCAACAAATTCAAATAGGGCCAGCATGTTATCTCGATGGGACATGATGCCCACTCATCCTCTTTGCAACAACGCACCACATACAAAAGAATTTATATATAAAAAATGGCTACAGAGATGGATCTACCTCCACGCTCCATGAATTTATCGTTTTGGAGAACTCATTAAACATTCTTTCACACTTCCAACTTTCTGCTATTTTATTCCATGAGACAAGACTTGAATATATAAATACTTTGACCTCTGTTGAAGCACTTGCTAATATAATCTATGAATCCCATATGCACAATTTCATATTTATCCTACTTTGATTTCATTAGCCCGTTTTATTTGACTAACAGATCCTGAGTTAAGCTGAATATGTATACTGTTCTCATCGTCGGCCTCCCCTTTATTCCTTGTCTCTTTATCAGTGTGTGCACTGTATCCTCTTTTGACTTTATTAATAAAAGCGCACTTCAGCTAATTTCTGTGTATACCTTTTACAATAATGAGATTCTGAAGGGTATTCCACCTTGATATTGTTGTGTCGACATGGCTACTTTCATGTGGTGAACAACCAGTACGCGCACTGGGAAATATATGCAATTGGTGGGAGTGTAAACCCAACAATTTACAGTGAAGGCAACAGATTCATAGCGCCCGATAACGCCAACGCTAAGGAGGTGCAGAGCCCAGTTCCCTCTTCTTGAATCAGACCAAAATCATAGCATACTTTCAAATTTCATGTTTGTCTTTAGAAAGAATTCGCCACTGAAACCCTGGATGAATAAAACGGTTGTATGCAAGCATCGAAGAATGGAATCAGTGGAACTAGAGATCGGCAGGAGACCTAATGCTGAACGGTGCATATTTTGTTCCGTCAGGCACCGGAGCGGCTGATAACTATGCCTTAGCCTCCAATCTCGGGGCGAAGTCAGCGTTCCTTGTGGAAACCAGTACCGAAGAGGCAGAGGTTTTTTTTATATCGACAGAGTGCACCCTAAATGTGAAGTCATAAGTTTGATTGCGAGGCTCTGAATCTTCTGGCGAATGTTCGTCTCGGAGAACAGGAATTCGACAATTTTCAAAAATAGGAGTGGATGAATATCTCTGAATCTTCTAGCGAATGTTCATCTAAGAGAATAGGACTTGGAACAATAGCATACCTTTGTTACGAATGTGGTGGCTTAATTCATTAAGAAATTTTAAGCATATTCAATTCTGCAGCGAGAAGGTAGTTAGAGGCTTAGCTGTGTTATCACACCCACCAGACACAAGCTTCAAGGATTCCAGGAACTGTTATCTGACAGGGCACAACAGCGCATGCAAAGGAACAACATACTAAAAATACAATTCTAAGGGGCACCAAGGTTTCCAGGCAGATTTTAGAGCATTAGAGTAGGTACACAGTGAAGAGTAAAACACTCAAGTTCTTACATGCAGTAGAAAGAGCAGAACTGACATAAGAGATGCCACAAAATCAATATGAAACTACCGAGGACAGCGCTGGGAAGAATTCCAGGAAAATTCAGATAAACCATTGCAAATACAGTGGGCATATAAAATGTTTGTTTACAAGTCAGTGAGCAGATATTTGACCAATCACTCTTCAAGGAAGAATCCAATATTGATTCTCATGCCAGAGGTCAAAATACACAATGTTGTTTGAATTAGGACCAACGTATTTCATGAGGGAGTGTTAGTGTAGTAGATTCTTGAAAAAATAGCAGAGGGCATTAAATGTGCAGAGAATATAATAAAGAATTAGGATAGGATCAGAATGGCAAGACCGAAATTTAGAACATGCATATCTAGGTGGAGGCCACAAAACTAGTGGCTCAAATTGGAGTAGGACCATATTGGAGCAGGACCAGCAATCGCCCGCTCTGATACCATGTTAAACACACATGGGCAGCAAGGGCAATATGAAAGATAATCAGGAGAGTACCACTTTTTATTAACAAGAGATATACATTTATAGTACAATATGTGACCGTTGGGTTTCACATCCCAAGGTCTCTTGGACTACTTAGTCTATTCAGCTTCCACACTAACCCATTGAGGATTAGGTGTCCAACAATATCTTTCCTCTATTATTGTTAGTCATTTTTCTTTCTCTCACCACTTGGATCCTTAGTTACAATGAATCTATGCTCGTTCTTAATAATATTATTTATATTATATAAATTTCACATCTTTATATATAAAATTATTCTCATTTTTTATTTTATTAAAAGCTTTATTTAATTTCTATGACAATAGTATTAGTAGTCGTGATGACAGTGGGCTTACATATATCTCAAAAGAAATTATAACCTTTTTACTTTTAGATTCAATTCAAAAAAATGTAATAAAATTAAATTAAATTAAACTATTTATTTTGAAATAAGTTATGGTTTATGGACATGTTGTATTGATAAGCCATGGTATTGTAACAATGCATATTCACAAGTTCATAATATCAATGGAAAAGTGGACATGAATATCGACGGTTGAGAATTTTATCATATTGATATAAACTAGTATTTGCACCATATGTTGCAAAGGAAACATCGTAACACATAAATTGAGGAACGGTTGTGAGATGTAAATGGTCATTGAAAATAAGAATTAATAAGAAATATTGCATGGAAAGGTGAAAGATAAAGGTAAATGATTTATATTATGAGAAATCTACAGATAGTATAATGTCTCAAACATAGATTGCCTCTTGATCTTTGAAGATGTTCTTTTAAGTTTCAATAAAAAATTACAAGTACTAGATTATAATAGAACAGGTAAATAAAATAATATTACATCGTGAACAACATGATGGTTATATTTCCACATTTAAAATTGCATCACAACTTGCTGAAGACATCAGAGAGTCGAAGAAGCAATAATCTAATTGCAAAAGAAATATTTCGTTCAAAATATGTAAAAGAATTATTATTATTTTAAATATGGAATTTAGTTGTTGAAATTCATTATAATGAGTTTGCATCGTAATTGTGTTATAATCAAATTGGAATGAAAATTAACTTACCTTTCTCATGGGAATTTCAATACTTCTAGTAAAAAAAGCAAGGTGGACGACGACATATCGAACACCATTGAAGATTTATGCGTAGTTTAAGATGCATATTTCTTGATTGTTATTCTGCTCGTATTTTTCGTATTCTGTCACATTGATGTATGTGGATTATACGTTTCAGAAAAGATTTTATTTTTAGTAATAGTTGTAAAGTTGGCCGAAGGCAGTATAGTAGTACATTCAGATTTGGCACTAATAGAAATGTTTTTCTATATTTTGTAATGTAATTATTGATGCCTCTATTTCTCTGCAGTAACTATATAATTGTGATATTTACGAGTCCATACATCCTGTTCCAGAAGACAGATAATGTTAGAAGAAAGTAGTTAAAAAATATAATAACAATGTATTATTTGCAACCATGTATTAATAATGAGTAAATTTGAGTATTGTTAATAGATACAAAATGTGATTGAGATTGATAAATACGGGAAACAGTTTGGAGATGTAAACGTATGGATTAAAGCAGATTGTCTCAAGTAGCCATTGAAAGAATAATTTCTTCTGCATGTTTTCTCCGAGCAATTTTTTTGTTGTTTTTCATTTTTATGTAATGATCGAAAGTGAATGCGAGGAAAATTCAGAGATCTTGTAGAGAAGAGACTCTTGAAATTGTTGTGAATGTGAGACCTTGACGTTCAGTTTTTCCAATGTCTATTGTTTCTTTTGGCAATGTCATACCCTGAGATTTATGTATAGTTAATTCCAAAGCCATCTTTAGTGGAATTTGCGTATGTCCATTTCTTTTTATTGCTAGAATAGGAAAGTGAGTGGGATTTCTTTCATCCCAAGGAATCTTGATGTATTTGGTAAAAGCTCTGACAACAAATGTTGGAAGTTGTGGAGGTGCAGTTGATTCTTTGTAAAATATGGATATAATTTCCCCAAGGGAGCCATTAACTCTTTTGGGATGTGCATAACTCTTGCTTCAATCCCAATAATGACCATGTTGTCTTCATATTTTAGACATCCAATGATGACATACTAGAAAATAGTTGAAATGCCAATAATGTTTTTGTCCCCTATCAATATGCTCCACCATCTATGTTGCAATGGCCAACTAGTCAATATTAGAGGCCATGATAAGGCCCTCTTCAAATTAAATCTCTTCAATGTTATGATGAGAAAAAACAAACACTAAAACAAGTAGCCAATCTGGATTCTTTTTATTACTATATGCATGGAAGAATGAGCAAGGGGATGGTTAATATTATTATTATCAATGCTAGTACTTGTCATTCTCTTGAGTTTTTAATTTTTCAATATATAAAGGGAATGGATATTTTATATTTAATTTTATATTTTGATATATATATGATTGATTTATTGAATCCTCATCATATGGGAGCTTCTAAGACATAAACAATTCCATTGTCCATATTTCCTTTATGTCTAGTATCTATGCTCTTGCTACTACACATGCTAATGGTTATGATATGCCAATACATGACTTCATTAGGCATTTTACAAATCAAAATGGGGTAGATTATTTCATATTTCCCTTACTAAACTAAACTTGCTTCTTAATGAGTACATGAGTGAGTTGCATCATTTCTCACCAATGAGCGAGTTAGTACTTCAAGGCCTAATTTATTTCTTGAGCCACTAGGTGAAAGGAATCATAGAGGCTATATAAATACTTAAGAATCATGGAAGAGAAAAACAAGTAGGAACTTAGCCTATATGAGAAGTCTAGCACCTATAGAAGATCTCATGTAGCTCAAACTTAGTTAACTAAAGATGAGCAAATTCAAGTGACACGTAAACCTATGACATGATACCTTATGAAGAAATCTAATAAAGGAAATTCTCACTAAAGACACTGTCAATGGTATAATTTCATATTCATAGAGTGCACATATGACATGCAGTCCTAATGCTACTATAGCTATTTCTACCTAAGACAAAATATACTGTAACTTATATTTGTTTACTATGCTATAGAGTTTATCAATATGATATTGGCATAATCTATTGAAGTTTATTATAGAGAATTAAAATGAATGATTGCACCTAAGCATCTTTACAACCATTTTAACTAGTAGGTGCGAGCTCCACTCTTAATGCTATGTTCTTCCTTCTCCCCATTTCATAAACCTTTCATGCAAATATTCACTTGCTCATTGCTTTTTCATTGTTTATAAAGTGTATTGCTATTCTTGTCTTGATTCTGTATGTGTGACTAGCTTTTCTTTATTTCTTATTGTTAGTGCTTTCTTTGCTGCTAACCCATCTTGATCACCTTCATCACCCAAACCAACATTTGGTTAGCTAACACGACGTAGTAAACTATTATTGAATTTAAGAATATCATCCAATGTCTGTATAGATAATTGTAGAGTGCGATGAAGCGACTTAAGGCATTAGAGAAATATGTAGAATCATCTGGGAAAGATCAAAAGAGTAGATTGAGAGAGTAATAGCACTAGCAGTATAAGGAAAACTAAGTTCAGATGTGGTGGTATGGCTATTGTAAGTATAGGTGATGACGTGAGAGTGGCACCAAGAATACAAAAATATAGAAATGCATAAATTTTAAACTTAGGCAATAGAAAATATGAAATAAGCCAAAGCAACCAACATACAGTCAACAATATCCATTGTTATTTACATACGCATTGCAGGGACTTACATTAATGTTAATGTGAAGTATGTTAAGGCAAATACACATTGGAAACTCAACAATTGATATGGAAGTAAGTCAAAAGAAATTATACCCCTTTGATATACCCATGTACCTGTGTTTGTGCTCAGGTGGTATAATAAACGAGGCTCAATATTTGAATTCATTTAATAGTATGTCACATTTTTGGACATTTAATCAAGACTTGACATTTTCAATAGGAGTTGTCTTTAGAGAAACTTTTTGGAAGCTTTTCCAGTGGGTTTTTCCACTCAAAATCCGGCAGCAATTTATTGAAATCGCAAGTTTGATAGCTATTCTGCACAATCAAAGCATCCCAGGGGTTTTTCAGGGTGTTGAATCGAAATATGCTGTTAAAAAACCATTTTAAATAATACAAATCAAGATTTAACCTCAATTTTTTCCACCGGATTCCATCACCGGAATCTCCAAAAAGTCGCACTAAAGACAACTCCTTTTCAATACTAGTTTAGCAATATAAATTAAATGGCCCATAAAAATTGATAACTATCAAAACACTTATATGTCATTTAACTTATGTAACATTCATAGCTTGTAAAGCCATGACACATTGATGTGGCAAACAAGACATAAGTTTTGAACAAAAAAAAAAATTTAGAAACCCTTGATTTCATCAATTAAATTATATATAAAACTCTAATTTTTAAATCTATCATCTACATATAATTTTTGTTTTTTTAAAGTATAAAAATTCTAAAAATCCTAAAAGACTCGTATTAGCATAGTAAGCAAAATTGGAAAATATTCAGAACACTTCATTTTTAGATGATGGTCATGGTCATATATGTCAGTATCTCTTGAAATAGAAATCAGCTTCTCATTTAAATTTAACAAGTTGATGTCATTTTTTGTTTCCTGCTTAAAAGGCAATTAGGAATACCTTCATTGGGAATTAAACCTTCATTCGCACGCAAACCAGTACATACATGGACGAAAATAATAATTAATAAACAGTTTATGAAAGAAAGCAATGATTGAGTAAAATGAAATGGAATGATGAGTTCCTTGAGCTCTAAGCAAAGATGGATAGCTGATGCTGTAAAGGAAAAGAAGAAGATCCCATAGAAAAGAAAATGCATTCATTCACACGCAAACCAGCGACATAGAATATCATGTCGGGATCCCCAATAAGATGAAGACAAAGACTGCCTTCCTGTGCAGAGTGTTGATCCCGCAATTCATCTTTTGCTTTTTCTACACAAAGTGAAAGCAAAAGCAAAAGTTCAACAGAAACATCAACATCAACATCAAACTTTAAGTACAAGCAAACAAACCAACTAGCACAAGGATAAGAAACATCAAACTTTAAGTACAAGCAAACAAACCAACCAACCAGCAAAAAGGATGAGAATATCATCGGGGACCTGCAATGAAGGAAAAAATGGCATCATAAGGACTTCGATGGCTTTTAACCGGTGAGGGATGGCACGCATATGAACCTTCAAAGAAAAAGAAGAATACGCCCAACGGCCAAGAAAAAAGCAACAAAGGAAATGGTAGAAAAAAAAGTAACGAATATTATTAAAAAGAGGAGGGGGGCATAGATGCTTAGAGTGAGCTAAGGAGAGAACAATTGACACAATGAATTGATAATGCCAATGCAATTAATTTGGAATAACATTTTATCATCGTTCAATTCTGCCTTGGCCTATGGCAGTTCATGAAGGTCAAGGCCGATTGGGGCGCTGATACAGGCGTAGTCAGCAAGTTGCTGCGACCGTTGGGACTCTCCCAACTTATTTCCGGCTGCAACATTGTTATGGTCGTGTTTCCAAGAGAGTGAAACTGCTTTGCACTCCAAGCGCATATTCCATGTGAGAGGAGTGGCGTTGTGAGTGATAAGCCAAACCGATCAATTGCGGGGCAGCTATGTCCTCCTCGAGAAAAGGGGAATGGGCGGAATCATGCCATTCATCGATAATAAAATGTGTCATTAAATCACTCGCATAATATGGGAGGAACTCCAGGCGATCCAAGAGGTTCTGCGCTACGGCTACGTCGGCCGTACTATAGCCGAGCGGCTGCTGCCCAGACCCGCGCCGTGGAGGCCCCAGCTGGGGACGCCGCTGATGCCAACCCCGCCGCTCGTTCAAACGCAGTTACTGCTCGATTGCAGCCGCGCCACCACCAGGAACGGCCGCGCTGCAGATGCCGCCGCCAGTGCTATTGCAGATTACCGCTCAGCCACTGCCTGCGCCAACCCAGTGGCACTTCCTCTCCCAGATTGTGCGATTGATGTAACAACACATTTTTTGGTCGATGAATAACATGTTTCCGTCAGCTCCTCTCCACTTTTCTCGAGGAGGAAATCGCTGCCCAGGTAAGCAAATTGACCTTATTGACTTCATCCATCATAATGCCCTTATGTAAAGCTAAATATCGAAGAATATCCGCTTGGAACGCAAAACCCTTCACTCTTTTGAAATTTCTACCATCATGTTGTGGCCTAGAATAGCACAGAGTGTTGCAACAGCCAACAAGACTACGCCTTGTACCAGCGCCCCGCCCCTACCGGTATGACCTTCAGAGTTGCAATGCTAATAAAACATTATTAGAATTAATTCAGTTTTGTTCGTTCGAATATTTTTGGGTTATTTTCATGGAAGATTATGATGATGTAACATTGATAAGTGAAAAACTGATTTAGAAAGTTGCTTACAATTACTGAATTAGAGTTTATTGACTTCATGTAACTTACTAATTGTGGCCTCCACGCAATTAATTATGTAAACCGTCTACGGACTGCACATGAATCATCCATGGAAATGGCTTTTCTAGTGCAGATTTTGAAACCATGCAATTAATTACGTACACCATCTACGGAAGTGCACATGAATCATCCATGGAAATGGCTTTTCTAGTGCAGATTTTGAAAATCTGCACGCAAGAGCCATTGCTCTACTGAGAAAATCGAGAAATTCGTCATTCAGTGCTGTTATATATGCTCTGTTACGGTCCTTAGGATATAAATTGCGTTCTGTTAAGTATTTCTGTTATGGGGTTCGGGTAATAAGGCCCATTCAGCGCTGTCAGGTATTTTCTGTTACGTCCCTTGGTAATTGGTTTTGTTTTGTTTCTTGGGTAACAAGATAACATTTTAGATTGGTTTCAACATCGGAGTTTTGTGTAAATAGATAATAGAATCAAAGTTCGAGTAGCAGCTGCAGATTTCAACATGGGATGAAATGTTCCAACCTCTCCTTGTAATTGTCTTAATCAACCACAATTTAAATTAAACAATTACGCTCATCTACATATTGCTAGTTTATGTGCATTTTCTTCTCTCACAGATCTTCCTGTTTTCGTTTACATCTTAATCATCAGCCATCCATCATTGATGAGAATTCAACGCTCTCTCCATTTCATTTCAATAATTATCATTTTACTTCGTATAACATTGGTTAGTAATTATTATTTTTCTCCTCTTTCACATGTATGGAAGTTTTGGTCAAATTTTGATGTTTATGGCTTATAGTTATTATTATTAATTTTTTTATATGTATGGAAGTTTTGGTAAATTTTGATATTTATAATTTTAAATGAGATTTTGATTTTATATATATATATATATATTTAGTGATTTTAAAGATTCTAATTTTATAAAAAAATCACAACTCAAATTTATAATTTTAATAAATTCCTACTAAATTTTAAACCAATTAAATAAAAAATATATAGCCAAAAACTTCCCAAACGTATAACACATTGATTACACAAACTACAAACCAGAAAGATCTTGGCTTTGGGTATTTCAACCTGCCAAAAAGACATCATGAGAAAATGATTTTGTTTTTTCAACAAATACCTATCTGTCCAACGCTATAGTTTTTAATATGGAGTTTTCTAAATTTTCTCGCTTTAAAAGTGGAGTTTCCGGGATCTTCTCCAATTTGGCGTATGTGATTAAAAATTCACACCGTGTTAAAATGCGAATATTGGATTAAAATTACCCCAAACGATCGAAAAAAAATAATATAAAATTAAAGTCACTCCAAATTTTAAGATATTTTGGTAATTTTTTATAAAAGGATGGTGTATATATTGTTTGATTTAAATTCACATACCATCATAGAATTATCTGATGTACACTATTTAAGAAATCATATTTGGAAAGTATTTCATAGATATTATTTATTTATTTAAGAAATCATATTTGGAAAGTAGTTCACAGATATTATATTATTGTTTAAGTAATTTTTTTAAATATATATACTTGGAATAAGAGGCGAGAGGGATCAAATCTCTCTAGGTATAAACTTCTTTTCTGAGTGTAAAACTAGAGGAAAGTTTTGCATCTCGAGAGATTTGATCCACTCGACACATGGGACATCTAAGGTTAAGATGGATCTAGGATGGTTATATAATACTATATATTATCTATATTTGTATCTATGCTTCTCTTTCTTATTCCATCTCGAGCCCAAACATACAAATTGTCCTGAATAATGGGTTGGTTTAAAGGTGTGGAAAGGCGAGGGTACCAAGCTGATATGTATTTATCGAAAAATTGTTTAGCATTATTAACTTCTTCTGTGTCATCCCAGTTCAGGCTTTTCATATCAGGTGCATTTTATATCCAAAGGAAACCATGGATGTATTCAGATCCTCTATGCTTCCCTTCATATTTGTGAGGTATGCATTTTTGTTAGACACTTTTGCATTAGATGGGGTATGATGTTTAAATAATTACAAAATTAATGTGGTAGAGTGTGTACCTGTACTAATAGTCTTTTGTCCGCAAGTGTTTTCTAATATAACTTCATGAAATGTTGTGAATCTATGGTGCATATATAGTGAAGTTAAATGGGTGTTAGAGATAATGTTATCTTTTTGTTGGGTCCCTATAATACTAGTGATTACCCCATTACTATTGTAGTTATACTCCTTATTTATATTATTGTGCCCCTATTACCCACATATTGTTATTTATGTGCCCCATAGAATCCCTCTATTATTATTTTTGTGGCTTTATATTATTATTGTTAGGTCGGCTGGATTATATTGTGACTCCTTAGACTCCTATATATAGAAAGGAGGTTTTGTCATTTGTATCATCCAAGAATTGTTCATTTATGTAATGTAAAGGAGGTTGCCCCCTCGAAGAGGCTGAATTCTAAGGCGTTGATCTTTCTTTTCTATCTTTTCTTGAACTTGTTTCATAACATTTGGTATCAGATCTTTGGATTCTAGGGTTTTGCTGCTCCAAACAGGTCATAGTGGCATTTTCGCTATAACTTTTTTTCTGTGACGTTTCAGAATTTTCCAAAAAAACCCATTTGAGAAGCAATCGCGCTGAACCTTGGGTCCGAATTTCAGAGTTTTTTGCGCGATATTTTCGGAGATATGATCTAAGGAAGTTGGTCTTTTTGCAGACTCCTGAATTACACTCAAAACAGGTGACCTGGGGAAAATCGTCATAACTTTCTTTCTGAGCATCGGATTGAAATTTCGTAAGAAGTTACAGAAAGAGGATGGACTGTAGTTTTCTTTTATATATTTTTTAGAGTCAAAGGTTGAAACAGTGACACGTGGCACGTCGTACAAGTTCGCTCTACTGAACTAGTCTATAATCAAGTCACTGTGGGAGATTTCACATAACTCTTCCTTGGAGAATCCAATTTGGGTCAGACTTGTGGCATTGGAAAGAGGACACAGAGGGCTACTACAGGTCACAAATTCAAAACTAGATAATCAGAAAGTACAGAGATACATCAGAGGCAATATCGAGCTCCTACAAAGTGAAAAAAGGTGTGTAGATTTTCTTTAATTTTTGCTTAAGCTTGGTTTGAAAATTTATTTTGAAGGAATTCAAAGGGCATATTAGAGAATTATTATCGGTAACTGATGCCCCGAGGAAAGAAAATGCAAACACCTAGTAAGGAACCTGAAAGCTCTAGCATGACTCATGAAGAAGAAGAAGAAATGCTATATGATATATCAAAATTACAAGAACAAGTGCAACAGTGTCACTTGCACAAAAAGCAACAGAATCTAAAATGGATGGTTTAAGGAAAGATGTAGAAGCTAAGATGGATGGTTTAAAGAAAGGTGTAGAAGCTAAGATGGATGGCATGGAAGCTAAGGTGAATGGCATGGACGCTAAAATTGATGGCATGGATGATAAGATGGATAAGTTGCTACAAGAAATGGTCACTAAGGGTGAAAGAGTACTAAAGGAAACTCATGATGAGAACAAAAGAAATGTTAATCATGATTCCATAGACTCTAATGTTGGATCAAAGACTCACCATGTTCCAAAAATCGATATGAGGAAGTTTGATGGCAAGGATCCCGCCACATGGATATTACAGATGGAGCAATTCTTCGATCTCAATAATGTGCAAAACACACAAAAGGTACGTATGGCAACTTTATATTTGGAACCAAATCAGTTTGTATGGTATCAATGGCTTTGTTCTCGTAAACAATTTATCACTTGGGCAATTTTTACGGAAGAATTGATAGCACATTATGAGGATACAAAAAGCAACACTTTTTTTAGCCAATTGATAAGTCTCAAACAAAAGGGTTCAATAATGGAGCACATTGAGGAGTTCCAAAAATTGAACATAAGGGTAAAAGATATTCCAGAGGAGCATAGGATTGATGTGTTCATAGGGTCTTTAAAGGATAATATCCAACATGATGTGCGCCTTTGGGAACCTGATTCATTAGAGAAGGCATTCAGGTTAGCAAGAAAAATGGAAAGCAAAATTATGGCAACTAGGAAGCATACCATTCACAACTATAAAGACGGAAGTGTTGTTGCCCATAGTCTTCCACAACCTACAAGGTTGACACCACAACAATTGGAAGAAAAAAGAGCAAAAGGGCTTTGTTACAATTGTGATAGCAAATACACAAAAGGTCATAAGTGTGCTGAGAAGAAATTATTCTACATAGATTGTGAAGAGGAAGAAGAAAAGGAGCAAGAAAGGTCAAAAGAAGAGGATATATTCCAGGAACAAAGCCTAGATGAAGAACAAATAAATCCGACCATATCTTGTAATGCATTGGCGGGAATTACCACTCCTCAAACCATCAAGATAGAAGGACAAATCAAGAAGAAAAAGGTAATAGTGTTGATTGATTCAGGAAGCACCCACAATTTTATTCATTGTAGGGTAGCAAAAGAATTGAATTGCTTCCTATATCCAGCACCAGAGTGTCAAGTGATGATTGCAAATGGAGGAACAATAAATTGTTCTGGAAAGTGCCATAATATCAAGCTATCCATGGGAGAATATGTATTGACTAGCCCAATGCTTTCCATTCCAATGGGAGGTGCTGATGTTGTACTAGGAGTCCAATGGCTACAATCCTTGGGTACAATAGCTTTTAATTTTCAAGAACTTTTCATGAAATTTTCTGTGGAAGGAAAGGAAGTTGAATTAAGGGGTATTGCAGGGAAACCAGGAAAGATAATCAGCTCTAATGGCATGACAAAGCTTCTAAAAAAGGAGCAAAGAGGTGTAATTGCACAATTATGTTCGCTAGATGTTTCCACATTGGAATCATCTATTTCTCCAGATCTCCAAAAAGTCCTGGACAATCATTCCAAGGTATTTGAGACTCCCAAAGGTCTCCCACCTATGTGTGATCATGATCATGCTATTCATCTGATTCCAGGAAGTGTTCCTCCAAACATCAGGCCGTACAGATATCCATATGTCCAAAAAAGTGAAATTGAACGTATGGTTGCAGAAATGCTAGAGGCTGGTATAATTCAACCGAGTCAAAGTTCTTTCTCAGCTCCAGTAGTATTGGTGCACAAGAAGGATGGATCATGGCGCATGTGTCCAGATTATAGGGAGCTCAACAAGCTCACTATTAAAGATAAGTTCCCCATTCCTGTCATTGATGAATTACTGGATGAATTGCATGGATCAATTTACTTCACCAAGTTGGATCTTCGTTCGGGATATCATCAAATCAGAATGAAGATTGAAGACATTCCGAAAACGGCATTTAGAACTCATGAGGGTCATTATGAATTTTTGGTCATGCCTTTTGGCCTTACCAATGCACCTTCAACATTTCAAGGTTTGATGAATTCAATTTTCAAACCATTCCTTAGAAAATTTGTGTTAGTATTTTTTGATGATATACTAATCTACAGCAAGTCTTGGAAGGATCATGTTGAACATGTTGACAAGGTGCTACAACTATTGGAGGAGAAACAATTATATGCAAAAAGATCCAAATGTTTCTTTGGAGTCCAGGAGGTGGAATATTTGGGTCATATTGTATCTCATGAAGGAGTTAAGGTAGACCCTAGCAAAATTAAAGCCATTAAGGAATGGAAAATCCCCACATCCATAAAGCATCTGCGAGGATTTCTTGGGTTGACAGGGTATTATCGCAAGTTTGTTAAGAATTATGGGAGAATAGCAGCACCTCTAACAACATTATTGAAGAAAGATTCATTTTCATGGACTTCGGAAGCAACAAAGGCCTTTGAACATCTTAAAGAGGCAATGTGCCAAGCACCGGTCTTAGCTACACCGGACTTCACAAAAACCTTTATTGTGGAATGTGATGCTTCAGGAAATGGAATTGGTGTTGTTCTAATGCAAGATGAAAGACCCATTGCTTTTGAAAGTCGTCCAATCAAGGGAAAGTTTTTAAGCAAAGCTATTTATGAGAAGGAAATGTTGGCAATACTCCATGCACTTAAGAAATGGCGACCCTACCTAATGGGAAGACACTTCAAGGTAAAAACGGATCATGATAGCCTTAAATACTTTTTAGAACAAAGATTATCCTCTGAAGAGCAACAAAAGTGGGTCACAAAGATGTTGGGTTATGACTTTGAAATCATCTACAAAAAAGGGAAGCAAAATGTGGTGGCAGATGCACTCTCAAGAAAGGATGAGGATGTGGAAGCATTGTTGTGTGCCATTTCTATTATCCAACCAGATTGGATAAACGAAGCAAAGGAGGAATGGAAGAATGACGAAGAAGTGTGGGCACTTATTCGAAAGCTACAACAAGATTCCAGTACTTCTGATACATTTAGCTGGAAAAATGATTCGTTATGGTACAAAGATCGCTTATACCTCTGTAAGAATTCCCAGCTAAAACAAAAGATTCTTATGGAATTGCACACTTCTCCCTTAGGAGGGCACTCAGGATTTTTAAAAACTTACCACAGGGTTAAGAAGGAATTTTTTTGGGATGGCCTTAAATCAGATATTCAAAAGTTTGTGGCGGAATGTTTGGTTTGCCAACAAAATAAAGTTGAAACAATTAAGACACCGGGTCTATTACAACCTTTATCCATTCCAAGCCAACGTTGGGAGGAGGTTTCAATGGATTTTATCACAGGTTTACCCAAGTCTGAGGGAAAGAGTGTCATCATGGTGGTAGTTGACAGACTTACCAAGTATGCACACTTTTGTGCATTATCACATCCATTTAAAGCCAGTACAGTTTCTACTGCATTTATGGAAACAGTTCAAAAGCTACATGGAAACCCAAAGATTATTGTAAGTGACAGAGATCCCATTTTCACTGGAAATTTTTGGACAGAATTATTTTCTTGTCTTGGTACTCAGTTAGCTCATAGCTCATCTTATCATCCTCAATCTGATGGGCAAACTGAGATAGTAAACAAATGTTTGGAAGGATATCTTCGTTGCTTTGTATCTGATAAACAAACACAATGGGTCAAATGGTTGCCTCTGGCTGAATGGTGGTATAACACTTCCTTCCATACAGCAAAAAAAATGACCCCATTTATGGCACTTTATGGGTATCAACCACCATCAATCACATCATATTTAAGAGAAAATTCTAAGGTTCAAGCAGTGGAACATCACATCGAACATCAACAACAAGTCCTCCAACTCTTAAAGGATAACCTCGTGTTGGCACAAAATAGAATGAAACAACAGGCAGATCAACATCGCAGTGAAAGAAGTTTTGATGTAGGTGATTGGGTATTCCTACGGCTACAACCATATAAGCAAATGTCCCTAAAGCAAGCTAAGGATAATAAATTATCACCAAAGTATTATGGTCCGTACAAGGTGTTGGAAAAGATTGGTACTATGGCATACAAATTGGAGCTTCCTGCAGCTTCTCGATTGCACCCAGTTTTCCATGTTTCATGTTTAAAGAAGGTTATAGGCGACAAGCTCCCAGTTCAAACAATATTGCCAGAACTTGACGAGGAAGGAAAAATTATATTGGAACCGGAAGCAGTCACAGAAACAAGAACTCGACAGCTACGAAATCGATCAATTTCAGAGTATCTTATCAAGTGGAAGAACTTATCCGCTGAAGATTCCACATGGGAGGATGAGAATTTTATGCAGAAGTATCCAGAACTGCTCAAGCATTGAGGACAACACTTTTTTTGAAGGAGAGGGGCATGTTGGGTCCCTATAATACTAGTGATTACCCCATTACTATTGTAGTTATACCCCTTATTTATATTTTTGTGCCCCTATTACCCACATATTGTTATTTCTGTGCCCCATAGAATCCCTCTATTATTATTTTTGTGGCTTTATATTATTATTGTTAGGTCGGCTGGATTATATTGTGACTCCTTAGACTCCTATATATAGAAAGGAGGTTTTGTCATTTGTATCATCCAAGAATTGTTCATTTATGTAATGTAAAGGAGGTTGCCCCCTCGAAGAGGCTGAATTCTAAGGCGTTGATCTTTCTTTTCTATCTTTTCTTGAGCTGGTTTCATAACACTTTTCTCCACTTTTTTTGTTTTTTAACATCAAGAGGTTGACATCCTAGCATGGTTGCATGAAGATCAGATCGTTTTGTATCAGCTACACTTAATGTGAAGAACAACATCGGGTAGCCGAGCTGAGATATCATGTATGTTAGTTCAATTTTAACTTTGTGCCAAAAACATCTTGTGCCACATAGAGAGAAGTTGAATGACATGACTTGTTCTGCTAACTTCTCATCTGGAAATTGTTATAATCGGATGTTTAGATCATGGATAGATGTTGGGAAATTATATTTGACGTTTTCTTTACAAAAATAGAGGTTGTTGCTTGACTGCGATGTTGCATCATGAGATTTTATATGTAGTAGTGAAATCATGGGTGCTTTTCGAACCTATTATCGTGGTAACATATGAGATGAAGTTCATATTCATGTAACTGCACAACTTTCATTCTTGGTTGATTTGACATTGTATCTCTTCTTGGGAAATGGGTGGGGAAAGCCATAGAGATGAGATTTTCTATGCTGTATTCATTGCTTGGGGATAGGCCAATTGGTGGCCATGCAATTGTAGTATCAAAATGATGGTTATAGGCATGTAAATATTGTCGTATTTTTTGGATTTATGTATTTGTATTGGGACTAGTGGGTATGGATGATGATGTGTGGTGTGGGTATGGATTCACAGAATCTTCATTGGGGTCAAGTGGTGTTTTAGGTGATAGGTGGGTAGTTGGATTAATGGTATTGGAATGGCGAAGGAAGGAGGACACATCGATGGGGAATGTTCATAAGGATTCTAGTGTGTTGTTATCAATGCAAGCATTCTTATACTATGGGTCATTTGTCAATTTCTATTCTAATGTAGTGAGCAGATGATGTCTATTAACAATTCAATCATAAGCATGATGGCCATTACTATGATGGGTAACAATTATAATTTCCAAGTCTTCAACACATTGTGGCAACATGGTTGTGACTTTTGGAACGTCTTGTGGAAAACAAATTGTGTGGCTAGTATATTTATATTGGCCACCATGTGTGTGTGTTACTTGGAGTGTAAGGTAAACCCTAGTAATGAGAATTTCTTCTATTTGTGAAAGAGAAGCAAGGACAGGTGGTTAAGGATGAGTATCCATGTTGTTTGATAATGAGAAGTGATGACCTTTTGTTTCAGACATGCATCTGGAGAAACAATACATTTGGTTCGAATTACAAATATGTATTCCATGATATGATTCAAGACAAATGGAGCATGGAAACTTAGGTCAAATTTTATCAATATTTGCACCTAATTCACGATGTGCATCATTAGTGTGAACATTGTTGAAATCATGTGCAATGGAGGGGGAGGGGCAATGAGATATGGATGTATTTTTTTGAGTGGTTTTCTCAAGAGATTTAGAGTCTGAAAGTTGGAAAAGAAGATTTCTTTCGGGGTGGGAAGTGTTAAATACATTGAGGTTTGATGAAAAATGTGAAATTGCATCATATGTTTCGGATGATGAATGCTTGTTTTTCTTTTGCTTTTCATTTTGTGGGAATCTCTGATGCCTTTTCTAGCATTATAAACCTGACACCGACGTCCATTGATTCATTCTTTATTTGTTGCATAGTAACTTCAGGCACATTCATCATTGCAAGAACAAAACATTTGCACAAGTTAAGGAACCTATAAGAAAGAGAGGGGAAAATTGGAATGTTATTTAGAAAGAAAACAACCATGTTATTATATAAAAGGAAAAATAATATTTGAAGTTTTGAATATTTGTATGTTAATTTATGATTAGAACAATGTGTTTGAAAAAAAAAAATAGTAATTTGCAACTATACATGAAGATAATTGCATGTGTAATGCATTAAATTCCCTCATTTGTTAAAAGAAAGAAAGTAAAAACAATGTGAATAAGTGTATGTACACAATGCAATAATAGATACAATGGAGGAAAAATATTTATGTCAATACTGAATAAGAGAATTTGTTGAGAAGACATACAATACTATATGGTATAAAATTGTATTTATAAAGTAAAATAATACAAATTGCCAAAAAGGCAAAAGTACATGTAACGATATCTATCTATGATATCGACATGTTATCGATTGCTCGAAGGATGTTGTTGCATTCTGTTGTGAATTGCAAGCTTTCTTCTTTCATGATAACACATTTCAAGCATGGTATTCCTCTAAATGTTTCTATCTTCACTCACAGTGTGAAGATGTGATCTGTCCATAGTTCTTTGGAGACAATTTCCTTGATTAGATCTAGATCTCAGGATAAAAAATAGAATTCCTTTGCATTAATCCCAAAAATTGTAGATGACGCATTTTTGAAAGCTCCTGTTGAAACTAACTCACCAGTGTGATCTTGTATTTCAATATTAATAAAGTATCTGTGATTTGTAAACTAGCTTGGATATTCCACTGGATAGTTCATCACAATAGATCTGATAATATTATATTAAAAATATGAGATTCTACACTATTACAGTTTCATTTAATTTCTAGATATGTAAAATTAATTGTAATTATTCCATGCATGTAAAATTAAATTAAGAAGAAAAGTAGAGAATGACATAATAATCTCACACTCACAAAATACACAATATATTCTCTTTGGGAAACCGTTTCAGGAGAAAAACCAGCTGGAAGGGGAGACCGCTTTGCTCTCTTTCTCTGTCTGGAAATATGGCTACAGATACAAAGAAATAATGTTTGTGGCCCATGGGCTACTACAGTGCACAAATCCTCTCTGTTTTCTCTACCTCCTATCTCTCCTAGCTATCTTTTCTCAACTATGGAACAAAATTCTCTTGAAAGAATGGAATGCCTCTTCCTCCTAGTGGCCCAGTTATAACATAGCCTGATAGCCTACTAGTGGTTAAGTTTGACTACATCAACTCTTAACTAGAGTTACAAAATAGACTCTTCTAGAGTCTTTTATATCAAAAACATGTGGATATCCCCTTTTCCATGAAGAATGATGGCTCACACAGCATCCTCCCAAACTATATGTGTGAAAATAGGAAGGTCAACTTCTGAGTGGCATAAATTTTGCATCCGGACTCTGATTGGCATCATTCTTGCATTGTTACAAAGCTTTCTATGTGTAGAATAAAATGACAAGGTGCAGTGTTTAAGAGGCAAGTTTTTACCCAAAAAAATTCATTTTATGCCTCAAAACGCTCCTGGAAGGTTTCAGACTGGGTCCCGTCGATAAAAATAGTCCCATGAGCTGATTCCCCCATTTTTTTCACTCCAAATGGATTGAGATGGATGAAAAGATATATAATGATCCAATTAGGATCAAGCATCCCCATTTTTGGGTGGCTTTTGGTTCCCAAGAGCTTTTACCTTCTCTCTATTGTACCATTTAGCTTTTCCTGGAGGTTTTCCCTTCAACCCAATTTTCCAAAGGTCTTATTGCCCTTGTCTTGTAGTTCTAAACCTCTTCTACAAAACTGTATCTTCTTTCAACTCTACATGAGCATCTGGTGCCAAATCCTCCACAAAAGGTAGGACCTATTCCTCTTCTAGATCTAGCATGGAAGGCTCATAGAGTTTCAAATTATCTACATTTACAACTGATTAATTGCGCATATATGGTGGAAAATTAAGTCTATAGGCATTATCTCCCACATTTCCAGTATCTCAAAGGGACCATACCTTAGAACCTTGATTTTCTTTACCAAGACCCCGCAAAATCTCCTTGTTTAACTGTAGCCATACTCTGTCTCCCATCTTGAATCATTTCTCTGTTTTGTGATGATCATGACTAGCCTTATACTTCTCCAGTGACTTTACAATGCTTCCTGTACTTGTAGATGGATTTGCCTGAGTTTCTCTATAAATTTTTTAGCCCTGAAAGCATCTCCTGTAATGTCTTCCTTCACTCCTCCTTGCTTCCCATATGAAATATCCAAAGGTGAAGGTCAAAAATATCCAAAACAAGTTTCAAATGGGGACTTTCTTGTAGAAGTGCGGATTGATCTATTATAAGAATGTTGTATATATACTAGATTATCATCCCAAGCCTTTGGATGCTTCTGGTTTTAACCGCTCATAAGCTGCACCAAAATCATGTTGACTACTTCTGTCTGCCCTTCTGTCTATGGATGGAATGTTGTAGATCTCTTCAACTTCATGTCCATATTCTCCAACAATGTAGTCCAGAATTCACTAAGAAATCTTGTATCCCTGTCTAAAATGATGCTACTTGGTATTCCAAAGTGTATCCAGACTTGTCCAGAGAAAAAGTTTTTTGATTCTTATTAGTTGATGGTCCTTTTACATTGCATCAGATCACACATCTTGTTGAACCTGTCAACTACCATGAACCGGTAGTCATGTCCCTTCCTAGTTGTTGGTAAAGCTACCACAAAGTCCATGGAAATGCTTTCCCAATGACGAGTAGGTACAGTTAATGGATGATACATACCCTGTTTCCTATTGCTAGGCTTTCTAGTACAATAAAGCATGCATTTTCTTATGAACCTAGCTACTTGTTCTTGCATCTTGGACCAATACACATACCTACGAAAGTTAGCCACAATATTCCCTACACCAAAGTTCCTTGTAACATTTTAGGTGTGAGCCTCTGTAATCAACTACAAACGCTCGCCTTTAGGAACACATAGCCTATCCAGCCTGTAGAGTAACCCATCCTGGAGATGGTAGTCAATGGTGTTGTCATCATCGTGCACATGAGTCTGACTCTGCAACTGCTGATACACCTCCTTGAAGTCCTCATCTTCTGAATATGCCTCTTTATATACATCATGGGTGAATGGCTCCATGTGCATAATAGTCCCCAAAGTTGTAATATTTTATGTGGGTGGATTTGAAAGAATATCGTCCAACTTGTTTGTGATTCCCTTCTTATACTTGATCAGCAAATGAAACTGATGTAAAAACCCCATCCACTTGTAATGCCTGGTATGTTGCAATTTATTCTAGGTCGATAGGTACTGTAATGGCTGGTGATATGTGTGGATTATTGTCTCCTTTCACATTAGATATTTCTTCCACTTCTTCAAATCTTGCACTATGGCATAAAGCTCATTATCATAGGTAGGTAGTTAAGCACTGCCCCATGAAAAGCTTCAGAATGTTAACATACATGCATTCCTCCCTGCATCAAGAAAACTCCCATAGCATACCCACTCACGTCTATCTCCACTTCAAAGGATTGTTTCAAGTTTGGTAATGCTAGAACTAGTGATTCACTGATCTTCTTCTTTAATTCATCGAAAGCCTTCTGGTGACCTTTTCCCGACTGTAAACGCTTGCCACTTGCTATTATGGTAGGGAGCGGTGTTGCTCCTGCTGAAAACATGGCTATGAATTTTCTCAGGTACTGAAATGTTATCACTCCGATGATTCTTTTGAAGTAATGAGAAATAAAAACCAAAGGTAACCACAAACCAATTTTTGAGATCAGGACCTAGCCTTCCTAATGCTTAGAGAGGGCCCTCTCTTTAAGATTTAACTTTGTTATAGTTAATATGATTTTAGGCTAGTTATTGCTTGCACTTGGGTTTTGTTTTGAAAATTTGGTGGTGGGATCACTTTACTTAGATGGATAGAGGATTGGCTTATACCATTGGCTATGGAATTGGATGTCTGACAAACAAGACTGGATTGGTTTCTAAAAACAGTGTCTACAGGGCAAGGTAGATAAGTTACTACAGATCTCAGAGGCGAAATGGTGAATGGCTTCAAATCGTATCCAGGGAGAAATTAAGGGTTCCCTAGGCCATACTTTGGAAGAAATGAAAGAATTCAACGAGGATAGGAGAGAAATCAAGGATTCTCAGATCCGGGTATCAGAAGAAAACATGTAAATAAATTACTGTGCAAAACAACGTGTAATTAAACAAGTTTTGAATGATATATCTAGTTAATTCATTTATATTTACAACACATTTAAGATTATGAAAACACAAAAGAAATGTAACACAATAAAAAAAGAAGTACTTCACTGCAAATGGCTCATCTCATGAATCCTATAGCGAAATGCTTTTATTACTTGCTCCAATTTGTTCAGTTGAAAATAGTACAATCACCCTTAGGTTCAAGATCACAATAACTCTACAAATGTAAAATAATCCACTATAATACTTCGAATTTTGAAGTATTTATACAAAATGTTTATTACAAAATATCTCAAACTAATTTGAGATTTAATCTAGGAAAAGGAAAATATCTTCTTGCAAGATTATAGAGACAACTATTAAATTGTTTCATGTTGTCCCTATTATTTTGGCTCTGCTGACTATTATGCTTTGATTTTTAGCCCTTTATATTGGCAGGCTATTTGGATTTCATGCTGGATAGTCTGTTTGACTTTCGTCTTTCATCTTATTCTCTTTCACCTGATACACTTTGACTGTGTTGACCTGTCTTCATCTTTTTACCATGCTCATTTACTTTTTATTGTCCACTTATAATTTGATGTTTATAATTTACTATGTTTTTACTATAGTAAATCATTTAGTTTTTCCATGTTTCTTCATCTAGTAACTAGATGTTGAGCATTTTCCTATATATTTCATCAGCCTCTGTATATTTTGCAAAAGTAGGCTTATTGATAAATAAGTGTTTCACCTCATGCTGGAGATAAAACATATTTTCAAAAGTATGGTATAATACTCTGCCAGTTGGTATACCACTCATTAATGACGTAGTTGCCTGCTGTCTGGCCACTTCTCTGATTTTCTTGTTGTAGTCCTCCTGTGTCATCAGTTTATCATTCATGAGTAAGGGACTAGGTAGTCCCTTTTCTCTCAAAAGTTCAAACTTGCTCATAAACCTATCAACAACTAGTTGCATGATTTGACACCTATCGTCTAAATTTAACATTAAATTTCTCGATAACCCAACAAAAAAGTAGATATCCTCGACTGTCAAAGGAATGGATTTGCCTCTAATCTGAGGCACCTAGTTGATTGGATCCCATGCATTTAGAAAATATTGCAACAAATTGATTTGCTGCCTCATGCTGGATATGTGGAAGAATTTGAGCAAGCCACAGTTTCGCAATGTAGTAACCGTACCCAGATCATGTAAGGCAATCATGTCCTCTTCTTCATGCTCACATTCACGCCATGTAACAACCATATTTATCCGATGAATCTTTGAAACACAAGAAAAAGATGAATTAGGATCCTGATTTGGGAAAAAACAGGCAAAAATCTCATGAAAAACACTGCACAAACTTTCCCTTCTACGCCCATCACACCCTACCTGTGTACAGGGTGATATGCATACTGACTAGCCAATGACCAGCTCAGTATGCGTCGCACCTTTCGATGCAGACTAGGTGCGATGGGGAGAGAACGAATTCAAACCCTTGGGGCCCAGAAGAAAGGGAAAGCTTGTTCGGAATCAGAAAAGGATGGAATGCAATTAAAGAGCTCAGGGTTAGCCCCTACCTAGTCTCGACGGCGCGTAGAATAGTCCACCAGATCTCCTGAAATGAGCTGATGAAATTTGAGGGGGAAAACACCTCCAAACCTCCAAAAGTCCCAAATTTGAATGAAATGGTAAAAATGAGAGGTGAAACTACTTTTATGTTACTATTCACGTAATTCAAGTAAAATGTTGGTTTTTAAATCATTTTTCAGACATGTATTTGTATTTCTAATCAATTTCATGGAGCAATTGAATAGGTTGTATGACCGTCGAATGAATCTACCATGTTAATGGTAAATCGAACACCTCTGACTATTATCATGAGCAATGTTTCCGTAAGGTTCAAGCTCGTTAAAAAATAAACCCGCCACTGAGCATAGTTTCTTCTGATTCATGCTCATTAAAAAATGAATCCACCCGCGGTAAATAACCTTTGTGATTGCCTTGCTATTAGCCTTTTGAGCCTTGGTTGTGTTCTTACCGTCACCTCCATTCTTTTGGCCGATCATATGCTTCCACTTGATTGTTTACCCTTTTGAGGAACAACTGCGACGAGTGATTCTGTTAGCCACCCTCTTTACACTTCCATGTTTGAAAAGTTCCAAACTTACCTGGAACCAATTGCTACTTGGAAACATCACTCGTTCCTAAAAAATGAGTCTCTTTTAAGCTCTTTTTAGACTCGTAAAATATGAAAAGATTGCCGAGCTATTGGCCCTTCCAGCTCGTTAAAGTAAGGGGAAGCGCCATCCCTCCTCTACATTTTAATATTTTTGGACTTGATGGATCATTCCACAAAAAGGTCAAGCGCTTGTCATATTCATCTCGCTAAAGTGATCGAAAAGTCATCCCTTTCGTATTATTTTATACTTTTTCGGACTTAAGGGATTATGCTATGAAAAAGGACTACTGGAGTTTCCTTTCTGTCCCTTTTCAAACTCTTTAAACATGAAAAGGACCAAGTTATCCTTGTCGTTAAACTCGTTAAAACAATAGTGACAAACTTGTCCATCTGGACAAGAACGAGTTTCGTTGTCGCTAGACTCGGCAAACATAGCGATAGGTTTTCTCGAAGGGAAAATTATAGAACAAGCATATGTTATCCTCCTCAAGCTTGACAAAAATAAAGAGGTACTGATCAGCAATGATTGGGGAAGAGGGAATAAAACTTGAAGAAATTCATTGGTAGCAAGTCGCTCTTAAACATGACACTTTCACTTCATCACCATGATTGAGTCGGGTTGGGTTATTCCATTCACCGGTCACATCACCATTGGTCCTCCGTACCATCCATTTTTGGGGTTAACACTACCAATCCATCTCAGTGTCGCCGATATGTTCAAGAGAAGTCATTCAGAGAATTCACCACCCAGCTAACGCCTCATCCACTGCAATACCTTCACCCTCCATTTTTCATGGTCGCCATTCCTGAACCTTGTATCATCAGATCGTTTTCACCTCCAGAAAATCATTTTCTTCGTTTCGTGTCGTAGATGTGGGATTCATTAAGGACCTCCTACGACGGGTCACTTCTTGTTAACATCAGCTCATTATCCAAGA
Organism: Pinus tabuliformis; assembly: GCA_031772625.1. Lineage (NCBI taxonomy): Eukaryota > Viridiplantae > Streptophyta > Pinopsida > Pinales > Pinaceae > Pinus > Pinus tabuliformis. The sequence continues at coordinate 608,450,818 of CM062817.1, forward strand.
AGTTGACTTAGGAACAACCCTTTTAGTACTTTGAATCTTGCATGCCTCAATGGCAAGTTTCTCACTTTTGGCGATAAGTTTACATCAATGGCCTTCGACTGAAAGATTTTTCGTGGTGTTTGACATCAAATCCTATATTCACACCATGTTAATTGTACTGCAGTACCTTTAGGGTCATTATCATTATCGGTGATTCCTCTCGCGCCTGTTAACATCTTACATCATTGGCTAGTAATCAGGCGATGTCTTTCCATATTCGACTTCAGAACATCTTTTCACATGGATCGACTTGTACATCGGGCGAAGATTGAATGCGTTTTGAAGACCCTGGATCTAGTTTCATCCATCTGGGTTGCGATATATTCAGGAAGATAAAGACATCAAATGTACACAGTAGCTGCACAGATGATCATCCAAACTAAGGGATGATGGCTCTACAAGAATCACCAGTCTGTAATAGTAGACGATTATCTATCCTATGTACATGAAAATGAATTTATAAAGCTAAGCATGGGAATGCCTCTCAGCTAGATCATGAAAATAATATGAAGATGATGTATTGTATTGTATTTTATACAGGTCACCTTCCAGTTCAAATACCTCGAATCCTCATGATAACGCATTTCACCCGACATCAGAAGATTTACGACCTCATGCTTTAGGGGGCAACTATTATAGACATATTCAGGCACTGTAACCGCAATCACATATGTCGATAAACCAAGGGCTCTTAAACCCCTAAAAGTGTTGTTTCACACCCTAAAGAATCATGGTCAACTGATTACATCATTTCCCAGAAGTTCCACTTGAAAAACCACTCAGAACTGGCCAAAACTGGACCATACAGACTGCTCCCTGGTTAAGGCGCGATGCATACTGGCTGCTACACTAGCCAGGTGCGATGCATACTGAAAGAGCCCTCCGTGGGGTGTGATGAGCGAGAGCAGACAAATGGCAGAGACAGTTTGCTAAGTGGAAACCCAGAGGATCTTCTAGAAACTTCTCATATGACACTTACCTCTCTGAATTTACCCAGGGATGAGTAAGAGATCATCAAATCTCCAAGTCGAACCAAGAATTATCAGCGAAATGACACTAATCAAAAACCCAAAAGCTGACTCTCCCCTCTACAAATATCTATAAATGACTCCCTCATCTGAGAGATCTAGAGGCTGGAATTTTGTAATTGTTAAGGAACTGCTATTGGTCTCTCTTTGAGAATAGACATTGTATTGTTGGGTGATCTTGCTTTTGATGAGGTGAAGAGGGCTTTCATCCTGGGAGGATGATGCTAGATTAGACAGTTGGGTTGTAATCCTCTCTTCTATTTCTACTATCAATAAAGTTCTTTGAGTTTTCCTCCATATAATCATGTATTTTTGAATCTTGTTATCTGTAGATGCAATTGTATCGTTAATGTATTTCTGATTCTGCATTGTTTATGATATCATAGGTCGAGATGATTTGATAGTGTTTTGTTGCTTTGCCTCTACAATTATTCTCTAAAGTGGGACAAGTAGGAGAAGAGTTGCAAGCTTTATCAAGGGAGAGAGGAAATAGGAAAGGAGCCAAGTGGAAGATACAGGTTAGTCCTCTTTGCTTCTCTCTTATCTACCATACATAAAGGAAATCTTGAAGCACTTTGAATTGTTTGTTTCTAAGATAGCTACCTCTCTTAGTGGGACTAGCAGATCGAAAAGACACTAGTTTTCCCAGAAACACTTAGGAGTATGGCGCTTCTCAATGATGAAATTCTAAAAAATTTGCTTGATCTTAGTTGGGTTCAATGTGGTGTACAGGTCCAACAAGTGTGCAATGGACAAAGTAGTCACATTGTGGTTGGGCTGGATTTGAAGCATTTGGTTGATGGATTCAGCTGTAACTGAAAACAAGAAGTCTTGGCTTGGGGAAATTATAGCTCTTTGGATGGGTATGTAACACGCATGGAAGAAATGTACAATGTTTGGAAATGGATGGGCTTCTGGGAATGTATATTTGGGTAGATTTGATTCCCAAAGGTGGATATCATCTACTTTATTCAAGAATCTATCCTTGGCTCAGCAACGAATTCTCAGAAGGTTGTCTTGCATGACTGTGTCTTTGGTTTGAAAATCCATGTCTTCCAGGGCTAAGTGGTCAATGTCTATGTGACAGGTTGTCACTGGTTTGACATCTAGAGAGGTTGGGGCAGCCATTTCTGTGATAAAATGTGGAAAGCTGGGCTTTATATGGCTTTGGGAGTAAAATTTGAGTAATTGAATAACCAGGGCAGGGTATGAGTTGGTTGCAGGTTAGGGTTTAGGTACTTTGGGAATGGTAGACTCTCACTTAAATTGAAATTAATTAAATTCTTCCAGTTATTTTAAGAATTTAATATTTTTCCATTAAAAAGGGGACAATTCTAGTTTTTTTCTTAAATACCTGGAATTTGCAGTTGGGGCTGTAACTGGTTTTCAATTGGAGTTTGTAGAGGTCTTTGGTAGCTAGGATGGTGTGCAGTGGTGGCATCAAAAGGCTCTTAATGGTTGACAACTGGTCGCAGGATTTCGGAAGGTGTAGGTGCTTCAGAGGTTCAACAGTGCAATTTGAGCGAAAAGGGAAAAAATGGGAGTCGAAAGGGTTTTAACCTCAAATGGTTGGAAAAAAATGATGGGGAAATTTTACTTTATGAATAGTGTTGGTTTTTATTTTGGTAGGGAGGTGGTTTTGGAGGTCATCGCACCACTTATGGGGGTCAGGTGGTATTTTGTCGGGGGAATGCGATCTATGCCAGAGGCCGACACGTAAGCAAATGGGCCGCGAGCAAAATTGCTCATATTGTGTGCTCTTGGGCCGTTAAAGTTCGAACATCGCATGACCGCGATATAGGTGATGGCCGTTAGATTTGGGGAAAGCATGATTTTAAAAGGTGGGAAAGGGGTTTCACAATTAGGGGAATGGATTTTAGAAGTAATTGACTAGGGAAATGTGTGAAACTAAGGGGTAGGGGTAAAAATGAGGGGGAAGGGGTTTTCATAATCCATGAAGGGGTAAAGGGGAAATTATTGAGTATGTAGCAGGGGTGAAATGTAATGAAGGGGGAGTTAGGAAAATCAGCTTATGAGCATGCTTTTTTTTATTCATAACTGCTCCTGCACACTTGAAACACATAGTTAAGCATCATAGTAATGCTTATCCTCCAAATGACTTGTATCTCTGCAACCTTTCTATACTTACCCTTTTACCTACCTAACATTTTTTCTTCACTTTGGTGAGTGCACTTAAGCTAGCAAACCCTTTTCTTTTATAAAACAAACTATCTACTTTTAACCTTATATCTTCCAAGGGCTTAGATTAAACTGATGAGCTCCTTTTATTTCTCTACCTATCTACTAATCTGCCAAGATTAAACTGTTTGGTTAGATTTTATTCTCTAACTATAAACATGAAATTCAAAGCATGAAATAGTCAAGATTAAGTAGTTTGACTATCATGGGTTGTGGCATGTATGAAAAGCTACAAACAACCATTATTTACATCAGTAAAGTAAAAAGTAGTGGCACTTGGACTTGCACACTTTCATGATCTATTTTTTTTTTCGGGTTCATATTTTTTCATTTTTGTATTTTTTGATATTTTCTTATTTTTCTTGTCCTTCGATATTTCTTTTAGGACATACCCGCTTTACATTTTTTAATTTTAATATGGAAAACATTTTCAGAAAGCAAAGGTATGTACAATATTACAAGAGTTGACCTCAGCCAATTCAAAATTATGAATCCTATCATTGTAGGACTCTAACATGCTAATCCAATGAAACTCCTAACATCAATAAGATTAGCAGGTACCATCCATTTCATGATGGCCTCCATCTTGGAATGATCTATCTTCAATTTTCCTCCACCAATCACATATCCCAAAAACCAAGGATAGCTACACAAACTTGCACTTCTTGAGATTTGCTAGTAGCTGATGCTTCTTCAATGTTTCCATCACTTGCCTCAAATGTGAAATATGATCCTCCCAGGTAGCACTATATACCAGTATATCATCCAAATAGACAATCAAAAATGAATAAGGGAACAATACATTATTCATGAATATCATAAATGTAGCTAGCGCATTACATACGCCAAATGGCATAATTAACCACTCATAGAAACCTTGCCTGGTTTTGAAGGAGGTCTTCCATGTATCTTCTTCTTTGGCTCGATCCTGGTGATATCCAAACTTCAAGTCTAGCTTGGTGAAATACCTTGCTTGCTGCAATTGATCCAGTAGATCATTTATTCTAGGCAGGGGGTATATGTTCTCAAGCGTGATTTTATTCAATGCTATGTAATCTATAAAAATCCACCAAGTCCCATCATTCTTTGGCACAATGATGATGCGTGACCAAAATGGTGATGTACTCGGTAGAATGACACCCCGTTCCAACAACTGTTGCAATTGTTTCTTCACCTGACTTGCTTCTATAGTAGACTATATATAAAACCCAATATTTGGCAATGGGGAGTCTGGCAATAGATGGATCATGTGCTCCACTTCTCTCTTAGGGGGTATCCCTTTAGGCTCTCGAAACATGTCCTTTTATACCTATAACAAGTCCCCCAATTGTTTTTTTTGTTTCTTAATACACCCCTCTAGGGATGCCTTGCCTCTTATTGACTCCTCTACATTATGATTTTCTCTTAAAAATAATAAAACATACTTCTTGCTAGAACTGATCAATTTCTTGTCCTGGTTGGCACTTACCAGTGAAATTCAACTTTCTTTTGTGCGCGTTGATCATGAATGATTTTCCATCCTTGATGGGTCGATACTTGTTAGCTCTCCTCATGAATATGGCATCATGCATGTACATGTATGGACTCCTAGACAAGACTCCACATAAATCAAGGGGAACCACATTCAGATCTACTTGACTAATAAAATCAACACTCATAGCAAATTTAATTTTACACTATTTTGTTACCTTAAGATTTGCATCCTTATGTACCCATCCCAGTGGATATGGGTTTGGATGATCACAAACATCCATCCCCAACTTCTTCACCAGATCTACTGTAATGAGATTTTCCTATGATTCTGAGTAAAATAGAGCATTAATCTTTGTCTTCTTGACCTGTATCTTTAAATGGAATAGTTTGGTCATTTATTTCTTTTCCTATTGCTGAAGGCTACTAGATTCACCTCCTTCTGCACTGATTTATAGACGATCTTCTCATCCACATATGAGCTAATTTTAACTTGGTTGCTCGAATTAGTGGCCATGAGATTCTTCTTCTTATTATATTTCTTCTTGTTCTTTGGGTGTAGCTCCAGATGCAACTTCCATCACTTCTCCTCTGTAAGGCCATCAATGTTGTAGTGGTTGCAGTGGTTACTAGGATCTGTTCACTGGTGTGTTGTGGTTGTCATATTTTTATCTTTTCCCCCTTTTTACTTCTTCTTCCCATCCTTAGAAGTGTCGTGTTGCTACATTTGCTTCGATCCACTTTATTTCGCTCTTTTCAAGCCTATGTTCTCAAGGTAATGTGTCTGTAAACAAGCCTCGTCCATCATTTTGGACTTGAATAGAATCACTTTCTCACACAGATGGTGGTGCAGACCCCCCAAATACTTGATTAGCACATTTGGGTTGCTTGGAGAGATACCCAACATTATAGATATATTTCTAAATTCTGTGGTGTACTCTTGCATGCTCTGGCCTGGATTTTACCTAAAGTAATGACACTAGATCCACGCGTCCTCCACGTGCCCAATGGGATAAAATTGTGACTTAATGAGGGTTTTAAATCCTCCCACTAAGTTAATGGAGGTTCTCCCTCCAACCTTAGGGTTTCAGTGTGGCTCTACAACCAAGTCAGTGCATGGCCCTCCAATTTCAACTGCGTGAATGAGATCTTCCTCCCTTCCTCGATATGATGGACACTAAAATAAACTTCCAATTACTACAACCAATGGTTAAACTTCAGAGTGTTGATATCACTGTGGTATTTCTTGATATCGACTTTTTCATCCACTTTAAACAGGGATTCATTCACGACACTCAAACTGGGTTGATATTTTTTGGGTTCTTTCTTCAGCTAGTTATCTACATCTTCGTGATCTCCCGAAACCCCTTCTGATTTGTCCTCTACATTCGAACCCCCTTCTTCTCTAAGTATTCCCAACTTATTTCTTAGGGCCCTGGTGAGGAGGTTGACATTGCAGTTTATATCGGGAATTGTTCCATGAGCATTGAAAACCTCACTTTTGCAAGATCACGAGTTTCATTTACATATTCGTCGCCCATGATTAAGGTTTTACGATTTCTGACCTCACCATTCTAGATCTCTACAATCTCCAAAAAATACCTAAATAAAACTGCTCTAATACCAAATGATCTGTAAACTATCATGGATAGTCCACTAGATAGTTCGTCACAACAAATCTAACAATATCATATTAAAAATATGAGATTCTACACTATTACAGTTTCATTAGTTTCTAGATATGTAAAATTAATTGTAATTAGTACATGCATGTAAAATTAAATCAAGAATAAAAGTAGAGACTGACAAAATAAGCTCACACATACATAATACAAAATATATTCTCTTGGGAAACCCTTTCGGGAGAAAACCCAGCCGGAAGGTGAGGCCACTTCGCTCTCTTTCTCTGTGTGGAAATATGGTTGCAGATACAAAGAAGTAATGTATGTGGCCCATGGGCTGCTATAGTTCACAAATCATCTTTGTGTTCTCTACCTCCTATCTCTCCTAGCTATATTTTCTCAACTATGGAACAAAATTCTCTTGAAAGAATGGAATGCCTCTTCCTCCTAGTGGCCTGGTTATAACAACCCGATAGCCTACTAGTGGTTAAAATTGACTACATCAAATCTTAACTCGAGTTATGAAATAGACTCTTCTAGAGTCTTTTACATCACAAACATGTGTCTAGCCCCTTTTCCATGAATAATAGGGGTTGGTGCGATATCCTCTCAAACTATAGGTGTGAAAAAAGGAAGTTCAACTTCTCAATGCCATAACTTTTGCATACAGACTCCAATTAATGTAATTCTTGCGTCATTGGAAATATTTCTATGTGTAGAATAACATGGTAAGGTGTGGAACATAAGTGGTAAATTATTTCCCACAAAATATTCGTTTTATGCCTAAAAATTCTCTGGGGGTTTTAGACCTTGTTTTTCCAAACTGGGTCCTGCTAGTAAAAACCGTCCCCTGAGCTGATTCCTCCACTTTTTCCACTCCAAATGCATAGACATGGATGAAAAAAAGACAATTGTATGATTTGGATCAATATTTAATCAAAGTTAGTTACTTCAGCGTTGCATTTTGGGAAATACCCTCTGGTTGTATTTTTTGGAATAAGTTTTTTCATGCATTTTTTTCCATCAATGATAGACCAGTAAGAAAGGTAGTAAAAAATGTCTATCCTAAATTTTTTTATTATTCCCTTCACTTGGTAGAATGCAGGCTTCTATGAGGAATCAATATTATAAATATCAGCGATTGTTATTTTTTTTTGGTTGATGGCCAAAAGAAGGTGAATATCTTGTTGTTAAGGATGTAGAAGTTGTAGTGGAACCTTCTTTTCTAAACCATGACTTTAACGTGAGGGCCTCTTCAATCTCAAGATCTACAAGAATAATTGATCTTCTTGTAGTTCCGACATTCTTTCCATTAAATTCTCCAATAAGGGAAGACTTGATTACAATGACGGGGTTATTTGTTGCAGCGCATGGTGAAATTTCTTATGATACAACATGAAAATTTCCTCCCCAAAAGATCACATCCATGTTATATCCATATATGTCTTGAAGGTGTACTGTTTTTTTAGTAACTTAAGAGCTATCTTTTCTACGTATAGTGCACAAATTAGAAATATCAGTAACAATACCAAGAACATAAAAAATCGAGTTGATGTTTGTTGTTCTGATATCATTGATTGATTTTATATTGAAATGCACCATTGGGTTGTGTGTTCTTTCACTGGCAACATGCTCTATGGTATATGTTGCATTTAAAAAGAAAATCTCAATCATCGTTTAAGTGGCTTTATTGCTTATTAGCCATTTTCACTTTTCTTTTTGAGACAATGTAGATATTTCCAACTTGGATTTTGTCAAATAAATAATCGACAACATTGTTGAAACAAGTAATGTGTATTTCTCCACCTTTTGTATCGAAGAGGTCAAATCTCAACACTTTACCAGGTCCATATTGATTTTGAAATTGTCAAAGAGGTGTTTTTATTTGAATGTGGCCTTTTATGAACCCGTTTGAATGGTAAAGGTTTAATGTTATGATGGGAATATGGACCAGCATGAAGGATGGGGTTGGACTAGAAGGAAGGGGGTAGTACCTTTTCGATGAAGGCTCTTGGTTTTATGAGGAGGGAGTGGCTTCTTTAGATGTGATCGGAATACTCAAATTTTGTGGATTACTAATTAAGGGTGTAAATGAAGAAGAAATCTCAAAGTCTAGTATTGTTATAGACCTACATGATAAATGATAGTCATAGGAGTAATTGTTAGACTCGGAAGTGGTATAACGAAAATATGTCAAGTTTAAATAAGACATTTTTAACAAAATTACAACCATGGACCAATCATTGAAATAGTCCAACTTTTAACTTGTATAATAGAACCCTTTTTTAGCAATCTTGTTGCAAAAAGTTCATTGAAATCTGTTGGAAGCATAAGGTGTTTCATATGTGTGCCATCAGAGATGGGAGTGTGATATCGTAGAGTTGAACTTTGCATCGACTAAATAGGGTCAAGTTCAACAATTTGTAGCAATGGTTGAATATGAGTTGATCCAGAGAGCATTGAGAAAATAACATTCTTAGTAACTTTTGTTGTCATTTTTTTAAAGCAGAGATAACATAAAAAGTACTATAGAGAACAAAATTCATAAAGGTGGTTTTTGCTTTAAAATTGTTTATATGTGGTTTTTCTCGCATTAGATGTTTACCATTAATAAGATTCCTATAGCACCACATGAAAATTTATGAACTAAGGGGAGCAAACATGTTCATATTGTTTGTAATTCAGTGATTATCTAGACTTGTAAACAGAAAAATAAATTTTCTTATGTTAGTATGAAAATATTGAGGTGCTATTTGCAATCTAAATACATTTAAATAGGACAAACTGTTTGAATATGTAAGAGATAATAACATAGGAAAACTATGAATGCATACTGCTAGTGGGTAACAGGACCCTCATATAAAAAAGCATATCTAATAAAAAAATATAAATATGATCCTGAAGTATTAAGAAATGAATTTCGAAATAATAAAAAAATAATATTAAAAAATATGATAAGAAAAAATTATTTAACTAAAAATACACAATTAAAAAAAACACATATTTTTATAAAAATAATTTTTACATTCCTAAAAAAAGTTATCATTAAATTAAATATATTTAAAAATCAATTTTCAGGTTTAATTCTCTATCCTATTGAGTGTTATTCTTGGACATGACCATTGCCTAACTTACATAATAATAATAATAATAATAATAATAATAATAATAGTAATAGTAATAGTAATAGTAATAGTAATAGTAATAGTAATAGTAATAGTAATAGTAATAATAATAATAATATAATTACAGAAAAAATAAAAACAGAATTCAGGTTGTTAAATCCAAAACAAAATTATAGGGCACCTCACAACATGAAAACCCCATGTTTTAGAAAAACACATTAGACATGACAAAGTTGTATAGATCAAATTTTATGAGCTATTTAGTTTATATGGTTGTTTTAGTAATTTATAATTAAATTGAAATTGTGAAAACCCATACCAAAATAAATACATCTAATATAATTTTTTAAATTTATTAATTAAAACGAATTATATATTTAAAACAAAGAGAATTTATAATAAAAAATTATAAAATCAAATTCATTTTAAGATATTCCATAATCCATCCAAAATTTATTAATTATAATGAATTATATATTTAAAAATCCTAAAATTGTTTTAAAATATTCCATATCACACAACAATTAGTCTCAAACTAATGAGCTTCACATATAATGACAATCATTTTAAAATAATCCATATTCGCACAACAATCAGGTTAAATCTAATGAGCTTCACATATAATAACAATCATCCCTCTCGATCAACAAAATCCTAAATTCATAACCAAATTCCAGTAATCAGAAACCCATAATTAGAAGTGTGGAACATCAAGCAGTAACAAATGCATATATTGCTCGTATATCAATTCCTATGTTTTATCATCCTTCATAGGATACCCTCACTACCCTTGCAGTGCCCCTGGTTGATTAACAACATTCGGCTCAGTATAAAGGATATATGTTTGCAAAATTAATAAAATTTTCTGGATTCAAGAATTAAAGAATAAGACAATGTTAGATCATTTCAAGATTGAATATCTACAAGCAAGGATGTCAAGCATATTTGACCAAGTTTAATTCAACTGTAATTGATTTTTATTTTAAATTATTTTGGAATATTATTGGAAGGCCATAGAATTTCCCTTCACTGGATATATCTGCTACTCAAATGTGGACTATGGAAACTCTTTAGCTCCTCTAGCAGTTATTCAATGATGGCTAGTGTTTGATATTCATTACATAGTGGAGTGCAAAGAACACCTTTGAAATCCAAAGAATTTCAAGGCTATCATGCCTGTAAGATAAATTAATATCGTACTTAATTGTTTAATCCTAGGATAGATCCTAAAAGGAGCATTAGATTAAGGAGAACCATGATTTCTAACACTTAAGGTAAAATATTGGTTTGTTAATAGAGATTGATCTAGGTATATCATAGAAAGAAGCTATATTTCTATAATTTAAATAAACAAAAAATGTATGTTAAATGATAACAAAATATTCTTGTTCTTTGCAACATGGCATTCTTTCCTGATTTGTAAACAGATCCTCCTAAATATAAAAAATGGAATTATTTTGGAAGCCTTCCCACATTCAAGTAAGTATGACCTCATTGAAGATCTAAAGGGTAGACTAATGAAAATGGGATTATTCCCTCTCTACATTTCTTTACAGATGCGGTCTTGGAAATAAATGATTAGATGTTTCACAAGAAATATATTTGGATCATAAAGAATTAATTGGAATCAAATGCAATTAAGTAACAAGTGAAAACAATAAAATCGAACTACTCAACTGTGATGTAAAATATATGATCTAGTTTACATAAAAAAAATTCAAATGCCTCACATGAATGGGTTTTGTACTGGTATTTAGTATATAGTGAAGTTATGTTCTCACAACAAGCTACAAAGAATTAGTAAAAAAAGGATGAAAATTCGAGCGGATCTAAACTAATGTGATCATTATTATCCATGTTTTAACCCATATACTTTTCCAAGGCGTAACATTTTTCATAAACCTTTCTACATTAATAATTCCAAGCTTTCAAGGCTATCATGCCTGTAATATTAATTAGTATTGTACTTGAGTGTGTAATCCTAGTATGGATCCTAGGAGGAGCCTAAGATTGAGGAGACCGATGATTGCTAACACTCAAGCTAGAAGATTGGTTTGTTGACAGATATTGGTCGGGGTATATCATAGAAAGAAGCTATGTTTCTATAATTTAAATAAACAAAAAATACATGTTAAATGACAAAAAAATATTCTTGTTCTTTCCAAAATGGTATTCTTTCCTGACATGTAAATAGGTCCTCCTAAACATCCACAATGGAATTAGTTTGGAAGACTTCCCACATTCAAGTAAGTATGACCTTAGTGAAGATCTAAAGTGTAGACTAATGAAAATGGGATTATTCCTTCCATGCATCCCTTTACAATTGCGATCTTGGCAATAAATGATTAGATTCTTCATAAGAAATGTATTTGGATCATAACTAATTCATTGGAATGAACTCCAATTACGTAACAAGTGAAACTTATAAAATCTAACTAATAACTTATTTGCAAAGATAATTAACCAATGGCTTTGTATTGCAATGGTTAATGGTTAAAGTTTAGTCTCTAGTAAAAAAGAGGAGTACAATCCAAATTTTTATTTGACTTTGCAATTTGGTGAACGTTAAAGAACCAAGAAGACTTAGCTCACACCCCAAAGATCAAGAATTTTTTTGGAAGAAATAGGCTTCCCTGAAATCGCCAATCATCAGAGAACAAAATCAAAATGTTATTGATCTTTTAATTTCTTTCTACATGACTAATTATGTATGGTTTTGAAAAAATATGTGCTAGATAACCTTGAAAGAGAGAAAAAAAAGTAACTACATTAGCGAGTTTTGTAGTATTCTAGAGATTGTCCATGGTGCAAATATTCTTACAAATGTATTTTAAATAAACACATAGAATTCCATAACTAGGAATATATAGTACAAAGAACACCCATGAAATCCAAAGGATTCCAAGGCTATCACGCCTGTAAGATTAATTAGTATTGTACTTGACCACTAGCTATCTAAAATCATGAGCAAGAGTAATAAGCTTAAGATGATTTACGAGTTAAGAAATAAAGGTTATTTTAATGGTTGCAAATTGGGAAAGGTCCACTACCTGGCACCATCAATGGTTTTCATGGGAGAAAATTGGTTTGGGGGCTCCAATACAAGCATTTATCTATTGAATAATTTTTTTTGAAACCAACATTTCCATATTGAGAAAGAGGAAAGGGTAACATGACCGATCAAAAGAATTTTCCATATCCTATTTTATTAAAAAGGCCATTCTACCCCTTTCCTTGTTTGAATGTATTTCCTACTGATGACAACTAAGCTACTTTGATATAGCAAAGCTGCATCTTTACAAAATTAGTGCGTGGACCTGTGGAGTATGGGCCCATATATACATCGGAAGCATTATAATTGGTGGACTTCATAACAAAACAAGACCAATCACCGTTGGTCCTTCTTTGAGGTTTATGCTCGGAACCCAAATAAAATTTAGTCCTCCTTGATAACATATCAGGTTCGACAGATTCGTTAACCCACACACATGGTTCACGCGTGATTATCATCCGATCACCCATTCAATAAACGATCTGATCACTTAGAACTATAAGCTCTTTTTAATGAGTTCATCAGTTCCGTTGGCCGAGATAACTTGCTTGCAAGTTTCTGCACGATCATCGTGGATCTTCTTCCATCGGATGATTTTCACATCGTCCGCTCGTCAACTACGCCAAACAATCTTCACTATCGATGTGACCCCGCTCGATCCAAGGGATGTTGCGCAGTCTTGCGCTTCAACTAGCACGACGATTAATATTCCGAAAGCATGCGAGAATTTTTTTTTTCCAGTGCTACGTGTTGACTACTAATGTTAATCGCGTAGAATTCAGAAATACAGCTTCGCACGTTTAGAATGCGAGAGAAAATTCTTACCACTGGTCGAATACCACCCATGTGCTTTAATCAAAACTTAAAGGAACTCAGCTTAATAAAGTGTTAGCGCTTAATATCCGTCGGTATAGCCGATCCGACGGTTTTCGTTGTGTTGTTCAATCAACTCTAGTTTCGATTGAACACATCTCCTCCATTGATTTGTTCTGAAATCCAACGGCTCTCTCATTGCTTCTTGAAGGAACTTGCATTACAACACACTTTATCACTGCCATACTTTATCTAAGGCGAAGTTCATAGAATTTCGTCCTTTACACTCGCATACACATATTTGTTAACTTACGAATAAAAACGTATATGTAAATAATACACAGAGACACGAAATCCACATAACAAACATATTTCAATTATATACAGAACTAGATTACAGGCTAAGGCCTCACAGCCCGAATCACAAATCGCCTTGTGACTACATTATGTCCTCCCTTTTTCCCTCTATCATAAAACAGACTCTCTTTATGTAGGAAATTACAAAGGGAGGGACCATTTAAGGTCCATGAGTTTCTCCCACAATCGCTCAATCAAATCCCCTAAATCTCTCTATACGCATACATGGCAAATAATTAAATTTAATCATGCCTTATCAATTCCATCAATTTAGCTCTTTTTAAATAGAATTTTCCCTAGTTTACAATGGTTGTCCAGATTTTCCCCTTTCACAGTTTTGAATTCTAATTTTAATGAAGGGTACTCGGATGCTCCTGCATCAAACTTCAAGGTACAAAAATGTATGAACTCCTGGTCATATGCTTCTCCATCCCTTAGCAATTCTACCCACATCCACGGTCGAATTTCCTTTATGATCTTTCTGTGAGCTGAAACAAAACCTCTGTAGTAACAAGTCCTCCTTGCTACACGATTCCTCACCAAGCTTCTCTCCTCTAAGCTTAGTCTTTCGGCATCTATCTGGTTCTCTTCTCTGGAATCATATGAGCACTCCTTGCTCTAGGTTGTTGCAATCTTCTCACCTTCTTCTGCTGCTATCTGTATGACAGGAATAAGACCACAAACTCTCCAATCTTCAACATGAATGTACCTCTACGCAGAATCTTCTTTTGTTCTGATACCAAAAATGATGACAATTCAGTTGTTTTGATATAGCAAAGCTGCATCTCTACAAAATTAGTGCGTGGATTTGTGGGTTATGGGCCCACATATACATCGGAAGCATTATAATTGACGAAATTCATAACAAAAGCCAACCAATCACCATCGGTCCTTCTTTGAGGTTTATGCCCTAAACCCAAATAAAATTTAGTCCTCCTTGATAACATATCAGGTCCAACAGATCCTTTAACCCATGCATATGGTTGATGCGTGATCATCGTCCAATCACCCATTCAACAGAAGGTCCGATCACTCGGAACTGTAAACTCTTTTTAATGAGTTCATGGGGTCTGTTGACTGACATAACTTGCTTGAAAGTTTCCATGCGATCACCGTGGATCTTCTTCCATCGGATGGTTGTCACGTCGTCTGCTCATCAACTAGGTCAAACAATATTCACCGTCGATGTGACCCCACTTGATCCAATGGATGTCCCACAATCTCACTCTCCAACTAGCGTGATGATTAATATTCCGAAAGCACGGGAGAAAAGTTGTTTTCCAGTGCTATGTTTCAACCACTAAGGTTAATCGCGTAGAATTCAAAAATACAGCTTCCCACCTTTAGGCGGCGAGAGAAAATTCTTACCACTGGCCGAATACCACCCATGTGCTTAAATAAAGACTTAAAGGAACTTGGCTTAATAAAGGGTTAGTGCTTAGTATCCATCGATTTGGTTGATCCGATGGTTTCCGCTATGCTGTTCAATCGAATCCAGTTTCGATTAAACACCTCTTCTGCATTGATTTGTTCTGAAATCCAATGGCTTTCTTGTTGCTTCTCTATGGAACTCGCATTACAACACAATTATCACTACCATACTTTATCTAAGGTGAAGTTCATAGAATTTTGTCCTTTACACTCGCATACACATATTTATTAACTTAGGATAAAGAACGTATATGTAAACAATACATAGACACACAAAATCCACATAAGAAACATATTTCAATTATATATAGAACTAGATTATAGGCTAAGGCCTCACGACCCGAATCACAAACCGACCTACGACTACATTGTGTCCTCTCTTTTTCCCCCTATCACAACATAGACTCTCTTTATATAGGAAATTACAAAGGGAGGGATCATTTAAGATCCATGAGTTTCTCCCACAATCACTCAATCAAATCCCCTAAATCTCTCTACATGCATACATGGCAGATAATTACATTTAATCATGCCTTATCAATTCCATCAATTTAGCTCTGTTTAAATAGAATTTGCCCTGGTTTACAATGGTTGTCCACGTTTTCCCCTTTCACAGTTTTGAATCCTGATTTTAATGAAGGGTGCTCAGATGCTCCTGCATCACCTACTCTATTAGAATAATATTTTCGAGTATATACCTATGCTTGATGAATCCTTCCTCATTTTCAGAGATCAATCCCAACATCAAAATATTTATGAAACTGTTGAAGGTTGGAAGTTGATTGCCTCAACATCAAGTAATACCACCCGGTCAGGAGCTTAAAGCAACTCATTTTCCATTGAAATTGGTGGGTCCAATTGGGTATAAAGGGACCAATTCCCCATTTTAAAGAGATTTAATATAGTAACAGAATTAAAACATATGAAATTATTTTATAGCTAATGATAAAATACTAAATAAACTTATTCTACTTATTTCTCAGGATAGTACATCTTTGTATGTGATTCAAAGAAAGATTTCACAAAGTATATAATAATATAGATCATTCAATACTTTGATGAAAAGAAAGCATATATTGTAAACCAAATTAATTAAATAGTTAATTTATTTAGTTAGTTAAAACTCAATCACACAAAAGATTTTGTAATCTCATACATAATCATAAATCATTCAATTGTGCACATCAGTAGTGATAATGACTGATTGTTTTCAAAGCATTTATATAATGAAATAATGCATAAGAGAGTCACTATCTAATTCAGTAATACATGATGATAACATAAAGATAATAGTACCCGATGCATTTGCACTCTACTTATAAAAAAGATAGCATTCAAGCTCAGCGTCCTAATTAGATAACTTTGGATCAAACAATAGTGCAATTTCAAAGTTGTCTTCTCAAAATTATGGACGCCTTTATAAATGCATCAAAGGGGTTTAAATAACCTTTTAATATTACAAAAATAGTAAATTTAAAATAAAAGTCTTCAAAAAAACTTCAACAAACAAAGCTAAAATAAAGGACACCTAAATTAGTGATTTGTTGTAACAAGAACTCATGAATACACTCTAGATTGATTATTCATCTACTCTCTAAGATTATATATGTCTATGAGCAGCTTCAGTTGGGGGGGATATATCTGTTGCATGCCCATATGTCCCGTAAACATTGAATCACTAAGTGTTGGAAGAATCTGTGTTGTTGCATTCGAGAGACACCTCAGCACGAGCCACTGACTATGAGGCTTCACTAGAAAATTCCAATGACTTTCAAGGTTCACTTGTTATAAACTTTGAATGTCTTGAACCTTCTTTTTAGATGTTTCCTACCAAGATTGTTTTAAAGATTTGACATCTGGAAAGGTGTATTTTGGTCATTCCTGAATTAGATTGTCTTGAAATAAGGTATCTATAATGTACTCGATGAAATTTGAGGCAAGATTTATGGCTTTGATAATAGCCATTTATGTCGTTTCATTTTGATATCTGAGCCACCGAAAATGGTATCCTTCTGTGATTCTTCAATTCTATCAATCTATATAATCATAAATTTTCTCGTTGATATCTTCATAAAATGTCCTCAAATCGGACAATTGGTTTACTAAAGGATTGATGGTATTTGACAAGTCATGAATTAAAGCCAATTTGTGACAAAAGATAGCCTACTACTTTGTTAGGAGTATGTCCAATTCTAATGCCTCCTTGGGGGCTTCATTTATCTCTAGATTTTCCCTCCGTTGTTTTATCCTTTGTTCCAATTGCAGTATCTGTTCCTCCTTGTCCTTCACTTTAGATTCAAATTTTTGTTTTAAATCATTAGAAAATTTCTCTAACTTGGTCAGATTTTCTTGCCATTGTTTCTCAATCGCTTTCTTTTCAATCTTAAATTTTAGTTCTAATTGAATAATCCTTTGATCTTCTTTTTCATTAGCAGTTGTATGATTGCTCTTGTGAACTGAGATAATCTCTTCAATTTCTTGTTAGAGGATGTTTGAGCTCCTTTCCAAAGAAATTGAAAAGGAGTCTCATTTGTAACTAGTGCTTGCAATTTCCTTAACTTTCTTTTCTTCCTTGACTTGCTCATTACTACTTTATGCTTCATACTGCAAAATACATCTAAAGGAGGGATTCTTTAATCTTGAGGACAATCTTGGCAGTAGGGAATGTGGTAATTATTCCCATATCATCGGCAACAACTGACTGATTGACAATCTCAGAATTAATGTTATTATTGGGAGTTTTAGGAATAGTATTCCCTTAGGAAGACTCAATAGTAAACGAGGTTATCCCTGTAGTTTCCAGAACCTGTTTTGTCTCTCTGCTGATTGTAACCTATTCTGCTTGTATATCGACTAAGATAACTTTAACCCCAGTTTTTTATGTTTACAAAACACAGTTTAACTCCTCCCATACTTCATCCAGTTTGTTCTCCTCCTTAATTTCACTTGTTTTCTCAACAACTATAGTGGCTATTTTGGAGACTTGGGAAATAATTAGAGATTTTGGAGAGGAGGTTGATGCATCTCAAACCTTTGAGTTCCGTCGAAATTATTTTAACATGGATTCTGGAAAATGGGCTATTCTTCGCTGACAATGTTGATTGAATCTAATCAATTCGTCAAGACTTAGATAATCTGTTACCAATTTTTATACCATATAATAATCTGGAACCATTTCGAACAAATCATCGAACTTGTCAGGATCACTTGAAAACGGTTTGAGCTTAACCTGTGTTGTAACATCTTTTGCTATGCCATTAGGATCATGTGGCCTGTTTAGTATGGTTGGAAAACGAAAGGCTTTTAAGTGTTCAATTTCAATTAAGGGATGATTGAAATTCTCTAAGGTATAGGTAGCACATGGGATAGAAAAACATGGCCAAGAAGATTTCTTGGCATCTTTAAGTACTTTAGTTAAGCCCTTACCCGTTGTTTGATAAGCGTCTTGGCCAACAATTTATCTGAGAGAAGAGGAGGAAAAGCATGAGGATGGGAAAGGCTACCAAAAACCCAAATGTAAGTAATGACTTTTCCAGAAACCACTTTCCTATAGGATTTAGGTATTTATTAGCTTTTGCAGTAAGTCAACAATTTTTTCTACCAAAGACCTCTTGGTGGATAGGGAGCATGACCTCATCACAATTTTTTTATAAATGAGCATGATATTTGTTTCCAAAAGGATATCGAGATAAACAGATATAGGACTAGGAAATTGGTCTGTCCATTTCCATCCAAGAGATGGAAAATCATAAGAAAATCAAATCATGTCCATGAGATAAGTGCTCATAAAGAAAGGAGGAGTCATTCTTTCAAGAACATTGTGCTTTTTTCTGTAATTGCGGATTTGAGTGGTCAAGTTGTTGGATAAAATAGTCACCCAATCAATGATATAGCCATCAGTAGAGGCTTCTATCAATGACACCCATTCTTTAGAGAATTTATGTGTATTTGGATAACAACAGAGGTGACATAACATAGCAACAATGTGGGAGAATGGGCCAACAATATAGGCTAATGAATACGTACCCCTATCCTCTCACTTTTGTTTGTTTGGATCCCTTCTCCATTCTGTGATCAGCTCCGCAGGGTTCAGATTCTCTTGCATGAATTTCTGGATGAATTATGTATCATATTTCTTCTGAGATTGAGGTACATGATAATGTTTCCTTAAATCCCAGCCTTAAAATATTTAATAACTGTCTTTTTCGGAGTTATAAATGTTCTGTCCACAATTTCCATATGGTCAACAACCCAACTTACCATATCTGTATATGGTAGAATTTTGGGGCAGGGAGCAATTTTGTGAAGAAATGACTTGGCTACATCATTCCTCGCATCATTATTACTTGGAGGAGAATCATCAGTAGCAACAACCTGTTTCACAATTATTCTTGGATTTTCATCCTCGAATGGTTTGTATATTACCTCCCAGGAGGCAAAACCTGCATCTAGAGTGCATATAGTATATGTAAACAATGTGTTGTTGGGAAAAGTATCCATTCGGAATGCCCCTATCCCACTCTAAGGTGTGATAGTGCCTTAGCAACAAACAAGACAAACTACTTGAGTATTCTTCTTTATGAAATGTAAATGAGGAGAAAGAATCTAAATAACCTGTGTCTTTCGCTAGTTTATTGATCTGATCGCTCCTCTCTTCAGTAGCTCCCAGCTCCCAGCTCCCTCACCGGCCCAGCTTCACCAAATTCCTGCAAGATCACAAGAGAGAGAAACTACACGAAGATACAGATATACATTCATAAAAAGCTCAAGATCAGATTAAGCTAAACATGCAAATATAACAAAACATCATTGATACACAGCATGTAGGAGAAACTCAAATAGTTTATTCATAGAATAAGAAAGTCCAAGAGGAGATACAACCAAGTGAGTTCCAATCCAGCATCTACCTCCCAGCAAAGGAATCCCTCCATCTCCTCCAACAAAGCATAAATCACCCAATGTACTAATCTCAATCTCAAACCAACAACAATTCTCTGCAAAGTACAAAATTCCAGCCGCCTGAACCTTTGGGTGAGAGATCCATATATAGATGTAAGCAGAGAGGATGAGTCAGCTTATGTTTTTACTTGTGGCTTCTCTCTGTCAGTTCTTGCTTCCACTTGGAGGTTGAGAGCCTCTTACTCATCACTAGTCGAATTCATTGAGGCAAGTGTCATTGAGGAAGATTCTGGAAGCTTCCAGTGTCTGTACACCTTGCGGAATGACATTGCCATTTGGAATTTCTCGCTCAGCGCACCCTGGTAGTGCTTTTAGGTGCATTGCAACGCACCTAGCTAGTGTACTGGGGTGCACTGCAACGCAGGCAGCTAGTAGAGCATCTAAATTGATCCTGAATTGACTGTTTCTGAGTGGTTTTTGGTGGAGAACTTCTGGGAGAAGCTGTCATTGGTTGACCTTGTTCCTTTAGGAGCTGTAACAACATTTTTAGGGACTTTGGATCCCTTCAATTATGGACATTTCATGCTTATAGTTGTAAGGCAAAAAAATGTCTCTAACAGTTGCCCCCTAAAGTATGAGGCCGTTTATCGGGTGAAATGCTTTATTAGGAGGATCCGAAGTTCATTCAATGCTGGGAGGAGACCTGTAATAAGATACAATACAATACATTATTTTTCATACTGCTTTCATGATCTAGCTAAGGCGGGCATTCCCATGCTCAGCTTTATAAATTCATTTTTCTGTACATAGGACAGATAATCGTCTGATGGTAGACTGATGATTTTGATGAAATCATCATCCTTTTGGTAGGATGATTATCTATGCTGCAATGTTGTACATGTCAATGTCTTTATTTTTCCTGAATATATATCGCAGCCCGGATGGATGAAACTAGATCCGGGGTCTTCAATCTCGTCCGATCTTCCCTCTAAGTACAAGTTGATCCATGTGAGAAATGTTTTGAAGTCGAACATGGAAAGACATCGCTTGATTACCAGTCAATGATGTAAACTGTTAACAAGCACGAGAGGAATCACCGATAATGATAATGACCCTCAAGGTACTGCAGTACAATTCACATGGTGTGAATAGAGGACTTGGCGTCGAACACCACGCAAAATCTTTCGGTCGAAGGTCATTGATGTATACCTGTCGCCGGAAGTGAGAATTTTGCCATTGAGGCATGCAAGTTTCAAAGTACTGAAGGGGTTGTTCCTAAATCAACTTCTTGGATAATGAGCTGATGTCGACAAGAAGCGATCCGTCAAAGGAGGGCCTTGATGTATCCCACATCAGTGACACAGAATGGATCAAATGATTTTGATGGAGGTGAAAATGATCTGATGATACATGGTTCAGGGTGGCGGTCACGAAAGAATGAAGGATAATGTATGGTAGTGGATGGGACACGGTTGACTTCTCAGGATGACTTCTCTTGAACATATCGGCGACACTTATGTGATGGATTGGTAGCATTTACCCCAAAGGTGGATGGTATGGTGAGACCATGTTGATGTGACCGGTGAATGAAACAACCCAACCCGACTCAGGCACGGAGTGGAAGTGTCATGTTCAAGAGCGACTTGCTACTAATAAAGGTTTTTTGAGTTTCTTCCCAATTTTTCCCCAGTCATTGCTAACCAGTACCTCTTTATTTTTGTCAAGCTTGAGGAGGATAACATATGCTTGTTCTATAATTTGCCCTTCGGGCAAACCCATCGCTATGTTTTAACGAGCCTAGCGATAGTGAAACTCGTTCTCGTCTAAAGACAAGTTTGTCGCTATTAATGTTTTTAACGAGTCTAACGACAAAGATAACTCGGTCCTTTTCATTTGTAGAGAGTCTGAAAAGGTACGTAAAGTTAACTCCGGAAGTCCTTTTTCGTCATCTAATCCCTTAAGTCCGAAAAAGTATAAAACAATACAGAAGGGATGAATTTTCGATAGTTTTAACGAGCCGAACAAAACAAGCGCTCGATCTTTTTGTGCAATAATCCCTCAGGTCCAAAAAGATTAAAATCTGGAGGAGGGATAGCTCTTCTGGTTGCTTTAACGAGCTGGAAGGCCAAAACTCGGCAATCTTTTCATATTTTATGAGTCAGATGAAAAGAGCTTAAATAAGACTCGTCTTTTGAGGAACGAGTGATAAAATGGGTAGCAGCTGATTCCAGGTACGGGTTGGAATTTTCCAAGCACGGCAGTGTCACAAGGATGGCTCATGAAATCACTCTTCGCAGCTGTTCCTCAAAATGGGTAAACAATCATATGGAGGTGAATGATCGGCCAATGGAAAAGTGGAGGTGACGGTGCAAACACGACCAAGGCTTAAATGGCTGATAATGTTACATTCACGGTGGTTATTTGCCGGAGGGTAGTTCATTTTTTAACGAGCTTAAATGCGGAAAAACACTGCTCGGTCTTATGTTTATTTTTTAACGAGCATGAACTATGTGATAAAACTACTCGATGATAAGTTTGCATGCCCCCAGCATAATAACGCAAATCGAGGTGCATGCCCCCCAAGCTTCATTGCATTCATCTTGGTGGTTGGAATGAAGGTTTACCTTTGAGATTTGGAAAGGGGATTGTTTCATTTTTTAATGAGGTTGACATGAGATAAGAACCGTCCTCGGAGTCCTAATCCATTAGATATAGAAGGTTTCATATTCTACTGTGGCCACTTCCGCCAGATTACTTGGAGGTGGTAGGGCAAAAGTACCCATTAAGGCAGGGTCTTTTAGGAGACCTACTCCGATATTTTGGAGCGAATGATTGCTTTCGTGGATCATTGGAATGCTTCCAGTAACTTGAGAACCATTGGGGAGGAAGTTTTGTTGATCGACGATTGTAATCCCTCCTTGAAAGGGAAATGCAATCTTTCTGAAATAGGTCAACACAATAGCTGCCATGGCATATATCCATGGTCTTCCTAGTAGGATGTTGTAATCAAGATTCCCATCTATGACTTCAACATCTATTTCTATTGTTTTCCCTCCTAGTTCAACTTTCAAGTTATTTAGGATACCATATGGGGTATATGTCCTTCTGTCAAATTCTTTTAACGTCATCGCAGACCGTGACAAGGTTGGAGATCCTAAAGTTTTCCAGCAACTCATCGACATGATACATGTAGATGCCCCCTCATCAATAATTGTTCGATGAACAGTTTTGTTGAGGTCTTTCACTTGAATAAGGAAAGCTAGTTGAGCTGGTAACTGAGGGTCATATCCTTTATGATTAAAGGCCACAAGATTGGAATCCATTGGGTCAATCCCACCTATTGCTGATAATATAGCTTGCTCTTGGGAGAGGAAATTTTGCGGTACCTCAAGTGTCGACATAGCGGACGGCGATTGGGCCAGGTCCTCTACTATATTATAATTCTATGCTATTTTTGCACGAGGATTAAATGTCGATTTGTGCACTACTCCCTTTGGCGACTTTATCATTTGTTCAGGAATGATGGGTGGCACAACTTTGGCTAAAGTTGTTGTCGAACTACTAGGTTGTTCATTAGCCTTGTTATTCGACAGCTATGGATTCCCGTAATCTTTATTCCTTTTCAAAGCATCGTTTTGTTGCTTTGAGATAGACAACATAAGCACTTGGGATCGGGAAGCATTTTGATTAGCAACCAGTTTGGTTCCTGGGTTTGGAAATGGATCAGTCAATACTGCTCAGGTTTTTGAACTCTTAAAGAGTTTCTTAACTTCAGCTATATGTGGACAATCTCTCGTCCAATTATCCTCATCGCATATATGACACCCCGTAGGGGGTTTCCTTTTTCTCCCTTTCTTTTTCTTCTTGCCCCCTGGTTGCTTCAGTTGTTTGCCCTTGTCAGCATTTACTTCCGAAGCAAGAAGTTCGTCTTTTGCATTTTGATCTGAAATCTTACGGGCCTTCTTAGATGTAGCCTTTGTCGATTTCGTGTTTGTCGTGTCAATCACGCCATCGCCGGCATGAGAGTCATTGTTCGATTTAGGAGGAGGAGGAATTGAGAATTCCGGTCTAGGGGCGTCAGGTATTTTGTCGTAGAGCATGCCAGATTGAGTATAGACCAAGTCTAGATATTGCGCACGAGCGATAACTTGCTCTTCTGTTACGACCCCCCCCTTCGCCACATCTTCCGTGATGGCAGGAAGTAATGACTTCATAAACCATTCAGCTAATAGCTGATCAGGAACATATGTTTTTACCATCCTACGACGACGTCGCCACTCATGTATATGATCAGATATGTGAGTGGTTGTTGTCTGTTTGAAGTTGGTAAGGAGTTCCGTTCCCGTTTCGTACCTTATCGGTAATTGAAAATGAGTTAAAAAGGTTGTGGCTAGGGTACTGAAGTTGTCGAATGAAGCTCTAGGCAGTTCGATGTACCATGTTGCCGCCGGACCAGTTAAGGTCCTCTGAAAAAGGCGAAGTCTTATTGAATCATCATTCAGGGTGTTTGATGAACACCACAGATGAAATGTCATCACATGATTCGACGGATCTTCACCTGGATTTCCATTAAATTTAGGAATATCTGACGGAAGTTTATGCGGAATCGCTGGCCACCAAGGCGCATAAGCAATTGGATCATTCGTCAACTGATTTAGATCTGGTAATTCTAGAGTTGCTACAAAGGGCAACTATTGATTCAGGTTAGGCGAAGCATACCCACGATAAGATGGAATCGCCTGAGCAGTGGGTCTTTGCATACCAGCATAATGTATTTGATGCTGGCAACTTTGACAAGGTTGATGGGCATAACCATTATAATATGGTTGTTGATAACCGCTTTGGAAATGCGATTTCCATTACTTACAAAGACTTGTTGACCAATTATAAGTAATGGCAATATGATTGCTGGAATGATTGCTGGAATGGGGGTTGTTGAGTTTGAAATAGCTCTGGTTGTTGGACCATTTGCTGTTGACCAATACTGGATGATTGACCAAGATGAGGAGTCACAGTACTTGTTTGATCCTGAGTCGTTCCAGATAAGGAGGCACTAACCTGAGGTTGTGATTGAGTCATTGAGACAAGAGGTTGTTGTATTGCAACCTGAGAAACTTGGGGTTGACATACAACAGGTAGCGCTTGTACTTGCGACGCAGTCACCATAGCAGGTATAGTGGGAATATTCGACACAGGTTGGACTGGTTGCATTGAATATACAACCCTTGGTCGTTGAGGCAGTATTGGTACCCAACCGCTGGATGTAATTCCAGTTTGACCTAAACTTTGTTGTAAACTCCCATATGGTTGTTCTCCGGGAGGGAACAATGAAAGGGCATACTGCCCTCCATATGGTGTAAATCCAGTACTTAAAGGGTAGATTGGCCTTTGAAGACTAATTGGATCAACTTGTTGAGTTTCAACATAATAAATACTAGATGATAATCCGGATGAAGAAATAGGAACTAACCATGTCATCGAAGCAGTCCCTGATTGGACTCCAGCTTGTTGTTGATAACTTGCCGGGACAGATGGTATACCAATTAACATCGTTGGAGTAGCAGTAGGAGGCTGTGCCACTGCTGTATCGGACGACACAGTCCTGGATGTCGATGGTTGTTCAGACATATCTAGTCTATCCAAAATATTTTCTAGCGATTCTACAAGAACTTGCGATGAAGTGAGACTAACTTCGAAGATCAATGAGGGAAAGGTGATGATTATTCCGTTTAAAATAAATTTTAACGACGCTTGGACACAACTTGCTTTTTCAATTTTAAAGAGTCGAGAAAAAGCAAAAGATGAATCTAGTCTCCTTCGATGTTTTAACGAGCACAAAGTGACAAATGCTCGGATGGAATTTTTCCGTTATAGAGTCTGAAAAAGGCCAAAAGGAACTTCTCTGGAGATCTAGGTAGAGGGTGTGCCAAACCAATCGCAAAACCGCAGAATACTTTTTAAGGTACGGGCGGTCAATCTTCCCGAATGCTGTGTTCAGTGCATTGTGATCAGTAGGGCGGCCAACACGGCTTCCTATGGATAAAGGTTTTATGCCTATAGGGGTCTCCCAATATATACTCGATGGTACGTGGGAGCACAATCCGTACTGGCACTTATCGTCTCCAGGAGGAATCACCCAACCATCAGCGAGATCGACAGTCACTAGGTTTTATGACGCCGGAACATGTCTCTAGCCTAGACCTCTATGTTGTGCGTTAAGTTCCAATGCATTGTTAAGTTCATTCAATTTATTTTAGGTTGATATTTCTTAGAAGTTTGCCTTTTTGGATCACCACGAGATGTAGATACAATTCCTAAATGCAGTCTAAAGATGATAAGCAAGCATTTATCTCTTTTCAACAATGAAAATCCTAGCTACAAGGGGAAAAGAAAGACACAATCTTTTCTCAAAGAGCATAGAGCACACTGTAAATGCACTTTTCCTAAATCAAAGCATGCAAACTATCAATATTCAAATGCACAAATGCATGTATTTGTTTTCGCTTTCTTAATATTGATGCCTAAAAAGAAAGCTGTTGTACAAATTTGAATTCGATTTCAAGTGAAAACATAAACAAGTTTCTTTTTGAAAACAAAAAGATGATTACGACATTTTATGATTTTGAAGTAAACACTTGTTTCAACACTAGAAATGCATAAATTCAAACCAAAAGACAAAAGTAAAAGTGTAATCAACTGTGAACAGCGAACAAACTCACTCCTAAGATCAAAATGACACTTACGACAGGTCTAGATCTAAGGGCGACAGTACGACTAGTTTACTTTTGTGATGGGAAACTGCAAATGATGTAACAAATACACAAAGAACAAATACAGTTTCTTTATACAACTGAGGCAGAATTGAGGCAAAGAAAAGGGGTTTCAGATAGGTACACACACTGATAACAGGCTGCAAAAACATAGATAAAACTGAGCAAAAGGAAGCAGGGAACCACAGCTGCACAAGGCAAGGGCTGATCAGCGCACCCTCAGCACAGAGAAACTGAACTTCAGAGCAGGTAGCTTTCACGGGACCTGCGTTGAAATACAGAACCTCTTCACAGAGTCTGTGCTGAAGCAGAAACGAGAGTTGTCTCTGGGTTCTGGGCCACGGTTTGCAGTTTAATCTACAGTTTTTGGCCGGATAAAAGCTATCAATTAGGTACAATTAGGAGGATGATTTAAAGGAGGACTAAGATCTATCACAAAGGGCTATTAGAGCACTTGTGGATCAGCTATTCAGATCATAAAAATAGGCCCAGTGAGTGGACTAGAGTGGCAGATCTCTACTTTGCATTTGAAAATGGCAAATGCAGT
The DNA here is from genome assembly GCA_031772625.1 of Pinus tabuliformis. Taxonomy (NCBI): domain Eukaryota; kingdom Viridiplantae; phylum Streptophyta; class Pinopsida; order Pinales; family Pinaceae; genus Pinus; species Pinus tabuliformis. The sequence goes on from CM062817.1 coordinate 608,478,170, forward strand.
TCGATTCGGCACTCCTGAGTTTATGAGAAGAACAACAATAGAAACACAAATAAACTAACAAGATACGATCCCCAGTGGAGTCGCCAATTTGTTGTTGGGAAAAGTATCTAATTCAGAATGCCCCTATCCCACTCTAAGGTGTGATAGTGCCTTAGCAACAAACAAGACAAACTACTTGAGTATTCTTCTTTATGAAATGTAAATGAGGAGAAAGAATCTAACTAACCTGTGTCTTTCGCTAGTTTGTTGATCCAATCGCTCCTCTCTTCAGTAGCTCCCAGCTCCCAGCTCCCTCACCGGCCCAGCTTCACCGAATTCCTGCAAGATCACAAGAGAGAGAAACTACACGAAGATACAGATATACATTCATAAAAAGCTCAAGATCAGATTAAGCTAAACATGCAAATATAACAAAACATCATTGATACACAGCATGTAGGAGAAACTCAAATAGTTTATTGATAGAATAAGAAAGTCCAAGAGGAGATACAACCAAGTGAGTTCCGATCCAGCATCTACCTCCCAGCAAAGGAATCCCTTCCTCTCCTCCAACAAAGCATAAATCACCCAATGTACTAATCTCAATCTCAAACCAACAGCAATTCTCTGCAAAGTACAAAATTCCAGCCTCCTGAACCTCTGGGTGAGAGATCCATATATAGATGTAAGCAGAGAGGATGAGTTAGCTTATGTTTTGACTTGTGGCTTCTCTCTGTCAGTTCTTGCTTCCACTTGGAGGTTGAGAGCCTCTTACTCATCACTAGTCGAATTCATTGAGGCAAGTGTCATTGAGGAAGATTCTGGAAGCTTCCAGTGTTTGTACACCTTGCGGAATGACATTGCCATTTGGCATTTCTCGCTCAGCGCACCCTGGTAGTGCTTTTAGGTGCGTTGCAACGCACCTAGCTAGTGTACTGGGGTGCACTGCAACGCAGGCAACTAGTAGAGCATCTGAATTGATCCTGAATTGACTGTTTCTGAGTGGTTTTTGGTGGAGAACTTCTGGGAGAAGTTGTCATTGGTTGACCTTGTTCCTTTAGGAGCTGTAACAACATTTTTAGGGACTTTGGATCCCTTGAACTATGGACATTTCATGCTTATAGCTGTAAGGCACAAAAATGTCTATAACACAATGGAGACATCTCAGACACTTCTTTAGGGGGAAAGACTGGTTCTTGTTGTATTACGGACTTCCTTCTCACCTTAATTATTCTTCACATGTCCTTAACTTCTCTTTATTGGAATTTACATATAAAGAAATAGACCAAGATAAGTAGTAACATCTTCGAAAAATGCAAAGAGTCATTTCAATTCAATGTGATTTTTATGGAAAATCCTTTCACATTAACTCAAATTATTACAAATCATAAAAAAACATCGAAATTAGAACTACGCAGAGTGGTCATTTCATTTCCAAATGTTCGTTCACATAACACTGACACTTGTCATTATATCAGTAAACATTTTATCGATTTTTGGTATCAAGTGATATTAACATAACTCAGCGATTTGTTATTTTCGAAAAACATATAGGTGCGGGAATCTATATTAGCGCAATACTGGAGTTTTAACAGAATGTGATATTGACATCCGTCAATTAATGAAATGTGATATCAGCTTATGACGGATTGCAATATTGTTTTTGGCATTTCGCATCTCGGATTTTCACAATTTCACATTTTCAGCTTTTCGACATTTCTCTTATCGACTTTTCGCAATCGGCTTTCCACAATCGAATTTTTGTTGTTTTTCTATTCTTTGAAACCATCGATACTACGCGTAGGTTTTAGTAAGACTAAATCTTTTTATGGTATTTTCATTTACTTGCTATGATTCTGGTATTTGTAAGACTTGTAATTTATTTCTTTAAACTACAAAAGGATTCCTAAAAGGTTTTATGCCCCTTTTCTTAAACATTATTGTTTTATTCAAAAATCAAAGAGTAAATATAAAAGTTATCCTATTTTATCTAAACAACGAATGATTTTATCCTAAAAATTTTATAGGGTCCCCATTATTCTTTCCCCCAAGTCCAAAGATAATGGGGGGTTGTTGAGTACCACATCAATTGGCAACACACTAGATGAAACAGTTAATCTCTGTAAGATGTCAATATTTATCAAGAAATTTCTTTAGAAAGTTTTAAAAATGAATGAAATCTAGATCGATATACATAACTTTAAAATGAAATAATTCATTTTGTCGTAAAGTTTCTCAAGGTTTTTGATCGATGAAAATCGTTTTTTGTGTAAATCAGTTGCTAATAGGTTGAAAAGGTAAAGTAAAAACTATTAGAATCTTAGCGCATTGAACAAACATATTATTCATTCGTAGAGCCATTGCTACCAACAGGCATTCATAGCCTCGACGAGGTTACCATTTAACCAAAATGAACCAGTATCCCATCCATATTATAATAACATTCTGTAGAGGCAATGAATTTCCTTTTTTCGTTTTCTTTTTATATTATTTATCATTTTACTTTAAAGTCATTATCTTGGTTTGGTACCCAGAAAATGATAATTCCATTCACAAGTTATGACAAAATTGAACAAGCGGACTCGTGATGAGATATCTTGTCTCATATTCAAGTGACTAAGAGCCATTATATTGGTTTGGTTGCCAATAGTGATAATGTCAATTCTATTAGTTTCCTATGATCATGGTAAGAGGACTCGTGATGAGGCCTCTTAAAATTTAAGTTTTTTTTTATTTTTGAATTACACATTGATTTTTTTTTTTAAATAAATGGATGGAGGGGTTTCATTTACTCTTTACAAGTCTTGGATGACCTCTTTAAGTAAAATATGCTAAAGACTTCATAGTAATTTCTGCTTTCGTAAAGATAACTTTTCAAAACCAATTCACAACAAATAGCTTTTTAAAAGAGTTTCAAACCAAAAGATTTCAAAACTAAATGATTATCTTATTTCAAAGCTTTAAAATAGATTCAATACATAGATTCCAATTTAAGTTTTTTCTTTCTAAATTGTTCCTTAAATCAATTTAACAATTCAAAAATAAAGAAACTTCCAATGTGTTTTTCAAAAGCATAGTGTTTTTAATAACAAAAGGAAATCATATATATAAAAAATATTTACATGTTGTACAAATGAACTCATGTTCTTTTCAAGAAAAATATTTTTTGAGTATAAGTCCATTAACAGGAAGAATTTCCTTCTTCCCTTGTAAATCCCACAAGATGAAGTTTGATGCAGCTATCTTTTCAAAAATGTGAAAGGTACCAAGACAAAGTTTTTGAAATTTTGTATAGTTTCCTTTGTCGTCATGCACTTTATCCCATTTCAAAACTAAGTCTCTGATTTCAAATTTTTTTATCTTTCATTGAATTGACATTAAATGAAGCTTTGACAAATTTTCGATGGTGAGCATGGAATAGCTTAGCTTATTTATTTCTTCTTCTTGCTTTAGGATTTGAGACATTTGTAATTCTAAAGTAGAAGAAGGTTGTTCTTCAATAAAATGAACTAGGGTTCATGAGGGGAGAGCTAGATTTGGAGGTAGGATAGCGTCTTTCCTGTATACAAAATGAAAAGGAGAAGTACCTATTGAGGTTTTCTCGGTTATATTATCAACCCATAAAGAAAATATTAAACCTTTGTGCCAGTTGTTTTGATTTTGGTTGATAGTTCGTTTGATGATCCTTATAAGATTTTTATTAGTTGATTCTGCTAAGGTATTTCCCTGAGGGTAATAATTTGTAGAATACTTAAGTTTAAATCCTCTCTTTAAAGCAAATTCGGTCATTTCATTTCCAAAAAAATAATAAGCATTGTCAAAAATAAGAGCGTGAGGAATACCGAACCTAGTAATAATGAATTGATCAATAAATTTAATGATGCTCTCAGAATTGTCTAGCTTTAGAGGTATTGCCTCTACACATTTTGTAAAAAAATCTATTGTAGTCAAAATGTACTTATGTTGTTTGGAATAACGAGGAACAATCTCACCTATTATGTCCAGTCCCCATTGCTCAAAAGGTTGTTCTATGTTAACTGGTTGCAAGGGCATGGAAGGTTTCATTTGTCTTCCTGAAGTGGTCTGACAATTTTTTTCATCTTCTTACATGATACATGCAGGTATCTTTGAATAAAGTTGGTGAGTAATATCCAACATGCATAATTTTGTAATTCATTGTATCTCCATTATAATGTCCACCTGTCGATCCATAATGAAGTTCCTGTAAGACCTTTTCTACTTCAGTTTTTCCCAAACATATTAATAAAACATAATCATAAATTTTCCTAAATAACACATCATTGATGAGTTGATATTGATTTGCTTTCAATCTCAAGGATCTCTTTTTCTTAACATCTAGTTGAAGTGGACCATTACCATTTTTCAAATAAAAGATTAAGTCAACATATTGAGAAGTAGTACTAACAGGAAGTACCTATGTGATTCGTTAAATATTACATTTTACTTTATCTATTGATGTATCATTCTTTCTTGTGACTAACCTGCAAAAACCATGACCTTTTACAATTTTAGAGGGTTTGATTTCTATATCATATTCTTGTAATGCAGTAACCCAGTTAGCTATATTTTCTCCTAACTCCTTTTGAATAAGCAATTGGCTGACTATTGAGAAAGGAACAATAACTTTAACGAGAGTTTTTAGAAGAAGAGGTCTAAAATATTTGATAGCTTTGTAAACTTCAAAGGCTTGCTTTTCTACTCCTGAATAATTTAATTTAGCTCCTTGAAAATTTAAGCTGAAAAACGCAATAGGAGCTTTGACTTCCTATTCATTTGGTGGTGTTAAGACCGTTCCATAGGATAATTCAGAGTCAAAAGTATATAAAATAAATTGATCAGAAAAAATGGGAGTTGATAGACAAGGGGCATTAATTACAGCTTGTTTGATTGGTTTAAATTCTTCTCTTTCATGATCACCCCATTTAAAAAGTGAATCTTTTTTATCATTATTTGTAAGGGTAGGAAAGTTTGAGAAATTTCGGGGACAAATCCCCTAACAAAATTGATTTGGCCAAGAAAAGATTGCATTGTTTTTTTGGTATGTGATAATGGAATTTTTTAAATTGTTTTAATTATTTCTGGATCAATACAAATTCCATGTTTAGATACAAACAAACCAAGGAGTTTACCTTCATTAAGAGCAAAAAATGATTACTTTGGGTTTAGATAAATTCCATACATTTTTCATCTTTCAAATATCTGTTTTAAATCATGCAAATGATTATTTATTTTCTTTGAATATACAGTAATATTATCAAGATATGCCACAACAGTTTTATTAATCAACCCTTTCAAAGAAATGTCCATCACTCTCTGGAACATAGCTTCTGCATTCATTAATCCAAAACACATTTTTTTGATATGCATATGTTCCCCACTTTGTTCTGAATGTAGTTTTTAATCAGTCTTCTAGATGAACAAGGATTTGATTATCTCCTAAAAATCCATCAAGACATTAATTTAGAACCAACAACTGATTGTAGAACTTGTTCCATTGATGGGAGGGGAAATTGTCGTTTTGACATGCCTTATTTAAATTCCTAAAATCAATACAAATTTTAATATCACCATTATTCTTTCTAATTGGTACAAGATTGGAAACCCATTTGGAATGTCTCACTAGAAAGATGATTTTGGATTTTAAAGGTTTATTCAACTCACTTTTAATCTGGGTTTCCAAATTCGAATGTATCTTCCTATTTTTTTCCTAAATGGGTTCTACATCTGGTACCATTGGGATAATGTCTTAAATGATGAAGGCATCGTATGTTCTTAGATCTTGATAATTCCAAGAAAATACGTCTTTATATTTCTTTATTAGATGAATAAATGCATTTCTTTCTTCAAATGAGAGACCAAGACCTAAGCTAATATTTTGCGGTTTTATATCAGATCATAGGTTAACTAATTCAAATCTCAAAGTTGAACTTTGAAGTTTCCAATTGTTGACCTTTTTAAATCTGTCTTCAAGATTATAAAGATCCTAAAGCTTAGCTACAGGTTTTTGTTAGAGCATTTTTTTCCTTTGATTTATTCAATTGAGAATCATGGTCATCCTCATGAATTACTTCGTCAAGAAAGGATACTTCGGATGTTAAAAATTATAAGATATATCTATCATCATTGAATACTCGCCAGTTGGTAACATTATCGGGAATGGGTGGGCGAAAAATCAACTCTATAGAAAATCTGTCTGGACTAAAATCTTCAAATGGGATTAATTTAGATGCAACATTGGAAAAAATATCAGCACTCGCATTCTGTATTCTTGTTATTGGATAAATATTGAATGCTACAAAATGTGAAGTAAGATTTCGAATTAAGGATTAATAATGCCTAAGGTGATTTGAAACACAATGGATATTTTTTTTGACTTGTTTTATAATGATTTCGGTATCACCAAAGATTTTGAAGATATTCAACAGTAAGATTTATCACTTTATACAATCCTTGTACTAATACTTCATATTCTACAATATTATTAGTACATTCAAATTCTAGATTACATCCCAGCATAGCTTTTTTCACCAGTAGGGCTTATTAATATACATCCATCTCCCGCACCTTCACTAGATTTAGATCCATCAAAATAAAGCGTCCAAAATAAAGATTCATGTTTATTTACAACATTAATACACCTAGTCAAATCTGTTTGTGAATAATTTTCAATTTGAGAAGAAACAAAATTTTCTAAAAAAGGAGATTCCTAGGTTGTACAACTTCCAAAGAAAGATTCCAAAGAATAATTGCCAAGGATGTTATTAGTAAAAACTACAGGCTCATTCTCTTCATCCAACTCTGTAACTGAGTTTTTTACATCCTTTTCTTTGTCTACCCAAATTTGATTTGGTTTGTGGTTGTAAGGAAGCCATATATGTGACCATTATGTGGTGAAATAACCATGTAATTTCTGAAACCAATCCCTACTCAAGATAAGACCGTAAAATTCAGGAATACCAACAATCAATATCTCAATAATTTGACAAACCCTTGAATTTGAGGATAATCTTATTAAAATGGAAAATAATTCTTATAAGACCTTAACTTTGGTTCTATCTAATTGCACAATTGGCATACCATATTTTTCAAGCATTATGTTCAGTTTGAGACAAACTGAATATGGCACTATATTTGAAGAAGCACCTGAGTCTATGAGGAAATTGTGAACATTTTTATTGAAAATCTCAAAGGTTCATGAAAAAGGAGGGGTATGAGAATTGGACCAATATCCAATTAAAATTGCATTTGAGTCATTAATCTTGTTAGGAGTATCATCTGGAGCGTTTCCTTTTCCTAATGAGGCTTTCGCGGTTGGCAAAGGATATGTAAGGACAACATTTAATTCTCTGAGAAAAAACTTTTGTTGTTGCTTAAGTTTACTTACCTCATACATGGAAATATTAGCTTTCACTTTCTTCATATCTTCCACAATATTATACTCTATATCTTTATCAGAAACAATAAGAGTTTTTGATGTAGAAGGAGAATTGGAAGAGGATGGGATGGATTCAGTAGATTTGGGAGGAGATTTCTTCGTTGTGCTTGTATCCTTATTAACATGAGTAACTGATGTTTGTTTTTCACTTGAAGTAGGTGGATCAATGGATTTTTTACTCCTAGTCTCTACAGGTAACGCTTCTTCTTCCTTATTTTCCAATGTAGTGAGGTTGAAATCCCATAATCCATGTGCTTCGACCAGCTCTTCTTCTTCTTGGAATTCATCGACAGATAATGTTGTTTCTTCCTCTTCCTCCTCTTGATTAGATTCAACATTTGATATGACATTAGGAGGTTGAGGATTTGATGTTTGGGATCTCCTAAAAGATCGAAAAGGTTTTTTAGAAGACTCAACTACCTATTTTTTGATATCTACCATGTCATTTGACATCCATTTAAGAACCTTTTTAAATCCTTCAAAGTCAAAGGGATCTTTAGGAGTTTCCTTCTTTGGTTCCTCCTTTAAAGTCACATTCTTAGGTTTCCTCTCTTCTTGAGCAAATTTCTTTTCTAAGGCAACAATCCTTTTTTCTGCAACTATTGACTCTTTCATATTATCAACTAAAGTGGCTATATTAGCCCTATCTACAAAAATTGTGATATTAGAAGGAAGAGCATAAATATGCCACTCAATTTGAACATCAACACTAGGTTTAGAGGTAACTACAATTTTATTTAACAGTTTATCAAACCTAGAATTGAAATCTTTGATTTAGTCATTGAGGTTGGCTTTAAGATTGGATAGATCATTGATTAGAGTTGTAGTTGTGTGATCATCACCAAACTTAGTAAAAATTTGTTCTTCAAATATATCCCAACTAGTGATAGATGCTGGTGGTAATGAGAAATACCACGAACCTACAGATCCTTGAAGGGTATATAGGAATAATCTTACTACACATTCTTCCTCTACTACTCCATTGAGATTAATGGTGAGCATAAAATTATGGAGATGTTCTTCAACGGGATGTCCATCGCTAGGATTGAACTTTGGTAACCATGTTTCAGGATGCTTAGGTAGAGGATGGATAGATGCTACCATCTGAACAACTCCATGAGTAGTCCATGGTCTAGTTGTTGGTGGGTTTTTTTGCCTACCTACCATTATGGGAATTTGAATATAAGAAGTCTTAGTAGTACAGGAAGTTGATTGTGTGCAAAAAGTAGCCCCTGTGCTAGTACTACTCGAACTAGCACCTGTTGGTTGGGAATGGGCAATAGGGATAAATGGATTGGTTGGATGAGAAGAAGTTAATGAGACGGAATGAAATAGAGGTGTTTTTGGTGGAGATGAAGACAAAATATCAATAGTGGATGATTGAACTTCAAAATTTTGGGTATTTCTTCAATGGGAAGGTAAGGGGAACTCGAATGGAGTTACCTCAAATTATCACTTTGAGAACGAGTTAAAATACGTGAAGTGAGAAAGGATGATGATACACTACCTTCAGATAACTCAAAACGTAGAGCCGTTTCTTGGGAAATAGAGATCCCTTTTAATTTTTCAATTAAATTCTGAACTTCAAGTAACTCCTGTAAAGGAGGTTGATTAGTTGTCTTAAGGCGTGTACTAGAAGATTTAGTTACAACTTCTGGTCTAGGGGTAGGATATTTCGAGTGAGATCTGGAAGTTGGGGGAGATTTTTAGGGTGAATGACTCTTTAGATGACCTTTTGATTTGGTATTAGAATTTATTACCATTCATAGTTGGGGGCCCTCCTTCTAGCACCAAAAATGTTGAAGGCTAGAACTTGCCTACCTCAACATTGGGGAACACCACCTGGTCAAGAGCTTAAAGCAACTCTTTTTCCATTGAAATTAATGGGTCCGACTAGGTATAAAGGGACCAGTTTCTCATTTTAAAGAGATTTAATATAGTAACATAATGAAAACTGATGAAATGATTTTATAGCTAATGATAAAATTACTAAATAAACTTATTCTACTTATTCCTGGGATAGTACATCTTTGTATGTGATTCAAAGAAATATTTCACAAAGTATATAACAATATAGATCATTCAATAATTTGATGAAAATAAAGCATATATTATAAACTAGATTAATTAAATAGTCAACTAATTTAGTTATTTAAAATTGAATCACAAAAAAGATTTCATTATTGCATACATAATCACAAATCATTCAATTTTACACATCAATAGTGATAATGACTGATTGTTTTCAAAGCATTTATATAATGAAATAACCACAAGGGCTTCAGTGGGGGAGAAATACCATACCACGTGCATTCATATTGGGGGATATATATTGAGTAAAAAACAACATAATATATTGATCATATAATAGGGGGTAAAGGGTTTTTATATTGGCAGGTATAAAAAATGGAGTTGAAAGTTAATGAAAAATATAAAGGGGAATAAAAAATGTTAATGAAAAAATGGATACCTATAATATCTAGTGAAAGTATGGTTTTTCTAAATTGGGAAGGTGTATTGGGTTTGTATTAGTAGGGAGTTAAATAATGTGATTTTTAAAGGTATTTTCCAATATGTAGTCAAATTAAGGGTATTGTTTAGTATGCCATGAACGCACGTGCTATGTCGGAGGTTCATTGAGTGAAACAACCGTAGAAATAATGCGTAAGAGATTCACTATCTAATTCAGTAATACATAACGATAACATAAAGATAATAGTACCTGATGCATTAGCGCTTTGTTTATAAAAAAGATAGCTTTCAGACTTAGCTTCTTAATTAAATAACTTTGGATCAAAAAATAGTGCAAGTTCAAAGTTGTCTTCTCAAAATTCGGGATCCCTTTTTAAATGCATGAAGGGGGTTTAAATAACCTATTAATATTACAAAAATAGTAAACTTGAAATAAAAGTGTTCAAAAAAGCTTCAACAAACTAAGCTATGATAAAGGACAACTTAATTAGTGATATGTTGTAAAAAGAACTCATGGTTGTGCTCTAGATCGATTCTTCATCTGCTCTCTGAGATTATATATGTCCATGAGCTTCTTTAGCTAAGGGGATGTATAGGTTTCATGTGCATTTGTCCCGTAAACACTACATCACTAAGTGTTGGAAGAAATTGTATTGTTGCATTTGAGAGACACCTTAGCATGATCCACTGACTATGAGGCTTCACTAGAAAATGCCAATAACATTCAAGGTTCGCTTGTGATAAACTCTGAATGTCTTGAACCCTATTTTTAGATGTTTCCTACCAAGATTGTTTTAAAGCTTTGACATCTGGTAAGGGTCTTTTAGGCATTACTGAATTACATTGGCTTGCAATAAGGTATCTATAATGTACTCGATGAAATTTGAGGCAAGATTTTTGGCTATGATAATAGTTGTTTCTACCCATTTCATTTTGATATCTGAGTCACCGAAAATGATATCCTTTTGTGATTCTTCAATTCGAGGAAGATCAGATGATATTCCCTGAGCACTGTCTTGCCAATACATATACTCATAAATTTTCTCATCGATATCTTCGTAAGAGGTCCTCAAATGGGACAGTTGATTTACTAAAGAATCATTGGTCTTTGACAAGTCATGAATTAAAGCCAATTTGTGACAAAATATAGCATGTTGCTTTGCTAGGAGTATGTCCAATTCTGATGCCTTTTTGTGGACTTCATTTATCTCTAGCTTTTCCCTCAGCTGGTTTATCCTTTGTTGCAATTGCAGTATTTGTTCATCCTTGTCCTTCACTTCATATCGAAATTGTAGTTTTAAATCATTGCAATTTTTCTTTAACTTAGTCAGATTTTCTTGCCATTGTTGCTCAATCACTTGCTTTTCAATTTGGAAAGTTTGTTCTAATTGAACAATCCTTTGATCTTTTTCTTTCATTAGCAGTTGTATTTATGCATCTTTATCAATGGTAGCACTAGCATAAGCTCTTGTGAATGGAGATAATCCATTCAATTCCTCGCTAGTGGTTGTTTGAGCTCCTTTCCAAAGAACTTTAAAAGGAGTCTCATTTGTAACTAGTTCTTGCAATTGCTCTAAATTTCTTCTCTTCCTTGACGTGCTCATTACTAGTTTATGCTTTGGACTGTAAAATACGTCCAACGACGGGATTTCTCCAATTTTGAGGACTACCTTGGCAGTAGGGAATGCATGAATTATTTCCATATCATCAACAACAACTGATTGATTGAAAATCTCAGCATTAATGTTATTCTCGGGAGTTTTAGGAATAATATTCCCTTGGGAAGCCTCAACATTAAATGAGGTTATCATTGTAGTTTATGGAACCTATTTGATCTCTGTGTTGACTGTAACCTGTTATGCTTGTATATTTTCCTAGATACCTGTAACTCGAGTTTCTTCTATTGTCAAAACATGATTGAACTCCTCCCATACTTCATCTAATTTCTTCTCCTCTTTAATTTCGATTATTTTCTCAACAACTATAGTAGCTGTTTAGGAGAATTGGGTAAAAATTGGAGCTATTGAAGAGGAAGTTGATGCACCTGAAACTTCTGAGTTCTGTCGAAATTATCTTAACAGGGATTCTGGAAAATGGGTTATTCTTCGCTAACGACATTGACTGAATCTAGTGAATTTGTCAGGACTTAGATGATCCACTACCAATTGTTCTACCATATAATACTCCGGAACAATTTTGAACAAATCATTGAACTTGTAACCTCCCTTAAAAAAGGTTTGAGCTTAGCTTGTGTTGTAACATATTTCGCTACACCATTAGGATCATATGTCCTATTTAATATGGTTGGAAAACTAAATGTTTTGAAGTGTTCAATTTCAATTAAGGAATGTTGGAAACTCTCTAAGGCATAGGTACCACAAGAGATAGGAAAACATGGCTAGGCAAATTTCTTGGCATCTTTAGGTACTTTAGTTAAGCCCTTACCAATTGTTTGATAAGCGACTTCCTTGGCCAACAATTTATTTGGGAAAAAAAGGGGCAAAACATGAGGATGGGAAAGTCTATAGAAAACTCGAATGTAAGTAAATGAATCTTCTCCAAACCACTTTCCTATCAGATTTAGGTCTTTATTGGCTTCTATAGTAAGTCCAGGGGATTTTTTCAAAGACCTCTTGGTGGATAGGGAGCATGACCTAATGAAAATTTTTGTAGAAGTGAGCATGGTATTTGGTTTCTCAAAGGATATCAAGATAAATAGATATAGGACTAGGAAATTGGTCTACCCATTTCCGTCCAAGAGATTAAAATCATAAGAGAAGCAAATTGCGTCCGTGACATAAGTTCTCATAAAGAAAGGAGGAGCTAGTATTTCAAGAAAATCACGCTTCTGTTGTAATTGCGGATTTCAGTGGTCAAATGGTTGGATAAAATAGTCACCCAATCCATGATGTATGCATCAGAAGAGGCTTCTATCAATGACACCCATTCTTCGAAGAATTTATGCATATTTGGATAACCATAAAGGTGACAGAACATAGCAGTAATATGAGAGAAAGGGCCAGGAATATAGGCTAATGAATACATATGCTTATCCTCTCACTTGTGTCTGTTTAGGTATCTCCTCCATTCTCTGATCTGCTCTGTAGGGTTCAAATTCTCTTGCATGAATTTTTGGACAAATTGTGTATCATATTTCTTCTGAGGTTGAGATAAATGATACATTTTCCTTAGATCCTCATCTTTAAAAAATCTAATAATTGTATTTTTTCAGAGTTATAAACATTCTGTCTGCAATGTCTAGATGGTCAACAACCCATCCTACCATATCCGTATATGGTAGAATTTTGGGGCAGGCAACAATTCTGTGAAAAAATGAATTGACCACATCATTCCTTGCATCGCTGTTACTTGGAGGAGAATCGTTAATAGTAGCAGCCTATTTCACAATTATTGTTGGATTTTCATCCTCAAATAGTTTGTATATTTCCTCCCAGGAGGCATATCCTGCATCCAGAGTGCATGTAGTATCTATAAACAATGGATACATCTCAGACACTTCTTCAAGGGGAAGATTGGTTCTTGTTGTATTACAAACTTCCTGCTCACCTTGATTATTCTTGACATGTCCTTTAACTGCTCTTTATTGGAATTTACCTATAAAGAAATAGACCAAGGTAAGCAATAAGAGCTTCGAAAAATGCAAAGATCATATCAATTCAATGCGAGTTTTATGGAAAATCCTTTCACATTAACTCAAATTATTACAAATCATCAAAAAGCCTCGAAATTAGAACTACACAGAGGGGTTATTTAATTTCCAAATGTTTGTTCACGTGACACTGAAACTTTTCATTATATCATAGAATCTTTTATCGGTGTTTGGTATCGGGTGATATTAACATAACTCAGCAATCTACGATTTCTGAAAAACATATAGCTATGGGAATCTATATTAGCGAAATACTGGAGTTTTAACTGAATACGATATCGACATCCGTTAATTGATGGAATGCGATATCACCTTATGACAGATTGTGATATTGGTTTCGAATTTTCATATTTCAGCATTTCGTAATTTTGCATTTTCAGCTTTTTGGCATTTTGCTTATTGGTTTTTCGCAATCGAATTTTCATTGTTTTTCTATTCTTTGAAACCACCGATACTACACGTAGGTTTTATTAAGACCAAATCTTTTTATGGCATTTCATTTATTTGTTATGATTTCGGGATTTCTAAGACTTGTAATTTATTTCCTTACACTACGAAAGGATTTCTAAAGGGGTTTATGCCCCTTTTCATAGAATTTCTTGTTCTTTTCAAAAATCAAAGAGTAAATATAAAACTTATCCTATTTTATCTAAACAAGGAAGGATTATATCCTAATAAATTTAAGGGGTCCCCATTATTCTTTCTCCTAAGTCTAAATATAATGGGGGGTTGTTGAGTACCACAACAGAATGTAGCAATTATTTTTATCAAAATCTTATAGGAAGCATTACATAATGAAATGGGGTGAAACCTATTGAAGGTTGATGCACTGGACTCCTTGTGAATCAGGGTTAAAAATGTTGAATTCGTTCCTTCACCTACCTTACCCTTTAACTTGGCCCGATTGAGCATTCTAGTTAGATCTTTCTTAATCAAAGGCCAACGAGCTCGGTAGAAATTTGTTAGGACACCATCAAGACCTAGGGCCTTATCGGGTTCCATAGACCAAATTGCATCTATGAATTCATCTTTCGCTATCTCTTGCATTAAATATCAATTCTCTTCTTTAGTGATCTTTCGAAGGAAGGGGGACATAAATTCTTTAGCCTTCCAATTATTCAAAACTCCCTTTGAAGAAGATAGAACCCGAGAGTGGTTGAAACTATCCTCTTTTATCTCTGGGAATTTTGAGATTATTGGCTTTCCTTCTAGAGTGATCTCCTTGAACCTATTCCTTAACTCCCTTGCCTTGGTCTACTTGTGGAAGAACAACATTTTTTGATCTCGTGCCTTTAGCCATATGCTTTTGGGCTTTTGTATCCAGAGCTCTTCTTCCTTCCTATTTTCCCGGAAGATATCAATGTTTAATAATCTTCTCCCTTTCTAGATGTCATTTCTGCACTTTGTTGCTTTCCATTATAGTTATATGCTACTCCATATCCTTTAGCATATCTACCCTTCTCCTTCCTGGTGGAACATACACTTCTTTTTCCCATGTTCTCAATGCTTGTTCACCATCTTTATTTTGGATTCCCAATAAAGGTTGAGGATCCAAGCACACTTGTGCTCCATGCTTGTGAAATTAAATCCTTGATCCCCTCGTCTAGCAACCATCTAGAATTAAATCTGAAGGGGATAGGCTCTAGATCTTTCTTTTCTTCCAAGACCAGGGAGATTGGGTGATGTCTAACCCACTTGAAGCCAAAATGGAAGAAAAATCATCCAAACCCTTGAGGATCTACGAACTATGTATTAATAATCGGTCTAGTCGGGCTGCAATATGACTAGAACCACTTCTTTCTTTCATCCATGTGAACTTAACTCCTTTTCATGATGTTGATTATGTTCCAATCTAGAATGAGTTCCTCCATGTGTTTCTCTAATGGATCTTCACACAATATTTCTACCTCTTCTTTTAGTTGAAAATAGTGTAGTATTGAAGTCCCATCCAATGATAGAGCTATGATTTTAATTGTCATTCTTTATCTTGAGTAGTTTGTTCCATAAGTCTAACTTTTCCCTGTATGTAGAAGGGGCATAGACATTTATTACTCTAATCCTTTCCTTTGTGTCCTTCCTTTCGAAAATAATAATGGTGATCCAATGCAAATTTCTTATGCATTAGCTCTAGGAGAATTGAATTCTATTGCATAAAATACCCAGTCCTCTAGAGGCTCCTTAAGATCTCTATCTGACTCCATCACTATTCTTCTAGAATGTTTTTGTTGCATTCATTAAATAATCTTATTCTAATTTAGTCTCATGCAGAGAAATAATAGAGGGATTTTCCAACTTAATTAGATCCTTAACCAAGAGGGCTTTCAAGGGACCTCCCAATCCCCTCATATTCCAAGAGAGAAAATTCATAATTTAGAAGGTGAGAGAGCTTTGGAACCTCCCTTTGTTGACCCTGTTGCACTTTTACTTCTATAGGATTTTAACAAGTCTAAGAGCTGCACTTAGTTTACCAACTTCTTATTTTACTCAGTTTCATTCTCCTTGATCTCCTCCTTGGAATGCCTTCCCTTTTTTGTAGTAGTGCTCCTAGTCTCCTAACTGCTTGCTTCCTCATTTCCTCTTTGAGTCAACCTAATATTCCTTTTCATTAATTTTCTTAGGTTTTCTTGAGGATCTCTAGCACCTTTTGGAGGGGACACGAGGTTAGCTAGCTCATAGATGACAGGGCCACCTTCAACGTGAGAAGGGATTGACATCGATGATGACTAAATCTATTCGGGAGTGCCCTCCTTCTGAGATTCATTGATTTCCCCTTCTTCATAAAAAAACATCCTCATTGTTCTTCGCTACACGCAATGGTTGGGGATATTGAACCATCTCTTCCAGCTAGAATTTTTATGAGGATTACAAAACTCCGAATGGATTTGTAGGCGAGTATGGGATGTTATTATTAAAATTTAAATACTTAATGTTTATCAAACCTCTGTTATTTCCTACTTTTCTATGGGTCTGACAGTGCTTTGTTTGATTTTCGATGAGAGTCTCACTTTTGTTTACTTGAGCATTCTTGTAGTCCTAGGAGAAATGCGGGTATTCATAATAGACCTGAAACTTGAAGGGGAGCTACTTAGAGTCCAGAATTTGATGATTCTTCCAACGTCCCATCATGAGGAATATCTCTGTAGGAAGTCCCTTGTCCAAGTGTACCTCAAAACAATTTTTTGTGCATGCAAACTAGCCTTCCTTTGTCTTGGCTCTATCAATATATTTGCCTACCCCATTACCAATAGCATGAAGACACGTATCGCTCTAATAGGACAGAGGGTGTAACGCACACAAGGAAATGGTGCATTCGGGAGAAACGGGCTCGCCCTCTGGGCGTGTTTAACCAAGATTTGGAGGTGTTGGTGATGGGCGCACGATGGACGGGTGGACGACTCGGTCGGGTGAACCGACGAGTTGGAGAGCACCCAGGCAAGGGTGGCAAGCTAGTTAAAATGGGTGAGAGAACACACTTGGTGAAAATGGTTAAGTGTGGCGATCCCGCAATTATATATGGGTGGGCGGTCTCGCAAGCAGGCGCCCTACCCGTGGGCCGACATGTTAGGAGGGTGAACAGCCGAAAGGTTGGGTCGGCTTGGCCATAAGACGAAGTCCCCACCTTGGCATGACCATATAAATATGTGATGACAACCATTTGCAAATCAACGAATGGGTGGAGTCATCGCAAGTCTAGATGAGCTCGTGGTGGAAGGTGAGCTGCCTTGGGCGAGGAAGTGATGAGCCCGCATGACGAGTGCTCATTCTGAATGACTGAATAGCGCGAAGATGAGTGATGGTAAATGCAGGGCATGCAAACTTGGAAAGCGAGTCCGTAGGTTGCACCGCTAGGCAAGAGGCTAGACTCGACGAGTTGGGTGACATGGGCAGGGCGACCCGGTGAAAGGGTGCATGCCGGTGGAAGTTGTGAACAAGTTGCGAAGGCAGTAAGTTTGTCAAACAACGAATGGTGGTTGGTGGTGGGGTGACTCGTGGTGAGCACGCCCACAGTGAACATGAGATGGGAAAAGTGCGATAGGAATTAGGTCGAATGTAATCTCGTGCATGGTGTACTCGGTGAGGCTGAATAGTGCAACGACCAGAGGTCGAGCTGCACAATAATCGAACTTTGTGTAAAACGCCGATTGGAGTGTTTTTTGCTCTCAGTTATTTATAAAACAACAGAATTTAATATAAATTCTTATATTGCATATGAATTGTGTCTTCTGTTGTAGAATGTTAATTTAATGTATTCCGCACATTAAATGAATTTAACATGTTAATAAGATGAATGTTAGGCGTAGTTCGGGAAACAAGTTAACGATGGAAAAAGTTAAGTGTTTGGCTAATGCCGCACATTGGGAAATTTGTGAAAAAAGAATTGAGGGCGTGACAGATGGTATCAGAGGAAATTGCAGAGACCAGGTATGTATGCAGTCTGAAGTTATGGAAAAGAAATCATGGATTCATAGTCTGGGTTTCATAGACTTGGTGGTTCATGGCAAGACCATTCAAGCGCTGGTGGACATGGGGGCCACACATAACTTCATGATGACACGGCTAGCAAAAGAAGTTGGGCTGATGATTTTCCCATCAGATGTGGAAGTCAAGGCAGTGAACTCAAGAGCTAGAGTGGCAGGTTTGGCACACGAAGTGCCTGTGTAGATCAAAGACTGGCAAGGTTGATTGGACTTCACGGTGATGGAGATGAATGATTTTGACATGATATTGGGGCAGGATTTCTTGAAGGGAAATAGAGCAGTTATTGTCCCCTTCTGTGATGAGGTTATGTTGATTGGAGGATCACAGACTTGGACTTTGCCTACTCATAAGCAAAGGAAGGAAGTCAAGGTGCAACATGTTTCTGCACTGAGTTTGGAGAAGGCTATGCAGGAATTAGATGTGGAGACATATGTGACAGTTGTCAGAGAAGTCGATAGCGATGATGGAGTGGGGGTGCCTATTCCAGCTGATATTTCTGAGGTGCTGGCCAAGTATGCAGATTTGATGCCCAATGAGCTACCAAAGAAACTTCCACCAAGATGTATGGTGGACCATAGCATTGAGCTTGAGCCAGGAAAACAACCTCCGGCTAAAGCTCCTAATCAGCTATTAGGACCTGAATTGGAGGAATTGAAATGACAGTTAAAGGAGTTAACTAATGCAGGTTTCATTTGGCCTTCACGGCCCCCCTATGGAGCTCTAGTATTGTTCCAGCGGAAGAAAGATACGAATGAGTTATGGATGTGTTGTGATTATCGTGCTCTTAATAAGCAAATGATAAAGAACAAATATCCTTTGCCATTAGTTGCAGATTACTTCAATAAGCTTGCAAAAGCCCGAGTGTTTTCCAATATGGACTTGAGGCATGGGTATTATCAGGTGTGGATAGGGAAAGGAGATGAGGGGAAGGCTATGATCGTAACAAGGACTGGAAGCTTTGAATTCCTTGTTATGCCATTCGGGTTGTGTAATGCTCCTGCCACATTTTGCACTTTGATGAATGATGTACTACGTCCATACTTGGATTCGTTCGTAGTAGCGTACTTGGACAACATCGTGGTGTATAGTGATAACATGGAGGATCATAAGAGGTGCTTGGCTTTGGTGTTTGAGGCACTGAAGAAGAGTCAGCTGTACTTGAAGAAGTCAACGTGTGTGTTTTCCCAAACCAATATTTTGTTCCTTGGAAACATTGTGGGTCAAGGGTACATACGGATGGAGCCGAACAGGGTGAAGGCAATCAAGGATTGGGTTGAACTGAAGAGTGTCCATGATATGAGGGTGTTTTTGGGCATGACCAACTACCAACGAAAGTTTGTGGATGGGTATTCCAAAGTAACATCATCACTGATAGACCTTCTGAAGAAGGATAAGCGATGGAGTTGGAGGGACAAATTTCAGATAGAATTTGATGATTTGAAGAAGAGGATGGTTTCAGCACCGGTACTGAAGTTTCCAGACTTTGAGTGACCATTTTAGGTACACATAGATGTTACAGATTTTTCCATAGGAGGGGTTCTTATGTAGGATGGGCATCCAGTGGCGTACGAGAGTCAGAAGTTGCAGGATAGAGAATGGAGGTATCCAGACCATGAGAAGGAGATGATTGCAATCATCCACTGTTTGCAAGCATGGATACATTACCTGATTGGCAAGCCTTTTGTTGTCAAGACTGACAATGTTGCAGCAAGTTATTTTGTATCATAACCAAAGCTATCAGTGAAGCAGGCTCATTGGTAGGACTTCTTGGCAGAGTTCGATATGTCTATTGAGTACCATCTGGGTAGAATCAATGCGGTTGCAGATGCTGTTAGAAGGAAGGGATAACTAGTAGCATTGGAGGGGGAGGAAGACCGGGTAGCACGAAGTAGGAGTCGAGTACAGATGACAAAAGAGATGTAGAATAAGCTCAAGGAAAGCATTGAGACTGATGCTTAGGCACAGAATCTAGTGAAGCAGATAAAGGAGTGGAAGACAGAGATGCTTTTTCTCTGAGATGGACTCTTGTTCTTTAGAAACTGACTCTATGTTCCAAAGTCATCTGGGCTTAGGAGGCACCTTTTGAAAGAATTCAATGATTCTCCGTGGGCCGACCACCTAGGGAAACGTCGTTCTTTGGCATTATTGGAGAGAGGATTCTTTTGGGAAAGGATGAGAGAGGGTGTGGAGGAGTATGTACATAAGTGCATCATTTTTCAACAAGACAAATCAAATACTCAAAGGCAGGGAGGTCTGTTGCAGCCTATACTGATTCCAGAGAGACCATGGATGAGTGCCTTGATGGAATTAATCACTTTCTTACCGCAGGTACAACGATAT
Organism: Pinus tabuliformis; assembly: GCA_031772625.1. Taxonomy (NCBI): domain Eukaryota; kingdom Viridiplantae; phylum Streptophyta; class Pinopsida; order Pinales; family Pinaceae; genus Pinus; species Pinus tabuliformis. The sequence goes on from CM062817.1 coordinate 608,498,566, forward strand.
AATAGGATCGTGGTCATGGTCGATCGCCTTTCCAAGTATGTTGTTTTTGTTCCAACAAAGATACCTTGTGGAGCTAAGAAGACTGTGGAGTTGTCCTTCAAGAACATAGTGAAGTATTGGGGAATGCCATTGAGTATTGTGTCGAACTGAGATCCGTGATTTAAAGGCAGATTTCAGACCACGTTATTCAATCTAGCTGGGACAGAATTGTTGATGAGTTCGAGTTACCATACGTAGACAGATAGACAGACTAAGCGAATCAACACATTGCTGGAGAAATACTTGAGACATTATGTAACAATTGATTAGAAGAATTGGCCTGAACTCTTAGATGTAGCTCAGTTCAGCTACAACATACAAAAGAGTTCTACGACAGGGTATAGTTTAGTCGAGCTGGTGAATGGGCAGATGCCAGTCGCTCCACATATCGTAGTGACAGGAGGTTTCTCGAGGAGTCCTCATGTGAAGAAGTTCATGAATGCTTGGGATGAGACCTTGGAGTTAGCATCGTCACGCTTGCACAAAGCTGCAAGGAGAATGAAGAAATGGGCAGATAAGGATAGGCAGGATGCACACTTCAGTGTGGGAGATATGGTTTCTCTCAGGATCACTGGAGACAGTTTCAGCCACCTAAGGGGACTGTTGGGCAATTTAATTGCTTAAATTGGTTTCATTAACTTATCAACTAGGGATACTCATAAGCTTGTGATGATGCCAGCAAAATATATGTAGGAGTAGGCAACTAACTCTATGTCTAACTAGATGATTTTTTTTATCAATATAATATGTAAGGGAAGAGACTCCTAATTGAGGAGGTCCTGGTTGTCCTTCCCTTCAATATTATAGCTTGAAAAGAAATCATTGATTACATAAAAGCAGAAACTTGAAATAAAGACAAGAGAATGAGTTTTTATTTTTGTTCAGACTCAAATAGAGAGAGGGACTAACTTAGTCCCTTGATTGTCCCCTTGTATACTGATCCAAACTAAACTAAGATTCATTCATAAGCATAAGAAATGAAATAACTTGAAACTTAAAAGCAAAAGAATGAATTTCAATTATCATGCAAATCAAATAGAGAGAGAGCCTAACTTAGACCCTTGGTTGTCCCCTCATATGCTGATAAGATTTTAATTTAAAACCCATCCATCAATCACAAAGAAATCCTCAAAAATCTAGGAAATTAAATGAAATAAGATATATTATGAAACAAAATGTTTCTTTTATCTTTTTAGAGTGAGCTCAATTCTCTTCAGAACAAAGTGACAAGCTATTCCATAAATTCATATACTACATTAACACAATTTATAACTAAAACCATAGAAAGAAAATTTATGTAAAATTAATCTTTATCCTATTCCATCATAAGTTGGATACATGCTCCAAGAGTCCTCCTTTTGGAATGGAGGAGGTGCTCCTATTTATACAAAAATTTAAGCAACTAACTCATTAATGGGGATCCACTAATCACTCATATGGTTACAACCAATATGAGACGCATATTCCTTTATCCATGATTTTTCTCCATGAAATATGCTTGAGCCCTATACCAAATCTCCTTCAAATCTTCAATAGAATTCGAATTTGAGTCTTGGAGGCCACATAAGAGTATCTTGGAACCTTCCAAATCACCTACACATGTCACCAAACTCATTCCACCTTTAGGTATAAGAAAATACATGCTATTTTTCTAACTTTTAATCATAAATTCACTTTAAATGCATAAAATAAATAACTTTGGAAAATGAAACTATGAACCCATATTGTAATGAAAATATAATGATAATGTGATGAAATGAGGTGACAAAATGAGGATAAAGGTGAAAATGGAGTGAAAATGTATGCTAATTTGGCGGCCCAACATACCCCCAAATTAAGTTATTGCATGTCCTCATGCAATCTATTGCATTGATTTACTTTAATCGTGATTTGATCTTTTGAATTGTCTTCCTTTTATATGAAATTTGGCTGATGTTAATTCTTATTTCATCTTCGCATAATCATTTGACAGCTTTGTTCCTTTTGCAAAGTGTCATTTTGAAAAATATTTGATTGCAACATATTAATTATTGTTGATTCTTGTGTGGAAACCAACTTTTATTAGTATTGGTTCTTGTGTAATAATACTTTTGTTATTTTTGTGTTGCACCAAAATATTTTGAAAACATTTAATCAATCATTCATTCTATGATCATCATTTACAAAACATGTAATTTTTTGAATCATAATGCAATAGTAGTTGTTTGGAAAAGTATGTTGGTTGGGATGGCATGTGTATAAAGGACATATATGACATATGAAAGGTGATATATCGTGAAATGTGAATATGAGGTATGAACATGAATTCCCCTTCCAACTAGAGATATGACAATGTGAAAAAGGAAGTGAGGAACTTTCCAAAGTTAGAATTTTAAGCATTTTAAGGAATTGCATGACTAAAAATTATAAAACCACATACCTTCATTTACCCTCAATGTACATGAGTTGTGGACGCTGAAGAGTGTGGCTGTCGAAGCTATTGAACCATGGAGTATGTAAACAAAGGAATTTGGATCTTCTTCTGTGTTCTTTTTGTTGATGAGAAGGGTTGAATCTTTATTGCTGTTATGACAAATTGATCTGCTGCAAACTTCTGAAATGATGTAGTCTTCAATCATTACAGCACCCAATGGTACAATTCTGATCATGCGAATAAATGTGTCGATGTCGAGCATGAAGAGAAGTCATTGGATTACCGACCATTGATGCATGTCGTTAACCAATGCGAGGCAACTCACCATTAATTTAAATGAGTGCCAAGGTACCTAAGTACATCCTGCGAAGGGCAAATAGATGAGTTGATGTCGAGCCACTTGCAAGATCCAATGATCAAGGGACATTGTTGTATTCCCTTGATTTTTGGTGAGAGATATTGTCATTAAGGCATAAAAGCCTCAAGGTACTACTAAGAACTCTATACTTGAACCTAGATAATGTGCTGATGTTGATAGGCCAAGACTTGTTAGAAGGGAGGCCTTAAGGAATCCTCCATCATCTAACTCGAGCCTAAAGCAATAATTTTGAAGAATTATGGATGAGAAATTTTGCAGTGGATCAAGGTTTATTTGGAAAAATGAAAAGGAAATGGAATGAATCAACTTTGTAGAGGAGCTGAATGTTTTTATTGATGGGTTACAGGTTAGTGAAAGTGACAGGAAAATGACTGTGAAGGAAAATGAATAATGGATCGAGGTTTTATTTGAAAACATGAAAATGAAAATGGGATGGAAAATTTATGGACTAAAGAAGTGGGAATGCAATGAGGTTTTTATTTATTGAAAAATGAGTAGAAATATAATGGCGAATGTAAAGGGAAATGAGGCGGATGTTTATTGACAGAAGAATCATGGATGCAATGGAGACACTGGCACCTGAAAGGCTTGCAAGTGATGGATCTGATCTAACATCATGTGCTCATGCATTGATGTTTCATCTTTGCTGCTGCTTTGATCATTTTCTTGTGAAAGAAATTTCATCTTTGAGAGGCTGATGTGATGGATATGATGACATTCTCCCCCTTGGCTTACCCAAAAGCATGTCCTCATGTTTGAAATAGGGTTTTAAAAGACACTGTTTGCTTGTGGTCATTTGTTTTGTCTTCCTCGAACCTGCAAAAACTTAGTACTTTTTCTACAATGAAATGTAACTTGGGCAATTTAATTTCTTAAATTGCTTTCATTAAATTATCAACCAGGGATACTTGTAAGCTTGTGATGATGCCAGCAAAATATATGCAGGAGTAGGAAATTAACTCTATGTCTAACTAAATGATTTTTTATTCAATATAATATGCAAGGGAAGAGTCTCCTAATTGACGAGGTCCTAGTTGTCCTTCCCTTCAATATTATAGATTGAAAACAAATCATTGATTACATAAAACCAGAAACTTGAAATAAAGACAAGGGAATGAGTTTTAATTATTGTCCAGATTCAAATAGAGAGAGAGACTAACTTAGTCCCTTGATTGTCCCCTCGTATACTGATCCAAAATAAACTAAGATTCATTCATAAGCATAAGAAATGAAATAACTTGAAACTTAAAAGAAAAAGAATGAATTTCAATTATCATTCAAATCAAATAAAGAGAGAGCCTAACTTAGACCCTTGGTTTTCCACCCATATGCTGATAAGATTTTAATTTAAAACCTATTCATCAATCACAAAGCAATCCTCAAACATCTAGGAAATTAAATGAAATAAGATCTATTATGAAATAAAATGTTTCTTTGATCTTTTGAGAGTGAGCTCAATTCTCTTAAGAACAAAGTGACAAGCTATTCCATAAAATCATATACTACATTAACACAATTTATATCTAAAACTATAGAAAGGAAATTTATGTAAAATGAAGCTTTATTCTATTCCATCATAAGTTGGATACATGCTCCAAGAGTCCTCCTTTTGGAATGGAGGAGGTGCTCCTATTTATACAAAAATTTAAGCAACTAACTCATTAATGGCGATCCACTAATCCCTCATATGGTTACAACCAATATGAGACACATATTCCTTTATCCATGATTTTTCTCCATGAGATATGCTTGATCCCTATACCAAATCTCCTTCAAATCTTCAAGAGGATTCGAATTTGAGTCTTGGAGGCCACATAAGAGTATCTTGGAACCTTCCAAATCACCGACACATGTCACCAAACTCATTCCACCTTTAGGTATAAGCAAATACATGTTATTTTTCTAACTTTTAATCATAAATTCACTTTAAATGCACAAAATAATAACTTTGGAAAATGAAACTATGAACCGATATGATAGTGAAAATATAATGATAATGTGATGAAATGAGGTGACAAAATGAGGATAAAGGTGAAAATGGAGTGAAAATGTATGCTAATTTGGCGGCCCAACATACCTACCAACTTAAGTTATTGCATGTCCTCATGCAATCTATTGCTTTGATTTACTTTAATCATGATTTGATCTTTTGAACTGTCTTCCTTTTATATGAACTTTGGCTGATGTTAATTCTTATTTCATCTTCGCATAATCATTTGCAGCTTTGTTCCTTTTGCAAAGTGTCATTTTGAAAAATATTTGATTGCAACATATTAATTTGGTTGGTTCTTGTGTGGAAACCAACTTTCATTAGTATTGGTTCTTGTGTAATAATACTTTTGTTATTTTTGTGTTGCATCAAAATATTTTGAAAAAATTTAATCAACCATTCATTCTATGATCATCATTTACAAAACATGTAACGTTTTGAATCATATTGCAATAGTAGTTGTTTGGAAAAGTATGTTGGTTGGGATGGCATGTGTATAAAGGACATATATGACATATGAAATGTGATATATCGTGAAATGTGAATATGAGGTATGAACATGAATTCCCCTTCCAACTAGAGATATGAAAATGTGAAAAAGGAAGTGAGGAACTTTCCAAAGTTAGAACTTTAAGCATCTTAAGGAATTGCATGACTAAAATTATAAAACCACATACCTTCACTTACCCTCAATGTACATGAGTTGTGGACGCTGAAGAGTGTGGTTGTCGAAGCTGTTGGATCATGGAGTATGTAAACAAAGTAATTTGGATCTTCTTCTGTGTTCTTTTTGTTGATGAGAAGGGTTGAATATTTATTGCTGTTATGACAAATTGATTTGCTGCAAACTTCTGAAATGATGTAGTCTTCAATCATTACAACACCCAATGGTACAATTCTAATCATGCGAATAAATGTGTTGATGTCGAGCATGAAGAGAAGTCATTGGATTACCGACCATTGATGCATGTTGTTAACCAATGCGAGGCAAATCACCATTAATGTCAATGAGTGCCAAGGTACCTAAGTACATCTTGCGAAGGGTGAATAGATGAGTTGATGTCGAGCCACTTGCAAGATCCAATGATCAAGGGACATTGCTGTATTCCCTTGATTTCTGGCGAGATAGATTGTCATTAAGGCATACAAGCCTCAAGGTACTACTAAGAACTCTATACTTGAACCTAGATAATGTGCTGATGTTGATATGCCAAGACTTGTTAGAAGGGAGGCCTTAAGGAATCCTCCATCATCTAACTCGAGCCTAAAACAATAATTTTGAAGAATTGCAGGTGAGAAATTTTGCAATGGATCATGGTTTATTTGGAAAAATGAAAAGGAAATGGAATGAATCAGCTTTGTAGAGGAGCTGAATGTTTTTATTGATGAGTTACAGGTTAGTGAAAGTGACAGGAAAATGACTGTGAAGGAAAATGAATAATGGATTAAGGTTTTATTTGAAAACATGAAAATGAAAATGGAATGGAAAATTTATTAACTAAAGAAGTGGGAATGAAATGAGGTTTTTATTTACTGAAAAAGGAGTAGAAATATAATGGCGAGTGTAAAGGGAAATGAGGCGGATGTTTATTGACTGAAGAACCATGGATGCAATAGAGACACTGGCACCTGAAAGGCTTGCAAGTGATGGATCTGATCCGACATCATGTGCTCATGCATTGATGTTTCATCTTTGTTGCTGCTTTGATCATTTTCTTGTGAAAGAAATGTCATCTTTGAGAGGTTGATGTGATGGATATGATGACATTCTCCCCCTTGGCTTACCCAAAAGCATGTCCTCATGTTTGAAGTGGGGTCTTTAAAAGACACTGTTTGCTTGTGGTCATTTGTTTTATCTTCCTCGAACCTGCAAAAACTTAGTACTTTTTCTACAATGAAATGTAAATTGGGCAATTTAATTGCTTAAATTGCTTTCATTAAATTATCAACTAGGGATACTTGTAAGCTTGTGATGATGCCAGCAAAATATATGCAGGAGTAGGCAACTAACTCTATGTCTAACTAAATGATTTTTTATTCAATATAATATGCCAGGAAGAGTCTCCTAATTGAGGAGGTCCTGGTTGTCCTTCCCTTCAATATTATAGATTGAAAAGAAATCATTGATTACATAAAACCAAAAACTTGAAATAAAGACAAGAGAATGAATTCTAATTGTTGTTCAAATTCAAATAGAGAGATAGACTAACTCAGTCCCTTGATTGTCCCCTCGTATATTGATCCAAACTAAACTAAGATTCATCCATAAGAATAAGAAATGAAATAACTTGAAACTTAAAAGCAAAAGAATGAATTTCAATTATCATTCAAATCAAATAGAGAGAGAGCCTAACTTAGACCCTTGGTTGTCCCCTCAGATGCTAATAAGATTTTAATTTAAAACCTAATCATCAATCACAAATAAATCCTCAAACATCTAGACAATTAAATGAAATAAGATCTATTATGAAATAACATGTTTCTTTGATCTTTTGAGAGTGAGCTCAATTCTCTTAAGAACAAAGTGACAAGCTATTCCATAAATTCATATACTACATTAACACAATTTATATCTAAAACTATAGAAAGGAAATTTACGTAAAATGAAGCTTTATTCTATTCCATCATAAGTTGGATACATGCTCCAAGAGTCCTCCTTTTGGAATGGAGGAGGTGCTCCTATTTATACAAAAATTTAAGCAACTAACTCATTAATGGGGATCCACTAATCCCTCATATGGTTACAACCAATATGAGACACATATTCCTTTATCCTTGATTTTTCTCCATGAGATATGCTTGACCCCTATACCAAATCTCCTTAAAATCTTCAAGAGAATTCGAATTTGAGTCTTGGAGGCCACATAAGAGTATCTTGGAACCTTCCAAATCACCTACACATGTCACAAAACCCATTCCACCTTTAGGTATAAGCAAATACATGTTATTTTTCTAGCTTTTAATCATATGTTCACTTTAAATGCATAAAATAAATAACTTTGGAAAATGAAACTATGAACCCATATAGTAATGAAATTATGTTGATAATGTGATGAAATGAGGTGACAAAATGAGGATAAAGGTGAAAATGGAGTGAAATGTATGCTAATTTGGCAGCCCAATAGGGGCTGCAAGGTATTTGACAAGGAGATACGAAGGACCATTCCGAGTAAAGAAGCGAGTGGGGGAGGTTGCCTATGAGTTGGAACTTCCGCGCCACATGCATATGAGGCATCCTGTTTTCCATATCAGTCAATTCAAGAAGTGTCGACTTGATGTAGAGCATCTAGACAGAGTAGAGCCACCGAGGGGGCCAGCTATGATTGTTGACAGACCAAATATTGTGTTGGAGAATATTTTGGATCTTCGAATAAGAAGGTTGGAGAGCAAGATGAGACAGGAATTTCTCATTAGATGGAAGGATGCACTGGATGAATATAACTGGGAAATAGAGGACTCGTTGTGGAAATGGAAGTGAAAGATTGCGAAGTACGACAGAAGGTTACAAAGGATAGTCAGATTGCCAAGGACGGCAATGAACTTAGGTGGGGGATGATGTAACGTCCATGAGGCATTGGCACATTTGGGCGAAACGGACGCACCCTCTAGGTGCGATTAACCAAGATTTCGAGGTGTTGGCGGACGAGTCGGTCGGGTGAACCAACGCGTTGGAGAGCGCCTGAGCAAGGGTGACGAGTTGGCTAAAATGGGCGAGCGAACGCGCTTGGTGAAAATGGTTAAGTGTGGCAAGCCCACAATTATATATGGTTGGGCGGTACCATGTGCGAGTTCCCTACCCCCAGGCTGACATGTTAGGATGGCGAACAGCTGAAAGGTTGGGTTGGTTTGGCCATAGGCTGAAGCCCCCACCTTGGCACGTCCATATAAATATGTGATGACAACCATTTGCAAACAAACAAATGGGTGGAGTCATCGCATGTCTAGACAAGCTCGTGGTGGAAGGTGAACTGCCTTGGGTGAGGAAGTGATGAGCTCGCATGACGGGAGCTCATTCTAAACGACAGAACAATGCGAAGACGAGTGACGGTAAACGCAGGGCGTGCAGACTTGGAGGGCGAGGCCGCAGGTCGTACCGCCGGGTGAGAAGCCGGACTCGGCGAGCTGGGTGACATAAGCAGGGAAATTTGGTGAAAGGGCTCATGCTAGTGGGAGTTGTGAACGAGCTTCGGAGGCAGTAAGTTTGTCAAATAGCGAACAGTGGTTGGCGATGGGGTGACTCGTGGTGAGCATGCCCACGGTGAATGCGAGCTAGGCAAAGTGCGATGGGCATTAGGTGGAATGTAAACTCATGCACGGTGTATTCCGTGAGGTTGAATGGTGTAGCGGCAAAGGTCAAGCTGCACGACAGGCGAACTTTGTGTAAAACGCCGGTTGTAGTGTTTTTACTCTAGGTTATTTATAAAAAAATAGAATTTAATATAAATTCTTACATTGCATATGAATTGTGTCTTCTGTTGTAGAATGTCATTGTAAAGTATTCTGCACATTAAATGAATTTAACATGTTAATAAGATGAATGTTAGGCGTAGTTTGGAAAACACGTTAGCGATGGAAAAGGTTAAGTGTTTGGCTGATTCCGCACGTTGGGCAATTCGCGAAAAAGGAATTGAGGGCATGACAAAGGGAGTCTAGCAAGCTTGACCCACAATAGCATGGCATTAGGGATATCTCCCGCTGAACCGAAATATAGAGACCATCTTCTTAGGCACATTTTTCTACTACCAAAGAAATAAGGCCCATTTTTTAAATGGACTTCTTTGTCCTCCTTGAACTTGAAGAGGAAGGCAAAGAAGCCATTCCCGATAACATACATGCCCAAATTTCCTTTCATTTTACGTTTTCAATTCTTCTTAGTCCATGATTCCATGGATTTGAGTGAAGGCCACATCCTAGTGAATTTTCCAACCAAGGCACGATCTATGAAAGCCAAAGTGGAGCAGAAAAAAGTTAATGGCATTGCCACATACATGATTTCCTCCACTCTTTTGACAAAATTGGAGGGTTTGTCCTTTGATTTTTACTTCACCAAAAGGGATGTGATCAACACCTAGAATTTTGTTGCTTCATCAAGCAGAGGGGGAGAAGCCCACTCCGGGTTGGCCATGACAGAGTACAGATGGATGACAAATAACTAGAAGATCGCTACATCGTCAAGCGCAAGAGGAGAAGCCACCTCTGGGTTGGTCATGGCAAGAGTACAAATGGACGAGAAATAACTAAGGTTTGAGAGATAAAATAAAACAAATTGAAATTCCTATTTTTATTATCTAAATGTATATATTTTATTTTTATATTAATTTTTAATAATAAATAACAATTTAATCATTTCTTATGTTTTTTAATTAAATTTTTTTTTTTTTAATATAGTGAGATGAATAACAAATAAATGTTTTAATATTTATTATATTACCAACCATTTCCTTTATATAAATATTAAAATTATATAATAAAGTTTAGTTATATAAAAATTGGAATACTTGCAACAATTCCCCTTTTATATGAACCAATATAAACCATGGTAAGAATTTCGATTGATTTAATCATACATTTGTTGTTTATCATAATTTGATATTTTCAACATAATAAATATATATATTGCTAGATCGGAAAACATTCCGAAAATTACATTTTTAAAATGATAATGTTGGGTATATATGTCAAGTATATCTGGGAGTTGTATTTAATGGGATTTTTTGGATTTTTAGTGGAAAATTTTGATGGAAAATCTTGATTTGTGTTATTTAAATTAATTTTTTGATGGTATACATAGATTCAGCACCCTCAAAAATCATTAAAACACTTAAATTGTGTAAGGGTTACTCATGAAAATTATAATTTCAATCAATTTCTACCAAATTTTAGGAAAATTAAACTAAAAAAACTTCCAAAAAAATCTCACTAAAAACAACTAATAACCTAAAAAATACTCAGCTTTTCATTTATTTTCAACTCGTGTATATTATCTTTTGCGTTTCTACTTGAAAGCAAAAAAGGCAGACCCTCATGGGCGCTTCATTCGCACGGGAACCAGTACATGAATGAATAATAATTAAATATGATAATAAAGAACATGCTTCAGTAAGAACAACGGAAAGTGCGTTGAACTCTGATCTTCTGATTATGTAAATGAAGAGGAGACCCCTGAGAAAAAGAAAATGCCCTCGTTCACATGCAAACCAACGGGATGCAGAATATGATCTCGGATCTAAGATGAAGACCGAGACCAAGACGGTTTTAGTATGTTTATTTTTAAGGGTTTAGTAAATTTGTTTAGAATTTTGTTATTTGGAATCCATGTGGAGTAGTTTTATTTATGTTTTGTTTTCCAAGTAAAAAATAAAACAGAAAAATTAAATAAATTAGCATCATAGGAAGAAAAGAATATCATAAATAAAAATATCATGAGAGGAAAAGATGGCATTAAAAAGACTTGGATTTCTTTAATCCTTGAGGGTTGACACCTATATCAAGAAACACTTCGATAAGACTTGGATTACACCTATATCAAGAAACACTTCGATAAGACTTGGATTTCTTTTAATCCTTGAGGGTTGCAGCTATATCAAGAAAGACTTCGATTTCTTTTAACCCTTGAGGGTTTCACTTATATCAAAATTAAAAAAATGAATATTCCTACACAAAAATTTAAAAAGAAAGAAAATGAATAGATGTTTTTTAGTAGAAAAGAAAGAATCTAACTAGGTTGTTTTTTTGCCTTGAAAATTATGGAAATTATGGTAATAATTTAGTAAATTTCGGTAGAGATTTTTATAAACTCAAGTTATAGCTATACAATTAGGTGCCCAAGAAGTTTTTGATAGTGCTGAACCCATTTCCACCATCAAAAACTTGATTTAAATACTGCTTAGGCAAGATTTGTTGAATTTTTTTTGCCCGGATTCCGGCCACTTTTGATCATCAACGAAATTCCTCCAAGTAAACTTATAGGAAAAGTGACAAACAGTGCTAAATAGCTGGGGTCACAAAATAATAAAAAAAAAGCATTGTGACAGAACAATTTAAAAAGGCATTGTCTACTAACGTTACAAATTTGTTTGAATGGTAGATTTCTTGGTTGGGGTCACAGAACAACCTAAAAAAGCATTGTCACAGAAGAATTTAAAAAGGCATTGTCTACTAACTTTACAAATTTGTTTGAATGGTAGATTTCTGCAAAATTAATATAAAAAATCCCAATTGTAGAGTGTTTCAATTTTTTTTGTTTGTGAAACTGAATTTAGCGTCATTAAAAACTTGTGGGGCATCCAAACTCTTGAAATCTAACAATTGTAACACAAATTTTAGAAAATTTATGCTGCATTTTGTCAAAATCTTGCAGAAATTTCCATTATTTTCTAAACTAATTTGTGGAATTTTTAAATACTCCATTTTTTCTTCGTAGCAGTGACAAAGAGTATTAAACTAAACCGAGGGCCACAGAAACATCTAAAAAAAATACCTTATTCGGTAGAAGCGAGAAGAGTCCTGAAAAGAGGAGGTAAACAAAAACAAAGAGGGACACAGAAAATTAAAAAAAGAAAAGAAAAGATACCTTCCTTTGGAGAAAGTAAAAGTGCCGAAGAGTACTAAACAGAGGAAGGGGAAAAAGATTAACAGAGCAAGCTATCGAAGGAGAGAACCAGTGATGAATTGAACTGAGCATGCCATTGGTGGAGTAAGTACGTCAAGGGATGAAACAGAATTAATTTTTCTATTGACATTTTATTAATTTTGAAATCTGCTTTGGTCTAAGGCAGTTCTTTAAGTTCAAACCTACTGGGAGCTGATAGTCATTTTTTTTCATTTTTTTAAGTGGATTGCAGATTCCTCGAATATTCCGGAATCCGATAGATATAAGTGCGATCAATTAGTATTCCGCTGGTTGCTGTTACCGTTACGAAGATTATGAAACACGGAGTATTGAAAAATTAAATGTATGATTACATTTTTTTTTTATTATGGTCATATTTTTTGATTTTTTTATTGTTTATTTAATTAAAAGATTACGACGATGGAACGTTGATAATTGACAAACTGATTTAATTTAAGAAGTTCCTTAAAAATAATGAAGTAGAAATTGAAAATTTGATTCGTTAAAAAATGTTAACTGCAATTAATAAAATAGTTATCGAAATGGCTACTACCTTTCTTGAACTTATTAATTGGAAATCCTTTCCTTTAACTTATTAGATATCATCTATCAAAGTCGCATGAATCATCTCTTAAGATGGCTTTTCTGGTGCAGCTTTAGAAGATATAATCATCTCTATTTTTAATTTGCGAATTTTTGTGTAAAGGAATAAAATGTTTGAATATCTATTATATTTTTGTTTTAAGAAAAAACCACCTGTTCGTATTATATAGAACCAGTAAATCAAGTCATCATATTTCCATATACATTGTATTATGAAGTAAATTTTAATGTGTTTGTTACAACAGACCAAATTGTGGATATTGCCTCAATATTTTGTGTCAAGGAAATAGAATTATAACCATCAAATAACAGGAAAATTGTGCATTAGTATATGATGAGAGCAACCAGGATCATATGGTGTCCAAAGTTATCGTGCATTAGCATATGATGACAGCAACTACGATCATATATTGTCCAAAGTTTTACCAAAAGCAATTACAGAAATATTTATAAATTCTCAACATGTGCATCGAAAGCAGTAAGACCCTCCAGAATATACCAAAACAGAGAGTAAAAACAATGTCATAGGTCAGCTCCCGGGGAGAGCAATGTCGTCCTCAGCCGTAGCAATGTTGTTAACTTGAAATGTATCAAACCCACCGCAGCACCTATTCCGATTTTCGACATAGCATCAGATGTGGTGTTGTGTTCTTTGTGGATGTGCTGAAATTAAGTATTTTGAAATGATAGCTTAAGATATTTAATGTGACGGATCCGGCTGGCAGATGCGGATGGGAAATTATGGAAATACCATTCATGTCATTGATAAGAGTTTGTTACTCTCCAAAGATATGGATGCTTTTGAATATCAAGAAATTTTGCAAATCATAATAAGCTGGATAGAGCAATGATTTCAGCTTTCATGTTGGTGCCATTTCCTCTTGACTAGTATAATTTGAATTGTTGTTTTTTGTTCATTCATCCACAAATACTATCGTGAGCAGCTCCATCAGAATATCTTACAAGAAAAGTGATGTGTGGAGGGGAGTTTCTCATGCTTAAATCCTTAACCAATGTTTGCTTTTTCTCCATTGAAACCATCCAATATGCAATATTGTTAATGATTTTATTTATATTATGTGGCATGTCCTAAAAACTAATGGCATTTCTTGCCTTCCAGATTTTGACAGAAATTGAAGAGAACAAAACTTGGTGCAGAGATTGCTCTTCTCAGTGTTACGAATCAGTTAAATAAGGTTACATTGGGAACATCATTAATAAATGACTAATAAATGACTGGAGTTAAACTCGACTTGAACTAGACTAAGTGAAACTCAAATGGGACACTTGAAGGGACGGTTTTGACACATAATAGTTGATTGGAATTAGAATCTCAAACACTCCCCCTTAATTACAACCACATAAAAATTTAATTAAGATACGTGTTGGTCTATGTCTCAGCTAAGCTTACAATTTAAAAAATTGACTTCAACTACATTTACTTTTTGTTTTCTCTTCCAGATCTTGTAGCCTCTAAATTGTTTCAACTTTTTCTCTTTGTTGTATCATTCAAACCTCAGTTACTTCATTCACTGGTGCAGGTCTTCCATTCTTCCACGTTGTCTAAGCATATGCTGGACTTCCTAAAAAAATGACTTATATGTGGGCTGCTGCCACATGTTATCTTCTGTAGTTCATTTTTCATCATCAATCTTCCACAACATAAGACCATAATACAATTTCATCTCTTCATGACTCCAATACATGAAAAATTCATTAATTTCTTCATCATGCATGTTGTCTTCAATATTCATTTTTGCAGCTTCTATGCAGACCTCATCTAAACATGGTGTTGCAAGCCATTCTTGAGGGAAATTTAACTCTTCTTCATAATAATTTTGTGTACATGCATAATAGAAATCAATGTTATAATTAAAAATATTTACAGAACCACATTGGTTCTCTTCCTTCTAATTTGTAATGATAGCTTCCTTTTGTTGCGCTTCTTTCTTTTCCTTTGCTTTTGTCTCTATTTTCTCTTTGTGGGCTTCCTCCTTTTTCTCTGCATCTATCCCTCTCTCTGTCTTTGTCTCTTCCACTTCCGTACTAACCGATTGTTGAAGAATCTAGGGCAATGAGGTGTACAGTGATTTTTCATGATAAGATAGCAATTTGTGAAGTCTTTTTACAAATTGTCTTTGTTAGCTTAATCTTCTTCTTTACTTATTAATGCATGTGTGTGTGCTTCATCAAATTATTATCAAAACATAAAACAAGAACACAAGATGTTGGCTCTCTGCTAGGGCCAAAACCTCTTTTCTCTTGAGAGGAAAACCCTTCGATAATTTTTCTCTTATTGAAGCTTCTTTCTTGATCAATTCCAAACCCTAGACCCTTGACTAGAAGATCCTTCAAGCACAAGTCAAGTACTTCCTTTTCTTTGCACTATGTATTCCCAACACGTTTTCCACCTTCTTCCAGCACTCCATCCTCCTTTCGGCACTTCCATTTTCCTTCTACTATTAGTCGTCTTTCTAGAAGAGATACTTATCTTTAGTGATCTCTATTAACTAACAAGACTCCTTCCTTCTCTTGATCAACCATGTCCCTTCTTGATGTACAATGGTAGGCTTAATGTGACAGAATTGCAACCCTAATACTTGCACGTGTGAGAGTTCTTTTTGATGTTCTATGGTTTCATTTTCCTTTGCTTGAGGTCCTTCCTTCTTCGCTTGTGTAGGAGGCCTAGTAGGCCTAGTTTGAAGCCCAAACAATGATACATGAGCAACTTTAATGTTGTTGTTGTAGTGACCATAGTCAACCCTTCTATTCCTCGCATGTGTGGCTGCAATTCACCCTAAAACAGTCCTTTATACTTCGGTTATATTTCCTCCTTCTTCACTGCTCTAGAGGTTCCCTTAAACTTGATTTTTCCACCCTTTATTTGACTGCACTTGGTCGTTGATTTCAGAGATGATATTCACTATCTTTAGAGGAATGGAAAACCTCTATATATAGAGGATTGTCCCTCCTTCAGACCGACTTGTTGCTTTGAGGCCAACATGACTTTCTTTGGTGGGATAGGTTCGTTTAATGGTGCCATTGCTTCTTTGATGGTGTCTTTGCTTAGAGGAGACTTGACTTTGTTTGGAGGTGTATTCTTTGACTTTTATACAGAAATATACATAGTGTAACATATCCTTAAGGTCTTCAACATATTTCTTTTGACTCTTTGAATCACCTATAGCACTTTGACATGTGCTATACCTACTTCAATGTGCAAGAAACTCATTGAGATACATTATAAAAATAGTATTTCTCTTCTTGAATAAATACAAATATCAAAAGTACATTTATGAAGACCGAACCTAGTTAAATTTTCTTCAACACTCCCTCTTAACTAGGGAGGTATTCATGCAACATTACAAGGTGTTTGGATATGTTTCAATCTTGAAGAACTCACATAAGAGAAACAAGATTTGCAATTCATTTTTTATAGCATCGTTATAACCAACATTATTTCTACAACAGGGCCTTCACTGACAACTCCATCTCTCAATAGATCAAAGCACTATTTTGGTGAGACTAATGACCTATAGACACATTAGTCATTGTCTCTCAAGGTACATACCCACCCCGAGTGTTCACTGAGGATGACCTTCTAGGACTATTCTTATCTTGGGTTCCCAACCCTCAAAGAATATCGGTCCTCTTGCCTACTCTTGTCATGTATTTCCTACACATCCTCAAAGAGTATCAGATGCTAGATGATTACCCAATCCTCCCATTCTTTGTTCCCAAGTGAAAAAAGGAAAGTTGTGTCTATCTTGTGTCTACATTTCCATTCATGGCCATCATCTAGACCTACAATTGTTAGCCCTGGTCTAGTTCATGACACATGACATGGAAAAAACAAAATTGTCACTCCTTTGTAATAACGGGTGATCCGAAACTCCCTCTTGATTAGGGACCTATCAAATCTCCCTCTTAACTAGGAACTCTTTCATTCATAAGCAACTTCTTCTTCATGGTTCCTTCAGCTGCTTTATCTCCTTCCATGCTTTGATGTCATGAAGTCTTTGTTCGAACTTCTTCTGGGTAGAGCACCATCCATCGATCAATTTCCCTCCAATTTTGTCATGTCATTTCTTCCTTTGTGGAAAGTGGCTTTCTTCTCATACATTAGGTTTCTTTTTCATTTGGCTACTCCTTTTTCATCTATTCATGCTTCAGAATACTCATCTCATGGATGTTTCTTGTTTACATGCTTCCACCAAGTAGCCCATAAATTCATCCTGTTATTGCTTCAGCATTGCCTTTTCTTTTCCTAGATGTCTTCTTCATCACAGAATATTTGTAGAGTATTATAATTATCTGCATCTTTCATACCTCCAAGGCCTTCATAGGTGTCAAGGGTCCTTCCTTCCTTTGTCAAAGTTGTCCTGCCTTCTTTCAGGAGATACCTTCAAAGAATCTTATCAGATAGTGATTCTTGGTGATCATGGTGTTCTTCACATGTTTGATCTCTTTCTTCATTTGCTTCTTCTTGGATAGATTGGTAAACCACCTTATTCTCCTTGTGAGAGGACTTCTTCATTTCTTACTTCATGGACTAGTCAACATTTCTTCTTGATTCTTAGTCAACAATCTTGTACTCCTTATGTGAGCATATCCTTTTGTTTGCCTTTATTACATTGTAGTACATGCCTTCGAGCATGTCCTTGGTGAAAGAGATTCGTTCATGCTTGATCATGTTATAGAACTATTCCCATGACTCAACAATATACAAATGATAAAATGACTAATCTTTGATGCATACATACCTCATCTTGATTCTCCTTTGATCATCTTAGCTTCATTTGGTTTTCCTTGGTGTCGTCCTTCTTGCTTCATCTTAGCTTTCCTGCATATCATCCTTTTCTTAAATCCCATGAATGGGATTCCCAATGAGACATCTGTTTTAGTTCATGAACCTTCCTTTGAAGATTCCATCATAGGATATTAAATACCCTTGCCTTGCAAATGTTTCTTTTCATTTGATGATGGAGGTCTTCTAATATTGTTAATCATGATCAATTTTCTTTCATTGTGGATGAGGTTATATACTATGTATGCTCCTTCACATGAACATCTTTGAGCTATATCTATCATGCTCCTATATTCTAGAAGATATTTCTAACCATGCATTTTTTTTCTCATTATATATGCTACTTCTACATGAGTATCTAGAACTCTATGTACTTCATCCTTCTAGATTCTAGAAGATGTTTCTAGTCATGCAATTTAATTGTTTCCTATGTGCTTTTGTCCTACTCAAAACCTTGAAAATAAGGTTTGAAGTAAAGAGTTTGAATTCGTCGTAGTAGAGATCCGGAGGATATTCCTTCTTTTGCTTGTTTTCTTATTCTTTCACCTCTTGAGTCATGTCAGCTTCTTCCCTCTTTATTTTGTTGTTGTTGTCCTTTTTAAGATTAGAACAATTCCTTTTATAGTGTTCATATTCTTGACATCCGTAGCATTGGATTTTGGACATGTCTTTGTTATTTGTTCTTCATGGACCAAATTTACAAAATTTACCCTTTCTCTTGGCCATGGAAGCAAATTCTTGCTCCTTTGTTCCCACATCTTCCTTTGCTTTAAGTTTAGCTTCCTCTATCTTGCATAAAGGCCACATTTCATTGAGTGTGGTTTCCTCCTTCTTGGCATATATGATTGATGTGAAGTTGCCCCAATCCTCAGGGAGAGAATTGAGTACTACAATTGTCATTTCTTTGTCAGACATGACTTCCCCAATCTCGTGAATTTGATCTCTCATCTTAGATATCTTCATGAAGTAGGGAGCTATTCCTTCCTTTAATATCTTCATTTCGTACAATTCATTTCTTAGCGCTATCACTTCTCCAACTATGGATACCAAGAATGGATCTACTAGCTTATCATAAATTTCTTTTGATGTTTCAAATTTTGAGACATAAGGAATGAGAGAGTCCTTGAAAGATTCTATTAGAATCCTTTCAGCTCTTGTCTCATCCTTATTGTACTTTCCTAGGACTTGAGCTTGTTCCTTAGTAGGGATAATGATATTCCCTTTGACATGTTCTAGGAGTTCATTCTCCTTGAGAAGTAAATCAATCATCTTCTTCCAGCAAGAAAGTTATTGGTACCTACCATTTTGTTGCTTTCCTTGCATAAAGACAATGATGTATATTCAGAAGGGGACATATTGATGCAGGAGCATTCAACCCAAGAGAAAATCATTGTAACTATGTAGACATAGGGGGGTAATGTGTTTTAGGGAAATTAGTTTCCTAAGTCTCAAGTTAATGTAATATTTAGGATTTTAAGTGATTTAATTAGATAATGTGAGATGTTTGTAAGTGCTCTAAAATAAATGAGAACATGAGTGGGAAATAATGACAAAAGAGACTAAAGTCGATTAGAACTCTTTAAGCAATTCCATGATTTGAGGAACTAACGAGAGCTCTTAGGAATTAAATGAAGATTAGAAGTGGAGGTAGAGGATAGAGGATTTAGGAGTTAGTTTAGTAGATTTAGGAGTCAAACTAGGATTAGTTCAACAAACCTTTCTGGTATACATGTAATCCTACAGGCAGAGTGCAGGAGAAGGGCCACAATATCAAAGAATATGCCTGTGAGAGACAGAGGTCTTATTTTGTAATCATTGTTGATAGTTATTAATGTTATCGACTCAATTCTGAGTTGGAATGCGTGTTTCAAGTGTTGAATTGTAAGTGAATTCGTAGGTTCTATAACGGGAGTTTCAATGAGAGTTTTCCAGAACACGCAAAGGGAGAAAATGATACAAAGAATCATAATGGATTGTTTAATCCATTCGAAGGATCCAAGAGGATAGTGAGAAAAGGAGCATGCAAAGTTAAGCCAGGAGGAAGAGTGCGCAACGAAATAACAAAGGATGGAAACCTTTGAAGAAACCAAAAACCACAAAAGAATTGAAAGAATAACGTAAAAACACAAGTGAAAGGAAGAATAGTGAAGTGAAGAAAGGATGAACAACAACTGCTGGATCTTATAGATCGACGGTCTAGATCATGTCGCATGAGGTAGAGTTGAAAGATTGCATCGATGAACTTTAAATGAAGGAAGGCGATTTTGTAATAGTGAAAGCAGATTTCGAGCGCCCTCAAAACTGTAAGCGGTATTGAAGGACGAGTGTCGATTCCACTAATCGGAAGACACATAGCAGCAGAGGAATAAAGGAAAACTACTTTATTGGGTGATTAAAACCCATGTTTGTTGTCTGTTCGAGATAAACATCAACTGTCAGATTTGAAGGAGGAAGATCGACGGTGGAGGACTATCGGCAACTTTGCATTGGGAAAGGATATCAACCGTTGGATCAAGAACCGATCAACGGTCGTGATCTAATCGCAATCGCATTAGACAGAGGTTGAAGGCTGGAGGATTGTGTAATTCTGGTGCACCGATAGTGATAAAGTCAATCGGCGATCAGAGATCGGGCTTATCGGAGTTCGGAGGAGCAGTGCTATGGAGCGACTAAAGGTGCAGACCCAATGATTTTATAGAAGCAGATGTATAAGATTTGAGATCCGCTTATGTGTTTTGGAGTGGAATTTCATGTAATTCCTTTGTATTCCTTTGTATTGTGTTAAAGTGTTGTGCCCAAGTCTTTTAAGACTAAAGCGTTATTCAAACGCTTCCGATAGTCGCATATCAGAGGGGAAGGGGTGATGAGACATATATGTAATGTGATAGTAGAAGAGTCGATACCCGATTGCAATAAAGGTAAACCTCAAGAAATGTTCCAAAACCATACCAAGGCAGAAAAGCTATGTTTGCATATATATTTCCTTTGTAATTAGTTTATAAAGGATTAGGCGTGTGTATATGTGATTTATATATAATTCCAACATTGAAGGTTTAATGTGCAGGCTTATGTGTTGATTAAGGGATAACGAAGGTTGTGAAGGGGTTTTAAAGTCCTGATAAGAAGGATTTAATGAAATTCAGAAATAAAGGTTAATGAAGGTTTATGTGGAGTGATAGAGTCCCAATAGGACGTTTTAGTGGGGTGATTAATTTTCGATAGAAAGGAAAGGGAGGATTAATGTTTAGACTTGTTGAGTCTATGAATCATCCCACATGAGACTAAAAGAGGGCCTTAATGATAAGAGGTTTTAGATTTGACTCCCTTTACAGTTAAATGCCTGGGACAGATGTGTTTATGCATTTTTATGCATACTGTGGGTGTAAGCGGGGGTAACCTTGCGTCATTTGGTATCAGAGCAGAATTGTAAGACCATTGGGGTTAAATAGAAAAAAGAAATTCTACGAGAAAGAATTCAGAACAAAATATGTGTTAAAGTGTTTATGCAGGCAAGGAAGGATAAGATTCTAATCTGACAGAAGGAAGACACACAAAGGTGTGTGTAGCAGAACTTGCAGATGCAAGAGACAGAGGAAATCCATTCAAGGTACAGATGGAATGGTGAAACAAGATCATGTTGAGATCTTGAAGGTGAGGTAATATGTTATGTTCTTTTTTAAAATGAGAATGTGTGTTTATATACTAATGCACAAGTGACAGCAAGAGAAGCTATGAGAGGAGAACTAGATGTGTTCTTGAAGACAGAGTAAGGAAAACACTCTGAAGGAAAACTGGTAGTGGACCTAAAAAATCCAACAAGAGATTGGACAGAGAGGACAGCTGAAGTGTTCTCAAGAGAGAGTGAGATATTGTAGAAGTCTAGAAGGAGAAAAGGTGTTGCTTAAGAGGAGGTTCCAAAAAGAAGACCCATGCTTAGACTGAGTGAGGAGAGCTTAGTTAGGTAAGATTGTCGCAAGGAGGACTAGTTGTTGCAAAGGCTTATTGTAGATGAGTGAGGAGCTCATGAAGAAAGAGGAGAAGAAGGTGACTACTGATAGTCATAGTAGAGGTTCAGAGAGAATCCACAGCAGTAGAAAGATGAAGAAAGAGGATGCCAAGGTAAATGGAAAGAGGATGAGTCAAGGAAATTGACCAAGAGATTGTAGAGTTAAAAGAACAAATCGATGCATTAAGGAGGATACTTCAGGAAAGCCAAATACTAGGTTGGGTCTTGAGGAAGAAGCCAATGGAATGGCATGAGATGCAGAGAAGGCTACTTTAAAAGCAAGTGAAGTGGTTGAGGGAAAAACTCAAAGAAGTTAAGTTGGAAATGGAAAAGTCCATTTGTGAGCCAGAACATGGAGAAATTCTGGGAGAAGTGAAGATGAAGACTTGGAGACTGAAACTTCAAGTGAGGCCAGGGTCACATGGTTTTAAATCTGACAATTTTTGTATGTTTGCAGGTGAAACACATAAACAAGGACAATCTATTGATATTGTCATAAAGAAGAAAGAAGAGAAACATAATCTAAATTTTGTTCTGGAAGGAGATGAGATAGATAGGTCTCATATACAATTGGGGAAAGATATCACCCAACCAAGTGAAGGGCTTGAAGAGATTGAAGAGGAGAACACCGAAGAATTTCTGAGTCATAAAGGGAACTTGGAACAATAAGGAGATATGATGGCTGAAGCATTCAGTGAGACCACAGGGTCTTATGTTTTTAAAACTAATAGTTTGCATATGATGGTAGGTATTGCAGGAGAAAAGCAGCCTTTTGAAGATATCTTTAGAAGAGATGAAGATCTAGAAGTAAAAGGTGACAAATAAAACTTTTCAAAAGAAGAAGAATTTGACTACATGTGGAAGGAAAAGTCTATGGATGAGTCTATAGAAGGTGTCATAAAGGAGAATGTTAATGCAGTTGGTGAGACAAGGATATCTCTTGGGGAAGATAAACATCAAGAGACTGAAGACAAACTTGGAGAAGAGACTATGTTAGCCGAAAACATAGTAAAGGATCATCAATTCACCATGATGATAGGCACAGTGGAAATAGCCATGGAAGTTGTTGAGACAGACATTAAGAAAGAAGGACATCTACTGAAAGATGTTAATAAAGAAGGAACCTATGCAAAGAATTTAACCTTGGGAGAAGTAACACTAACAAAGGAGTGGTTTGTAGAGGATGAACAATCTTTTGAAGTTGTCAGGAGTTTGGAAGAGTATCTTTCAGAAGATAAAAAATCTGAAGTAAAGGAGGATGGAGAATGTCTCTTAAATGAGAGAAGTAGTGATTTATTGCATCAGAAAGAACTTAATAATGCATTGATATTTGAAACTGTGACAACACAGGAAGAATTTCCTGTGAAATAAGGAGATGAAATTTAGTTTGAAGAGCTAATATGTGAAGCAACAATTGATACTGTTGAACCTTATGATTTCCAAACTAATAATTTGTGTATAAATGCCGGAAACATAAGTGATGATGAAATACTTAAGAAGTGTCATAAGGAAATTGCATTAGTGGAATATTTGCTGAGAAATTCAGAGTATGAAAGTGTCAATACAAAGGAAGGAGTTCACTATGGTAGATAAGAGCAGGAAGACATCATTCGTGTAGATGATGTAGAAGAGAGACCAGTTGACAGTC
This sequence comes from Pinus tabuliformis, assembly GCA_031772625.1. Lineage (NCBI taxonomy): Eukaryota > Viridiplantae > Streptophyta > Pinopsida > Pinales > Pinaceae > Pinus > Pinus tabuliformis. Next base: position 608,522,063 of record CM062817.1, read on the forward strand.
TCATGAATTCTTTTGAGAGTTCAAATCAAAGTACTGATGTGCTAACGGAGGGGAAAGAAACAAAGCAGGAAACTAAATTGTTCCCAAAGGAAGATAAGGCACAGAAGCCTTATGTATTTTATTTTAACAAGTGTTTTGTGACTGCAGGTTTAGTTGCAGATGCTGGAGGAGATTTGACACAAGTGAACTGTTATCACTCAGGTTGTTCCCTTTGACTCCCAAGGGAATACGGCCGAGGTAACCACAAACCAATCTTTGGACTGCAGGTTCTAGCCCACCTGCAGTCAGAGAGGGCTCTCTCTTTATGATTTAACTTTGTTGATGATGATTTTAGGCTAGTTATTGAGTTCAAGGGGTTTTGTTTGAGTTTGGTGAGATGGATGAGGATTCCAAGTAGAGAGGTAAGTATAGTGTGAGAGTTTCAAACCATTGGGCATGGAGTCAAGGATTAGGACTGCTGGTGCATTTTCTTGGTCACAAGAAGAATATGGAGCAAGCTAGCTGCACATGAAACAATGATTCAAGCTAAAAGGGTGGAATGAGGGCTAAGGAATGAGAAGCAAATAAGAATTTCTCATTCAGCTTAACAGAGGGAAGGCGAATGAACTCTATCTAGGAGCAGTCAAGAATCCCTAGATAACTGTCACACATGAGTGAATTAGGGGGAATACGAGCCAAAGGGAACTCATATTCATTACCAATTCGGATGAAAACATAAAGAAACAGCAGAAATTGAGCATAGAGTGCAATCAAGCAAGTTCTAAGCTAATCTTTCTTTCTGCTATTTAGATGGTGATATATGTATGATATAAACATATATGAATTTGAAACAGAGATAAGAAACACTTATTGAGTCCTGTTGCAGCACAAGGATTCCATATTCATTCTTCAAAACATTAATAACACAGTAGACAGTCCGTCCTCCAAGATTTTAGCAGCCTTTGGTTAAAGAAAACATATCAGATATACAGAGCGAGTCTCTCTTGGAGTGCATTAACCAACCAACCCCCTAAACATTAAATTAGGGTGGTTTTATAAGTAAAATATCTACAAAAATCAGATCTCAGACAGATCTGCTGTAATAAGTGTCTTTAACCTAACATACGTCTGAAATAAATGCGAGAAAAGATCTTCGAGCTGCGCTGGGGGCAACTGTAAAAAAAGAGTTAATGTGTTGTCTTTATGGCTCTGTGCTGATCATTTAACCATAACTGTGCTTTGGGTTTTGATCCATTGCTGTTCGCTGGCTTTAAATGCTTCAACTGTGATGGGAGAGCCTTGATGGGCTTTCACTGCTTTCTTTGACTTTGTTGGAGGCCATTCAGTGTTCACCTGCATTGGGAAATAAAGATTTCCATTAAAAACATTTAACTGATACTCTTTGTCGCTTCCTTGATATGCTTTGGCACTGAATGTGCGCCTTTTCTCACCGTTGATACTCTTTAAACTGTCCCATCGACCTTTCATGGCTGTTGTTCGGCCCTCTGATGTCTTTAGAACTCTCTTCGCGCCTTTTCCGAACCTATGTGAAGAAATTGCTATGAATTTGCGAATTTCGGGCCCTGCAGGTAGCCACGCCATGAGGGGCTTCCATTTTGGCCTATTTCCATTAGCAATGCGCGATTAGCGCTAATCGCGCATCAAAAACTGCCTCGATTTTTCATTCCTGGCATCCGTTGTGCAGATTTCGCGCTTCGACCTTTTTGACGATGACGTCAGCGGTGGGTCCCAATACGGCGGTGACGTGGCAGGGTGATGTCAGCAATACGGCCGGGTGACATGGCGGTACGGTAGGGGTGATGACGTGGAAGTACGGTGGCAGCGACATGGAAAGGACACGGTGACAGCGAGGTGACGTCATGGGAAGACGTGGCACCGACGCCACATAGGGGAAGAGGTTTGTGGTTTCATATCACACCGCTTTAGTGTAGAAGCAGTTTCGATGGAGGGGGCCCTGACACAGCTGGGAGGGCGACACGTGGCGGGGATACAACAAGGAAAACCACCCATCCCCCGGACGTTAACCCTTGGCATATCGGGACAGGAAAAGACCCGCCCACTGTAGATCTTGGATGGGCCAGATCTAACGGTCGACGGGACGGATAAGGCGGCGGATGGTTAGGGACGGGGCCCGCGTGCATTTTATTATGTGTTTTTATACGGCGGGGGGACGAAACTTTAATAATGTGGGTTTTTTATGGGTTTTATACAGCATGGGTATGATTTGAACCAATCTATCACAAAATTTAAACGCAGATTGACATAGAAAATGATTCTTGAGGGGGGGGGGGGAACAAATGGCTATCAATTCAACCAGAGGTTTAACTGATTCCAACGGGCAAACGCAGAAGGGTTAAATATAAGTCCCAGATGGAGTTAATATTTCCCCAAACTTTTGGAATATATGGCTATAGTGCCAAGGGGTGGGGATATTATTATTTTTTGTATTTTATATAGTTTTAGTAGCAATAGGGATGGGAAAGTAGTTAGGGAGCTATATAGTAGAGTTAGAAGTTAATATGAGTTTATGAGGTGAAAGTAGAGCAGAATTCTAAGTTTCAAAAGTAGAACTTAGACATAGGGGTAAATGAGAGTGGGGGACTGATTTTACACAAGAAATGTGGCTTCTTTTCTTTGAGGAAAGCCAACATCTAACTTGATGTTTCACAAAATGAGGTAAAACTAGGACTTGTTGGGCATATCCCAAGGTCCTTTTAGGGGGATGTTAGTAAGAGACTTTTTAGGGGGAGTGAAGGGGAATTAGACATGCTTCCAAACTTTGCCATCATAACACAACATTGGTACTTCTGCCACTGATGAGATGAGCATTCTTTGTCGAGGCAAAAACCGAAGATGATCTTGTTTCTGCAATCCCAGGCTACCTACCCAGCTTAGTACACCTAACTTTTTTTCTTCCTTTTGAATGGGTGCACTTAGACCTGCAAACCCTGATTGTCCTCTTTTCTTTTGGCTGCCCTCCTATCTAAATCTACACTTATTTCTTCCAAGGGCCTAGATTAAGAAATTAGACTCCTTTGTTTCTCTACCTACCTACAAATCTGCCAAGATTAAACTGTTTGGACATATTTTCATTCTCTACATTCTAGAACAAGAAATTAAAACCTAGGGAAGCCAAGATTAAGCTGTTTGGCCTTCCCGTAACAGAAAATTATTCAGAAAGGAATAACTTATCAAAATTGGAATAGAGCAATGGCATTTGGACTGGCACACTTTCATGGCCTTTTCTTTGGCCTCTTTTGGAAATATGGAGCATTGCAGTATGCAAAGTATGACATATTTGGCACTTTCAACTGTCAATCATGAAAGATGAACACCTGTTGCAACAGGAGGCTAACAGTGGCTCCACTTGGGGATGGCTTTTCCTTGCAGAAAGCCAAGAACAACAGGTCAGACTGCCTTGATCTTCTATTGTTGTTGTAGACTGAAACTTCCCTTGTGCTGGCTGTCAAATGATTGAAACTTTGAAACCTAAACACAACATTCTCATAACTGAATTTTTATACAATAGCAGCACAGTCTGCTTTCTTCTACATGCTCTATCATTACATGCCCCTATGCCTGAGAGCCTGCCTAATAAACACAACATGGGGGAACAAAACTGGAGCACTTCCCTTGATTCTGCCTTGAAACAGGGTGCTGATGTAAACTGAAAATCTTCTTCTCTTTTTAATACCATTGATGGAAAGAACTGCCTGCTCTTTTGCTGTGATTGATGAAATGACAAAGATCTGGATGGAGGACTTGCTTTGGTCATGCCTTTAGAAAAACTCTGCTGCACTGTTCCATTATTCGGCCTGCTAAAAAACAAAGTGCTGAAAATACAAATATTTATGTACAAATATAATACAGCTGCGTTGTGTTTAACAACAGGGATCATAATAATGCTTTAGCATTCGGCCATTGACATGGCCTTTTTCAATTATGTTGTCCTCTACAGATTTGAGGAAATATGTGTTATTTCCCTGCACAGTGCTGATAACAAATGGACCTTTCCATAAAAAGTCAAATTTTGCATGTTTGCCTTTGTCTTCTCTTCGTGAGTCCCACCTTAGAACTTTGTTTCCAACACAGAAATCTTCAGCCTTAACTCTCTTATCAAACATCTTTTTGAGGTTCTCGTGTAAAATTTGAGCTCTGTTATAGACCTGTTCTCTTGTTTGCTAAAGATGGATGGTCTGGTTTATTCTTCTTTGAATATCATTTGGTTCTGCTTGGATTTCTTGTAACAGCTTGATGATAGGAATGCCCAAGGAAGATGGAAATCTGGCCTCCATGCCATACACCAGCTCATAAGGGCTCATCCCAATGGATTTCTTTGTTGAAAGTCTGTCTGCCCATAGGGCATTTGTGAGCTTTCTGTGCAAGTTCTTTTTGTTTTCCTCTAGCACTTTCTTTATGATGTTGATGAGGCTTTTGTTGGATGATTCGGCCAAGCCATTACCTTGAGGGTAATAGGCTGTGGAGTGGCCCAAGGTAATGTGAAATTTATGGCAAAAATTGATCATCTTTTTAGATTTGAAGGCAACGGTGTTATCAGTAATGATCTTCTCAGGGCAGCCAAATCTAGATAGGATGTTGGTCTCAAGGAATTGGATAATGATGGAGTCATTGGCCTATCTACTTGGGATGGCTTCAATCCACTTAGTGACATAGTCGGTGGCTGTTAGAATCCACTTATGCTGGCCTGAGGAAGAGGGGTGGATTTCTCCAATGAAGTCAAGACCCCATTGTTGAAAAGGTTTTTTGGTTGAGATGGGCTTAAGAGGCAGAGGTAACAACTTTCTTTTGCCCTCAAAGATTTGGCATTTATGACATGAGATAGCAAACTTCTTTACATCTGCAAACAGAGAGGGCCAATAGAAACCAGCCTTTAGAATTTTATCAGCAGTGGACTTCCAATATAGATGTCCTCCACAGTCCCCTACATGGAATTTTTTCATGACATTGTTAGTTTCATTCATGGTTAAACAATTAAGTAGTATGCCTTCATGATTTTTCCAAAATAAAGCACCATCTATGACACAAAACTTTGAAGCCTTCATTTTCAAAAATCTTTTCTTGGTTTTGGACAATCCTGGGGGAGCAAACAGGTTTAATAATACAAAACATATGTCAGCATACCATCGGGATTGCAAAAAGGTTTCACTGATCTGTGGAGTCGCCAGCTCCTGTTCATTGTCCAGTTGGTTAATGTCTAAGGCTTGAAAGTTTGTTTCAGACATCAGTTTGGCTAAACCTTGTCCCTTTATGAGCTTGGTTGGTTTTATTTCTATGTCATACTCAAGGATGTTAGCAATCCACTTGCCTCTTTTGCCTTCTAGCCCCTCTTGGGTTAATATGTCTTTTACAACAGCATTTGGGACATAGGCAATCACATGTGAATATAAAATGTAAACTCAGAAATCTTTGATTGCTTTAACAAGGGCATAGGCCTGCTTCTCCATGATTTGGTACTTCAAAGGGGCATCTCTTAAGGTTCGGCTGAAAAATGCAATTGGCTTTTCAACTCCTTGATCATCCTTTTGCAGAAGGACAGTAGCTATGGTGTGCTCAGATGCAAATGAGAATATGATGAAGTCCCTATCAAATTGTGTACTTGTGAGGACTCGGGCTTGGGTTAAGGCAGTTTTGATACTCTCAAAGGCTTGTCTGGTTTCAAGAGACCATTTTACCTTGGCATCTTTTTTTAACATGTTTCTTATCAGTCTTATCAGCTCGGCTAGATTTGGGATAAATCTCCTTAGGAAATTGATCTTTCCAAGGAATGCTTGCAACTCTTTTATGTTTCTTGGATATGTGATTTACAAAATGGCTTGGATCCTTTCCGGATCTATTCTAATACCATCTTTTGATATGATATGGCCTAGTAATTTACCTTCTTCAAGGCCAAAGAGAGACTTCTTGGGGTTCAAGGAAATGACATATTTCCTACATGTCATGAATATTTGCCTCAAATGTTTTAGGTGCTCTTGATCAGATTTGGAGAAAGGGGTTAAGTCATCGAGGTAGACAACTAGGAAATCATGTATTTCCTTGGCAAATGCAATATCCATCGCCCTTTGAAAGGTAACACCAGAGTTTTTAAGTCTGAAAGGCATCTTCACATATTTAAATGTGCCCCACGATGTGGTAAAGGCTGCCTTATCTTGGTCATCCGGGTGAACCAGTATTTGATTGAAACCTGAAAAGCCATCTAGCAAAGAGATTCTAGATGACCCCACTACTCTTTGTAGGATGTGGTCCATATTTGGCAATGGGTAGTGGTCTTTTAGGGAGACTTGGTTTAAATTTCTTAGATCTACACATAACCTAATCTCACCTGTCTTCTTTCTTGTGGGAACAAGATTAGATACCCATTCAGAAAATCTGATGGGTGCTATGATACCTGCTTCAAACATTCTTTTCACTTCCTTTTCAATCAAAGGGAGAAGGACAAGATTGATTCTCCTTACTTTCTATTTGAAGGGCTTTTGATTTGGTTTTAAGGGAATGGTGTTTTGGATCACTGAGGTGTCATAGGACTTCAAGTCCTCATAACTCCAAGAAAATACATCTTGGAATTCTTTGAACAAATCAGCATATTTGGGCTTTTGATCATGTGGCAAAGATTGAGATAGTTTGATCATTTTGGGCTTCTCTGCTGTCCCAATGTTGTGTTCTTCTATAGCAGCGTTTAAGGGCTGCATTTTTGGTTTTTTGGGAACATCATTTGCATCAAACATATCTTCTAACGAAGTGAGGCCAGCAGGGAGAAAGTTATCTTTTAGATCAACGATCTCGGCCTCTGTTTCGGCTATTTCCTCCAAATGCATCTGTTTCAGCTCTTCTATGTTTGCGTTGTCAAAAACAGTTGGGTTTAGCATTTGTTTGGCTGTTACAGCAGTTACAGCCTACTGATTTTCATTTGTTTGCTGTTGTTCATCCATCATAGCACCCATGTCAATGTTAATATTTGAAAACTCATGCTCAAGAGTGAGGAAATTGTTAATCTGGGTATCATTTTCAAACACTTGCCAATCTTTAACATTATTTGGGATAACAGGCCTATGTTTTATCTCAGCAGTGAAATGGTGATTTGGCTCAAAGGGCAGCTTGCATGTACTAGCAAAAGTGGCTAGGCTGTGTGCATGAATGTTATGATCTCTTGAGATCTTGGCAAGCTTGGATTCAGTGAATGCATTGAGTATATTAGTGGCAGCAGTCCTATAGGCCCTCATTCTATTGTCATTAGTAACAAAGTTGCCTTTCATTTGCTGTATGACTAAATCTGAGTCACCTAGAATGGATACTTTCGCAGCTCCTAGAGCTTTGAGCAGTTTAAGGCCTAAAAGGAGAGCCTCATACTCTGCCATGTTATTGGTGCATTTGAAATTCAATCTGTAGGCATGGCCTTCTGCATGATTGTTATGTGTATTGTGAATCCATACACCTGCCCCTACTCCTAACTTGTTGACAAAGCCATCAAACTCTAAATACCATGTGATTTCTTGCTTGTGGTTAGTATCCAGAGTTTCAGTCATTCTTGCAGTGGGCAGATTTGAATTTTTTATTAGGGGAGGTTCTTCTCGTATGCTGGTTGCCCTGATTGTTTTGACAGTTTCATCAATATGGGCAACCAATTCTTCATTGGTGTGTGTGTCCAGTTCTAAAGCCAACGGCTTATCATTAGTGGGAGGACTTGTTTCATCATTAAATAAAATAAAAGAATCCATATCAGAATGGATTGAAAAAATAGGAAAATTTTGGGGGTTATCCTCACTAGTTACCACATATTTCATCAGTGTTTCTCTATACAGTCTCTTTGGTTGCCCAAAGACAAATATAGTGGCATAAGAGAGGTCTAGTTGGAAAGATCCTTGGAGTTTTGCTCCCCAAGATCTTGACAGTAGCATGCCATACTTTGGTGGAATGTCAACGACCACCACATCCATGAGGATTGTCTTGTTGGGATATTGGACTAAGGAGACACATAAGTCTTTGATTAAGCCTAAACACTTGACCTGACTTGAGTCAAAGGAAAATAAGTCTTTGTAGGGTCTTGTAACTTCAAGGTTTAGCTTCTCCATTACAGCTTTGGGCATAAGGTTGTGTGAGGCACCTGAGTCAAACATAGCATTATGCAATACTTTATCATGAATGTGCAAACTGACATAGAATGGTAACACAGCTCCATGTCATGTTTTACCATTGACTTCAGGACCGAAAAGGAGCTCAGGTTGATCATCTAATACATTCACATCATCCCTATGTTCTAGCATTTGCAGTGATCTTTTGATTTGCTACCTATAGATATCATGTTTGGCAAGTTCATATAAAGGGATGGATATCTTCAGTTTACCTATCTCTGCCTCTAAATCAAAAGGTTTTTCTGACTGTTATTTAGTATTGTGACTGGCAGATTTTCCCTTTTCAATTGCACTTTCAGCGGTTTTTTCTTGTTCTTCGTTGATTTCTTGAACTATTTCTGATTTGGAAAGTTTTTTAGGATAGTTGTTCAAATCTTCTTTTGAGGAAGAAAGTGGCAGAGAGTGATCATTAGAGGGCTGCGTATCTGTGACATCCTCTATGGTGACATCCTTTGGATTTGGAATTGTTTTATTAGCAGTTTCTATGAGGGCGGCCTTTTCTTTGATCTTCCTAGGCTATTTGGTATCACTTGGTTTAATCTTTTTGGGCACATCTATGGTTCTTGTCCTCAGCTTATACTGTTTGTGGACCTCATAAACAGTTGAATCATAACCCTGTTTAAAGTCAAAAGACTCACCAGATTTAGTTTGAAGTTGATTAAAGTCATGCTCATCTTGGTCTTCTTGGGTTAGGAAAATTTGTTGCTCAGCCTTCAAATCCACCAAGTTCATGTGAGTTTCCTCTATGGCCTCACTAGATGTAGATGCTTCAGCATAATTTTCATGAAAAGGAGGCCTTACATCATGGTCTGGGCTAGAACTACCAGCATTTGTGTTCTGAGTTTTCTGGAAATTTGGGTTCCTTACGGTATTAGGTTGTTTTCCTTCCCATGATGACTTCCTCTCAACACTCTCCACTCTGTCTCCTAGCCTGTGCATGCCACTGATAATAGCATCCAACTTTTGATCTAAGGCTGAGGGTTCCTCTTTGAAGGTGGTTTTTCTCTCAGTTCTAGCTCTGTTTCTTTTGGCAATTAGATTTGCCTCTATGCTAACAGCAATATTTTGCATGTTTGCAAGGGTTTGAGGGGCTCTTTCGCTTAACTGATAAGCCATGTCAGTATCAAAACCATCAGGGAATTTATATAAAGCAAGATCAGGTGGAGGTCTTAAGTTTTGTGGTATTGCATTATAAACATTATTAAATCTTGCACAATATTCCAAGACAGACTCTTGAGGGTCTCTTTTGATGGTGTCATATTCAGATAATATGTGTAAAGAGTCCTTCTCTTTCTCCCATCTGTTGATAAATGACTGATATAAGGCTTCTGGGTCTGCTATGGAATTGGCTGTGAGTGCTCTAAACCAAGTCCTGACATCACCTGTCAAACTTTGGACAAAAATATTCATTCTCGTGCTGTCATCGTCTATCTCGTAGTTCTCAAAATAGTCTTGCATCTTCTTGGTATGCTGGAGGGCTGTGCAAGAACCAGTTCCATCAAAATATGTGATTTTAGTTTGATAATCCTGAGGCATAGCCCCAGGATTTGCAGGTAATTGCAGGGGTGCATATCTATTGGCCATGTTTACAGGGATAAGTGGAACAATAGGAACAGCCGGAACAGCTGTAACAACAGTGGTGGTAATGGTAGTATGTGTAGTGAATGGAGGTGTGGAAGGGGTGCTTTGAGAGGTGGATGATGAGCAAGGGGAAGTAGGGGTTGAACGAAATAAAACTTTGACAGGGGTTGGAACACAGCTTGGTTGAACTGTTTCAGGGCTAGAATCAACAAAATCTTCTCTTCACTCTAGCTTCCTAAGGTTCCTTGGGATTAAATTCGGATTTTCAAAAGCAGCTGGGGGTTTGGGTCTGGATTTGATCTTGTATAACGCGAGTTCCTTTTGGGAGCCAGATTCTGAACCTGTTTTGGTATTTTCTGTGAATGTTTTTAGAATTAGTAAGGAACTGATCGAATGTTGGAATAGCTATCCATAACTTAAAACTAGCATGAAGATTGACTGAAGCAGCATTTATTTACTCCTATAAATGCAAAGCAAGAATAGTTTCAAAGGCTCCCTGGCTGACATTCAGGCTTCATCTGTAGTTTGAAGGAATATACAACAATTGGAAAATTCGTTGCTCCCCAGTGGAGTCGCCATTATGTTATCACTCAGGTTGTTCCCTTTGACTCCCAAGGGAATACGATCGAGGTAACCACAAACCAATCTTTGGACTGCAGGTTCTAGCCCACCTGTAATCAGAGAGGGCTCTCTCTTTATGATTTAACTTTGTTGATGATGATTTTAGGCTAGTTATTGAGTTCAAGGGGTTTTGTTTGAGTTTGGTGGGATGAATGAGGCTTCCAAGTAGAGAGGTAAGTATAGTGTGAGACTTTCAAACCATTGGGCATGGAGTCAAGGATTAGGACTGCTGGTGCGTTTTCTTGGTCACAAGAAGAATATGGAGCAAGCTAGCTGCACATGAAACAATGATTCAAGCTAAAAGGGTGGAATGAGGGCTAAGGAATGAGAAGTAATTAAGAATTTCTCATTTAGCTTAACAGAGGGAAGGCGAATGAACTCTATCTAGGAGCAGTCAAGAATCCCTAGATAACTGTCACACATGAGTGAATTAGGGGGAATACGAGCCAAAGGGAATTCATATTCATTACCAATTTGGATGAAAACATAAAGAAACAATAGAAATTGAGCATAGAGTGCAGCCAAGCAAGTTCTAAGCTAATCTTTCTTTCTGCTATTTAGATGGTGATATATGTATGATATAAACATATATGAATTTGAAACAGAGATAAGAAACACTTATTGAGTCCTATTGCAGCACAAGGATTCCATATTCATTCTTCAACACATTAATAACACAGTAGACAGTTTGTCCTCCAAGCTTTTTGAAGCCTTTGATTAAAGAAAACATATTAGATATATAGAGCGAGTCTCTCTTGGAGTGCATTAACCAACCAACCCCCTAAACAGTAAATTAGGGTGGTTTTATAAGTAAAATATCTACAAAAATCAGATCTTAGACAGATCTGCTGTAATAAGTGTCTTTAACCTAACATATGTCTGAAATAAATGCAAGAAAAGATCTTCGAGCTACACTGGGGGCAGCTGTAAAAAAGGAGTTAATGTGTTTTATTTATGGCTCTGTGCTAATCATTTAGCCATAACTATGCTTTGGGTTTTGATCCATTGTTGTTCGGTGGCTTTAAATGCTTCAACTGTGATGGGAGAGCTTTGATGGGATTTCACCGCTTTCTTTGACTTTGTTGGAGGCCATTCAATGTTCACCTGCATTGGGAAATAAAGATTTCCATTAAAAACATTTAACTGATACTCTTTGCCGCTTCCTTTATATGCTTTGGCACTGAATGTGCACCATTTCTCACCGTTGATACTCTTAAAACTGTCCCATCGACCTTTCATGGCTGCTGTTCGGCCCTCTGATGTCTTTAGAACTCTCTTCGGCCCTTTTCCGAACCTATGTGAAGAAATTGCTGTGAATTTGCGAATTTCGAGCCCTGCGGGTAGCCACGCCATGAGGGGCTTCCATTTTAGCCTATTTCCATTTTGGCTAAGTGCTAATCGTGCATCAAAAACAGCCTCGGTTTTTCATTCCGGGCATTCGTTGTGCAAATTTCGCGCTTCGCCCTTTTTGACGATGATGTCAGCATGATGTCAGCGGTGGGTCCTAGTACGGTGGTGACGTGGCAGGGTGACGTCAGTAGGGTGATGTGAGAAGTACGGCCCGGTGACGTGGCCATACGGTAGGGGTGATGACGTGGCAGTATGGTGGCAGCGACGTGGCAAGGACATGGTGGCAGCGAGGTGACGTCATGGCAAGATGTGGCGCCAACGTCACATAGCGAAAGCGGTTTGTGGTTTCATATCGCACCGCTTTAGCATAGAAGCGGTTTCGATGGAGGGGGCCCCGACACAGCCGGGAGGGCGACACGTGGCGAGGGTACGGCAGGGAAAACTGCCCATCCCCCGGATGTTAACCCTCAGCATATCGGGACAGGAAAAGACCTGCCCACCGTAGATCTTGGATGGGCCAGATCTAACGGCCGACGGGACGGATAAGGCGGCAGATGGTTACGGACAGGGCCCGCGCGCATTTTATTATGTGTTTTTATATGGCGGGGGGAGGAAACTTTAACAATGTGGGTTTTTTATGGGTTTTATACAGCATGGGTATGATTTGAGCCGATCTATCACAAAATTTAAACGCGGATTGACATAGAAAATGATTCTTGAGGGGGGGGTGGGGAACAAATGGCTATCAATTCAACTAGAGGTTTAACTGATTCCAAGGGGAAAACACGGAAGGGTTAAATATAAGTCCCAGTTGGAGTTAATATTTCCCCAAACTTTTGGAATATATGGCTATAGTGCCAACGGGTGGGGATATTATTATTTTTTGGATTTTATATAGTTTTAGTAGCAATAGGGATGGGAAAGTATGTTGGGTCCCTATAATACTAGTGATTACCCCATTACTATTGTAGTTATACCCCTTATTTATATTGTTGTGCCCCTATTACCCCCATATTTTTATTTCTGTGCCCCATAGAATCCCTCTATTGTTATTTTTGTGGCTTTATATTATTATTGTTAGGTCGGCTGGATTATATTGTGGTTCCCTAGACTCCTATATATAGAAAGTAGGTTTTGTCATTTTTATCATCCAAGAATTGTTCATTTATGTAATTTAAAGGAGGTTTCCCCCTCGAAGAGGCTGAATTCTAAGGCGTGGATCTCTCTTTTCTATCTTTTTGTGAGCTGGTTTCATAACATTTGGTATCAGAGCTTTGGATTCTAGGGTTTTGCTACTCCAAACAGGTCATTGTGGCATTTTCGCTATAACGTTTTTTCTGTGACGTTTCAGAAGTCGAAAAAAAATCCAATTTGAGAAGAAATCGCGTTGAACCTTGGGTCCGAATTTCAGAGCTTTTCGAGCGATATTTGCGGAGATATGATCTAAGCAAGTTGGCCTTTTTGCAAACTCTTGAATTACATTCAAAACAGGTGACCTGGGGAAAATCGTCATAACTTTCTCTCTGGGGATCGGATTGAAATTTTGTAAGAAGGTATAGAAATAGGACGGACTGTAGTTTCTTGTGTGTGTGTTTCAGATTCAAAGGTTGAAACAGTGACTCGTGGCACGTCGTACAAGTTCGCTCTACTGAACCAGTCTAAAAACAAGTCACTGTGGGAGATTTCACATAACTCTTCCTTGGAGAATCCAATTTGGCTCAGACGTGTGGCATTGGAAAGAGAACGCAGAAGGCTACTACAGGTAGCAATTTCAGAATTGGATGATCCGAAATTACAGAGATACATCAGATTCAATATCAGGCTTCTATAAAGTGAAAAAAGGTGTGTAGTTTTTTTTTCTAATTTTTGTGTAAGCTTGGTTTAACGGAATTCAAAGGGCATAGTAAAGCATTATTATCAGTAACTGATGCCCCGAGGAAAGAAAATGCAAACACCTAGTAAGGAACCTGAAAGCTCTAGCATGACTCATGAAGAAGAGGAAGAAATGCTACATGATATATCAAAATTACAAGAACAAGTGCAACAAATGTCACGCTCACAAAAGCTAACAGAAGCTAAGATAAGTGGTGTGGAATCTAAGATAAATGGCGTGGAATCTAAGATAAAGGGCATGGAAGCTAAGATGGATGATTCGAAGACATATTTGAAGAGAGACATGGCAGATTTGAAGATAGAGATGAAGATAGACATGGAAGAATTGAAGAAGTTGCTACAAGAAAGGGTCACTAATGGTGAAAAGGTAGTAAAGGAAACTCATGATGAGAACAAAAGAAATGTTAATCATGATTCCATAGACACTAATGTTGGATCAAAGAATCACCATATTCCAAAAATCGATATGAGGAAGTTTGATGGCAAGGATCCCGCCACATGGATATTACAGATGGAGCAATTCTTCGATCTCAATAATGTGCAAAACGCACAAAAGGTACGTATGGAAACTGTATATTTGGAACCAAATCAGTTTGTATGGTATCAATGGCTTTGCTCTCGTAAACAATTTATCACTTGGGCAATTTTTACGGAAGAATTGATAGCACATTATGAAGATACAAAAAGCAACACTTTTTTTAGCCAATTGATAAGTCTCAAACAAAAGGGTTCAGTAATGGAGCACATTGAGGAGTTCCAAAAATTGAACATAAGGGTAAAAGATATTCCAGAGGAGCATAGGATTGATGTGTTCATAGGGTCTTTAAAGGATAATATCCAACATGATGTTCGCCTTTGGGAACCTGATTCATTAGAGAAGGCATTCAGGTTAGCAAGAAAAATGGAAAGCAAAATTATGGCAACCAGGAAGCATACCACTCACAACTATAAAGACGGAAGTGTTGTTGCCCCTAGTCTTCCACAACCTATAAGGTTGACACCACAACAATTGGAAGAAAAAAGAGCAAAAGGGCTTTGTTACAGTTGTGATAGCAAATACACAAAAGGTCATAAGTGTGCTGAGAAGAAATTATTCTACATAGATTGTGAAGAGGAAGAAGAAAAGGAGCAAGAAAGGTCAAAAGAAGAAGATATACTTCAGGAACAAAGCCTAGATGAAGAACAAATAAATCCGACCATATCTTGTAATGCATTGGCGGGAATTACCACTCCTCAAACCATCAAGATAGAAGGACAAATCAAGAAGAAAAAGGTAATAGTGTTGATTGATTCAGGAAGCACCCACAATTTTATTCATTGTAGGGTAGCAAAAGAATTGAATTGCTTCCTATATCCAGCACCAGAGTGTCAAGTGATGATTGCAAATGGAGGAACAATAAATTGCTCTGGAAAGTGCCATAATATCAAGCTATCCATGGGAGAATATGTATTGACTAGCCCAATGCTTTCCATTCCAATGGGAGGTGCTGATGTTGTACTAGGAGTCCAATGGCTACAATCCTTGGGTACAATAGCTTTTAATTTTCAAGAACTTTTCATCAAATTTTCTACGGAAGGAAAGGAAGTTGAATTAAGGGGTATTGCAGGGAAACCAGAAAGATAATCAGCTCTAATGGTATGACAAAGCTTCTAAAAAAGGAGCAAAGAGGTGTAATTGCACAATTATGTTGCTAGATGTTTCCACATTGGAATCATCTATTTCTCCAGATCTCCAAAAAGTCCTGGACAATCATTCCAAGGTATTTGAGACTCCCAAGGGTCTCCCACCTATGCGTGATCATGATCATGCTATTCATCTGATTCCAGGAAGTGTTCCTCCAAACATCAGGCCGTACAGATATCCCTATGTCCAAAAAAGTGAAATTGAACGTATGGTTGCAGAAATGCTAGAGGCTGGTATAATTCAACCGAGTCAAAGTTCTTTCTCAGCTCCAGTAGTATTGGTGCACAAGAAGGATGGATCATGGCGCATGTGTTCGGATTATAGGGAGCTCAACAAGCTCACTATTAAAGATAAGTTCCCCATTCCTGTTATTGATGAATTACTGGATGAATTGCATGGATCAATTTACTTCACCAAGTTGGATCTTCGTTCGGGATATCATCAAATCAGAATGAAGATTGAAGACATTCCAAAAATGGCATTTAGAACTCATGAGGGTCATTATGAATTTTTGGTCATGCCTTTTGGCCTTACCAATGCACCTTCAACATTTCAAGGTTTGATGAATTCAATTTTCAAACCATTCCTTAGAAAATTTGTGTTAGTATTTTTTGATGATATACTAATCTACAGCAAGTCTTGGAAGGATCATGTTGAACATGTTGACAGGGTGCTACAACTATTGGAGGAGAAACAATTATATGCAAAAAGATCCAAATGTTTCTTTGGAGTCCAGGAGGTGGAATATTTGGGTCATATTGTATCTCATGAAGGAGTTAAGGTAGACCCTAGCAAAATTAAAGCCATTAAGGAATGGAAAATCCCCACATCCATAAAGCATCTGCGAGGATTTCTTGGGTTGACAGGGTATTATCGCAAGTTTGTTAAGAATTATGGGAGAATAGCAGCACCTCTAACAACATTATTGAAGAAAGATTCATTTTCATGGACTTCGGAAGCAACAAAGGCCTTTGAACATCTTAAAGAGGCAATGTGCCAAGCACCGGTCTTAGCTACACCGGACTTCACAAAAACCTTTATTGTGGAATGTGATGCTTCAGGAAATGGAATTGGTGTTGTTCTAATGCAAGATGAAAGACCCATTGCTTTTGAAAGTCGTCCAATCAAGGGAAAGTTTTTAAGCAAAGCTATTTATGAGAAGGAAATGTTGGCAATACTCCATGCACTTAAGAAATGGCGACCCTACCTAATGGGAAGACACTTCAAGGTAAAAACGGATCATGATAGCCTTAAATACTTTTTAGAACAAAGATTATCCTCTGAAGAGCAACAAAAGTGGGTCACAAAGATGTTGGGTTATGACTTTGAAATCATCTACAAAAAAGGGAAGCAAAATGTGGTGGCAGATGCACTCTCAAGAAAGGATGAGGATGTGGAAGCATTGTTGTGTGCCATTTCTATTATCCAACCAGATTGGATAAACGAAGCAAGGGAGGAATGGAAGAATGACGAAGAAGTGTGGGCACTTATTCGAAAGCTACAACAAGATTCCAGTACTTCTGATACATTTAGCTGGCAAAATGATTCGTTATGGTACAAAGATCGCTTATACCTCTGTAAGAATTCCCAGCTAAAACAAAAGATTCTTATGGAATTGCACACTTCTCCCTTAGGAGGGCACTCAGGATTTTTAAAAACTTACCACAGGGTTAAGAAGGAATTTTTTTGGGATGGCCTTAAATCAGATATTCAAAAGTTTGTGGCGGAATGTTTGGTTTGCCAGCAAAATAAAGTTGAAACAATTAAGACACCGGGTCTATTACAACCTTTATCCATTCCAAGCCAACGTTGGGAGGAGGTTTCAATGGATTTTATCACAGGTTTACCCAAGTCTGAGGGAAAGAGTGTCATCATGGTGGTAGTTGACAGACTTACCAAGTATGCACACTTTTGTGCATTATCACATCCATTTAAAGCCAGTACAGTTTCTACTGCATTTATGGAAACAGTTCAAAAGCTACATGGAAACCCAAAGATTATTGTAAGTGACAGAGATCCCATTTTCACTGGAAATTTTTGGACAAAATTATTTTCTTGTCTTGGTACTCAGTTAGCTCATAGCTCATCTTATCATCCTCAATCTGATGGGCAAACTGAGATAGTAAACAAATGTTTGGAAGGATATCTTCGTTGCTTTGTATCTGATAAACAGACACAATGGGTCAAATGGTTGCCTCTGGCTGAATGGTGGTATAACACTTCCTTCCATACAACAACAAAAATGACCCCATTTATGGCACTTTATGGGTATCAACCACCATCCATCACATCATATTTAAGAGAAAATTCTAAGGTTCAGGCAGTGGAACATCACATCGAACATCAACAACAAGTCCTCCAACTCTTAAAGGATAACCTCGTGTTGGCACAAAATAGAATGAAACAACAGGCAGATCAACATCGCAGTGAAAGAAGTTTTGATGTAGGTGATTGGGTATTCCTACGGCTACAACCATATAAGCAAATGTCCCTAAAGCAAGCTAAGAAGGATAATAAATTATCACCAAAGTATTATGGTCCGTACAAGGTGTTGCAAAAGATTGGTACTATGGCATACAAATTGGAGCTTCCTGCAGCTTCTCGATTGCACCCAGTTTTCCATGTTTCATGTTTAAAGAAGGTTATAGGTGACAAGCTCCCAATTCAAACAATATTGCCAGAACTTGACGAGGAAGGAAAAATTATATTGGAACCAGAAGCAGTCACAGAAACAAGAACTCGACAGCTACGAAATCGATCAATTTCAGAGTATCTTATCAAGTGGAAGAACTTATCCGCTGAAGATTCCACATGGGAGGATGAGAATTTTATGCAGAAGTATCCAGAACTACTCAAGCGTTGAGGACAACACTTTTTTGAAGGAGAGGGGCATGTTGGGTCCCTATAATACTAGTGATTACCCCATTACTATTGTATTTATACCCCTTATTTATATTGTTGTGCCCCTATTACCCCCATATTGTTATTTATGTGCCCCATAGAATCCATCTATTGTTATTTTTGTGGCTTTATATTATTATTGTTAGGTCGGCTGGATTATATTGTGACTCCCTAGACTCCTATATATAGAAAGGAGGTTTTGTCATTTGTATCATCCAAGAATTGTTCATTTATGTAATGTAAAGGAGGTTGCCCCCTCGAAGAGGCTGAATTCTAAGGCGTGGATCTCTCTTTTCTATCTTTTTGTGAGCTGGTTTCATAAGAAAGTAGTTAGGGAGCTATATAGTAGAGTTAGAAGTTAATATGAGTTTATGAGGTGAAAGTAGAGCAGAAGGCTAAGTTTCAAAAGTAGAACTTAGACATAGGGGTAAATGAGAGTGGGGGACTAATTTTACACAAGAAATGTGGCTTCTTTTCTTTGAGGAAAGCCAACATCTAACTTGATGTTTCAGAAAAATGAAGTAAAACTAGGACTTGTTGGGCAGATCCTAAAGTCCTTTTAGGGGGATGTTAGTAAGAGACTTTTTAGGGGGAGTGAAGGGGAATTAGACATGCTTCCAAACTTTGCCATCATAACACAACATTGGTACTTCTGCCATTGATGAGATGAGCATTCTTTGTCGAGGCCAAAACCGAAGATGATCTTGTTTCTGCAACCCCAGGCTACCTACCCAGCTTAGTACACCTAACATTTTTTCTTCCTTTTGAACGGGTGCACTTAGACCTGCAAACCCTGATTGTCCTCTTTTCTTTTGGCTTCCCTTCTATCTAAATCTACACTTATTTCTTCCAAGGGCCTAGATTAAGCAGTTAGGCTCCTTTGTTTCTCTACCTACCTACAAATTTGCCAAGATTAAACTGTTTGGACATATTTTCATTCTCTACATTCTAGAACAAGAAATTGAAACCTAGGGAAGCCAAGATTAAGCCGTTTGGCCTTCCCTTAATAGAAAATTATTCAAAAAGGAATAACTTATCAAAATTGGAATAGAGCAGTGGCATTTAGACTAGCACACTTTTATGGCCTTTTCTTTGGCCTCTTTTGGAAATATGGAGCATTGCAGTATGCAAAGTATGACATATTTGACACTTTCAACTGTCAATCATGAAACATGAACACCTGTTGCAACAGGAGGCTAACATGAAAAACCAAATAAAGCTGAAAGAAGAAGATTATGTGGAAGAATTCGATCCATGGAACAAAGATGTTAAATCGTTCGAGAGAGTGTTGGACAGTCATGATTCAGTCACGAAAGAGGGTAAGGATGATAGGGAGGCATCTAGCATAGGAGTCACAACAAGAGTCAACATAGAAGATAGCATAGCAAGCAAAGAAAAAGTTGGAGTAAGCAAAGCAAAAGTTGGAACAAGAGAAAAAGAAGAAGAAAAAGTAAACAATAGCTACAAAGTGGAAGTAACCAGTAGCAGTTTGAAGAATTAGTGGAAAGCAGCAACAACCTGAAGAAAAGAGAAAAAGGAAGAAGTAAATGGTAGAATATGGATCAACCCAAAGATATATTAGAGATGGAGATTAAAGAGTTATGGCAGCTGATGATGAAGCAGTCCAAATGGAGGAAAATGGCAGTAGAAGGAAGCATGATCAATCAGAGTTTGAACGTTATTGACAAGAAGAAGAAAATGGAGTAGAAGACAACAGATATACAGTAGCAACAAAGGTACAAGGCATTTGGGTAGTTACAAAACAAAGTATGGGATCTAGGAAGACAAAGACTAGAAGACACATGATCAGGAGATCATGAATATTTTCTACTTTGGGAGTTTGATGCAGGAGCATTCAACCCAAGAGAAAATCATTGTAATTAAGTAGACATAGGGCGGTAATGTGTTTTAGGGAAGTTAGTTTCCTAAGTCTCAAGTTAATGTAATATTTAGGCTTTTAAGTGATTTAATTAGATAATGTGAGATGTTTGTAAATGCTCTCAAATAAATGAGAACATGAGTGGGCAATAATGACAAAAGAGTTTAAAGTCAATTAGAACTCTTTAAGTAGTTCCATGATTCGAGGAACTAAGGAGAGATCGTAGGAATTAAATGAAGATTAGAAGTGGACATAGAGGATAGAGGATTTAGGAGTCAGTTCAGTAGATTTAGGAGTCGAACTAGGACTAGTTCAATGAACCTTCCTGGTAGAAATGTAAGCCTACGGGCAGAGTGCAAGAGAAGGGCCACAATATCAAAGAATAGGCCTATGAGAGACAAAGGTCTTATTCTATAATCATTGTTGATATTTATTAGTATAATAGACTTAATTCTGAGTTGGAATGTGTGTTTCGAGTGTTGAATTGTATGTGAATTCGTAGGTTCTATAATAGGAGTTGTAGGTAGAGTTCTACAGAACACACAGAGGGATAAAATGATACAGAGAATTGTAATGGATTGTTGAATCCATTCGAAGGATCCAAGATGATAGTAAGGAAAGAAGCATGTGAATTTAAGCCAAGAGGAAGAGTGCGAAATGAAATAACGGAGGATGAGAAACCTTTGAAGAAACCCAAAACCATAGAAGAGTTTAAAGAATAACGTAAAAACACAAGTGAAAGGAAGAATAGTGAATTGAAGAAAGGATGAACAACAGTTGTTGGATCTTATAGATCAATGGTCTAGATCATTTCGCATGAGGTAGAGTTGAAAGATCGCATCGGTGAACATTAAATGAAGGAAGGCGGTTTTTTAATAGTGAAAGCAGATTTCGGGTGGCCTAAAAACCATAAGCGGTATTGAAGGATGAGTGCCGATTCCACTAATCAGAAGACACGTAGCAGCAGAGGAATAAAGGAAAACTTCTTTATCGGGTGGTTAAACCCCATGCTCGTTGTATGTCTGAGATAAACAGCAACCGTCAAATTTGAAGGAGGAAGATCAATGGTGGAGGACTGTCGGCAACTTCGCATCAGGAAAGGATATCGACCGTTGGATTGAGAACCAATCAACGATCATGATATAATCGCATCGCATTAGATAGAGGTTGAAGGCTGGAGGATTGTGTAATGCCAATGCGCTGATAGTGATAAAGCCAATCGACGATCAGAGATCGGGCTTATCAGAGTTCAAAGGAGCAGTGCTATGGAGCGACTAAAGGTGCGGACCCGACAATTTTATAGAAGCGGATGTATAAGATTTGAGATCTACTTATGTGTTTCAGAGCAGAAATTCATGTAATTCATTTTTATTGTGTAAAGCGTTGTTCCCAAGTCTTTTAAGACTAAAGCATTATTCAAGCGCTTTCAATAGTTGCATATCAGAGGGGAAGGGGTGATGAGACATATATGTAATGTGACCATAGAAGAGCCGATACCTAATTGCGATAAAGGTAAACCTCGAGAAATGCACCAAGACCATACCAAGGCGGAAAATGAATGTTTGCGTATATATTTCCTTTGTAATTAGTTCATGAAGGATTAGGCATGTGTATATGGGATTTATATATAAGTCCAACGATGAAGGTTTAATGTGCAGGCTTATGGGTTAAATAAAGGATAACGAAGGTTGTGAAGGGGTTTTAAAGTCTCGATAAGAAGGATTAAATGAAATTTGGAAATAAAGGTTAATGAAGGTTTATGTGGTGTGATAGAGTCCCAATAGGAGGTTTTGGAGGGGTGATTAATTTCTGATAGAAAGGAAAGGGAGGATTAATGTTTAGACTTATTGAGTCTATGAATCATCCCACATGAGACTAAAAGAGGGCCTTAACGATAAGAGGTTGTAGATTTGACTCCCTTGAGAGTTAAATGCCTGGCACATATGTGCTTATGCATTTTTATGCATACTGTGGGTGTATGTGGGGGTAACCCTGCATCACATATACTTACTTGATATATTTTGAGATTTAATGGATTTGCTTCCTCATTTAAGACTTGATGGCTTGCCTTCCTAGGATATTGATGTTCTTCAAGTTTCCTTCTCCAAGTGGACTTGCTTGATGAAGAGATTTTCTTGGTAACTTGTAGATGATGTAGGTCCCTTTACGATCTGCTCTTCTTTGTAGGTGGATTTGTGTAAGGCTCTTCTTCTTTCTATGTAGTCTTCCTTGATAAATGGTAGATGGTAGGCATTCTTTTCTTTGAGTAGATTTGGGTTGATGCTTCAACCTTGTAGATGAATTTCCTTAATGAGTGTTATTGAGTTGCCCTTTCCTTGATGTGCCACCTTATCTCTGATACCATGTTGAAGAATCTAGGGAAATGAGATGTAGAGTGATTCTTCATGATAAGATAACAATTTGTGAAGTCTTTTTACAATTAGTCTTTGTTAGCTTAATATTCTTCTTTGCTTATTAATGCATCTGTGTGTGCTTCATAAAACTGCTATCAAAACATAAAACAAGAACACAAGAGGTTGGCTCTCTGCTAGTGCCAAAACCTCTCTTCTCTTGAGAGGAAAGCCCTTCGGTAAGTTTTGTCTCATTGAAGCTTCTTTCTTGATCAATGTGTAACCCTAGACCCTTGACTAGAAAATCCTCCAAGCACAAGTCGAGTCCTTCCTTTTATTTGCACTATGTCTTCCTGATACTTTGTCACCTTCTTCTGGTACTTTGTTCCCCAACACTTTGTCCTCCTTCTAGAACTTCTTTTCTCATTCCACTATTAGTAGTCTTTCTAGAAGAGATACTTATTTTTAATGATCTACTTTAACTAACAATACTCCTTCCTTTTGTTGATCCACTATATCCCTTCTTGGTGTATAATGGTAGGCTTAGTGTAACAACACAACAACCCTAATACTTGCACGTGTGAGAGTTATTTTTGATGTTCTATGGTTCCTTTTTCCTTCGCTTGAGGTCCTTCCGTCTTCAATGTGTAGGAGGCCTAATAGGCCTAGTTTGGAGCAAAAACAATGATAGATAAGAACCTTTAATGTTGTTGTTGTAGTGACCACAATCAACCCTTTTATTTATCGCACATGTTGCAACAATTCACCCTAAAACAATCCTTTATACTTCGGTTATATTTCCTCCTCCTTCATTGCTCTAAAGGTTCCCTTAAACTCGACTTTTCCACCCTTTATTTGACTGCACTTGCTCATTGATTTCAAAGATGATCTTTGCTATGTTTAGAGTGGACAAGTTCTATATATAGAGGAGTGTGCCTCCTTTACGCTGACTTATAGTCTGACTTGCTGCTTTGAGGTTGACTTGACTTTCTTTGCTACGATAGGTACTTTTAATGGTTCCATTTCTTCTTTTTATGGTGTCTTTGCTTGGAGGAGACTTGAATTTGCTTGGAGGTGTCTTCTTTGACTTTTATACACAAATATACATAATGTGACATACCTTTAAGGTCTTCAACATTATTATTTTGACTCTTTGACTCACCCATAACACTTTGACATGTGCTAGACCTACTTCAATGAGCAAGAAACTCATTGACATATATTATAAAAATAATATTTCTTATTTTTAATATATAAAAATATTAAAAGTACATTTATGAAGACCAAACCTAGTTACATTTCCTTCAACACCTGCGCTGCTGCAAAAAGGTTGTCTTCTACTTGGTTTTCAGATTCAAGTGGGATTATCTCACAAAACAACATCTTGTCAAAATGATGTTTTTGTTGCATCACGTGAAACCATTCATCATTAGTTAACAAATCTTCATCTAACATTACATCAACAATATTAATTGTTGGATTCACCATATCATTGATTGCTCCAACGGTAATTTTATTGTCATCAACAAGCTCTGTTAATAGATTCACCAAAACTTCATGAGTAAGCTCTGTTGCTGGATTCACCAAATCTTCATCAGCAAGCTTTCTTACTGGATTTACCAAATCTTCATCGGTAAGCTCTGTTGCTGGATTTACCAAATCATCATCCACTTGCGATTGTGCATAGTGGGGTTCTTGAGCATCTGTGTGCTCCTTCTCTCTTTCTTATGTGGCTTCTTCACAGACATCATCTACTTGTGGGTTAGCAGAGGGTGATTCAACAAACTTTTCATCTCGTTGTAGATCTGATGCTACAGATCCACCTTCATTTCAACTTCAATGCTTCCTTCTACACGAAATCTTCTCTGAAGGGTATCCAAGGCTTCCTTGGTTGTCTTGGCATCGTGGTTGTCTTGACATCTAAAATCAGGAGAAGAATGTTGTCATCTAGATTATTTTATGCATGTCAATGCAAAGACATAATTTTTCGTTTCCTCTTCCAAATCTAAAAAAATCTCAAACATCTTTGGGTGTAGCTTTAACCTTCTTAGCCTCTTGACTTTTCCCATTTAAAAATAAAATGTTTACAACCAAATAAATAGCCAAACCATTTTTTAATAGCATTTTCCTTTAAAAAAATATTTACATACCAATTCTAATTTGAAAACCGCCGCTATTTTTTAATGTTACAATGCCAACTTTTTAAAGACACATGAATATTTTAAAATCATTAAATCCCTTTTTCCCAAATTCAGGTAAGTACTTTGAATGTAATAACAACATTATTCGTGAGTTTTTTTTAAAGAATAAAAAGATTCCAAAACCTTAGTCATTGAGATTTGACGGTTTCGTTTCGTACGAGGCCCGATGCTTCAAGACTTGATATTTCATGGTAAGGCTCGCGAAGATTTTCATCCTCCTAATGGAACTGCGCGTCCATTTCATAATAAATTTGAGTGCGTTAGTAACGCTAACGTGTCTACTGAACAACTATAGTGCGTTAAGAACGCTCTCGTTTGATTGTAGGACTGTGTAATTTTTCTAAACAAAATGCAGTCTTTTCCATAATGAAGATTTCTGGCTTTGCTTGCGCAACTGTCTTTTTGCAGTAGGAGGCGTCTCACGGGGTCTCACTTCGCTACATTTTCTACTTTTTTTTTTGTGAATAATGTTGTTCTCAAGGAGTCCTATAACTTAGCATCTTCTCCAGGAGTCCTATAACCTCGCATCTTCTTTATTCTCTGTTACTCTCAATAAGTCTTATGCAAACTCGCTTATCTTTTTTTATGCTGCTCTCAAGGAGTCTCACAGAGGCTAAACTCCGATACCATGACAGATACTTCACAAAAATTCAAAAGGCCCCAATACCATGACGAAGAAAACACAATATGGAGCAAAGGATTGCTCCTCAGTGTTACAAATTAGTGAAATAAGATTACATTGGAAATATTAGTAATAAATAAATGACTAGAGTGACTTAAACTGGATTAAGTGAAACTGCACTGGCACACCTGGATAAACTGTTTTGACACCTAAAAAGTAGTTGGAATCAGAGTCTCCAATAAATTTCCCAGAAGACAAAGAGAGGAATAGCTTGCTGTTCTCTGGACCTCCCAGTCTACCCTAACAAACAAGAATCTATAGAGTCGTATATCAATAGAGAGGAAAAGCAAAAAGACTTAAGATCTGAACCATACCTGAGCGGGAATTGGACAATCGGACAATCCAACAGAAATTGTAGATTTGCTTCCGCCACAGGTAAGCAGAAGTTAGAACATCTATTATTATTATCTATCAACCTTAATCAACCACAATTTAAATGATCATGGTAATGATCGTTGACATGTGCGTTGTTTTTATTAGATAACTTCTGGTTTTCCTTTGCATTTCAGGCACAAGCCATCCATCATTGGTTTGTCTCCATTTCATTTACAACGTCCTTTTTATTTCATATAATGTTAGTTGTTATTTTTGATATTTAGATAACCGTTGTGTATTACTTTTATGATTCAAGTTCATTAACATTTAAAGGATTGTCGGATGCACTCTATCTATATGTTTGTGAAATTCTACTCAGAAAAATTGTCCTCCCAAAGAAAAACACATAAAACTACTTTCGAGTTATATAACAGATACCAATTTCACAGATACTATTGCCTAAAAAAACAGTATTCTCTCTAGTTTAGAGAAACATAGAAGCCCTCCATTCCTACTGCGTTAATAAGCCGTCGGTTTCCTCTAGGTTAATAGTAAAAGAAAAAACATAGATTATTATAGTTATAAGAATTTTTTGTTTCAAAATTTTGAGAAACTAGTTTGTTGCAGGGAATTTTGATGTCAAAATTAAAATCTTAAAGGCATTGGAATGATTAGCCTCAACTATCCATTGATGTTTATAACTACTCTACTCTGGATTCACTATAGTATACTGGAAAAGTGGTTAAAAAGGGATATATATTCCGCTTCTTTCACGGTAAAAAGGATTATGTACCTTCCTTCCTATCTTGTTATAGTATACTGGAAAAGTGGTTAAAAAGGGATATATATTCCGCTTCTTTCACGGTAAAAAGGATTATGTACCTTCCTTCCTATCTTGTTGTTCTTAATACAAATAAATTACTGCCAGTGTCAGTAGGCAAAAAGGGGTTGTGTGCCTTTCTTCCTATCTACTTATTATTTTAATACTAATAAATTACTGCTAGTGTAATTCTTTGTTGTTGCCCGGAGACATCTATTCAACTCGATGGTGTCCTATTTGATCTCAGCTGGCAAGGAAGCCGGTGTATTTTCACATTCATTTTTTTTCAAAGGGCATTGGCCTCTATATCAATTCGAAATTCAAATGGCAGCATATCACACTTTCTAATTTTGATTATAAATTTGGATTACAATTTTTCTTTCTAAAGATTAAATAATAATATCGATCCTAGTAACAAAATTTCAAACAGACAGCAATTCAAAGAGATAGAAATAATCGTGACACACCACAACAAGATTTCTAAGAGATCGCAATAATCAAGGCAGCCCCTGTGTTGAAACATGAGGACGGAATGTGAGCATATACAAGCGGAAAGGGATGGGATAAATTGAGAGAATATAGATAAAGCAAAATTTACTATATAATAACGAAATTTTAAATTAAATATTTTTATGATTGAGATAGTTTGTCGCAATAATTATATTGAAATTTATTTGTCAAGCATTTCGAACCAAAGTGTGGTTTATTGTCAAGACAAGATATTTTTATTGAAACTTAAACTCAACAATTAAATATCTTTATTGATAATTAAAAAGTTAAAATGTAAACTTATTTATTTAATAATTAGAATATTAAAAAAATATTTAAAATGTAAACAAAACTTTTAAAATGTAAACAAAACTTCTTTATAAATCTTTTTACACTTCTGTAATATTATAAGTAATTTTAATATAATATTGTAGATATTTATCTTAAACAAAATGGAAAAAATAATAATCTATGAATTTTTATAAGTAATTTTAATATAATATTGTACATATTTATTTTAAACAAAATGGAAAAAATAATAATCTATAAAATTTTATAACCAATTTTAATATAATATTGTACATATGTATCTTAAACAAAATAGAAAATAGAAAAAATAATAATGTATGAATTTTGATATAATTAAAAATGTGATATAATTAAAAATGTGAATTTTGATGTAGTTAAGGATGCAAGCCTCCAAACACTCCATAGAGAAATTGCTTAACTTAAAACTGAAACCCATCAAAATTAAAAATCACATGTATAAATTCATTGGTGAAATTTTAGTAAAAAATATCAAAATATCAAAACTTTTTGATATCCCTTCATCTGCGAATCCTTTAAAAACTTAATAAGTAGTGTTTTTTATTTTTGCTATTTTATATCTTTCATACATCCAGTTTCAATTTACTATAGGATATATAGTATTGTTGCATATCAATATGTTTCCCGTGTGGGTATTGATATTTGGTATTTGCATGTTTTTCCACAGCAAGGGCGAGTACTTGCAAGTTTAATTTATTGCTGGTCAATTTGAATGTAAAAAAAAAATTGTGATTATTTTATAATGCTAAAATTATTTGATAAAGTGTAATAAAATATATATATATATATATATATATATATATATATATATATATATATATATATATATATGAGTTATGGGATGATATGAGTGGGGACAAGTTGCTAAAATCATTGTTTATGGGAGGGATAAAATGTGGTACTTGGTTTATAATAGAGGGTGTATGGTTTTTGTCGGCCAAAAATAGCTTTACAATCTATATTTTTTATAGCACCATCATGCGGATAAAGCCTTGGATATGGCAGAGTAATGAGTAATCATAACAATAACAGGACATTTGGGAATATATTTATTGCTATCAGGTTTTTCTTGTTAATGAGACATGGCTTGTTTAGAAATTGTGTTTATCCATGGAAGGATGGAATGTTTCCAAGGGCTGATGTGTTGTATGTAACTAACCTCTCTTCTTTGTTCTTTTTCTTCATAGGCTATTTCATATCTTGATAGGAGCATATACAGTTTTGCATAATAATTTGTATGTGGTATAGAGAAACCTTTGTGTTTTTACACTCATACATAAACCCAAATGTTTTTGAGAAATTTGGATTTGATTGGAAATCATTTTTTTTTCATGGAAGAGATTACTAGACTCATACCCTCTCTAGGGAAGGGAAGTGAAGCAAGAGTCTTCGGCTTTTAGAAGTGACCTTGGTTGTCACCTTATTGTTCTATGTTACGAGTTTTATCTTAATTCTCTCTGGTTATCATATGTCCCCCCGATCTGAGCTCCATCTACATTCAACAATGATGCTGAGACACCCAAACACGAATTCATGAGACAAATCTACCCTATCTGTTAGGGAGGTATTCATTCTGATTTAGTGTATCGTATGTATTGCTCAACATCTTAATTTAGCACAATGACTAGGGGGTGACTAAGCATTTTGATTTAGTGTATCTTATGGACTTTGCAACATCTTACTCTAGCACAATGGTTATGGGATATCTTTTTTGAAATTGCTCTGCTATCTTATACATTGGAAACCAAGGATATGACAAATTGAAACATCAAAAATAAGATAAATTTCACTAATATTTAAAACAAACTAACTTTATTTATAATTACCAAATTAAATTTAAACATATTTAAGAAAATAAAATTTTTAAAATACTTGAAAATAAAATTTTTAAAATACTTAAAAATAAAAGATATAATTATAAAAAACAAAAACAAAAAATATTTAAAAACTTAAAAATTTCTCTAATTTCATAAATAACTTCAATATAATATAAATAATATTTACTTTAATTAAAAGATAAAATAATGGTCTATAGATTTACGTTGACAATGCAAACATTCCATAGAAAACTTCCATAGTTTTATGACTAATTATCATATTTAACCGTCACAAAATTTTGATATCTCTCATCTGCAATATTGAAAGCAGATTTAAATCATTTAAAAACTTAACTCCGGAAGCTTGTTGGTTTATCTTTTATATTTTTCATCCATCAAGTTTTAATTTACTGAAGTGATAAACGGTATCATTCGAGATGAAGATGTCACAAAATTTTGATATCCCTCCGTTCGCAATCTTGAAAGCAGATTTAAATCCTTTAAAAACTTAACTCCATTGAAGCTTCTTGGTTTTCTTATTTTACATTTTTCATCCATAAATTTCAATTTACTAAAATGATAAAGAATATCAATATAGATGAAGATGTTTCCATTGTGGGTATTCATCTTTCGTATTGGTATGTTTTTCCATAGCAACCAGCGGTATTTGTTGGTTAGCTTGAATCGCAAAAAAATAATTTAATAAAATATTTGATTTTTTTTAGGTAAATTAATTATTAAGTGTTAAAATATTTAGGTCGATAGTCTTTTTTTTGAATGAGTTTAGTCGTTTACCTTTTGATTCACTGGTTGACATCTGGCTTCTAACTGGTATCTGGTTTAATTGACATCTGGCATATGTTTTCGGGGTCTTCCACGACTTGCTGCAATAACGTTTCCGGTTTCTGCGTTTCCGGTTTTTGCTGTGCACGACCTGCCTTGCTGCCTAACAATGAATTTAGCTCTCGGTTATTCAGTGGTATTTACTGTTCTGCTTTACAGCCTCGAAACCTTTAAATGCCAATTTACACTCGCTAATAATAATGTCGATACCAGTATGACGCAATGGTGAGGCCATACACCTACTCGCATTCACCTTATATATACATGCCTGCAGTTTCCATTTCTCATCTCAACTGCCCAATTTCTAGGTACCTGAAATTTTAAAAAGTATTGCGGAGGGCTAGGGTTTATCAGGGGTTTAGTTCTACCATTTAAGATGTCGTTAGATAGTGCTTGGAGTGTCTCAATGTAACAGTCCAAAAAATAAATATCTAATTTAACATTAATTTAAATGAGAGTGGCACTTACCTAGCCCAATAAACATGTAATTAATTAACTAAATTCAAATTGAATGAATAGTGCTTACCTGTTTACCTGTGGTCGAAGTAGGCTTACCGCAACAAGGTTTTGGGGACGACTCTCCACCCAACCGTAGGCTCAATTGTGCAACGTCTTGCTACAACTGGCCACTCCCAAGCCCTTAATCAACGTACTGCTACCAGTGACTCCTAGGTCTTAGTATACCATTCTCCCAAGAGAATGAAAGACAGAATCTCGGAAAGATGGAATGCAGGAAAAATGCCTCTCATCTTCCTCACCATCTATTAAATAGAACAAAACATTGGAAGGGGAACCACATGCACACACTCCATGTGTCTGCATGCAACTTTTTTTCTTGTTTTATTTCTTTACTTTTCTTTTGATTTTTAGCTTTCTTGTCTTATTTCCTTCTTTTTGATAGTTTTCTTGTTTTATTTTTATTTATTCTTATTTAGAGCTTTAATATGGTTATTACTATTTTTATTTTTATTATTTTTATTATTTATTTCCTTTTATATAATTTTTAATATCATTTATTATTTAACAGTTATGATTTATTATTTATTATTAAGTGATTTATTTATTACTATTCATTATTTTTATTATTAATTATTATTTTTTGTATTATTTATTATTTATTATTAAGGGGAGGGATATTACATATACTCTCCCGCTTTAAGGAACTTCGTCCCGAAGTTAAGTTTTTATTATTTATTATTTTATTTGCTTCATGTTGCCAACACCCTCTGTTGAACTAGTATAACCAGCAGGCATCGAAAGTCCCCAACACCCCGGGAAATCTCAAGGAATCTCTGTCCTTTTTCCCACTTTTGACACCAGGCTAAGCCTGACCCGGTCTGTATCCTAGTCCAAGGCTGGCCCCAAGGCTCGCGCCTGACTCAGACCTCATTTGCCCCAAGGCAGGCATCCGGTCCGGTACTCAATGACCCCGGGCATCTGGCATGGCTGGCCCACTCCCTCCACAACTACTAAGGTGCACAGCCCCAGGCATCGAAGTCCTTTACATCCCTTCCAGACTTCGGCATCCCAATCCAATAACAGGCACCAAGCCTAGAACATCAGGCACTTGGCCTCTTCAAGATGGTCCCATAGCTCTTCTAGAGCTATCCATCAAGAGCTATACACAAGACAAGGGAACCACTGGCATATGTAGTGTTGATTGAGTTTGTCCCCAGCCCATATGGTTTTACTTATTCTCTCTCATGCGTATGGGCTCACACGACATCATCGAATAAACCGGCCCTTTTGGCCCATTTGTGGAGTCCTGTGAATCATCACACCTCAACATGCAACCAATGCATTAGCTATACCATCATAGTATCATAGAAAATAATCTACATGCCAAGTCTTGCATGTCATCATGAGAACATTCATCATTGTTAATCACAAAAATAACGAACTGCATGGTTATGCATGTCATAAATTTGTATCCAACTATCACATGGTTCACCTCATGAAATACCATCATAAGTTATAACATCAACATATTTGCATCAAAGATATATCATGAATTCACGTAATAAATGAAACACATGTCAGTATACATCTTATCATAAGATCATGATCTCTATGAATATCATACCCATTATGAGCATTCAACATCGTTACAATAACAGATAAATAAAGAAGCATCACATATACCCTCATACCATCACATCATGAAACATCATTAATATGATAACCATCTCAATACTTATCAAATATAGAACAACAATGCACTTTAAGCATTATTATCATGCACTGATTTCATTTAATTATATAAACAATGAATACTAACTATGAATTAAGATTATTCAACATCCCTCTAAGATCTATGTTATCTCATGAATACTATTATTGTCATGTTTTCATCAAGATACCAATTGCTTTCCAATATTCATTTTCACTTCTTTTAACTAGGAAGTTGACAATTCATTAAGTACATCATGAGCCTCATCAGCTTTGAAATTTAATCTCTCGTCATATTTTCTTCCTTCCTCAATATATTACTAGCCTTACAACATTCCTTAAATTATTAATATTGGATTTTACATCAATTTACACCTTTGCGTTAGTGTGTCATTATATTAATCCTTACTTAATCATTTGAAGCCCAAATCCACTATCATCCACAAAAAGGTTTCATATGCTTGGTGTGCTTGGTAACTCCTTCCATTTCCCGTGGTAAAAACTTGATAAATTCTTTTGCAAAAGCCTCGGTATCATGAATCCAGTACATCCTCTATTAATGGATTTTCTCTTCTCTTATCAATTTATGTGTAGTCCTTCTCAAGGTTTCATTATGTAATTCTTTTTCCTAGGCTTCATGTTTGGTGTTTAATATTAGTCTATATCGTTTTCCCACAATTAATCATCATTTTCATCCTAGTTTATCACTTGACATTCTCATCAATTACAAGTATTGTCAACTTCCAATTTAGACACTTCAACTTTGTAGGTCACCATTATGACCCTTACCAATCATGTTGCTCAATCCACTCATTAACATCTTAGGAACAATGTCATAACATCTTGAATTCTATTCTATATGCACTTTAAATACATTCTACATCCACTTTAAATACTTCCCACATAAAACTCCAAATTCTTTATGGATTGTATATTGTACTAATATTTTCCCTTTAATAAGAAAACATGATAATTAATAATTCCTAGTAGGTTGTCATAGTAATCATCACCCCATACTTTCATCATAAATAAGTTTGAAAAGTTTGTTTTGGATTGGTCCTCATCTCATTGGAATATAAAAATTTTAAACACTTCAACCTTCCCATATTTCATTAAGTTTCCACAATGCATCATTCTAAAGATGTGCCTCTTAAGAAGTGCAAACATAAAGATCTTAGTGACAATGCAATTCCTATAGTTATATATATATATATATATATATATATATATATATATATATATATAGATATATATATATATATATACAACCTCTTTAAGATATGTGATTGTGTGGCATTTGATGCGCTATAATTAGATATACAAACCTTCTTTCGAAAAAAAATATAAGGATTTGTGTATTTGTAACATTATTCAAATGTTCCCCGGATGCGGGTGCATGCGAAGGATGAGCGGCAGGTGGCTCGTCACATGGGCAGCTGCCAGCCCAGACGAGCCACCATAAACCAACATGCCCAAGCAATGAATGCGAAGGAGGAATTAGACAGCGGAAGGACCAGTTCGGCTCCAGAACAATTCATGGCGATAGGGATTAACCTTGGGAAGTTAAATTGGTTTAAGGTGACATTCAATGCGCAGACTGGTACAAGGATTATGGCAATCCATAAGAGTGTTCACAATGTGGCATTCCCGCATTTCTCAACGAGACCTGAGCAAATTCTGAAGGCGACAGAGCACACTCTGTCCAGGTGCAGGCTTTCACCGAGGATTTCTGTCAAGAGAGGTAGGTGTAGAATGCCTGAGAGGCAAAGGATGAGCAACAGAAGAATTGGTTCGAGGGGCCGTCCTGCAACACAAAGGCCCGCCACTTCACCCTCCTCCTCTGTTGATATTCCTCCAGAACCGGGCAGCAGCAGCAATCCGCGTCGAACAGTTGGCCACCGAATTGAGCGAGACAGGGGAGCACTCATGGAGTGTGGTCACCGGGAACATCCAGCAGTTAAATACTACATCCCTTGCACATTGGAGAACAACACGCTCATAGTTTCAGTTACTGTTGAGCACTGCAGCGACCTCCGGAGGCCACAGGACAACCTGACTGTGCCAAGAGTGGATATGCAGGTCCCCAGGGTGGACTTAAGGCGACCCACTCAAGCTGACGAAGTCGAAGCCGGTCCCAGCGAGCCCGCTCAGAAAGGGATGCGCCTGGATGGGGAGGAAGATAAGAAGCTAAAGGGGTTAGCGATGGAAGATGAGCCTTACCTCACTGATGAGGACTAGCTCAGAAGCCTCTCCGTTCTCACGGCCAGGAATGCTACTCTCGGTCCATCTCTTTCTGTTTTACTCAGTTTGTATGTCTGTCAAAGGGTCAATGTCCACCGCGAAAGCTTATGTGTCGTCCATGTCTGTTTACGTGTCGATTATGTCAAGTAATGGGTCCATCGTGTCAAGTTATATGTCCGCTGTGTTGGCTCAAAAGCCTGTTGTGTCGATTACATGCTGGTTATGTAGGTTGAAAGAAACTGGTTCCTTTTTGCCAGGTATTCTAAATGGATAGTCATGGGAAATTCTCTTCGGAGAAACAAGGCTTCGGCCCTTTTTGTAAAATTGGATGTAAATTTTGGTTTTTTGTAATATAAATTAGTGCAGTCTTACGGAGAAAAAAAAACATAATTCAAATGTTTCATTTTTACTAAATAATTAAACTTTATGAAAATTTTAAATGCATTCCAAATCGAAATCTAGAAAAACAACCTTTCCACCACATTGAATATTCTATTGGATCTTCTTGGAAAATGGATATACATCCTTAGTGTGTCTTTTCAACAACGAAATTTCAACTAAAATAAGATATTGGTTTATTGATTTTCGTAGTTTGTTTGAATATATAAAAACAAGAAAAAGGAAATGCACGAGATAATAATATTTCTTAATCGAGAGTTGTAGAAAATTAATATGGACCTATGGTTAAGATTAAAGAGTAGAAACTATTATGTCATCAGGACCAAACTCTGATAGACATTCAAGAAGAACCACAGGCCAGTGTAAGAATCTGACATGATTTAATCGAATACAGGCCAGTGTAAGAATCTGACATGATTTAATCGAATACAGGCCAGTGTAATGCATTTGAGAGTTGCATACCATATTGCTCAAGCACTAGACCACTGTAATAGTGAAGATCATTGGATTTATCATCATTTAAATACTTACAGGGTCCTCTTTGATGAGGTGAGACCTAGAAAATAGACAAATCTTTTGATTGTGAATAAAAAGTGTACCTGTTACATGTTTATTTCAATTCATATACGGCTCACAATAAGGGAGAACGACTATCATTCAAACAACAAGGGGAACGACTATCAACTATTTTCAAAGTCTAAGAATCATCATGTAATATCTCATTTGTATATTGGGAAGAAAAATCACCCAATCTTGCCTTGTAAAATCATTATTTGTTATGTTGAACCTATCTCATAATTGGGTAAACTCTGAGATTGGGGAATTGGTTTTAACTACTTGTGATTCATAATAATGTCTAAATTATATTATTGTTTTCTAATCATATAGATCACGCATAAAAGTCACATATGAATCGAAGATGATGTAACCAAAAAAATTTAGGGATGAGGGTTTCGTAGAACCACTAGAAAAATTTATGGAAAAATTATTGGAGACGTTCGTGGAAATAGTTGAACTAAATATCTAATAATAACATGGTTGTTATGTTTATAAAAGGACAGTATATAATAAAAATACACAGAGAAATGCAATGAAATATAATTTCCCCCTGTGTGTATTGCAAGTCTAGAAAGACTTTCACTGAATGCTACTAATATTATTCTAGTGAATTTCAATCTCTCCAATTATTCTGCCAACCCCAAATAGGAAAACATGAAAAGAAACATAAATCCCCAAAAATGGCTCCCACACAAAATTCAGGGACAGTTCAATTATTTTGTCAAGCCTCGTCATCTAAAAACACCACCTTTGGAGACTTATAGAGACCTATCAAATAAGAATGAAGCATGGACCGAAATGAGAAATCAGAAAGACCAAATTCTAGGATAACAGGAGCAGTTTTCTAGAGACGGGCCAGATATTGAATGGTCGACATCTACAAAACCATGAAGTGGAACTCAGTATGGCAACAAGAAGACAAAATAGGCAGATCGACGTCTACATATTTGTGAAGTGAATTATAGTATCATGGCACAATGGAAGAAAAATAAATGGGCAGAGTAGAGAGATATAGAGTTCAGAACGCATTACTGTCAACACACTGCAATGTAGCTTTACAAAGAATTCAGCTATCAAATATTAGTTTAAGTCTTTAGGGTATGTATAAACCACTGAATATGAAATAGTAGAAAGGGAAAAAATAGGAGAATTTTAAGATGCACCAAACTGCATTGATCAAAAATCAAAAGAGCCATGATCATACAACACGCTGAATGAAATAAGAAGCAAAAGATTTCAATAAGATGGCACAAAATACATTATTGAAAGCCAAGATGCCTTGTCAATTCTACACAAAAACAATAAAATGTATCGACCCAAAGACACTGTAACATAAAGCAATGCTTTAGAAATGGATCAAAATCCATGCTTCAGAACAAAATGCAAAAGAGATTGTTTCAAATCCTTATTCTCAAAATAATGCCGTAAACATCATGCACCCAGTAGCAATAGAGTAGAGATATACACAGTAAGATTTGAAGCATTGCAACTACGATATATATCCCAGCCTAGAGAGCATTTGTTAGTCTGCTTATTACACTGTTGCTGGTGCTTATTGATTGCCACAAGATTTATTATTAAATAAAATGAAATGAAGAACAAAATGCTTTTCTTTGTTGTTAAATGTAACAATTCAATTAACAAGTAAAATTTCAGGCCTAGGATTTCTACATATTCCAATTGGTGATTGGAATCACAACATTTAGCATATCTACTGAAAAATACCTGCTAGGCTTTCAGGGAAAAACTGCATTCTTACCAAAATGCTTATATGAATCTTAAAATGCTTATATGAATGCAATACAGGGCCCTGAAATGCGGGTATAACCATATATGTATACTGCATGCATTCAGCAGAGATAATGAGACTGATTTTAATTTTAATCTTACCAGTTGAGGTGATTGAATTGAATTGGATCGTGGAACAGATTATATAGTTTTTTTTTTTTTTTAATGGGAATGAGAATTTCTGGAGAATTGGTAATTTAGAAACCGCTGTAGCTGTTGTTATTATTATACCAGATACAACTATTTCATAAATGTTATAAATAGGCCAGTTACAATATGTCTCAAGATAAACCCACACAGTTAAGGAAACACATTGTTTACCAAAACACTTAAGCTAAAATCCTTCCAGCTAAGATCCATTGACGCAGCCTTTGACTCATCGGATTGCATTCAACAAATTCCAAGTTGAAAAGTACAGGGAGCCTTGACAGAGTGATTGAAGGAAATATAGAAAGGAATTCTAATCATATAAAAGGATGGTTTCTCTCAAATGTTTTAGAAAGTTTTCCTCTGCAACGTTTAAAATATAAGAAAGTTTTCCTCTGCAACGTTTAAAATATAAGAAAGTTTTCCTCTGCAATGTTTAAAATATAAGAAACCCCTTAAAATATTTGGATTTTGATTCGACATGTCAAACTCTAGACTCTGGATTGAAGTAAACATGTTATTGAGATTATTTTGATCGCAGTATCTCTTGAGAATTTTAATCAAAAATTCGAACGATGATGTATAGGTATAATAACCAGATACTCTATAGAGTTGAGATGCAAAAATGTTTTC
The DNA here is from genome assembly GCA_031772625.1 of Pinus tabuliformis. Lineage (NCBI taxonomy): Eukaryota > Viridiplantae > Streptophyta > Pinopsida > Pinales > Pinaceae > Pinus > Pinus tabuliformis. The sequence continues at coordinate 608,559,899 of CM062817.1, forward strand.
CAACCAGACCAACTATAATAGAAAAGGTAATTCGTTATTCAACATCACTGATTATATCTGTAACTAAAGTCAAACCTTGAATGTAAAATACCCCCGCAATACCGTCTAAAATTCTACATGTTTTACATTGTAATAGACAGAGTTACAGGCAGCATGCAGGATCATGAAAACGTGGATAGTTATCAGGTCAGAAGTTCGAACTGTGATAGTTATCAGGTCAGAAAACGTGGACTGGTCCAAGACTGTTCAGAGGCATCTTATTTTTGTACCTTTTAAAAGGGCAGTCTAATGTATTTTCTGATTTCAAACTTGAAATATCAAATATAAAGATCTTTCCCATGGACAAAGCTTTAACGTTTCAAACCTTCAACTTGCAGCCTCTAAGGCTACGGCCCTTTGAAAGAATACAATCTCATATTACATTTATTCCACTCCTTGTGGTCAACTATTAAAAATTGTGGATCGATATTGTACTCAATTCACAACTGCAATTCTTCGTATACGGTGACTTTGATCACAACGACAGCTAGCAAATAATAGTGAATAAATTGAACAGCAAACGATGGCTTGTGGGCTGCTCACAACAGTGACGGGATGCAGCTTCTGGTGGAGGCTCTCTCCGAATGAGCAATGGTGGTTGACACCAGTTGTGGCTGCTCCTTAATATTTTGTCGGCTTCTTTAAAACCGATGGTTTTCAAATCCTCAACAAACTTTATTTAGGTCGTCTGCAGACTAAACGACCTCAGCTAAGGGGAATGGAATCTTCAATTCCTAACCTTAATTAAACATACTCAAAATGTGATCTACTACTCAATTACTTGCTTCATTCCATTGCTCAAAGCTTATATTATTATAAATACGAGAAACAACTTAAAAAAATAGCTACGCTAATCTTGAGCCCTACACACATCGTGACTGACACAAAACTGACAGCTAAATTTATCTTTCTAAAAATATCTCGAAATAATAACTAACTACACTAAAAACTTCAGTTAGCTTATCTTAACTCATGGATGAGTGCATGCATGCGGTAGTAATGATCTCCGTCACATATTGAATAACGCCATACAATCTGAATGGTGCGGGAGTAATGATCTCCATCATATATTCAATAACGCCATACAGTCCGAATGCCTCACCTCCTCTGCCTCACCACAGGTGTTGGAAGCCAAGATAAATTTCATAATGAATATAAGATTGCCTATTTCATTTATGAAATCACATAAGCTATGTGGGTGTAAGCCTGAGTATAAATTTTTCTCCCTCGTATAAAATCAATGTTTACTTACAAACAATCGCGTGTACTATCCATTTCTTCATTAATTTTTATCTTAAATGTTTTTTTTTTTACAGATTCTGAAAACCCGTAGAGTCGAAGTCGCGGAGAAAGGTAAAAGGAGTTGAACAACCCAAAAGAATCCCAAAAAATAAATTTTTTCGAAGATGCCCATAGGCCCTAAGGGTTGAGCCAAAGCTCTGATACCATATGTAACAGTCCAAAAAATAAATATCTAATTTAACATTAATTTAAATGAGAGTGGCACTTACCTAGCCCAATAAACATGTAATTAATTAACTAAATTCAAATTGAATGAATAGTGCTTACCTGTTTACCTGTGGTTGAAGTAGGCTTACCGCAACAAGGTTTTGGGGACGACTCTCCACCCAACCGTAGGCTCAATTGTGCAACATCTTGCTACAACTGGCCACCCCCGAGCCCTCAATCAACGTACTACTACCAGTGACTCCTAGGTCTTAGTATACCATTCTCCGAAGAGAATGAAAGACAGAATCTCGGAAAGATGGAATGCAGGAAAAATGCCTCTCATCTTCGTCACCATCTATTAAATAGAACAAAACATTGGAAGGGGAACCACATGCACACACTCCATGTGTCTGCATGCAACTTTTTTTCTTGTTTTATTTCTTTACTTTTCTTTTGATTTTTAGCTTTCTTGTCTTATTTCCTTCTTTTTGATAGTTTTCTTGTTTTATTTCTATTTATTCTTATTTAGAGCTTTAATATGGTTATTACTATTTTTATTTTTATTATTTATTTCTTTTTATATAATTTTTAATATCATTTATTATTTAACAGTTATGATTTATTATTTTTATTATTTATTATTAAGTGATTTATTTATTATTATTCTTTATTTTTATTATTAATTATTATTTTTTGTATTATTTATTATTTATTATTAAGGGGAGGGATATTACACTCAAGTTCTAGTCACCGTACACCCGAGCAAAGGCTTTGGTTTGGCCGTGAACAGGTTGTGTTGGGGCAATTTCTCCAGCAGCGTTCATTCTGCATTAAACAATGGATTAGAAGGCGTCCGATTTTGTACTCTTTGGCTCCTAGGGCGGCCAAAGCGTGGCTTGCGTTCAGAAGAAGGTAATTTTTTGTTAAGGTTCTGTGTATTTTATATAATTTTGGGACATGGAAGGATTTTCCCCAAATTTTTCTGTTACCGGCTTTTTTGTTCTTGACGTGATTGAACACTTGATCACCTCCTGAAAAAGAATCTCCTCTTCATAAGGTGCCTTTGTGCTTTGTGTGTTCTCATTGTTGTGATTGTTCTCTTTGTGATGCCTTCTTAGTTGCAAGTTTACTGAGAAACAAAGTGGGGTTCCATGGGAAAAGATACTGGCAGAAAGCTGAGGTTAATTCTTGTCTTCTTACAGAAAATAAAATAATGTGCGTACTTTTTTTCTTGATTTCTTCGTTTTGTATTCGTCTGCGACCACGTTTGGTGTATTGTACCAGAGTACAATACATTTAACGGTGCTATTGTTTGATGTAGGGTTTTTGTAACTAGGTTTTATTATTCAATGAAATTCTTTGCTGCAAGCAGTTGCTGTGGTATAAAGTGGTTGTTAGCTATTTTTGTGGTTGATGTGAGTATTTTTGTGAGCGTGTCCTCAATGCAGTGTGTTCTTTGTCTTCTGTGCTTTTATTACATTGTCTACAAACCCATTCTAGTGAAAATTGGGTTTGCTAAGAATTTAATGTAGGACATTCTCTACCAATGAGCTACCTGCCCTTTTGATGATGAGCATCTTTACTGATTTGATATCAACGTGTGAATTGGTACCTTCAGCGTTCCACTGGGTTAATGCCAAATTGTATAGTAGCACATAGGCAACTTTTGCAGTGACGTTTCGGGGGAGTAGTTCAAGTTCTACTGATATTCACCGTCTTCTGCTAGCTAAAAGTGTGTTTTAGGTATGGTTACCTCAAGGTTGAAGTAAAAGAGATTTAAAAGACCCAAGTATGCACTCCAAATTAGTCTGCATGAACAATTTGTTTCAGTAACCAATAATGAAGAAGAGGACTTGGCCCTATGTCTTGTAATGCTTGCAAGTGGAGTAAACACTACCCAAAACCCACAATATCACATTGGGGCTGTACATCCTGAAGTAGGTCACCTCAACCTTCCCAATATGGGTTCCCAGCTTCCAAAATCCATGAGCAAGAAGGTCAAATATAAGAAAATTAATGATGATGCCAGTCTTTATGATGATGATGATGAGGCTACGAAGGGCAAGTTCAAGTGCACCACCTGCAACAAGGTTTTTCATTGCTATCAGGCTCTGAGAGGCCACAATGCTAGCCACGTTAAGTTCAAGGGAGGTTTTACAAAGACATAGGATGAGAATGAGAGCCTAGAAGAAGACATAGCTGACGAGCTCAGTACTAGATTGGGCTCTCAGCTGCTTGGCAATTTCCACAAGTCTCCTGCAAAGGAGAGGACTAAGGTTTCTGGTGCCAAAGCCAAAGATGGAACGAGGACAATTGAGTCTGCTGCTATTTCAGGTAAGAAGATTCCAAGGATCCATGAATGCTCAATCTGTAAAAAGGGTTTTGCTTCAGGTCAGGCTTTGGGTGGTCACAAGAGATGCCATTAGGGTAGCGGAGCTTCAGATACTATAATTACTAGTTGTGGCAACAAGGAGACCCCTAAGCTGCAGCAGCTGCCTGCAAGAGTGGAACTATTGGACCTAAGCATGCCTGCCCCTTTTGATGATGATGGTGATGCTGGAGACCTCAATACTCTGGATGGTAATGCAGTGGATTCTCATGGAACTTCCCATGCCCAAACCCACAACCCTCCTTCCTTGCTGTCTTCGTTGATGAGAAACCACCCGAGACAAGGACTGTTCTTGTACAATAGTGATGCTGATTTAAGTAAAGATGATGAAGCAGATAGTAAGGTAGAAAGGATATTAGATTTGGTAGAGGGAGCCATTCAAAATTCCCAGCGAGGGCACAATCATGGTTGCAATTGTAAGGCACACAATTCATTATCTGTAATTGACTCATTTGTGTATACCTACGCATTGAAATTTCTTTTTGTATAAGACCAATAATTGGTAAGTATAAGTATTACAACAATGATATCATGAAACTTTGAAAATATTTAACAAATAGGTTTATAACCTTCGGATTCAAATGAGTGACTGCACTGTGCAAGATAACTAACACCAACTCAACTATCTCTTTGGTTTGTACCAAACATTGTGAACATGATTTCACCAATTCCCAACATCAATGAGAAAATTCCATTGTTAATTTGTAGTTATTTTACATTTATGGATTAGTTAATTTAGTAGTTATTTTATGTTTTTAGATGAGTTAATTTTGTTAAATTTATTATATATTTTAAGAATTATATATATGAAGATATATATATATATATATATATATATATATATATATATATATATATATATATATATAGATATATGAAGATGTAATTTTTTAAATGAAGGTGTAAGGGGAATTAGGCCAATAGCATAGTCCTCTTGTTCCCCACATTTGCTTGGAATAGGAGTTGTTGTTATGAAAGCTGGAAGATGTTGGACTGCTAGATGAAAAAGGACCTCCTACAATAACGTTTCTTTCAATTCTGTTGTTGAATTTATTTTGTAATAGATATTCCTTTGCTCATGCTATTCTTATTTGGTTAATGATCATATAAAAATAAAAAGGAAGATATTCCTTTCATCACTAATTTTGAATTGCTTGTTTGCTGGTTGAAGAGTGAACAGGAAAATATTTTTTTCCATAAGAAATATCTTTATATTCCATATGAGGAATATAAATGTTTCGGTCCTTGAGGGACTGCTCATACATTAAGGCTCGAAGCCATTACAAGAAATACTCATTATGAACTCAATACATCACATGCAGGGATTGAACCTGTTTGGGGGTGATAACAAGTTAACAACATTTATGCCAACCACCTGAGCTAAATCCGGTTGATGTGTGTGTGTATAAGTTACCAGATTTCAGATTTAAATTTGGATATGGATCCACCAGTATTTTAAACATTAATAATTTGTTTTTACATTACATTAAGTCATTTTATGAAACATGTTACTTTTAAGATTACTTACTAATAACATGTATGTGGTTTATAAAGTTTACATTTAATTCAATTATGTACAATGGCAGTGGTTTATAAAAATTACTTTAATATATTTAAGAGCCTAATTCAGAATTCCACAAAAGCAATTGTTGAACTTCAGACTCTCATAATCCCCTCTTAAGGTGATATGTGAGGAGATGCCAACCTGAAGGAAATATGCTACATGTCACTACCGGAATTGAAAAATGAAAAATTAGAAATGGAGTTTCTTCAAGAGTAGGCTTCTCTAAATCTATGGATCCCATTTTTGGTGCAGTCAATTTTATGGAAAGACCATGCAAAGTTCACAACATTTTCTTAAGAAGTACTGCCCAACTGTATGAATTATACAGTTTGTCAAAGCTTCATAATGACAATGGTCTGCACTGTCCATTGTGAACAAATAATGAGTAAAAATATTAAAAATATTTATGAATAATTAAGTAAATGAAGTATCAAAATTGTATCTTACTTGGGACAAGCACAGTGGATTTGATACCAACTGCTCATTTTTAAATAAATTCAAAACATATTAAAAATATATATTTATATATAAAGAAAGATTTCTCAACCTTTCTTTACAATATTTCTTATTGCACTGCACTAATGTGGCAGGTTTCACGAAGAATATGAATCAATGTTGGAGAAGAGTTACAATTGTGGAAGCATATGTTTGTGTAAAAGTTAACCAATACCCAAATTGACAATACAATTGAGATTTTAATATATATATATATATAATTTAGACTGTAGATGTTATTTGGTTTCCAATATTCATTATTTTCAATTTTTAATATTTTTTTGAAAAATACTTGTACTTTTTAATCATTCATAGAAATTCAACAATTCCAACTTCATAAGTCTATGGGCCTCTCTTTGTACCTTGGGACAATTGCTATTAATAATGATATATATGATTCATTCTCACCACCATGAACAATGCCGGATTTAAAAGTGTTATAAGTAATTATTTAATATACTATTTTTCTCCATATAAATAACTATTTAATATTTGTATTGATATGATATTTTATGTTTTGAGTGTTGTTTGATTTAAAAAAATGTTATAAATAATTATTTAGTATTTCTATTGATATGATGTTTTATATATGAGTGTCTTTTTATATATGAGTGTCTTTTATATAATTTTAAGTATGAGTATTTTTTTATTTAATTTTAAATTTATTATATATATATAATTTAAATTTATTATTTATATGAAAAGGTAATGAGCAAAAATAGTTTTAAAACGTTTAGAGTTAGAAAGAGATATATTATTTATTTAATTATAATTAAATATATATTTATGCAATCAATGTTTATTAATTTTATTATTTAATTATAATTAAATATATTTTTATGCAATCAACGTTTATTAATTTTATTGTTGTTATTTTTAATTACTTCTTTGACATTATATTCATAAATTTTGTGTAATTTTTTTTCCATAATTATAATTTTATTATTATTTTTTAATTAATGTTTCAACACGATATAAAATAAATCAAAATTTATTATAAATATTAAATTAAAAAATATATATTAATAATAAATTCCAATTTGAATTATCTAATATTTTTTACTTTTAATAACGTTAAAATTTCTTTACCATTTGTAATTTTCCGTGATGAATTGTATACCTCAAATTTAATGGAGAATGGTTAAAGATTTTTATTTAATCGCATAATTTAAAATAAGATCATGTTCAAAGATAAATCGCCTCTGCAAACTCACTTTTTTGTTTTCGCAAGGGAATCCTCAAAAAAAATCTCTATAAAAGTGTTGAGTCTCAAATTTGTCATTTTTTCACGATATTGAACATCCATTTTCAGTAAATTTATGACAATTTTTTGCTCCTGACTACTTGTCTTCTTGTGTTTTTTTAACAGGTTAGAATAAATTTACCAATATTAAAGTAGTTAATTATCATTATTTATTTTTTATTTTTGAAAGATAGAAAATAATTGTGGTTGGTTTTACTATAATAGTTTTCCTAACTTTATTTCTATGGCTCTCATAGAGTAAACATAATCATCATCTTTCAGAAAATTTTGAGAGTGAAACAGCGAACAGCGGACGAATAGCTAGGGTTTCAGGTTTCTGAGCTCCATGGAGGTGCACAAAGGGGGGAGCTCCACTCCCTCCTACAGGCAGGCAGTGGCCAGTCACGGTAAGAAACCTTTAGAATTGGTCAGAGGGCCTGCAGGAGAAAGGAAAAAGAATCTGGAAGAGGATCGAGAGTTTACCAAAATAAGGGAGGTCAATAGCATGAAAGACAATGAAGAAGAAGACAAGAAACAGGGAGCAGAAAATAAGGCACAAAAGGGGCCATGTAAACCCAAGACTGAGGTCACTCCTAGAGTAGTTTTAAATGATCCTGCTCTGCAGGCACATAGGGACCAAATGTGGACCTATGCTATCATTTGTAAATTCATGGGATTATGGCCCACTCAAAAGGCATTACAAATGTGGATTAAATACCATTGGAAACCGAAAGGAAGCATAGACCTACAACTTGGGTCAAAGGGATTCTTCACTGTAGTCTTTACAAATATTGAGGACAAAGACAGGGTGTTTGAAGGAGGACCCTACTTCTATGCAGCAGCAAGCCTCTACATGCGGCCGTGGATGATAAATTTTGTCTCGGGACGAGAAACGTTTACTTCAATCCCGGTCTGGGTATGACTCTACTCCTTACCTCTTGATTACTGGCAAACAGAATCGGTATCTGCCATAAGTAATAAACTAGGGCATTTAGTTAAAGCCTTTGAGGCCACCAGAAGGGGAAAATATACCTCCTTCGCAAGAATATGTGTGGAGATGGTCCTATCGGGAGCCCTATCAGATGAGGTTATCTTGGAAGTTTTTGATGAAGAATGGGTGCAAACAGTAGATTATGAACATATTCCTTTCATATGTCGCAGATGCCATGAGCATGGGCACCTATTTAGAGACTGCCCTCTCAGCAAAATAGAGAACATAAGTAAAGCAACCACAATGAAAGACACTGAAACGTTTCGCAAAGTGGGTCATAGAGGAAAAGGGGGCAAAAGGGGGCCAAAGCAACAGCAAACAGAAGGGAAACAGGCAAGTCTGAACAGGTTCCAAGTTCTCAAAGAAGAGGAAGAAATACCAAAAGCAGATCAGGTAATGGAAGGAAGCTCAGGGGAGAAAGAGAAAGAAGAAGATAGGGAACAAGCACAGGATGTTACTAAACAGAAGGAAACAACGCTGAGCGATGGGGGGACTTGAGATGGATCAAGAAATGACTCAGAGTGAGATGGAAACAGAGCATAATGAACAGCAGGAGATTCTGGAAAGAGAAAACTTGGATATGGAAGGATTCTTGAAACAGGGCATCATTGGAGGGGTAGACTCAGTACCTCAAGAAGAGTGCAACCAAGTACAACAGCTGTTTCTATGGAAAGCTCAGGCCAAAGAGTTGGAAAGGAAAAGAACCAATGAAAGTCAGGGCAACGAAGGAGTGAAAACTATGAAAACCACACCAGGATTAGCTCCCAGAAACCCAGGAAAGAAAAGAGGCAGGAAAAAGCAGAATGAGCTATTGATGGAATGTGGAAAGCTAATGATAGATTCAGGTAAGATGAAAGATCTATCCAGTTACTCTTTCACAGATATTTAATAATGAAGTTCACAACTTCGAATATCAGAGGTTTAGGTAGTAAAAGAAAACAAAGAATACTTAGCAATAGAATGAAACAAGAAGCTCCAGATATGATCTTTATCCAGGAAACTAAATGTTCCATTCAAAAAATCAAAGAAATTCATAGCAAATGGCTCAATAGACTTAAGTTTCTAGAAGTTAAAGCAGATACCACAACATGAGGCATACTCACTCTTTGGAACCCCCAAAAGATTGGCATAATAGATGCTAAGGAAACCAGGAATTATTTATCAGTGATTATTCAGCCTGTCGGAGACAGCGAGACTTATTTGGTCACGAATGTTTATGGCCCACAAAGACTGGATGACAAACTCAGATTTCTAGATTCTCTTGTAGAACTAAGAGATAGACATGTAGGAGTTCCGTGGATCATGGGCGGGGACTTCAACATGATCAAATCACTTTTGGAAAAAAAAAGGGTGAACAAGAACTTTAAGGAAAGATTCTACAACATTTCAAGCTTTCATAGATAATCTGAAGCTAGTTGACATTGAAATGAATAATGGCCTCTTTACTTGGAACAACAAGAGAGGAGGGGAGTCTCAAGTAGCCTCAAAGTTAGACAAATTCATTATTTCAGAGGACCTTATGCTCAGAGACAAGGAAATGATAGTGAGAATTGTCCCCTTTGACGGCTCAAACCATTGGCCTGTCAAATGGAGGTACAGGGTATCAGAACCCCCAAGAATAGACCTTTCAGATTTGAGAATATCTGGGTTACCCACCCATATTTTATCAACAATATAGCAAGATGGTGGAAAGAAGATCTGCATATTCAGGGAACAAGAATGTTTCTGCTCCACAAAAGACTAAAATACATCAATCTCAGACTCAAACACTAGAACAAGAATGAATTTGGCAATATTTTTGTAGCGAAAAAAGAGGTTGAAGATAAAATGGAGACACTCAATCAAACTCTTATTACAGAGGGCTTTGATAGAGGCAGAGATGAACAAGTCACCAAACTACATCAATACTAGGAGAACTTATGTAAACAAGAAGAAATATATTGGAGACAAAAATCTAGAGTGCAATGGCTAAAAGAAAGGGAACGAAACACCAGTTTTTCCCATAGATCCACCATGGTGAACAGATCCCACAATAGGATCTCTTCAATCAAGGACGAGGGAGGTCATCTTCACAATTCACATGAAGAGATTGAAACTGTGTTAGTCCAACACTTTCAAGGTATAGCGAAGGAGACCATTGCAGACAGAGATCATTTTATCAAAGACTTAACAAGGCATATACCTAGACTAGTTTCAAGAGAGGATAATATCAATCTCAACAGGCCAGTGACTGAAGAGGAGGTAAGTGAGGCAGTTAGGGAGATGCAGAATGGAAAAGCACCAGGACCTGATGGTTTTAATGTGGATTTCTTTAAATCCTGTTGGAGCATTGTTAAACAAGATATTATGAACGTAGTGGCGGATTCCAAGTTGGATAGAACCATTCTGAAGGCGCTCAATACTTCTTTCATCTCCTTGATCCCCAAACAAGATAATGCTCAAACTCCGGACAGGTTCAGACACATAGCTTTGTGCAATTTGGTCTATAAAATAATATCCAAAGTGGTTGCCAATAGACTAAAACCCCTTCTTCCTACTCTAGTTTCTGTGGAGCAATCAGGTTATGTGGAGGGTAGACAAATTCTCAACAACATCATTCGAGCGCATGAAGTGGTAAATTCATTGTTAAGCAATAGGAAAGCGGGAATGATCATGCAATTAGACCTTGCCAAAGCTTATGATAAATTGAACTGGACATATATTAGGAAGGTCCTTCTAGCCTTTGGCTTCGATCATAACTGGGTGAGATGGGTTATGGCATTGGTCACTTCCTCTAGCTTTTCAATTTTGGTCAATGGTTCTCCTTCCAAGACCTTTACTCCTTCAAGAGGTCTCAGATAGGGAGATATGCTCTCTCCCTTTCTCTTTATCCTCATGATGGAAGGACTTGGGTGATCTATCAAGCATGCAAAAGAAGGGGGTAACATCAAGGGTATCCAACTTTCTGAAACTAGAAAAGCTTTGTCCCATCAACAATTTGTTGATGACACTATGCTGCAGGGAGTCCCCATAGTAAAAGAAGCTCTTTCTTATAAACAAATCCTGCGTGACTTTGCCATGGCCACAGGTATGGAGGTAAATCTGTCCAGATCTAAGATTTTTTTCTTTAATACTAATATTGCTATTCAGAGAAATATCTCCAAAATTCTGGGCTTTCAAAGGGAGGTCCTTCCTTCCAAGTACCTAGGAGTTCCTCTAACTGATAAACCTTTGCACAAAAGCATCTGGGAGCCGGTAATTAATAAGATGCAGGACAAAATTAGAAAATGGACTATCAGATCTTTAAACTTGGCAGGTCGGTTGGTGCTTACAAAAGTGGTTTTGCAATCAATCCCCATCTTCATGCTTTCAGCACTTCCAGCTCCAAAGGGAGTTTTACATCAATTTAGAACCATTCAAAGAGACTTTCTTTGGGGTAAGGGGGAGGAGAGAAAGAAATGGGCCTTAGTAGCCTGGGATAAGATTTGCGAACCGAAAATCCACGGGATTCTTGGACTGGATGATCTAGGTGTACTCAGCAAGGTTCTCAGAGCAAAATTATGGTGGCGTTGGGTGAAGGAACCAAAGGCTTAGTGGGCTAGTGTTTGGAAGGAATAATATGCCAACACTTGGCAAGATAATGATCACATAAGGATGACGAGTATCATAAAAGGATTCCAAATTTGGAATAAGGCATGGGAGAATAGAGGCTTAGTGCAGAAAAACAATTTCTGGGAGATTAGAGAAGGAGACCTCGCTCTGTTTTGGGAGGATAAATGGCAACAAGAACCTACACTGTTAAGAGAGGACTTTCTGGACCTTAAGAAAGAAACTGACACCAATGGGATTTTTAGGGTTAGAGATTTTTGGGAACAAACCAGTATAGAAGACAAATGGAGAACTTGAAAGAATATAAAATTTGGGGATAACAACCCCTTGAAAGCAAAAGTAGATGCACTACTAACTATTTTGGAACAAAGGAAGATTCTTGTTTCAGAGGGGCATGACCAACTTAGATGGGGCAACAATAAAGAAGGTACCTTCAATATTAAAGAAGCCAAAAAGATATTGCTTGAGATGAATTCCAATGCACCGGCAGAGTGTGGCAGAACCTTTAGAAGCATCAAGGTTGGATGAAAATCCAACTCTTCATGTGGTTGGTACATCATAATTTTTTTTTGACTTGGGATAATATTAGAAAGAGGGGTGTTCTGGGACCTTTTAGATGCCAACTCTGTGAAGCTCAAGAGGAGACAATGGAGCACCTTCTCAATGACTGCATCTTTACCTCTAGGTTGTGGGACACTTTTGCCACAATTTTCCAACAGACGGATAGGGACAAAGTGAGCATTACCAATACCCTAAATAATTGGAAACGAAACTTCTCTGAGTATGAGTTTCTTCGCCTGGCTTGGGTTTTAATTCCAAGCTTCATAATTTGGAATGTTTGGAAAGAAAGAAACAATAGAATCTTCAAAAATGTTCACAACACCACCCAACACATTTTTGAGCGGATCTTAAGACAGCTCAGGGAGACGGTTGGCACTATTGTGCAAAACTCCCCAAAAAATCCACCTTCTGAAAAAGAGATGTAGACTCTACGTTAGCTGGGGATGTAGGGGCTTACACCACACGGGATGGTTACGAAGGTTATGGATCCAGCTAATAAGCCAGATTATTGGCATCCTCCCCCTCAAGGTTTTCTGAAATTCAACATTGATGGGGCCTCAAAAGGCAACCCAGGTCTTGCTGGTTTTGGAGGCGTGCTACGAGATGATAATGGTTGTATTCTCTTTATTTTCCATTTCCATATGGGAAGAGCTCCAAACAATATGGCTGAATTAATGGCTCTTGAACAATGTTTATATTTCCTGAAGCAGGATAATCTACAGAATATTATTATTGAAGCTGATTTTGAGTTGATCATTAACTCTGTTAAAATAATATGTTGTGGAACAGAGCTAGAAAAGGTCTCAAGTCATTGGAGGCTGATCCAGGTCTTTCAAAGGATACAAATTCACCTCCTAGACTTACGCACAGTGAGTTTCACTCATGTATGAAGGACGACCAATAAATTGGCAGACATTCTGGCCAATCAAGGAGTAGTATGCACTAAAAACAGGGTCAAGTTGATATGGCAAGAGATGTCTCAAAACAGATTAAGGGAGCAGTATTGTAGTGAGGTGGAAGAGGACAATAAGATATTTTGAAACAGGGCCACAAAGACGGGATCTGATTGAATTTTATGCAGTATTATGACACAAGTAAGAGCGCTTTGGAATGCAGGTCTATGATTGGCAACAACAAACTAGAAGTTTTACGGAGTTGGCTGGAAGAAGGGATCTTCATCTTCCTTTGGCCCAGTGACTAGAATCCAGTCTTTTGCAGCAGCCGCAAAACTCTTTTTTTTTTTTTTCCTGCGGTAGCTTTACCACCCTTGAAATGGTTTCCGATGTATCGCACCACCTTCAGGACGGAAGCGGTATTTTTCATTTGGAAGCGATTCCATTCACCACGCAACACGTGGCTCAGAGTGGGGAGGAATTACCGCCTTCATCACGAGGTAATCTTCGGTGGGTTAAGGCCGCGTGATATGATTTGTAACCGTTGGATCAATCGTGCTCAACCTACGGCCAGGATTCATCGAGCTAGTTGGTGGGTCCGAAACAGTTGTTAATGCTCCAGCAATTAGCACGTACCTTTTGGAATATTGCGCATATGACGGATTTCGGGAGGAAAAATTAAACGATGGTTATGTGTAAAATGGACCCGATGAAATTATCAACTAGGATCTATTGAGTCCATCGGGTCCATTTTGCCTGTTAAACATTGTGCTTGTTAGCCACCTGATATGTCTCTCAGCTGCTGATCTTTAGATCAAGATCTAACGGCTAGTTGTGGGTTAATGCCTTTTGCACATTATTTCTTTTTTTAATTTGAATAGAAGGATCTGCTCTTGCCTTAGCAAAAAAAAACATAACCATCATCCATGGATGGCATATCTATGTAGCTCTAGTAGAAATTCCAGAATATGGGTTTTGTTCCCATGAATGTTGAAATTGATTTGTGTTGTGTAATTCATCTCACGTCAACTCCATAAGACTCTAGTTCATGATCTAGAATTTAGACAACTTGTGTCACGTAGAATAGGGTAATGTAATTCACGCATTAGGTGATTAGTAAGTGGTTTCTCCAAGAAGTGCGTGATTTGTGAGATACACATGGTTCTTTCAGGAAGAAGTGTGTGATTTGTGAGATACACATGGCAATTCCTCTGGGTAGACTTGTAGGAAAAGTGAGCAACAATGCTAAATAGCTGGGATCACAGAGTAACTAAAAAAGGCATTGTCACATAACAATTTAAAAAGGCATTGTCTACTAACGTTATAAATTTGTTTGAATGGTAGATTTCTCGATTGGGTCACAGAACAACTTAAAAAAGCATTGTCACAGAGCAATTTAAAAAGGCATTGTCTACTAATGTTACAAATTTGTTTGAATGGTAGATTTCTGGTTGGAACCACACAAAAATAAAATTAAAAGAATCTCAATGGTGGAGTGTTTGAATCTTTTTTTGTTTGTGAAACTGGATTTAGTAGCATCAAAAACTTGTGGAGCACCCAAAATCCTGAAATCTAACAACTGTAACACAAATTTTAAAAAATCTATACCGCATTTTATCAAAATCTTGCAGGAATTTCCATTATTTTTTAAACTAATTTGTGAAATTTTTTAAATACTCTATTTAAAAAATATACCTTCCTTGATAGGAATAACAAAAAGTATTAAACTAAACCGAGGAGGGCCACAGAAACATTTAAAAAAGAAAAAATGCCTTATTCGGTAGAAGCGAGAAGAGTCCTGAAAAGAGGAGGGACACAAAAACAAATAAACAAAAGGCAAGTACACAGAAATTTAAAAAGAAAAAGGAAAAGATTCCCTCCTTGGTAGTAGTGACGAAGAGTACGAAGCCCAGGAGGGCCACAGAAAAAATAAAAAAAATAAAAGAAAAAATTACTTCCTTGGTAGAGGCAATGAAGAGTACTGAACAAGGAGGGACACAGGAAATTAAAAAAAATGAAAAGAAAGGAAAATATGCCTTCCTTGGGAGAAATCAAAAGTTCTGAAGAGTACTAAACAGAGGAGGGGGGGAAGATTAACAGAGCGAGCTATCGAAGGAGAGAACCAGTGATGAATTGAACTCAACATGCCATTGGTGGAGTAAGTACGTCAAAGGGACGAAACAAAATTAATTTTTTTGATTAACATTTTATTAACCTTAAACTCGGCCTTGGTCTAAGGCAATTCCCCAAGGTCAAACCTATTGGGCGCTGATCGAAGGTGTAGTCCGCTGGTTGCTGTGACAGTTACGAAGATTATGAAACACGGAGAATTGAAAAATTAAATGTATGGTTAATTTTTTTGATTATGCAAATATTTTTGGGTTTTTTATTATTATTTATTTAATTAGAAGATTATGATGATGTAATGTTGATAATTGAAAAACTGATTTAATTGAAGAAGTTCATTAAAAATAATGAAGTAGAAATTGAAAATTTGATTCGTTAAAAAATGTTAACTGCAATTAATAAAATAGTTATCGAAATGGCTACTACCTTTCTTGAACTTATTAATTGGAAATCCTTTCCTTTAACTTATTAGATACAATCTATCAAAGTTGCATGAATCATCTCTTAAAATGGCTTTTCTGGTGCAACTTTAGAATATATAATCATCTCTAATTTTAATTTGGGAATTTTTGTGTAAATGAATAAAATGTTTGAATATATATTATATTTTTGTTTAAAGAAAGAAAAAAAACCACTGGTTTGTATTATATATAACCAGTGTATCAAGTCATTATATTTCCATATACATTGTATTATGAAGTAAGCTTTAATGTGTTTGTTACCACAGACCGAATTGTGGATATTGCCTCAATATTCTGTGTCAGAGACAGAATTATAACCATCTAATAACAAAAAAATTGTGCATTAGTATATGATGACAACAACTAGGATCATATGGTGTCCAAAGTTATTGTGCATTAGTATATGATGACAACAACTAGGATCATATATTGTCCAAAGTTTTACCAAAAGCAATTACAGAAATATTTATCAATTCTTAACATGTGCATCGAAAGTAGTAAGACCCTCCAAAATATACCAAAACAGAAAGTAAAAACAATCTCATAGGTTAGCTCCCGGGGAGAGCAATGTTGTCCTCAGCAATAGCAATGTTGTATCAAACCCATGGCAACACCTATTCTGATTTTCAACATAGCATCGGACGTGGTGTTGTTTTCCTTGTGGATGTGCAGAACATGCACAAATGAAGTATTTTGAAATGATAGCTTAAGATATCTAATGTGACGGATCCATCTTGTGGATGCGGATGGGAAATTATGGAAATACTATTCATGTCATTGATAAGAGCTTGTGAATCTCCATATATATGGATGCTTTGAATATCGAGAAATCTTGCAAATCATAATAAGCCCCATAGAGCGATGATTTCAACTCTCATGTTGGTGCCATTTTCTCCCAACCAGTATAATTTGAACTGTTGTTCTTTGTTCATTCTCAACCACGCATCGCATCCATAAGTACCAGCTTGAGCAGCTCTATCAAAATATCCTACAAGGAAAGTGATGTATGGAGGGGAGATTTTCATCCTGAAATCCTTAACCAACATCTATTTTTTCTCCATTGAAACTATCCAATACACAATATTATTAACGATTTTATTTATATTAAATGACATGTCCTATAAAATAATGGCATTTCTTGCCTTCCAAATTTTGAAAAATATTGAAGAGAACAAAATGTGGAGCAAAGGACTCCTCTTTTTAGTATTATGATCATTTAAATAAGATTACATTGGAAACATCAATAATAAATGACTGGAGTTAAACTCGACTCGAACTGGACTAAGTGAAACTAAACCGGGACACTTGAATGGACGATTTTGACACCTAATAAGTGGTTGGAATTAGAATCTCCAAGACTCTCCCTTAATTACAACCACATAAAAATTTAATTAGGATAGTTGTTGGTCTATGTCTCAGCGAGGCTTACAATTTAAAAATTTTACTTCAACCACATTTACTTTTCTTCTTCCCTTCCAGATCTTGTAGCCTCTAAAATGTTTCAACATTTTCTCTTTGTTGTATCCTTCAAACCTCAGTTTCTTCATTTGTTCGTGCAAGTCTTATATTCTTCCACACTATTTAAGCATATCCTGGACTTATATGTGGGTTGCTACCACATATTATCTCTTGTAGTGTATTTTTCATCATCAATCTGCTGCAACATAAGACCATAATACAATTTCATCTCTTCAGGACTCCAATACCTAAAAAATTCATTTTATTCTTCATCATGCATGTTGTCTTCAATATTCATTTTTTCAGCTTCTTGGTGGGCTCTAGTATTGCAACAATAATGCTACAACTCCTAGGACTCCCGTCTTTACTATTATCAACCCGGTAGTTCATAACAAACTTGGAAGCGACGGTGATGTATGCACAAGTACTAGCTCTTGCCGCAGCTGTCACTTGGTCAGCTGGCACAAGTCCGCTAGGGGCTTAAGCCAACTTCTATGAGATCTTAGAAGAAGCTTTTTAACTGATGGACGAAAGCTCACTCAAAGGAAGCTAATCTACTTGCGGAAAGAAACTGAAAGCCAAAAAGTCACGCAAACCCTAGCAAACCCTAATTCTACCAGCTAGTCCTACTGATGCAAAGGAGAGAATGCAAACTACTGGAAGGGATGCCATTACTTCTATGAAGGTAAAATACGTGTGTCTAGACTACCTCTACTTGAAGAAAACATCTTTTTGTATTTTTGAATAAGTTATTAGAATTATCATGCATGTGCTTTTAACCGTTTGTGACTGTGCAGAGGTGGATTGGCGAGAGGAAATGCTTGGAAGAGGTAGGGAAGGTTCAGAGAGGGCCTAAGAGGTCCCTAACACCCTTCCATACAGTTTCACAGAGTTTGGCTATCAAGAAACCTCATTCGTGAGCTTCTACAGGAAGTCTGCAGGGGTTCTATAAGATGTTTCATGAATTTCTACAGGATGTTCAGAAATTTCTACAGGATGTTTTAAAATTGGATTTTGGAGGGTGGGTGAGTGAGAGAAGATGCATGAATGGATATGGAGGTAGGATAGGGTCTGAAGTGGCCCAGGGACTGGTGGATGGATTGGTGAGAGGGTGTAGAAGGCTGTCTTGGCTTAAAGAAGGCTAAGACAATGGAGGAGCAAGAAGGTAGGGTTACGTGGGCAAAAGAACAGTTGTGAGACGAGGAACCTAACTAGGAGATGGAGCAGCTGGCCTGGATGAAGCTTAGGTGGATGAGAGAGTGGTGGAGATGCCCTGCACGGTGTACATTTAACCGAATCAACAAAGTCCTGCACACAATCAAAGTCTTAGCTAACCTACTCTAACTGTTAATGAAAAAAATGAACAACAGCTTTATTTGTAAAGAGATCCGTGTGCATCACTCAAGCAAAGAACCATTTCAGAGATCTGAACGCATAACTAACTTCTACAGATGAAAACATTACACCAAGGATTGCATGGTTAAGCGAACTAGTGTTTTTGTTGGGGCAGCACTGTTTCTGCAATTCCAGCCCCTGATCCAATAAGGATGAGGTGAAACTAAGAGTGTTGTTGACCCTTTTTCTTGGAGCTTTATATGTTATTATCCTACCAATCGATTTTAAACATCTGAAGCAATTCTATTCATAACCAGTGACCAATTTAACCAACACAACTAAACCTGCTTAACAGAAACACGTTTCAAACGCATAAAGGAAAACCACGATGCATAAAGAAAAGGTAACAGTACAAAGAAGGAGGCCCTAGGCTCTCAGGTTGGGCCCAACCCCGAGAGCTATGGCTCCTATAGAAAACTCAGAGCTGATATCAAATCGGACTGCTTCTCATTATCAAAAAATAATCATAAGTCAAGAGTTATGCCAAAAATGGCTACAAGAGAACAAAATAAAGCTAGCAGCACTGAGTGCAAAATATGCAAGAGTTTCCAAAAGTCCCTCATGAAGGCTGAGGCCTTCACATTTATACACCACGAGGCCCTAGCTGGCCTCCTAAATCTATGGGACTTGGCTGCCCAAACTGTGAGTGAACAGCTTCTTCCAAAATCTGTTTGGCTGCCTTCTAGATCCGGTTTTGGTGGCCTTTGGAGCTCGGAGTTGGGGGTGAGGATCCCGAGGAAGGCTATTTAATGCCATAGACAACCCCCCTATGAATCCTCAACCCAAGCTTGGCTGTCTTCTAGCCCATGATTGCTCGGTTTTGCTCCAACATGTGTCAAAAAACCTGAAATGAGCACGTGTTAGCCACCTAGGAAGAGTGACTACCCTTATTCGTACAAATGACATAAACATACTGGAAAATAATGCCTAAGCTATGAAAAATGAAGGATTGAACAAGGATAAATAGGCCAAATGAGCCCAAAATGTTACCAAATTTGGGGCTCATAATCACCCCCCTGCTAAAATGATTGCTCATCCCTGAACAACTAGTCCAGCTCCTCATCTTTCATTGCTTTAATCGCCACCCTCACATCCCAGGCTTCTGAAGTAGTATCCTCCTCACTATCATGGAATCCGGCCTTCCTTTCCACCTCTTCCCACTGCTTATGCTCTTCTTTTTCTGTGCTTCCTTCTAACAATCCCAAAAGAAAAGGTGGACTTAGCTTGAGGCCAATCTAGCTGGCCTGGAGGTTCTGCATAGACTTCTTGTAGAGAGGCACCCATGCCAAGGCCTCCCTCATTCTAGTTGGAGTATGATATTCCCTAATTTTGAGGCTGTGGGACAATGTGTTCCACCTACGGGTGTAAGCATGAACACAATTGTCCCCTAACAACCGCTCCATATCCTTGAAGTGTGCTATGGCTTGAACCTACCGATCCATGTATTCTAATAAAGCCTGAGAGTTGGTCGCTAAGTGCTGGTGGGCTAATATCAATGTTGTGGGGTCCCCTGGCTCTGGTCTAATCAGCAGTGGTTCATGGACTTCTCGGTTCATGAAATTTTTGACCTCTGTCGCTCTCTTTTCTTTGTGGTTTAACCATGAGGTCATTGCCATCAGCTGCATATCCCCTACTATTGTGTTGGGGTCCCATGAGGTTACATTTGGAAGGGCCGAATTATGAAGGTAGAACTTTGATAGCTTGGCCTTGTCCTCTAATGAACTGTTGTTACATAAATCCATGAACTGTTGGGGGTTTTGGATTTGGGAGATACCCCTCTATGCCAATGTATTAATTTGGAATTGCAGCCACTGATCCCTAAGGTATAGGCCATAGGATTTTGCCGGCTGCCTACATTGCAGAGCGTCCATTGCCCAACTGACCATGCAGGCCATTTGTGCATCCTTTTCTTGCACCTGCTGTTTTATAGCTTGTATCTCTATGCTTGCCTGCTGTTAGCGCTTGAGATTTCACCCTAGGCTGAGGAAGGTAAACCTTCAAGGCCACATCAAACCATTTCACCTCGTAGCTAGCCCTACGGGGTATGAGAAGGCTCTCTCTGGTCTATCTCGGCAAATTTTCAATGGGGTGAGATGACCAATCAAAGGTAACACTGATATTAGGCTAGTAAACTGATTAAAAGGTTGATTTGGGGGTTTTTGGGGTTTTTTGGTGGCAAATTGAGGATCTGCAATTTTAGGGTGCGGGGATTCGACACAGTTTCTGCAGGTGGGTCTTTGGGGCAAGGTAGGAGTTTGTGCTGATGCCTTTAGCTGAGATGGATGATCAAGGAAGAAAAAAGAGAAGCTAAAGAGGGCAAACAATGACTTTGAATCCTCTCTAGATAGTGGAAAACATAAACATTAAACAAATTTGAAAGCTGAGCATGGCAAGCATGAATTCAAACTTTATCACTTCATTTGTTTAATAAGCTGCAGTAAAGAAAGAGATGGAACACATAAACACACTTACAATTACAACAAGAGAACACACCGTCAACACAAGAGTCCACAAGAATCCCAATGATGTCTGCAAAACCCTGGTCTTCCTTTTCCTCAAATTACAGAGATACAAGTAAAATATACAATAGGAGCTTCTCCCTCAAGAGTCCAACCTCTCCAACCCTGAAAATGATTGAGAAAATACATAATATAGGCAATCCAACCTCTTCCCTTGCCTCTAGGGGTCGAGCTCATCCTTCTAGGAGCTGTTTCAACCAATTCTAAACTGAGCCCTAAAACCTAGGCAGTCAAAACAACTTGCCTCTAAAACTTAGGAAACCTATCCATGCATTAAATTTTTACCATTTACATTCAAGAATCTTCTAGAAGTGATCAAGGAGAGTAAAAGTATCTTAGAGCCATGAAAGTTACATAAAAATCCATGATTTACATGCCCAAAAAGGTAACCCAAGTCAAAACTGTACTTTTCTGGCCGAACTGGTCAAAATAGGCAAAATTCCCTGACATGCAGCGCACATGTGCCTGACGGGTAGCGCACATTGAGAGGCTTGTTTGAGGGCCTTCCTGGTGTCCAAATCAGGTGCAAGCTAGCGCATTGGAAAGGTCTTCGAGTCTTCTTTCCCACCCCACCGGAATTTTTGAATTTGGAGTTCATTTGACCCCTCAAAACTCAATTCTCCCAAGACAGCTTTCTGCAACTCAAAATAGGGGCAGAAAGTCAAAATTTGCGTGTGTTTTGACCTTTTGGAGGCCCAAATCTCCATAAAAACTGAAGTCCATCCATAGGTAGGTGTAACTTTGCATGACAATTCCAAAAATGCTGAGTTTTTCCCGTTCTGAGTTGCCCCCATGTAGTGTAGCGCACGGGGCGCTACCCGTTAAAAGGCCAAAACCTGTCAATTTCCCAAAAATGTCAAAAATGCCTCAAAACTCTCAAAATTTCTTGTGCTAGCTGCTAGGAAGAGGCTAATGAGTATCATGGTGAGTGAGAGAAGCCTCGGCCAAGATACAAAGTGGGTTGGTCTTCTTCTTCCTCTTGAGAGCCTCGGACAACCTTCTTTGGACTTGGGGGAGGGATAGGGTTTACATATTAGGCCATGGGGGGAAATTTACATTTCTTTGCAAATAATAAGGGCAGAGACATAAGCATGACTTTGTGAAGAAAAGGGGGAACAAGGGAGGGAATCAAATGGGACCAAAAAACCTTGAAACAAACATAAAACCCTAACAGTCTTCCCACATTGACAAACAGTTACAAATATCTTTTTCCCTTGTATTCTTGGAGGCATAATCGCAAGCATGTAGACCCATAACCATCATCAACCCATCAAACAACATGTATAGAGCCTACCTCAACCCAATTTGCAAATTTGAAGAATATTTGAGTGAGTTTGAGGTGATTCTGGCTTTTACAGCTCAACGGGTAGCGCACCTCCCAACGGGTAGCGCCAGTTCAAAATTAACACTGCGCGCAGCCTCTCAATGGGTAGCGCACCTCTCAACGGGTAGCGCACATTCACATCCTTGTTTGAGGGCCTTCCCGGTGTCGGAATCGGGCGCAGGATAGCTCGTTGGAAAGGTCTTTGAGTCTAATTTCCAACCCAAGTATAATTTTTCAATTTATAGTTGATTTGACCTATCAAAAATCAAATCTCCCAAGACTGGTCAAAAAGTGCCAAATGAGGTTGCCTGAAAGAAGAGTTCTGTTGCAGTCAACTTTTGAATGCCTTCCTCAACCCCAAATTGAGCTCATGATATCTCATTGGAAATATATTTATGTATAGTTATCATTTTACTCATCAAAGAAAAGCATTTGGCCAACCCAGCTAGGAGAAAACTTGATTTTCCCAAGGTCACTTCAGAGGTGTCTTTGATTCTCCTGAGGCAACGGAATTCTTGACATCTCTCTCAAACCATGACACCTGTGTAAAAAGTAAAGTAGGTTTTTCTTCTTTGGCATGTTTTGGACAATAACCTCTCTCAGTTTTGAAAAATTCATCTTTGATTGCTCAGAAACAACTTTTGAGTGAAACTTGTCCCGATGTGTGAAACAAGGAATTTTGTCGAAATGAAGCGGAATGAAGGGGATAGGGGGCTTCTAAATTCTTGGGAAAATTTTTGGAAGTAGGGAGGGATGTTATGAAGTAGGGAAAAGTGGAATCTCAGAGATTGAGTGAGGGGAAGGGGTCGAAAAGGGCAAAACACAGGCCAAAACTAGAAAATTGCCAGGTTGTAGCTAGAAACTAGGGTTTGTGCAAAAATGAGGAATTTGGCGGATCTAGGGGATGGGAAGTGTTTGGTAAGGTACTTTAAGGATAGGGGAAGGTGTATGAACATCAGGAAACAAGTTTTGCCAGTGATTTGACCATCCAAGAGAAATTGCCTTCAAAACCCTAGGAGAGGGAAATGAACTTGCCTAGGCACAACTGAAGCATGAACACGATGTAAAATGACCCATTTGACACTGACATGACGATGAAAAACCTCTGAATGATGATAGGCTCAGCTGAATGATGACATGGACTGAAAGTTGAGCAAACCCTAGACCTAATGCCTAGTGACCAAATTTTGCTTGAAGACTTACTGAAATGACAAAATTTGACCTTGACACTTCAAAATCACTTTGTAAGAGCACATTTGATCACTGTAGGAAGGCTGGAAAGACTGACACTAACATTGGCTCCGATGGGGATGGTAGCTCCTTGGAGGTGCCAAGAACCTTAGACCTCAGGGAGAGCAGACCAGTGCTTTTCAATCATTGGGCAATGGAGTCATAAACTCAAGCTGAAATGCATGACTGAAAACTGACACAAACTAATTTAACAACAAGACTAAAAATTGACTCATAAAGGACTCATGACTCAACTAAAAACTAACTCGATACTTAAACACAATCGACTAACTGAAAATGATGCTCAAAGTGGAGCTTATTCATCACAACCTACTCTAACAGTTTCATTCATCACCTGGTCAAGTGAAATGAAACAACCAATGTAACCAAGTAAGTGTCCCATCTGCTGTTCGAATTCTCCACAAGTGCTTGCTTATGAACAACAAGAGAGAACTACTGAAAGGCAACTCCCATGACAACTTAGAAACAGACCCATTGAATGATATGAATTCTCTATCCACCTCCAAAAACACTACATAAGGATCTTGAAATTCAAGCACACTGGAACCTAGCTCATCCAATGGATTACTTCTTGTTTCCTCATACCATGAATGCAAACTTTGATCTGAGCCTTGTGCCGAGACCTCTGCTGAAAATGACAGAGAAACCGGCTGCCGGATCAAATTCATATCAGCACATGTTTCAAGCTCACATGTGATCAATGGAGAAAGACTTTGACTGCAAACCTCATCCAAAACATCAGCTATTGGATCATGAAAAACTTAAAAAGACTGCTGCAATCCCATTGCTATTGGTTCCATTGTGATTACATGATTGCCTACATGCTGCTCATCTTGTTCTTGAGAAATTTTACGAGAATTCTGCCTTATAAACTGAAACGCTTCAAAACAAAAGGGTATAGAATCTTCCTGCATCATCAAATCAGGTATTTCGGCTGCCACACCTTCATCTATAATCTGCCCTTCAATTTCATTTGGTGGCTGCAAATCTGATGCTACAGGCTGCTCAAGAATTTTGTCATCTGTCTCATCCTCAACATTAAATGATTTACTATGCCATCTAACCTTCAAAAACTGAATTGATTCAAAACAAAATGGTACAGAGTCACCTTGAATCATTAAATCATGTGAGTGCACTTCCAAGTCTTCAGCTGCAACTTGACAATCAATGGCTTTCGGGGGTTGCAAATCTGAATATGAAAAGTCTTGAACAAGGTCTTCATTGCCCTCAAGATGGTCTAAATCAAGACTTGTTGACATTTGATTTCTGATTGCATGGTAGTTATCTCTGATGAACTGACATGAATCAAAACAAAAAGGCAAAGATCCTTCACTTACTTCAAAATTTGCTGCACTTTCCTCATCACTGTCATAGCTGATATGTGATGGCTGATCATTATATTTGAGCTGCTGAAAATGAACTTCTTCCTCCCACAAACGAGCTGCTGATTTGTCTGCAATATTAGCTTTTGTTTGGAGAACATAATCATCGTCATACTGATCATACTGAGGCAAATCATCACTATAAAACACATCATCAAGCATGCAGGTCATATCAACAGTTCTTTCTTCTTCACAATGATCTATAAAACAATCACTATCAGATCTATGACGACTAGGATAAGAAACAAAATGTTTTGGATCAGCAACTTGTTCTTCTTCAATCAGCGAGCCATGAGCATGAACATCATAAGCATTTCTTGTGGTGATGTTCTTCATCATCTCTTCTACTGTACTTACCAAAATGTCAAGCTTTACCTCTAAATATGTCGATTTTTCCGGATCTATGTTTTTCATCTCTTCTTCCTTAATTCTTGCCCGTCGGATCAGCAGATGCGCCTCTACATTTACTGCA
Source organism: Pinus tabuliformis (assembly GCA_031772625.1). NCBI lineage: Eukaryota > Viridiplantae > Streptophyta > Pinopsida > Pinales > Pinaceae > Pinus > Pinus tabuliformis. The sequence continues at coordinate 608,585,500 of CM062817.1, forward strand.
CTGTTTTGCATCTCGTGAAGTGTTGCAATATCTTTTTCTCTCAGCTGAAACTCCATCTCCGGATCAAAGACACCCGGATAGTGCAAGAGAGCAGATCTAGGAGTAGGCCTTATATCAACTGGCATCGAATAGTAAACTTGGTTAAATCTGGCCGAAAACTGTTGTACTGTTTCCCCTGGCAATCTTTTCAGCTAATTATACTCTTCTACAATCAAGAGAAGGTTCTTCCCGATCATCCACCTGTCGAGAAAAACTTTGACAAACTGCTGGAAATCTGAAATGCTCGCATCAGGCAGGGCTTTGAACCAACTCTTCACTTTGGCTTGCAAAGAAAGAGCAAAAAGCCTCATACTAACATCTTCATCATCAACTTCAAAAAGATCTAGAAAATTCTCAAAATTCTGGACATGTTGTTCAGCGTTGACATTCTTACTTTCACCATCAAACATCAGCAAGTATAGATCATAATTTTTGGGGAAAGCATGAAGAACAGGAGGTAAAACAAGCGGTTTATACCGATCTGGAATTTTACAAGGTGTAGGGGTATGTACAGCAGGTATAGAATTAGTCTTGGTCTCTTGAGTTTCATCAATTTGAACACTGTCATCACAAGATTTGGGAAAAGGATCTTGATCAAGCTCAAAGCCATGCAAATCTTGGGTATTTACAATCTTCAAAGGGAAAGAATCAACTACAGGCCGAGGATCTCTTCTCAAATACAATATACTTTGCAAAGCCTTCTTGACATTCTTGGGAAAAGAGAAGAAATAATTTATGACAAAGAACAAAATGTCTTGGATAAAATTCCAACTTGAATACCTGATCTTGCCATATTCTCCTTTCATGTTTTTGCTGGTCGGGATCATCCTCTAGTGGAGTCTTTGGATCTGATCTTCAAAACTGATTTAGAGTCGCCAAGTGAATGATTTCAGCCTTGCAAGTGTCTGATCGTTTTCCACCATCAACAATCAGATCTGAACTTGATACATGTACTGGGGTAAAATGCAAATGAAGTGTTGTATTCACAAGCTCACGGAGATTGACTGAAGAAGCGTTTATCTACTAACGCTGATGTAAAACAAGATCGTTTTCGAAGGCTACCTGGCATAACTTCAGGCTCCGTCTAAGACTTATGAAACAAACACATCAACCCACAAACAAGTTTGTTCTTCCCCAGTATGGTCGCCAGTATGTTAGCGCTTGAGATTTCACCCTAGGCTGAGGAAGGTAAACCTTCAAGGCCACATCAAACCATTTCACCTCGTAGCTAGCTCTACGGGGTATGAGAAGGCTCTCTCCGGTCTATCTTGGCAAATTTTCAAAGGGGTGAGATGACCAATCAAAGGTAACACTGATATTAGGCTAGTAAACTGATTAAAAGGTTGATTTGGGGGTTTTTGGGGTTTTTTGGTGGCAAATTGAGGATCTGCAATTTTAGGGTGCAGGGATTTGACACAGTTTCTGCAGGTGGGTCTTTGGGGCAAGGTAGGAGTTTGTGCTGATGCCTTTAGCTGAGATGGATGATCAAGGAAGAAAAAAGAGAAGCTAAAGAGGGCAAACAATGACTTTGAATCCTCTCTAGACAGTGGAAAACATAAACATTAAACAAATTTGAAAGCTGAGCATGGCAAGCATGAATTCAAACTTTATCACTTCATTTGTTTAATAAGCTGCAGTAAAGAAAGAGATGGAACACATAAACACACTTACAATTACAATAAGATAACACACCATCAACACAAGATTCCACAAGAATCCCAATGATGTCTGCAAAACCCTGGTCTTCCTTTTCCTCAAATTGCAGAGATACAAGTAAAATATACAATAGGAGCTTCTCCCTCAAGAGTCCAACCTCTCCAACCCTGAAAATGATTGAGAAAATACATAATATAGGCAAGCCAACCTCTTCCCTTGCCTCTAGGGGTCGAGCTCATCCTTCTAGGAGCTGTTTCAACCAATTCTAAACTGAGCCCTAAAACCTAGGCAGTCAAAACAACTTGCCTCTAAAACTTAGGAAACCTATCCATGCATTAAATTTTTACCATTTACATTCAAGAATCTTCTAGAAGTGATCAAGGAGAGTAAAAGTATCTTAGAGCCATGAAAGTTACATAAAAATCCATGATTTACATGCCCAAAAAGGTAACCCAAGTCAAAATTGTACTTTTCTGGCCGAACTGGTCAAAATAGGCAAAATTCCCTGACATGCAGCACACATGTGCCTGACGGGTAGCGCACATTGAGAGGCCTGTTTGAGGGCCTTCCTGGTGTCCAAATCAGGTGCAAGATAGCTCATTGGAAAGGTATACAAGTTTTCTTTCCAACCCCACCGGAATTTTTGAATTTAGAGTTTATTTGACCCCTCAAAGCTCAATTCTCCCAAGACAGCTTTCTGCAACTCAAAATAGGGGCAGAAAGTCAAAATTTGCGTGTGTTTTGACCTTTTGGAGGCCCAAATCTCCATAAAAACTGAAGTCCATCCATAGGTAGGTGTAACTTTGCATGACAATTCCAAAAATGCTGAGTTTTTCCCGTTCTGAGTTGCCCCCATGTAGTGTAGCGCACGGGGCGCTACCCGTTAAAAGGCCAAAACCTGTCAATTTCCCAAAAATGTCAAAAATGCCTCAAAACTCTCAAAATTTCTTGTGCTAGCTGCTAGGAAGAGGCTAATGAGTATCATGGTGAGTGAGAGAAGCCTCGGCCAAGATACGGAGTGGGTTGGTCTTCTTCTTCCTCTTGAGGGCCTCGGACAACCTTCTTTGGACTTGGGGGAGGGATAGGGTTTACATATTAGGCCATGGGGGGAAATTTACATTTCTTTGCAAATAATAAGGGCAGAGACATAAGCATGAATTTGTGAAGAAAAGGGGGAACAAGGGAGGGAATCAAATGGGACCAAAAAACCTTGAAACAAACATAAAACCCTAACATTCTGCCCACATTGACAAACAGTTACAAATATCTTTTTCCCTTGTATTCTTGGAGGCATAATCGCAAGCATGTAGACCCATAACCATCATCAACCCATCAAACAACATGTATAGAGCCTACCTCAACCCAATTTGAAAATTTGAAGAAGATTTGAGTGAGTTTGAGGTGATTCTGGCTTTTACAGCTCAACGGGTAGCGCACCTCCCAACGGGTAGCGCCAGTTCAAAATTAACACTGCGGGCAGCCTCTCAACGGGTAGCGCACCTCTCAACGGGTAGCGCACATTCACAGCCTTGTTTGAGGGCCTTCCCGGTGTCGGAATTAGGCACAGGATAGCTCGTTGGAAAGGTCTTTGAGTCTGCCTTCCAACCCAAGTAGAAGTTTTCAATTTAGAGTTGATTTGACCTATCCAAAGTCAAATCTCCCAAGACTGGTCAAAAAGTGCCAAATGAGGCTGCCTGAAAGAAGAGTTCTGTTGCAGTCAACTTTTGAATGCCTTCCTCAACCCCAAATTGAGCTCATGATAGCTCATTGGAAATCTCTTTATGTCTAGTTATCATTTTACCCATCAAGAAAAGAATTTGGCCAACCCAGCTAGGAAGAAACTTGATTTTCCCAAGGTCACTTCAGAGGTGTCTTTGATTCTCCTGAGGCAACGGAATTCCTGACATCTCTCTCAAACCATGACACCTGTGTAAAAAGTAAAGGAGGTTTTTCTTCTTTGGCATTTTTTGGACAATAATCTCTCTCAGTTTTGAAAAATTCATCTTTGATTGCTCAGAAACAGCTTTTGAGTGAAACTTGTCCCGATGTGGGAAACAAGGAATTTTGTCGAAATGAAGCGGAATGAAGGGGATAGGGGGCTTCTAAATTCTTGGGAAAATTTTTGGAAGTAGGGAGGGATGTTAGGAAGCAGGGGAAAGTGGAATCTCAGAGATTGAGTGAGGGGAAGGGGTCGAAAAGGGAAAAACACAGGCCAAACCTAGAAAATTGCTAGGTTGTAGCTAGAAACTAGGGTTTGTGCAAAAATGAGGAATTTGGCGGATCTAGGGGATGGGAAGTGTTTGGTAAGGTAATTTAAGGATAGGGGAAGGTGTATGAACATCAGGAAACAAGTTTTGCCAGTGATTTGACCATCCAAGAGAAATTGCCTTCAAAACCCTAGGAGATGGAAATGAACTTGCCTAGGCACAACTGAAGCATGAACACGGTGTAAAATGACCCATTTGACACTGACATGACGATGACAAACCTCTGAATGATGATAGGCTCAGCTGAATGATGACATGGACTGACATTTGAGCAAACCCTCGACCTAATGCCTAGTGACCAAATTTTGCTTGAAGACTTACTGAAATGACAAAATTTGACCTTGACACTTCAAAATCACTTTGTAAGAGCACATTTGATCACTGTAGGAAGGCTGGAAAGACTGACACTAACACCTGCAATTCTCTTTCATGTAGTTGCTGGTTTAGTTCCTCAAGACCAGCTTGCATTCCTTCTTTTTCTTGAGGTTCTGCTGTGGTGTCCTCTGGTGCTGTGTCCCCTTCTTTCCTCTGTCCTAGTAACTGTAGTTTGAGCTTCTCATTTTCTTCCTGTAGAAATACTCGCTGGCAGTTTCCCACATGTTTTGCCATAGCCAATTCTCTTCTTGCCTCCTTGAGTTGTTCCTCCAAAGGGCCTGTATCTGCTACTCCTTTAGACTTGGCTATTCTCATCCATGTGTAGGTCCTCACTCTTTCTTCCTCTAGTGCGATGAAAAGCGGCACTGTGAATTTCTATGGGATGATTTTTCCAGCCTCCAAAAAGTTATAATAAGAGCCCAAGCTGGCCTGGGGGCTAAGTTCCATGATGTGCTCTACCTCTTCTTCCCTTTTTGGTGATTTGGCTGCCTCCCCTTCCATTCTTTCGGTCTCCTTGAGCTTGGCTAATGTTTCTTGTAGAACGACTTCAACATCCTGTAGAGAGGCTTGTGAACCCAATCTTTCCATTCTCTCCCTCCAGGTAGATGTCTTCAGGCTCCCCCGCTTATAAGTGACTGATACTTTGGAGGGGGACTTCTCCTTTGGCGAGGTAGGGGTGTCTTCAATGGTAATTGGATCTTTGGATGGAGGTTGGGGCTTGCCGATTTTAATTCTTACACTTCTTCTCGATTTGAAATACAGAGGAGTCTCCCTCCTTCGTTTTTCCTTTGGCTTGGGAGAGGTACCTAGGGTGGCCAGCATAGCTGCTGCCTCCCTAGCTAGAATTTCGGCCGATTTCTCCTTCTGCTTCCCTTTTTCAGGACTTCCTGTAGAAAGTCTTGTAGTGGTTGATTTCTGGCTTCCTGTAGAAGCCGTTTTTAAACTTCCTGTAGAAACAGACGGCACTGTTTTAGCCTGTTTGGCTGAGGGTGATTTTTCTTTTAACTTGGCTGAGGCTGCCTTAAAGGTGCCCTCACTGGCTTGGACTTTCTCAGTCCTTTCTACCCTACTCTGTAGTCTTTTCTCCCTGTGTGTTGGTGTAATTTTACCACCCCCTGTTTTGGCAGCTTGGTTTTTTTCATGTGTTCCCTTCTACTCTTTCTTTGGTGTTTTGCCTGGGGTTTCTTGGCCTTTACCTTTCTTCTCTGCTTGAGTGTGCTCCTTCTCCTCGCTACTGGAGGAAGTGAGCTCCTCAGCCAAAATTCGGATGTCATCATCCTTAGTCAGATTCCGAAAAGTTTCCCAGGAGAGAGGGACGGTGTAAGTGTGGAGTGCATCTTCCACGAGGAGCTTGATAAGCCCATGATGGGCTAGATGGTCTGGCGTCCCCTCTCTCAGTTTGGCAGCACACTCAATCATGGATTGCAAGAGGAAGTAAGGAATGCTCAACTTTTGTTCTGAGGGTAGGTCCATTTGGTGCCTGAGTTCTGTGAGCAACCGGAAATGATAGCCATACACGATGCTAAATCGCCCCTCACATGTAATATACTTCATAATCTGGAGGCTAACTTCACTCCAGAGTGGCTATAGGCTAGTTCTTCGAACTCCATTCTTGTCCTCTGAAAATTGTTCCTCTAGCAAGAAGAACTCCTTCTTAGCTTTCTGACCTAGTTTTCTCTCCTCCTTATCCTAGGGTACCCCCATCGGTAGATCAGTTACTCTGCTAATGAGCTGTGGGGTGAATCTGAGGGTCAATCCTCTGAAGTTGACAATGGCCAATGTCCTTGACTTCGGCTTCAACGACCTTAGGAATTCTTCTGTGATTTCGTCGTCGTGACCTTGAAGCTTGTCACAAAATGACATCCATCGTGCATGGGAAAACAAGTCCACTACCTCAGGGGTTTCTTGTAATTTCTTGGAGTCCGAAGGCTCTTTTCTAATGAACTCTCTCGGCATGGTAAAAAACTGTTTTTGGTTGTTCTGAGCTTGCCTACTCGTGTACAGAAGGAGGACTTCGGGGTTTTCTAGACAGAGCACAGTGCTATGTCTCTGTTATGCACATAGTTATATAAAATCCACAACTTTCTACCAATGAGCCTTGCCAGTGGCTCAATTGGAATTCAAAACCCCGGAGAAAATCCCGCATACATACTACGACGACAATTCTCATGCAGCGATAAGAAAACGGCTTGTAACTTCATGAACAAACTTTTATTCACACTTTCCTACCCCTTCAACACGTCGACTTCACCACCTTTTGAATCGATTGCATGGGAGAATTATGTTCAGGCTTACCTTATTCCAGAATTTCCACCTTCGACGTGAATAGTCCAAATCCCTTCGTAATGCTGGGCTTCCTGTAGCGCAGCTTCCTATAGGAGTCGTGCACGGATTCTGGGGAATGCTTCAGTGGTTCTGGACTCTCTGTGCAGCAACAGGACGTTGGAACAGGCCGAGAACTCGGGCGAACAACCTTCAGAGAATTGAGGACGCGTACTCGGCTGCAAAATGGTTGTCAATAAATGACTGCAGTGCATCATAAGTGATTTAGTCGGCCGATTTGAACTGCTGTGAAATTCATGGCGCAGGGGTGAGCTGTCCCCGTCGACCTGTTGGCCGACGTCACCGCTATCATTCCGCTGCACGTATTCCTGACCGCCGAATCGTTCCCTTTGTATCTACCGCCGCCAATCCTGTTAGACTGCCGCTTCTCTCCGATTGGATGCTTCCCACTTGTCCATTTCCTGTCTTTTCGACATAACCAAAGCCTTTCGGATCCGACGAGGCCATCAGACTGGTTGTGGTGGCCAGTTGAATGGCTAACCGACTTTTTCAATCCGTTCATTTTCACAGTTAAGCACATTTTAGAGTATATCTCATGTAATTTAACGAAATAAGGTTAGGCACTTACCTTTGCGGCCGTGGACGTGATTTTTCTCAGGCTTCAGGACGAGGAATGATGGATCCGCTTGCTGCTGCTTCGTGCACGGGCGCTAGAGCTCCTCTGCATTAGTTGCTGCTGGCTGTGAGACCTTGAGACCCGATTTCCTGGTGGTGAATGCTGCATGCACCGGCTTCATGAGCTGCTGGTGTCTCCATGGGATGTGCTCTAGCTGGATTAGCTGCTACAGGATTCCTGTAGGACATCCTGTAGTCGTTTCTCCTCCTGGGGTGCATGTCGAAATGATTGAGTCGCGTTCACAGGTGCAGGGTCCTGAGATTTCCTTGACAGGTAAAGCGTTGAGCCTCTGCATGCTTTATTTCCCACTTAAAAAAATATTTTTCTGAGAAACCAAAGTTCTGGTATGACTGTGCAGGTATTTCAATCATATGGCAGCAATGGTGGTGAAAGGAGGCGACACAAGTGGAGGATGGAAAAAAAAGAGTGGTTGCACGCCTCCTCATCGGACTTTGAGCTTCAAATTCTTCTTCATGACCAGTCTTGGTCCATCCAAAGGCTCTACAGGATGTTTCCTGTAGAAATACAGAACTTCCTATAGAAAGTCCTGTAGCTTCCTGCAGAAGGCTAAACTATGACCAGATTGCGTCCAAACCTTGGAAGAGATGAGTGTTTATGGAGGGAGTGTTTGTGAGGTTGCCTGGTAGCATGGTAGAGACCCTTTTCCTTGAGTTGAGAGGCCTCCTTTTTGCATTGAATACCTTCAACTTGCAACAATTTCCAAAGATTAAGCTTGTTTTTCTCTGTTTCTGCCTCTTTCTCTTTTTCCTTTTTTCTTTTTCTCTCTCTCTTTTTCTTTTTTTTTAAGAGACAGCAGGGGCGCCTCAATGAGGTTTTCACCCCTACTATCTGCCTTGGGCGCCTCAGAGAGGTTTTCACCCAAGGATCTTTTTATTCCACTTCTTTTCAGAGAGACAGCAAGGGCGCCTCAAAAAGGTTTTCACCCAAGGATCTTTTTTATTTGCATTTTTTTTTTTTATGATGCTCCGGGTATGCCCAAAATAGAGGCAGAACCCTTCTCTATGACCAGCACTGATTTTTCCACAGTTTTGATGAACTCTTGCCTCGAGAGAGGTTTCCTGTAGATCTTTAGTCGATGCCCATTGACGAGCATGGGGATGGCTTCTTCATCAATGGTCTGGATAAGGACAGAACCATTGTCATTACACTTCTCCACTACATATGGTCCTAGCCATATTGTTCTTAGCTTCCCCTTGAAATCCTTATGTCTGGAATCATACAGCAGTGTCCAATCTCCCGGCTCGAACTGTTTGTCATTGAGGTGCCGGTCATGCCATATCTTCCTCTAAAGTTGAACCACTTCTGAGTGAAGGAAGGCCTGCATTCGATGTTCATCTAACCCATTCAGTTGCAATAACCTTTCTTGTTGAGCATGGCTGAGATCTAGGTCCAGCTGGGCTGCCATCCTCAATGTGTTGTACTCGAACTCAATGGACAGCAAAGCTCTCTTCCCATAGACCAGCTCATAAGGTGTGAATCCGGTTGTGGTCTTCCAAGTGGTGTTGTAAGCCCAGGTGGCCTCAACCAGGTGATCTGCCCAATCCTTTCTGCTGCTGCTCACCACCTTAGTCAAAATCCCTTCTAATGCTCTATTGGTGACTTCCACCTGCCCATTTTCTTGAGGATGATAGGGGGTGGAAGTCCTATGTTTGATCTTGTGATGAGCGAGCAAGTCTTCAATTAAGTTGGAGGTGAACTGGCTTCCTTGATCGGTGACTAACTCTCTTTGGTAGCCAAATTTGTAGAAGATGTTTTCTCTTAAAAACTCAGCCACCTTTTCTTCTGTCGCTGCTTTGATTGCCTTGGTTGCTGCCCACTTTGTCAGATAGTCTGTGCACACAGTAAGACCTTTGCCTTGAAGGAGGGTTGATAGGACCCAAAAAATCCATACCCCACTTCTCAAATGGCTCAAGAGTCACTTGAGGTTGGAGAGGCATTTCGTCCCTTGGAGTCGGTTTCCCCATCCTTTGGCATCGGTCACATTGGCTGATATATCTTTTGACATCTTGATGAAGCATGGGCCAATAGTAGCCTGCCTGTAGAATTTTGAAGGCAGTCCTCTTAGCTGCAAAATGTCCTCCACAAGGCCCATCGTGACAGGTTAGGAGGATGTCAAAGACTTCCTCCTCCCTTACACAATGCCTTAAGATCTGATCGGGGCCAAGTTTGAACAGGTTACCCCCAAACCAAGTGAATGAGGCACTCTTCCTCACAATTCTGCTCTTCTTTTTTGAGGATAGATGCGGAGGGAACTGTGCTGAGACCAGGTAGTTTTCTATATCAGCAAACCATGGAGAGAGTACTGAGATAGCAAACAGATGTTCATCTGGCATCTGGTCATCCACTGTTCCATCTTCACCTGCAGGTAAATCAAGTCTAGACAAGAAGTCAGCAACAACATTTTCTTTACCTGGTTTGTCAACGATAGTCAAATCAAACTGCTGCAACAAAAGTAACCATCTAATAATAAGAGCATTCACATCCGGTTTATTCATTAAATATCTAATTGCAGCATGATCAGTATGTAAAAATGTTTGATAGCTAGTGATGTAGTGTCGGAACTTGTTCAGGCCATGGACCACGGCAAAGAATTCCTTCTCAGTTACAGTATAATTCATTTCTGCCTTGGATAAGTTTTTGCTGACAAAGTATATGGCATATGGAATTTTTTGTTCAACTTGTCCTAAGGCTACCCCTATGACTTTGTTCGAGGCATCAGTGTGGATGTGGAAAGGTAGGGCCCAGTTTGGACATCTCAAGATCGGGGCAGACACCAACTTATCCTTTAATTCATTTAGAGCCCTCTGACAGTCGTCCGTCCATTTGAACTCAACATCTTTTGCTAAGAGGCCAAACAATGGTGAGGCTAGCTTACTGAAGTCTTTAATGAATCTTCTATAATATCCTACTAAGCCCAAGAAACTTCGAACATCTCTTACCTTCTGAGGAGGTGGAACCTTTTTGATGAGAGCAATTTTATTAGGATCCACCTGTAATACCTGGCGAGAAATGGTATGTCCTAGCACGGTCCCTTCAGTCCTCAGGAATTCACAATTTTCAGGACTAAGGGACAGGTTCATCTCAATGCACTTGGTTAGAAATTTTCTGAGATTGGACAATGCTTCCTAGAAATTGGACCCATAAGGAGTGAAGTCATCCATATAGATTTCCACCAAATCATGGACCAACTCAGAAACGATGCTCAATACTGCTCTCTGGAAAGTGGCAGGAGCATTGCATAGCCCAAAGGGAAGGACTCGGTAAGCAAAGGTACCCCAAGGACAAGTGAAGGTGGTCTTATCTTGGTCTTCCAGGCCGATTTGGATCTGATTATACCCGCTGAACCCATCTAGGAAAGAGAAAAACTTATTTCCTGCCAGTCCATCCAACACTTGATCTATGAAAGGCAGAGGGAAGTGGTCTTTCTTGGTGGCTTTGTTCAGTTCTCTGTAGTCCACACAGATTCTCCACTTCCCATTTTTCTTAGGAACCAACACCAGAGGGGAAACCCATTCGCTATCCGAAATGGGGTAGATGAATCCTGCATCCAATAGTTTTTGTAATTTTTCTTTGACAATGTCCTTAAGGGCTGGATTCATTCTCCTCTGAGGTTGCCTGACTGGTTTACAATCTTCTTTAATGTAGATGTGATGGGTACAGACTGAAGGATGGACTCCTTTCATCTCCTTATAGCTCCAAGCAAAAGCATCTAGATGACTGGCCAACAAGCTACACAACTCCTTTTCCTGGGAAGGAGCTAGGGAGGAGTTGATCCTTAAAGTTCTCTCGGGGAAAAACTCCACATTCTTAACTCTGGGAGAGGTTGGATCAGTCACACAGAGGTCCACTAAGGTACTGGCTTGAGTATCCTCCACCAATTCCTCTAAGGACAATGAACTGGGAGGCGGATTCTGAATCAAGGTCTCAATCAAATCATCTTCGGTTTGAGGACCTCCCCTAGTGGTTTCTAAGGTGCACAAGGGTGCAGAGTACACCTCATCCTCTTCTTCCTCTTCCAACCAAAGTGGTAAGTCATGCTCTAATAGAGGTTGGGCAGGAGGGTATAGGACTAGCTGCTTGGACATAGGACCATTTTTGATGGTCATGTTTCCTGTTCGGCAGCTTATGTAAGCATCCGCAGTGGCTAACCAAGGCCTTCCCAAAATAAGGGGGTATCCAGTAAGCTTTTCCTTTGGTTGAAGAACCAAGAAGTCCGCAGGATACTCCCAAGAGTCAACAGAGACCAAGACATTCTCCACAATCCCTTCGAGAGTCACGGTGGAGCGATCTGCCAACTGCAGGATTGTCGAGGTCTTCCTTAAGGAACCCTGAAGGTTGAGTTTGAGCATGGTGTCCCTGGTCATCATGTTAATGGCAGCCCCTAAGTCAATCAAGGTGTGGGGTATGATGATTCCATTGATGTGGACATCAACTACAGGACTCCCAGGATCCAAATACTTTGGACAGATTACTTGCCCAACATAAGATCAGAGAGTTGTCCTATGACATTGATAGTTGAGGCATCTCTTTTTCGCCTGCCTGGGTGCCTGAAACACTTTTCCTTAACCAATTTGTTGTATATTCGTACATCTTTGATGGCTTGGAGAAGTGGTATTCTCACACACAACTGTTTGAGTTCTCCCAGAAGCTCATTCTCTTCTGGGTCGAGTTGTGTGGTTACTGTTATTCTCTCGGGAAAGGGAGGAATGGCTTCGGGTTCACTTTCCTGTTTATCTTCCTCGTCCTCTTCCTGGATCGCAGGTTGATCTCTTGGATCTCCATAGCATAGGTAGGGCAGGTTGTTTCCCTAGTATATACCTACTGGGCCTGTCGGTTGTTGGGGTTCGAGTTTGGTTGAGCAGGCATTTGGGGTTGTCTTGGAGGAGCAGGAGGTAATGGTTGTGGTTGAGCTGGTGGTGGAGGCAAAATGGCGGGAGGAGTGTTGTACTGGGGCCTCCACCCTGGTTGAGGTGCATTCCACTGAGGCTGTGGCTGGACATGTGAGCGAAACGAATGAGTAGTGGATTGAGTATGGTATTGAGGTGGGTAAGACCATGGAGGAGGTACAGACCAGGAAGGATAAGCAGGGGGACCCCAAGAAGGCATGGGAGCAGATTGGTTGGGGCTATAATAAGCTTGGGATGTCCCTTGCATCCCCTGCTGGTAAGGTCTAGGTCCATGCGGCCTCCTTTGCTTGAGGAAGTAGAGAGGTTCAGTGGGTGCCTCAGTCCCTTGGTATATGGATTTAAATCCAAGTAAGGTTGGGCATTGGTTTTTGGGGTGGTCCTCCTCACAAACGAAACATACCTCTACCGAGTGTAATGGACACTCATTCTTAGGGTGATTCCTTGTATACCTAGGACAGAAGATGGCCAAATCCCTCTCATCTTCCTCTTTCGTTTGCTGGATTATGAATGTATCAAGTTGCATGGCAATGGTCTGTCTCACCTCACTTTTAAGGTCCTCCAGCTGATTAGCAAACTCATGCTTGGAGAAAGTAGTACTAGCTGAAAGTGGGTTTCCCCTACCTCTTTTCCGGGCTGCCGTAGAGTGGTTTCTAAACACAGTCCTTATATCCTCATAAGGTAGTTGGTAAATATCTCCTCCAGCTAGCGTGTGAAGGGTATCTAGAAGATCTTCAGGGACTCCTCGGAGCAGGACCAGCTTTAGAGATTCGGGGTCAAGTGTGCACCTGGCCTGTTTATAGCTAAGCTGGAACCTTTCCTCGTAATCTTCTAAACGCTCATCGTTTCCCATGGTCATCCAAAAGATTTCTCCCTTGGCTTCCTTAGACCTACAGTAGTCCTAGTATTTGGTATTGAAATCTTGCTGCATATGAGCCCAAGTGGTGATACTGTTTCCAGGTAACCCCATGAACCAGCGTAATGCTGCATCCTTGAGGGTAGAGGGAAAGAGTTTCAATTTTTGCTCATCTTTGGTATAGTCATAGGTTCGACAAAGGACAGCAAACTCAAATAGGAAGGTATCAGGGTCCTCAGTAGTTAATCCATGGAAGTGAGGTAAAGCGGAGGGGCTTATGTTTTTCATTTTCATGTCTCCATTGGTCTCTCGGATGGGAAAGGCACCTTCTATTCTCTCATCTTCTCTTCTAGCGTTTTGGTTTTCAGCCATGGCTTCAGATGGAATGTTCTCTAACTCTTCTTCTGTTATAGGATCTTCGTATATCTTAGGAGGCTCACCTATAGGTTCTTCTGGATCACTGTCACCAAAGAAGAGAGAAGGGTGACTCAGTGAAGTGGTGGGGGTGTTGGGTAAGAATTTGCTGGTTTTATCTCTGTTCCTACAAGGCATGAAATGGAAAGACTTTTGATTGCTTTTGTTTTTTTTTTCTTCTGGCACCTTCAAAACTGAAATAGATTGAATTGCAACTAGCTATCTTGCTGAAATGAAAATGCGGAATTGAAATGCTAGTCTATGCTTGCAGAATTGAAATGCTAGTCTACGCTTTGCAGAATTGAAATTGCGAAACTGAAATGCTAATCTACACTTGCAGAATTGAAATCGCGGAATTGAAATGCTAATCTATGTAAGAAGGAAATGTCTACTCTACTTTTGTGGAAATGAAATGAAATAAACTACTTAGCAGAAGGCGAGAGTAAGAAAATAGAAGAAAAGCAACAATCACCAATACTCTGACGCTTCCCCGGCAACGGCGCCAAAACGATGGTAGGCTCCAGTATTGCATCAATAAGGCTGCAACTCCTGGGACTCCCATCTTTACTTTTATCAACCCGGTAGTTCGTAACAAACTTGGAAGCGACAGTGCTGTATGCACAAGTACTAGCTCTTGCCGCAGCTGTCACTTGGTCAGCTGGCACAAGTCCGCTAGGGGCTTAAGCCAACTTCTATGATCTCTTAGAAGAAGCTTTTTAACTGTTGGACGAAAGCTAACTCAAAGGAAGCTAATATACTTGCGGAAAGAAATTGAAAGCCAAAAAGTCATGCAAACCCTAGCAAACCCTAATTCTACCAACTAGTCCTACTGATGCAAAGGAGAGAATGCAAACTACTGGAAGGGATGCCATTACTGTTGGCATTATGATACAAGTGTTGTCCTTGATGGCAACTCACTCAGAGGATGGTACAGGTGATGGCAACTTAATCAGAGGACAGATCTTAGTACAGCAGGCCAAGAAAGTTCATACACGCAGGTTCATTAAGCCCAAGTCGTGTATACACGCTGGTTCACTATATACCAAGTCGCGTGTACGCAGGTTCGCTATATACCAAGTAGGGTATACACGCAGTTTCATGAACGGAAAAGAGCGTACATGTCGGAAAGCTTACTTTTGGTCCGTGGTAGTTAGTCCTTGGAATTTGTGCCTATGGTTTTGGACCATGGAGTCTCGACAGACGTGTTGATCCCTAGTATTGAGTTGATGGTATTAAGTTACTATGGTTTTGGACCGTGGTATTGTGAAGGGCCTAAAGCTATATAAGGAGAAAGATCATTAGGCCAAAGGAAGGAGTGTGAGTGTGTGAGTGATGAAGATCTGAAGAAGTGTGAGATCCAAGTGCTGGTTATGGGTTGGTGATTTGAACCAAGGTTTCACACATGTGGAGGATGATGAATGATGGAACGAGATCTCAAGGCTTGGAATGATTATCTTCCTATGGTATGACTGTGGATAGACTAGATCTATTGACGCATGTTTATTGTTATGATCTGGGTATGTTTTGATGTCTGATATAGCTACGGAGTTATAAGTTAGAATTTGCAGATCTGTACGCGGGTTGGTTTTGGTAAAAGAGCGTATACACGCAGGTTGGGCTCGTCGAAGTAGCGTATACAATGTGAAGTATGATATTTGTAGATGGAGTTGGATCTGGTTGTTGTTATGATGTTGACAGGGTTTCAGTGATTCAATATTGGGTGTTTCAGTGATTGATGATGCAGGTTGTACTACAATGGTGATTGTCTTATGGATCCAGTATGAAAATGTATGAAACGTGGTCCCAGGATGATCGTAGGCCGGCACCTACATACTGGTAAACATATCAGCCAGTACAAGAGCCAGGGGGTTGTAGCTCCCTTCCAGTAGCAGCTGGAAAATGAGTAAAGGTTGGAGCATTCTGTAGGTAGGCACCTACGTACTAGTAAATGGATCGGCTAGTACAAGAGCTATGAGGGTCGTAGCCCTCTGCAGGTTTTAGCCTGCGTGCTGGTAAAGGACTGCACCAGTACATTGTAAAAGAAGTTTCTTATTAAAGAAGAAAGAGACGAATTGCAGCAGGTGGTTTTCACCCACATTGGGTTTCCACCTTATATCATGGTGTTCATGTGTGTGGCTTTTATGTGATGATCTGTTCTGTTATACTGCACCTGTTTACTGTTAATGTGGTTAATAATGTTCTGATGCATTTACTGAAGATAAGCTAACTAAATCATAAGATCTCTGGATATACGCTAGTTGCTTTAGACACAGTAGCGTGTACACACGGATTCACTTAACTGAAGTAGCGTATATGTTTCTGAGTATGAAATTGGAAAGTTTTATTGATTTGATAATACTGATTCACCCCCCCCCCCTCTCAGTATTATTTCCAACAATTGGTATCAGAGCAGGTCCTTCAGAGAAGCTTGATCGCTTGAAGGAGATTCGTAGAACAATGGGGAAGAAAGCACGTCAGAAGAAGAAGACAGCTCAAAGGAACAAGGACAACCTACCGTTGAGTGGAAGCAAGTATTCAGATCCTGAATCACCTCAGATTGAAGATGGACAAGCAAATGAAGCATCAGATCAAATCATAGATCAGCAAGATCTACCTAGAAAAAGGGAGAATGCCCTCAAAGAAGAAATCATCATATTAAAAGATCAGTTGGAATGTGCATCCAGAATTCGACAAATGCTGCTAGCGCTGAAGAAAGAGCAAGAAAACGAGATCCTTGAACTAAGGCATCAGTTGGATGAAGGAAGGAAAGCTGAAGAAACCTTGAAGAAGCAATGTCTGGAAAAAGAAGAACAACATCAAGTTGAGGTAAATATCTTGAAAAGTAAATTAGAAGAAAAGGATAAACTATTACGATTTCAAGATAGTACTAAGATCTTGGATGATATTCTTAGTAGTCAAAGGTCCCCTGCTATCAAAACTGGTCTTGGTTTTCATGAGTCTATTGAAGGGGAATCTGGTTCACAAAGTAAGACAAGAATCTCTAATGCAAAATCTGAAAGGCTCTACAAGGAGATGAAAGGACAACCCCATCAACAATCAAGGAAAGAGACTCCTCAAAGAAAATATTTTACTCCTCCCATGAATAACGTTGAATGTTATGTATGTCATAATCTTGGACATGTTGCAGCCATATGTAGAAGAAGAAGGTTTCAAGACCATCATGCAGAAAGATCATCACATTCAAGGTACTTTA
Source organism: Pinus tabuliformis (assembly GCA_031772625.1). Lineage (NCBI taxonomy): Eukaryota > Viridiplantae > Streptophyta > Pinopsida > Pinales > Pinaceae > Pinus > Pinus tabuliformis. Next base: position 608,602,205 of record CM062817.1, read on the forward strand.
ATGGATATTGCTTTTCTTGCAATATGTTTGGCCACAAAGCTGCTGATTGCTATAGGAGGAATATGAAACATGTAAGATGCTATGCATGTAACAAGTTTGGACATAGAGCAAAGGATTGCAGGAACAAAGCTCATGATAAGAAGAAATCATCAACATGCCTGAAGATATGGAAGAAGAAGGAAGTTCAGTCAGAAAAATGTGGCACAGCATAGGGTACTCAGCACAGCACAGACATAACAGACTCAGGGGGAGCTGAAGGCATAGAACTTCAGTGTTCTAATTCTCATACGCAAGTTTAAGGAAGGGAAGTTGCGTATATACGCGAGTTTCACACTGCAAAATCGCGTATATGTCAGTCTGAAGAAATGCAGTGGGGATAGGCTCAGAAAAGGGGTCTGATATGATTCAGTCCAATATCTGCTCTCTTGGTTAATGTTTACAGTTAGCTGAGGATGTCTGGAAATGTCTTGATACTTATGGCACAGGCTCAGGGGGAGCATATACTTCAAATAATGCATTGTTGGCATTATGGTTAGAAGTTGTTGATAAAGTCTATGAAGCTAAATGATACATCTTGCTATTTGATCAAAGGAATGGTATTGCAGGTTGATGATTATGGTACAGATCATGATGCTGCTGGTGGCTTTCATAAGTCTTGGTCTAGATATTTCATCACTATGTCATGTATCTCTTTTGTGATATCTCTTTTATGATGTCAAGGTCATCTAACGGCCTATGTTGGTTTCCCCACTATGCCTGGGATGAATGATGTAATGTTCATGTCTTATCATGAGTAAATGCTTAATGTATCTCCACATGGTTAGGTGGATGAGTCAATATTGGTATATCCCCACTAAGTTGGGTGATGAATGTATGTATTGAGTCTTTTGGTGTTAGGAAGGTCTTCTATGATGTATAAGTCTTTGTTCTTCTTGAAGAACATCTTTTGCAGATCTTGCCTACAGTCAAGGGGAGCATGAACAACACAATTCAGCAAGAGCAGGATGGATAGATTGGTACACTTTGGCATACACAAAGGGGGAGCACATTTGGAGATTTCAGTAGGTACTCAGGGGGAGTATGGACAGCAGAAGGTATATCAAAGAAGAGAATATCTTGGTCCGCCCTTTGCCCTTGATGTCAAAGGGGGAGAGTGACTTGGTGTGGTGGTTGCCATCAAGTCCAAAGGGGGAGATTGTTGGCATTATGATACAAGTGTTGTCCTTGATGGCAACTCACTCAGAGGATGGTACAGGTGATGGCAACTTAATCAGAGGACAGATCTTAGTACAACAGGCCAAGAAAGTTCATACACGCAGGTTCATTAAGCCCAAGTCGCGTATACACGCTGGTTCATTATATACCAAGTCGCGTGTACGCAAGTTCGCTATATACCAAGTAGGGTATACACGCAGAGTTATAAGTTATAAGTTAGAATTTGCAGATCTGTACGCGGGTTGGTTTTGGTAAAAGAGCGTATACACACAGGTTGGGCTCGTCTAAGTAGCGTATACAATGTGAAGTATGATATTTGTAGATGGAGTTGGATCTGGTTGTTGTTATGATGTTGACAGGGTTTCAGTGATTCAATATTGGGTGTTTCAGTGATTGATGATGCAGGTTGTACTACAATGGTGATTGTCTTATGGATCCAGTATGAAAATGTATGAAACATGGTCCCAGGAAGATCGTAGGCCGGCACCTACGTACTGGTAAACATATCAGCCAGTACAAGAGCCAGGGGGTTGTAGCTCCCTTCCAGTAGCAGCTGGAAAACGAGTAAAGGTTGGAGCATTCTGTAGGTAGGCACCTACGTACTAGTAAATGGATCGGCTAGTACAAGAGCTATGAGGGTTGTAGCCCTCTGCAGGTTGTAGCCTACGTGCTGGTAAAGGACTGCACCAGTACATTGTAAAAGAAGTTTCTTATTAAAGAAGAAAGAGACGAATTGCAGCAGGTGGTTTTCACCCACATTGGGTTTCCACCTTATATCATGGTGTTCATGTGTGTGGCTTTTATGTGATGATCTGTTCTGTTATACTGCACCTGTTTACTGTTAATGTGGTTAATAATGTTCTGATGCATTTACTGAAGATAAGCTAACTAAATCATAAGATCTCTGGATATACGCTAGTTGCTTTAGACACAGTAGCGTGTACACGCGGATTCACTTAACTAAAGTAGTGTATATGTTTCTGAGTATGAAATTGGAAAGTTTTATTGATCTGATAATACTGATTTAGCCCCCCCCTCTCAGTATTATTTCCAACAATTACTTCTATGAAGGTAAAATACGTGTGTCTAGACTACCTCTACCTGAAGAAAACATCTTTTTGTATTTTTGAATAAGTTATTAGAATTATCATGCATGTGCTTTTAACTGTTTGTGACTGTGCAGAGGTGGATTGGCGAGAGGAAATGCTTGGAAGAGGTCGGGAAGGTTCAGAGAGGGCCTAAGGGGTCCCTAACACCCTTCTAGGGAGTTTCACAGAGTTTGGCTATCAAGAAACCTCATTCGTGAGCTTCTACAGGAAGTTTGCAGGGGTTCTACAGGATGTTTCAGGAATTTCTACAGGATGTTGAGAAATTTCTACAGGATGTTTTCAAATTGGATTTTGGAGGGTGGGTGAGTGAGGGAAGATGCATGAATGGATATGGAGGTAGGACAGGGGTCTGAAGTGGCCCAGGGACTAGTGGATGGAGTGGTGAGAGGGTGTAGAAGGCTGTCTTGGCGTAAATAAGGCTAAGAGAATGGAGGAGCAAGAAGGTAGGGTTACGTGGGCAAAAGAACAATTGTGAGACGAGGAACCTAATTAGGAGATGGAGCAGCTGGCCTGGACGAAGCTTAAGCGGATGAGAGAGTGGTGGAGATGTCCTGCACGGTGTACATTTAACCGAATCAACAAAGTCCTGCACACAATCAAAGCCTTAGCTAACCTACTCTAAATGTCAATGAAACAAATGAACAACAACTTTATTTGTAAAGAGAACCATGTGCATCACTCAAGCAAAGAACCATTTCATAGATATGAACGCATAACTAACTTCTACAAATGAAAACATTACACCAAGGATTGCATGGGCAAGCAAACTAGTGTTCTTGTTGGGGCAACACTGTTTCTGCAATTCCAGCCCCTGATCCAATAAGGATGAGGTGAAACTGAGAGTGTTGTTGACCATTTTTCTTGGAGCTTTATCTGTTATTATCCTACCAATCGATTTTAAACATCTAAAGCAATTCTATTCATAACTAGTGACCTATTTGACCAACACAACTAAACCTGCTTAACAGAAACACGTTTCAAATGCATAAAAGGAAAATCACGATGCATAAAGAAAAGGTAACAGTACAAAGAAGAGGCCCTAGGCTCTCAGGTTGCGCCCAACCCTGAGAGCTATGGTTCCTATAGAAAACTCAGAGCTGATATCAAATTGGACTGCTTCTCATTATCAAAAAATAATCATAAGTCAAGAGTTATGCAAAAAATGGCTACAAGAGAACAAAATAAAGCTAGCAGCACTGAGGGCAAAATATGCAAGAGTTTCCAAAAGTGCCTCATGAAGGCTGAGGCCTTCACATTTATACACCACGAGACCCTAGCTGGCCTCCTAAATCTATGGGACTTGGCTGCCCAAACTGTGAGTGAACAGCTTCTTCCAAAATCTGTTTGGCTGCCTTCTAGATCCGGTTTTGGTGGCCTTCGGAGCTCGGAGTTGGGGGTGAGGATCCTGAGGAAGGCTATTTAATGCCATAAACAACCCCCCTACAAATCCTCAACCCAAGCTTGGTTGTCTTCTAGCCCATGATTGCTCGGTTTTGTTCCAACATGTGTCAAAAAACCTGAAATGAGCACGTGTTAGCCACCTAGGAAGAGTGACTACCCTTATTCGTACAAATGACATAAACATACTGGAAAATAATGCCTAAGCTATGAAAAATGAAGGATTGAACAAGGATAATTAGGCCAAATGAGCCCAAAATGTTACCAAATTTGGGGCTCATCACTTCTATGCAGACCTTGTTATTGGGAAAACTAGTGTCCATTCAGAGCTACTAGTCCCACTAAGACGGGTAGCTATCTTAGAAACAAACATATTAAATTTACTTGTGTTTTCCTTTATGAGAGATAGATGAGAGAGAATGAGAGAGTACCAACCTCAGTCTTTCGCTAGTCTCCTTGCTTGTTTCCTCTCTCTTTTGATAGATCTTTCGCCACTCCTTTCTCGCTTGTCCCACTTCAAAGAACACCTGTAGAGTCAAGGCAGAAAAATACCATCAAAGCATAGAGATCTATGACCATAAATAATGTAGGATCAGATGTACATTAACCATATAAATGCATACACAAACAAGATTCAGAGATATACAAGCATATGGAGGAAAACTCAAATAGCTTTATTAATAGAAGTAGTAGAAGAAAGGATTACAACCAGGCTGTCTGATCCAACATCATCCTCCCAGCATGAAAGCCCTCTTCACCTCATACAAAGCAAGATCACCCAACAATGTCTTCAAAGAGAAACCAACAACACTTCCTTGCAAATTACAAAATTCTAGCCTTTGGATCTCTAGGATGAGGGATCCATATATAGATGTTTACAGGAGAGTGAGTCAGCTTCTGGGATTTTGATTAGTGTCATTTCACTAATAATTCTTGGTTCCACTTGGATATTTCAGATCTCTTACTCATCCCTGGGCGAATTCAGAGAGGCAAGTGTCATATGAGTAGTTTCTAGAAGATTCTATGGGTTTCCACCTAGCAAACTGCTTCTGCCATTTGTCTACTCTCACTCATCGCACCCTACAGAAGGGTTTTCCAGTATGCATTGCACCCCCCGTGTGTAATAGGTGAGATGCATCACACCCTATGCATGAAGCAGTCTGTATGGTGCAGTTTTGACTAGTTCTGAATAGTTTTTCATGGAGAACTTCTGGGAGATGATGTAATCAACTGACCTTGTTCCTTTAGGGTATGAAACAACACTTTTATGGGTTTAGAAGCCCTTGGTTTATGGACATATGTGATTGGGGTTGTAGTGCCCAAATATGTCTATAATAGTTTCCCCCTAAAGCATGAGGTCGTAAATCTTTTGATGTCGGGTGAAATTCTTTATAATGAGGATCCGAGGTTTTTCAAACTGGAAGGGAACCTGTAATAAGATACAATACAATACATTATCTTCATAATATTTTCATGATCTAGCTGAGGTGAGCATTCCCATGTTCAGCTTTATAAATTCATATTCATGTACATAAGACAGACAATCGTCTGTGTGGCAGATTGATGATTCTGGTAGATCCATCATCCTTTAGTTTGGATGATTATCTGTGCAGCTGTGATGTACATTTGATGTCTTTATTTTCCTGAATATTTCGCATCTCGGATGGATGAAAATAGATCCAAGATCTTCAAACTCGTTCAATCTTTGCTCGAAGTACAATTCGATCCATGTGAAAAGATGTTCTGATGTTGAACATGGAAAGACATCGCCTGATTACCAACCAATGATGTAAGATGTTAACAGGCGCGAGAGGAATCACCAATAATGATGATGACCCTCAAGGTACTGCAGTACAATTCACATGGTGTGAATACATGAGATGATGTCTAACACCACGTAAAATCTTTCGGTCGAAGGCCATTGATGTAAACTTATCGCCGGAAGTGAGAAACTTGCCATTGAGGCATGCAAGCTTCAAAGTACTGAAACGGTTGTCCCTAAGTCAACTTCTTGGATAATGAGGTGATGTCGACAAAAAGTGACCCGTCGTAGGAGGGCCTTAATGAATCCCACATAGAGGACACAGAATGGAGCAAATGATTTTGTGGAGGTGAAAATGATCTGATGATACAAGGTTCAGGGTGGCGGTCATGAAAAATGGAGAGTGAAGGTATTGCAACGGATGAGACATTAGCTAGGTTGGTGAATTCTCTGGGCGACTTCTCTTGAACATACCGACGACACTGAAATGGATTGGTAGCATTAACCCCAGGGTGGATGGTATGGTGGACCAATGGTGATATGACCAGTGAACGGAATAACCCAACCCGACTCAATCATGGTGATTGAGTGAAAGTGTCATGTTCAAGAGCGACCTGCTACTAATGAAGCTATTCAAGTTTTCTTCCCTTTTTCCCCAATCATTGCTGACTAGTACCTCTTTATTTTTGTCAAGCTTGAGGAGGATAACATATGCTTGTTCTATTATTTTCCCTTCTGGAAAACCTGTCGCTATGTTTTAGTGAGCTTGGCGACAGTGAAACTCACTCTTGTCTGTAATGGACAAGTTTGTCGCTATTGTTTTAACAAGTTTAACGATAAATATAACTCGGTCCTTTTCAATTTTAGAGAGTCTAAAAAGAGACATAAAGGCAACTCCAGTAGTCCTTTTTCATAATATAATCCCTTAAGTCCGAAAGTATATAAAATAATACGAAAGGGGTGACTTTTCGATAGTTTTAACAAGCCGAACAAGACAAGCGCTTGATATTTTTGTGTAATAATCCCTCAGGTCCAAAAATATTAAAATCTAAAGGAGGGATGGCACTTCCGGTCACTTTAACAAGCTGGAGAGGCCAATTTCTCAGCAATCTTTTCATATTTTATGAGTCAGATGAAAAGAGCTTAAAGGAGACTCGTTTTTTGAGGAACGAGTGATGTTTTTGGATAGCTGCTAGTTCCAGGTAAGGTTTGGAACTTTTTCAATCACGGCAGTGTAAAGAAGGTGGCTAATAGAATCACTCATTGCAACTGTTCCTCAAAAGGGTAAACAATCAAATGGAGGCGTATGATCGGCAAAAAAAGAGTGGAGGTGATGGTAAGAACACGACCAAGGTTCAAAAGCTAATAGTCATGTGATCAAAATGTTTATTTACCAGAGGTGGGGTTCATTTTTTAATGAGCTTAAACTCTTATGGGAACATTTGCTCATTGCTAGGTTTATTTTTTGAAGAGCTTCAACTTCGCATAAAACTGCTCATGGCGAGGTTTATTTTTTAACAAGCTTGAACTTTGCATAAAACTACTCGTGCTAGTTGTATAATAAGGATGTTTCATCGGTAGGTTTATTTTCAAGGGAGCTTGCCCCATGCGCAACTTTTCTCTGGAGCCTTTTGTATGCAAGCTATGTTGGCATTATGATACAAGCATTGTCCTTGATGGCAACTCACTCAGAGGTATGATACAGGTGATGGAAACTCAATCAGAGGACAAATCTTAGTACAGCAGGTCAAGAGAGAGATATACGCAGGTTAACCTTGATGAAATCGCGTATACACACGGGTGAGAAGAACAAAAGGTGCGTATGCGTACACACGCAAGTTCACAGAAGGAAAGGCGTGTACATGTTGGAAAACTAAGTATTGGCCCGTGGTATTTGGTCCATGGTATTTTGGTATTGGTTCGTGGTATTTGATCTGAAGTGTTGACCCCAGGTATTGGGTCCAAGGTATTGTTTCTACATGGTTTTGGACCATGGTATTGAGAGAAGCCTAAACCTATATAAGGAGAAGATCATTAGGCCAAGGGAGGTGTGGAAGTAATGAATGTCTGATGAAGTGTGGAGATCCAGTATGTTGGTTATGGGTATGTGATGCTTGGCTCGATCTGAATCAAGTTGGAAATGGCAGCGAAGGTATAAGTAATTATCTTTAGATCTGTACGCGGGTTCTCTCTGGTGAAAGCGCATGTACACGCGATTTTGACACAGTCAAGTAGCGTATGCATTATGAGATTTGATGTTTCAGGTTGTTGTTGGTCCTAGTGGTTGTTGCAGAGTTCTGGGCTCTGGTCTGTGTTCTGGTAACTGTGTTTTGATGATAGGGTTTCAGTGATTCAGTATTGGGTGATTTAGAGATTGATGATGCAGGTATAGTTGATGATTGTCTTACAGTGGTGATTGTTTTGTATTTATGGATCTAGTCTGAAAATTTATGAAACATGGTCCCTGGAAGAAAAGAGAAGGTTGTAGCCTTCTGTAGGCCAGCACCTATGTACTAGTACTTCAGCTAGTACAAGAGCTAAGGGGGTTGTAGCTCCCTTCCAGGAGAGTCTAGAGAACGAGAGAAGGTTGTAGCCTTCTGCAGGTAGAAGCCTGCGGACTAGTATAAGACTGCGCTAGTACATAAATATTGTAAAAAGAAGTTTCTTATTAAAGGAAGAAAGAGACGAGATGCAGCAGGTGGTTTTCACCCACATTGGGTTTCCACCTTATATCATGGTGTTCATGTGTGTTGCCTATGTGTGATGATTTGTTTTGTTATACTGCTTCTGTTTACTGTTCATATGATTAATAATTTTCTGATGCACTCATTAAGGATCAACTAACTGAATCATAAGTCTACTTGATATATGCTTGTTGGATTGCATATAGTTGCGTATACACGTGGTTTGTCTTAACTGAAGTAGCATATATGAATCTGAGAATGAAAATGAAAAAGTCATATTGATTTGATAATACTGATTCACCCTCCCCTCTTAGTATTATTTCGAACAAGCTAGGAATGACCAACTAATGTCCTAGGGGTTAAAGAACTACTAAGGTTAGGTAGGATAGCTTCTCAGTGGGAAACATCTCCTTTACTATTCTGTTTCCGTTGGTCTTGGCAAAGGTGAATGGCTGATCAGACCAATCACCTAACTTAAGGAGTTGAAGTTAGTAAAAACTACGGTGTTAGAGTTACACTGGTCGCTTTTCACTTGTGTACAAAAGGTTTGCATTCCACCAGGTATAAAGTAGAGTTCCCAGGTCACCATATGGAAGTTCTTGCATTAGCAAGATTGTTCCACCTGCGTCACAGACAAAACACTTCCTTGGCAATTTCCATCAAAATAGAAAAAGGTGACTGTTGTTAGTCTCAATCACAAAACCTTTGACGAGGGAATCTTTTTCCAATCCAAATCCATTTCCCTAAACGGAGAGGGGTATCAGACTAGTCATATTCCTACGTGGAAACCTACCTTATATCCGGGGTTTTTTTGCCAAAGAAGGCTAGGGCGCATGCCTCCTGGGTTTAGCCACATTCACCGAATCACTTGCGCTCATTAGGTGGATTGACTCGAGATTGATGAGACATTCCTTGTGCAAAAAGACCAGTTAGGGATGGCTTTTGACTAATACCTGCGTTTGAGCCAGGGAATGAAAGTTGGTCAACTAGGTGGACCACCCTTCCTTCATGTGGAAAACACATCACTCGAAAGAGTTAGGAAACAATAGCTCCCATGCTATAAATGTAGTCATGTCCAAGGAGTAGATTGTAATCTAATGTCCCTTGGACTACCATCGCATTCAGATAAACAGTTTTCCTTCTCAAAGTTATAGAAAAATTTGGAAGGATACTTAACGGTCGACTGGTTCCTTTGTTGAAGTCTAAGAGATTTTGAATCTCAGGCAGAAGCGATGGCAAACCAAGCGCTTTCCAAGCAGTGGAGGAAAGGATACTCATGGAAGCCCCTTCATCTATGATAGTACCAACCATGATCATTCTGTAAGCTTGTATTATGATTCGGAATGGTACATTAGATGGTAGGCGGGGTCTCCCTAGTAGATTCTAATTGAAGAAAACGACTAGATTGCTTGGAGGTGGGACCAAATAAATGGCCAGATAAGTCTCTGGCGAACTTCCTTCCTGCAGTAAAGGAATGGGTAGATTGCCCCAATGTTCATGAGATTCTGTGTTTATGAAGAGAATTTGAATGGTGTCATTCTCATTCTCTTTGGCGACAGTATCATCTGAAGGTGGGTCCTCTAAAGACAAAATTGGGTTGACTACCGTCTCGACCTGTTGACTTTGGTCCGGTGTGGACTTAGAGGGTTTATCTTCAATGATAGGTGCTTCAATCGACAACAACGGTGTGTCAGTCGGATTTTCAACTAGCGATGGACTCAGCAAGTGTTTCTTGTATCCAGGAGGAAGTCGCTGCGGTGATGCAGGATGGTTATCCAAGACTCTTTTAGCTTCGTCTAGGAAGGGACAACGATGGAGGGCATGATCACCTTCACACACTCTGTAAGGAAATTTAGATCTTCCTTTTTGTCCATTGACTTCGTTTTCACTAGTTGATGGTGTACTTTCAACATGATCATCAGAGGTTGAGGACACCGGATTGTGCAAGAGGGGAGACCAGTCCCTTAATATCCGTGGGATGTAAGGAAAATCTCGATGATAGTGGTCTCCCCTGCAAATGACACATGGAGATTTAGGTTTGGAAGGTGCTGTGTGTGGATTTTTGCTAGATGATGCACAGTTGCCCCCTTTTGTGGTTGGATTCTTCTTCTTCTTCTCCTTCCCTTTCTTCTTCTTCTCAGCCACTTGGTTTTTAGCATTACTAGCTTCACCAAGCAAAGAGGAAGAAGGAGAGGGAGAAACAAACGAAGTAGAAGGTTGGGGAGCAACTTCATCTGGTTGCTGATTAGATTGCTGAGGAATTGTGGTGTTTTGAATGATAGAGGTCGAGAAAAGCCATACTGGCAGGCCAATTGTGAGTCCTGGAAGGGACAATGTGGCCATGTGTGGAGCACCAACATCCCCCCAAGAGGAGAAGGGACTAGGATTTCCCCCAAGGGGAAATCCTTGATTGGTAGACTCCATTTTCTCAACCTAAGACCAACGAGGGAACAGTGACATTATTCTGATTAAAATAAATTTTATGATGCTTTGACACAACTTGCTTTTTCAATTTTTAAGAGTCGAGAAAAAGCTAAAGATGACTCTAGCTGCCTTCAATTTTTAATGAGCCTGAAGTGACAAGTGCTCAGATGGACCTTTTCTTTTAAGGAGTCTGAAAAGGAATGAAAGTGAGTACTCTAGAAATCTAGACAGAGGGATTACCAAACCAATCACAAAGCTACATAATACTTTTTATGGTACGAAAATCAATCTTCCTGAATGTTGTGTTCAGTGCATTGCGATCGATAGGGCGGCAGACACGGCTTCCTAAGGATAAAGGATGTAGCATATTGTGGTCTCCCAATATATACTCAACGGTACTTGGGAGCACAAGTCCGTACTGGCACTTGTCGTCTCAAAGAGGAGGAATCACCCAACCTACGATGAAAGCAATAGTTACCAGGCTTTACGACGCCGAAATATGGCACTAGCCTAGACTTCTAAATGTTGTGTGTTAGGTTCCAAAGTGTTTTTATGTTCATTGAAGTTTATTTTACAGTTGATCTTTCTTAAGAAGTTTGCCTTTAAGGTTCGCCGCGTGATGTAGATATACAATTCCTAAATGTGCAATCTAAGATGATAAACAGTCATTTACTTTCTTTTTGCAATGAAAATCCTAGCTACTAAAGAAAGATAAATGAAATTCTTTTGACATAGAGCAGAGAGCACACACTAGATGCACTTTTCCTAAATCAACTTCAGCATGCAGTCTTAATGCCAATGCACATGCATGTATTGTTTTTCAGTTTCGTTAATGTGAGAATGACAAAAAGAAAACAACGTATAGATCTAAACTATCTTTTTCCAAAGCGACAGTACTAACAATTTTCTTTTCAAAAATCGAAAGTAAGGTCAAGACGACACTTTGCGATTTTGAATTTTAAACTGCTTTCGACACTTGAAATATTAATGATTCAAATAAAATAAAATGGAAAAAGAGTAATCGACTATCTAAAAGAGGAATGCTGTGTAACACTCTTTTTCTTGACTGAAAATGACACTTGCGACACTTTCAAATCAAAAGACGACAGTTCAATTAAGCTACTATTTGCAAAGGAGAACTGTAAACGATAAAAAATACATAAAAAACATTCAAAATTCCTTCTGATGGAGGCTGAATAATGCAAAGGAAGATGGTTTCAACAGAGATATACTGATCACAAACAGCAAAACTACTGAATAAAGCTAAAGACAATGAAGAAAAACCAAAATTTGGAGGCAGAAACAGTCTTAGTCAATCATCGCACCTGTAACACAGGGAAATAGGGATGCATGTCACCTGCAACACACGGGAGGTGCGATGCATCCAGGTTGCCAAGAAGAGACAGTGCGATGGTCTAGGTATGAGACTGTGCTTGGTTTTCACTCACAGTTTGTAGCTAAGTTCATGGTTTTAGGCTTAGCTAATGATAGTCAGTAAACACAAAGTGTAGGGGCTGATCTAATGAGGTTATTTGAGGTACCACTAGTGCACTTAGTACATTTGCAATCTAGATGTTTAGTTCATAAACCAACCCAGAGATTGACTCTAGTAGCTTTGATCTACTTTGCAGTTGCATAGCAAAAGTAGTTCGAAGGCTAGCAAGCTTAACTTCAGGCTCCGTTTGTGGTTTATAAAGCAAACAACAGTAACAAAACAAACAAACTGTTCGCTCCCCAGCAGAGTTGCCTTTTTGTTATCAGGAAAACTAGTGTCCATTCATAGTTGCTGGTCCCACTAAGATGGGTAGCTATCTTAGAAAGAAACAAATTAAAGTTACTTGTTTTTTCCTTTATGAGAGATAGATGGGAGAGAAGCAGAGCCAACCTCAGTCTTTTACTAGTCTCCTTGCTTGTTTCCTCTCTCCTTTGATAGAGCTTTCATCACTTCTTTCTCGCTTGTCCCGCTTCAAAGAACACTTGTAGAGTCAAGGCACCGAAATACCATCAAAGTATAGATATCTATGACCATAAATAATGTAGGATCAGATGTACATTAACCATATAAATGCATACACAAACAAGATTCAGAGATATACAAGCATATGGAGGAAAATTCAAATAGCTTTATTGATAGAAGTAGTAGGAGAGAGGATTACAACCAGGCTGTCTGATCCAGCATCATCCTCCCATCATGAAAGCCCTCTTCACCTCATACAAAGCAAGATCACCAAACAATTTCTTCAAAGAGAAACCAACAACACTTCCTTGCAAATTACAAAATTCCAGCCTTTGGATCTCTAGGATGACGGAGCCATATATAGATGTTTACAGGAGAGTGAGTTAGCTTCTAGGATTTTGATTAGTGTCATTTCGCTGATATTTCTTGGTTCCACTTGGAGATTTCAGATCTCTTACTCATCCCTGGGCGAATTCAAAGAGGCAAGTGTCATATGAGTAGTTTCTAGAAGATTCTCTGGGTTTCCACCAAGCAAACTGCTTCTATCATTCATCTGCTCTCACTCATCACACCCTATCGAAGGGATTTCCAGTATGCATCGCACCCCCCGTGTGTAATAGGTGAGATGCATCCCACCCTATGCATGGAGCAGTCTGTATGGTCCAGTTTTGCTAGTTCTGAGTAGTTTTTCATGGAGAACTTCTGGGAGATGATGTAATCAGCTGACCTTGTTCCTTTAGGGTATGAAACAACACTTTTAAGGGCTTAGAATCCCTTGGTTTATGGAAATATGTGATTGGGGTTGCAGTGCCCAAATATGTCTATAACAGACCTCATATAGACATGTTGTTGCAAGCCATGCTTGAAGGAAATTTAACTCTTCTTCATAATCGTTTTGTGTACCTGCACACTGGAAATCAATGTTAGAATTAAAAATATTTGTAGAACCACATTGGTTCTGTTCCTTCTGCTCTATATTGAGAGCCTCCCTCTGTTGCGCTTCTTTCTCTCGCTTTTCTTCTGTCTCTATTTTCTCTGTGTGGGATTCCTTCTTTTCCTCTGCATCTATCTATCTCTCTGTCTTTGTCTCTTCCACTTCTGTACTAACCGATTGTTGAAGAATTTAGGGAAATGAGGTGTAAAGTGATTCTTTGTGATAAGATAACAATTTGTGAGGTCTTTTTACAATTTGTCTTTATTAGCTTAATCTTCTTCTTTGCTTATTAATGCATGTGTGTGTGCTTCATCAAACTGCTATCAAAACATAAAACAAGAACACCAGATGTTGGCTATCTGCTAGGGCCAAAAACTCTCTTCTCTTGAGAGGAAAACCCTTCGGTAAGTTTTCTCTTATTGAAGCTTTTTTCTTAATCAATGCCAAACCCTAGACCCTTGACTAGAAGATCCTCCAAGAACAAGTCAAGTCCTTCCTTTTCTCTTCACTATGTCTTCCGGACACTTTTTCCACATTCTTCTGGTACTTTGTTCTCCGACACTTTGTCCTCCTTCCGACACTTCATTTTTCCTTCCACTATTAGTAGTCTTTCTAGAAGAGATAATTATCTTTAGTGATCTCCTTTAACTAAGAATACTCCTTCCTTCTCTTGATCAAATGAGTCCCTTCTTGATGTACAATGATAGGCTTAGTGTGACAGCACTACAACCCCAATACTCGCATGTGTGAGAGTTCTTGTTGGTGCTCTATGGCTCCTTTTTCCTTTGCTTGAGGTCCTTCCTTCGTGGCTTGTGTAGGAGGCCTAGTAGGCCTAGTTTGAAGTCTAAACAATGATAAATGAGAAACTTTAATGTTGTTGTTGTAGTGACCGCAGTTAGATTTCTATTCTTTGCATGTGTGGCTTCAATTCACCCTAAAACAGTCCTTTATACTTTGCTATATTTCCTCCTTCTTTGTTGCTCTAGAGGTTCCCTTAAAATTGAATTTTCCACCCTTATTTGACTACACTTTCTCGTTGATTTCATACATGATCATTGCTATCTCTAGAGGAGTGGACAACCTCTATATATAGAGGAGTGTCCCTCCTTTAGGCCGAATTCTAGACCGACTTGTTTCTTTGAGGCCGACTTGACTTTCTTTGTTGCGGTAGGTGATTTTAATGGTGTTGTTGCTTATTTTGATGGTGTCTTTTCTTGGAGGACAGTTGATATTTCTTGGAGGTGTCTTATTTGACTTTTATACACAAATATACATAATGTAACATACCCTTAAGGTCTTTAACATAATTCTTTTGAATCTTTGACTCACCTATAGCACTTTGACATGTGCTAGGCCTACTTCAATGAGAAAAAACCCATTGACATATATTATAAAAATAATATTTCTTTTCTTGAATAAATACAAACATCAAAAGTACATTCATAAAGACCGAACCTTGTTACATTTCCTTCAACACTCCCTCTTAACTAGGGAGGTATTCATGCAACATTACAAGGTGTTTAGCTATGTTTGAATCTTGAAGAATTCACATAAGAGAAACATGATTTGAAATTCATTTGTTATAGCATCATAATAACCAACATTGTTTCCATAATAGGGCCTTGATTGAAATCTCCATCTCTCAATAGATCAGAGCACAATTTTGGCGAGACTAATAACTTATAGACACCTTATTCATTGTCTCTCAAGGTACATACCCACCTTGGGTGTTCACTAAGTATGAACTTCTCGGACTATTCTTGTTTTGGGTTCCCAACCCTCAAAGAATACCAGTCCTCTTGACTACACTTCTCATGGATTCCATACACATCCTCATAGAGTATTAGATGCCATATGATTACCCAATCCTCCCATTCTTTCTTCCCAAGTGAAGACAAGAATGTTGTGTCTATCTTGTGTCTACATTTCCATTTGTGGCCTTCATCTAGACTTACGATTGTTAGCCTTGGTCTAGTGCATGACATATGACATGGAAAAAACACAATTGTCACTCCTTTGTAATCAAGGGTGATCTGAAGCAGCCTCTTGATTAGGGACCTTTCAGAGCTCCCTATTAATTAGGGTCTCTTTCATTCATCAACAACTTCTTCTTCATGGTTCCATCAGTTGCTTGGTATCATTCCTTGATTTGATGTCATGAAGTCTTTGTTCAAACTTCTTCTAGGTAGAGCACCATCCATCGATCACTTTCCCTCCTTGTTTTTCATGTCATTGTTTCCTTTGTGGAAAGTGGTTTTCTTGTCACACATCAGGTTTCTTTGTCAACTAGCTACTACTTTGTTATCTTCCCATGCTTCAGAATACTCTTATCGTGGATGCTTCCACCTAGTAGCCCATAACTTCATCCTGATATTTCTTCAACATTTACTTTCCTTTTGTTGGATGGCTTCTTCATTGCTACATATTTTTAGAGTAGAATCAATTATCTACATCTTTCATATCTCCAAGGCCGTCATCACTGTGAAGGGTAATTCCTTCCTTTATCAGAGTTGTCCTACCTTCTTTCGGGAGATATATTCAAAGTATCTTGTCAGATAGTGATTCTTGGTGATCATGGTGTTCTCAGCATGTTTGATCTCTTTCTTCATTTTCTTCTTCTTAGATAGATTGGTAAACCACCTTATGCTCCTTGTGAGAGGACTTCTTCATTTATTTCTTCCTAGACTAGTAATCCTTATGTGAGCATATCATTTTGTTGACCTTCATTGCATTGCAGTACATGCCTTCGAGCATGTCCTTGGTGAAAGAGATTCTTTCATACTTGATCATGTTATACAACTATTCCCATGACTCAATAATATACAAATGATAATATTAATAAACTTTGATGCATACATACCTCATCTTGGTTCTCCTTTGATCATCTTAGCTTCATTTGGTTTCCCTTGGTATGGCCCTTCTTGCTTCATCTTAGCTTTCCTGCATATCATCCTTTTCTTGAATCCCATAAATGGGATTCCAAATGAGACATCTTCTTTGGTTCATGAACCTTCTTTCGAAGATTCCATCATAGGATCTTAAAAAACCTTCCCTTGAAAATGTTTCTTTTCATTTGATGATGGAGTTCTTCTAAGATTCTTAATCATGATAAATTTTCTTCGATCGTGGATGAGGTCCTATACTAGGTATGCTCCTTATACATGAATATATTTGAGCTATATCTACCATGCTCATATATTCTAGAAGATATTTCTAACCATGCAGTTTGTTCTCATTATAAATGGTACTTCGACATAGTAGCTACAACTCTATGTAATTCATGCTTCTAGATTTTAGAAGATGTTTCTAGTCAGGCAATTTAATTTTATTCCTACATTCTCCTAACCTACTCAAAATATTGAAATAAGACTTGAAGTAAAGAGTTTGAGTTAGTCATAATAGAGATCCAAAGGATCTTCCTTCTTTTGCTTCTTTTCTTATTCTTTCACCTCTTGAGCCATGTGAGCTTCTTCCCTCTTTCTTTTGTTGTTGTTTTCTTTCTTAAGATTAGGACAATTGCTTTCGTAGTGTCCATATTCTTGGCATCCATCGCATTGGATTTTGGGCATGTCTTTGTTCTTTGTTATTAGTGGACCAAATTTGCTAAATTTACCCTTTCCCTTGGCCATGGTAGCAAATGCTTTCTCATTTGATCCCACATCTTCCTTTTATTTAAGTCTCGTTTCCTTTGTCTTGCATAGAGACCACATTTCATTGAGTGTGGTTTCCCCCTTCTTGTCATATATTCTTGTTGTGAATTTGCCCCGATCCTCAGGGAGAGCATTGAGTACTACAATTGAAATTTCTCTGTCAGACATGACTTCCCCAAGCTCTTGAAGTTGATCTATCATCTCAGAGATCTTCATGAATTAGGGAGATATTCCTTCCTTTGATATCTTCATTTTGTACAATTCATTTCTTAGCAATATTACTTCTTCTGTAGTGGATACTGAGAATAGCTCTACTAGATTATCATAAATTTATTTTGATGTTTCAAATTTGGAGACATAAGGAATGAGAGAGTCCTTGATAGGTTCTATTAGAATCCTTTGAGATCTTGTCTCATTCTTATTGTACTTGGCTAAAGCTTGAGTTTATTCCTTAGCAGGGATAGCGATATTCCCTTTGACATGTTCTTGGAGTTCATTCTCCTTGAGAAGTAAATCAATCCTCTTCTTCCATGCAATAAAGTTATTTGTACCTACCAATTTGTTGCTTTCCTTGAAAAAATACATTGATGTATATTCAGAAGGGGACATATACTTTCTTGATAGACTTTGAGATGTCATGGATTTGCTTCCTCATTGAAGACTTGATGACTTGACTTCCTACGATATTGATGTTCTTCAAGTTGCCCTCTCCAAGTGTACTTGCTTGATGAAGAGATTTGCTTCGCAACTTCTAGATGATGTATGCCCATTTTTTATTTTCTCTTCTTTGTAGGTGCTTTTGTGTAAGGCTCTTCTTCTTGCTATGTAGTCTTCCTTGACAAATGATAGATGGTAGGCCTTCTTTTCTTTGAGTAGATTTGATTTGATGCTTCAACCTTGTAGATGCCTTTACTTAATGAGTGTTCTTGAGTTTCCCTTTCCTTGATGTTTCACCTTAGCTCTAATACCATGTTGAAGAATCTAGGGCCATGAGGTGTAGAGTGATTCTTTGTGATATTATAGCAATTTGTGAAGTATTTTTACAATTTTTATTTGTTATCTTAATCTTCTTATTTTCTTATTAATGCATGTGTATGTTCTTCATCAAACTTCTATCAAAACATAAAAAAAGAACACAAGATGTTGGCTCTTTGCTAGGGCCAAAACCTCTCTTCTCTTGAGAGGAAAACCCTTCGGCAAGTTTTCTATTATTGAAGCTTCTTTATTGATCAATGCCAAACCTTAGACCCTTGACTAGAAGATCCTCCAAGCACAAGTCAGGTCCTTTATTTTTTGAACACTATGTATTCCCAACACTTTGTCCACCTTCTTCCGCTACTTTGTTCCCTGACACTTCTTCCTCCTTCTGACACTTCGTTTTTCCTTCCACTATTAGTAGTCTTTCTAGAAGAGATACTTATCTTTAATGATCTCCTTCAACTATGAATACTCCTTTCTTCTCTTGATCAATTGTGTCCCTTATTGACGTATAATGCTAGGTTTAGTGTGACAAAACTGCCACCTTAATACTCGCACATGTGAGAGTTCTTGTTGATGTTCTATGGTTCCTCTTTCCTTCCCTTGAGGTCCTTCCTTCTTCACTTGTGTAGGAGGCCGAATAGGCCTAGTTTGAAGCCTAAATAATGATAGATGAGAAAATTTAATGTTGTTGCTGTAGTGACCACAATCAACCCTTCTATTCCTCGTACCTATGGCTACAATTCACCCTAAAACAATCCTTTATACTTTGGTTATATTTCCTCCTTCTTCACTGCTCTAGAGGTTCCCTTAAACTGGACTTTTCCATCTTTTATTTGATTGTACTTGCTCGCTGATTTCAAAGATGATCTATGCTATCTTTATAGGAGTGGACAACTTCTATATATAGAAGACTGCCCCTCCTTTAGGCCAACTTGTAGGCCAAATTGTTGCTTTGAGGCCAACTTGACTTTCTATGCCGCAATAGGTGCTTTTAATGGTTTCATTGCTTCTTTTGATGGTTTCTTTGCTTGGAGGAGACTTGAGATTGCTAGGAGGTGTCTTCTTTGAATTTTATACACAAATATACATAATGTAACATACCCTTAAGGTCTTCAACATAATTATTTTGACTATTTGACTCACCTATAACACTTTGACATGTGCTAGACCTACTTCAATGAGCAAGAAACTCATTGACATATATTATAAAAATAGTATTTATTTTCTTGAATAAATACAAATATCAAAAGTACATTTATGAAGACCGAACCTAGTTACATTTCCTTCAACACCTGTGTTGCTGCAAACATGTTGTCTTCAACTTCGTTTTCAGATTCAAGTGGGATTATCTCACCAAACAATATCATGTCAATATGATGTTTTTGTTTCATCACCTGCAACCATTCATCATTAGTCAACAAATCTTCATCGTGATATGATAGAAATTTGTGAAGTATTTTTACAATTTGTCTTTGTTATCTTAATATTCTTATTTTCTTATTAATGCATGTGTGTTTTCTTCATCAAACTTCTATTAAAACATAAAAAAAGAACACAAGATGTTGGCTCTCTGCTAGGGCCAAAACCTCTCTTCTCTTGATAGGAAAACCCTTCAGTAAGTTTTCTCTTATTGAAGCTTCTTTCTTGATCAATGCCAAACCCTAGACCCTTGACTAGAAGATCCTCCAAGCACAAGTCAAGTCCTTTATTTTCTCTACACTATGTATTCTCGACACTTTATCCACCTTCTTCTACTACTTTGTTCCCCGACACTTCTTCCTCCTTCTGATCCTTCGTTTTTCCATCCACTATTAGTAATCTTTCTAGAAGAGACACTTATCTTTAATGATCTCCTTCAACTAAGAATACTCCTTCCTTCTCTTGGTCAATGTCCCTTATTGATGTATAACGCTAGGTTTAGTGTAACAAAATTGCAGCCCTAATACTCGCACATGTGAGAGTTCTTGTTGATGTTCTATGGTTCATTTTCCCTTCACTTGAGGTCCTTCCTTGTTTGCTTGTGTAGGAGGCCTAGTAGGCCTAGTTTGAAGTTTAAACAATGATAGATGAGAAAATTTAATTTTGTTGCTGTAGTGACCACAATCAACCCTTCTATTCCTCGTACATGCGGTTGCAATTCACCCTAAAACAATCCTTTATACTTCGGTTATATTTCCTGTTTCTTCATTGCTCTAGAGGTTCCCTTAATCTGGACTTTTCCATCTTTTATTTGACTGCACATGCTTGCTGATTTCAAAGATGATCTATGCTATCTTTAGAGGAGTGGACAACTTCTATATATAGAAGATTGTCCCTCCTTTAGGCTGACCTGTAGGCCAAATTGCAGCTTTGAGGCCGACTTGAATTTCTTTGCTGCAATAGGTGCTATTAATGGTTTCATTGCTTCTTTTGATGGTTTCTTTGCTTGCAGGAGACTTGACTTTGCTTTGAGGTGTCTTCTTTGAATTTTATACATAAATATACATAATGAAACATACCCTTAAGGTATTCAACATAACTATTTTGACTCTTTCACTCACCTATAACATTTTCACATGCACTAGACCTACTTCATTAAGAAAGAAACTCATTGACATATATTTTAAAAAAAATATTTATTTTCTTGAATAAATACAAATATCAAAAATACATTTATGAAGACAAAACCTAGCTACATTTCCTTCAACACCTGTGTTGCTACA
The DNA here is from genome assembly GCA_031772625.1 of Pinus tabuliformis. Classification (NCBI taxonomy): domain Eukaryota; kingdom Viridiplantae; phylum Streptophyta; class Pinopsida; order Pinales; family Pinaceae; genus Pinus; species Pinus tabuliformis. The sequence goes on from CM062817.1 coordinate 608,623,021, forward strand.
AATAGGTTGTCTTCAACTTGGTTTTCAGATTCAAGTGGGACCATCTCACCAAACAACATCATGTCAATATGATATTTTTGTTTCATCACCTGCAACCATTCATCATTAGTCAACAAATCTTCATCGTGATATGATAGCAATTTGTGAAGTATTTTTACAATTTGTCTTTGTTATCTTAATCTTCTTATTTTCTTATTAGTGCATGTGTGTGTTCTTCATCAAAATTCTATGAAAACATAAAACAAAAACACAAGATGTTGGCTCTCTGCTAAGGCTGAAACCTCTCTCAAGATCTTCTTTTGAGAGGAAAACCCTTTGGTAAGTTTTCTCTTATTGAAGCTTCTTTCTTGATCAATGCCAAACCCTAGACCCTTGACTAGAAGATCCTCCAAGCAAAAGTCAAGTACTTTCTTTTCCCTACACTATGTATTCCTGACACTTTGTCCACCTTCTTCCGCTACTTTGTTCCCTGACACTTCTTCCTCCTTCTGACACTTCGTTTTTCCTTCCACTATTAGTAGTCTTTCTAGAAGAGATACTTATCTTTAATGATCTCCTTCAACTAAGAATACTCCTTTCTTCTCTTGATCAACTGTGTCCCTTATTGATGTATAATGATAGGTTTAGTGTGACAAAACTGCAACCCTAATACTCGCACGTGTGAGAGTTCTTGTTGATGTTATATGGTTCCTCTATCCTTTGCTTGAGGTCCTTCCTTCTTCGCTTGTGTAGGAGGCCTAGTAGGCCTAGTTTGAAGACTAAGCAATGATAGATGAGCAAATTTAATGTTGTCGTTGTAGCAACCACAATCAACCCTTCTATTCCTCATACATGTGGCTATAATTCACCCTAAAACAATCCTTTATACTTTGGTAATATTTCCTCCTTCTTCACTGCTCTAGAGGTTCCCTTAAACTAGACTTTTTCATCTTTTATTTGACTGCACTTGCTCGCTGATTTCAGAGATGATCTACACTATCTTTAGAGGAGTGGACAACTTCTATATATAGAAGACTGTCCCTCCATTAGGCCGACTTATAGCCCAAATTACTGCTTTGAGGCCGACCTGACTTTCTTTGTTGCGATAGGTGCTTTTAATGGTTTCATTGCTTATTTTGATGGTTTCTTTGCTTGGAGGAGACTTGACATTGTTTGGAGGTGTCTTCTTTGAATTTTATACACAAATATACGTAATGTAACATACCCTTAAGTTCTTCAACATAATTATTTAGACTCTTTGACTCCCCAATAACACTTTGACATGCGCTAGACCTATGTCAATGAGCAACAAACTCATTGACATATATTATAAAAATAATATTTATTTTGTTTCATCACCTGTAACCATTCATCAATAGTCAACAAATCTTCATCTAACTTTACATCAACAACATTAATTGCTGGATTCACCATAGCATTGACTACTCCAATGACAACTCTACTGTCATCAACAAGCTCTGTTGCTCGATTCACCAAAATTTCATCAACAATCTCTATTGCTGGATTCAACAAATTTTCATCAAAAAGCTCTATTGTTGGATTCACCAAATCTTCATCAGCAAGCTTTGTTGCTGGATTTACCAAATCTTCATCAGCTAGCTCTGTTGTTGGATTTACTAAATCATCATCCACTTGCGGTTGTGCATAGTGGGGTTCGTGAGCATCTGTGTGCTCCTTCTTCACTGACATCATCCACTTGTGGATTAGCACAGTGTGATTCAACAAACTTTTCATCTCATTATAGATGTAATGCTATAGATCCACCTGCATTTCCAGCTTTAATGATCCCTTTTACACAAAAGCTCCTCTCAAGGGTATCACAGGCCTCCATGCTTGTCTTGGCATCTAAAATCAGGGGAATAATATTGTCATCCACAAATGATTATATGCACATCAATGCAAAGACATATTTTTGTCTTTTTTCTTTCAAATCTAGAAAGATCTCAAACATCTCTGGGTGTCACTTTGACCTTCTTAGCCTATTGGATTTTCCCATTTAAACATTGATAGAATACAACTCAACAAAAAAATCAAACTTTAAACATAGCAAGTGGCTTCTCTGCTAACAAGACTTTACAACTATATAAATAGCCCAACCCTTTTTAATAACATTTTCCTTTAAAAAATATTAACATACCCATTTTAATTTGAAAAACATTTTTTTTTTTTTTTTTAATTTTATAATATCCACTTTCTTAAAAAACATATATGAACATTTTAAAAGCATTAAATCTTTTTTCCAAAATCAAATAAGTGGTTTTTTTTTACATAACACTTTGAATGTGATAATATTTTTTTAAGAATAAAAAAATTCCAAACCTCTTAAGGGTGTCCTTTCGTATGAGGTCCCATGTGATAATATTTTTTTAAGAATAAAATAAGGGTGTCCTTTCGTATGAGGTCCCATGTTTCAGAGAGTAATATTTCATGCGACGGCTCTCGAAGATTTTCATGCTCCCACTGGAATTGGGTATCCATTCCATAATAAATCTGAGCCGCCGTAGTAACGCTAACGCGTCTACGGAAGAGCTATAGTGCATTAAGAACATAGCGTTTTGGTTTGATGGTTGGATTGCATTATTATCCCAAATAAAATGTATTTTTTTTTCATAATGAAGATTTTTTTATTTTGATTGCCTTTCAATGAATTCGCAGCAACTGTCTTTTTGTACTAGGGGCGTCTCATGGCTGCCTCATTCGTGAATACACATATGAAATGTTGTCTTCAAGGAGCCTTGTGCAACTTAGCTTTTTCTCTATTCTCTGTTTTTTCAAGAAGTCTTATGCAATCTCACTTATCTTTTATTTTGCTGCTTTCAAAGAGTTTCACTTATCTTTTATTCTGCTGCTTTAAAGGAGTCTCATGCAGGGTAAGCTCTGACCATTACAATGACAAAAGTTGAAGAGAACAAAACTTGGAGCAGATGACTGCTCTTCTTTTCAGTATTACAAATCACTTAAATAACATTAAATTGGAAACATGAGTAATAAATGACTGGAATTAAACTCGACTTAAACTAGACTAAGTGAAACTAAATTGGGACACTTGGAGAGATGGTTTTGACACCTAAGAGGTGGTTAGAATTAGAATCTCAAATAGATTTTCGGACGGACAAAAAGAGAAATGGCTTGCTATTCTATGGACTTCCCACTTCACCATAACAAACAAGAATTCCTATTCTCTGGACCTCCCACTCCACCCTAACAAACAAGAATCTATAGAGTCATATCAATAAAAGGAAAGCCAAAATACTTGAGATCCTAAACCATACCAGAGCGGGAATTAGACAATCCAATAGTAATTGTAGATTTGTTTCCGCTAAAGTGAGCGGCAATTAGAATATCTATTATTATTGTCTATCAACCTTAATCAACCACGATTTAAATTATCATAGTAATGATCCCTGACATGTGCGTTGTTTTTCTTACATAACTTGTTTTCCTTTGCATTTCAACACCAGCCATCCATCATTGGTTTGTCTCCATTTCATTTACAACATATTTTTGATTTCATATAATGTTAGTTTTTATTTTTGATATTTGGATAACTCGTACATAACTTTTATGATTCAAGTTCATTAACATTTAAAGGATTGTCAGATGCACTCTATCTATCTGTTTGTGAAATTCTCCTCATAGAAATTGTTCTCCCGAAAAAAGCACATTACACTAATTTCGAGCTATATAACAAAGAAGAGCTTTCACAGATACTAATTCCTAAAAAACTATTCTCTATAGGTTGTTTCAGTCCATAAATTGCTTTCTTCAATTTACAAACTAAATGTTCTTTTTCTTTCTAGACAAACCCTTCCGATTGCTCTAGATAAACCTTTTCTTTTAGTTCTCCATTAAAAAAGGCAGACTTTACATCTAGTTGGTGCATCATCCAATATTTCTTAGTAGCTAAAGCAATTAACATTTTGATAGTGTTCAATTTAGCTACAAGGGCAAAGGTTTCTTCATAGTCTATCCCTTCTTTTTGTGAGTACCCCTTTGCAACCAACTTAGTTTTTAGTTTTTCTATACTTCCATCTGCATTAATTTTCGGTTTATATAACCATTTGCAACCTATGGTCTGTTTTCCTCTAGAAAGTTCAACCAATTCCCAAGTGTTATTTCTGATTATTGAATCATATTCTATTCCATGGCTGTTTTCTGTTCACTACTTTCATTTTCTTCTTTATAACTAGATGTTTCAACCACATTCATCATACTAGTTATAAAATCATTTTCCCTATATCTTGCAGGAATTTGAGCTTTCCTACTTGATCTCCTAAGTGGTGGGATGGTGGTTTCGAACCTTATTTCTCCCTGTTGCTGCTGCGATTGCTGTTGCTGTTGTTGTTCATCCCTTGCCTTTGTCTGCTATTGACCTTGATTGTTCTCTGCTTCTTCTTCTTCAAAGTACAGAATGTCCCATCCCTCATAGTGCTCATTAGGTTCTTCATTATCCTGCTCATGGAATTTAAATTTTTACTAACAAAAATCTTGTGAGTAGAGGGATTAAATAGTCTATATGCTTTATATGAGGAACAATACCCTATAAAAGTACATCTGATGGCTTTCAAGTCTAATTTTCTCCTATCTTCCTTTGGTATGTGGGCAAATGCTTTACATCCAAATATCCTTAAGTGTTTTACTATAGGCTTATATCCATATAGTGCCTCAAAAGGAGTTTTAGACTCAAGACTTCTTGTAGGACTCCTATTTTTTAAATAAACTATAGTATTCACTGCTTCAGCCCAAAAACCATTTGAAAGATTCTTACCTTTAAACATACTTGTAGCACATTCCACTAGTGTTTTGTTCTTTCTTTCTGTTACTTCACTCTTCTGTGGAGCATGGGGTACTGTAAACTGCTACAAAATTCCATGATCTTCACAATATCTGATGAGTTCATCCTTCCTGTATTCTCCCTCTTGATCAGACCGAAGAATTTTTATCTGTTTCGTTGTTTGTCTTTCAATCATATTTTTAAACTGATTAAAGTATTTGAATGTATGACTCTTCTTACTTAAGAAATACACCCAAGAAAACTTCGTACAGTCATCAATAAACAATAAAAAATACAGTGCACCTCCTAAAGATTTTGTTTGCATGGGACCACAAAGCTCTGTGTGCACTAACTCTAGTATATCCCTCTGTTTCTTTTCAACTCTAATCAGGAATTCTTCTCTATGCATTTTTCCTAAAGTACAAGCATCAGAGTCATTATGTATTTGCTTTAGCATAGGAAGACATCTTACCATTTCCTTCTTTTGTAGTAATAGCAAATTATTGTAGTTGATGTGGTCGAATCTCTAATGCACAAAGCTCTATTGTAGTCAGGCTCGCTGTTGTCAATGTTCGAACTGGTGCAGGTCTCACATCCAACTTGTACAGTCCTCCTATTCGGATTCCTGTAGCAATTGTCTTCATGCTATCTAGAAGATCTTTAATGTAGCAGTTAGATTTTAAAAATTCAACTTTCAAGTCTTGATCTGTAATCATAGATACAGAAATCAAGTTCTTTGTTATACCAGGCACATACATTACATTATAAATTTGTTTGAAATTCCATCAGGTAGAATAACAGAAACCTTCCCACACCCTTTGATTTGATGGCTTCTGTCATCACCTAGGTAGATCTGTGCACCTTCGTTGAATTATTTAAAATGCTTGAGCCAGTGCTTATTCCCTTGCATGTGTGTTGACGCTCCTGAGTCTACATACCAGATGTCTGCATCAACATTTTCATCATAATCTGCCATGAATAATCTTAAATTCTGCACCTGATCACCATTCGCGAGATGACTTGCATGTCTTTTCGGCTTCTGCTATTTTTCATGATACCTCTTTTTCCTACACTCCCTGGCAATGTGACCCAATTTTTCACAATAAAAACATTTAGTTTCAAAGTAGTTTTTATTGGGATGCATACCTTGAGTCAGATTTGGTCGTTTATGTGAACTTGCTCCGTTTTGCTGTTGTGGACCTCCTTTCCCTTTGTAGAAGTTCTTCTTTGCCATCAATGCAAGATCGACACTCTGAGGCTTCAGGGTCGATCTCCTCTCTTCTTCCTGCATCAGTATACCTGTTAGCTCTTCAAAGTGCGGGATCTTCTCTCTGACATTTATCCCAGTGATGAACATTTGATAATCATCAGTGACACCATTCATTGTAATGGTTACAAGATCTGTATCGTCCATTGTATGACCAATATCTGATAATTTGGTTTTTAGATCCTTAATCCTTGCTATGGATGAAGCAATTGTTTTATTCTCCTCCATCTTCATGGATAGGATCTTACTCTTGAGGAACAGAAGATGATTTGAATTTCTGATCTCGTACAATTCCTTCAGAATTCCATAGATCTGGTTAGTTGACCTACCTCTCTAATGTGCGGTATAATGCAGTCTTTCACTGACATCTTTAACATTGTCCTTGCTTTACTTTCTCGTTTCTCCCAATCTGGGACCGACACTAATCCAGCCGCAGGCCTCAGCTCATCCCCATTCACAATCGTCCAAGCACTTTGCACTTCTAACAGAGTCTGCATCTTGAACATCCAATTTGCATAATTGGAACCATTGATCTTGTTATGCTTGTTCATGCATGCTTCAAATATATTGTTATTCATCTTGGCGATTTAGAAGAAAAAAAATTCGACAGGTAAAAGATGTTAAATTTACCCCAGATCTGTGATAGAGACAAATCATTGATCTTCAATGTTGTTTGATCTCGCAACACACCCGTAGATCACCGTGGCTTTCTTCTTAGCCTCCAGACAACCTTCTGTTGTCAGCTACAACGTTGTTATTGGCTTCTCCACGTAGCTTCTCTAACAGCTACAACCATGTTCTTGGATTTCCCACGCATCCACAACCTTGTTGTTGGCTTCCACGATCGTTGTAGATATGCCTGTCTCTTCTGTGACATCGTCACAACTGTACATGTTTTTCTTATGACGATAAAGAAATAAATATGCACGAAGGAGCTACAATGATGCCGTCGCAGAGGTACATTCATAACCAACGACGATTTTGGAATCGTTGCAGTTATCTTCCTCACAACTGCGATGATCTCGGTTCAACGAACCACCCACTAGCCAGCGTACAGGTTCTTCAGCCCTGACGCTCTGATAGCATAATAAAAATGGCAATGTTGGTATTAATAAAATAAAACCCATTGGTCAGAGCGATGAAAGAGAGTCTGAACCAGGAGAGTCTGGCTCTGCAGAACACTCTACATTGTTCATGCACATTACACATGAAATTGGATACATGGTTTTAGGGAAGTTAGAACAACATCCACAAAAATAGAAACTAATTTCTATGCTGAGATTACGTGAACCAATTCTGTCTATTCTAAGATATTCTCCATTATCTTCAACAAGACAAACATAGAAGCCCTCTATTCCTACTACGTTCATAAGCGGTTGATTTCTTGTGGGTTAATAGTAAAAGAGAAACTATATATTATTATTGTTATAATAATTTTTTGTTTCAAAATTTTGAGAAACTTGTTTGTTGCAGCGAATTTTGATGTAAAAATTAAAATCTTGAAGGCATTGGAATGATTAACCTCAACTAACATCAAAAATTAAAATCTTGAAGGCATTGGAATGATTAACCTCAACTATCCATTGATGTTTATAACTACTCTACTCTCGATTCACTGTACTATACTGGGAAAAGGAGTTAAAAAGGGATCATCTGCATATATTCCGCTTCTTTCACGGTTAAAAGGATTATGTACCTTTCTTCATATCTTCATGTTCTTTTAATACAAATAAATTACTGTCAGTAGGCAAAAAGGGATTATGTGCCTTTATTCCTTTCTTCTTATTATTTTAATACTAATAAATTACTGCGAGTGTAATTCTTTGTTGTTGCCCAGGGATATCTATTCAACTCAATGGTGTCCTGTTTGATAAGGTGGCTAGGAAGCCTGTGTATTTTCACATTTTTTCTCAAAGGGCATTGGCCTCTATATCAATTCGAAATTCAGAGGGCAGCATATCACACTTCATAATTTTGATTATAAATTTGGATTGCAATTTTTCTTTCTAAAGATTAAATAATAATATCGATCCTAGTAACAAAATTTCAAACGGACCGCAATTCAAAGACAGAAATAATCGTGACACACCACAACAAGATTTCTAAGAGATCGCAATAGTCAAGGCAGTTCCTTGTCTTGAAAGATGAGGACGGGATGTGAGCATATACAAGCAGAAATTGATAGGATAAATTGAGAGAGTATAGATAAGGAAAAGTTTAATATATAATAATGAAATTTTAAATTAAATAACTTTATTGATAATTAAGAAGCTAAAATGTGAACTTATTTATTTGGCAATTAGAAAATTTTAAAAAATATTTAAGAATGTAAAATTAAATTCTGAAAACAAAAACTTAATCTTTTAGAAATCCTTTTACACTTGTACAATATCTTAAGTAATTTTAATATAATATTGTAGATATTTATCTTAAACAAAATTTGTAGTCTATGAATTTTGATGTAGTTAAAGATGCAAGCCTCCAAACACTGCATAGAAAAATTTCCTAACTTTAGCCTGTAGCCCATCAAAATTAACAATCATGTATATAAATTCATTGGTGAAAATTTAGTAAAAAATATCCAACTATCATAACTTTTTGATATCCCTCGATCTGTGAATCCTTTGAATCCTTTAAAAACATAATAAGTGCAGTTTTTTCTTTTTCCTATTTTATATTTTTCATCCATCAAGTTTCAGTTTACTATAAGACATATAGTATTGTTGCAGATCAATATGTTTGCCGTGTGGGTATTGATATTTGGTGTTTGGATGTTTTTCCATAGCAAGAGCGAGTACTTGCAATTTTAATTTATTGCTGGTCACTTTGAATGTAAAAAAACCTGTGACTATTTAAAAAAATTATATGATTATTTTATATTCGTAAAAATATATATATAAAGTGTAAGTAAATATTTACATTTTATAATAGGAAAAATTATATATATATATATATATATATATAATTTAGAAATATATATTTGACTTTTCTTATGTTTTGTGAGATCTTTTTATAAATCATAGGAAGATATGAGAGGGGACAAGTGGCTAAAACCATTATCTATTGGAATATAAAATGTGGTACTTGGTCTACAATTGAGGTTGTATGGCTCATGTTAGCCAAAAATAGATTTACCATCAATATTTTTGGTAGCACCATCATGGGGATAAAGCCTTGGGTATGGCAAAGTAATCTATGATCATAACTATAACATGACATTTGGGAATATATTCATTGCTAACAAGTTTTTTTTTCTGTTAATGAGACATGCCCTGTTTAGAAATTTTGTTTATCCATAGAAGGATGGAAAGTTTCGAAGGGGAAATGGGCTCTAGGTAAGTAACCATAAGTAACTTGTTTCCAAAAGGGGGTGGGCTCTATGTAAGTAACCTTTGTGTTTTTTTCTTTTTCTTCACAGGCCATTTCATATCTTGATAGGGGCATATACACTTTGGCATAATAATTTATATGTAGTATAGAGAAATCATTTTGTAGCTTCTACACTCTCACATAAACCCAAACATTTTTGAGAAATTTGGATTTGATTGGAAATAATTTTCTTTTCATGGAAGCGATTACTAGACTAGTACTCTCTCTAGGGAAGTGAAGCAAGAGTCTTGCGCTTTTAGAAGTGACCTTGGTTGTCACCTTATTGTTCTATGCTAAAATGTCCTGAGTTTTTTCTTATTTCTCTTGGGTTATCCCGTGTCCCCCCAATCTGAGCTCCATCTACATTCAACATCGACGCTGAGACACCTAAACACGAATCTGTGAGAAAAATATACCCTATCTGTTAGGGAGATATTCATTCTGATTTAGTGTATCGCGTGGATTGCTCTAACATCTTACTTTAGCACAATAGTTAGGGGATGACTTGGGAGGTATTAATTTTGATTTAGTGTATCCTAAAGATTGACCAACATCTTACTCTAGCACAATGGTTAGGGGATGACTTTTTTGAAAATGCTCTACTATCCTCTGTATTGGAGACCAAGGATAGGAAAAATTGAAACATCATAAATAAAATAAATTTCAATAATATTTTAAATTAACTAACTTTACTTATAATTATAAAATAAAATTTAAATATATTTAAAAATATAAACTTTCTAGAATACTTAAAAATAAAAAATATAATTGTAAAAACAAAAAAAATTAAAAACTTCTATATTTCTATAATTTCGTAAATAACTTCAATATAATGTAAATAATATTTACTTTGATTAAAAAATAAAATAATTATCTTTACATTGAAAATGAAAAAATTCAATAGGAAACTTCCATAATTTTATTACTAATTATCACATTTAACTATCACAAAATTTTGATATCCCGCGATCTGCAATATTGAAAGAAGATTTAAATCCTTTAAAAACTTAACTAAGAAGATTTAAATCCCTTAAAAACTTAACTCCAGTGAAGCTTCCTGGTTTCTATTTTATATTTTCCATCCATCAAGTTGATCAAGGATATCATTCGAGATGAAGATGTCACAAAATTTTAACAGATTAATTTTAGCAGATTTAAATCCTTTAAAAACTTAACTCCAATGAAGCTGCTTGGTTTCTATTTTTTATTTTTCATCCATCAAATTTCAATTTACTAAAATAATTGAAGATATCATTAGAGATGAAAATGTCACAATTTTGATATCCCCGATCTGCAATCTTGAAAGCAGATTTAAATCCATTAAAAACTTAACTCCAATGAAGCTTCTTGGTTTTCCTATTTAAAAAAAAAAAATTAACAAAACATTTGATTTTTTTGATGTAAATTAATTTTTAAAAGTGTTAAAATATTAATAATTATATATGATTTTTTATGATCACTATTGACAATGTTGGATTTAAAAAGTGTTATAAATAATTATTTAATTACTACTTTTCTCCATGTAAATAATTATTTAATATTTCTAGTGATATGATATTTTATGTGCGAGTATTGTTTGATTGAAAAAGTGTTATAAATAATTATTTAATATACTATTTTTCTCTATATAAATAACTATTTAATATTTCTATTGATATGATATTTTATATTTCTATTGATAAAATATTATATCAATATTTTATGGGTCAGTATTGTTTGAATTAAAAAATATTATAAATAATTATTTAATATTTATATTAATATGATATTTTATATATGAGTATTCTTTTATTTAATATTTATATTAATATGATATTTTATGTATGAGTACTTTTTTTTATTTAATTTTAAGTATGGTTATTTTTTTTATTTAATTTTAAATTTATTATATATATCAAATTTAAATTTCTTATCTGTATGCAAAAGTAATTAGCAAACATATTTTTAAAACGTTTAGAGTTTAAAATATCTATATTACTTATTTAATTATAATTAAATATATTTTTATGTAATCAATGTTATTAATTCTATTGTTGACCTTAATTTTATATACCAATTAGTATATAAAAAGTGGAAAATGACATTGACAACATATCAATCACGTTTATTAATGTAGTTTTGCTAGTTGACAGTAGATGTGCTTCGGGCATATTCATAGACCATGGTTGACTACGGTTCATGTTTATTGAATATTGTTAAAAATTGTTGAGGGTTTGATTATAGTTGTTGATGGTTGACCATGGTTGAAGATGGTTGATGTTACATTAATGTTACACTCATGGTTATATTAATGATTGAAGAGGGTTGACAAATTGACCATAGTCAATGAGATTGACCATGGTTGACTATGTTAACTTTGGTTGATCAAGGTAGGTCTTAGTTGACTAATGTTGACCATGGTTGACATTAATTGAATGTGATTGGCATGGTTGACCAAGTATTAGGACGATATATTATTTTTGACCTTGGTTAAACATGGTTGGTTATGGTTGACCTTGGTTTACCATCATTGACATTAATTGACCATGGTCAACCATGGTTGACAATGATTATTGAGGTTGACTAGGGATGAAGAGGATAGATTATGGTGGGCTAAGCACAACCATGGATGCCCATGCTAGCCATGGTTTGTCGTCATTGGCCATGGATAAGTATAATTTGACAACTTACTAAGGTTGGCCACAGACGAGCATGGTCACCATGATTGACCATTGTTTAACTATTTTGACTATGATTGAACATGGTTGATTATGGTTGAACTTGGTGATGTTGTTTGACCATTACGACAATGGTTGAGCTTTTTTTCCTATGGTTGAATTTGTTTGTAAAAGATTAATTACGATGAACTATTGGTGACCATGGTTAATTATGTTAGCCATATTGACCACGACCAAACATCATTTGACCAAATTCATTGTGGTTGACTAGTCAAAAATGGTTATTTATGGTTGATAGTGGCTGAACACATTGATCATGTTTAACCATAGTCAATCATGACTAACCATAGTTGACCAACTAAAGTATGTATGGTCATAGTGGCCATGGTTAACTATAGTTGTGCAAGTTTGATAATGGTTGATTAACATTGAACTTGTTGACTATGTTTGAACATGTTGATCATGTTTGACCATTAAGATTATTTGACCATGGTTGACTATGGTCACCTATAGTTTACTATTGATTAACATTGTTGTTAATGTTTAACTATATATTAATATGTTTAACCATATTAATTATGATTCATCGTGCTTTACCATGGTTGATCATGTAGACCACTTAACTAAGTTTGCAGGGGTTGATTATGTTGCATATGTTATCCATTGGCAGGCTTGTTTGACCAAGTTCATCATGGTTGACCTTGCTGTCTATAGTTGATTATGGCTGACCATGGATAAACATGTTGACCAAGTTTGGTCATGGTAAACCGTGGGTAAACATGGTTGAGCATGGTTAACCAAGATGACTATAATTGAGCAACAAGGATATTGAGTTTTTCATGAGGTAGTGCATGTTTTCGATATCCATCACAATTCAATGTTGATTTTTGTTTTCCATCTTGCGATACTGATTTCTGTTTGTTACATAAAGACATTGGTTATTATTTTTCATAATGTGAATTCAATTATTGCACATCACATGCGATGCCATTTTTTTTTGTTACATTTCAATCTCAGTTTTTGTTCATCACATTGTGATAATGAGTTTTCTTCATCATATTGTGATGTTGATTTTACTTGATCACATGCACTTTTTGTTTGACACATTTTGATGTTGATTTTTTTTCATCATATTTTGACATTAATATTTGTTTATCATATTGTAATGTTGACTTTTTTGTATCACATTAGATCATCAATATTTGTTAATTACATTGCAAGTCAACTTTTTTTCATCAGATTGTGACAATGAATATTGTTCTTCACATTACAATGTTATTTTTAGTTCATCAAATTACAATGTTGACTTTTGTTCATTTCTTGTTCGTAAAGTTGTGATGTTATTTTTTATCATCACATCGTGATGCCATTGTTTTGTCAAATTGTGATGTTATTTGTTGTTCATCGCATCTCAACATTGTTTGTTGTTCATCACATTACAACATTGTTTGTTGTTCATCACATTACAACTTTGTTTTATCTTTATAACATTAAGAATAATATTGAAATCATATTTTGAACAATATAAACTTAAAGTGATATCAAATTCATATTACTAAGTTACAATACAATGATTAGTGTTACGAAAATTATTAATGTTATAAGTTATATTAAAGATTAAACGTTAACAAGTTAAATAGTAAAAAATTATATTTAATATTGAATATTAAATATATCATATAAATTTACACACTTTAATGACTATAGTCATATCTATGCCTATGCTAATTATAGGCATGAGGTTATAGTTTATTATGGGCATATTAGACATGATGCATATGGTTGACCATGGGCATGTTGAACATGAACATGATGCCTATGTTGACTATGGTCGACATTATTGACTACAGATGCCTATGCACATGTTGAACATGATGCATATGGGTATGTTGGGCATGACACCTATGGGTATGTTGGACATGATACCTATGGTTTATTATGGGCATGTTAAACATGATGCACGTAATTAACTATGGTTGAACATGACCCACACATTGGTCATGGTTGACCATGTTAACGATAGTCAACCATAGTCAACAACACTCAATGAAGTTGACTATGGTTGACTTTAGATTGTAAGTGTTTACCTTGTTGCCTATGGTGATTGTGGTTCACCATGACACCTATGCTAACTAAGGTTGACCATTTTAACCATATTTGACATGTGTTATTGTACAACTAATATGTCATGAATGTATTAATGTGCAAATTAATGTCTTGCTAATATCTTATTATTGTGCTAATGTGTTTTTAATGTAAGTTAAGTTATAGATTAATGCATTATTATTTTTCATTGTTATTTGTTTCTCCACATTTTAATATCTAGTTTCATTAAATAATGTATGATTATGCATCAAAAAATTGCCTTTGGTTCTTCTTCTAGATTGAAAATAATTTTCTTTACTTAGTGTTATCTATCTCATGACCTTTTTATTTACATAAAGTTTGATACATATGATTTTAAATTTTCCTATATTTGGATAACTTGAAAGATTCTAAAGTCTTTTTATTTCAAAAAAACTATGAAAATAAAAATAAAAATAAAAATTTGAAAGCAATCTTGACAAAAAAAAATGATTACTCTAATAAAAAAAAAACCAATATTATATAAATAAAATTGAACATTAATAATTCCTATTCACTATATTTTCTCTTAAGCCTAAAAAATGTTCTACTTCATTCTATAATAATGTACATTTCATGTCTCAATTTTCAAACACATATTTATTTCTTATCTTTATAACAATACTCTTTTTAAATCTTCATTAGTAATTATAAAATACATTACTAACATATACACACATATATATATATATATATATATATATAATTTAACCTATTATAAAATTAAAATTTTAAAATAAAGTTATGTATAATAGTTCTTAATACTTATATATATATATATATATATATATATATATATATATATATATATATTATATTAAATTATGACAAATATACATTTTTTTGTTTATTACATTAAAAATTGTCTTATTATTAGTGAAAATTAAATGTTAATATTTTTTATTAATTTTTTCTAAAGGGTGAGAAAATCTATCATAACTCAGTTGTCAAACTAGCAATGAAGACAACCATCTCTGGTTGTTATCCTCGAATGCAAGCTCACTCATCATCATTATTCAAGGAAAACCACGCCACCTGGAATAACCCATTGGTGGTTCATAAGAGGGCAAGCTTTCACTCCTGCCATATGCCTCTGGGTCTTGGGTCGTTAACTTGTTTCCTTACATCTGAAAAAACAAGATATTAACCAAAAAGAAATAATTTTAAGACATACTCCATACCCGTATTTTTTTATTAAATTATAAACAATTTCAAATATAATAAAATCATTATCATAAAATAATATTTTTTTTAAATAAATGAACCAAAAATTTCAATTATGATTACTTTTATTGTTAAAATTTGATATCACTTTCATTGACAGAGTATTGTATTTAACAATGCACATTATCCTCAAATTCCATCTGTAGTCACCATATCATAATATTTGGTCACTGTATTATAATCTTTCAATTTAGGATAAACTTTGAGAGGGCATAGGTTGCAAAATATCAAAAACAATGAGTTTGCTTGCATATCATCTCGGGGAAAGCCTAAAAAGTGATGGATCGACTTTGATACATTAAATACGAGTGAATGTTTATGTTAAGACACATACATGGAAAACACAAAAGGTGAATGATGAACATCAGTGTGTATCTATTATTGACAAGGATATGCATTTATAGTACATTTGTGTGTCCGTTGGGTTCCACATCCCAAGATCTCTTGGACTCTCATGGCTGTTCACATTCTACACCAACCCATAGAGGATTAGATGTCCAACATTCCCCACCTTAATCTAAAGGGTTATGTATGAGTCCAAGAAGAGAGTTGTAATACAAAATATGCAAAAATGCATGGCAACAGTAGGCTGAATGTGCTCTCTGAAATGTTGGTATAAGGCAGGTGGTTTAAGGATGACCACCAACACTGTAATGCCTAGTGCAGTTCGCAGAACTCTTCTAAGTTTGGCATGAAGCCCAGGTCTTCTGCTAGAGGAAGTGCTCCTGATGTTTTAAAGAGGGAAACCTTCAACCAATAAAGGGAGGTCACACACCGCATAAAAGGGAGATCCTCAACCTAAAAAGGCAGGCCTCAACCTGTGATGGTTTAAGTATGACCAACAACTTTGGAATGCTTAATGAAATTCCTGGAACTCTTACAAAACTGGAAAGAAGCTAAAGTCTTGTGCTAGAGGAAGCGTCCCCAATTCTTTTAAGAGGTATCACTGACTGAAGACATTCTCAGGGGCATATTTGTCTCTGGCTACAGCTCTAAATCTGGTATGGCAGGTTGTGGCTTAGGCTTGCTTGATGTGGCTTTGAAGCTTGTAGATGACCATCATTTCCCCCATGTCAGATACAAGGTGAGAAGATGAAGAGATCTCAACTGCAAGACTTTTCAATATTCGCGAAGAAATCCTGTTGTATGAGCGAAATATCTTCTTAGCTGTTGAAGCCCATTTCCAAGAACCAATCCATCCAAAATGAATCTTTGTTCTTGCAAGAGTTTTGTTTCTGAAGCATTTGTTTGAAGAATGACTGGTTTTATGACAATGCTTACATGGATGAAGATCAAAACAGTGATCTTTCAGATGAACAACTCAATCACAATGTTGGCATTTAACAACTTTTGACTGCGAATGTGAAGGAGCAGAATCTTGAACAGTTGAATGTGGACTGTCGTGAAGGAATCCAACACTCTGAAACTGAATGAGCTTTGAGTAATATGGAATATGAAAGGAAAAACCCTTGTCATATCCAAGACCAGTTCTGTGCTTGTTGTTGACAAGCTCTTCCCAAGGTCCGATGACTGACTTGGGAAGTGCAGACTGAATTTCTGCATCTTTATACGAAACTGCTCTCGAAATTGACACTTGATGGGGATCAAACTCAACATTACTAACTTGATGACTTGTTGGTTATTGATAGGATCCTATTTCAAAGTCAAATAAGGGATTGTTCTAAACAAGTTTAGAAGGATGTCTTTTCTGTTGTAACTCCTCTTGCTATGGCTTTGTCTCAAGCTACAAAAACTCATTATTCTCTTGTACATTATGTAAATAGGTTCTAATGTGAACAAGAGAAGATTTGTTGATTCTTACTGTACCATGATCAGAGGAATGTATCATAGTTTTTAAGAGCTCAAATATTTCACCAATTCTGGTTATTTTATTCATTGTCAAAATTACACTTAAAACTGATCACAACTATGAACTTGCAGAGAATAATCAACACTCTCTCACAATACAATGTCACTACAATTGGATTTTACAACAAGTTGCAATTGTCTTCAAAAATAGTGATGGCTCTTGATTTCAGTTGTGTTTAGTTTCATGTCAAGATTTCAACCAACACCATTTGTTCCAATAGATAAGCAATGGCAACTTATCCCTCAACATATATAAGCTTCATATTCCATTGCATATTAACCATACATGCTTTGCACTCAACACATATGAAATAACATAAATATATATATTAATCAATGCCATATAAGGAGTATGAAGGTTTTCATACCCACCATAACCAAACCATAATAATTTAACACGCGGTATACAATGACCAATGCACATGTACATACCTCAACCTTCAACAAAAAATATGAAGTCACCAACACACCATCCTCAACTACTCTCTTTCCTCCTGCCTTTACAGTCCCACAAACTATATGTATGACACCGGAAGCTCACAAATCTGCAGTGGTATTTACAACTGCCCTTGAGTGGTAGGCCTTGGTTTACAACCATATTCCCCAATTTCCTCCTGTTGTGTATATGTGCCCATCAATCTCGGCTCCACCGATGAGATAAACTTGGCTAAGCTCGAATTCCAGTCCTACACCATCCTCAGTCTAACACACCATCGAATTATATATGTCCTTTCGATGGTCAACACAAGAGTATCGAACAAAACAACCAATTCTATTCATGTATTCATGGCCTTTCAAAACGTATGGAGAGCCACGAAGGGCAGTTTTCACACACTTCCACTATGCATGGGCCACCACGCTTTTGCTTTATGTATGATTGTGTGGTATAATTGGTATGGTCAGATACCACTCGTATTAATTGTGTGGTATTAGCTATGTGGTATACGTTATACAGGAAACAGAGGAGAGGAGAGTGGTAATCCACAATAGTCACAGACCCATGAGCATTGTGCCACCAAAAGAGCGTATGTATTGAGAAACTGGGTAATTAGATATAAAACTGGATACGACTGGATTAATAGAGCTGAGTCGAGAGGAGAGTTTCCAGGCCACGTTATGCGTTATATGTATTGACTAGACATGCATTGATTCACTCAGCTTCAACAAGATGAATCACCAAACACTTATTGCAGCCACCCAAAAAATTACAAAGATGATGAAAATTGTTGAGAATAAGGTTCAAGGCATTAGATGCAAACAAACTACAAGCAGAATATAATAGGATTGTGGAGGGATTAGCTCAATGCTCAGATTTTCCTATCTTAGACATATGGATTGTTAATCCTCTTCTACCTGGGAATATTAGACAAGTTGAACATTTTTTGTCCATTTTAAGAAGATTGGTAAAATATCTAAAGATCCGTCTAAGGAATGAGGATCTACAAATCGAAGGGATTGTGCCAGAGCATTGTCGTGCAGTAAAGGATAGAAAACATAATGAAAAGGGAGGAGCAAATTCAATGTATTGTGAGCATAATATTATTCAATGCATTGTAAAAATCAGGAGTGGGATTGATATGGGTATTCGATGCAAAAACAATTGCGCCTGTGGAGCAATTACCTCACATAACTAGCGACATAGCCATTGTGCGGCAGTTGCAAGACAGAGTATTACAAAACATAGTCACAATTATGGAGCCATTGCAAGACATAGTCGCGCCTCTGCAATAGTTTCTGGAGAGGGGAAAACCTACAGAAAAGTTGTGAGACAGAGGCACACATGTCGAGTGGTTTGAGCAACAAAGAAATCAATGAGGCTTCCACATGTGTGTGATTATGGTCAAGCAACCATTTCAATTTCAATGGAAGAATGTTACAATCAACGTTACAGTCGCTGAGGCTTCAACGCATTTCTTAGGATGGACTTGGAATTAACACACAACTAAAATACGGAGCTAATGTTTAGATGAGTAATGGAGAAAGATCACACAACTTCTATTGGTTTGCAGGAGCAGAGAAAATGGCAGTTACATGGAAGAGATCATAGCTAGAGTTTAACTAAGAAAACATTCATGAAATGCATAACTGACATGCACAGAAAGACCACAAAACAAGTGGCTCAAAATGAAGCAAGGCAGGAAAACACCCACTCTCATACCATGCTAAGACACATACATGACAAACACAAAAGATGAATGATAAACATGAGTGTGTATCTATTATTGACAATGATATGCATTTATAGTACATTTGTGTGACTGTTGGGTTCCACATCCCGAGGTCTCTTGGATGCTCATGGTTGTTCAGATTCTACACCAACCCATAGAGGATTAGGTGTCCAACACTTTCTTTGAGAAAAATATATCTACGCTATGAATTTATGATGGATAAACTTTGAATATATCTACCCTATGAATTTATGGTTACAATAGAAGCTATGAAATTATGGTTACAAAAAAATTGAGTGACCATTGTTAAATTATTTATTAATATACAATAAAGATATATTATAAGTTTTAATTTTTAGGTTTTTATTTGAATTATAGGTTTGAGAATATTCTCAAATCCAAGTGATCATCAAATACTTGTTATGACATAAAATGCTTTGACTTTTAATTGTTTTATTTTTATTGATTTTATGGATAACTATACGTGGAATTCCATAAATATCTCACAATTTAATCAAGATAAAAAAATATCTCTCCAAATTTCTCTTCAATGAACTCAAAACCTATCAAAACCTCTCAAAAGCCTATAAAAGTCAACGTATTGTCCAGAGGAATAGACCCATAAAAAACAAAACATGTTAAAATTATGTCTCTCCCAATTTCTCTTCAATGAACACCAAACCTCTCAATAACCTATGAAAGTCAACGTATTGTCCAGAAGAATAGACCCATCAAAATTTTGCAAGGGAAAAGCATGCTAAAATTTAGTAATAAATATAATGTATAATTTCAATGATTTAATTCATTTCGACAACGAGAAGACATACATATAATAAGGTAGAATTGTGATTACGTTAATGAAGTAATCATGAAGTGGGAAAATAATGCTGGAATTTAGTAATAAATATAATGTATAATTTTTATGATTTAATTCACTTTGACAACGAGAAGGCATGCATATAATAGGGTAGAATTGTGATTATATTAATGAAGTAAATATAGAGTTGAGATTGAAGCACAAATGCTCTAGTTCAATGTTTTTAATAAAAATATATATAATTTTATTATATATATATATAATTTTTTATTTGCTATGTGTCTTGTTAATTATTGTTATCAAGTGACAGAAGAGAAAGAATTATCTTTTTGTTTTTGTTTGAAGAATGTAATCTTTTGCTAAAACAAGGGTTCAACAAAGTTAAGTTAGGTTTTTCTCATACTTAAGGAGAATTTGTTAAAAATGTTCTAAATGCAAATATAAATTAACTAATCTAAGAGGCAAATAATAAAATAAATTTAATTTATCTCGATTAGGATAGAACATAGATCATTTTCCCAATCAAGAGCAAGGTAAATAGAAGAGATAAGGACTGAGATTGGGTCTATGATTAAGCTTGCAAATCATAGAAGTAATCCATATGGTTTGCAAACATTTCAAAGAAATATGCAACGAAATAATTTGAATAGGTAGTTATTAGAACAACCATAATATATACTTAAATCCAATCATGAATGAATTGAATAATAAGTTTGATATTATGCTTAGAAAGTTCATTAAACACAATAACAGTTAAAGAAAAACAAGATTGCAATTTACTAATAAATAGTTATCATTAAATTGCGAACAAGTTTCATTGAATCCATTAATTAAATTTCACCTTAATTCTTTCAACACCTCCAAAGATAGCTTAATGAAAACTAATTAGAATAAACAGATGAAACGTTGAGGAAAAATTTCACCATAAAATATTATGTTCAGATGTACATAAGCACGGGAAAATAAACTAGACAGCATGAGCATTTAATGGTGATTCTCATGATACCATTAGAAGCCATCGTTCTGTAGCTTTAAATGAATGCAATTCTTTGGAGAAGCAAGCAGTGGCTCAATGTTCCACTATTAGAGCTAGGGACTCGCCATTATAACTTGTACTTCGATATTTCACTTAATAATTAGAAGCTCATTGAGGAAACACATTTTCATGCATGTATTGTGAATATTGTAAAGCTATTCTTTAGGTGTTTGCAGTATATATTTTGTTCATATGTATTAAGGAAATTGAACTACTTCATCGGCTTTGGTACTTATCTTGTTGAATGTATGTTGTATTTGTTTTAATGTTTGTTTTGTCTATGTGAACTATTTCACTAGATAACTAATGAATATTTCCTTTCTCTTGCGTGCCTATCTTAGGATAGTACTATTACATTCCTTATAGAGACTCACTCTTACTTCCCTCTTGTGAAAGTCTCATTTTACTCTGTGATCAGTGTTTCACAATGTCAACTTGATGATTTCAAAGGTTATGTGCATACTCTCTTACGCTATCTATTATAGCTAAGGTAAAATCTTAGAATTATGGTCATCATGTCGATACTTCGGATGGGGATCTTATTCAAAATGTTGTGATATCTAATTGGTACTTCAAATTGGATGACCCCTTTGGTTGACAAAGTTCCAGCATCGTTAATAGTTGGTGCTACAAGGAGGGCTAGATCAAATGTTGTTCTTATTGAGTCTATTTTTAACATCTTATCTTAAATGTATCATGCCCAAATCATACTCCAGGGGTGTTTTTCCAATAGAACCAATGTTAAAATTTTAATCCCCGACGAACCTCTCTATAACTTGTCTCAATTAAAATTTGATGGTGAGGTTCAAATATCCATAGTTGGGCACATTTGTAATCTTCTCTATTTCTGTGAATTGTATGTAATTGATACTTAATATGTTTCTCTTATACTTTTCTTCCTCACCCTTGAATCTCCAGTGAACCGATAGAGTCACACCCTACCACCCACTTGCATTCATTAGTTTGAACACTTCACCAAGGAGCTTCATTTAGCCTTTGATAAGTATGATTACCAAGATGTCCTTAAAAGGATGGATGAGCTAAGAATGAAACCTGATGAACCAATTGAGGATTTTTCTAATCTATTACCTCACCTATATTATGAGTTTCATAGGGAAGATACAAATTGAGATTTATTTTGAATGAAAGTTTGAGTGCTTGGTTCATATATCTTTTCATGGTGAATCTGAACACCTTGATGTTTTTGTTTCCTCGACTTTTGTAAATCATGAGACACCTCTAATTTTAGAGGAGGAACCTAATATTCCTTTTGTTCTTTGTCCTTCTCCTTTCCCAATACCAATTTGGGCGACTCTTGGTGATAATGTTGAGGTTGGGAAATTTTCAAATCAAATGGATTTAAGTATTCAAGTATTTAAAGGATTCAAGTATATGGGATTCTACCTATTAGGTTTCTATACTACTAGTGTAACCCCTTATTGTTATTAGTACATTACCCTTATTATATTGTTGTGCTCATGCAGTCCCCATATTGTTATTACTGTGCCCCATAGAAGCCACTATTGTTATTATTATTCCCTTACATTATTATTGTTATGTCGGCTCTGATTATATTATGACCCCTTAGACTCCTATATGTAGAAAGGATGTCTTATCACTTGTATCATATAAGAATTGTTCATTTGTATAATGTAAAGGAGGTTGTCCCCTCGAAGAGGCTCATTTATAAGGTGTTGATCTCTCTTTTCTATATTTTTGTGAGCTAGTTTCATAACATTTGGTATCAGAGCTTTGGATTCTAGGGTTTTTCTGCTCCAAATAGGTCATTGTGGCATTTTCGCTATAAATTTTTCGCTACAAAGTTTCAGAAGCTTAAAAAAAAACCCATTTGTTACAAAATTGGTATAAACCTTGGGCCCGAATTCTAGATTTTGTCTCACTATAGTTTCAAAGATATAATCTGAGGAAGTTAGGGTTTTTACAAAACTACATTACAAACATGTGACCTTGGTAAAATCATCATAACTTTCTCTATGAGAATCAGATTGAAATTTCGTAGGAAGTTATAGAAAGAGGATCGACTTTAGTTTTCTGTGTGTATTTTTCAGATCCTAAGGTTGAAACAGTGGCATGCGGCACTTCGTGCAAGTGCGCTCTACTGAACTAGTCTATAATAAGGCCATCGTGGGAGATTTGACATAACTCTTCCTTGCAGAATCCAATATTGATCAAAATTGTGGTGTTAGAAAGATAACGTAGAGGGCTACTGCAGTACGTAAGTTCATAACTTGGAAATCTGAAATTACAGAGTTACAGTCATTTCAAGATAGAGCTCCTAAAATCAAGAAAAGGCGATATGAGGATGTTTGATGGCAAGGATCCGGTAAATTGGATACTATAGATGGAGAAATATTTTGATCTACATGAGGTGAAACTATTACAAAAGGTACATATTGCATCTTCATATTTAGAACCAGATCAATTTTTATGGTATAAAGGGCTTTGTTCTCGTAAACCACTTGTTATGTGGTCAATTTTCACGGAGGAAATGATAGCATATTATGAGCATAGAAAGAGAAAAAGCTTCTTTAGCCAATAAAAAATGAAATTATAGAGAAGTAGATGATTGATGTATCCATAGGGACTTTAAAGGATAACATTCAACATGAGGTTCATCTTTGGGAACCTGATTCATTGGAGAAGGCATTCAGGTTGGAAAGAAAAGTGGAAAGCAAAATTATGGCAATAAGGAAGTCTACCCCTCACAACTATAAAGATGGAAGTGTTGTTTCTCCTAGCCTTCCACAACCTACAAGGTTGACACCACAACAATTGGAAGAAAAAAGAGCAAAAGGGCTTTGTTAAAATTGTGATAACAAATACACTAAAGGTCATAAGTGTGCTGAGAAGAAATTATTTTACATAGATTGTGAAGAGGAGGAAGAAAAGGATCAAGAAACATCAAAAGAAGAGGATATGCACCAGGAACCAACCCCAGAGAAAAAAGAAATGAATCCGACCATATCTTGTAAAGCATTGGAAAGAATTACCACTCCTCAAACTCTCAAGATAGAAGGATATATTAAGAAGAAAAAGGTTCAATAAGTGAAAGATCACATCGATAAAGAAGAAATGAATCTGACCATATCTTGTAATGCATTGGAAAGAATTAACACTCCTAAAACTATCAAGATAGAAGGACATATCAAGAATAAAAATGTTCAAGAAGTGAAGCATCACATTAAGCATCAAGAAATTAATTCAACCATATCTTGTAATGCATTGGAAGAAATTACCACTCTCAAACTCTCAAGATAGAAGGACATATCAAGAAGAAAAAGATTCAAGCAGTGAAAGATCACATCAAGCATCAACAACAAGTCCTCCAACTTTTAAAGGATAATGCCACTTTGGTGTAGAATCGAATGAAACAACAGGCATATAAACATCGCAGTGAAATACGTTTTGATGTAGTTGATTGGATATTTTTACGGCTACATCTCAAGCAAGCTATTTATGAGAATAAATGTTGGCAATACTACATGCACTTAAAAAATGGCAACCTTACCTAATGGGAAGACACTTCAAGGTAAAAATGGATCATGATAGTCTTAAATACTTTTTAGAACAAAGATTATCTTTAGAAGAACATAAAAAATGGGTCACAAATATGTTGGGTTATGACTTTGAAATAATCTACAAAAAAGGGAAGAAAAATGTTGTTGCAGATGCACTCTCAAGAAAGGATGAGGATGTGGAAGCATTGTTTTATGCTATTTCTATTATCCAATCAGATTGGATAAACGAAGCATGGGATGAGTGGAAGAAGTATGAAGAAGTGTAGCCACTCATTCAAAATTTGTAGAAGATCCCAGTTCAAACAATATTGCGAGAACTTGACGAGGAAGGAAAAATCATATTGGAACTTGGAGCAGTCACAGAAACAAGAACTTGAGAGCTATGAAATTGATCAATTTCAGAGTATCTCATCAAGTGGAAAAACTTACCCACTGAATATTCCACATGGGAGGACAAGAATTTTATACAGAAGCATCAAGAACTACTCAAGCGTTGATGACAACACTTTTTAAAGGAGAGGGGCATGTTAGGTCCCTATACTACTAATGTGACCCCTTATTGTTATTAGTACAACCCCCTTCTTATATTGTTATGCCCATGTAGTCCCCATATTGTTATTATTGTGCCCCATATAAGCCACTATTGTTATTATTGTGCCCTTACATTATTATTATTATGTCGTCTCTGATTATATTATGACCCCTTAGACTCTTATATCTAGAAAGGAGGTCTTGTCATTTGTATCACCTAAGAATTGTTCATTTGTGTAATGTAAAGGAGGTTTCCCCCTCGAAGAGGCTTATTTATAAGGCATTGATCTATCTTTTCTATCCTTTTGTGAGCTGGTTTCATAACACTACCTTAAGCCAAATGGTTATAAAAAGGAAGACTAGATGTGGCTACTTGGAAAAGTTGAGAAGTATATAACGTTATGGTGTTATAATTGGCTATCACTAGGAGGAAGGATGATATTAGTAAAATGTGTACTACAAAATATTCTAGTCTTATGGATGTCTTTATCTAAGATTCTCAAATCAATTTTGAATAAATTAAGGAAAAGGATGTTTATTTTTTTGCGGACAAGTAAGAAACGTAATGAGGGGATCCACCTTGTCACCTAGGAATTATTATTCAGGCCAAAGAGGCTTGGAGGGTGGGGTTTTAAGACATCGGTTTGGTTTGGTAAGGCCTTCGCTCTAAAAAAATTGTCAAGAGGATTTTTTGGTGAAATTTTATGGAATCAAGTAATAAGGACCAGTTATCTCATAAATATATTTGTATTTGATTAGCTTAGAAATATGATTTTTAAGCCAGTATCTAGAGGCTCTATTGCTTTAAAGGCCCTTATGGACTCCTTTCCTTTCCTCTTTAATTGGTTAGCCTAGAAATTTGGGGATGGAAAACAAGGGATTCTTGCTAAGGACCCCATTATAGGAGGAGTTGGTTGCTATAAATTATCTCAAGGGTTGTGTTCCTAAACTATAGAGGTTACCGTTTTATAAGCAATATCAATAAAATGGAGTTCACACATTTCTTAATTCATTATTGGATGGATCATGTTGATTTTGGGTTAGTTAGTTATCTGGTTGAAGAATGGAATATTTTCATAAAGGATTTATATAATGATGGTAACAGATTATCTAACACAAATGATTCACTTGTCTGGAGCTAGGATAATTCTTTTGACTAGGTGAGAGAAAAGCTTGATTATGAATCCACAGCACACACTATTGTTGAATAGAGAGTTTTTTGGTGGACCAATTCAATTTGGAGACAAAACATTCCAATCAAGTTGAAATGTATCACATATATAGTTTTGCAAAATAAAAGCCTAACCTAGGAAAACCTTTAGAAAATAGGTTTATCGAGACCTAATTTTTGTAGTGTTTGCAATACCCATGAAGAATTGGTGGATCATCGTTTTGTCTACTACAAGATTATACCAGAAGCATGGCACTAAGTATTAAAATTTTTATGCTTTAAAGAGAAGGTAGAGTAGATCTCCTTTAAGGATGCTCTTCATAGTTCGAATGATAAGTTCAAGAAACATTGCTCCCTTTCAATCTTTGTGGCTTGGGGAATGTGATTATTAAGAAATAGTGTTAATTAAAAAAACTCACGTATTAATATAATTATTCAAACCTCTAGGATTGTAGCACATTTAAGGGAATGCAGTCTGAAGTAGAAAGGAGAAAATCAAAGAAGGATCAATCTCCCTAGATTATCTCAACGCCATGTAGTGGGTTTCTTTGATGGTGTTGCACAAGGGGATATATGTGGAGGTGAAAAAATAATTAAAATGATAGGAAACAAGTATTCCTAGTTTAGAATTGATATAGAGAAGGGAACAAGTACAAAAGCATAATTGATTTATTGTTGGCCTCTTTTGTATCTTGCAAAATTGAAAAATATAAGATGTTTAAATTTTTTTGATTCCAAATGTATAATAGATTGGTTGTTAGAAAAAGTAAAGTTGGAGGTCTTAAAATTATCTTCTTAGTTTATGAATAATATGTTGGAAATGTTCTTCAAAGTGCACATTCTGTGGTTTTATTCTAATATGAGTACTCAACTATTTTCAAGAAAATCTATGTCTTGGATTAGATTCTCTCAATGTTGGGAATTCCTTACTTCGCTACTTTGAATCACTCAAGTTATGGAAGTTGTTTTTGTATTTTTCAACCCTTTAATGTTGCTTTCTATATGGACAATTTCCTACTAATTACATTCGTCATTTTTGGACAAATCTATTTTTAATTGTGCCAAAAAATATTGTCTTATTTTGTTTTATTCCTAGTTAATAACAAAGAAACATTAAAAAAAGAGTGGAGTTCCCTTAGCTAAAGCCATTTGAAAAAACAAATCTGAATACAAAAGCTTCTTTGCTATCTAAGATCAAATATGAGACCATTGAATTGAATAGTTGTGTGAGGGCAACCAGGGAGAAAAATCGAAGAAAAAAATCTCAATTACATTGACAGTAATTTATTACTATTAAAATAACAAGAAGATCATGACCATAATCCATTTTTCTTGCTTATGAAGATATGCATATGATCCTTTTTGCCCGTTTCCAGTAGAGTATGTTGAGTTACTATTAGGAACAATGCTCATAATCCAGTAGCTATAAAAATCAATGGATAGTTGAGGCTAAGAATTATTCAAATACCTTTAACATTTTTATTTTCACATCTAAATTTATTTCAAAAAATTTTGGCATACAAACTTCTTATAATTTTACCATTAACAAGGAGACTTGGAGGGCTTCTATTTTTGTCTAACCTATAAAGAATAATTTCTTAAGAAATAGTATTTGTGAAATATCTTCTTAACTATACTATATCTCTTGAAAGTAGCTACTTTTCTTAGGAGAACAAATTTCAGAGTAAATTTTCAAGTAATAGATAGATAAAGTGCATCACACCATATCTACATAAAATATATATACAATCTTTTTGGTAAAGAATTATACACATATAAATATCTAAAGTGATTTTAATTATACATTAACTTCTTAATATGACTTTCCATTTTTAATCACCAACATAGAATCCATTTTAAGTATAAATCTGATCAAATTTCTTCACATGAGTGTAAAATACAATATATTATTTTTCATAATTAAATTGAATTTTAAATGCTAAATAAAATATATATAGAACCAAATAATCATTTTAACCATAAAAACATAATTTGTTAATGATATAAACATAATTTTTTTTAAATGATATATAATGTATACGTAATTGACATTAATTTTTTTTACATAACATATACATTTTATATACATAACCATCATATCTAGTTTCATCACCTATTGTTCATGTACCTTTCCCTAATGTATTGAGTTAGTTTTGTTTGATACTAGTATTACATGTGATCAATGGTGTTCATACTAGTAATATCATATTTTTAAGTATATATCAATATTCATTAGTATTAAAATATTTTATTAATAACTAAATTATAATATTTAAACATTTTATTCACATAATTTTTTTACTTTTAATACTTTACAATATATTCAAATTTTTATATGAAAAGAGAATTGAATGACAAACAAACTTGCATATCTTTCTAGTTCTCTTTCTGACACTAAGCTGTAAAATAAGCCTATCAGCTTAACAAACTGCGAAATCTTTTTTTTTTTTTTTAAACTCCATTTTCTGAGAGGGAATATATCTTTTGTTTTCGTAATCGAAGCGAAATGCCAAAAATGAAAAGCATAACAGGTAATATTATATGAAGTAAAGAAGATGCTTGCGTCATTGAAATGGAGAGTGCGCTGAAAGGAAAACAAGAAGATCTGTGAGAAAAGAAATGCACATATAAGCGAGCAATAAGTGGGTTAGTATATAATCATATACTAGGAAGATATATTATTGTTGACCTTGGTTTAGCATGGTTGGTTATGTTTGACTTTGGTTCACCATCATTGAACTTAATTGACCATGGCCAACCATGGTTGACAATGATTATCATGGTTGACTAGGGATGAAGAGGATAGATTATGGTGGGCTAAGCACAACCATGGATGCCCATGTTGGCCATGGTTTGTCTTCATTGGCCATGGATAGGTATAATTTGACAACTTACTAAGGTTGGCCAAAGATGAGCATGGTCACCGTGATTGACCATTGTTTAACTATTTTGACTATGGTTGAACATGGTCAATTATGGTTGAACATGGTGACGATGTTTGACCATTATGACTATGGTTGAGCTTGTTTGACTATGGTTTAACTTGTTTGGAAAATATTAACTCTGGTGAACTATTGTTGAAGATGGTTAATTATGTTAGCCATGTTGACCAAGACCAAACATCGTTTAACCAAATTCATTGTGGTTGACTAATCACATATGGTTATTTATGGTCGATAGTGGATGAACACGTTGATCATGTTTAAGCATATTTAATCATGACTGGCCATGGTTGCCGAACTAAAGTATGTTTGATCATAGTGACCATGGTTGACTATAGTTGTGCTAGTTTGATAATGGTTGATTATCATTGAACTTGTTGACTATGTTTGAACTTGTTGATCATGTTTGAACTTGGCTAAGTTTATTTGACGATGGTTGACTATGGTCACCTATGGTTTACTATGGATTAACACCGTTGTTAATGTTTAACTGTATACAACTATGGTTAACCATGTTAAATGTGGTTCATCGTTTTTTACCATGGTTGATCATGTAGACCACTTAACCATGTATGAAAAGGGTCTCTTATGTTGCTTATGTTGTCCATTGGTAAGATTGTTTGACCAATTTCATCATGGTCTACCTTGTTGTCTATGGTTGATTATGGTCGACCATGTATAAACATGTTGGCAAAGTTTGGCCTTGGTAAACCGTGGTTGAACATGGTTGACCATAGTTAACCAAGATTACTATAATTGGCTAGCAATGATATTGAGTTTTTCAAGTGGTAGTGCATGTTTTCGATATCCATCACGTTGCAATGTTGATTTTTGTTTGTCATGTTGTGATATTGATTTTTGTTTGTTACGTTATGACATTGGTTAATGTTTTTCATAATGTGAATTTGATTATTGTACATCACATGCGATGTCATTTTTTTCATCAAATTTCAATCTTAGTTTTTGTTCATCACATTTAATAATGATTTTTCTTCATCATATTGTGATGTTGATTTTAGTTTATCACATGCATTGGTGACAATTTTTGTTTGACACACTGTGATGTCGATATTTGTTCATCATATTTTGACATTAATATTTATTTATCAGAATTTAATGTTTACTTTTTTGTATCACATTATGTCATCAATATTTGTTAATCACATTGCAAGTCAACTTTTGTTCATCACATTGTGACATTGATTACTATCCTTCATATTACGATGTCGATTTTAGTTCATCAAATTACAATGTTGACTTTTGTTTGTTATTTTTATCATTGCATCACGATGCCATTGTTTTGTTAAATTGTCATGTTGTTTGTTGTTCATCACATCACAACATTGTTTGTTGTTTATTACATTGAAAAGTTGTTTTTTGTTCATCACATTACAATTTTGTTTGTTCTTTATGAGTTTAAGAATAATATTGAAATCATATTTTGGACGATATAAACTTGAAGTGATATTAAAGTTATATTACTAAGTTATAATACAATGTTTAGTGCTAAAAAAATTATTAATGTTATAAGTTATATTAAAAATTAAATATTAACAAGTTGAAATAGTAAACAATTATATTTAATATTGTGTATTAAATATATCATATAAAGTTATACTTTAATGACTATAGTAACATCTATGCACATGTTAATTATAGGCAGGTGTTTATAGTTGACTCTGGGCACACTAGGCATGATGCATATGGTTGATCATTATCATGTTGAACAGGAACATGATGCCTATGTTGACTATGGTTGACATTTTTTCCTACAGATGCATATGTACATGTTGAACATGATGCTTATGGGTATGTTGGACATGATTCCTATGGTCTATTATGGGCATGTTAGACATGATGCCTGCAACTAACAATGGTTGAACATGATGCCTACATTGGCCATGGTTTACCATGTTAACCATAGTCAACCATAGTCAAAAACACTTAATGAAGTTGACTCTGGTTGAGTATGGTTGACTTTAGATTGCCAATGTTTACCTTGTTTCCTATGGTGATTTTGGTTAACCATGGCACCTATGCTGACTATGGTTGACCATTTTAGCCATAGTTGACACATGTTAATGTACAATTAACATGTCATGAATGTGTTAATGTGTAAATTAATGTATTGCTAATGTCTTAATAATGTGCTAATGCATTATTAATTTGCATTGTTATTTGTTTTTCCGCATTTTAATATCTTGTTTCATTAAATGATGTATGATTATGCATCAAAACATTGCCTCTTGTTCGTATTCTAGATTGAAAATTGTTTTCTTTACTTAGCGTTATCTATATCATAACCTTTTTACGACATATATTTATATAGATATTGATTCGTATGATTTTACATTTCTTAATATTTGGATAACTTCAATGATCCCAAAGTAATTTTATTTCACAAAAGACTAAAAATAAAATAAAAAATTGAAAATAATCTTAACAAAAAAAGTTGATTACTCTAATAAAAAAAATTCTAATATTATATAAATAAAATTTAACATTAATAATTCCTATTCGTTATATTTTCTCTTGAAACTAAACAAATGTTCTACTTCATCTTATAATAATGTACATTTTATATCTTAATGGTTAAACACATATTTATTTCTTCACTTTATAACAATACTCTTTCTAAATCTTCATTAGTAATTATAAAAAACATTATTAACATATAATTATAATTTTTTAATAATAATAATTAAATATTATATATATATATATATATATATATATATATATATATATATATATAACCATAACCATCATCATATTACTGACGAAAATTTAATGTTAATGTTTTTTATTAAATTATAAAACACTTTCCAACCTAATAAAATCTAATAATATAATAAATCATTATAATAAAGTAATATTTTTAAAAATAAATGAACCAAAATTTCAATTATGATCGTTTTTTATGGTTAAAATTCGATATCACTTTCAGTTAAAGAGTATTGTATTTAACATGCAGATTATCCTCAAATTCCATCCTTACCATATCATAATCTTTATAATCTTTCAATTTAGGGTAATGTTTGACTTCGCTTGCATAAAATCTCAGAGAAAAGTGATGGATAGACTTTGATACATTATATACGAGTGAATTTTCTTTGGGGAAAAGTATATCTACGCTATGGATTTATGGTTACAATAGAAGTGTGAGTAACCATTGTTAAATTATTTATTAATATACTATAAGAATTTATTGTAAGTTTCATCTTTAGGTTTTTATTTAAATTATAGGCTTGAGAATATTTTGAAATCCAAGTGATAAAATGTTTAACTTTATGGATAATTGTCCGCAGAAATCCAGAAATATCTCACAATACAATCAAGATAAAAATGTCTCTACACATTTCTCTTCAATGAACTCAAAACCTCTCAAAAGTCTATAAAATCCAATCTATTGTCGAGATGAATAGACCAATGAAAAACCTTGAAGGGGAAAAGCATGCTAAAGCTTAGTAATAAATATAATGTATAATTTCTATGATTTAATTCATTTTGACAA
This sequence comes from Pinus tabuliformis, assembly GCA_031772625.1. Taxonomy (NCBI): domain Eukaryota; kingdom Viridiplantae; phylum Streptophyta; class Pinopsida; order Pinales; family Pinaceae; genus Pinus; species Pinus tabuliformis. The sequence continues at coordinate 608,656,023 of CM062817.1, forward strand.
CGAGAAGGCATGCATATAATACATAGGGTAGAATTGTGATTACATTAATGAAGCAATCATGGACTTGGAAGTTGAGGTAAATATGTTTCAATTTGATGTTTCCTACCCAGAAAAAAATATACATAAGTTTCTATTTTCTATGTATCTTGTTAATTATTATTATTAATCCACAAAAGAGAAATAATTACTTTCGTGTTGTTTGAAGAAGGTAATATTTTGCTAAAACAGAAGTTCAACAAAGTCATGCTAGGTTTTGCTCCTGCGTAAAATTAAATTAATTCATTTCGATTAGGACAAAATATAGATCATTGTCCCAATCAAGAGAAAGGTATATAGAGGGGATAAGGATTGAGATTGGATCTAAGATTAAGATAAGCTTGCAAATCATAGAACTAGTTTATATGATTTGCAAACTTTCAAACAAATATGCAACAAAATAATTTGTATAGGTAGTTATTAAAACATCCATACTACATACTTAAATCCAATCGTGAATGAGTTCAATAATAAGTTTGTTATTATGTTAAAAAATAAGTTCATTAAAGACAACAACACTTAAAGAAAAACAAGATTGTCATTTATTGATAAATATTTATCATTAAATTTCCAACAAGTTCCATTGAATCCGTTAATTAAATTTCACTTGAATTCTTTCAAAACTTACAAAGATAGCTTCATGGAAATAAATTAGCATAAACAGAGGAAAAGTCGAAGGCAAATTTCACCATAAAATATTATGTTAATATGTACATAATAACAATAAAATAAAAATAGGCCGTAGGAGCATTTAATGGTGATTTTCATGATAGCATTAGAAGCCATCATTTTGCAGCTTTAATTGAATGCAATTTTCTATACTGGAATAAAAGGTAGATGTACTAATCATGGAGGATAGTAAAAAATATGATCTCCTGATCACCCATTCCACTGTATACATTCCTAAACCCCTACATCCAACCTTTTGGTTACCTGTAACTCATTTGTGGTTTCAGTGGAAAATTCTACTTTGAAAAACAAACATGAATATGTAAATAACTAGTCAAGATTGATATGCTTTTGGTCTGAATGAAGAAGATGAAGTTGGGTACTATGTCTCCTTGGCATTGGTGTCATCAGTGCTTTGAATATGTTGCCTTCATTGTTAGTTATTGGATTAGGGATCCCATTGAGTACATACATTGCCTACTACGTGTATTGGGCATGAAATTGGCTTAACCTAACAAATGTGCTTCCTCAAGGGTGTTTCCGTTCTTAGAGGTGGGTTCTCTTGAGTGGATTATGATTTTTTCATTATCTTGACCAATATCTAAGCATTATGCCTCTTGATTTGAACTTACCCCTTCAATTTTCTCCCACGGTTGAAGTAAGTTGCACTTCTCAATTTACTTCAATGACTAAAGTAACCTATCAATTGGATGGACGAATGGTGCAATGAATCGATTAGATTTTAGAAGTTGTCGATCCTATTTTATAAGTTTCAAGTTGTATTCTCAACCCTCGATAGATGAGGATATTGAAGAACATATACTTCTCAATCAATCTCACCTACATGCCTATTTATTTTTTTAATTTAAAAAACCATAAAATGTTGAATGCTTGTTCCAATATAAGAACACCTTCAGTGAATTAATCAATATTTAATTTCTAATTTTCATATATAACTAAAATCAATCCATATTGGAATAATATTTAGAAATATCTAGATGAAGCCTTTTATGAGTAGAGTTGAAAAAGGGTCAAAAATCTAAAAGATTTATGTGATGGATCTAGAAGATAGATCTCTAAGCATTTATAAAATTAAATTGACAAAATAGAATGATACAATTAATTGTTCTATATATATATATATATATATATATAATGGTTGGTATTTCTTTTAAGTGTTTTTAATAATTTGTGATTAGTAACTCTAATTGTAATACATTTTATTAATATAATGTAACATAAATAATCCACCAATTCAAATTTTATGATTTTATTTGCATTAATTAAAAGTGTGCTTAACTTAATGAGTGAATGGAAAGGATGAATTAAATAAATAAATTGCTAAAAAAATAGAGAGAAGGAAAACTTAGGTTGTTAATGGAGTTCACCATTGGTGGGTTATGTCTTTCAGCCAACTTCCAGTGAGTAATCGTTTTATTAAGTGATGTAAAAGTGATGTTTACATTCAATAGGTCTCCAATTTGTAACAATACTCATTCCCAACTTTACCATAGAGGTCATGATATCTAGAAAGCCACTTTCTTTCTCTCGAACAATAAAACGCAAGGGTCCAAAGCCTCCTTTCTTCAAAGTACACATAGTATGAACAACATAAAACTACTTTAGTTTCACAATCCTCACAACACAACTCCATGTGGAGCATTCAAAAAATCATTGGCTTATATGGTGGGGGTATTAGGTTCAACCCCATATATCATTTTGATATTTTAGATAATTGGAACATTTAAAATTCAAATATTATAGCCCTATCTCCACTATTCTAAGTAATATAATGACACAATGGCTAGTCAATTGAATTTGTGGCATGGAGGTTATACAACCAAGACTGTGAATCCCCACTAATTCCATTTTCACATATAGGTTGTTCAAAAACTTTATAGATCATTCTTTTAGGAGGTCTGTAACAATGGATGGTTGGCGTTATGGTCAAGCCAGTTGAAATTACTCATGAAGGTCAAGGGTTCGAACCTCTCGAATGGATTTTTTGTAAACCACGATAATCCATTTGGGGCTACCACATGGTGCTCTTTGATTGCTCCATGTCAACCCTTTGCATAGTTATTTGGCCATTTAAATAATATTTATTACTGAAAGGGGTGGTGAATTAGTATTCAGACTTATTTCAACTTTGATGCCAATTTATATTTATGATTCATTCTTGGCAATCAGTATGTGAACAACCACCATCATAACACATGCAGCAAATGGAACCATCTCATAAACATACATAATAAAAACATGAGCAGTAAACACATGGAACACAAATAATTTGATGTGGAAACCCAAAAGGGAAGAAACCATCAATATTTGTTATTATGATGTAATATGAGATCCTATTTTTTTACATCATCTCACTTGATGAGCCACCAATCACATGAAGAACCAATTCCCTTAAATTGTTTTCTATCACCCACTAGTAGCAAGCCCCAATTCCCTTCTTTGTAGACACTTGATCAACTTACCATGAAGAACCAATTTCATGGATTTATGCAAACACCCACTTGTAGGAGGCACCAACCTTCAAGCTCTTTTCATAAACCCACTACATGGAAGCTCCAACTCCTTGTTTGTAGGCTCCAACCCACACTCAATAAGGAAATTATTTTTTCTCTGATATGGAACCCACTTGGCCTAATTTCAACTCTGTGTTAAATAACTTGGCCCTCTATCCTCAACCATTTTAGCTCTATGTTATCCTCATCATCATTCACTTCAGTCAACCCACACAACACTTAGTCAACTCCTCCAAAGCAACATACTCCATTTAACATTTAGCCCTCATACATTCTGTAAGGCAATAAAACTTTGCCTTCTTCATATAGTCAGACTCATCGTCACTCAACAGCTTTTCCTCATAGAATGTAAGGAAATAAAACTTGGCCTTGTTCAAATAGTCTCACGCATCATCACTCAACATATTTTTCTCACAACGCTGCACCTAAAACACATTATTGCAATCCCCCACTATCTAACTCTACATTCTAGAGTTTTGTTCCTCTCTTACATGGGGAAATTTGTTGTCCTTGCTGTCATTCACACACTTCCCGAGAGGATAATCCAACATGGCTTACCATTATGTTATTCCATTCTTTATTCCAACAACTACAACACACTATCAATGATCTTAATATCAGAATATGGCTCTCTATGATTATTAATTGATCATAGTGTCATAAATGTACTCCAACATGGCTCACTAATTTTTAGTCAAATATCCAACCCCTAGTTTTCTATTCTAGTGAATTCTTCATGGTGTGAGGGACAACCGTATGGATAATTTTGATAAAGCCATGAAAATAAATTATTTATCCTTTTTTTCTATAGTGTCAATCATAGAGTCTTCATCTCAATCTTCAATACACTATCAAAAAGTTGTCGACTTGTTAAAGCCATACTTTCCAAATATGGTGCATTTCAAACTTTGGAAGATTGAGCCAAATATAGTTGTTAGGAAAAGTCATTTGTCAACCCATTTAATCTCATTTTAACTCCAAGTGTGGAAAATTCCCACATATGGTGTTTTATGTTAGACCAACTACTGACTCGTTCAAGCCATGTGATACAATTGTAGAGCAACGCCAATTTTTGGTTAACCATCAAATATAACACATAGTCCCAAATCGATTTTTGACCCATTCATGCTTTTAAACATACGCCCATACTATTGTGTTGTTGACCTATGAACTAGCCGACTAGTTTAGGCACCCTTCAGTTCTCTCCAGAAGCCCTAAGGCCCAAGACACTTAACTCTTAATTGAGTGCCAATTGTGCTTTGCTATGCCGAAAGACCCAAGGCTCTTAACAATTGAAACCTTCACACAATCCATTCTTGGGCATGCCTTTAAACCTTCGATGCAAATGACAAATGAAAATGGATTTTCTATCCCATATTTGTTACCCCCAGGTTTTCAATTAGAGCTCCTCCAAAAGTCATCGAGATAGAAATGTCAGGATGGTGTGTATGCCACAATGTCTGCCCACTACCACATGTCACTTCCTAAAGCACCATGTTACCCCAAGTCTTATCTCCCTGACCCTTTTCATTTTGAACTCTTTCAAAGATACTTCGGGGTTCCTCCATTCAAAGATGTCAAGGCGTGGTGGCATCACACCGTCATCAATTCTCTACCAACTACCTTCCACCTATACCAACTACCACGTGTCACCCATTTTCAGCCCACTTAGCCACCTGAAAGTGCTATATATATAGGCCATATGTCAGTGCCATGTGTCTTGGGACTTTGGGTTGTTGATGTCACCCTTGACCTTTGGGAGGCTTACGTTAACTTCCACTGTAGTTTCCGCCTATGCTTCATGTAATCTGGGTCATCCAATTAGATTGTGCCACTTATTATTATACCATTAGTCCATGTTATCACCAATACGAAGAAAGGAGGGGTCCAAGACTTACGTTTTTCACCAAAATCATGTTATAAAAATTTCAGTCTATGGACATGAATTCTTCATTGAAACCACTTTTTGACAATTTTTACAAACATTTTTGTCCCATATTTCTCTCCGTATAATTTAAAACATGACCTCCACTTGTAACTCTAGGATTAAAACACCAATGTTATGTGATTTTGTGGGTCCACCATCTCCACTAAATCTCTGCCATTATTACTATTATATCTACCACTTTGGATTACCACCACATCCCACTCACGCATCACCATGAGACCGAAACTTGGGCCACCCTTGAAAGATCCCAAGAAATAATAGTAAGGGTTAGATGCTATCGTGGGGCCACCAGTCTTGTGCTAAAGCACCTTTGCACACTCTCTTGTGAGATTGGATTGGTCCATTTTGCTACCTACATGCCACATCATCCCGCTAGTCCTGTCCCTCAGACTTTTGAACTTCAACACACTTGGGAATTATCAAGGTCAACCTATCAGGGTTTCATGTCCTTGGTGGAGCCACGATCCTTGCACTAGAGCACCTTTGTGCATTCTCTCCTAAGATTTAGTCTAATGTTTCCACTTGCGCTTCACTCTTGACATTTTTTGTCTAGTCACCTTGAAAATTTGGTTATGATCAGGTAATGGATCTGTACAACCTATCATATAACGAACTTCATAAGAGGATTGTATGTGTGGAGAGAGAATTTTTGGGGTGGACATGCATCACTTACGTTCAATAGAGAAAGGGTGAAGCGACGAACACCAGTAGGAATCCAAATGCCACTGTCAAAGCCAACTTGGCCTTCGCGGGTGAGATGAGATCAAACACTCAGTATTTGACAGTCGAGAGTAAGCACTTGATACAAAATTTACAAGTTGCTCGACAAGAGATAGAACAAATCCACATAGCAGTGCAGAATGCACCTCCCGCATAGGTCTACTTAGGGGAAATGAGAGCAACGATACTTGGTGAAGTATCAACACTTGAAGAGACCATGTAGGACCTCTATGAGGAGTTCATGACCGTACATGAGGGACTTCTCCACTTTCATAGCTTGCAACAACAGAGAAAGGAATATGTTAAGACTCTTAGGAATCTAAAAACTTACATCAACATTGTGCATGAATGGATAATTCGATACAAAGGGGCACTGCTTATTTCGGTAAAGAAGATGAAGCCGTAGGAAAATTGCATGTGTTCCTTTCAAGCTACATACTATTACAGGCTTCCAAGGGGCACACTTCCTTTTCCCTTTGTGTGTTGTAACCTTCATGCATCACTCTTGACTCTCCGCAAGGTCACATACTTTCTCTCACCCAAAGTTACGATACTTACCTCTTCACGTTTCCATGTTCAAGGCATAACATTACCACCCACTACTAGGACTCCTACTCCAAATGGTGTGAGGTCTAGTTGGGAGTTCATATAAGGGAAATCCCCTCAATGTTGGTGGATCCATCATCGTCAACATTTCTGCTGCTAGAAGAAGGGCCAGATGACAAGTTAAGCCCTTGAAGTCTGTTTTGAATTTACACACTTATTTCATGACTTCTCACCAAATCATAACTTTGACTTTTTTTCTAAATCCATAAATCTGAAAGTTCCGACAACAATTATAGATGACTTGCCCAATCTGAAATTCAACGATGATGGTGAAACAATCTTGTTTTAACATACCCCATAGTTTATTGATTTATGCACAAATCACAATATCCACTATGAGGATGTTGGATGTAGGTTGTTCATTCTCATGTTCAAAGAGCATGTGCGATAATGGTGTAGCACATTTCCTAATGGCTCCATTCACTCTTTCAAACATCTTTTCATAGATTCATGTCATGCTTTTGATATCTATGATTATAAAGCTCTTAATAAGAAAACTTTGAAATTGTGAAAACCACTTTACGAATATGTTTAGGATTTTCAGAGTCGTTTTATCCATTATTACTTTGAATTTCTTGAAGAGGAAGTTGATTAGTATTTCTTGGTTGATAGATTTTTATATCTTGTTTACATTTAAGAAAATCAACATGAGTGATAATATTTTGAACCTCTCCCAAAATACCTCAGTATTAGAGCTTCTAAATATGTGATGAAAAATATTATTGTTCCAAGTGACCCTCAATCCCCTTCTCATCAAACAAATCTAGTTTAGCAGACTAAGGTGTGGGAAGTTGCGAGTCCACCTGCTGATCTAACACCATCTCCTCTTACCCCACCTACTTAGAATTTCAACGCAAATTTGGACTATGACTCTGATGGTTGTGATGAAGTCTTATCTCCTTTTCCTCCATATTTTGGTCCCTCTGATCCTCTAGATTTCAATGTGTTGTGTTCACCTATATCAGATCTCTCTTTTGATGTTCATGACAATCAAGTTCTAGATGGATTTGGTGTTGAACAACCAACCAGTGGTATCATTTTTTATGAGTATGTGTGGGAGTTTGAATAAGAATATGCAGTGAAGGAGGACCCCCTTCCTTCCACTCCTATTTCACATTATCTCGACATTTTTCACAATTATTTCATTTCTGTTCAAACTTGTAGAAATTTAGTTTTGGATATTACTAATTTTGATCACTCACAGAACAAGTGGAATGCCAATTTTTCATTTGAACGTGAAGAGGAAAAATTTGTCTTCCCTGATCCCCCCAATCTCTCATATTACCTTTCCAAGTACTTAGAGGGTGAAAATTGTCGTTTTCATCTTCCCCTCTTTGCAATTCTTCATATCATGAGGACGCATTCATCTGTGATCTTGAACTTTCTAATCATTGCTATCATGACCTCTTCATTGATTCATTCAGTCACGATTCTGATTTTTCTGTTGCTAATCTTTCTCAACCACCGATATGTGACAATCTATCTTCTGATGAGTTGAAAGTTCCCAAAGCTATCATGGTAGTTCAACCCTAGTTGATGGTTATGTCAGGTTCTCATAGTCTTGAGGTCAATTCCGCTTCCAATCAGAATAGTGTTGAATCTTTTGAGGCTCCTCATCACTCTATCACAGATATTGAAATAAATTTGTCTTACAATTATCATACACTCCATCTGTATTACACGATCCTATTACTAATTCATTGGAGGATTTGTGCATGGGGGCACTATTGCAAAACAAATATTTTCTTCTTTCTTCATGTATATCTTTCTTGAAATGCATCCCATCTCCCACATAGGCCAACTAATGCACCGGTGGCTGCATTGGAAGTATCATTTCAGGTGAGTTTGGCCTATGCTTTGTTTACGCTAGGAGTAAGAGTAGTTTTTATTTTCTTTGCTTTCCTCTGATTTTCTTTAATTTGTTTTTCTTCCACTCCACTTCTTTCATTTGTTTTTTCTCTTTTCAGTGATAGGTTAGCTTCTACATCAGACCGTGTTTGGCTTCTCAGATAAGCTCGGTGAAATCCAAGAGGAAGTTCTAATGATATCAATGCTTGGTTATCTATATATTTCCTCTCTTTATGTGAATCTTGCATTTCTTTTAGTCGATGATACTCTGATGGAAACTATGTTCCTTTCGGAGAGGGTCATGGTGAAATCATGATGCTTGCACTTTTAACTACAACCGCCTACCCTAATGGGTCTTCTATTTTTGGTTAACCCTTGTCAAATAAGTTGAGTAGACTAAAGAGGGGAGGAAAACCTTAACAAAAGTGTTAGAGGTATACATAAATATCCTTCTCTAAAAGGACAACCTCTTCTAACCTCAATAATTCGAGATCCCTCTTGTGCCCCATGAAATGAATAAGTTCCTATGCACAGTTATTTGAAGAAATAAAAATGAAAAAATGAAAAATGAACTAAAGGGTGAAAGAAGAGATAGGCTTCTTGTGCATAGAGGTGGACCAAGAAACTTGTCAAGGCTCACTGGAAATAGAGCAATGCTCGCATTCCTGAAGTGACTCTGTTGTGGTACTGTCTAGGCCTGCTGGAAACGGAGCAACACCAAAGATGAAAATGATGATTCTGACAGTTTCTTTTACTTTTTCATCTATATACTCTTCATCCCCACTCAAAACAAGCTATTTTGACTTGGCTTGGTATGTGTGCTATTGATAAGGAGAATGGTAGGGACTATATCTCTAACTCAAGATAAGTGAAGAAGATATGATAATAAAAAAACTGAACAACAATTCCAGAAGTGTTAGACCTTTTTTTGCATGATACAAGGTCCATACAGAGAGCTAGAGTCCTACCAGTGTGTCGCCAATGTTGTAGCGGCTACAACCACCCTGCAAAATGTTTCCTATGCTTTGATTCTGGAGCTTTCCTTTTTATATACAAGAGCTCATATTGCACTAATCCAAGTATTCATGCTTCGACTGAGACTTATATTTAAATTTTCACTTGTGTTTGCTAACTTACTCGATTCTTCTAAGTCACAAGCTGATCTCCCAACTTGATCTCACAATAGTTTTGGGCTTGCCTCAAAAAACTGTGCAATCCTTAAGGGAAAGTAGCCTTGATGATAGGAATTTCGTAGTCCTAAATGGTAGCCGGCCTTGAGCTCAGAAACTGCGTAGTCATAGAACACATCCCAACACTAAGCCCACAAACTGCACAACCCTCACTAAGCTTGGAAACTTATCAGTGCACATTGAGCCGAAAAGTTGCCTAGTGCCCCAAAACTACACAATCTTTCCCCACAGTGTGCATGGCAAGTTTCCCCCTAGAAAAGAAAGCAAAATAAAGGGGAAAAGGCAGCTCTATGAAGTAGGGATCTATTATTAGTTTCTCGAACATGACACATTGCTATTTTTATAAGTTACCACCAAGTGTCACCTTTCTCCTTGATCTTAGGCATGTGCGTCATAGAACCTCGTTTTCTTAAATCTAGTTAATTAATGCCTCTAGAGCTCATTTGAGCATTCATTATTAGATCTCTAATATTCCTGAAGAGATTAATGAACCTTCGGTGAGTTCATCGTTGCTTTTTTGGGTGGGTTTCTCTTTTATTGCCTTTTGTAGTTTCACTTGTGTGAGTGTTGTTTTTCTTGTTTCACTTCATGGTTATTGGTGTTTCAACTTGTCGTAGGTTGTAGAGATGTTGTTTCAAGTTATAAATTTCCTTTCACAAGTGTTGCATAGGTTTTCTTGTTTTTCCATGATGGTCATCGTTACGACAACTCTCCTAACACACTTGATTTTCCTTTTGTTTGATCAGTTTCTACACTTGATCTACATTGATTCATTCACACTTATCCATTTTTGCACTCAATGTCACATCATATTTTGCTCGTTTTTCACACTCCCACTGGGAAGATCTATACTTCCCTTGGCTGGATTTTTCCTTGCCTAGTTGGGCACTATGTAATCCTAAGGCTCAAGCCACAAGATGGCCTCTATAGCTGCGTAGTGCACAGTATAGGCTGGCTCCAACTGCGCAGTTCAAGGGGTCAACATATCACCTTGTCCACTTAGACTATGTAATGCGAAGTCTCTCCCATAGTCTTCCCAAGCTGGGACTATGCATTGAACAATCCCAAGCCTCAAGCTTCATCCTTGGCTGCTAGGTCTGCATAGTCCATAGTTCCCATAGGTATCCAGTCCCTCTTACCAATGAAAATTGTGCAATCCTTCCCATCATATGCCTGGCTTGTTGCTTGATCATGATTTCAATATATATTTACTAGAGCTAATGTTTTGTTACCATGAGTGTCCTTTTTGTCCCACAAGTACCACACTTGTGAAGCACTTCTCTCCAATAGTCATTGTTACCATGGAACCTAAGAGAGCTTCTTCAAAAGAAACCATTGAAATCAGTATTGGAAAGAAACTAAGCAAGCGCTAGGTAACTTCCCAACATATGAAGACACTCAATTTTTTATAGAAAAGGAGTCAACACTAACATGACAGAAATTCCAGTAGCAGTAGGAGAAGCCAACAACCCAATACATGATAAGGGAAAGGGAAAGGTTGCAGATAGTACAACGGAGGAATAAAGTTGTAAGATGAAAGAAAATCCAATCTTCGTGTAGGCAGCTTTGGCAGTGGAAGAAAAAGGAAGCACAGGATACAAAGATCAGAGTGTATGAAGAGAGAAAGGCAGATCTTGTAGGAAGTAGAACTGAGGGTGCAGAAAGAAGAACAAGAATTGAGGGAAGAATGAGAAAAAAGGAGGAAAGAGCAAGAGGAGAAGAAAAAAAAGGAAGAAGAAGAAAGGAAAGTCACAATTTCAGGAGAAACAATGTCGATTCAAGTTGAAGAGCAAGGACAGAACCAACCAATAACCGAAGGGGAGAACGAAGATATCCAGGATCAAGAGCTTGCTCAACAGATTGAAGAATTGATTGAATTTGTGGACATGGAGTTGGAACTAGAACCATAGGATGATGATGTTGACCTGATGCCCAGTGGACCACAGGTTACCATTTAGTGTCCACAACCTCCAGCCATAGATTTAGCCCCGGGCAAGGAAGGGGACATAATTCTTCTTGATGATGATCTACTAATGGAAGTGTACAATATGTCATATAATGAACTTTAGAAGAATATTGTACAAGTAGAAAGAGAGAAGTTTTCAAATGGTCATGCATCACCTGCATTCATTAGAGAAAGGGTGATAGTGGAGGACACAAACAAGAATCCAAATTCCATTGTTTAAGCCAACTTTGTCTTCGTGGGTGTGATGAGATCTAACACTCAGTATTTAATGGTCGAGAGTAAGCAATTGATACAAAAATTACACGTTTCCTGGCAAGACATAGAACAACTCATTGGAGTAGCGCATAATGCAGCTCCCACATAGGTTTACTTGGGGGAAATCAGAGCAGTGATACTTCCTGAGGTATCAATACTTGAAGAGACCACACGGGACCTCTATGAGGAGCTCATGATCATACATGAGGCAATTGTCCACTTGGATACCTTGCAGCAATAGAGCAAGCAATTTTTCAAGACTCTTAGGAATGTACAAACTACCATCACTGTCGTGTAAGAATGGACAATGTGATACAAAGGCGCACTGCTTACTTTGGTAAAGAAGATGAAGCCGCAAGCATAGCTGGAGAGATCAAGAGTTCTAATGTTGATTCACAACAAAAATCAGCTTGCCTTGTTCATTGGGAACATTCAAGGCTCATATGTACGGTTGTACAAGAATTTGGATTTCATGGTGAGAACCCACAATATCCCATTGGTCAGCTCACTCACCGAAGCTAAAGACAAACACCAAGTTGGGTAGGAGATTAAGGATTAATTGGAGCAGCAGAGATAGGTTTCCACCAAGGAGGATTTAGTGATCAACAAATAATACATACATAACTACATCAGTGGTCCTGTCCTGATCAAAACCATGTTTCTCCTACTCGAGAAAGAAGTTAAGATTCATTCCAAATCATTGTACTTGGATGCTAAGGAGGCTAGAGTCTGTCCATCCTAACAGAATCATCGCATAGTACCAAACTCAACATCATATGTGACCGAAAGGCATCAAATGGAAGGTGTTGATCTAGAGTGTTCACTCAAGAATCATAGTGTCTTTTCTTGTTAGGCTTTCAAGCTATCTCTACCCTATTTCATCCTATATGGGTATGAGTGTAAAATGTAATATTATTTGTAATTATGTTTTAAGTGAAATTCCAAGCGCCAATATTGCAATATGAAGATTCATCATGTAATGTAATGTCTCATTTTGTAAAGAAGTTGAATATTCATGAGGGTAGTCCAAACTCCATAAAGGGGAGTTGAAGAGTCACCCCATCTTGTTATAGATATAACCTCATAACTCATGTAAAAGGATTTTCGGGAGCCAAGCTTTTGGCTAGGCTTAGGCTTAGGAAGAGTTTGGGAGTATTGTTGATGTAGGGATCAGTAAAGTGCTCAAAATTCAAAGTGTTCAAAAGTGCTCAAAACCTATATTAGAGCATAGATCTCGATGACCTTAATCCAATGAGACTTCAATCTCTCAAAACTGATATTGATGCTCCCAATGTCGCGTTATGATCATTTTCCCAAAGAGGTGAAAAAATTTGTAGGTTGGTTGTGGGGCTACTGATTGGGTAGTCCATATGAAGATTGGGCAAGGTGAATGGGTAGGATGAATGTACGATTTGGGCCAATGAATGGCTTCTAAGTTTCATTTTCTGATTGGTTTGAATTTGCTGTGTTTTTATTAGTCGAAGTGGATTTTAAGTGGTCCAGTGAATGGAGGGCATGTGGGCCAATGGAGGGATCCAACGTGGCCTCCCAACAGTTCATTAAAATTTTTTTATCGGTAAAACTATCTCCAGGAGAGTTGAACACATGGCCTCCAAACAAACATTGCAGCACCTTACTGCTAGGGTGTGTGGTAGTTCTTAACAGGCATAGTATAAAAATTACATTTAAGATTTTCCACCAATTTTGTTGGGGAACGAGGTCAGAGTTAAGCCCCGACCCCCAATCACCACACACCCACTAGACCACAGGCAAGGGATCCGAGGGCTCGGGCATAGCTCCAGCTCACAGTTCTAGCACCAATAGATAACCACCACCAGACCACATACAAAATAGCACGGAGCACCAACAATAAAGGGCGTAAACATGGGGACCCGCCCTAGTCACATGCCACCATATAACCACACTCCACCACAACAAAGGGGTGAGCGTTGAGTCTAGGCTTGGGCGTGTAAATTTTGGATAAACCACTCTCTTATTGCAGCACGTAACCACTCGCTGAGAATTTGGGGTCCATGCCAATAGGAGTGAGCGGTTAGCCCCAACCATGGGATGCATGGCCCCATGTGGCCATAATTTTCCGCCTATGGGCCTTATTGGAAAATTAAACCAAGTGATAAAATGCACCGATTTCGGTGCGAATCTCGTTGGTGTTGGGCGAAACTGTTGCTTGATGCACTCAGGAAAGGTGAAATTCATAGGATGGTTAGCAATCCAGTGCAGTTTGTAGATCAGTTAGTAGAAGAAACTTTGGGAAACTATAACTTCTTTAGTTTTTGGCCAAATTGAGCCCAAGAAAATCCCAGCTAGGGGTTTTTTACTGTTCCAAAGCCATTAGAGACATAATATTTACATTCCAAGCACTGTAAATCCATGTAAACACAAATTTGATCACTTAATAAGAGAGACCCAACATTGGAGGCTGGACTAGGAGATGTATCCCAGTAGAGGGGTGAACATGTTTATCATTTTTGTTGTTATGTGTTTCTGATATGATATATGGCCTCTATTATTGTTGTTAACTAAGTTTAAAAATCAATTTTTTACATTTTCTGTAAAGTGATCCACTACCCAAAATACATAAAATTTTACTTCCAAAGTTTCAATCACCTTTATGTTTTCATAACGGATCTATTTGTTATCAAAGCCCAAGGTTATTTTGAAGGTTTGGTTTTGTTTGCAAGTTTTTTCTGATGCTTACAAAGTTGAAGCTTAAAAGAGGAGAAGGAGAACTTGTGGAGCCAAGGTCTCACATTGTTTCAAGGGGAACACACACACACCTCAGGCTTCACCAGTCATGGCACATGAAGAAGGTCTTGAAGGGATGTCTGAAGATGAAAGAACTTTCAGAAAATCTTTCTTCGAGATGTTTGATATGGTAAAATTTCTTTATGAGGAGAGGAATTCAAGGTTGCAAGGAGAGAGCTCAAAACCTCCAAAAGGAGATGGAGGAAAAGGAGACAAACCTCCAAAAGGGAATGGAGGGAATGGTGATATGAAATCACCTTCACCTCCATCATCCTCATCTTCATCCCCACATTCTTCTAGTTCTTCAACCTTTCATCCCCACATTCTTCTAGTTCTTCAACCTCCAAAAGGAGATGGAGGAAAAGGAGACAAACCTCCAAAAGGGAATGGAGGGAATGGTGATATGAAATCATCTTCACCTCCATCATCCTCATCTTCATCCCCACATTCTTCTAGTTCTTCAACCTTTCACGCAGACTTCCAAATTATCCAAAGGGAAATGGTAAACATCTTTTTTAAATCTTGACATAAAGTTTGAATTTCATATGTACAATGGAGAGGTAATTGCTGAGAAATTAGATAATTGGGTTCGTTAGATTAAAGCGTATTGCAGGATACAAAGAATCAAGGATGATGAGACCAAAAATCATCTTGCTCTTCTTAGGTTAGAAGGTGGAACACTTATTCTGTGGGAGGCCAAAACTCAATAGGACAAGAAGAAACATGGTAAGGTTTTATCCTCTTTGAATTAGTTTGTTGTTGCAATAAGAAGGCAATTTCATCCATTAGCATACATGAAAAAATATATCATGAATTGGAAAAACTTTTGGCAAGCTAAGGGTCAAAATGTTTAAAGATACACTTAATAATTTAGGAAAAGAGACATGATTTTGGGTATAGATTTATCCTCTCAAGAAACTTTACTCAAATAATTTGGAGGATTGCCTAGTTATTTGAGACACACAATTCTTATGTTTAACCCTACAAAACTAGATGAAGTTTGTGTACAGGAAACTCATTTAGAAGTAAGAGGGAATAATGTTCCTTAAGAGGGCAGCAGAAAACCATTTAAGAGCGGAGACAAAGGAAAGGGGAAATTCATAGGAAAATGGAAGAAGAATGTTTTAGTAAAAAAGGAGGGAGAAAAACTCACATGTAAACATTGTTCAAAAGAAGACCATGATGAAGATCACTGTTGGAAATTTCATCTTGAAATGAGACCCAAAAATTTTAACAACAAAGGGAAATAAAAGACTATTGCAACTACACAACATGATTTAGGATTGATTTCGGGGATGAAACAAAGATTAAAACTATTGGATTTAAATGTAAGGACTCTATTGCAATTAATAGTTCTTCAAGTAGCCTAAATGAAACTCAACATGAAAAAGAAAGAATATAGCTTATCCACATTAGAGTCATTTCAAAACATACCAAGATAGATACATTGTTTGATAGTGGATCACAACACAACCTTATTTCAGAAGAAATTGTTAAGAAATTGAATTTGGAAACCACTCCTCATCCTAAACCTTATCCTTTAGGTTGGCTATGTGACAATGCAAAATTGCATGGGACAAAAAGATGTAAAATGAGATTTTCCATCACTATAAACTTTATAGATGAGGTACAGCTTGATGTTATTCCACTTGATATTTGTGGTATTTTTTTGGGAAGCCCCTATTTATATGGTAGGAGTGTCATCTTTCATCTCCCTTGAGAACAAATATCACTTGTTTAAAGATGGGATTTAGTACATTGTTAGAACACATAGAAATAAGATTAATCTATCACTTGTGACTGTTGGACAAATGAAGAGGGTTGTTAATACTAGTAATTTTTTTTTACTTTTGATGATCAAACCCAAAGAGAATGTGAAAATGAAGCGTTCCAAGGATGTGATGCAAGATTAAAATCTAATTTGTATGAGGATGTTAACACCTATGATGAGATGTTTCAGGAACCCAAAGGATTGCCTCCTAAAATAGGAATCCAACATGAGATCCAATTGTAGAAAGATTTTCCTATTCTAGGCATTGGCATGTACAGGATGTCAGTTATGGAGAATGCAGAAATCAAGAAACAAATCCTAGATTTTCTTGATAAAGGTGTCATAATACCAAGCACATCACCATGTGAGTCACGAATTGTTTTATTACCAAAGGAATATGGTAGACAGCAAATGTGTGGATTTCAGAGCCTTGAACAAAATTACAGTAAAGAAATGTTACCCTCTTCCTTGAATTGATGATTTACTTGATCATTGAAAGATTTTGTGTATTTCACTAAGTTGGAACTAATAGGTGGCTATCATCATATTAGGATTGATAAAGGAGACATATGGAACACAAATTTCAAAACGAAAAAATGTTTTTTTGAATGGTTGGTTATGCCATTTAGACTTTGTAATGATCTTGCAACATTCATGAGAGTTATGAATATTGTCTTAGGCCATTTTCTTGATGATTTTGTGATTGTCTACTTAGATGAAATATTGATATTCAGTAAAACCCATGAAGAACATGCTAGGCATGTCTAGAAAGTCTTATATGTCTTGAAGAAAGAAAAGTTGTTTTTAAATATGTCTAAATGTGAATTTGGAAATACCTTGTTAGTTTATTTGGGACAATTATTGGAGGGGTTGAATTGAATATAGATCCCACAAAGGTAAAAGTCATTGTAGATTAGCCAAATCCCAATAATGTAATTCAGGTTAGAAGCTTTTTGGGAGTAGCAATATTTGAGAAAGTTAATTTCTAGCTTTTCTTCAATTGCAAATCCATTACACGACATGACAAGTGTGAAGTATGTTTTTCAGTGGGGAGGGAAGCATCAGAAAACCTTAAATGCATTGAAGGAGAGAATTAGCACAAATCCAGTTCTTGCACTTCTACATTTAAGACAACCATTATAGATTCAAATAAAGGCAAGTGATTATGCCATTGGAGTGGTCTTGATGCAACATGATAAGCCCATATGTTACCATTCTAAAAACTTTAATAGTGCACTATTTAACTATCCCACATATGACAAGGAATTGTATGCATTGGTGCCAAATGTGAAATAGTGGCAACACTATTTGATGGGAAAAGAAACTATCATTCACATTGATCATCAACCATTACAATACTTACAATCATAAACTGAGCTACAATAGGCAAGCATTTCGGATGGATGGGTTTTTTGTAGAAATTCCACTTGGTGAAAAGGTATAAGAAAGGTATCTATAACAAAGTTTCTAACATGATTTCTTAATCAATTGTTAGTGCTTTAGTTATTCTTAAACATAATTCTATCATGCATGAGATCTATGTTGAACAATATACTTTAGATGACGATTTTAAAGATGTATATGCAACTTTGTCTCAAGGAAATCAAGTAGAAGAATTATATTACCGTGTTCGTGATAAACTTTTGTATCATCTTGAAAAGCTATGCATTCCGTAGAGTGAAAGATTCAATATCATAAGGGATGCGCATACTTCTATTATTGTTGCCCATTTTGGTGTATGCAAGACAGTGGCACAATTACAAAGGTATTGTTTTTGGGCTCGAATCAATGAAAGTGTGTGATAATATGTAAGAGGATTTTATTTATGTCCTACAAATAAGACTAACAATAGAAATTTAGGATTGTATACTCCACTTCTAGTCCCTTCTCGTCTTGGGAAAGTGTTTCTATGGAATTTCTAGGAGGACTACCTATGTCTAAAAAACTCATGATTATCTTTATGTTGTGGTGGATCGTTTAAACAAGATGTGTATTTTAATGCCTTTTAAGAAGAAGGCTACTACTGAAAAGACTGTAAAAATGTTGTTTCAACATGTATGGGTACATTTTGGGTTGCCCAAATCGATTATTTTTTATTGATATTCTTGATTCGGGAAATTTTGGTCAAGCTTATGGGGGACTCATGGACACAAAGTTGAAAAAGACCACAAAATTCCATCCACAAACCAATGGTCAGACATAAGTGGTGAAAAAAATGGTGGTACATATTCTTTGTGATTATTGCATAAACCATTCTAAGCTTTGGGATGAACACTTAGACTATATTCAACAAGATTATAATTGGGCAAAGCATTCATTGACTCAAACATCTCCATTTGAGGCATGCTTTGGATACTTACGAAAATCACCTTTAGATTTTATCTTCGGAAAATATGTTTCTATTGATGGTGACATTGACATTGATAAGGCCAAGGCATTCATTGAACAGGTTCAATTGGTGCATCAAATGGTTCAAGAACAGTTGGAAAAGAGCCAAGCCAAGTACAAGACAATGCATGATAAGCATCGTGTTGACCATAATTTTTAGGTTGGAGATGAAGTTTGGCTTTAAATTAGCAAGGAGAGGCATAAAGGAGAAGGTAAAAAATTGAAACCAATAAGGTATGGACCTTAGAAAAGATTGTTAATAATGCCTTCTGGTTGGATTTGTCTCCATATATGAAGATGCATGCAGTTGCTAATGTTGATAATTTGAGATTATATTAGCCTCCTTTGATTGATGATCAAGGAGAGAATGTTGAAATTCCTTCAATATAATATTTCTCTCGTGAATTTCTTGAAGAATTGCAACAGGACATTATCCTTGACATAAAAACAAGAACTTCAAAACAAGGGAATGTGAAGTACCTTCATGCTGGACTCAAAGGCACAAATCCAAGCAAATACAAATGGATTGAGATTTTAAGGGTGAGAGAACTGTACCTTCATCTGTTTGTTGACTAAAAGTAGTATTTTTGAGGTCCAAAAACTTCTAGTGGGGATGAGTGATACAAGCGATTAGTAAAGTGCTCAAAATTAAAAGTGTTCAAAAGTTCTCAAAACCTATACCAGAGTGTAGATCTTGATGGCCTAAATCCAATGCAACTTGAATCGTTCAAAACCAATATCGTATGCTCCGGCTATCGCATTCAGATCATTTTCACAAACATGTAAAAAAATTTTAGGTTGGTTGCAGGACTGCTGACTAGGCAGTTTGTATGATGACTGGGCAGGTTGACTACACAATTTGGGCCAATGAATGGCTACCAAGTGTCCTTTCCTGATTGGTACGAAATTGTTGTTTTTTCATTGGTCAAAGTGGATTTTAAGTTGTCCAATGAATGGAGGCCACATGGGCCAATGGAGGGTTGCCACATGGCCTCCTAATGGTACATTAAAATTTTTTTATTGACCAAACTCTCTCCGAGAGAGTCGAACACATGACCTCCAAACCAACAATGTAGTGTCTTACTGTTAGGGTGTGTGGTAGTTCTTAATAGGTATAGTGGCAAGCTCAAATTTAAGTTTTTCCACCAATTGTATTGGGGAATGGGGTCAGGGTTAAATCTTGATCCTTGATCACCCCACGCCCATGAGACCACAAGCAGGGAAGCCAAGGGCTCGAGCCTAGCTTTGTCCCACAATTTTGAGACTAGTAGATAGAACCCACCGACGCACATACCAAACAATGCAGAGAGCCAATAGTAATGACCGGAAACATGGTAACAAGTCCCAGTCACATGTCATCATATAACCACACTCCAGCTAATCAGATGCTCAATTTTATGCTCAACAAATCAAAGTGTCAAAATTTTGTCAAACTCAGCTTCAGATCGAAGAGCTCATAATTCTGAATCCAACGGTGTGAACGACACTCAAATTCGAGCTCATATGTAGAATTTAGATTAATTCAAAGTAAAGGTTTGACTTGGACACGTGGTAGGATTGGATGACATGGAAAAGGTCCCAACGAATTGGGAAGCCCCAAGCGGTCGGTTGCCATTGGGTCCTGCATGTTGCATATTAGGGGAAAATAGAGGATGCAAGTTAAGAATCGGCCCTTGCCAGGTTGGGTTGCAATTTGCGATAATTGCAATGGAATATCGCACCAAAACCCCGCTGATATTTATTTTATCCATGGTACTCTGTTGATTGTGAAAGGTCCCCAGAAGCGATATGTTATACACTATATTTCATAGCCCGACAGGTCCTTTGATATCATAGTGTATGGACTTTAATATCTCTCAAGGGAAAACGTCGATTGTGATTTGCGATGGGGCTCCAGAGCCTATATTTTATGGACGAAGTTTGATAATCTCAGTGGGTCCACAGTGGTATGGGTTTTGGTATCCACAGATGGAAAGCATCAGTTGTGATTTGTGATTGGGTTCTCGGATGCGATAGTTTATATCTTAAGTTTAATACTCCCGACAGGTCTGTCGTATCGCAATCGCATATCACCTGCCTAGTTCACAGTCCATAAGACTGCGAGACTCTACTGATTGCAATTTGCGATCTGATCGACAAGTTATGGCCCGCAGCATAGCCAAATTCTCGCTCAGTTAGTGGCTTTTGGAGTGAATTTGTGGTATTATGTCGGTTTTGGAGCATTTTGGGGAACAAATAGTGGGAGAACTAGGAGAAGTCATAACTTCTTCAGTTCTTAAGAGGATATATAGCCATTTTTTAGTATTTTGAGCTCATGGAGACAGGTTTTGTGAGACATTTGAGCATTATAAACACACTCTTGTTACAATTTTAGCATAATAGAGAAGCCCAAGCATTTGAAGCTGGACCAAGGAGACATAGCCCAAGAGGGGTGAACTCCTCATCAAATCCTTGTGTTGTACATTGTATTTTGATGTTCTTTGTTGTTATTTTGTTGCTGTTCATCATGTGTTTTATGTTGAATTTTTTATAACATTTACATAAGGAACTCTCATGAGAATCAGTTAATTAAGAAAACATGGTGAATCCTTGAGAACTTAATAAGTAAATGATAAGCATCTTGGGTTTTATTTTGAATGGGTAATTAGCACCACATTACTAATCTAATCCATTTTAGATCAAGTTGTTATTAGAGCACTGGTTTGTGCTTACTAAATTTTCTTTTTGAAAGAAGGATTTAATTGTTTGCAATTTTTTGTCATGATAACAACATTAAAACACAAAAGAGGAGAAAGAAAGCTGGTTGGAAGCCCTGAAGTTGGGTCAAGTGGCAGAAGAGAAAGGTTACCAAAGTCATCTACACCAGTACATCCTCAAGTTGCAGAAGTTGTAGTTGAGTCTTTAGAGACAATGTCTCATGAAAGAGAACCTATCATGACAGAAGATGAGAAGACCTTTAGAAAGGATTTCCTTGATATGACAGAGATGGTGAAGGTCCTCTATGAAGAGAGGAATAGAAGATTGCAAGCAGAAAGTTCTAAACCCCCCAAAGGAGAAGGCTCTTCAGGAGGAGGTAAAGGAAAAGGAGGTAATGGGAATGGATACAAGCCTCCACCCTCTCCACCATCTTCTTCATCTTCTACTTCACAAGCATCTTCATATTCTTCCACTAGTACAACTCTTAATCATACTCATCATCATTCTGCAAAAGGAACTGGTAAATCACCTTTTCTAAAGCTTGATGTTAAATTCAAGTTTCCTATGTACAATGGAGAAGTTAATGTAGAAAAGATGGATAACTAGATTTCTCAGTTGGAGGTGTACTGTAGAATTCAGAACCTTCAAGAGGATGATATCAAAATTCAGTTGGCTTCATTGAGAATGGGGGGTGAAACACTCATTGGTGGGAAGGAAGGACTCAAAAGGAGATTAAAAAGCATGGTAAGATCTCTATTACTTGGCCTGATTTCATTGCTGTTGTAAAAAGACCATTCTACCCTTTAGCCCATATTCAAAAAGCTATCATGAATTGGCAAAATTTCAGATAGTTAAAAGGTCAAAAGGTGCAAGAGTATACTCAAGAGTTTAGGAGAAGAGTTCTTGTGCTAGGAGTAGACTTGCAGTCAAAAGATACTTTGATGAAATATATAGAAGGTTTGCATAGCTATCTTCGACATACCATTCTTATGTTTAATCCCATAAATCTTGATGAGGTCTATGTTCAAGCTACACACCTCCAAGCAAGAGGGAAAAATGTACAAGAAGAATCCATTTTATAGTGGTCGAAAAGGAAATAATTTTAAGGGAAAGAAAAATAAAAATGCTTATGTTAAGAAAGAAGGGGAGAAACCCATGTGCAAGAATTGTTCCAAATAGGGTCATGATGAAGCACATTGCCAGAAGCCTCATCCTGAATTAAGACCAAAGAAATATAACAATAAATGGAAGCATAAGACAAAAGCTGATGTATAACAAGACTTGGGTTCTCACTTAGGTAATGAATCAAATATTGTACCCACAGTCACTACGGGAAAATCCATGTCAAAAGAAAGTAAAGAGGAAGCCGTGGAAAGCACCAGTGCAACAAATAAGTGCAATAATCCTTCAAATGAGGAAAACAAAATTGAGTTGTTTCATATGTGAGTTATTTCCAAACACACCAAGATTGATATGTTGTTCGACAGTGGATCTCAGACAAATTTAATTTCTATAGACATGGTCAAGAAATTGAATCTAAAAGCCATCCCTCATCATAAACCGTATCTGTTGGGTTGGATAACCAAGGATGAAAATATTCAGGTCACAAGGAAATGTGTTTTGAGGGTTTCTATTATTGCCAATTTCATTGATGGAGTCGAATTATATGTAGTGTCGCTTGATATTTCTAGAATTGTGTTGGGAAGCCCGTATTTGTATGACAGGAAAGTTTGTTTCGATAGATTTGAGAAAAAATATCATTTGTTCAAAGACGAAGTGGAGTATATTGTGAGATCCCATCGCAGGAATCTTAATCTATCTTTGGAAAGCGTAGGGAAAATGAAGCGACTAATCAATTCCAACAAGGATCTCGTGCTCTTTATGATCAAGCATTAAAACACAGAGCATGAACCCTTTGTAGTTTGTGACATGAAGTTGAAAGGTGAATTGGTTGATGTGGTCAATC
Organism: Pinus tabuliformis; assembly: GCA_031772625.1. NCBI lineage: Eukaryota > Viridiplantae > Streptophyta > Pinopsida > Pinales > Pinaceae > Pinus > Pinus tabuliformis. The sequence continues at coordinate 608,679,383 of CM062817.1, forward strand.
AATATGGAGACATGTTTCAAGAACCCAAAGGGATTTCCACCACAAAGGGGAATTCAACATGAAATTCAACTACAACAGCACTGTCCACTCCCAAACATTGGTATGTATTGAATGTGAATTCTGGAAAGTTTAGAAATTAAGAAACAAGTCCAGGAATTGTTAGATAAAGGTGTAATTCATCCCTCTACTTCGCCATGTGGTTCACCAATTGTTTTGGTACCCAAGAAAGATGGAACTTGGCGCATGTGTGTAGATTATCGAGCTTTGAATAAAATTACCATAAAGAATCGATACCCACTGCCCATAATAGATGATTTTCTAGATCAATTAAAGAATGCCAAATATTTCACTAAATTAGACTTAAGAAGTGGATATCATCAAGTTAGAATAGCTGAGGAGGATATTTGGAAGACTACTTTTAAATTCAAACAGGGATTGTATGAGCGGCGAGTTATGCCTTTCAGTCTTTGCAACGCTCCAACGACATTCATGAGAGTTATGAATGATGTTTTAAGATCCTTTCTTGATGAGTTTGTAATTGTCTATTTAGATGATATTTTGATATTCAGCAAATCACGAGAAGAGCATGTCAAGCATTGGAGGAAATTGTTGGATGTCTTGAGAAAAGAACAATTATTTTTGAAGATGTCTAAATGTAAATTCAAGAAAACTTCCTTAGTGTATTTGGGCCATATAGATGGAGGAGGTGAGATGAGGATTGACCCCTCTAAAGTTTCGGTCATTGTGAATTGTCCATACCCAAATCAGTCACAAAAGTAAGGAGTTTTTTGGGAGTGGCGTAGTACTGGAGGAAGTTCATTTCCAATTTCTCTTCAATAACATATCCACTACATGCTTTGACCAGCGTGAAGTTTTTCTTCCAGTGGGGAGGTAAACAACAAAAATCATTTGATGCCTTAAAACAAAAGATTAGTTCAGCCCCAATTTTAGCATTTCCATATTTGAAACAACCATTTTAAATACATACAGATGCGAGTGACTACGCCATAGGTGTAATTATTTTACATCATGGTAAGCTCATTTCATTTCATTATGGGATTTTTAATGATGTTGTGTATTAACTATCCTACATATGATAAAGATCTTTACGCACTGGTGCAAAGTGTGAAGAAATGGAAGCATGACTTGACGAGTAAAGAAACCATTATTCACACCGATCATCAACCTTTGCAATATTTGCAATCTCAAACAAAATTATAGTAATCAAGGCGCTTTTGTTGGATGGGATTTTTATAGCAATTCCACTTGGTCATCAGGTACAAGAAAGGTATTTATAACAGAGTTGCTGATATGATTTCTAGATCAATTGTTAATGTAGCCATTTTACTCAAGAATGATTTTGTTTTGCCTGAATGTTATGTTGAACAATACGCACATGATTCTGACTTTCAAGAAGTATATTCAATCTTGAGTCAAGGCCACCAAGTTGAGGAATTAGACTACCATGTACATGATAATCTGTTGTATCATTTGGGAAAACTTTGTGTTCCACAGGGAGAGAGAAAATGTCACAAGGGAAGCGCACACTTCTCTTATTGTTGGACATTTCAGTGTAAGTAAAATAGTGGAAAATCTTCAGAGGTATTTTTACTGGCCTCGTATGCTTTAAAGTGTGTCACGTTTTATCAGAGGTTGTTCATTGTGTGCAGTCAATAAGCCTAGTAATAGGAAACTAGGATTGTACACACCATTTTTATTGCCTTCACGTCCATGGGAGAGTGTTTCTATGGATTTTGTAGCAGGTCTTCCTTTATCAAGAAAAGGTCATGATTATTTGTATGTAATTGTGGATAGGTTCAATAAGATGTGCATATTATTGCCTTGTAAAAAACAAATTACAGCTGAACAAACAACTCAACTTTTCTTTCAAAATGTATAGGCTCATTTTGGATTACCAACTTCTGTTGTAAGTGATATTGATTCCCTATTTGTTGGGAAGTTTTGTTCAACTTTATGGAACTTGATGGAAACCCAGTTGAGGAAAAGTACAATCTTCCATATGCAAACAGATGGTCAAATTGAAGTGGTTAACGGGAGAATTATTCATTTTCTAAGAGGATATTGTAGCAAACATCCTAAGTTGTGGGATCAATAGTTGCATTATATTCAACATGCTTATAATCGAGAAAAACACTCTTCTACTCTAACTTCACCTTTTGAGGAATGTCTTGGTTATTTGGCTAAATCACCTTGGATTTCATATTTGAGAAGGACGTAGTTGTAGATGGACATAGCGACATAGACAGAGTGAAGAAATTCATTGAGAAAATTCAGTTGATTCACCAAATTGTTCAGGAACAGCTAGAAAAGAGTCAAGGCAAGTATAAGGCAAGGCATGATAAGCATCATGTGGATCATTAGTTTCAAGTAGGTGATGAAGCTTGGTTTCACATTAGCAAGAAAAGGCTTCAAGGTGAAGGTAAAAAGATGAAACCAATTCGTTATGGTCCATTTAAAATTATGGAAAAGATTGGTAAGAATGATTTTAAACTTGAGTTGCCTTCATATATGAAAATTTACTCCGTTGTTAATGTTGAAAATTTGAGATTATATGAGCCTCATTTTATTGAAAATCAAGGAGAAAGTGTACAGATCCCATCAATTGAAGATTTTTCTCCAGAATTCCTTGATGAGATTTAGCAAGACACCATGCTTGACAGAAGAATGAGGTCTTCAGAAAGGGGAAATCTTGATTATCTTCGAGTGGGTCTCAAAGGTACAAATTCATCAAAGGCTCAATGGATTGAAGAGGGGAAGGTGAGGGAGAAATACCCTCATCTGTTCATTAACAAAATATAATATTTGGGGTCTAAAAGGCTTCAAGTGGGGAGGAGTGATCAGGTGCTCAATTTTATACTCAAAAAACCAAAGTGTCATTTTTTTTTGAAATTCTACTTCGGATAGAAGAGCTCATCATTCTGAATCCAACGATGTGAACGAAACTCAAATTTCAGATCATATCTAGAAGTTAGAGAAAGTCAAAGTTCAGGTTTGACTTGGACATGTGGTAGGGTTGGATGACATGGAAAAGGTCCCAACAAATGGGGAAGCGCCAAGTGGTAGGTCTCCAATGGGTCCCACATGTTAAATATCGGGAAAAAATAGAGGACGCAGGATAGGAATTGGCCTTCAACAGGTTGGGTTGCGATTTGTGATGATCGCACTTGTATATCGCACCGAAACCCCACTGATATTTATGTTACCCTTGGTAGTCCGCTAATTGCGAAAGACCCCCGAACATGATATGTTATACACTATATTTCATAGCCCGGTGGGTCTGTTGATGTCACAGTTGTATGGACTTTAATATTTTCCGAGGGAAAACACCGATTGCGATTTACGATGGGGCTTCAGACTCGATATTTTATGGACTAGGCTTGATAATCCTTGTGGGTCCGCAATGGTATGGGTTTTGGTATCTGTTGATGGAAAACACCGATTGTGATTTGAGATTGGGTTCCTAGATGCGATAATTTATATGTTAATTTTAATACTCTAGGAAGGTCTGTCATATCGCAATCGCATATTGCCCACCTATTTCACAGTCCATAAGACTACGAGACTCCATCGATTGCGATTTGTGATATGGCCAATAGGTTATGGCCCAGTGCACGACCAAATTCTGGCTCAATTAGTGGATTTTGGAGAGAATTTGTGGGATTATGTCAGTTTTGGAGAATTTTGTGGAAAAAATAGTGGGAGAACTAGGAGAAGTCATAAAATTTTTAGTTCTTGTCCAAATTGGATACAAAAAGAGGATAGATAGCCATTTTTTAGTATTATGAACTGATGGAGAAAGGTTTTAGAGGCATTTGAGCATTGTAAACACAATATTGTTGTAATTTTGAGGATAATAGGGAGGCCCAAGCTTTTGAAGCTGGACCAAGGAGACATAGCCCAGGAGGGGTGAACTCCTCATCAAATCTCTGTGTTGTGTGTTGTATATTTATGTTCTTTGATGTTATTTTGTTGTTGTTCATCATATGTTTTGTGTTAAATTGTTTATAACATTTACATAAGAAACTCTCATGGGAATCAATTAATTAAGAAACCATGGTGAATCGTTAAGCACTTGATAAGAAAATGATAATCATCTTTGGTTTTATTCTGAATGGGGAATTATCACAACATTACTAATCTGCTCCATTTCATATCACCACCGTAGTAGAGGGGTTAGAATGGAGTTTGGGTTTGGGTGCGTAAATTTTGGGATAAGCCCCGGTCTCATTACAGCATGGAACTGCCCGCCAAGAATTTGGGGGCTATTCTGATAGGGGTGAGCGGTTAGCCATAGCCCCCCGATGTATGGCCCCATGTGGGCATAATTTTTTGCCTACAGGCCTTAGTGGACAATTAAACCAAGTGACAAAATGCACCAATTTAGGCGTGAATCTCACTGATGCTGGGCAAAATTGTCATTCGGCATACCCTAGAAAGGCAGAATTCATAGGATGGTTAGCAGTCCAGTGCAGTTTGTAGATCAGTTAGCATAACTTCTTTAGCTTTTAGCCAAATTGAGCCCAACAAAAGCCCAACTAGTGGTTTTTAACTGTTCTGAATCCATTGGAGACATAATATTTACATTTTTAGCATTATAAATTGATGTAAACATAGATTTGAGCACTTAATGAAAGAAGCCCAACATTAGAAGCTAGACGAGGAGATGTAGCCTAGGAGAGGGGTGAACTCTTTTATCATTTTTGTTATTATGTGTTTCAAATATGGTATATTTTCTCTGTTATTGCTGTTAACTAAGTTTAAAAATCATTATTTTATGTGTTTTGTAAAGTGATCCATTGCCCAAAATACATAAAATTTTGTTAAATTTCCATAAGGAAATGTATATATTGTCTTGTTGACGGTGTTGAACCCACCGACATGTTAGGGGATCTCCTTGGTAAGAAATCCCATTTAGACCTCTGACCATTTGGTGTAGGAGTCCCAACAGTGGGTTGTATGGTAATGCCTTGACTGCGATTTCACACAGAGGCAAGTAAGATAACTCTATTTGTAGCAGGTATGTGATAGTTGTGGTGAGCCGAGGAAGGTGCATGAGAGGGTCTAACACACGACAGTTGAGATGAGTGTGACCCTTGGAAACCTGTGATAGCGCGCATTTAAGAACGGAACACACGAGAAAGGATACATCACAACATGGAAGGCAAGTTAGCAAGAAATCCAAAGTGATGCTTAAACCAACAACACATTTTAGAAAGATTCATACATACATACATAGATAGCTATACATGCATGCATAAGCAAACCAATACATATATCATTTAGAGTAAACCAAATAGCATAGAATACAATACAACATATGCATGAAACATGTTGGCTCTTGTTATATTAAGAAGTGTAAGTTCCATTCATACAATACATCCATGTCTAACCACTCGTTCTGATAGCAGAACATTACAGTCACAACTTCCAGCTCTTCCAAATAGATGTACTAGCTTTGCGTAGTTGAGAAGCCAAAGCTTGTTACAATACTGTCTAGGCTCTTTCCAAGATAATCTTATCGGAAGCTTGGCTGACCAAAAGCATATACAATGAGTTATGAGGGACTATTTGTAGCAAAGGTGGGGTGACCCTTGACATTCCCCTTTGTGATAGTTCAACTACCCTCATGACTCTTCATCTACTCTTTGACTATTACATCCAACTATCACAACTTGACTTACATTTGACATGACTTTACATTACAATGCACACATACCCATGTGAGAAAAATGGCTTGAGAAAGCCATGTTAGACATCACTCTGACTTAGACAACCATGGAACTCCATCTCCTCAACATCCTCGCAATGAACAATGGTAACATATCAATGCCAAGATTGGTAGTCCTTGATGGTGTCCGTGTGCTCCATAGGTGACATATTTCTAGAACATGACTCTTGCCTCCATAGCATCTGGGTGCACTGCTCGGGCTCCTCTGTCCAACTCATTTGTAAGCATGCACATCATAATCTTAAATGCAACTGGACCAGTAACATACTTGTGCATGATGTCTGCACTGATGGGCAAGTGTGGGCTTGTAGCAATGTGCATCAACTCATCGAAGTACGAGTCAAGCTCTAGTTGGACATGTGCCTTTTTCTTCGCCTCGGTGAGAGTCCCAATCGATCGGATCACATGTGCGTGCACCATAACATCCATACTCTTGAACACACGTGCATAAGTTGCAGGAGTTCTTCATAGTTCCGAATCTGACTCTGAATACGTGCCTTCAGCTCAAACACACTCGCCTTCATCATCTTATGCAAGTGAAGCGGGGCACCTTTGTATCTCATCATGCATGCTTGCATGTAATCAACAACAACATGCAAGTTCGTTAAGATACGTGCTCTTCTAGCACATCATTGCTGCCATCCATTGAGATGGACAACAGGCTTATGTATGATGCCAAACTTGGATTACAATGCTCGCATAACTATGTTAAGGGACAATACTTCATCTAGTATTGCCTTATTCAGTTTAGCTTGGGTGGATGCTGTCACCAACTCTCCTCCTTTCTTGGCAGTCTATAGTTCCTTAACCATTCGCTCATTCTCAACTATCAAAAAGTGAACACTTGAGCTAGTGGCATCATCATACACTCTAGTTGCATCATCCAAGGCTACTGGATGTTTGCACACATCAAACACGATCACTCATTCTTCAACTTGCATAGGAGATGTATGATCATCCAGAGTCGACACTGTACGAGACTGCACAACCTTATGTTGAGACTCGTTGAATGAGATGTTGTGCATCTCTTCTTTTGGCTAATCTCTAAGGATCTTAGTGCCTCCTTGGTCACTTGAGACTTTCTCATCATCTGGATGTGGTGAAGTAGGTAGGCCGACCTCTTACTAGTGAGGCATAAGGTCGATGTCCTATTCTGATTCCCATTGTTCCATATTCGTATCCAACTATTGAAATGCTTGTTCTACCTCATGAGCGAAGTTTTGTTCCTCCAATGGTTCACCCTATTTTCTTGATGTGAGTTGTTTTGATGAATCCACTACCTTGTACAACTTCTATTTCCTTTGTTTACACATGTTGTTCCCCTTGCTATACTTGTTTCTGATGTGCTTCTCTCTCCTAGTTGAGCATATATTGTTCCTTCTGGAGTTGCTCCTTCAGCTCATGCAACTCCTTCTCTGCTTCTTCCATTCTTCTCTTATCCCGCTGCCTTTTCGGGATCCGCTTGTCACGTTGTTGTCTCTTTGCCTCTATAGCCATAACTTCTTTCTCCACAAGTGAATCAGCTTGGAACTTGTAACCTTTCTCTTCCTCCATGCGATCGATAATCTTCCTCTTGCCCTTGTCGTGCACAGGTATGCTTGCCTCTATTGCTAGTGCTGGTGCTCTCCAAGATGCTACTTCACTTTGCTTAACTAACCACTCCATAGTGAAGCGACCGGTTCATTGGGTCTGTAGAAACTGTAGCAATATCTGCATGGGTCCTCCTTGGCCGAATGAAATGCCACATGGATCCATTTGAACTATACTCTCGTGCAGTAATCCTTCACAATACAATGTGGGTCATATGGATTGTAGCTTTGGAGGTTGAATGGATACATCTTCATTAGTTCTGCTTCGACATCTGCTTGCTTGATACTCCGGATCTCATATAACCCAATCCACAATGGAAGAGATGACTAAGGTGCCTTCTTCTACCGGTCTAGTCTTGCTGTCAATCCTACCGAGATGTGATATGCTACTTTCTGCATGAGGAGTATATCCAAGGAAAACTTTGGTAGAACATGTGGAAGCTTCTCTGCACTGAACATTCGTATGAAGGTGTCAGATGGTGAAGCATACCAATCAACAATGTCTATCAGTGCCTCCATTGCTTCCTTTGACATGTAGGGTGGATCCTGTTTGAATATCATCTTGTAGATTGGGGTGACAAAATGATTGGACAACCGTGTGATTACTCCTCTAAAGCTACATTTAGATGACAACTTGCAATATGTGTTCACAGCGGTCTCCATCAGCGATCATGCCCACTCCAAGACTGGGAACTCCTGTCGGACACATATTACATCTAAGATGTAGGCAGACATGTAGATATCCACTTGCATACCTTCTGGTGACTGCTAAACCTTCGTTACCTATTCCTTCAGCTGATGAGCCAACATGCCAGACTAGTTGCATGGTTTTCCCTCTCTGGCCAGTTGGTCCAACGTGATCACCCAACTCTATGGGAAGGTTTCCATGCATTGTTGGCCACATAGTCAACATGTGAATATGACCAAGTATTGATACACCTTATGTAGTATCTTTGTTTTGTAGATCTGGTTGGGTGTCATCCTAAATCTAGCTGGCTCCTCTACCTAGTTCTTCAGAATGTCACTAGAGTTGGCACTGCTGCTGGGTAAGCTAAAAGGAGTCTCCATGTTAGTCATGGGCTTTGACATCTGATACATCTCATCATAATCCTGTGCCCAAAAGGTGGCAAGAGTCATCCTGCGGACACTGTTCAGAGGCATTGTCTCAGGATTAGTGTGCAAGACGATTCAGTGTATCATGTCCGCGCATGGGAATGCGGGGTATCTACATGCAATCCGATACAAGACGAACTTGTGAATGTTCACATACACATCACAATATTCGAGGTCTCCCCCAAACGTTCCTCCAAATGCTTCATTAACCTCTTTCCATTTCAGCTTGATGTCCTTGTTTAGAAAAAACTTGGTATCTTCATAGACTGGTAGACATACGAACACCTGCTCAACTGCTACTCCAGTTGCACTTTCGTAAGTGTCCTTAGATCAGCTATTTTGAAGTCCATTGATCCTGTATTGCTAAGAGGAGGATGGACAAATGAAATATATGGAGACAAAGAAACATGCATGGCAAGAAATCTATCAACAAAAACCAAAGCAAATTTGAGGAATGACTTAACACATACATGGGGAATGATAGGAAAAGATTGCACAATTTCTGCTGAGAAGCTAGGTGACTGGCATCCAGAACTATGCAAAAGGAAATCTGGGCTATCTGGGAGGCATAACTTGTTGTTGTATTTTCACAATGCACAATCCAGGCTGATTGCTGACTGTTGGGATACACAATTTGCAATTCCAGCTAGCAATGATTGTAGGCTCAAGGATCAAATTGTGAAATTTTTTGGGGTAGCAGTCACTGTCCCTTAGAAATGTCCAAAACAGTCTTGGAGGATAGTGTCTGGGTAGAAATGCACATTTCTTGAGAGGAAGATAGAGCCTTCCTTCACCAGATTGTGCGATGCTGTCTGGGTGAGGTAGAGTCCGGGCCAAGGCTACCCAGACCCGCCGATCGGGAACTAAAAGAAAATATGAAATTGAATGCATGGTGACACTAAGTGAAAGCAGAATTGATTGATTGTGCATGCAAACATAAAATGAAAGTTTCACTGAATAGATCAACATGCATGTCAGTGAGGCGAGTCACTGAATCGACAACCGTTCATGAAAAACAGTTTCATGGATGCCATAATAGTGAGATAGCAACAAAAATTGAAATGGTCCTAGTACAAGGTATTATACATGTAAATGACAACAAGAGTTCCAAGAAATCAAGAAAACAACACTCACACAAGCAAAAACACAAAAAGTGACAAAAATGTTGAAAAATACGAGTTGAGACCACTTACCTGTGAATAGCTGAGCCGAATGTGTCAAAGAGTCCTGGATGTGCTGTGGGATGTCAAATCTCCAATATCAAAGTGAAATAATGAGCTTTGATGCATTCAATAAATAATTTTGAGCTCATGATGCGCATGCCACAAATATAGGAAAAAGCGACACTTGGAGGAAAGTTTATGAAATGAACTTAGCATGTAACCTTCAGCTACTAAAAATAGCTCCTTGAATCATGGGATACCTTTTACATGTTGCCTTTTGCTATTCTGGGAAAAATAAAGTCATGCATGCAAGTCAAGTTTCCTTCGTCTAGGTGGAACTAGTCAACCCAACTGCTCATGCATGAGACTGCTCAACTGCTCGAAGGAAATGCACATTTCTGGCTGGGAGTTAGGATGGCTGCCCAGGAGATTTGCATAATTTTTTTGCAGAGAAGCTGATTGCTACCCAGGATTGTGCAATTGCTAGGCTAGGCAGGCATGCTGGGAAGGGTTACGCAGTTTTATGGGTGAACCCTGACTGGCACAGTTACGCAATTTTGGAGCCCAACAGGCTGCCAGACAGAATTGTGCAATTTTTGGAGGGAAGGCTGGTTGCCCTCCAGAATTGCGCAATTTCTTGGGGGAAGCTACTCAGCCTGTAGTTGGACCAAGTCTGAGTGATCAGCCTATGAGGGGAATGCATTGAGCTTTTTATCAATAGGTTGTCTTTGTGCAAGAAAAAAACTGAAGCTTATGTACTTGACGAAGCAAGACAAGGTGTCATGAAAGGTTGGTAGGGAGGCTCCAAAACGAAGCTAAGGAAAAATTTCAGAGGGTGGTTATAGCCGCTACAACATGTCATTAATCAAATAATGTTAGAAATAAACATATGAAGTGTTGTCTCAAGAAAGGGAAACTATATTTGACAAATAATCACTTGGTTGAGAGACTATCTCAACCACACACCAATCTAGGAAACAACTCCTAACTAATAGGAAAATGTAATTCCTACTTTTCTCAGTTGTGATTCTTGCTATATAAAGGATTATGTTCCTATTAGTTAGGATTTTCTTCCTAGATTGGTGTGTGGTTGAGATATTCTCTCAACCAAGTGATTGTGTGTCCAAGATAGTTTCCCTATCTTGAGACACTTCATATATTTATTTGTAACATTATTTGATTAAAGACAATATATATATTTCCTTATGGAATTTAACATGGTATCAGAGCCCGTGAGGGCCTGGTCCTTGGACCCTCGTGGGCTAAGGGAAATAAAGAGTTTGTTGTTTCTTGTGTGTGTAGTTTGGATGTTCCAGGGCCAGTGATGGCCAATTGGGATCCCAATTCTACATCTGTAAAGTTGGTTGAGGAGTCAAGGAGATCTGCGTCAATGGCGAGCTCTTCGACTAAATTGTAAAGGGGGGCCACTTTAGCGAATGCAAGGATGTTGATTTCTTTGGAGGTTCCATGGTGGAGCCATGGCTTGCAGCTCACAGCGATCCTTCCAGATGTGTAATTGTTGGTGTAAGATCTAGTGTAAATATCGCAAACCAGGTAGCTCATAAGGAAGTTTAGGATGGAAATCACTTAAAACCAGTAAAAGTGGTTATTGAAGTTCTTATGTACCCATTTTTTCATCGGTAGTGTCCTATGCAATCAGACATCAAGATAGCAAACTCATACTTCTACGATAAAGCAATGTGCATTCTAGCATGGAAATTATTTTTTCCTAACAAAGAATTTAGACTAGACCATGTTGTAGCCAAACCTCTCATTCCTGGAATGGATCCTCCCTTCAAACTAATGACTCCAACACTCACAGTTGTGGAAGAACTTGACTGGATGAAGGACCGTGCCATTGCCTATTCAGAACCATTGAGAAAGGTGAACATTGATGCTCACGTGCTGGAAAACAAGGATGAAGCACACAAATTTGCAACACTTGATATTCTCATCAAATCATGACAGGCTGAAGCATGTATAGAAGATATGGCTATTTTATTTGGAATGATGGATGGGAGCTAATGACTGTGTCAAATGCGTTGTATGTTGACATGAGAGACAACCTGCAGAGAGGACCTCTCCATAGCACAAAGTTTCATATAGAAGGAGGTAGTGTTGTAGGTTAGCCATAGCCATTGCCCTCCACAGGATTGGCCTCAAGAGCCAAGTATTGAAGCTCTCGGTAGATGCATCCATGCTGAGCGCTAGAAGCAAGAGAATGATGGGTCTCCTGGTGCAATGGGATGGCTCGAATCTACTAAGAGTTGAGATGATGATGAGACGGTGTACTAGGAGAGAGAAATGGAGTCGATGTTTTCTTTGTCAATCACTTTGGCACATTGAACATCAAGTTGGGCATTCTCTCTTTGATGAGATCTGAACTGTCATAGATTGTTTCTTTCTGGAGAGACCCTAATTGCTGGTGAAATGCAAAACACCTCATGTCCACTGCCAATGATGAGATCCAGCATTGTCCATACTGTGTGTTAGAGTATGTGTGACACTGCCATATTTTTTCATTCTCACCGAAAGTGATTTCCCATGGTAGAGGAGTCTTCCAATAGTCTGGATTAATAATTTTTCTATTAGCCTTTAAGTTTTAGAAATATAGAAATATAAGCTTTGCACAAGATATGGGTGAAAATTAATATGTCTTGGAAGTTGTATACATATTGAGATTAATGACCACAATGTGAAGTCATTTTGTTGGAATTCGCAACTCTAAGGGATGACAGGTAAAATATGGAGATCCAAGATCAATATGCCAAAGTTAGAAATGAAGATGCCAAAGACTAGAAGTACAAAGCCTATGATATTCAAGTGGGAAAGAAGTGGTGTTTTCCAGCATATGAATGGTATGGTGTATCCAAGATGAGTGGAAAAGGATCCAAATGGGCTTGAAAGTTTGTTTGTGTTTGTGGAGTAGACTCTATTATGTTGTAATGTGAATCAGATATGTATCAATAAGCAAGTCTATGTAATATTTTATAGTGGTCTTTGTGTACCTAGTAACTCCAAGAGTTGGCATGTGTATTGTAAGCCTGATGAGGCATATGTACCACCATAATGTTCATAGTAATCTTAAAACCACTTTGTAATGGAAGGTTTGTGGTCAGCAAGAAACCATTTTATAGTGTCGGTTTGTGGTAAGCCAAAAACCACGTGTAAGAGAGAAGTGGACATGGATTCCTGTAGGCACGGTTTAGGGTGAGCTGACAAAAAACCTTGGCATGGTTAAGGGTCAGCCGATAAAACCCTGGGCCTTGTTAAGTTGGGCCTGTGGTGAGCCTTCGTGGCTGAATTGAGTTCCTTGGTGGTAGAGTTGAGCCTTTGTGGCTGTGTTAGAGCCTTCATGGCTGAGTTGAGCCTTGTTCAATGTGTTAAGCCTCTGTGGTTGTGTTGAGCCTTGGTGCTTGAGAGCCCTTGTTGTCATGGTTGAGGGTCATCCGATAAAACCCAGAGCATGGTTATGGGAAATTCGATAAAACCCATTATGATGATGGAGGGGGATTTGCAGGTACAGGTACATGTATGTAGTTATAATGGTTGACAGAACAATGTATGCGAAGGGCATCCCAGTAGACTGGCAATTGTAGTGGTTGGCACCCATGCATTCTAGTGGACGATTGTTCCTTTATATGTACGTCGACATATTCTCTTATTATGTTTGACAACAACTAGACTTTGTAGATTGATATTGAGACTAGTCATTAAGGGGGTCTGTTGGAGAATGTAATTTCTACTTGTCTCAATTGTGATTCTTGCTATGTAAAGGATTTTGTTCCTATTAGTTAGGAGTTGTTTACTAGATTGGTGTGTGGTTGAGATATTCTCTCAACCAAGTGATTGTGTGTCCAAGATAGTTACCTATCCTGGACACACAATCACTTGGTTTAGAGAATATCTCAACCACACACCAATGTAGGAAATAACTCCTAACTAATAGGAACATACTCCTTTGCATAGCAAGAATCACAACTGAGACAAGTAGGAATTACATTTTCCAACAAATTTTACTTGCAATTTTTCCATCACCTTCATGTTTTCATAACAAATCAATTATGAAGAGACTTGGCTTCTCCATAACATAGAGCGAGTATACTTATTTGGAGGAGCATGTGTTCTTGACTGTAATGTTCCACTATTGTGGCTAGGGATCATCAATGGTGTATGTATGTATGGAACTTTCACTTATAATAATAAAATCAGAGCCATCACGCTTTCATGCATATGTTGTTAATATAGTAGGACTATTCTTGTTGTATTGGAAATGTATGTTATTTAACTTACGCATATGCTTATCAACTATTTCTTTGCATTTGTATGCACCTTGTTGAATGTGTGTTGTTGTATTAACTCATCACTTTAACTTGTGGACTATTCCACATCTTAGCTTGTCATGTCATTTCGCTCGTGTTCCTTTCAAGTTGTGTACTGTTACAGGCTTCCAAGGGGCACACTTCTTTTTCCCTTCATGTGCTGGAAACTTCATACATCGCACTTGACTCTCTATGAGGTCACACACTTGCTCTCACCTAAATTTATCATACTTCCCTCTGCGCATTTCCGTGGTCAAGGCATAACATTACCACCAAATTCTGGGACTCCTACTCTAAATGGTGTGAGGTATACTTGGGACATCATATCAGGGAGATCCTCTGAATGTTGGTAGGTCCAACACCGCCAACAGGTTGTCTTTAAAGAATCAAGTATTAATATAATTATTCAAACTTCTAGGATTGTGGCACATTTCATGGAATATAATATGAAGCAAAAAGAAGAAAACCAAAGAAGGATCAATCTCCATAGATTATCTCAATGCCACCTAGTGTGTTTCTTTAATGGTGTTGCACAAGAGGATAGATGTGGAGGTGACAGAATAATTAAAATGATAGGAAACAAGTTTTTCTAGTTTAGAATTGGTATACATAAAGGAACAAATAAAAAAGAATAATTGATTTATTTTTGGCCTCTTTTGTGTCTTGCAAAATTAAAAAATATAAGATGTTTACAAATTTGTGGAGATTCCAAATGTCTAATAGATTGGTTATTAGGAAAAGTCACTTGGAGGTCTTAAACTTAGCTTCTTAGAAAGTCATAATTTTGGAGATGAGGAATTTCTTCCAGGAAATCAACTTTCAACACATTCATAAGGAACTAAACACAACAACAAACATCTTATCAAAAAGAGCATTATCTTTGAATATATGTTACTTATTTTATGAAGAATATGTTGGAAATGTTCTTCAAAGTGCACATTATGTGGTTTTATGCTAATATGTGTGCTCAACTATATTCAACAAAATCTATGTCTTACATTAGATTCTCTCAATGTTTGGATACCTTACTTGGCTACATTGGATCAGTCAAGTTATGGAAGTTATTTTTGTATTTTTCAGCCCTTTAATGTTGCTTTCTATTATCAAGTTTTCTATGTAGATAATTTCTGCTAGATAAGTCCTCATTTTTGAACAAATCTATTTTTAATATTACCTGAAAGTGTTGTCTTATGTTTTTGACATTTTTTGTAATGAGTTACCTCACAATAAACAATATATATATGTTCTTTTTTTATTATTCCTAATAAACAACAAAGAAACATTAAAAAAAAGTGTGGAATGCCCTTAGCTAAAAGAGTAAAGTGCCCTTAACTAAAGCCATTTGAGGAAAAGTCTGAATACACCAACTTCATTGCTATCTAAGAGTTGAATAGATGTGTAATGGCAAGAAGAAAAAGAACTCAATTACAGTGAAAATAATTTATCAGTATTGAAATAACAAAAATATATACACATAATTTATTTTTCTTATTTTTCTTAATTATGAAGATATGCATATGGTCCCTTTTTCCCTTCCTAGTGGAGTAGGTTCAGTTACTATTAAGAAGAATACTCATAATCTAGCTGTAAACATCAATGGATAGTTAAGGCAAGAATTATTCCAATACCTTTAACATTTTACTTTTCACATGAAAATTTATTCCAACAAACAAATTTCTCAAAATTTTAACATATAATTTTTCTAGAATTAAACAATTTCTTATAATTTTACCAGTTGAATTGAAAGGTTTCTATGTTTGTCTAACCTATAAGGAATAACTTCTTAAATAAGAGTATTTGTGAAATATCTTCTTAGCTATATTATATAGCTAGAAAGTAGCTGTTTTTCTTTAACAAATTTCTTAGTGAATCAGAATCATAAAATATATACACAATCCTTTCGTAAAGAATTATCGACATATATAAAGATCTAAAGCGGTGTTAAGCTAAAATATATACAAAATCCTTTCGTATCAATTATCCACATATATAAAGATCTAAAGCGGTTTTAATCGTACTTTAACTTCTTAACATGATTTGATATTTTAACCAGTGCTGAATAGCTGATAAGTGGATCTCTGAGAAAAGAAAATGCACATGTAAGCGAGCGATAAGTGGATTAGTATATAATCATTTAAATTGTAGTTGATTAAGGTTGATAGGCAAGTACAATAAGAGATTGGAACATTTCATTCACTCATACAAAAATTCCTAAGTTGAAACATGCGATTTTAACTTTGCAATTAACTTTTTAAATAAATCAATTTTTCAGTTTCTAATGGATTAATTGTAATCAACCCTTTAAATGAAATCAAATTTTCAATTACCAACGTTACGTTATCACAATATTCCAATTAAAAACCAAACCCAAAAATATTCCCAGAATCAAAAAAATTGAATCATACATTTAGTTTTCCAATTCTCAAGGTTACATAATCGTAATCTTCAACGCAGTAGAATAATATTCCAATAATCTTCGCCAAACATTTCAGCTTTGTCGATGGAAGAATTTAACTTCTACGAATACATTGTACCCCATTTCCAATATCATCTTATCTTCAACTGGCAGTAAGATGAAGGCGGCAGCGTTCCTCTAATGCGTGTTCATCAAAGGATTTCTTGCACATCAGGAAATCATCCTTTGTTTTTGCTCCAATTGTCTAAGTCGAAGATAAACGTAAGGCATTAGCATCAAACCTTAATTAAGAAGCAAACCAACCAATATTTGGATAATAATAAGGAAAAGATGCATCATAAGGACTTCAATGGCTTTGAACGGGTGAGGGAGGGCATGTATATCAAGATCGAAATAGAAAGAAAAATATGCTTACACAATAATTAAAAAAAAAACTCCTCCTTGTTTATACAAAAATTATGACGAAGGTTGTTATTAAGAATAGAAGAAAGATTTAGTCAAATTTTATTAAAATAATTAGCACAACCAATTGAGAATAGGTCTTTTCAGTAAATTCACCAAAATTTTTTCAATAAAACCACCAAAGATTAAACTTTATTGGGTAATTGTGCCCAGCGTTTTCAATAAAGCCACCAAAGATTAAACTTTATTGGGTAATTGTGCCCAGCGTTAAGGGATGATACATACTAAACAACTAAACCAATCTACTCAGTTAAAAGCTGATGTGAACCAGACTGGATGTAGTAGTTGCTCCTCAAGCAATTTGCCATGTAAACTATCCCAAAACAAAAAAAGAAAGAGATTTGTAATATGAGCTATCCCAGAAAGAGATAAAGAACCATCAGCAAATTGAACTGAGCGTGTCATTGGCGGAGGAAGCATGTCAACCAACAAAATAGAACTAATTTCGAATAATGTTTTATTAGCATGCAAGTTTGGCTTGGCATATGGCAGTTCCCCAAACTCACACCGGTTGGGGCGCTGATACAAAGCTGGTTGTTGCGACGCTTTTGGAGTCTTCCCATTTTATTCTCGGCTGCAACATTGTAAATAACTTGTGAATGTTGCAGCTGAGAATAGGTTGGGGAGAGTCCCAACGGTGGCAGAAACCAGCGGACTACGCCTTGTATCACGGCCCAATCGATGTGACCTTGGGGAACTGCCATAGGCCAAGGCAGATTTGAAGGTTAATAAAACGTTAATCAAAATTAATTCGGTTTCGTGCGTTGACGTACTTACTCCACCAATGGAGTTAAAAGCGATCGAAGTCCTTATGATGCCAAATTTCTTTCCAGATGATATGCTCATCCATGTGCTGGTTGGTTTGATTGTCAATTAAAGTTTGAAGCTGATGTGTCAAGTTGATCTTCTGCTTTCACTTTCAGTAGAAAAGCAAGAGATGAATTCATTGAACCCTTAAAAGATGAACACGCATTACAAGAAAGCTGTCTTCGTCTTGGTCTTCATCTTATTGCGCGTCCGGGATCACATGCCGTTGGTTTGCATGTGAACAAAAGCATTTTCTTTTATGATCAGCAATCCATCACTGCTCAGAGTTCAACGCACTCTTTATTCTTTTCTTCATCTTCCTGTGGGTATTATGATATGGTAACTAGGTAACGAATATTTACGTTACGATTATGATACCGTAATCATGTAATTAATATTTATGTTATTAGGTTATTAATATTTAAGTTACTATTGATATATTAATAAGGAAAAATTGTATATGAATAATATACTCGTTTCATAAGGAAAAAATATATATAAATAATATACTTGTTTAAATCTAGGCATATGGCCCTAAGAATTAATTGTTCGTAACTATTTGTTGCCCTACGATACTGGTTTTCGTGTGAATGTGAATTAAGCGCCCAAGGAAGGTCTTGCGTTTTCTCTTTTAAGTAGAAAAGCAAAAGATAACATCCACTGGCCACCGATTGAGATTAGTCGTGTACTGGTTTGCGTGCGAATAAAGCGCCGACCTTTATGTAGAAAAGCAAAAGTTAAAGTCCATTTGTTAAAAGCACATGAGAAGTTGAAATCTTTTTGAGGGTATACTCGACATATATGGCCAACACTATCATTTTAAAAATGGAGTGTGCTAGATCTGTTCCGATTTAGCCATATATTTTTTTCAGAGGGAAAATCAACATATGGCCTAGGCCAGCAAATATTTACAACATATGGCCGAAGCCAGCAGAATTCAGAATGCCGTTACAAATCGAAGGCCGAAGCCAGCAGATAACCGAAGCCAGGAGAATTCAGAATATTATGGCATAGCCGCCGTCGAAGGCCGAAGCCAGCAGATACGCGGGGTCCACAATCAACCGCCACAGGATTCGATCGCGGTTGGGGGGAGCGAAAGCCATCCGTCCCAGCTGCTATGACATGCACGTCGCGTGCATAATATTTTGTAATCTGATTTAGCCATATATATTATATTAAAAATGTCAAATAATTATTAAAGTAAAAGGGAAAATATATATATATATATATATATATATATATATATATAATATTAAATTAATCTAAATTTTTACCTTGGTTTATAAGAAAATCTAGGTGTGGAGGTATTTTAGGATTCAAATTCATATTATTATTACATTATTATTTAATTTTAATATTAAATTGGTATAGATAATTTTTTTTGTTTGGGAGTTGTCTTTAGTCCGATTTTTTGGAAGCTTTTACCGTGGTTAAAATCCGGTATGAATTTATTGGAATCACAAGCTTGATGGGTAATCTTGTGCAATGGAAGTGCCCTATGGGTTTCCAAGGTGCTGAATCCACAAATGAAGATTTCATCTCAAGGGTTTTTCCGCTGTAATTTCTCTAAAATCCAACATGAATTTATTGAAATGACAAGCTTGATGGGTAATCTAGTGCCCTAGGGCCCTAGGGGTGTCCAAGGGGCTGAATCCACAAGCTTGATGGGTAATCTTGTGCAATCGAATGCGGCATGAATTTATTGAAATCACAAGCTTGATGGGTATTGATGGGTAATCTTGTGCAATCGAATGCGGAATGAATTTATTGAAATCACAAGCTTGATGGGTATTGATGGGTAATCTTGTGCAATCAAATGCGGCATGAATTTATTGAAATCACAAGCTTGATGGGTAATCTTGTGCAATCGAAGTGCCCTAGGGGTTTCCAAGGTGTTGAATCCATTTTCCTCGGGATTACTAAAGACAACTCCGTTTGTTTGAGGTAGACGAGACTCATTTCCATGCAGGTATACATACTCCACCCCGTGTAGTTTTGAACTTGTGACTTTTTAGGAGGAAACACATGCTTTTAACCATTAGGTCCACTCAACCTTATAATATATATACGCAAATATTATTATACAACTAAAAATTTGTTTAATATCAAAAATATTTAGACAATGAGTATGCAATATTTTGAAAAAGAATTGGTTTTTTAAATTTTTGTATAACTATTTAAAATTAGTTTAAATCAATTCCTTTTATATCACTAAAACTATTAGTTTAAATTATTATTTTTATATCATTAACATAATCAATTAGTAAATGTAGTTCATGCACATTGATTGATGTTTTTTTTTATATTAATTAGTATATAAAAATTGGAAAATGGCATTGAATGGCATATCAATCACATTTACTAATGTATTTTTACTAGTTGACAGTGGATGTGTCTGGGGTAGATCCATACACCATGCTTGACTATGGTTCATGTTGATTGAATATTGTTAAAAATTATTGACGAAAATTTGACTATGGTTATTGAGGATCTATAATGATTGACCATGATTGATGTTACATTAATGTTATAACAATGGTTTTTGCACTTTAAAGTTTTCCAAAATTAAAAATTACTTCATGAGATTTTAATTTATACTATTTATTTCTAAAGGTATAAGAAAATATTAGGAACATGGAAATAACCAAAACCATCCCCATTAATACTTAAAAAAAAGCAACAATACTTATTGCAAAAACATGGCAAAGACATCATAAGGTATATGTATAGGTATATATCCTATAGTTGCAAGTCATTTAGTCCTCATTTTCTTCGTGTTATATTTCTCCTACATAAATTATGCACATCCTAATATTTTGTAGGGTTGTTGTCATTTTATGGGCTTCCATACCCAACTACGGTGCCACGAAGGGTTGCATAGAAACAATCAAACGATGTAGCCAAGTTTAAGCTATACACTCTTCAAGTCATATATTAATACATTCATGTCAATTTAGTAATGTTATTGTTCCTTTCACTCGTATTTCCTTTCCCTACTATTTCCTGTACACTTATTATGAATCTGTACAGGTAAAAGTGGGAGATGTTGTAGATGATGAATAAGTGTGAAACAAAGTACTATGGATCACAAATAAGAAAAATCCACTATGTTACATGTAATTTCCACGATGTCAACCAGAATTTATGTGAAAAGATTTTATTTGAGAGTACCCACATATTGCCCTCAAATCAATAAAATCATTGGGTTTGTTTCTTGAATATGTAAACACATTAATATGGAACATGCCTTGATTATTCACATCATTTGTTTGTTCAAAGTTTTTTTTTGTTTATCTTTTATTATGATTTATTTTAAAGAGGATTCACATGTTAAGCTAATTTTCATTGTTATTTCCAGGTGAAAGCACTGAACTCGGCTACACTTTTTGGTGAGAGAGGGTATGTTTGGGTAGAAAAAGTTATGGCTCGATCAAGCCTTTTTGAAGTGCTCGATCGAGTTGTTTGAGAGATTAAACAATGTAACTGAATGTTATCTAGGAGCTCAATCAAGCCATGTTTTTGAAATTTCCCGCCAATACAACTTAGGCATGGGATTACAAAAAGTGACTTCACCAATCCTTAAAGCTTGATCAAGCTACGCGATCGATCAAGCCTTAAAGATAGATCTACATATAGGCTAGATCTAACCTTAAAGTTAGATCCAACCTTAAAGCTAGATCAAGATACAGGCTACCTTAAAGATAGATCTACATATAGGCTAGATCTAACCTTAAAGTTAGATCCAACCTTAAAGCTAGAGCAAGACATAGGCTACATCAAGCTTTAAAGCTAGATCACACCTTTCTTTAACCACGTTAAGGGCTCGGTCGAAGGTTTCTTAAACTATCGATCGAGATATTTCAATTTCAAAATCAAGTGCTCAATCATGCCTCTTAAGTCCTAAAATCCACAATTTCAGCACCCCTTCTGCAAAAATTACAGAAACACCATTTTGTACCATAGTGGACTTAGGGCTAAATTTGTCCTCAGGGGCTTAGTTGGTCATCTTGGAGTCACGAAGGAATCCTCTATCCAATGGCATATGAGCTTGAAATTTTCAAATTCATATGATATTTTTCATCTAATTTATTTTAAACATAATGTTTGAAATTTTTTGAAATTTTTTAAAGAGATTGAATAAAAAATCAATAAAATAAAATATACACAACAAAAAAGTTCAAAAATACCACTATCTTCATTTTCTAGTCATCTTCAAAAAGGTACTATTGTTTTTTCAATTTATTTGAATATTTGAAAAAAAACCTTATGTGAACACGTGTTTGCAAAATGCAATTGAAATATTACTTCTTCAACTTCGAAAAATAATAAAAAATATATTTTGGCATAAAAAAATAAATTTAATATAAAAAACTTAGTTCTCTCCTTCTAAATCATGCTCATGTATATATATTTTAAAAATTACACACTTTAGACCAATTTATGCTATGTGAACACACAGATACCTCTTAAGATGTGTGAAAACAATCAAAATTCATAGTGTTTATATGAATTTTGAGGGCTTCAATTCGATAAAAGATGAAAAATTTTCATTGCCAACCCAAAAATGTAACCCATCTTCATGCTTTTACCCTTCTATGATTATTTAATTAGAAATTTAAATAGTTTTTTAATTTCTAATTCCGAAATTTAAATGTTAAAAAAATGATATCATAAATACTATAACTACCCCACAAAAGAATATAATGAGAAGAGCGATAAGGTACATTAAGAATTATTTCACTATTAGTGCTCACTCGTCCGTTTATAGTGCTCACTTTGCCTTTTGCAATCAACCATCTATCCTCGCTATGCTAGATTAGATGCTAGAAGCAAACCTAAGTAAATAAAGCAAGCATTATTAAACCATAAAAAATCATAAATAAATCAATAAATTACTTGAAAATTGTAATTCCTAAAGAACAAATCCTGTTAATGCCTCAAGAAAAATCCTGTCAATTTAAAGAACAAATCAAATTAGAATAACACAACAAATAAGCACAAGAAGGGAGGTGTTGGGAATGATCAAGGATGTACCTTGAAAAATATATTATTCTACCATTAGCACTCGGTGCTATGTAATTTCTATATAATCAGAAAAAAGCTAGAAAAATGAAAAAAATAAAATAAAATAAACAAACCAACACCATTAACCCAAAAAGTCTATAAATAGTTAAGGTTGCTGAAATCAAATCTAGAGAATAAGATATGGGAATTCCTATTGATATAAAGAAACAAACCTCCCTCACCTCCTCCGTCCATCCATTCAGAAGAGAAATGGACATTGTTTTGGCTAGTTTGTTTCAACTATCTAACTACCCAGACGTACATTTGCTTTAGAAATTTTCTCACTCTGCTAGTCTTTATTTCTTACTTTTCCCTCTTTGCTCTGAGCTCGCGCTCCAGATATTAGACGTTAAATTCACACAGACATGATAATAGCTTTTGGATAAGTTAAAAAATTATGGGAAATAATTTGCATACACGTTAAAAAGGATATTTTGAAGAATTGCCAAATGAAAAGGGAGAGAAAAGAAATGCCACTTGGTCAAATGAATCAATGGGTCAGATCAATGAATTAAAATAATGGGAACAACTCCAACCATTACTTCTTCGGTCACAATACTTGCTTGCAATTAATGATATTAGTTAGAGTTTATACTTGGTTGGGAGTTTGTGTTCACTGTCAAACTCGTGTCAAACCACCAGTTGAATCTCCTTTGGCAGGAGCATTTTTTTTACAAAACCTGCAAACCCGAGAAGTAAATTTAAACCCTAAATATTTTTTGATAGCCCAAGAATTCTTGTGCATGGCTCTGGTAAACTGTCAGAGATTGTTATTAAAAATCCTTACCCAAACAGGAAGCGTAGTACCCATGGTTAGTCTCTAGGCCAGGCCTGTAGGGACATTTCTCTCTTTGATGTTGTTTCTCTGGAACCCACGACGAGTTTCCGGACAAATACCCTTAGACGAGAAACCTAAGAAGGGGTCAACAAGGAAAATACAATGGGTTAACAAGAATGCTTAGCAAGGAAAACAGTGAATAAACTCGTCAGAAATAACTCGAGGGCATTGTCCTAGGATGAAAGAGAAGCCATACTTAGCCTAGCATAACCATTTTTTACCAAAGAAGCAAACTATGTAAGACCTAGTCTAAGACTAGAAATTTTGACGGGAAAAAAATCCGATAAAATGGAAATATGGGTGTACCTGGTCATGCTGCTTCAATCTGAAAAGAAAGATCGGTGGTGAAAATCCACCCTACCTCCCTAGCCTCTTTAGGGCATCGACAACGTCCACGGTTGTAATAGTCTTATGCCTAGTGTGTTCCGTGTACTTTCATCCCAATAAAAGCGAGCCAGTTATCCTCCTCTCATGTCAGTCAATTGTCGCTATTTAAACCTCGATCTCTAATAAAGGAGTGGAATAGGAACACACAAACGGGTTCTTCTATGGAATAAATATATGATCAGGTTGTTATAGGGCACTAGCAGGCACCTCAAAGGCATTGCATTCTTAGATTTAATGTATCTTTCATTGGTGTAGGGTTTCAGGTTCGAATCCTGCAAAGAGGGTCAATGAAAAGGATGAGTGGTATATCACAACATTGAGCACAAATTGTTGGTGGTGTAAGGTTCGATCCTTTTGGCTCATAGAAAAACCCTGTTATGTCGCCACAAAGACAAACAAAATAGAGAGTAAATATTTTTCCATATAAATGGCTCATAGAAAAACCCTGTTATGTTGCCACAAAGACGAACAAAATAGAGAGTAAATATCTGTTAAAATAAATAAGAACTAAAAGAGGCAAGTTGAGACGAAATTGTTATTTTGTCTTAAAATAATGTCATAACATAAAACACCTTGCCATGTATTGTAATGTATTTGGAAAAGGGAAAGTTGATTATTTCTCGTGTATTTAAAACTAGGTTTGAAATAGATTTCTTTAAAGGCGGTGTTCTTATTGACTTACGGGCCAAATGTGAGAGCATGGAGGAGGCACACAATGTGTTTTGTGAAATTCCTAAACATAACATAGTCTCATGGGCAACAATGATTGTGAGATATTAGTGGAAAGCTTCAAATTAAATGAGATTAAAGTCCCATTGTAAAATAAATAAAATTCTTTCCATTCCCCTATAAATCAATCTATTCATAATGATCTTGCTTTATTACCCAGTGGTAGTCTGTCGAAATATTTGCAAGCAACAACAATTGGGACCACTTTGTTTTTTTTCCTTTTCCCTAGATTCACTCTTTTTCTCTGCGATTTCTCATCCTTTTTCATAGCCATGGCCATTAGAAAGAAGGAATGGGAAACCAATTTTGGTGATAAAGAAAACATTTTTGCTATTGAAAATGCCAATAAAATGTTAAAATTGGTAAAGGGTGAATGTTTGATAGACATGTTCACTAGACCATTAGCTCGTAGAGGAGTAGCTGTGCTACTCATGCAGCTTTGGGAAGGTTACAGTGCTTTTTCATAGAAGGAAGCTCCATATTCTATAGTGAGGGGTGCTGAAGAATTTAAATCTGCACTTGGAATCTCTAAAGCAACTACTTGCAAGCTTCAACAAACAAATTCATGTATGGCTAGTTGATGAAGGTTGTCATACTTCAATTTTACAAGTAGATATTATGGTATCACACCAAGAGTGGAACACTATGTCTGCACAGTCGATATTCTTGGTCATGGTAGATAGTTCGAAGAGGCAATGGATCTTATCAATAAAATGGCATTTTAGTATTGTGCTTTGGGGATGAATCCTGCTTGCTACTTGTAGAGTCCAAGGTCATGTAAAACATGGAAAACATATGAAAAAAAATCATTCTTGCTTTCTTTGGTGCCACATGATGGACCAACATATTTTCTACTTTAAAATGCTTATGCAGTGGCCAGGAAATGGAATGATGCAGCAAAACTAAGGAGAACAATGAAAAACACGTCCCTCAAGAAGGAACCCACATGCAGTTGGATTGAAGTTAAGGATTAGGTGGATTCATTTGTTGTAAGAGATAGTTCACATCCACAATCTAAAGAGATATACAGAAAGCTATAGGAATTTACTAAGCAATTGAAGGAATCAGGGTATGTCGTTGAAAGCAATTTTATGGGGAATTTAGAAAAGAAGAATGATGAAAAACCTCCTTATCAATATAGTGAAATATTGGAATAACTTGTGCAATTCATTATTCCACAAGGAACATCCATTCACATTGTCAAAACTTAACATGTATTTTATGATTGTAATGCTGCTATAAATCATGTTAACAAGATTGTTGGTGAACGAGTTGTTGTGACATACAAAAATGCATTCCATTATTTCCAAAATAAGTTACTATGAGAATTATTGGTGATAATGATGACATCCAAAAACAGACGAGATATACTCACAACTAGAGGAATTCACTGGGAAAATGAAGGAAGATGGCATTAAAACATTCAATCGATTGAGAGCATTAATTTATCAGTTAAAAAGTCTATGATGAGTAGGTCTGACATCTGAACTAACAGCTACAAGAACAATTACATGTTATGTTTAAATAAAAGTAGGAATTAGGATGAAACAGTTAGCTCTTAAACCTATCAATTGCTATTAAAATAAGTAGAAAAGGGTGAATTTATGAGCGGTGGCTACATCCTATCTCAAGTGGGATTTACACATTACTCTTGTCATCAACTATGGCGTTGAGGCATATAAGTGGATTTACTAGCAAGATGGCACAACATAAGAAGGGAATTTTAATAATTCATTTTTCCTAAAAACAACAAAATGTGAAGTTATTGGTTTCAAAATAAGTTGATTTCCAAATTCTTGAATCTGAAGCACTTTCTGTGAGAAAATCAAGGAAAGCGATAGCAGAATAGCAAGGAAGGTAGAACAATGCTGAAGTAAATGGTTAACCAGTCATGGGTAGCATCACGAACATAATTTACCTTGTAAAGAAGTGCCAATATATGAAGATAAATTATTATGTCGTTTGTTACTCAAGCATTTACATTGTCATACGATGTTTAACTAATGGTTTTGGCAACAATTTTGGACCAAATATATAGGATGGTTTGCCTCATATTTGACGATTGTCTAAGAGCATTTTAGGTGTAGGATTTTGATAGACATTTGATATCCATTTACACATCCACCTTTGGAACTTCACATACTTCACATAAGGTTAAGGATATAAAGGATTGAAAATGCTAGAAGATTTTTTATGTTTTGGTATATAGGTTGAGAAAAGAAAAGCTCCTTCACATTAATTATATCATAGTGCATTTTATTTATGGATTAAAGATCATGTATCAACCCCTACAATATGTGGTTTTAAGAAATAATGATGTCGGTGAGGTTGACTTGCAACTGCTAGAAATATGGATAGTACTGTAGTAGTACGGATAGTGGAAGCAAGCATGAATTGTTTTTGGCTACTTTTAGTGTCCACAATCACCTGCACTTATTTTGTAAAAGAAAAAATAAATTGAGGTTACTGGGTGACCTTTCTTTGCCACACACCTTAATTCTTGAAAATTCTAACTTGCAAAAGATTTCATTTTCAATCAATACTACAAGCTCTCATTGTTTTACTGTTACTCTTCTCATCCCCGTAAAATTTTTGAAGTTTAACTTTAGCCCTTTTCATGATAAGAGGGTGAGTTCATGATATTCATATGTATTACAAATGATAAAATGTATCCTACACAATTTTACTTTGATGTGGAGCCCCCAGCTTGATCAAGAGGTTTCCCTTCAGATTCAAACGGAAGATATATTACAAATGACATTAATATATTCTATATTATTTTTACTGAAATCACTACATCAACGGATAATCGATGATAACAATATTACATTCATGTTTGAGTAAGCCTCCGCCAAAGTATAAGATGGTTCACCTATGGGGTGTATATTAGTCGATTTATATAGATTTAAATTTTATATAACTCAAGGTTGGAAACCAAATGCAATTTTACTTTGATGTGGAGCCCCCACCTTGATCAAGAGGTTTCCCTTCAGATTCAAACAGAAGACATATTACAAAGGACATTAATATACTCTATATTATTTTTACTGAAATCACTACATCAACGCGGCCTCAGCCAACGGATAAGTTGGTTCACCTATGGGGTGTATATCAGTCGATTTATATAGATTTAGATTTTATATAACTCAAGGTTGGAAACCAAATTCTCTATGAAAGTAAAGTACCCTTTTTCTTACCGGGAAAATGCAACCACATCAGGAAAACCCTAACCAGTGCTGCCTAAATTTCAGAGCGCACAACTCTAAACCATGTTCACTTCTGACCTTGGCTGCCCAGGTTTTCTTCCTTAGTATTACATGGTGGTGTTTTCTTGTCAAATTTGTTTAGATTTTCAGTTCATGGGAGGTAGTATGGGCTCTGTAGTAGGTGAGAAAATAACCCGTCTGATCGAGCGCGCTACCGCGGAATCTCTTCCATTAATTATGGTGTGTGCTTCCGGAGGAGCACGTATGCAAGAAGGAAGTTTTAGTTTAATGCAAATGGCTAAAATAGCTTCTGCATTATATATTCATCAGAAGGAGAAAAAGTTGTTATATATATCGATTCTGACGTCACCGACAACTGGTGGAGTGACTGCTAGTTTTGGCATGTTGGGAGATATTATTATTGAATTTGAATTTAGGATGAATTTGTTCCAAGTCACAAATCTGAGTTGTGAAGTCTTCACAATCCAAGTGTCTCAGCGTTTTTAAGATACTGAATTCATATAGATAATAAAAAACTTAATTTAAACAACACAAAGCAAGATTTTACCAAATCTTTTTTCCAAGTCAAAATCTCCAACAAAAAAACATCGGTTAATTAAAAAACCCCATTCTAATCAACTTTCCCAACAAAATCAATTTTTCAATTATCGATCTTTTAAATAAAATCAGTTTTCCAGTTATCAATCTTACATAACTATAACCTTCCATTAAAAAGAAGCAAAAATGTTCCAATAATCTTAAATTTTGGGTATACATTCAAATTTTCAATTTTCAATGTTCCGTAATGATAACCTTCCATCGACAAGCAGTAGAAGAATATTCCAATATTCTTAACTTCTACGAATGCACCACACTCCATTGCCAATAGAAGAACAACTATTTGTGTAAATATCATCTTCAACACGTAATAAGATGAAGAAGACGGCCTTCCTCTACTGCGTGTTCATCTTTAAGGATTCCGAGTTTCACACCACAAATTCATCTTTTCCATTAAGGATTTCATGTTTCACATCCGAAGTAATATTTCTCTTTTCCTCCCAAAACAAAAGAAGGAGATAAACATAAGGCATTAGACCTGCAATGAAAGAATGGCATCATCAGGACTTCAACAGCTTTGAAATGGTGTGGGATGGCATGTATATCAAGATCGAAAAAACAGAGAAAAATATGCTCACAGAATTAATGAAGTGGAAAAAACTTTTTCCTTACCTGCTTAAAAAGAAAAATGTTGAAGGTTATTATGAAGAGGAGGAGAAATATTTGCACACTCGACTATCAAAAACGGAATTAACTTTGCATAATGTTTTATCAGCGTTGCAAGTCTGCTTTGGCTTATGGCAGTTCATAAAGCTCACACCAGTTGGGGAACTCATACAACGTGGAGTCCGCTGGTTGTTGTGACCAATTGTACTCTCCCCATAATATTCTCGGCTGGAACACTGTGAATAACTTGGGAATGTTGCAGCTGAGAATAACTTGGGAGAGTCCCAACTATTGCAGCAACCACCTGACTACGCCTTGTATCACACCCAAATCGGTGTGACCTTCAGGAACTGCCATAGGCCAAGGCAAAGTCGAAGGTTAATAAAATGTTAATCAAAATTAATTCTGTTTCGTCCCTTGCTCAGTTCAATGCGCGGCTGGTTCTCTCCTTCGATAGCTCGCTCTGATAATCTTTCTCCCCATCCTCTGTTTAATACTCTT
Source organism: Pinus tabuliformis (assembly GCA_031772625.1). Classification (NCBI taxonomy): domain Eukaryota; kingdom Viridiplantae; phylum Streptophyta; class Pinopsida; order Pinales; family Pinaceae; genus Pinus; species Pinus tabuliformis. The sequence continues at coordinate 608,708,953 of CM062817.1, forward strand.
CCTCATATTTCTTTTCTACCAAGGAAGACATCTTGCTTTTTTTAATGTGGGCATCTTCATCTTTCTTTTCGTATCTTGATATGGATGCCATCCGTCCCGGGTTGAAAGCGATCGAAGTCCTTCGGATGCCATCTTTTCCTCCGGATGATATTCTCATCCATGTGCTGGTTTGTTTGATTGTCAATTAAAGTTTGACGCTGATGTGTCAAGTTGATCATCTGCTTTCCCTTTCCGTAGAAAAGCAAAAGTTTAATTCACTGAACCCTTACAGAGAACACGCAGAACAAGAAAGTTGTATTCGCCTCGGACTTCATCTTATTGCGGGTCCAGATCATATTCTACATGCAATTGCAGGTGAACAAAAGCATTTTTGAGATCTTCTCTTCGTGTACATCATCAACAACCCATCACTTCTCAGTGTTCAACTCACTATCCGTTTCATTTGATCAAGCATCTTCTTTCTATCATATTTATATTATTATTATTTTCTTTATCTTCTTGTGGGCACTAGTATACTGATTTGCGTTTGAATGAAGCATCCACTTTTGAAATGATCGGAGAATCCACAGTAGAATTATTTTCGAACCAACGTTTTGAATCCCAAGTGGGATCCATCATCAGGGTAGAAGAATGATGATAATGGAAGAACAACAGTCGGCTAGAACCCTAAATTTTATGAAAAAATAATTTTTATTTCATATTAAATGTTATATATTTATTAATAATTATCATTTAAAATAAAATAAATTAATATAATAATAACTTAAACATTTATTAATATAATGTTAATAGGATAATGATCAACTATTTTAATTTATAAATAAACCAAATTAATAAATATTTGATTTTATTGACAATGAAATATAATTACTTATTAATATATAATTACTTATATATTAATAAGTAATTATATTTCATTGTCAATAAAATCAAATATTTATTAATTTGGTTTATTTATAAATTAAAATAGTTGATCATTATCCTATTAACATTATATTAATTAATGTTTAAGTTATTATTATATTAATTTATTTTATTTTAAATGATAATTATTAATAAATATATAACATTTAATATGAAATAAAAATTAATTTTTCATAAAATTTAGGGTTCTAGCCGACTGTTGTTCTTCCATTTGAATTTTTCCTCCTTAGTATTTATTCCTCCTGTTTGCTCTTCTTTTATCATCATTCTTCTACCCTGATGATGGATCCCACTTGGGATTCGAAACGTTGGTTCGAAAATAATTCTACTGTGGATTTTCCGATCATTTCAAAAGATAAAAACCACAGATCTCTCAAATCCAGAAGCATCCACTTTTAAGTAGAAGTGTAAGATAACGTCCACGGGTTGAAAACACATGACAAGATGAATTATTTTTCACGGTATAATTGGCATATAACCTTATTATTGAGTGTTTTAGATTTTCTTTTACGGCCTAATATGATGTGTAAGTTTGTCTAGTCCATCATGAAAGTTGAAATTTTTTTAATGCTGATTAAAAAAAAAATCTGAAAATCTAAAAATAAAAAAATTAATTAAAATGTTTTATATAGTTATTCAAATTCAACCTATATGATAAAATAACTAATCGAAAGAAATATTACCTTTAACAAAAAAATTTACCACAATAAAATTCCAAATTTTTAAAATTTTAAACAATTTTACTGTTTACTAAAGTCAATACCATTTCCTAAAATAAAGTAAAAAACATTTCCTAAAATAAAATAAAAAGGTTATTTCAACCCAAGGAATCCAAAAATCTTGCTCCAAAATTTTTTAATATTTCTTTTAATTAAATATTTGTAAAATGAATTAAGAAGAGAAGGAGAGAGGGAGGGAGAGAGAGAAGGAGAGAGAGAAGGAGAGAGGGAGGGAGATAATGACAAGGTTGGAGGGAAGAGAGAGAGAGAGAGAGAGAGAGATGGGGGGAGAGAGAGGGATTTGGGAGAGAATGAGAGAGAGACGGCTTGAGAGAGAGGAGGAGAGAGGGAGGACAAAGAGTTGGATTTGGAAGGGGAGAGATCGAGGGAAGAAAAAAGACATATAGAGAGAAAAGTGGAGAGAGAAAGAGAGGAAATGAAAAGGAAGGGATGGAGAGAGTGTGTGTATGTTTGGGGGTGAGATAGAGAGATAAAGAAGGAGAGATGGAGGGAGATATAGATATAGATGGAGGGGGGTGAGAGGGAAGAGGATTTATTGAACTAAATGCAATGAATTCATGGTACATGGTGATTTCTAATCCTATTTTATTACTTGCATTAGATGCATTAATTTCAGTGTAGATGTTGATTTCTAATGATATTTCATTTCTTGCACTAGATGAATGATTTCAGTGTAGAGGTTTATTTCTAATCCTATTTGATTGCTTGCACTAGATGCATTGATTTCAGCGTAGATGTTTTTTAATTCTATTTGATTGCTTGCACTGAATACATTGATTTCAATGCAGATGGTGATCTCCAATTCTATTTGATTTCTTGCACTAAGTGCATTGATTTCGGTGTAGATGGTGATTTCTAATTCTATTTGATTTCTTGCACTATATGCATTGATTTAAGTGTCGATTGTGATTTCTAATCCTATTTGATTGCTTGGACTAGATCCATCAATTTTAGTGCATGTGGTGATTTCTAATCCTATTTGACTATTTGCACTATATGCATTGATTTTAGTGTAGATGTTGTTTTCTAATTGTATTTGATTGTTTGCACCAGATGCATTGATTTCATTGTAGATGGTGATTTATAATCATTTGATTGTTTGCACTAGATTTATTGATTTTAGTGTATATGTTGATTTATAATCTTATTGATTGCTTGCATTAGATTCATTGATTTCAGTGTAGAAGTTTTCTAATTTTATTTGATTGTGTGCATTGGATGCATTAATTTCAACGTAGATGGTGATTTCTAATTTGATGTAACTCAATGTATGATGGTACATAAACTTAAACTTATTGGATTAATAATGTGCGTTGATTTTAGTGTATGAAAAAAAAAATGATTGACAATTTGCTTTGATTTTTGTGTTATAGTAATTCAACGAGAATCGTCTAACGAGGCAGAGGAATTTTCCTAGACGACCAAAAGTGGCCAAAATCCGGACAAACAAATTTCAAAAAATCTTGTAGAGGCAGTGTTTGAATCTTGTTTTTGATGGTGTAAATGGATTCAACACCATCAAAAATGCTTATGACACCTAAAATTTTGAAGTTTAACAACTATAACTTGGATTTACAAAAATCCTTGTCGGATTTTCTCTAAATATGACCGGAATTTCCATAACTTTCCAAGAAAGTCTGATGTCTACTACATTAGTTCAAGTTAACGTATTCAATAGTTTACAATATCAACTATCATTTTCATATAATCAACATGAAAAGATGGAAAACTAAAAAATAATTTAAACATTTTGTAAATCTAACCACTCATTAAAAAAAATCAAAATTAAATTATTTCTTGAATTTTGCAAACAAACTATAGATAAAATAAATAAATCATCAAAATGTTTTGAAGTAAATAAATTAACACATTAGCAATGAAACGAAACATTTCAAGAGCAATCTTGATACAATAAATTATTAAAACTACTCTTCGAAATATATTTAGTAATAACTAGAGGGAAACTATTAGGAATTATTAATTGTCAAAAGTTGTGATACCTAAAATCAAATGAAATATATGTGCAGTATCAATCCTCTTGCAAACTATCGACATGATTTTCTCCCTTCATAATCACCAACTAATTACTAATATAAAATTACATACACATATAGAAATATAACACAAAATTTGTAACATTCACAAACATTACCATCCAAATCCAAACACATAAACACACAAACCACTCAAAGCATCCAAGCGCATACACAAAAACCATTCAAGGCAAGAAACAAAAACAAAATTAAAGAAGAGAATGATATAGCCATGTCAAACAAAGAAAACATAATGTAAATTTCAATGTATGAAGTTCATCTCAAACATATACATAATAATGATAATCTAAAAATGTGTCATTGTCACCCTCAACTGGAACCAACCTAGATCCATCTAGCTTCGAATTTGTCATGCCCCGAGAGGGATCAAATCCCTCGAGGTGCAAACCTTTCCTCAAATTCCACACTCCAAAAAGAAAGTTTGCACCTTGAGGGATTTAATCCCTCTCAGTGCATGATAGATCTAGAGCTAGATGGATCTAGGATGGTATGTCAATTCATGATTTAAGGTGAAAGTAAATAAAACAAATATAGGATTAAATCAATCCAAATTCTGAACATTAATTATAACAAGCATTCCCTAGAAGTCAGGGAAAAAGGGAACGCTGAAATAAACTAAGATGTTGTTTGAAGATAACAAAATTTAGTTGACTGGTTTATGAATAATTAATAGAGAGTCCATTTAATATTGTCTATGAATAACATAGTAAAATGATCTTTTATATGTTTAAGTGATGTCATGAATGAACGTATACAGAATGAATTGTGTTGGTGTTGGTTATTTTTAAAGAAAGTAAATTCCAAGGAAATTAGTTTTCATTGTGAGCTGTAAGCTCATGTAGGTTTTCTATTTTCCCCACTATGGAGGTTATCGATGGGTCTCATCCCATTGTATATATACAGATTCGTTTTTTATGTGTTTAATAATGTAGAAGGTTAGCTTTTTAGTACGATCTTGAAGAGTTTGAGACTCTTTCATGGTATCAGAGTAGATCTACGAGCCCCTTCCCTTTGTTTGATTGTTTCCATCGATTTTTGATGTTGTTTTCTTGGACTTATATCCATACAAATTAGACCCATATTGGATCAATCTTGGAGGAGAATAATTGCATATCGCAACATAAACCTTTGTCTTCTTTGTTGACGCATTCGGTTTTTTTGTGGCCATTTGGTGGGGCACACTCAACCTTATGATTTCTAGAGCCAGATTGATTGCTTGACTTTGCAATCATTGAGTTTGTGGCACCCCGTCTTTAGAGAGTGCAAGAACTCTATTCAATCTGCATTTAACATATTTTTTGGACCATGTCATAAGTCCAACATCCATCGATATTGGCTTTTTTGCCTGAATTTGTTATTTTTCTGTCATGTGGCGTCTTTGCTTCAGCGCTGGAAAATTTTTGTTGTGCATTTAAATTTCGTGTAAGAACTACACATCATCCACAAATTTTCCACCAAAGGTATTTTTAATTGATTATTTTTTGAAATATTTTGTTGTGGGCTTTTATTTGGAGGGGGATTTTTTTATTCTTTGTGATAACATGGCAGAATTGAGGACCGTTGAGCTCCTCACTCCCCATAATTATCATACATGGAAGCTCAAAATGCAACAACTCCAATCAAAGGGATTGTGGAAAATTTTAGTAGAAAATCAACCCACCTTCACCAAAGAAATGGAGAAGTTTTCTTAAAGAATCAAGCTTGATGAAGCCATGGGTTTAACTGGCCTTCATGTTTCAGACAATTTGTTATTCCATCTTGATAAATGTGATACTCCGAAGAAAAATTGGGACAAGATTACCTCTCTATGTTGCAAAGTAGATGAGTTCAAGGCCTTACAATTGGAAGTGAAATTGTCTTCATTGATCCCTGATGAGCATGCCTCTATTGAAGACTATCTTGTCAATTTCAGTCATTGGTTACACAGTTAAAAGGATGTGAAGACACCAAATCAAATAGTGAGTGCATTTTCTTGATTTTATCCAAGCTGAAGGGTTTGTATCAGGTATTTTCTTCTACATTTTATTCTACAATGGATGCACTTGGTGATAATTTTAAAATGCCTTCTTTTGAGTTATTTTGTGAACGCTTAACAAGAGAACAATCTAAGCTTCAATAGTTAGATGCTCTTTCTAGCTCTACATCTCAAGCTCTTGTAGCACATATCTCCAAAGGAAAATCCAAAGCTAGTCCTCAAAAGAAGAAGGATTCTACTCAAAGTAGTGAGCCTCCCTCCAAACCTCAACAAAAGTCAAATCCCTCTCCATCCTCTTCCAAGTCCAAAAGGTCTTCCTCCAAGCCATGGAAGAAGAGGTCAAATGAAACTTGCAGCTTTTGTGGAGGAGAAGGGCATCCAGAATCCAAGTGTTATAAGAAACTTGAAGCATTGAATGAAGTGATGAAGCAACATAATATTTCAGTATCCAAACCCTCTTCATCTGGTAGAGGGCATGCTTTATCTGTTTGAGCATTACATGCATTCTCAAATTGCTAGATATTTGACTCAGGTGCATCTCATCATATGAATCATTCCAGTAAGTTGCTTCCATCTCCATCTGATTGTAGTGTTTCCCAGATTGCAGTGGGAGACTCTTCACAGCTTGATGTTCGTGGATCAGGCACTATGTAGTTAGATTATGGTTGCATCAAGAATTTTTTTCTAGTGCCTAACATATGCGAAAAGTTAATTTCTATTTATCAGGTCTTCCATTCTGGTGATGGTAAAATAGTTGAGTTTTCTCCCAATGATGTAGTCATTCGAGAACTACAAGATCTAGAAGTTTTTGTTGAATATGGACAGATAGATCACGACTCTCACTTATATAGATTTTCAAGTTTGAGCCTACTTTTGATAACTCTTTTATTGCACATGTTAATTCATTAAGTAAGATTTGGCATGAAAGATTTGGACACCTTAAGTATAGATATTTGCAGCAAATGAATTTTCAAAATCTTGTTCTTGGGCTTCCTAAGGTGTGATGCATAGATGGAGTTTGTCCAGGATGTGTTCTTGGCAAACAACATCAAGATCCCTTTTGAAAGGGAAAGCATTGTGGGCTATTGTTCCTCTCGAGTTAGTGCATAGTGATCTTATGATTTTTCCAACTCATTATTTTTTAGAAGCTAAGTATGCACTTACCTTCATTGATGATTTCTCTTGCAAATCTTGGGTATATTTTCTTAAGTTTAAAAGTGAAGTCTTAGCCCCTTTCAAAAAATTTAAAGCTTTTGTTGAAAAGAGATCCTCCCTTTTTATCAAGAATCCACCCATGGATAATGGTGGGGAGTATGTCAGTCAAACATTCAACTATTTTCGTAGAGAACATATTGTTGTGCCCCATAGAAGCACACTATTGTTATTTTTGTGCCCTTACATTATTATTCTTATGTAGGGTCTAATTATATTGTGAACCCTTAAACTCCTATATATACCAATGAGGTCTTATCACTTGAATCATCCAAGAATTGTTCATTTATGTAATGTAAATGAGGTTTCCCCCTTGAAGAGGATAAGTTTTAAGTTGTTGATATGTATTTTTTGTGAGCTAGTTGCTTAACATTTCATATCAAAGCTTTGGATTCTAGGGTTTCACTTCTTCAAACAGGTCATCTTAGAATTTTCGCTATAATGTTTTTTCTACTATGCTTAAGACAATGAAATTTTTACCACGTGGAGCCAAAAGCGTTGTGAATTTCGTGTAAAACTTTTAGAGTTTGGTTCACTATATTTTCATAGATATGATATAAGGAAGATAGGGTTTTTTGAAGGATCCAAAATTCAATCTCAAATAGGTGACCTAAAGAAAATCGTCATAACCTTCTCTCTGAGAATTTGATTTGAATTTTGTAAAAAGTGACTGAAATCAAATAGTCTTTATCTTCTTTTTTTATCGTTTTCAAGGCCAAAGGTCGAAATAGTGACACATGGAACTCGGTACAATTTCGCTCTACTAAACAAATTTATAATCTGCTCATCATGGGAGATCAGGAATAACTATTTCTTGAAGAATCCTATCTCGGTCTGAATTGTGGGGTTTGAAAGAAGCCTCATAGGGCTACCAGAGGATGAAATTTCAGACCTTGGATATTTAAAATTACAAAGATACAACAAATTCAATATGGAACTCCTAAAAAGAAAGAAAAAGGTATGTATTTTTTGAAACTTTACATCTTTTGTTTCAAAAATTGGTTTGAAGTGATTCCAAGGGCATATTGAAGCATATATATCGATATTAGGTTGTACAATGTCTCCTAAAATAATAATTGTACACCCATTAATCCCTCAAAAAGCTCTACTATGATGCATGAAGAGGAAGAATTGCAACATGATATATCAAAATTACGGGACCAAGTGCAACAAATTTCACTCACAAAGAACAACAAAATATGAACTTAAATGGGACATGGATGATTTAAAAGGGGACATGGAGGGTTTAACTCAGACATGGAAGGTTTTAAGGATGGGATGGAAGCTAATATGGATGGTTTGAAAGAAAACTTGGAAGGTTTGACAAGGTTATTGCAAGAAAGACTTCCTGGTAGTGACAAGGCCCATGAAAATCATGATGAGGACAAATGGAATATGAATTATGATTTTAGAGACTCTAATGTGGGGTTTAAGAACAACCACATGTCAAAGATAGATATGAGGAAGTTTGATGGTAAGGATCCAGTAACATGGATACTACAAATTGAGCAATATTTTGATCTAAATGATGTGCACTACACACAAAAGGTATGCATTGAATCTTTATATTTAGAACCCTAACAATTTGTATGGTATTGGTGGGTTTTTTCTCATAAACCACTTGTAACTTGGTAAATTTTTATGAAGGAAATGGTAGCACATTATGAGGATACAAAGGGCAACACGTTCTTTATCCAAATGATAAATCTCAAACAAAAGGGTACAATGGTAGAGCACATTAATGAATTCCAAAAATTGAATATCAGGGTAACTCATATTATAGAGGAGCATAGGATTGATGTATTCATAGGGAATTTGAAGGATAACATCGAACATGAGGTTCACCTTTGGGAACCTAATTTACTGGACAAGGCATTTAGGGTGGCAATAAAATTTGAAAGAAAAATTATGGCAACAAGGAAGTCTACCACTCACAACTATAAATATGGAAGTGTTGCTACTACTAGGTTTCCACAACCTACAAGGTTCTCGCCACAACAATTGGGGGAAAAAGGAGAAAAAGGGATTTGCTACAACATTGATAGAAAATAAACTAAAGGCCATAACTGTGATGACAAGAAGTTATTCTACATAGATTGTGAAGTGGAGGAAGAAAGGGAACAAGAAACGTAAAAAGAAGAGGATATACAACATGAAGTAACCCAAAAGGAAGAAGAAATGAATCCAAACATATCTTGCAATGAATTGACAAGAATTAGCAATCCTGAAACTCTCAATATAGAAGGATATATCAAGAAGGAAAAGGTAATAGTGTTGATTGATTTAGGTAGTACTCATAATTTTATTCATTGTAAGATAGCCAAAGAAGTGAATTGCTTCTCATATCCAACACTCGAGTGTCAAGTGATGGTTGTAAATGGAGGATCTATAAATTGATGTTGAAAGTGCCGTAATATTAAGCTAACTATGAGGGAATATGTATTGAATAGTCCAATTCTTTCCATTCTAATGGGTGGTGTTGATGTTGTACTAGGAGTCCAATGGTTACAATCTTTGGGAACAACAACGTTTAATTTTCAAGAACTATTTTTAAAAAAAAAATGGGAAGGAAAATAAGTTGAATTAAGGGGTATCGTAGGGAAACCTGGAAAGATAATCGACTCTAATGGTATGAAAAAGCTTATGAGGAAAGAACAATGAGATGTAAATGCAAAATTATGCTCACTAGAGTTTCAAATATCAAAATCATATATTTCTCCATATCTCCAAATAGTCTTGGATAATCATTCTAAGTAATTTGAGACTCCCAAAGGTCTCCCACCTTTCCAAGATCATGATCATGCTATTCATTTGATTCCAGGAAGTGTTCCTCCAAACATATGACCTTACAGATATCCATATGCCCAAAAGATTGAAATTGAATGTATGGTTGCAAAAATGTTAGAGGCTAGTATAATTCAACCTAATCCAAGTTCTTTCTTTGCTTCAGTAGTATTGGTGCACAAGAAGGATGGATCATGGCGTATGTGTCCAGATTATAGCGAGCTCAACAACCTCACTATTAAAGACAAATTTCACATTCCTATCATTGATGAATTGTTGGATAAACTACATGGAGAAATTTACTTCAACAAGCTGGGTCTTCGTTCAAGATATCATAAAATTATAATGAATACTAAAGACATTAAGAACTCGTGAGGGTCATTATGAACTTTTGGTCATGGCTTTTTGCCTTACTAATGGACCTTTGACATTTAAAGGTTTGATCAATTCCATTTTCAAAACCTTAGATAATTTATGTTAGTAGTTTTTGATGATATACTAATCTACATCAAGTCTTGGAAGGTTCATGTTCAACATGTTGACACGGGGCTCAAATTATTAGAGGAGAAACAATTATATGAAAAAGCCCCCAAATTTTTCTTTGGAGTATAGGAGGCAGAATATTTGGGTCATATTGTATCTCATGAGGGTGTTAAGCTAGACCCTAACAAAATTAAAGACATTAAAGAATGGAAAATATCCATAACCATAAAACATCTTCAAGGATTTCTTAGGTTGACACGGTAGTATTGCAAGTTTGTTAAGAATTATGGAAGAATAGAAGCACCTATAAAAACACTACTAAAGAAAGATGCATTTTATTGGACTCCATTAAGGCCTTTGAACATCTTAAAGAGGCAATGTGCCAAGCACTAGTATTAAGTATGTCTGAATTCACAAAAGCCTTTATTGTGGAATGTGATGCCTCATCAAATGGATTTGGTGCTATTTTAATGCAAGAAGGAAAACCCATTGCTTTTGAAAGTTGTCCAATCAAAAGAAAGTATTTACACAAACATATTTATGAGAAGTAAATGTCAGCAATACTACATTCACTAAAGTAACGGAGACCTTACCTAATGGGAAGACACTTGAAGTTAAAAATGGATCATGATAGTCTTAAATACTTTTTGGAACAAATATTATCTTTAGAAGAGCAAAAAAAATGGGTCACAAAGATGTGGGGTTATGACTTTGAAATCATCTACAAAAAAGGGAAGAAAAGTTTTGTTGCAGATGCACTCTCAAGAAATAATGAGGTTGTGGAAGCATTTGTTTGTGTCATTTCTATTATCCAACCTCATTGGATAACCGAAGAAAGGGATGAATGGAAGAATGACGAAGAGGTGTGGGCACTCATTCAAAGGTTGCAACAAGATCCTAGTACATCTGATACATTTATCTCAAAAAATGACTCATTATCTTACAAATATCCCTTATATATTTATAATAATTCCCAACTCAAGAAAAATATTATTTTGGAAGTGCACAACTCCCCCTTAGGAGGGCACTCAGGGTTTTTGCAAACGTACCACAGGGTCAAGAAGGAAAGTTTTTGGGATGGCCTTAAATCTACTAGTCATAAGTTTGTGGCAGAATTTTTGGTTTTCCAGCAAAATAAAGTTGAGACAATTAAGGCCCTTGGTCTGTTACAACCTCTAGCCATTCCATGTCAGTGTTGGGAGGGTGTCTTAATCGATTTTATCAAAGTTTTACCCAAGTCTGAAGGAAAGAGTATCATCATGGTGGTAATTGATAAACTTACCATGTATCCACACTTTTGTGCATTCTCTCACCATTTTAAAGCCAATATAGTTGCTACTGAATTTATGGAAATAATTCAAAAGCTACATGGAAAACCAAAGATTATTCGAGTGACAAAGATCCCATTTTCACAGGAAATATTTCAACGGAATTATTTTCTTGGCTCGGTACTCAAATAGCTCATAGCTCATCTTATCATCCTCAATCTCATAAGAAAAATGAGATAGTGAAAAAATATTTGGAAGGATATCTTCATTTATTTGTATTATATAAACAAACATAATGGGTCAAGTGGTTACCTCTAGCTGAATGGTGGTATAACACTTCCTTTCATACTACAATAAAAATGACCCTATTTATGACACTTTTTATATATCATCCACCATCCATCACATCATCTTTAAGATAAAATTATAAGATTCAAGGAGTGGAAGATCACATGAAGCATCAACAACAATTTCTACAACTCTTAAATGATAACCTAACTTTGGTGTATAATCAAATGAGACAACATGAATATAAATATTGTAGTGAAAGAAGTTTTGATGCAGGTGATTGGATATTTTTATGACTACAACCGTACAAACAAATGTCCCTCAAGAAATTTAATAAGGACAATAAATTATCACCCAAGTACTATGGTCTTTACAAGGTATTGCAAAACTTGGTACTATGGCATACATATTGGATTTTCTTGCATCTTCCCATGTACACTGAGTTTTCCTTGTTTCATGCTTAAAGAGGCTTATCAATGACAAGCTCCCAGTTGAAACAGTGTTGCTAGAACTTGATGAAGAAGGAAATATCATATTTGAGCCTGAAGCAATCACAGAAACAAGGACCTGACAGCTACAAAATCGATTAATTTCAAAATATCTCATTAAGTGGAAGAACTTACCTGCTAAAGATTCCACGTGGGAGGATGAGAATTTTGTGCAGAATCATGCAGTACTACTCAAGCATTGAACACAACACTTTTTTGAAGGAGAGGGGCATGTTAGGTCCTTATAATACTAGTGTATTCCCCTGATTGTTATTAGTGTAGCCCCCTATTATTATTGTTGTGCCCCATAGAAGCCCACTATTGTTATTGTTGTTCCCTTACATTATTATTATTGTTATGTAGGCTCTGATTATATTGTGAATCCTTAGACTCCTATATATACCAAGGAAGTCTTATCATTTGAATCATCCCATAATTGTTCATTTATGTAATGTAAAGGAGGTTCCCCCTTGGAAGAGGATAATTTTTAAGTCATTGATCTATCTTTTTGTGAGCTGGTTTCATGATAGAGGTCGAGTTCCCTTATATATATAGGCTTCCAAGGTTTACAAAGTTCCTCAAACTACAATGACGTCTTAGCTAGTAGGCCGACTTGGTGTTGGAAGGTATTTTGACACTTTAAATTAAAAAATAACTATTTTAACAGGTTATAATGTTCGCGATGGGGTTTCAACATATGAAAAAGACTCTTTTGACTTCTTGACCTAGGAAAAAATCTAGAAGCACTCAATGGATGCTTTACCTCTAAAATAAAATAGCATATGCATGAAACCCATGCTTCAAAACATTTTACAATATACAAGAATCAAAAGTACCTTCATATTTATGAAGACCGAACCTAGTTACACATTTTTCAACACTCCCTCTTAATTAGGGAGGTATTCATAAATGGTACATAGACATTCTCAATATGAAGAGATCTCATAAGAAGAGTCAAATTAGTAACCCATATGTATAGCATCATGCCAACCAACATTGTCACATAGCAAGGCCTTGACTAAAAACTCTATCTCTCCACAAGATTAGAGCACAATGCTAGTGAGACCAATGAATTATATACACCATTTTCATTACCTCTCAAGACACATACCCCACTCGGGTGTTCATAGTGTATGTCCTTCTAGGATTATTCTTATCATGGATTCCCAACCCTAAAACAATATTGGTCCTCTATGAATAATCTTATCTTGGGTTCCCTACCTCATCCTCAAAGAGTATCAGATGCCGAATACTTACCCAATCCTCCATTCTTTCTTTCCAAAGTGAAGACAAGAATGTGTGTCTATCTCTCCCTCTGAAATAGGGAGGATATATCAACTAGTCCAAGCTCATCTCTCAAATACACAAGCTTCTTGTTTAGAAGATATTTTGTCGAGATGTCAGCTACATGTTCATCAACAGAGATATACTGTAGCTACAACACTCCATCCTGCACCAACTTTCGAACGTAGTGATACTTTATTTTTAAGTGATTTTTCCTTCCTTGAAACACTAGGTCTCTTGAAAACCTTATAGAGTTGTTGTTATCACAATGTATCATTATAGGGTCAATTGGTCCTTTAAACAAATTGAACAACAAATTTTTCAACTGGACAACTTATTTTCTTACTTCACAGGTTGCAATATATTTATCCTCGAAACTACTCAAAGAAACTAATTCTTACTTTTTGCTCATCCAAGAGACCATGGAGGATCCCAAACTAAAACATCCTCCAGTAGTGCTTCTTCCATCCTTTCCTCTACCTCCTCAATTGGAATATGTATATCCAATCAGGTGGACACCATTCCTCTTTCCACACTTTAGGGAGTAGTGGATTGTTCCTTACTGATATCTGAGTATATTCTTGGATGTTATACAATGATAATGCTTTGGTTATACCTAGAATTGACTTAGAACATTCACTGCAAAGCATAGGTTTTTTTCGAGTATTCACCATGTACATCAACGAGCCAATCAATTGTCTATAGTTGGTCGGATCCACATGGATTGACTCAGAATTTCTTAGCCTCTTAAAGTTTTGTGATCATGGGAGTAGTCATAGGTTTGTAATCCATCATGTCAAACCTCTTCAACATCTAGATCACATAATTTCCTTGACCTATATAAATCTCATTAGGTCCCTGCCAAACTTTGAGTCCTAAATAATAGTGCATCAACCCTAGATCTGTCATGTTGAATTATGCTGCTAGTTGCTTCTTGCAATCTTGGATACGACCTTCCACACATGTAATGGGAAGATAACGGACACATATAAGAATGATTATAGGCTCATCCTTCACAACCTTCATGTCTATATTCAAATCAATTTTTTTTTCTAACAAGCCCAATATTTGTAGGTATGCACCCATTCTTGCATACCATGTCCTTGGTGCTTTCTTGAGGCCATACAATTCCTTATTCAATGTGCAAACATAAGTCTCTATGTCTTTGACTTCAAATCCGAAGAGTTTCTCTTTATAGACTTATTAATCAATAGTGCCATTCAGGAATGAAATTTTGACATCCAATTGATGGATGTTCCATCCCATGGATGCTTCCAAAAGAGGCCAACGAATTTATAGTGGTATACCTTGTTGTAGGTGCAAATGTCTCTTCATAGCCGATGCCTTCTTGTTGAGAGAAACCCCTAGACACAAATATTACCTTATACTTTTCAATACTTCTAGGTATTACATGTTTAATATTATAGAGCCACTTGGAAGTTACCATAGATTTCTCTTTGGGCCTAGGTACAATCTACCAAACTCCGCTTTTCATTAAGGATTGATACTCTTCATTCATGGCATCTTTCCAAGGCCTGATTTTTTATAGCCTCTTCAAAGGTGGTTCATTCATATTCTATTAACTTCGTCATGTACACTACATAATCTCACTAGAGTCATTACAACCCTCCCTTTTAGGGGGAGGGTTGTAATGACTCTAGTCATTTTGTATATATGTAAATGTGATGCTGGTTGTTTTGATCAAAACATAAGCATTGTCCTAGTTATTTTTCACTCATATGGTTGCTGCAAATGTTTCATGGTGTTGCTATATTAGAATAAATGATGTTCTTTTCTTGGGATTCCTTACAATGGCGAGAATATGGTCATAATTAAAGTCATAATTGTGATTACATATGTGAATATTACAAACATTGTCAAATTCTTACTTACAATTTTATGTCTGAGTATCATTAATGCTATTATAAAGTTGACACATACACTTATGAAAGTTATCATAAACATATATAGAATTATATGTGTGCGAGTAGCATTAATGTTATCATAAAGATGACATGTATAACTATAAAGGTTATTATAAACACATTAAAAAAATGAATGTAAACAAAATAAAATACATTCAAGTGATAGGTAAGGTGGGTGTCAGGTGAGGAAATACCCTAACTAACTGCAGAAACTCTCGAAGCCCCAAGCCACCCCCCAGCAAGATATTCCTTGAGACAAATTCTAGAACTTTGGTATTGCTTCCTTGACGCTACAACTTTAGCCCCTGCAACTTTGGCCTCCTGCAACTGCTTCAGAATTTTAGCCTCCTATAACTAGAAGTTTCACAAACCCTAGGAAGACAAGGAAAAATATTCTTTGGTAAACTTTGACTTTTTTGCCTCTTATTCGTCCTCCCAGCTACTCTTCTTCTCCTTTGCTATTGCACATCAAACGTTTTTGAGACAAGTGTCCAAATGAGTTGAGCTTCACTTCTTTAAATAACCTTTCGTGAGGTTCGAATTCCCTCTCTTCGGGCCAACTTGATATGCTCCTTGGGTCGACTTAGTCTTGGGCTTATCCATTGTTTTTTCTTGGAAAAATAAGCTTTTCCTTCATTACAATGAATCAAAATGGGACTATAACAAATGGCCAATATCATTATTTTTCCTAGAAAGACCTAGAAGACCTAAAAGCATGAAGAACATGCTTTTGAATTAGGCTTTAGTATGAAACCCATAATCCAAAAATAAAATTATAATTTATTTTTATTTTCTTTCATTATAAAGAATATAATGTAAAGGTTACAATTACATCGTAATGAACACTGAACCTAGTTACAATTTTCAACATTATATACAATGGTTCTTGTAGAAATGTTGGAAGGAGTTTACATATGAGTGGTATATTTTATTATAATCATGTGTAAAATTGATATGAAGAATACTTTCTGTTAGAATATTGACATTATTGATATGATTTTTTTGAATATTGGAGCAAGATAATAAGAACCTAACGTAATCATCCGTTCAAACTGAAGTGTCTCCTTTTCTTGACAAGTATCCTAGATTTCTATTCTAAATAACTATCTTGTGTCAAATTAACAAGATTAAATAATGTATCTATGTTATCTTACACCATTGTTTAAGGTATTTTCTTATTATAATAGAATTATCCATTAACATCATTTATTTTATCAAATCTTTCAATCTTAACCTATTAGTTACTAGTGCAATAAGAATATTTTGTAATCATACATGCATTTGAATTAGTAGAAGACCCCGTTTGAAATATGTTTTTTTTTATAGTAATTCCTTATTTACATGAAGAAAAAATAAAAGGTATAAAACCAAATGGTTCGTGGAAAAAGGTTTTACTTTTTTAATCTCCTATATGTAGATTATTACCATCTTGTACCTTCTTAGAGTCTGTCCATGTAGAATGAAAAATAAAACGTATTGAAATGATTACTTGTGTAACGCAAACATCCAACATTTTATGATACAAAGAATAATAAGTGGAAGATTAAATAAAATCAAAATCATCTCTTTAAACATCATCCTCTTGAAGAGAAATGATTTTTCTATTAGGATCTTAATAAGTGGAAGATTAAATAAAATAAAAATCATCTCTTTAAAGAGCATCCTTTCGAAGGGAAATGATTATTCTATTAGGATATTCATGTCTGATGCCAATTTTTAGAGTTGGGTGTTTATTTCTTCTCCTTGAATTAACTAATCAACATCCATGGTGTGCACTATTGAAGAAACTAAACATAAAATTTTATGAAAGAAAAATCATATTCATTAGAAATAGATAAAGGTGACAACAAATCAGAATATTTTCAAAATGAGAAGGTCAAGACTTATCATTGAGGGAAATTCAATAGAATAATCAATGGAGTTCCTGGGAAATTTCTCTTAAATTTATTCTGTGAAAATAAGAGAATATTGTTCCATGTTATGAACACAAATTTCAAATTCATTCTCTTTCATTCTTGGGGTGGTGGTCATATTTTTAGAATGTGATGACTTTCTTCATCTGTACTCAAACATACCTCCTCCTTCTATTCATAGGTAATTTAAACCACATTGTCTACAGAAGTGGTCTCATCATCATTTAAGTAAATTTTGGCAGATGAGAATTACTAAAGGTCATGTGTACTTCTTCTAAAATATCATGTTCCTCCAAATCCACATCTATTCGAGTGAAGAAAGTTGTCAAATAATGTTATTCACCTAGAATTTCTAAATCCTTAGAATCTTGATTTAAATCAAAATCACCATATGAATGACCTTGTTCATCAGAAAGAGAAATAAGATGCTGAAAAAATTCACTAATAGAAGGCATATCATTTAATGGAAATCTATAATAAAGATGTATAACCCTTGCATAAAAATATTCTAATGACTCATCGGGTTTTATGCTAATATTATTCAATCCATCACATACTTTGTTATGATCATAATTCTCAAAATCAAATAAAATCTTATCTATAAATTGTTCCAATGTATGAATAGAAATGAGCAGAAATGTCTCACAAAAACTCTTGACCCAACGTTCAAAAGTAAGAATGAGAAACTTGAACATGACACATTCATGAATAATATTATGGTAAGAAAACATTTCAAAACAAAAGCTAATGATAGTGCAAGATTTATTTCCTCAATCAAGCCCATCTCCTCTAATCGTTGAGAGCCATATTTATATATAAAAAAATGACAGAAACATTGGATCCCTATATAATTTTCTTAATTAAGTCTGTAGATAAACAATTTGTTAATCAAATTTATTTTGTTGCACAATTTGGAGAGTTAGATAGGTGATGTTGTTAAATATTTTCCTCATTATCCATTAATTTGATGCTTTCCTTATGTGTAAAATTTTAGATAAGAATCATATTTGAAAATATTTACTTTATCCATTAGATCATAGATTCTTAACTGCTTCACTCGAAGAATTCTTATTACTATAAAAAAATATCAATTTTTTCAGAATATTTTCAGAAAAAATGTATCTCATACAATTGATTTACAACTATGAAATCATATCTAATAGGAAAAATTTTAGTTACAAGCCCTATGGAATAATGGAAAATATCAATGGTTGATATTTGTAAAAATAAAATTAAAACTTTGAAGTTAACTAAGCCCTTGGGATAGCAGGAAATACTTGAGCTTTCTCTAGTATTGTTGTCACATTCATTAAAATGACTTCATCAATTATTGTTAAAAACTCCCTCTACCAAGATATTGGCACATTGGCATTTTAATATGCATAGAGATTCTGAAACTCAGGGACATGTCAATATTCTCATATATGCATATCAAGAATTTTAAAAATCTATTAACGGGGGACTAATAGTTTGATGACGTGGCATTGTGAAAATGATAATATGGGACTTATAGGTGGAAGATATGCGTTAGAAGAAAGGAAAATTTGAACTTCAAAAATATGAAAATGCCGCATTTCAGATGACACGTCAACATTTTCCACATTCATATGGTTGTCCACATCAGCATTTACCACATGTCACTGTATGGTTGGTTGTCCAAAAATGAGGAGACATGGTAACTTCGCATATCGACATATCCGTATATCAGAGTTATGTTCATCATATAATTATAGAAAGCCTTCAATATTATAATATAAGAACACGAGAACAATAAGGTACAACCATATAAACTATTATCTATAGGCATATAGAATAATAGTTTAATAGATGGTTATAGTAAGAAACGATATGTTAATATTTCAATAGTCATTCAAAATTTGTGAGGAAATTTGTTAAGTGACCGATAAAGCTCACCATACGGTATATTGGTAAATCAAAGAAAATAAAGACTAGAAAACATTAGGTGCCCGTATACTGATATTTCAGGATATTGAGATTTCTTGGCAATGTAGAAGAATGAGTGGTTGTTTCGAGAATTTGAGGTTTTTCTTAAATAAAACCAAAACGGGGAAATATACAATCTTTTTGGGAACTTGGGATTATCACAATTTTTTTTAAATATACATTTAGGAAATCATGGGCTCTAAAGTCTGGGTATATCAATGTTTTTAAAATTTTTAAAGGTTTTACCATTTCTTTTGAAACTTTATGCAAACAAAAATTATTAAGAAAATAGTAAGGGAAATTTAAAATGTAAAAATAATTTACAAAAATTAAGGCATTCACATTATTTATTATATGTATTTATAATAATGCATAATTGTTTTTTATATAGCACAACATAACTAAAGTTAATCATAAAGCACTTTAAAATTTAAAATAAAAGAAAATATTGAAAAAGAAAAACTATAAAAGCACCTATTCAAATTAATAAATGTAAAATTAAATGACATGAAAAAGATAGTAGTTTAAAAATTTAATGTGGTGTTATCGCTACGATAAACATTTTTCAAAATTTTGCTTACACTTGAATTTTGGAGCTTACTTGTGATCTTAGGATCTATTGTTCCTTGATCATTCATATTTGTTTCACGATCGGTTGATGTTCCCTCAGATTTTAAGTGTCAAAGTCATTTGCTTATGCATGCTTATTTCTCGAAGAATCCACAAGTGCACATATTTCTATGCAAGCTTAGATAGACATTGTATAACTATTGAAGGTAAGGCTTACACAATCGCTAGTGATAGTGATTAGGCAATCCATAAGCACAATGTACTACACAACATGTGTCGAGAGTTAGTGTGCACTTTCCATTGACAATATTTCCCACTTCGATTGCAATTGTGCTTTATATTTTGGTGAGTTTTCTCATCTCTCACTCTAGTGCACCTTTTTTTCGCAAGTGTCACTTTCACATTCACAACTGTCATTTTTTGCTTGCTTTCATTTTAACAAATTTCGTTTTCATGTTATCTTCACCTAGGCATGTTTCACTTTCATTTTATCTAAGCCTTTGCAAGTGTTTTTCACACTTTTCTCTTACTTTCACAAGTGTCATATTTTGGCATGGGAAGTGTCGCACGTTATAAAAGTGGAGTGATGGTTCATTTCAAGAGGAAACTTTGGTATCAATGGATGTTATCTATCGTGTATACATGAACTAGACTCATTCCCAAAGTTTTATGCGTTGTCATACAAGTGTTGTCATTGTCGTCACAAAGTGTATTTGGAGTTTCACACTTGGAGGAGATTGTTGTTTTTTCATCGCATTAAGGGGATCATGTTGTTTCTGAATGATGAGTGTTCTATGTTGTGTTGTTGATGGTTCTTAGTGTGTGATCATGTTCAATTCCAACCTTGGTTTCACCTCTTCCTCTTTGATCCCACACTTTGTCAAATTTTGGAAGATTTCATGCCCAACCAACCTGAGCTCATTCTGCGCCCCTGTATTGTGCATTTCACAATTGTAAGCCTCAACATTGCATCCCTCCCTCATGGAACTATGTAATGCATAGTCATTGTCTCCAAGAACTATGCATTGTGTAGTCACAGTGCTCAATCCCGACCTCCTGACCTCTTGAACTATGCAATATTTCCCTAGGCATTTCCTTTCTGTGCATTACATAATCCTAGTCTGTAACCTATCTCCCTAGCTCCTTGAACTATGCAAATGCACAATCCAACTGCCTAGTCTCCCTCTAGAACTGTGCATTGTGCAACTACAGCAAGCAAGCCTTCCTCATTCTGACCCTAAACTCTGTACTTCTACTTCACAGGCCTCTAGAACTACACATTACACAGTTTCAAGTCTCAGTCCCTCACTCTTGGCCTATGGAACTGTGTATTGTGCAATCCCTGAGTATTCCTCCCTGTATACTACTGAGTTTCATCTCAATCAATAATTTTCATGATGCAAGTTAGACTAGGAGATTTTCAGACTAATGTCATCTTGTCATGAGTGGATTTCACTTACAAGTATTGCATCTTGATGTGACAAGATGATGCTTAGAGAAGAGGAGAAGGAAACTATGCTAGAATACACTTGGGAATCTATGAAGACAAGATGATCATGAACAAGAATATAAAGGGACGCTAGTTTACGATGAAAGACCAAAGATTAGGACCAGATGAAGACTCCATATCATTCAGCCCCTTGAAGGGTGAATATGAAGAACAAATTAGATCTTTCATGAAGATGAAGTATTGAACAAACCTCTCATAAAGGTAAGAGACAAAGAAAAAATAATAATAGCTTGGCATTTCCATCTCATGATGAATACCATGTCATCATTATCAAGTTTTGACTTATGCAAGCATCGTCACAGTGTCATGTGTGTCCATGTGTATTGCGACGTCATTTGTGGATGTAATGATGTAATATCAAAGGAAAGAAGAAAATGTAATATGTGGAAGTCCAAAGGTTATATATGGAATATCAAAAGTCGCATAGTCATATGTGGACAAAAGTCTTTAGGAAAATTTCAAACTTCATATAGAAGTCCAAAAGTCACATTAGAAGTCAAAGAGTCATGAGGGTAACTCAAGAGTCATAGTGACCTATGATTTTGTTTCTTATAGATGCATCAAAATTACATGTAACTGATCTTATTAAAAAACCATGAAAACATAAGCTTATAAACGAAGAGTAGAAACATAATCCTGCATGAGATCAAGACACAGAAGTTTGATTACGGAGTTCATCTAATTCGAACTACGTCTCTGGGCCTGGCTCAACAGCGGGGAGGCCTTCATTTATTAAGTGGCATGAAAAGAGAAGAAGTACAAGTAGATTTTACATAAACACCCTTATACCTCCAATATGGAATATAACTGACAAATGGAGAGCCCAGCTCTAGAAACAGAAAGCATCACTGAAATCATGGTGAAACATCATGCAGAAATGCCTGTTCGAATGCCCAATTATAATAATAGGGCTTCCTACACCTCTCAAAACCTTTACATACTTGAGGAAAGGTTACGGCCACCTTCCAGGAGTAGGTGCCACTACTATGCAATGCTATTCTAATAAATCCCACGTCTTCCCTCTCCTTATCCTATGTAGATAGTCCATATAAATTCTGGTTGGGAGATTCCTCCATGGACTAGGTAGTTAACAAAATGATAAACATAGAAGGCAGGTTGTTTCAATACACAGAGATTCTTAGTCACAGAATAGTGCGTAGGTACAACCCTATTAAACATAGTAAAAATACCAAAAAAAAAGTTCCACAGACTATTTCCTGCTTATCTTCTTAACTGCTCATTAATTCCCTAAACTGATGGCTTAAACACAGAGAATTGATGCTTAACTCCTTAAACTGATGACTTTAATGGACCCGACAGTGCTATGAACAGAGAACCATAATTCATTGGCACTGATACACCATATCACAAATCGCAAATCGGCGGAACCTACAGATCTTATGATGTATGCCCGTGGTGTTTGCAATATGCAATTACGGTATCGCATTCGTTATCCAGACTATCGGGGGCCGATTATGTACTTCCTTCCCTTTGTGATGTGTGGTTGTGATAATCTCATCATAACCCTGACCTTCAGGGGTTGATTCGTAAACAATTGATCCACCTTCGATCCATGTTATACGATATCACAATCACAACTTGGATCCTATCGAGGCTGATTCGTAAAAACTTTCCTTTTATGATTGTGATATGTGATTATCACATCGCAACTTTTCTTTCCTAGGGCCAATTTGAAACCATTGACCTCTGCATTTTGCACTAAGTGAAATGCAGGACCAGTGGTGGCCTACCATTTGGCACCTCCCCATTTGTTGGGAGCTCTGCCATGCCATCTTCTCCTGCCACCTGTCCAAGTCAAACATGAACTTTGACTTGCTCTAGCTTCTTCATATGAGCTCGGATTCGAGTGTTGTTCACATCATTGGAATTAGGATGATAGACACTTGGATCCAATGCTAAGTTTATCCAGATTCTCCTTCTTTGAGTTTTGAGCTTTTTTACCATGGCACTGGTACTTTTTAGAGATCCAACGTGATTAATCCTCCCCATTGAGAAGCTTTTGGTCCTTTAAAAGCATTAAAATAATCTACAGTTGCTTTGTAAATTGTATGCATCACAAGTTTCCTAACAAGTCCATCCTTCCTTCTCCTTCACCTTTGTCCTTTGAAGTCATAAGTGATGAGCCGACACCTGCATCCCCTGCAAACTTTTAGTACAATACTCTTGCAAATTACATGCTTAATTCTATGACCAATAACGGGCCAAGCATCCCATACTTGCCACAAGTTTATACCACATACTCTGTGGTGATGTTTACATAAAATTGAAACAATACCCCAACTATCAATACAAGGCTAAACATCGTGGTTGCTTCAACAAGTGATGGAAACATATCATCATTGCAACATATGATTTACAAAGATAAGGCCAAACATCATTGTTGCTACCACAAATGATGGAAAACACATCATCTCTTTTACAGTTTAACACGGAAAACATGATTTAAAAACAAGGCCATGACATTCTACCACACC
The DNA here is from genome assembly GCA_031772625.1 of Pinus tabuliformis. Taxonomy (NCBI): domain Eukaryota; kingdom Viridiplantae; phylum Streptophyta; class Pinopsida; order Pinales; family Pinaceae; genus Pinus; species Pinus tabuliformis. Next base: position 608,732,810 of record CM062817.1, read on the forward strand.
TAAAAAAACCATCTTTCACCTTCAAAGTGAATGGGTCATCTCCCTGTGGCACATTTGTTGGTCGAACAATTGTTTCACCTGGTTCATGCACAAATTCTTTCTCCTTGTGATGCTGCTATGGATGGAGCCTCCCACATGTGGCTCTTTGATGACCAACTCTGTCGCAATGACTACGATAAGTCTTCTTCCTCCAGATCTTCTTTACCTTCTTATTCTTTTCACACCTTAAAGAGGGTCTTTCATGCCTCATCCTCTTTCATGATGTCATTCTTCTCTAGTGCTCAGCAAACACATGGTTATGAAATCCACAAAAAATGAAAGTTTTTCTATGCCATGATTTTCGTCCATTATTAAAAATATGGTTGTAATCAAAATGAACATTAGAATACTGATACTTGCTATACCTTTCCTGTTGGTCTCTGGTACAATCATCGGAAAGAGGGCTTTCCTTAGCTCTTTTTGTACAATGCATACTGCCATAGGTTGATAGTGATGTATTGCCATCATCCTATTTCCTCGATGGGTTCAACAATGTCATGGAAGCTTCTGACACCTTTGACAATTGTCCTTTAGTGTACCCCAAACTTTCAAATCGAGGTGTTTTCTCAAACTCCAATGGATGAGTTATGCCTTGTCCATTAACACCAAGTCTTTCTCCTTTGTACCTCATCTTGGTAAGGAGTCTCATGCTTGTCCCTGTAATGGGTATCTCCACATTTCCAACAGAAATTATATTATGTGAAGATGAAACTGAAGATAAATCAACATCTTTTACCTCCATGGTCGATTTGGAAAGAATTGGTGAGGGCTTCTCATCATCTGTCGTTGATGGTTCGCTGGCTGTTTTAGTGCATTCCCCAATCTCCTTCCTGACATACCCAAGTCCTGTATGTCGGGGTAATTCCACTACTTTGATGGGGTTTATGATGCCCTAGCCATTAATGTCGAGGCCTTTCCCCTCATACCCCATTCTCTTTAACAATTTGGAGTCGATACCTGTGGTATGTTCTTCAAAAGTGGTGAAATCATTATCAGGAAAAATACACAGAGTCGAAGAATTGCTCTTTACCTCACGGGAGTTACGCTGTAGCTTTTCCAAAGCCTCATCCTTAGCTTGCAGCTGGCATAGCAACCTTTGTTTCTCCTCTTTCTCTTCCCGTAGTAGCCTCTTTAATTCAACATTCTCTTCTTGAAGCCTCCAGTTAATCTCCTCATTTGAGGGATGAGAAGACAAGGAAGGTGGTGAATAAGATGCATAAGCATTAGAAGATGTGGATGAAGCATCGCTTTCGGATCTTCCTTTCTCCTCCTCTCTTATTTTCTCATACGTGCCATACATGATGTCCACCATTCGGGACATCCTCAGGAAGGCTTCATGCATTTCTTTATCATCCTCCATGGTTGCACATTCGGTCATTCATGCACGCAATTTCCTATCAGCAAAAGACCGCTTCTCTTCCTAACGTGCTTCAACATCTCCCATGTCTTCTCTTTATAGTGCACATCCTTTGAAGCTTGTTTCTGGTTAGCGTACTCATGCAACTTACATCAACTAAGACCTTCTCTGATACCACTTGATCCAATATTTTCTTATTATAGACGCATCAGAATTACATGTAATTGAACTTATTAAAAAACCATGAAAACATGAGCTTATAAACGAAGAGTAGAAACATAATCATGCTTGAGATCAAGACACAGATATTTGATTACGGAGTTTGTCCAATTCAGACTATGGATCAGGGGCTGTCTCAACAGTGGGGAGGCCTTCATTTATTAAGTGGCATGAAAAGAGAAGAAGTACAAGTAGATTTTACATAAACACCCTTATATCTCCATCCTAGAAGATAGCTGAGAAATGGAGAGCCCATCTCTAGAAGCAGACAACATCACTAAAATCCTGGCGAGAAATTGTGTAGAAACACCTGCCCGAATGCCCAATTATGATAAAGGGGCTTCCTTCACATCTCGAAACCTTTAGATACTTTAGACAAGGATTTGCAATACTATTCTGAGAAATCCCGCAGTTTCCCTCTCCTTATACTGTGCAGATAATCCATATATATTATGGTTGACAAATTCCTTCATGAACCGAGAAATTAACAAAATGATCGACATAGAATGAAGGTTGTTTCAATCCATCCATGTTAAACATAGTAAATATACCAAAAAACAGTTCCATGGACTGTTTCCTGCTTATCTTCTTAACCGCCCATTAATTCCATAAACTGATGCTTAGACATAGAGAATCGACACTTAACTCCTTAAACTGGTGGCTTTAACTAACCTGGAAGTGCTTTGAATGAAGAACCATAATTCATTGGCATCGATACACCATATCCCAAATCGAGAATCAACGGAACCTACAAATCTTAGGTGTGTGCGATATGCGATTGTGATATCACAATCACAATCCTAACCATCAGGGGTCGATTCTGTATTGCCTTCACTTTGCAATGTGCGATTGCAATCATCGCATCACAACCCTGACTTCCTGGGGATAATCCATAAACACATGATCCACCTCTGATCTGCGATATGCGATATCGCAATCGTAACTTGGATCCTATTGGGGCTGATTCATAAACACTTGCCTTTTGTGATTGCGATATGAAATTATCGCATCACAAATTTTCTTTCCAAGGGCCGATTTGAAACCACTAACATCTGCCTTCTATGATAAGTGAAATGCGGGACTAATTGTGGCCTGTCATTTAGTGCTTCCCCATTCGCTTGGAGTTCTTCCATGTCATCTTCTCTTGCCACCTTTCCAACTCAAACATGAACTTTGACTTGCTCTAAATTCTTCATATGAGCTCAGATTCGATTGTCATTCACATCATTGGAATCAGGATTATGGACACTTTGATATGATGCTAAGTTTATCCAGATTCTGCAACTTTGAGTTTTGAGCCTTTTTAACATGCCACTGGTACTTTTTAGAGATCCACCTGGATCACATAGGGGATATGAAAGGCCATTCCGAGCAAGGTGAAATGTATCACATGGCTTGTTTTAAAAAATAAAATCCTAACCCGAGAAAACCTTTAGAAGAGAGGTTTCTCAGGTCCTAATTTTTGTATGCTTTGCAAGACCCGTGAAGAATTGATGGAACATCATTTTGTCTACTACATGATTACACGAGAAATATGGCTTTAAGTATTACAAGTTTTAGGCTTTAAAGAGAACACATATTATATCTCCTTTGAGGATGCTCTTCGTAGTTGGAAAAATAAGTTCAAAAAAAAAATCTCCCTTCCAATCTTTGTGCCTTGGAGAATGTGGTTATTAAGAAATAGGGTTATCTTAAAAAACTCAGGTATTAATATAATTATTCAAACCTATAGGATTGTGGCACATTTCAAGGAATATAATCTGAAGCTAAAAGGAGAAGATCAAAGAAGGATTAATCTCCCTAGATTATCTCAATGCCACCTAGTGGGTTTCTTTGATGGTGTTTCACAAGGGGATAGATGTGGAGGTGACAAAATAATTAAAATGATAGGAACCAAGTCTTTTTAGTTTAGAATTGGTATAGAGAAAGGAACAAATACAAAATCATAATTGATTTATTGTTGACCTCTTTTTTATCTTGCAAAATTGAAAAACATAAGATGTTTACAATTTTTTGGAGATTCCAAATGTCTAATAGATTGGTTGATAGTAAAGTACACTTGGAGGTCTTAAACTTAGCTTCTTAGAAAGTCAGAACTTTGGAGTTGAGGATTTTTTCCCAGGAAATCAATGTTCAACACATTCATAAGGAACTAAACACAAAAACAGACATCTTATCAAAAAGAGCATTATCTTTAGATATAGGATACTTATTTTATGAATAATATGTTGGACATGTTCTTCAAAGTGCACATTTTGTGGTTTTATACTGATATGAGTACTCAACTATTTTCAGCAAAATCTATGTCTTGGATTAGATTCTCTCAATTATGGGAATACCTTACTTCGTTGCTTTGAATCACTCAAGTTATGGAAGTTATTTTTGTATTTTTCATCCCTTTAATGTTACTTCCTATTATGAGGCTTTCTATATGGACAATTTCCTACTAGTTACAACCCTCATTTTCAGACATATCTATTTTTAACATTCCTTGAAATTGTTGTCTTATGTTTTTGACAATTTTTTGTAATGAATTTACTTCACAATAAAAAATATATGTACGCTTTTTTATTCCCAGTAAATAACAAAGAAGCATTAAAAAAAGATTGGAGTTTTTTTCATTAAAGGCATTTGAAAAAAGTCTGAATACAAAAAATTCCTTGCTATCTAAGATCAAATAGGAGACCATTGAGTTGAATAGATGTGTGAGGGAAACAAGAAAGAGAACTCAAAAGAAAAGAACTCAATTATAGTGACATTAATTTATTAATCTTAAAATAACAAGAAGATATGTGCATAGTCCATTTTTCTTACTTATGAAGATATGCATATGATTTTTTTTCCTTTTAACAAAAATGTGTTGAGTTACTATTAAGAAGAATGATCATAATTCAATAGCTATAAACATCCATAAATAGTTGAAGTTAAGAATTATTCTCATACTTTTAACATTTTAATTTTCACATCAAAATTTATTTCAACAAACAAATTTCTTATAATTAAACAATTTCTTATAATTTTACCATTAACAAGGAGCCATGTTGGTCTAACCTATAAAGAATAACTTCCTAAGCAATAGTATTTGTAAAATATCTTTTTAACTCTATTATATAGCTCGAAAGTAGCTGCTTTTTCTTTCGAGAACAAATTTAAATTTTAGCAAACCGATAAACAAAGTGCATTTCACCAATATGTATGAACATATACACAATTTATTTTCTAAAGTATTATCCATATATATATAAATCTGAAGCGATTTCAATCATACACTAACTTCTTAACATGATTTGATATTTCTAATCACAAACGGCCTAATCTGAGAAGATTTAGAAAACTCCATTCTTAAAATGATAACGTTGGGCATATATATGATAGGTATACCTTGAAAAGGAGTTCAGTTTCTCATGCGTTTTTTTCAAAGGGAATAAATTTTTTGTTTTCCTACTCGAAGGGAAATGCCAAAAGCGAAGACCTCCATTAAACATTAAAGCTTCAGTTTTAACATTTTCCATACTCAATTTCAAAAACCAATAATAAAACTAATAAATAAAATTTATTAAAAAAAACAATAACAAAACTGCCAAACAAAATATAGAAAGACTGTAACCGATCATACCTACAACCTTGAATGACCACTTTCTGTCTACACAATGTGTTTTCTGTGAATATCTTCAAAAACCGCACTAGAAAAGCCATTTTAACCGCTCATTCAGTGACTTTGTAGATGGTGCATGTGCATATGTAGTAGCAATTATTAGGTTGAAGGAAAGGATTTCCGATCGATAGGTTCAAAAAAAGTAGTAGCCAATATGATAACTCAATTAATTGCAATTAACTTTTTAAATAAATCAAATTTCTAGTTTGTAATTCATTAATTGTAATCCACCATTTAAATGAAATCAATTTTTCAATTAACAACGTTACATCATCACAATATTCCAATTAATAAACAAACACAAAAATATTCCCATAATCAAAAAATTGAACCATACATTTAATTTTTCAATTCTCAATGTTACATAATCATAAATGTTCAACGCAGTAGCATAATATTCCAATAATCTTCGCCATACATTTCAGCTTTGTCGTTGGAAGAGTTTAACCTCTACGAAGGCGGCGTTACTGTACTGCGTGTTCATCAAAGGATTTCTTGCCGATCAGGAAATCATCTTTTGCTCTCGCTCCAAATGTGAAAGCAGAAGATAAACGGAAGGCATTAGCATGAAACCTTAATTAAGAAGCAAACCAACAAATATATGGATAATAATAACGAAAACATCCATCATAAGGACTTCAATGACATGTATATCAAGATCCAAATAGAAAGAAAAACATGCCCACAATAAATTGAAAAAAAAATAAATTTTTTGGTTAGGAAAAAAAAATGATGAGGGTTATTAAGAATACAAGAAAGATTTAGTTAAGTGGCCACTAAGGATGAAATTTTACTAGATAATTGTGCCCTGTGCTAGGGATGTAGTCGTGATTCCTCAAACCTAGAAAATCACAACTAACTTCACAAACAAACAAAAATAAGAAACAAATTTGCTGTGTAAGCTATCCAAAAAAGAGATTTTGCAATATGAGCTATCCAAGAAGATAGCGAGCCATCAGCAAATTGAACTGAGCGTGTCATTGGCGGAGGAAGTATGTCAACCAACAAAACTGAATTAATTTCGGATAATGTTTTATTAGCATGCAAGTCTGGCTTGGCTTATGGCAATTCCCCAAGCTCACACCAGTTGGGGCGCTGATACAAAGCGCAATTGGCTGGTTGGTGCGACCCTTTGGAGTCTTCCCATTTTATTCTCGGCTGCAACAATGTAAGTAACTTTTTAATGTTGCAGATGAGAATAGGTTGGGAGAGTCCCAACGGTGGCAGCAGCCAGCCGACTACGCCTTGTATCACGCCCCAATCGATGTGACCTTCAGGAACTGCCATAGGCCAAGGCAGAGTTGGAGGTTAATAAAATGTTAATAAAAAAATTAATTCTGTTTCGTCCCTGGACGTACTTACTCCACCAATGGCATGCTCTGTTCAATACGCCACTGGTTCTCTCCTTAGATAGCTCGCTCTGCTAATCTTTCTCCAACTCCTCCGTCACATTTCTTTTCTACAAAGAAAGGCATTTCTCCCTTCTATTTTTTTCCTGTATTCATCTTTCTTGTTTGGATCTTGATATGCAAGCCATCCCTCACGGGTTAAAAGCGATCGAAGTCCTTAGGATGCCATCGTTTTTTCCAGATGATATTCTCATCCATGCGCTGGTTGGTTTGATTGTCGATTAAAGTTTGATGCTGATGTGTCAAGTTGATGTTGTGCTTTCACTTTCAGTAGAAAAGCAAAAGTTAAATTCATTGAACCCTTAGAGATGAATTCTTGGTCTTCATCTTATTGCGGGTCCAGGATCACATGCCGTTGGTCTGCATGTGAACAACAGCATTTTCCTTTATGAAAGATCCTCTTCTTTTCATGTACATGATCAGCAATCCATCACTACTCAGAGTTCAACTCACTATTTATTTCATATTTATATTAATTATTATTTTTTTCTTCAGCGTAGTCACATTATCATACTGGAATTAATATTTACTTGTAGTATTCATGTTATTATTGACCCATTAATACGCAAAGACTTTATATATACGACAAACATAAAGCCCTAGCATTAATGGTTCATAAATACTTGTTGCCCTACGATACTGGTTTGCGTGTGAATGTGAATGAAGCGCCCAATGAAGGTCTTGCTTTTTATGTAGAAAACCAAAAGTTAACGTCCACTCTTAAAAAACACATGGGACGCTGAATTCGCTTTTAGGGTATACTGGACATATATGGCCAACACGATCATTTAAAAATTGTGGTGGGCTAGATCTGTTCCGATTTAGCCATATATTATATTAAAAATGTCAAATTATTATTAAAGTAAAAAGGTGAAAAAACAAATATAATATTGAATTAATCCAAATTCAAACCACTGTTTATAAGAAAAGCGAGGCGTGGAGGTATTTTATTATTCAAATTCATATAAAAGCAAATATTAATATACAACTGAAATGGGTCTAAAATGTGGGTCTAATATCTGAAATATTTAGACAATGCGTGCAATATCTTGAAAAAGGCCCTTTTTTTTCATTTCTGTATACCATTAAAATTAGTTTAATTTTTTTTTATATTACTAAAATAATTAGTTTAAATTATTTTTCTTATATCACTAATATAATTAATTAGTAAATGTAGTTTATGTATATGGTTGAAGTTATTTTTATAACATTAATATATAAAAATTGGAAACTGATATTGAATCACATTTACTAATGGAATTTTGTTAGTTGATAGTTGATAGTCCATGTGTTTCTTTGGGGCATATTCATATACCATGGTTGACTATGGGTCATGTTGATTGAATATTGCTAAAAATTATTGATGAGGATTTGACTAGGGTTGTTGAGGGTTGTTGATGGTTTATGATGGTTTACCATGGTTGAACACGGTTGATGTTACATTAAGGTTATAATGATGTATATATTAATGTTTGAAGAGGGTTGACAATTGACCACAGTCTATGAGATTGACCATGGTTGACTAGGTTAACTTTGGTTGATAGAGGTAGGTCTTAGTTGACTAATGTTGACCATGGTTGACATTAATTGAACATGATTGCCATAGTTGACCAAGTACTAGGAGGATAGATTATCGTTGACCTTGGTTAAGCATGGTTGGTTATGTTTGACATTGGTTCACCATCATTGACCTTAATTGACCATGGCCAACCATGGTTGACAATGATTATCATGGTTGACTAGGGATGAAGAGGATAGATTATGGTGGGCTAAGCACAACCATGGATGCCCATGTTGGCCATGGTTTCTCGTCACTGGCCATGGATAGGTACAATTTGACAACTTACTAAGGATGGCCACATAACAGCATGGTCACCATGATTGACCATTGTTTAACTATTTTGACTATGGTTGAACATGGTCAGTTATGGTTGAACTTGGTGACGATGTTTGACCATTATGACCATGGTTGAGCATGGTTGAGCTTGTTTGGCTATGGTTGAACTTGTTTGGAAGATATTAAGTATGATGAACTATTGGTGGAGATGGTTAATTATTTTAGCCATGTTGACCACGACCAAACATTGTTTAACCAAATTCATTGTGGTTGACTAATCACATATGGTTATTTATGGTTGATAGTGGATGAAAATGTTGATCATGTTTAATCAAATTTAATCATGACTGACCAACTAAAGTATTTTTGATCATAGTGACCATGGTTGACTATAGTTGTGCTAGTTTGATAATGGTTGATTATCACTGAACTTGTTGACTATGTTTGAACTTGTTGCTCATGTTTGACCATGGCTATGTTTATTTGACCATGGTTGACAATGGTCACCTATGGCTTACTATGGATTAACGTCATTGTTAATGTTTAACTGTATATGACTATGGTTAACATTGTTAATTATGGTTCATCATCCTTTACCATGGTTGATCATGTAGACCACTGCTTATGTTGCTTATGTTGTCCATTGGTAAGCTTGTTTGACCAATTTCATCATGATTTACCTTGTTGTCTGTGGTTGATTATGGTCGACCATGTATAAACATGTTGGCCAAGTTTGGCCTTGGTAAACCATGGATGAAAATGGTTGACCATAGTTAACCAAGATGACTATAATTGACTAGCAATGATATTGAGTTTTTCATGTGGTAGTGCATGTTGTCGATATCCATCATAATGCAATGTTGATTTTTGTTTGTCATGTTGTGATATTGGTTTTTCTTTGTTACATTATGACATCGGTTATTTTTTTTCATAATGTGAATTCAATTATTGTAAATCACATGCGATGTCTATTTTTCCATCACATTTCAATCTCATTTTTTGTTCATCACATTTGATAATGATTTTTCTTCATCATATTGTGATGTTGATTTTAGTTTATCACATGCATTGGTGACAATTTTTGTTTGACACATTGTGATGTTGATATTTGTTCATCGTATTTTGACATTAATATTTGTTTATCAGATTGTAATGTTGACTTTTTTGTATCACATTATGTCATCAATACTTGTTAATCACATTGCAAGTCATCTTTTGTTCATCACATTGTGACATTGATTAATATCCTTCACATTATGATGTTGATTTTAGTTCATCAAATTACAATGTTGACTTTTGTTTGTTATCTTTTATCATCACATCACGATGCCATTGTTTTGTCAAATTGTGACATTGTTTGTTGTTCATCACATAACGACATTGTTTGTTGTTTATTACATTGCAAGGTTATTTGTTGTTTATCACATTACAACTTTGTTTTCTCTTTATGACATTAAGAATAATATTGAAATCATATTTTGGACAATATAAAATTGAAGTGATATTACAGTTATATTACTAAGTTATAATATAATGATTAGTGTTAAAAAAATATTAATGTTATAAGTTATATTAGAAACTAAATATTAACAAGTTGAAATAGTAAAAAATTATATTTAATAGTGTGTATTAAATATATCATATAAAGTTATACACTTCAATGATTATAGTAACATCTATGTACATGCTAATTATAGGCATGTGCAGGGAAAATTTTAGGGGCTAATATTTTCCCATGGACTAATTTTCTATACTTTTTCCAAAAAAAAGATTCGCTAATTTCCATTTTTTTGTAAAAATGATTCGCCCAAATTTTATAGAATGAAATTATTTTACCCTAAAAATCACCAAAAAATTATATATAGACTATATAAAAATATTATAAATTTGAATATTTTTACAAAAATATCTCCAAACATTTTATAGATTTCATATTATGGACTAGTGGGATTCGCCAAGGTTTCTAGATTTTAAGATAAATTTCCATCCTTAAAATTTTCCCTAGTTTATAGTTGACTATGGGCATACTAGGCATGATGCATATGGTTGACCATTGTCATGTTGAACAGAAACATGATGCCTATGTTGACTATGGTTGACATTATTTCCTACAAATGTCTATGGACATGTTGAACATGTTGCCTATGGGTATGTTGGGAATGTTACCTATGGTTTATTATGGGTAAGTTAGACATCATGTTTGTAATTAACTATGGTTTAACATGATCCCTACATTGGCCATGGTTGACCATGTTAACCATAGTAAATAACACTCAATGAAGTTGACTATGGTTGTGTATGGTTGACTTTAGAATGTGAGTGTTTACCTTGTTTCCTATGGTGAATTTGGATCACCGTGGAACCTATGCCGACAATGGTTGACACCATGGTCGACACATGTTAATGTACAACTAATATGTCATAAATGTGTTAATGTGTAAATTAATGTATTTCTAATGTCTTATTAATGTGCTAATGTGTTTTTAATATAAATTAATTTGTAGATTAATGCATTATTAATTTCCATTGTTATTTGTTTTTCCACATTTTAATATCTTGTTTCATTAAATGATGTATGATTATGCATCAAAACATTGCCTTTTACTCTTGTTCTTGTTCTGGATTGAAAATTATTTTCTTTACTTAGTGCTATCTACCTCATAACCTTTTTACGATATATATTTATATAAAAATTGATTCATATGTTTTTACATTTTCCTAATATTTGAATAACTTCAATGGTCTTAAAATGCTTCTATTTCACAAAAGACTAAAAATAAAATAAAAAATTGAAAATAATCCTAAGAAAAAGTTGATTACTCAAATAAAAAAAATCTAATATTATAGAAATAAAATTGAACATTAATAAGTCCTATTCATTATAATTTCCCTTGAAACTAAACAAATGTTTTACTTCATCCTATAATAATGTACATTTTATATCTTAATCGTTAAACACATATTTATTTCTTCACTATATAACAACACCTTTTCTAAATTTTCATTAATAATTATAAAACACATTATTAACATACAATTTTTTTTAATAATAACTAAATTATATATTAAAATTATAAATTATATATATATATCTATATATATATATATATATATATATATATATATATATATATATATATTACATTAAAATTCCTAATATACCATCGGTGGAAATTAAATGTTAATATTTTTTATTAAATTATACAACACTTTCCAAACATAATAAAATTTAGTAATATAATAAATGATTATAATAAAGTAAAATTACATTAAAATTCATAATACCACCAATGCAAATTAAATGTTAATATTTTTTATTAAATTATGCAACACTTCCCAACATAATAAAATTTAATAATATAATAAATAATTATAATAAAACATTATTTTTAAAAATAAATGAACCAAAATTTCAATTATGGTCATTTTTATTGTTAAAATTTCTTTATCACTTTCATTGACAGAGTATTGTATTTAACACGCAGATTATCCTCAAATTCCATCCTTACTCACCCTACATAATCTTTGGTCACAGTATCATAATCTTTATAATCATTCAATTTAGGGGAAAGTTTGACAGGTCATAGGTTGCAAAATATGAAAAACATCGAGCTAGCTTGCATAAAATCTCGGGGAAAAGTGACTTTGATATATTATATAGAGTGAATGTTCGTTTGGGAAAAGTAAATCTACGGTATGAATTTATGGTTACAATAGAGGTTTTTATTTAAATTATAGGCTTGAGAATATTTTGAAATCCAAGTGATAATCGGAATACTTGTTATCAAAATGCTTTGACTTCTAATTGTTTGACTTTTATTGGATTAAATGTTTGAATTTATGTAAAACTACGGAAATCCAGAAATATTCCACAATGCAATTCAGATAAAAATTTCTCAACACATTTCTCTTTAAAAGTCAACGTATTGTCCAGAAGAATCCATCAAAACCGTGCATACTAAAATTTAGTAATCAATTTAATCTATAATTTCTATGATTTAATTCATTTTGACAACTATAAAGAAAGCATATAATAGGGTAGAATTGCGATTACATTAATGAATCAATTATGGAGTGGGAAAATAATGTTAAAATTCAGTAATAAATATAATGTATAATTGTTATGATTTAAGTCACTTTGACAACGAGACAAGGAATTACTTTCTCGTCATTGTGTGAAGTAGGTAATCTTGTGTTGAGATAAGGGTTTAATGGCTAGGTTTTGTTCCTGTGTAAGGAGATTTTGTTAAAAATGTAAATATAGTACTAATTTAAGGTGGAAATAGTAAAATAAAATTAATTTATATTGATTACGACAAAATATATATCATTGTCTCAATCTAAGAGTAAGAGCAGGGTAAATAGAGGAGATATGTAATGAGATTGGATCTAAGATTAAGATATCTTTAAAAATCATAGAACTAGTTCATATGATTTGTAAACTTTTCAAACAAATATGCAACAAAATAATTTGAATAGGTAGTTATTAAAACAACCCTAATATATACTTAAATCCAATAATGAATGAATTCAATAATAAGTTTGTTATTGTGCTAAAAAGAAGTTTATTAAACATAATAGCACTTAAAACAAAACAAGATTGCAATTTATTGATAAATAGTTACCATTAAATTGCCAGCGAGTTTCATTGAATCCATTAATTAATTTTCAGCTTAATTCTTTCAACACTACAAAGATAGCTTCATGAAAACTAATTAGCATAAATAGGTGAAACACCGAGGACCAATTTCACCATAAAATATTATGTTAATATGCACATAAGCACAAGAAAATAAAACTAGATGGCATGAGCATTTAAAGGTGATTCTCATGATAGCACTAGAAGCCATCGTTCTGCAACTTTAAATGAATGCAATTTTCTATGCTGGAATAAAAGGTAGATGTACTGATCATGGAGGATAATAAAAAAATATGATCACTTGATCACCTATTCCATTGAATACAGTCCTAAACCCCTACATCCAGCCTTTTGGTTACATGTAACTCATTTGGTGTTTCACTGGCAAATTTTACTTAGAAAAACAAACATGAACATGTAAATAACTAGTCAAGATTTCTATGAATTTGGTCCGAATCAAGAATAGGAAGTTGGGTTGTACGTATCCTTGGCATTATTGTCATTAGGTGCTATGAATATGTTGCCTTTGTTGTTATTTATTGGATTAGGGATCCCATTGAGTACATACATTGCCAACTATGTGTATTGGGCCTGAAATTGGCTTAACCTAACAAATGTGCTTCCTCAAGGGTGGTGCACTTCTTAGAGGGTGGTGCTCTTGAGTAGATTATGAGTTTGTCATTCTCTTGACCAATAGCTAAGCACTATGCCTCTCGATTTTAACTCACCCCCTAGATTTTCTCCCACGATTGAAGTAAGTTGCACCTCTCAATTTACTTTAGTGACTAAAGAAAGCTATCAATTGGATGGATGAATGGAGGAATGAATCAATTAGATTTTAGAATTTGTCGATCATATTTTCTAAGTTTCAAGTTGTATTCTCAACCCTCGATATATGAAGATAATTAAGAACATACACTTCTTAATCAATATCACCTATATGCCTATTTATTTATTAATTAAAAAAAATTGTTGAATGCTTGTTCCAATATAAGAACACCTCTCGTGAATTAATCAATATTTAATTTATAATTTTCATATAGATGTAAAATCAATCCATATTGTAATAATATTTATAAATATCTAAATGGATAATTTTGTGAGTAGAGTTCTTTAGAGATTTATCTTCCAGATCCATCACATAAATCTTTTAGATTTCCATCGCATTTAAAACCAATTAATGTGTCTAACACCCTCCTCCCACATCTACCCAAGCAACTGACCAGTCGGGGTAAACATGCGATGAGAGGCCACTATAATATGATTTGACCTCCTAAGTCACGTTAAGGAAGTGGAACCAATGGAAACACATCATATAAACATTCAACATCAGCTTCAGGATCCTCGGGAACCAATCCAACACTTTAGACAACCTGCCCTTGGGTCCCGCTCAGCTTTTGGACAAGTTAAGCCTCAATCGCTCTCATGCTATAGGCATGACAGCATCCAGAAACCCAAATTCGCTCTCACAGGCTTTCCTACCAGCATCTAGAGACTCATTTGGTCAATGCTATGCCAGTGTCCTCGGGATTTGAGCCACATTTTCAAGCCCAAATCCGAGGTTACTGCCTAGAATTGAACCACCTCTTCATAATAATAAAATAACATAAAATGACAGTACTAAAGAAAATACTTGTTTAAGACTTTGATTGGACCCCTACTAGCCATGACAGGCATCTCGTCAAACATATCACAAATATGTAATCTACAGGTGTAAAGAACAACTTTGAGCATAGAGGTCTCATACTTAGCTGAGAATTGCTAAGAACCATTGATGCCTCAACACATCAACTACCATTCCATCCATTAAGTCATAGATACATTGATCATTCAATTACAAGTAAAAACACAAGGAAAGCCATACATAACTATTGTCATAAGACACATACATAACGATCATAAGAACAATAGAAATACTCATGAAAGTACAACCACATATACCACATATCATCCATCAAAATGCTCATAGAAATACAATGAGAAATAAAATTTCATTAATGATTCAATATCCAAACACGGGATGGGACATCCATGGTCTACCCAACCATAGAATAGCTGAGCCAAATCTCTCTTCATCCATTCACCCATGTTCCATATTCCACCCATGAATGTGGGATCTCATAGAACACATCAATGAAAACTCATCCAGGGCTTGCAGAGGCCATACACCTCAACCCAACAAATAGTCATTCCACCTCACGGTCATACATAACAAAACCATCACTAGATCTGTTTCTATCCCATCCATCTAGGGCTTCAGTACGTTTGTTCCAGCCAAGCCTCCAGAACTAGTAACTCAACCCACAACTGCCACTAGGCTCCAAAGTGTTTGTCCAACCAGGACTCTAGGACTAGTAACTCAACCCACCAAGGGCTCTAGAGTGTTTGTCCAACCAAGGCTATGGGACTAGTAACTCAACCCAAGTTGTTAGAGGGCTACAGAGCATTTGTCCAACCAAGCATCCAAGAACTAGTAACTCAACCCAAGTTAAGGAAACATGAGAACCAACAAAAACAAAACAAGGAAATAAACCCACAAACTCCATGGCTATCCAGGAAATGGAAAGGTTAGGCAATCCACTGTCAATCTAGATAATCCTCCATGCTAATGACAGATCATGACCAAGAATACACATGCATATGCCATGGATGCCAAAACTAGTGAAGGAAACATACATGCAACTTGGTACCTACAAGGAAATATGATGTAGTTGCTGATCCCAATGCCTTGTTGTGATTTCCTGCTCTTCCTTTCCCTACTTGCTCCAAAAATCCAAGTATACCATGCCCACCAAGACTGCTCCAAGGAAACTCTAAGTCTCTAAGAGTATGAGAGAGAGAGAATAATGAGAGAGCTCCAACTATGAACTAACAAAAGGTTATCAACCAATCCCCAAAAGCCTTTTTATGAATGAGGCCTCTATTTTATTCATTTTTCTATTATTTTACTTAATTTTCCTCCTCACCTGCAACTTGTGACCTTTCACCTACATTTTCTCCTAATTGCCATTATTTTCATAAATAAATGTCCCAAAAATGCTATTTCTCCTTTTGAAAGCCTTAGTCATTGCCTTTTCCAATTTCCTTAGCCATAAACAATCACAAGTGATCCCCATCACTAGGATTTTTTCCAACATTCAACTTGGAATAAGTGTCCCATCATTCGTGGTTATTATTTTGCCTTTATTAACTTTCAGAACCCTCCCCATTGGGGGAACACTGTCCTCAGTGTTCAAAAACACCTATAACCACAAAATTGCTATAGAAAAACATACTTCCAATGGAGGTTTATAACTCAAGTCATTGCAGTATTTACAATGACGATCTGCTAAAACACGACAAACATACTGTTTACTGGAGGCTTATAACACAAGTCATTATAGCATTTACAATAATAACCACATACACACACATACACATTTTCTTCGACCAGCAAATAATCATATTGCCTATGGATATTTATAAATCTAGCTTGATACAATATTTACAATAGTACACACATATACACATATGCACATTTTCTCAACTAGCAAATAAAATGATACGATGTCTGCATCTGAAACAAGGGAATCCAGAGGCTCACACATCCACCCTCAAAGTAATATGAGGATTCACCTCCCTCCTAAGAAGTCTAGAATTCACTGCAAAGTCAAATCTGCATCTAATGTCCAGTGATATAATCTCACGCCACTTGCCCTCTCAGTGAATAGTTATTGGCTCATTGTTGCAGGGCGCACTTCCAATGTGCATCTAATTCCATCTGGCAATGCTAATGACCAAAAAAATCCATCCATGACCTTCCCTTCTCTGCTATACAGTCCCTCAGGCAATTCAACCATCCTATTCTATGCAATCACTAACCTTCCAATTTCTGCTAGCACCCTGTTATGAAACCAGCTAAAGAAAAGATAGAAAAGATAGATCAATGCCTTAGAATTTGGCCTCTTCGAGGGGGCAACCTCCTTTACATTACATAAATGAACAATTCTTGGATGATTCAAATGAAAAACCTCCTTTCTATATATACAAGTCTAAGGAGTCACAATATAACCCACCTGACCTAACAATAATAATATAAAGCCACAAAACTAACAATAGAGGTATTCTATGGGGCACAGTAATAACAATATGGGGATAATAGGGGCACAACAATATTAATAAGGGATGTAGCTACAATAGTAATGGGGTAATCACTAGTATTATAGGGATCCAACATGCCCCTCTCCTTCAAAAAAGTGTTGTTCTTAACACTTGGGTAGTTATGGATGCTTCTGTATAAAATTCTCATCCTCCCATGTGGAATCTTCAATGGATAAGTTCTTCCACTTGATAAGATACTCCAAAATTGATCGATTTCGTAGCTGTTGAGTTCTTGTTTCTGTGACTGCTTCCGGTTCCAATATAATTTTTCCTTCCTCATCAAGTTCTGGAAATATTGTTTGAACGGGGAGCTTGTTGCCTATAACCTTCTTTAAACATGAAACATGGAAAACTGGGTGCAATCGAGAAGTTGTAGGAAGCTCCAATTTGTATGCCATAGTACTAATCTTTTGCAACACCTTGTACAGACCATAAAACTTTGGTGATAATTTATTATCCTTCTTAGCTTGCTTGAGGGACATTTGCTTATATGGTTGTAGCCGTAGGAATACCCAATCACCTACATCAAAACTTCTTTCACTGCGATGTTGATCTGCCTGTTGTTTCATTCTATTATGTGCCAACACGAGGTTATCCTTTAAGAGTTGGAGGACTTGTTTTTGATGTTCGATGTGATGTTCCACTGCTTGAACCTTAAAATTTTCTCTTAAATATGATGTGATGGATGGTGGCTGATATCCATAGAGTGCCATAAATGGGGTCATTTCTGTTGTTGTATGGAAGGAAGTGTTATACCACTATTCAGCCAGAGGCAACCATTTGACCCATTGTGTCTATTATCAGATACAAAGCAATGAAGATATCCTTCTAAACATTTGTTTACTATCTCAATTTGCCCATCAGATTGAGGATGATAAGATGAGCTATGAGCTAACTGAGTACCAAGACAAGAAAATAATTTTGTCCAAAAATTTCCAGTGAAAATGGGATCTCTGTCACTTACAATAATCTTTGGGTTTCCATGTACCTTTTGAATTGTTTCCATAAATGCAGTAGAAACTGTACTGACTTTAAATGGATGTGATAATGCACAAAAGTGTGCATACTTGGTAAGTCTGTCAACTACCACCATGATGACACTCTTTCCCTCAGACTTGGGTAAACCTGTGATAAAATCCATTGAAACCTCCTCCCAACGTTGGCTTAGAATGGATAAAGGTTGTAATCGACACGGTGTCTTAATTGTTTCAACTTTATTTTGTTGGAAAACAAAACATTCCGCCACAAAGTTTTTAATATATGATTTAAGGCCATCCCAAAAAAATTCCCTCTTAACCCTGTGGTAAGTTTTTAAAAATCCTGAGTGCCCTCCTAAGGGAGAAGTGTGAAATTCCATAAGAATCTTTTGTTTTAGTTGGGAATTCTTACAGAGGTATAAGTGATCTTTGTACCATAAAGAATCATTTTTCCAGCTAAATGTATCAAACGTACTGGAATCTTGTTGTAACTTTCAAATAAGTGCCCACACTTCTTCGTCATTCTTCCATTCCTCCCTTTCTTTGTTTATCCAATCTGGTTGGATGATAGAAATGGCGCACAACAATGCTTCGACATCCTCATCCTTTCTTGAGAGTGCATATGCCACCACATTTTGCTTCCCTTTTATGTAGATGATTTCAAAGTCATAACCCAACATCTTTGTGACCCACTTTTGTTGCTCTTGAGAGGATAATCTTTGTTCTAAAAAGTATTTAAGGCTATCATGATCCGTTTTTACCTTGAAGTGTCTCCCATTAGGTAGGGTCGCCATTTCTTAAGTGCATGGAGTATTGCCAACGTTTCCTTCTCATAAATAGCTTTGTGTAAAAACTTTCCCTTGATTGGACGACTTTCAAAATCAATGGGTCTTTCATATTTCATTATAACAGCATCAATTCCATTTCCTGAAGCATCACATTCCACAATAAAGGTTTTTGTGAAGTCTAGTGTAGCTAAGACCGATGCTTGGCACATTGCCTCTTTAAGATGTTCGAAGGCCTTTGTTGCTTCTGGAATCCATGAAAATGCATCTTTCTTCAATAATGTTGTTAGAGGTGCTGTTGTTCTCCCATAATTCTTAACAAACTTGCGATAATACCCTATCAACCTGAGAAGTCCTCATAGATGCTTTATGGATGTGGGGATTTTCCATTCCTTGATGGCTTTAATTTTGCTAGGGTCTACCTTAACTCCTCCATGAGATACAATATGACCCAGATATTCCACCTCTTGTACTCCAAAGAAACATTTGGATCTTTTTGCATATAATTGTTTCTCCTCCAATAGTTGTAGCACCCTGTCAACATGTTCAACATGATCCTTCCAAGACTTGCTATAGATTAGTATATCATCAAAAAGAACTAACACAAATTTTCTAAGGAATGGTTTGAAAATGGAATTCATCAAACCTTGAAATGTCAAAGGTGCATTGGTAAGGCCAAAAGGCATGACCAAAAATTCATAATGACCCTCATGAGTTCTAAATGTTGTTTTCAGAATGTCTTCAGTCTTCATTCTGATTTGATGATATCCTGAACGAAGATCCAACTTGGTGAGGTAAATTGATCCATGCAATTCATCCAGTAATTCATCAATGATAGGAATGGGAAACTTATCTTTAATAGTGAGCTTGTTGAGCTCCCTATAATCTGGACACATGCACCATGATCCATCCTTCTTGTGCACTAATACTACTGGAGAAGAGAAAGAACTTTGACTCGGTTGAATTATACCAACCTCTCTTGCATTTCTGCAACCATACGTTCAATTTCACTATTTTGGGCATAGGGATATCTGTACAGCCTGATGTTTGGAGGAACACTTCGTGGAATAAGATGAATAGCATGATCATGATCACGAATAGGTGGAAGACCTTTGGGAGTCTCAAATACCTTGGAATGATTGTCCAAGACTTTTTGGAGATCTAGAGAAATAGATGATTCCAATGTGGAAACATCTAGAGAACATAATTATGCAATTACACACCTTTGTTCTGTTTTTAGAAGCTTTGTCATACCGTTAGAGCTGATTATCTTTCCCAGTTTCCCTGCAATACCCCTTAATTCAACTTCCTTTCCTTCCACAGAAAATTTCATGAAAAGTTCTTGAAAATTAAAAGCTATTGTACCCAAGGATTGTAGCCATTTGACTCCTAGTACAACATCAACACCTCCCATTGAAATGGAAAGCATTGGGCTAGTCAATACATATTCTCCTATTGATAGCTTGATATTATGGCACTTTCGAGAGCAATTTATTGTTCCTCCATTTGCAACCATCACTTGACACTCTGGTGCTGGATATAAGAAGCAATTCAATTCTTTTGCTACCTTACAATGAATAAAATTGTGGGTACTTCCTAAATCAATCAACACTATTACCTTTTTCTTCTTGATTTGTCCTTCTATCTTGATGGTTTGAGGAGTGGTAATTCCCGCCAATGCATTACAAGATATGTTAGAATTAATTTCTTCTTTATCTAGGCTTTGTTCCTAGAGTATATCCTCTTCTCTTGACGTTTCTTGCTCCTTTTCTTCTTCCTCTTCGCAATCTATGTAGAATAATTTCTTCTCAGCACACTTATGACCTTTAGTGTATTTGCTATCACAACTGTAACAAAGCCCTTTTGCTCTTTTTTCTTCCAATTGTTGTGGTTTCAACCTTATAGGTTGTGGAAGACTGGGGGCAACAACACTTCCATCTTTATAGTTGTGAGTGGTATGCTTCCTGGTTGCCATAATTTTTCTTTTCATTTTTCTTGCTAACCTGAATGCCTTCTCTAATGAATCAGGTTCCCAAAGGCGAACATCATGTTGGATATTATCCTTTAAAGTCCCTATGAACACATCAATCCTATGCTCCTCTGGAATATTTTTTACCCTTACGTTCAATTTTTGGAACTCCTCAATGTGCTCCATTATTGAACCCTTTTGTTTGAGACTTATCAATTGGATAAAAAAAATGTTGCTTTTTGTATCCTCATAATGTGCTGTCAATTCTTCCGTAAAAATTGCCCAAGTGATAATTTTTTTACAAGAGCAAAGCCATTGATACCATACAAATTGATTTGGTTCCAAATATAAAGTTGCAATACATACCTTTTGTGTGTTTTGCACATTATTGAGATCAAAAAATTGCTCCATCTGTAATATCCATGTTGCTGGATCCTTGTCATCAAACTTCCTCATATCGATTTTTAGAATATGGTGGGTCTTCGATCCCACATTAAAGTCTATGAAATCATGATTAACATTTCTTTTGTTCGCATCATGAGTTTCCTTTACTACCTTTTCACCATTAGTAAGTATTTCTTGTAGAAAATTTGACAAATCTGTCTTCAAATCTGCCATGTCTGTCTTCAAATCTGCCATGTCTCTCTTCAAAACTGTCTTCAAATCTATCTTCAAATCGTCCATCTTAGCTTCCACACCCTTTATTTTAGATTCCACACCATTTATCTTAGCTTCTGTTAGCTTTTGTGAGAGTGACATTTGTTGCACTTGTTCTTGTAATTTTGATATATCATGTAGCATTTCTTCTTCTTCTTCATGATTCATGCTAGAGCTTTCAGGTTGCTTACTAGGTGTTTGCATTTTCTTTCCTCGGGGCATCAGTTACCGATAATAATTCTCTACTATGCCCTTTGAATTCCTTCAAAATAAATTTTCAAACCAATCTTAAGCAAAAATTTAAAAGAATATACACATTGTTTTTCACTTTGTAGGAGCTCTATATTGCCTCTGACGTATCTCTGTACTTTCGGATCATCCAGTTCTAAAATTGCAACCTGCAGTAACCCTATTTGTCCTCTTTCCAATGCCACTAGTCTGATCCAAATTGGATTCTCCAAGGAAGCGTTATGCGAAATCTCCCATAGTGACCTGATTATAGACTAGTTCAGTAGATCGAACTTGTACGATGTGCCACGAGTCACTGTTTCAACCTTTGGCTCTGAAAAGTATATACAAGAAACTACAGTCCATCCTCTTTCTGCACCTTCTTACGAAATTTCAATCCGATGCGCAGAGCAAAAGTTATGACAATTTTTCCTAGGTCACCTGTTTGGAATGTAATTCAAGATTCTACAAAAAGACCAACTTCCTCAGATCATATCTCCGCAAATATAGCGCGAAAAGCTCTAAAATTTGGACCCAAGTTTCAAAATGATTTCTTCTCAAATGGGTTTTTTTTAGCTTCTGAAACATCTAAGAAAAACAGTTATAATGAAAATGCCACGATGACCTATTTGGAGCAGCGAAACCCTAAAATCCAAAGCTCTAATACCAAATGTTGTGAAACCAACTCAAGAAAAGATAGAAAAGATAGATCAACGCCTTAGAATTCAGCCTCTTAGAGGGGGCAACCTCCTTTACATTACATAAATGAACAATTCTTGGATGATTCAAATGACAAAACCTCCTTTCTATATATAGGAGTCTAAGGAGTCACAATAAAACCCACCCGACCTAACAATAATAATATAAAGCCACAAAAATAACAATAGAGGGATTCTATGGGGCACAGTAATAACAATATGGGGATAATAGGGGCACAACAATACTAATAAGGGATGCAACTACAACAGTAATGGGGTAATCACTAGTATTATAGGGACCCAACACACCCCCATATCGGGCAATCCATGCCTTGGCAAGGCTTCCTTGCATCAAAAGATACAAAAACCAAGGAATATTTGTTCCTTAAAACCATCATACTGATCATAGCATGCTCATGGAAATCAATGGACACTGTTGGTTACCAGTGTCCCACAATGGCCCTACTCCCGAATACTTTACCAACATACTGTTGCATTTTCCAATTCCTTTTACTGTTGTAATTTCTTGTAGTCAATTTCAATCACCCAATCGGGAATTTCCATGCTTCCTGCACCAAGAACATAAATTCCATTAAATTTAAAATAAATTCAAATCATACCTCATTGGTAGCTCGTCAATAAGGTACACTCACAATCCTATTTACTTCTCATCAAAACAAGTCAAACTTGCATCTTTGACCAAATCATCATGTATAAACATATCAAATCATGTTAGCGGAAAACACAACCATCATAGATCAAAATCATAAATCACATGTAACCATCATAAACTAGAATCATAGATCACATGTAATCATCATAGACCAGAATCATAAATCACATGCATAGTAAAACTGAAATAAAATATTGATACTTATCCTTTAATCAATCCTTGGCTTCCAACTTTGTCCTTATTTCATATGCACTCCGGATTGGTTTCCACACCTGACAAAAAACCAATGCCTTCTCCTCAATCATGTGCACATACACACAGTGTGCATCACAAACATACAACCACACATGACATACAACACCATGCACCTACACCTTACATACAGCACAATACAATACATACTCCTATGTTCGGTGTATGACCCCATACAACACTTATATGTACACAATGTACATCACAAGACATACATCTGCACACAACGTGCGACACCAAAAAATGCATGCACATACACCCGATATACAACACAACTCATACATCTATACCCATTGCACAATGCCACACAATACATGTACCTACACTTGGCGTACAACACACAAAAATACATGTACGGCACATAGTACAACACAACGAGTACGTATGTCATGACACCACAACTACATAATACACATACATAGTATTGCATGTGCACCACATGACATGCACAACATGCACATAATACCTCATGTACACCAGTACCACATGTACAAAATGTACACGGTACCACCTATACACAAGACGACTGGCACAACATGTACACAGTACCACATGTACACGACACCACCTACACAATGTGTACACAATGCCATGTACACTGCACACATGACCCTTCACAAGAATAATTCCTCCACAAAAATGATTCTTGATGACTCTGTTAGACTGTGACATCAATACATGGACACATACATACATATACATAAACATTAGCATTATATCAAACAACGACATACATAAAAACATATATATACATATAAATGTTAACGTTAATAATCATGATCCATGATGACCCTATCAGACATGACATACATACACACCTACATGTATACATATATAAACATCAGCATAATCATGATTAAGAGAACTTCCTTTATCATGCATAACATGCACAACATTGAGAACAAAAGTTTCCAACATAGCCAAGGCATCCGCACTTCAGATCCATTTACTTTACCTTTTCTGGTTACCTTTCTCATGTGTGTACTTCCACTGCCCATTTACCACAATGGACCCAACTATTCCAAAGGACTATCATAGTCTTGCCTTCTGTCGTGCTTACTCATGCACATAACTTCATTTGAATCTTACATTAACTTTCGGGTACCACACAACTCTCCCTGAGCTCCATTAAATTTCTCAATTCTCAAGACTCTTAATATAAAAGGAAAGAAAAAGAAGAAAACAATAGAAAACCATGAAAATAAATAGCAATATGACATCACAAGAAAAGTGGTATGATCATGCACTAGACATAACAAAACTGCAAATCAAGCGTAAGAAATTCACAAAGACCAAAAGCACAAGACTAACAACAGACACCATGACTCAATCCCCATGGTTCCTAGTGCTTCCAAAGGAAATCTCAACTAGAGCCTTCTTTGACATTTCATGGCAGCCTCTTCTCCATTCAATCCTTCATATCATATTTTTGTCAACACATAACTGTCATTGCATAGATAAACATAACAATGCCCCAGTTACCTTACCTTGTTGTGCCACGCATGTTTCTTACAACTGAACACATCCACGCCATCTCTCAAGGGACCCCAATCCTTTGACGGATTGACCTATAACTAAAGACTAGCTAATATGCCTGTCAAATACATGTCCATGAATATAGTGCATACCCACATAATGTCAGACGAAATCAAGGTTAAGAAGACCTCCTATATGGAAAGCACTTCATTCATTTGGAATTAGGGTTTTCAAACATAGCCAAAGGAATTCTTGCCCAATTCATTTCGTTTACCTTTTTACCTTGTTGCAATCAAGGCTTACTATGCTTTGTCACATCACCCAACTATTAGTTATGTAAACACATCAACTATTTCCTTGTCATGCTAATACCAAGGATATGTCCTTCAAGTGCTCACACATGTCAGCCACATGTTCCAAATATCAATACAATCATATCTATCAATTTGAAATCAACCTTTACCAAGGCTTCCAATGAGTAAACGTTTTATTAAGTGATGTAAAAGTGATGTTTACATTCACTAGGTCTCTAACTTGCAACAATCCTCACTCCCAACTTTACCATAGAGGTCATGATATGTAGAAAGCCACTTTCTTGCTCTCGAACATTTAAAAAAAGGCTCCAAAACCTCCTTTCTTCAAAGTACACATAGTATTAACAACATAAAACTACTTTAGTTTCACAATCCTCACAACACAACTCCATGTGGAAAATTGGAAAAAGCACTGGAAAAGAATTGGTTTATATGGTGGGGGTCTTAAGTTCAAACCCATATATCATTGTGATATTTTCAATAATTGGAATATTACAATTCAAATATTATAGCTCTATTTCCACTATTCTAAGTAATACAATGAAAAAATGGTTAGTCAATTGAATTTGTGGCATGGAGGTTATAGGGACAAGATTGTGAATCCCCACTAATGCCATTTTAACATATAGGTTGTTCAAAAACTTTATAGAGCATTCTTCTAGGAGGTCTATAACAATGGATGGTTGGTGTTATGGTCAAGCCGATTGAAATTTCTCATGAAGGTCAAGGGTTTGAACCTATCGAATGTATTTTTTGCAAACCACCATAATCCATTTGGGGCTACCACATGACACTCTTTAATTGGTCCGCGTCAACCCTTTTCATAGTTAGCTGACCATCTAAACAATATTTAATACTGAAAGGGGGGCCCAATCAGTATTCAGACTGATTTCAACTTTGATGCCAATTTATATTTATGATAAACTCTTGGCAATCATTATGTGAACAACCACCATCATAACACATGCAAAAAATGGAACCATCTCAAAAACATACACAGTAAAAACATGAGCAGTAAAAACATGGAACACAAATAATTTTACATGGAAACCGAAAAGGGAAAAAATCATCAATATTTGTTACTATGATGTAATATGAGATCCTATTTTGTTACATCATCACACTTTACAAGCCACCAATCACATGAAGCACTAAGTCCCTTAGATTGTTTGCTAGCAACCACTAGCACGAAGCCCCAATTCCCTTCTTTGTAGAAACTTGATCAACTTACAATGAAGAACCAATTTCATGGATTTATGAAAACACCCACTTGCAGGAAGCACCAACCTCCAAGCTATCTTTAGACACCCACTACATGGAAGCTCCAACTCCCTTTTTTGTAGGCTACAACCCAAACTCAATAAGGAAATTATTTGTTCTCTGACATGACACCCACTTGGCTTGATTTCAACTATGTCTTCACTAACTTGGCCCTCTATCCTCAACCATTTTTTCTCTATGTTCTCCTCATCATCCTTCACTTCACTCAGCCCACACAACACTCAGTCAACTCCTCTAAAGCAACATACTCCATTCATCATTTAGCCCTAATATAGTCTCTAAGGCAATAAAACTTGGCCTTCTCACATAGTCACACTCATTGTCACTCAAAAACTTGTTCTCATAGTGCTACACCTAAAACAAACTATTGTAATTCCCCACAATCTAACTCTACATTCTAGAGTTTTGTTCCTCTCTGACATGGGGAAATATGCAGTCCTTTTTGTCATTCGCACACTACCTGAGAGGGTACCCCAACATGTCTTACCATTCTATTATTCAATTCTTTATACTTACAACTCCAACTCACTATCAGTGATCTTAATATCATAACATGTCTCTCCATGATTATTATTTGATCGTAGTTCCAAAAATGTACTCAAACATGGTTCACTGATTTGTGGTCAAATATCCAACACCTAGTTTTGTCATCCAGTGAATTCTTGATGGTGTGAGGGAAACTTAGGTATGGATAATTTTGATAAAACCATGAAAATATATTATTTATCCTTGCTATTCTAGAGTCAACCACAACATCTACAACTC
Source organism: Pinus tabuliformis (assembly GCA_031772625.1). Taxonomy (NCBI): domain Eukaryota; kingdom Viridiplantae; phylum Streptophyta; class Pinopsida; order Pinales; family Pinaceae; genus Pinus; species Pinus tabuliformis. Next base: position 608,760,180 of record CM062817.1, read on the forward strand.
AATCTTTAATAGACTGTGAAAAGGTTGCCGGCCCGTTAAATCCATCCTTTTGAAATGTGGTGCATTTCCAACTTTGGTAGATTTAGCCAAATATAGTTGTTAGTCCAAATCATTTGTCGACCCGTTTAAGCTCATGTTAACTCCAACGGTGGTGAATTCCAATATATGGTGTTTTAAGTTAGGCCAACTACTGACACGTTCAAGTCATGCTATACAATTGTAGAGCAATGCCAATTTTAGGAGAACCATCAAATATAGCACACAATCCCAAATCAATTGTTGACCCATTCATGATTTTAAACATATGCCAATAGTGTTGTGTGGTTGACCCATTAACTATCCAACTCGTTCATGCAACCTTCAGTTTTCTTTAGAAGCCCTAAGGCCCAAGGCACTTAACTCTTAATCGAGTGCCAATTGTGCTTTGTTACGTCCAAAGACCCCAAGGCTCTTAACAATTGAAACCTTCACACAAGCCATTCTTGGGCATGCCTTTCAACATTTGATGGAAACGACAAATGAAAAAGGATTTTCTATACCATACCTATTACCCTAGAGTTTTCAATTAGAGCTCCAAAAATAACCGAGATAGAAATGTTAGGATGATGTGTATGTCACAATGTCTTACCACTACCACATCTCACTTGCTAAAGCACCATGTTACCCCAATTCTTATCTCCCCTACCATTTTCATCTGGAACTATTTCAAAAAGCCTTCAGGATTCCTCCATTCAAAGACGTCAAGGCATTGTGACAATACACCCTCGTCACTTCTCTACCAATTTCCTGCCATCGGTACTGACTACCATGTGTCACCCATTTTCATCTCACTTGGCCACCTAAAAGTTTTATATCAATAGGCCACATCTCATCATCATGGAGTGCCATGTGTCTTGGGAATTTAGTTCGTTGATGTCACCCCCAGCCTTTGGGAGGCTTACGTTAACTGCCATTGTAGTTTCCACCTGTGCTCCATGTATTATGGGTCATCCAATGAGACAGTGCCACTTGCACTTATACCATTAGTCCATGTTGTCACGAGTATGGAGGAAGGAGGGGTCGAAGACCTACATTTTTCTCTGAAATCAAGTTATAAAAATTTCAGTCTATGGACATGAATTCTTCATTAAAACCACTTTCTGACAATTATTACAAACATTTTTGTCCCATACTTCTCTCCCTAGAATTTAAAGCATGACCTCCACTTGTAAATTCTAGGATTAAAACACCAGGGTTATGTTTTTTCATGGAGTCACTATCTCCACTAAATCTCCACCATTGTTACTATTATATCTACAACTTTTGGCTTACCACCGCATCCCACACACACATCACCATGAGACTAAGAGTTGGGCCACTGTTGAAAAATCCCAAGAAATAATAGCAAGGGTTACATTTTATCATGGGGCCACCAGTGTTATGCTCAATCACCTATGCACACTCTCTTGTGAGCTTGGATTGGTCCATTCTACTACCTGCATGCCACATCATCTTGCTAGTCCTGTCTCGGAGACTTTTGAACTTGGGCACGCTTGGGATATTGTTGGGGTCAATCTATTAGGGTTTCGTGTCCTGGGTGGTGCCAGTAGTCTTGTACTAGAGCACCTTTGTGCACATTGTCCTAAGCTTCATTCCAATGTTAACACTTCTGCTTCACTCTCCACTTTGTTTGCCTAGTCGCCTCAAAAATTTAGTTATGATCCAGTCTTGGAAACTCCTAGGATTAAAGGGTGGTGTAACATTGAGCTTATGGAACCTTGGCTTGGTTGAATTTTTTAGCCCTTCTCACCTACAAGGTTTTACTGTAAATAAATTTTGATATTGGAAGCATTTCTTGGACTTCAACATAATGTTGGAAAGATTTTTCTGAGCACTACCCAATTGTGCTACTTCCAATAACATCTAATTTGATCTCTTTGGGTATAAATTCTCTCAAAATATTGGCCACCTAACCACCATAGCTATAATATTTATAGCTTCTTCTATTGACTTTCTACTATGATGGCTCTCTACTAAAGACTACAACAACCATAAGACTTCCCTTGAGCTTGAGACTCCATGCACATGAATTCCAGGCACACTATGCATTTGACATCAATGTTAGCCCAGTTGACACCAATGCCAACACACTTGATGCCACTTGTCATCCCAACAATGCCAAATATCCAACAATGGTGCCCTTTGGCATTTATGGAAACACATCACTTCTCCACATTGACCACCACTCCTTATACTACATCCAAACCAAAATCATGACATCCAATGAAGTCTCTCTTTTTGTGGCTAATTTTCTTTATCTCATTGGCATCCATCAAGCTTTATTTCACTTACATGCGACACCACTAGCTTTATCTCCCCCTTTGACATCAATGGAAAAGGTCTATAATCAACTTTCTCTCGACCTTTCAATTAATGTTTGAGGGTAGGGCTATTAATGTGCATTTTCCTTTACAAAATTATCCTCCCAAGGGTTTATATCTCTTTGATGAGGCACTTCAAATATGCCATCCAAAATCAGCTACAAATGTCATGGGTAAAAACACCTGCAAAACCAAGCATTAATAAAAAAAAATCACGTGTGTTTTCATGTAGCCACTCCTTCGCTTCTAGAGAATTGGGTGTATCTGATACACTCCCTCGCCCCCCCAAACATATACTACCTCCTTTTATCACACTTCTAGTTTTAAACACTTCAAGGATGCTGACTTTCTCTTTTTACCAATGCATATTTGTACTAATCCATACTGTAAATGGTACTATCGCTACTATAAATACCAATTGTTAGTGATGCATTTTATCTAGATGTTCATTGTTGTTGTTGCTTCAGAGATTGTGCTCACTTACCTTGAACAAGATAACCACACACTATTCTCCCCTAGATATCATACATCCATAGCTAGTGATTATTTCTTAAACAACACGAATTGTACCAATACATTGATATGCATTGGATAATGCACTATGAAAAATCCCATGATTTTCCTCAAAAAGAGAGTTCCTCAAAACACAAGGTTACTCCAACTAAACCAAGAACTACCACTTGACATAATGATCAGAAATGGCAACTAAGGAACATGAAGAGAAAACCACTTATTTTCATGGACTCATGATTACTCGAAATAATAAAATTTGCAAGTTAAATGAAATAATGAGGAATTGAATCTGAAGATAGCAGATTTTGGCCTTCTCATAGTCGTCTATAACCACATCATTTGTGTCTTCTACCTCCACACAAAATCATCCTCCGATTCCTTAATGTTGTCACTATCATTCAAATGGAAACCAAGTAGTTATCTTCTCTAACTGTATCCAATGTAATTTCCATAAGATACAGTTGCCATATAATTTCTTTGTAATATTTTTTATCAACGAATAAAAAATATTGACATTTATAAAAGAAGTATTAATTATAATGATGCCACCAATGGGTATTAAGCATATTAGAATGGATAACACTTCCACTTCATCAACGATGGTTTTCCATGCATAATTATAAAGATGTTATAAGGTGACCATGCATTTACATTTGAAAATGTGATACATGGAAGCATGGAGATTATACAAGCAAGGGCATCTTCTAGATATGGTGGACTCTACAATAGGGGAAACATGAAGGGAGGAGGAAGAATTAACATGCATTCGCGTTGAGCTTGTATGTGCCCAAGATGATCTGGGCATCCATCCTGCTATCTCTAATGCTCTACTGATGATCTTCAGCTCTTGTGTGACATTGCCAGATCCGAAAAAGCCCACGCTTGTGAAAAGTAGTGAGAATAGCTATGGAGGATACACAACTAGTAGGTCGAATAGTGGTATTCAACAGTCATGGACTTCTGCTACCTCATCATCTGTGTCATATTTCTTAATGATCTCACAACTACTCAATTAGCAACCAAGCGGGTATCTTCTCAAAATGTATCTATCTTGTAGAAGCAAGTTCCAACAATCGACCACTGGAATGGAACAAAATATAATATTTTCGGCGAGACAAAGTTGCAACATAGTTTTTCTGATTGATGGAAATACAAATATTTACATTTACAAATCAAGTCTTAATAATGATTTTTCTCTAAATTTCATAATGACAACAAATAAAAGAATTGCAAGTTCCCTCATAATTTGATTATCAATCTGAGAATAATCAGAATATCATCAACGTGTATGATTCCAGGATGCAAGAGTCTAATAGGACTTTGTATGATTACCAAGATGCAAGAGTCTATCAAGACTATGTACGATACTAAATTGTAGGGTGACATTGGAACCAATAACATAGGAAACACTATAAATTTTACTATTATTGACATGCATTTGATAGTAATCTAGGTTGTCATAATATACTATGACACTAGCAAGTAGAAATAACAGGTTCATGTGGTTTGGATTATTGTTGGTCCACCTATTCTCCAACCTTTCCCTTGTCATGAAACTAATCAAGGATCACTTGGAAAGAGTTGTGAATATGAGCTCTAGATATGACAATAGATCTTTAAGCAGGTCTCTGAAATTCTTCCATCAAGACAGGATGCCACAAAATATCTAATGTGCCACATCATGTCCAAAGTGTTCTACCATTAGGTAAGTGTCTCGTGTTCCTAGGATCATTCAACAAAACATTTGAGGGAGGGATGCCTTCCAAACCCTTTCCTTTGTCATCATGTTGTGCCTCCTCATCCATCCTAGCAACCTCGTGTAGGCTTCTTGAGTGATTGAAGTTGAAGGATGAATGTGGGTGTCTGTTTCCCACTTTGAAATAAGGAGGATTTTTTTTCCCAAAAATTGACTTCTCAATGTCTTTATCAATATCTTCTCCATTATTTGAGCATGGGGGAACCCTTATTTCTCTAGGGTAAACTACAGTCCCACAGCTTACAAATATCTTGCCATGGACAATGGGGGTAGACCCGACTTCTTCATCACTTTAGCTCTGGCCTCTTCTAGATTAGGATTGGGATGTTCCTATCCATAGATGTGGGAGGGTGAGTCAAAATATCAGCGGAGGATAAGCTTAAACCCACAACCATCATTAGCCAAGCAACTTCAACCAACCAATAGAGATAAGCAAAGGAAAAAACCAACTACAGTGAAACAACAAAGGAGTGGTATGTTGTCTTACGTGCTGAAAAATAATACTTGTTTATGTTGTTCTCCATAGATGAGGTATATTCTTACATGTTATAATTTGATTATTGTCAGGGAGGTAGGTGTAGGGAGAGTATCTTCAACCTTAAAGGATATCAACTAATAATGAGGTGGAAGCCTTGGAATTATACAATTGTCTCCTAATCTTAAAATATAAAGGGGTCCATACAGCTACAATGGTGGGGACCCCTCAATAATTCAAACATCAATATATCAAAATGATTTCAAAGAATTTCGGTCTATATAGGCTAGCACAAAGAATTTTAGTAGAGGTTAAATAATTTGAAAATACTTGAGTGCTTTGATGTCCCATGAAAGAAAAACAAGGTTGTGGACAAGTAGACTAACAAGGGAACTAGGTTGTAGATAGGTGTGTGATTCAAATGGGGCCCTACTATATCCATCTATCCCCATGAATGAATTTGAATCTTAGGGTGAGCCCTCATTTAAGCACACATAAAATCATGTAAAGTTTGACATGATAGCAAGTTAATACACCAATATCACCCCTTGTGGTTCTTCCTCACAACTTTTCCATAAGTGTTTATGATGGCTACAATGGAGGAGTCAAGTGCCACTTGTGGGTTTATTTGGCTAGGAATTGGGATAAGGACTGCATTATTCTACCTTGACTTGGGCTTTGACCCCCTCTCCAAGTGCAACAAATGGGTGTGTGGGCTTGTTCGATAGGGAATTGGGATTTTGTTTGACTTATTTGTCTCTGCTTTAGACTTTTACCTTTGGAATGAGAAATGGACATAGAATGGTGGTTTGTTGCTTGTTCATATTTCTAGGATTGTGGCAATGGCTCACCACCATTGCAAGAGTGCTACTTGTGAATTTTCTAAGCATGGTAGGGTAAAAAGAGGAGTGAATTACATGCAAAAGAAATAGTGGAGGTGCAGTGTAGTATGATGAATTCAAGAATTCTTTGATGGAGTGTTATGATGTTATCCTTCCCACTTAGGTTCTATTCTTACAAGTGACATGGAAAATATTTGAGCTTCACAGAATTGGGTTTACCCTATGTAACATCCTCATAATGAAGGAAATTTTCTAGTTGGGTTACTTTGAGAAATGCATTATGTGGAAAAAAAATGGAAGGAAGAGTATAAGAAGCATTTTCTAAAGAAAAAATGTGTTAGGGACTCTTGTGCAATGGACAAAACAATCACATGTTGGAAATCTGGGATTGTCAAAAAAGTGATGCATTCATTGGGATTCACTACAGGAAGTATTTGGAGTTCAATGTACATCTATGGTCTCTACAACATATGGTTGGAAGAATTGTGACCCATTTTGATTTACCTCCATAAATTGTGTCATATCACCCTCTTGAAGATTCAAGTCCATTTGTGGCCATATCTTTGGTATTTTCGAGAATTGTAGGGGTATTCACCTTGTTCAAAAGATGGTAATGGTTGAAAGTACATATACCGTCAACCTTGTTGTTGCAATTGGGCAAGAGAGACACTTAGCAGGGTATTATAAGTGAGCCAAAGGAGGAGAAATAAGATGATGCATATAGTATGGATGGAAACTAGTATTTTTATTTTCGATTTTTATATATGTAAGGCAATACACCTATAAGGCCACTAGAGGTTGGATCAGGGAAGGTTGAGTATATGGTTTGAGGGACTATAATTTTGCATTTTGGACATTCAGCTATGGCTACCACCTTTCTTTTTTGTATTATACATATGTGTGGCTTGAATGCAACATTTTATTATAAAAAATATATTTTATTGTGAAAAAATATAGTTTGATTACTATTGTGATGCTTGTGTGTGTTCTTGGACAACCTAGATGTGTCTAGTAGTATTTCATGTAGTAATGAACTAAAAAATTGATCTGAAAGAGCTTATTTTCATGATTCAAGATACATGTTTTACTTGAATTTGCAGGGATTTGCAAGTGGCAGTCTTGATCAGGATGAATCATCTGTGAGGTTGTTTGTAGCTTGTGGGATGGAATTTCTTGTTGCTCAGTCATACAACAAGAACTCATGTTTTTATGCAAAATGAATAGGATCTATCAATGTTGTGTGCTCCTCGTTAGATGCAACAACTAGGTACCACTCATAAATTAGGGATTTTTATTTTTCCCATTGGGTGTTTATATTGCTCCTAGATATTTAGGAATTGTTTAAATGGATAATATAGTTGATTCAATTTTAGCCAGTTTTAGTTTGGATATTTTTCAAGATGTAAATGAATATGAAAGAAGAAAATCAAGTGGGTATTCAGCATGTTCAAAATATGGTAATGGCTGAAAGTACATATAAGGTCAGCTTTGTTGCTGCAATCAGGTAAGAGAGGCACTTGGAGGGCTGTTAGAAGTGAGTCAAAGGAGAATAAATAATCATATGCCTGTAGTATGCATGGAAACTAGTATTGTTCTTTTCCAGTTTTATATATGTAAGGCAATACACTTGTAAGGCCACTAGAGGACATTGGATCAAGGAAGATTGACCATATGATTTGAGGGACAATAATTTTTCATTTTGGATATTCAACTATGGCTACCACTTTTCTTTTTTGTATTACAAAGATGTTTGGTTTGACTGCAACAATTTCTTAGAAAAAATATATTTTAGCATGAAAATATATAATTTGACTACTATTGTGATGCTTTTATGTGTTCTTAGCCAACTTAGATGTGTTTAGTAGTATTTCATGCAGTCATAAGCTGAAAAATTGGTCTGAAAGAGGTTATTTTCATTATTCAAATTTGAGATTTTACTTGAATTTACAGGGATTTCGAAGTGGAAGTCTTGATCGGGACACATCATTTGTGAGTCTATTTGTAGTTCGTGGGATGCAATTTTCTATTGCCCAGTCCTACAACAAGAACACGAGTTTCTGTGCACAACGAATAGAAGCTATCAATGTTGTGTGCTCCTCGTTAGATGCAGAAACTAGGTATCACTAGTAAATTGGGGTGTTGTCCTATCAAGAAGATATGGTGTTATAAAGGTGATAGAATCAGGAAATCTTCCTACTTACATCATCTACCTAAACAATTTCAAAACCCCTATACCTTAGCCATGCTGATCATCTCCAATAGTTATGGAATTTCATTAAACCACATTTCTTTTAAGCATTTTCTCAAAAACCTTAAGTGAATCCTCTAGATCCCCACATTTTGTATACATGTCAACAAGGGAACTCTCCATGATAACATCTGATCCAAATCTAGGTATAAAGTGGGCATGGACCTCCTTACCTTCTTGTAAAACTGAATTTTCAACACACACAACAAAAACACTACCCAAAGTGAACTAGTCCTGCTTTATCCTCATACATGTCAACATGTCCTAGTACATACTGGAAGAATTAAATTATTTTGGAGCAGAGGCATTGCACCTTTTCATCTGAGAAACCATGAAACCATTGGATTTGAAGAAGGCGCACAGAAAAGAGGAGTCAAGTTTTAGACAAGGGAGGAGAGGAAAGAAATGGGGGAGTAAGAGGGGAAATCCTCTACTTCCCTTTAAAATTTCACGAGATTATTTGGAAATCTGTCACCTCATAGCATTAATGTAAGGACGTTGACAGTGGGATGGAGATGGAACGAAAATGGTGGAAGGGTCAGGATTGAACTAGTTTCGAGGGTGTCATATTCCCAGAGGCAAAAAAAAATGTTAGGCGAGAAGCCTATTTTGTTTATTAGATAGACTACACTGAATGTAAGGCATGTCCTCGTTGATTTTTAGGAAAGCTTTTAGTGGAAAACTAGTAAATGTTGAAATTGCTACTTGAGGTACTCCAATGCTTAATGAAGATCCCACTCATGAGACATGCTTGGTATTGAGCCCACCTTAATGTAGCTATTTCCATACATTTTTTTAACAAAATTTAATTTTCTCATAATCTATGAACAAAAGCTATTGTCATATTTCATGAATGCTATCCAGAGATTGATTATTTTTTCATAATTTCCTTTGTCTGGAAAGCATGAAAATATTCTCTAGAACATATTTAATGGCATCATTTCAAACATAGAACTTAACATCTATAAGTTGGAGTCATCAAGGAGGTACCTTAACTTGTTTGTGCCATCGGTAACTTATAACTAGTAGCCAATTTGAGTTCCATCCTCTCCCATTAACTACTTTTGTCATAAGTGTAAAATTCCACAGATAATTGTGTTGTAAGTGTCCACATCAGGTTCTATGCTTTTAATTGATATGTTATCCCTAGTTCTAAACGTCACCTCTAATTTTCCACTCCTCCAATAGCCATGGATAATATCATTGTAAATAGAAACAAATGGAGTCAACCCCTTGTGCAACATATTGTCCAAGAGTCATTCAACTGCCTCCAACTCTCCTTTTATACAGAACCCATTGATGAGTATCTCAAAATTATTAATGTTAGAAGCCAGACCCTTTCAACCATCTTCTCCTGCACTTTTAAAGCATCATGCATTCTATCTTCCTTGCAATAACCATTAATTAACAGGGTATAGTTTGAAACAGTGGGCCACAACCCATTATCGATCATGAAATGAAAAATTTTATCAACCACATTTGTTTCTCTGTGCATGAAAATTCGAGTAATGAATAGTATGCATAAGCCTAATTCTAGAACAATGCCTTTCAAGAGCATTTCATCCATTAGAACCAAATTCTCCTAAATATTTCCTTCTTGCAAGTACCCAAGAATTAGTGTGGCATAAATACTTTTTTTGGAGTACAAGATATTTATTTAGTATTTCAATAGAAATATTATGAGCTTCATGAATCTCTCCATCCTCCTAAAGCCCACCGAAAACCTTTTCGGAGACATATATGATAGGAGGAGAAAACCTTTGTGAATCATTTCCTCCAACAACTTCAATGACATCCTTGAATTCCCACTCTGGCAATGGCCGTATATAAGCTTGACATAGATACTCCTTTTGGGAGTCAAACCCCTTTCCTGCATTTCATTAAACCATTCATTTTCTTCTTCCAATTGTCCCCCTTGATACAACCCTTAAATCAATGTAGTATAAGTTGCAACATTCAATACTGTACCCTTTCTAATAATGTCATCATGGATTATGTTTAGTTATTCAACATTGCCCTTGAGGAAGTTGATCTCCACAACTATAGAGAAAATCATTGATGTAGGAACCAATCCTTAGTCTAACATTTGAAAGATAAGATTATTCACTTCCTCTACCATTAGAAGCTTAAAAAATATCCTAATGAATGAACTATATCTAGCCATGTCAAGGAGAAGACCATGTTTTAGAATTTGATTGTGTAGCTCTGTAACATGTCCAATGCTTGCCTTCTGCAAATAAGTTTTAATTAAAAATATATAAATTTCAAATCTTGGTTTCAATATCCTTTGATGAATTTGTTGCAGGAGGTAGTTGACATCCTTCAAATTACCTATCCTACAAATACCTTTGATAAGTACATTGTAAGTTTTAATTTGAGGCACAAAGCCTCCTTGTGAGATGAGATAATTCACAATATCAAGAGTCTCTGACACTCTACTTTCCTTGCAGTATCCATCACTAAGTAAATCATAGGTACAAAAGTTAGGAACACATACTATTTGATGGATGGCTTGTATAATTTTTGGGGCTTTTGGTAGCTTACCCCTATAAAAAAAGGTTTCAACAACATAATTCCAAGTATTAACGATTGGGAAAAATCCCCTTTCTTGCAATTCTTTAAATATTTCCATCATTAATTCTAGTTGTTCCATATGATTTAAAGCTTTAAGAAGCATATTGAAATAATGAATGTCACTTGCAAATACTTGTAAAATGTCAGTGACTTATGGCATCATTTGATGTTGTGCACAAGTCTTGTTCAACTTTTTAAGGACTATAGGTACCGAATAACCTGAATATGTAGAAATTAATGCCCAAAAAATGCCTGAAATTGAGGTTTGATCCTTGCAGGTAATAACAAAATGATCCATTACAACCTATGCATCATTGTACAACTTTTCCCTTATCAATATATGAATCAGAGTTAAGTGAACTTCTATAGTTTGTTGAATATGTTGTTTTTCTAACTAGCTGGAGAATTGCAATGCAAATCCAACATTATCCTAGATTTCAAGAAATACTTGAATGACAACACATGGAATAAATTTAGATGATAATTCCTCCAACATATCCCAATGATGTCCCTTCAACAAATTATAGATAGTAGTAATATTATCTAAATTAACTTCCTGAGTGTAAACACATTTTTTTTGTTCTTCACAAATTTCAATATTGAGCTTTTGTGAGATTGCCTCTACTGAAATATATCTCGTTCAGCATGATCAAGAAAATATTTAGTCCTGTGATCAAAAATTTTTGTCCTTATGGTATGAAACCTCTGCCATCTCCCTAAACTATTTCGAATTTCAATCCTTCTTAGCAAGGGTATTATTGTAAGTTTTAGGGCTTTAACGATCATATAAGGTTTATGTTATGAAACCATCTCACAAAAAGATAAAAAAGAAAGATCAACACCTTAGAAATCAGCCTCTTCGAGGGGAAACCTCCTTTACATTACACAAATGAACAACTCTTGGAAGATACAAGTGACCAAAACCTCCTTTCTATATATAGGAGTCTAAGGGGTCACAATACAATAATAATATAAGGGCACAACAATAACAATAGTGGGATTCTATGGGGCACAATAATAACAATATGGGGACAATAGGGCATAAAAATAACAATAAGGGCTACAATGACAATAGTAATGGGGGAATCATTAGTATTATAGGGACCTAACATGCCCCTCCCCTTCAAAAAAGTGTTGTCCTCAACATTTGAGTAGTTTTGGACGCTTCTGTATAAAATTCTCATCCTCCAATGTGGAATATTCAGCACGTACATTCTTCCACTTGATCGATTTCACAGCTATCAAGTTCTTGTTTCTGTGACTGCTTCAGTTTCCAATATGATTTTTCCTTCCTTGTCAAGTTCTGGCAATATTGTTTGAACTAGGAGCTTGTCACCAGTAACCTTCTTTAAGCATGAATCATGTAAAACTGGGTGCACTCGGGAAGCTACAGGAAGCTCCAATTTGTATGCTATAGTACCAATCTTTTACAACACCTTGTACGGAACATAATACTTTGGTGATAATTTATTATCCTTCTTAGCTTGCTTGAGGGACATTTGTTTATATGGTTGTAGCCATAGAAATACCCAGTCACCTATATCAAAACTTCTTTCGCTCCGATGTTGATCTACCTATTGTTTCATTCTATTTTGTGCCAAAGTTAGGTTATCCCTTAAGAGTTGGAGAACTTCTTGTTGATGCTTGATGTGATATTCCACTTCTTGAACCTTAGAGTTTTCTCTTAAATATGATGTTATGGACGGTGGGTGGTATCCTTAAAGTGCCATAAATGGGGTCATTTTTGTTGCAATATGGAAGGAAGTGTTATACCACTATTTACCCAAAGGCAACCATTTGACCCATTGTGTCTGTTTATCAGATACAAAGAAACAAAGATATCATTCCAAACATTTGTTTACTATCTCAGTTTTCACATCAGATTGAGGATGATAAGATGAGCTATGAGTTAACTGAGTACCAACACAACAAAATAATTATGTCCAAAAATTTCAAGTGAAAATGGGATCTCTGTTGCTTACAATAATCTTTGGGTTTCCATGTAGCTTTTGAATTGTTTCCATAAATGCAGTAGAAACTGTACTGCATTTAAATGGATGAGTTAACGCACAAAAGTGTACATACTTGGTAAGTCTATCAAATACCACCATGATGACACTCTTTCCTTTGGACTTAGGTAAACCTATGATAAAATCCATTGAAACCTCCTCCTGGTGTTGACTTGGAATGGATACAGGTTGTAATATACCCGAGGTCTTAATTGTTTCAACTTTATTTTTTTGGAAAACCAAACATTACACCACAAACTTTTGAATATCAAATTTAAGGCCATCCCAAAAAATTCCTTTTTAACCCTCCGATAAGTTTTTAAAAAACTCGAGCGCCATCCTAAGGGAGAGGCATGCAATTCCATAAGAATATTTTGTTTGAGTTGGGAATTCTGACATAGATATAAGCGATTTTTGTACCATAACGAATCATTTTTCCAGCTAAATATATCAGATGTACTGGGATCTTGTTGTATCTTTTGAATAAGTGCCCACACTTCTTCATCATTCTTCCATTCATCCCTTGCTTTGTTTATCCCATCTGGTTGGATAATAGAAATGGCACAAAGAAATGCATCCACATCCTCATCCTTTCTTGAGAGTGCATCTGCCACAACATTTTGCTTCCCTTTTTTGTGTATGATTTCAAAGTCATAACCCAACATCTTTGTGACCCATTTTTGCTACTCTTCTGAAGATAATCTTTGTTCTAAAAAGTATTTAAGACTATCATGATTTGTTTTTACCTTGAAGTGTCTTCCCATTAGGTAGGGTCGCCATTTCTTAAGTGCATGTAGTATTGCCAACATTTCCTTCTCATAAATAACTTTGTGTAAATACTTTCCTTTGATTGGATGATTTTCGAAAGCAATGGGTCTTTCTTCTTGCATTAAAACAACACCAATTCCATTTCCCGAGGCATCACATTTCATAATAAAGGTTTTTGTGAAGTCCAACGTAGTTAAGACTGGTACTTGGAGCATTGCCTCTTTAAGATGTTTGAAGGCCTTCGTTGCTTCTGGAGTCCATAAAAATGCATCTTTCTTCAATAATGTTGTTAGAGGTGTTGCTGTTATCCCATAATTCTTAACAAACTTGTGATAATACCCTATCAACCTGAGAAATCCTCGCAGATGCTTTATGGATGTGGGGATTTTCCATTCCTTAATGGCTTTAATTTTGCTAGGGTCTACCTTAACACCTTCATGAGATACAATATGGCCTAGATATTGCACCTCTTATACTCCAAAGAAACGTTTGGAGCTCTTTTCACATAATTGTTTCTCCTCCAATAGTTTGAGAACCCTCTCAACATGTTGAACATGATCCTTCCAAGACTTGCTATAGATTAGTATATCATCAAAAAATACTAACGCAATTTTTCTAAGGAAGGGTTTGAAAATGGAATTCATCAAACCTTGAAATGTAGAAGGTGCATTGGTAAGGCCAAAAGCATGACCAAAAATTCATAATGACCCTCATGAGTTCTAAATGTTTTTTTTGAAATGTCTTCAATATTCATTCTGATTTGATGATATCCTGAATGAAGATCCAACTTGGTGAATTAAATTGATCCATGCAATTCATCCAATAGTTCATCAATGACAGGACTGGGAAATTTATCTTTAATATTGAGCTTGTTGAGCTCCCTATAATCTGAACACATGCGCCATGATCCATCCTTCTTGTGCACCAATACTACGGGAGTAGAGAAAGAACTTTGACTAGGTTGAATTATACCAGCCTCTAGCATTTCTGCAACCATACGTTCAATTTCACTCTTTTTGGCATAGGGATATCTGCAAGGCCTAATGTTTGGAGGAACACTTCCTAGAACCAAATGAATAACATGATTATGATCACGAATAGGTGGGAGACCTTTTGGAGTCTCAAATACCTTGGAATGATTGTCCAAGACTTTTTGGAGATCTAGAGAAATAGATGATTTCAATGCATAACATAATTGCAAACATAATTGCACAACTACACCTTGTTGTTCTTTCTTTAGAAGCTTTGCCATTCCATTAGAGATGATTATCTTTCCTAGTTTCCTTGCAATACCTCTTAATTCAACTTCCTTTCCTTCTGAAGAAAATTTCATGAAGAGTTCTTGAAAATTAAAAGGTATTGTACCCAAGGATTGTAGCCATTAGACTCCTAATACAACATCAGCACCACCCATTGGAATGGAAAGAATTGGGCTATTCAATACATATTCTCCCATGGATAGCTTGAAATTATGGCACTTTCTAGAGAAATTTATGGTTCCTTCACTTGCAACCATCACATGACACTCTGGTGCTAGATATAGGAAGCAATTCAATTCCTTGGCTATCTTACAATGAATAAAATTATGGGTATTGCCTGAATCAATCAACACTATTACCTTTTTCTTCTTGATATGTCCTTCTATCTTCATAGTTTAAGGAGTGGTAATTTCTGCTAATGCATTACAAGATATGGTCTCAGTTATTCTTTCTCTAGGGGTTTTTCATGGTTTATATCCTCTTCTTTTGACGTTTCTTATTCCTTTCATTCCTCTTCACAATCTATGTAAAATAATTTCTTCTCAGCACACTTATGACCTTTAGTGTATTTGTTATCACAACTGTAACAAAGCCCTTATTCTCTTTTTCTTCCAATTGTTGGGGTGTCAACCTTGTAGGTTGTGGAAGGATAGGGGAAACAACACTTCCATCCTTATAGTTGTGAGTGGTAGGCTTCCTTGTTGCCATAATTTTGCTTTCCATTTTTCTTGCCAACCTGAATGCTTTCTCCAATGAGTCAGGTTCCGAAAGTTGAACCTCATGTTGGATGTTATCCTTTAAAGTCCCTATGAACACATCAATCCTATGCTCCTATTGAATATATTTTACCCTTATATTCAATTTTTCAAAGTCCTCAATGTGCTCCATCATTGAACCCTTTTGTTTGAGGTTTATCAATTGGCTAAAAAAAGTGTTGTTTTTTGTATCCTCATAATGTTCTATTATTTCTTCCAAAAAAATTGCCCAAGTGACAATTTTTTTACAAGAGAAAAGCCATTGATACCATACAAACTGATTTGGTTCCAAATATAAATTTGCAATGCGTACCTTTTGTGTGTTTTGCACATTATGGAGATCGAAAAATTGTTCCATCTGTAGTATCCATGTTGCGGGATCCTTGCCATTAAACTTCCTCATATCGATATTTGGAACATGGTGGGTCTTCAATCCAATGTTAGAGTCTATGAAATCATGATTAACATTTCTTTTGTTCTCATCATGAGTTTCCTTTACTACCATTTCACCATTAGTAAGCATTTCTTGTAGAAACTTAGTCAAATCTATCTTCAAATATTCCATGTTTCCTTTCAGTTTTTCTTCTATACCATCCATCTTAGCGTCCATGCCATTCATCTTAGCTTTCATGCCATCCATCTTAGATTCCACACCATCCATCTTAACTTGCATGCCCTTCATATTAGCTTCCACACCATTCATCTTAGTTTCCATGCCTTTTTTTAAACCATCAATCTTAGCTTCTATTACCTTTTGTGAGAGTGAAATTTGTTGCACTTGGTCTCGTAATTTTCATATATCATGTTTCATTTCTTCCTCTTCTTCATGATTCATGCTAGTATTTCGGTTTTCTTACTAGGTGTTTCGATTTTCTTTCTTCGGGGCATCAATTACTGATAATTATGTTTCACTATGCCCTTTGAAATTAAAACTAACTTTTCAACCCAAACTTATGCAAAATTTTAAAAAGACTACACATCTTTTTTCTCTTTGTATAAGCTTGATATTGAATGTGATGTATCTCTGTAATTCCGGATCTCCAACGGCTAAAATTTCTGCCTGTGGTAGCCCTCTGAATCCTCTTTCCAATGCTACCAGTCAGATCAAAATTGGATTTTCAAAGAAAGGGTTATGCCCAATATCCTAAGATGACCTAATTATATAATTTTTCAGCAGAGAGAACTTGTGCCACGTGCCACGTGTCACTGTTTCGACCTTCGGATCTGGAAAATATACACAAAAACCTACAATCCATCCTCTTTCTGTAACTTCTTACAAATTTTCAATCTGATGCTCAGAGAGAAAGTGTCACTATTTCGACCTTCGGATCTGAAAAATATACAAGGAAACCTACAGTCCATCCTCTTCCTGTAACTTCTTACGAAATTTCAATCTTATGCTCAGAGAGAAAGTTATGACAATTTTCCCAAGGTCACCTATTTGGTCTGCAAAAACCCTAACTTCCTCAAATCATATCTCCGAAAATATAGCGAGACAATATCTAAAATTCGGTCCCGGGTTTCAGAATGCTTTCAACTCAAATGGGTTTTTTTTTAGCTTCTGAAACGTCGCAAGAAAAAATTTATAGCAAAAATTTCTCTATGACCTATTTGGAGAAGCAAAACCCTAGAATCTAAAGCTTTGATACCAAATGTTATGAAACCAGCTCACAAAAAGATAGAAAAGAAAGATCAACGCCTTAGAAATCAGCCTCTTCGAAGGGGAAACCTCTTTTACATTACACAAATGAACAATTCTTGGATGATAAAAATGACAAAAATCTCCTTTCTATATATAGGAGTCTAAGGGTTCATAATATAATAAAAGTTAACATAACAATAATAATATAAGGGCACAACAATAAAAATAGTGGGCTTCTATGGGGCACAATAATAACAATATGGGGACAATAGGGCACAAAAATAACAATCAGGGTTACAATGACAATAGTAATGGGGGAATCACTAGTATTATAGAGACCTAACAATTTAAAACTCATTATTTTAGCAACTATATATAGCCAAAAGGGCCTCGGTTCACTATTGAGTTCAACAGAGTACGAGGCCTTCCCTATGAGGGTCCCATTTTCTCTTGGGTTGTACCAACCCATATGTTGAGAAAGGGATAAGGTTGGGTGCCATATTGGGGGCCTGGTAGAAATAATGCTCTCAGACCTCATGAATAAAAAGGCCAACATCTGAGTAATATTATTCATGTTATGAAACCGTCTCACAAAAAGATAGAAAAGATATATCAACGCCTTAGAAATAAGCCTCTTCAAGGGGGAAACCTCCTTTATATTACACAATTGAACAATTCTTAGATGATACAAATGAAAAGACCTCCTTTCTATATATAGGAGTTTAAGGGGTCATAATATAATCAGAGCTGACATAAGAATAATAATGTAAGGGCATAATAATAACAATAGTGGGCTTCTATGGAGCACAATAGTAACAATATGGGGAATACATGGGTACAAAATATAATAAGGGCGTTGCACTAATAACAATAAGGGGTTACACTAGTAGTATAGGGGTTTAACATGCCCCTCTCCTTGAAAAAGTGTTGTCCTCAACACTTGAGTAGTTCTTGATGCTTCTATATAAAATTCTTGTCCTCCCATGTGGAATCTTCAGCAGTAAGTTCTTCCACTTGATGAAATACTCTGAAATTGTTCGATTTCGTAGCTGTCGGGTTCTTGTTTATGTGACTGCTCCAGGTTCCAATATGTTTTTTCCTTCCTCTTCAAGTTCTGGCAATATTGTTTGAATTGGGATCTTCTGCAACTTTTGAATGAGTCGCCACACTTCCTCGTCCTTCTTCCATTCATCCCTTTCTTCATTTATACAATTTGGTTGGATAATAGAAATAGCACAAAACAATGCTTCCACATCCTCATCCTTTCTTGAGAGTGCTTTTGCAACAAAGTTTTGCTTCCCTTTTCTATAGATGATTTCAAAGTCATAACACAACATATTTGTGACCCACTTTTTATGTTCTTCTAAAGATAGTCTTTGTTCTAAAAAGTATTTAAGACTATCATGATCCAGTTTTACCTTGAAGTGTCTTCCCATTGGGTAAGGTTGCCATTTCTTAGGTGCATGTAGTATTGCCAACATTTCCTTATCATAAATAGCTTGCTTGAGATGTAGCCATAAAAATACCCAATCACCTACAACAAAACTTTTTTTACTGTGATGTTGATCTACATATTGTCCCATTCGATTCTGCACTAAAGTGGCGTTATACTTTAAAAGATGGAGAACTTGTTGTTGATGCTCAATGTGATCTTTCACTACTTGAACCTTTTTCTTCTCGATATGTCCTTCTATCTTGAGAGTTTTAAGGAGTGGTAATTTCTTCCAATGCTTTACAAGATATGGTTAGATTCATTTCTTGATGCTCGATGTGATCTTTCACTTCTTGAACATTTTTCTTCTTGATATGTCCTTCTATCTTGATAGTTTGAGGAGTGGTAATTCCGGCCAATGCATTACAAGATATGGTTGGATTCATTTCTTCTTTCTTGATGTGATCTTTCACTTCATGAACCTTTTTCTTCCTGATATGTCCTTCTATCTTGAGAGTTTGAGGAGTGGTAATTCTTGCCAATGCTTTACACGATATGGTCAGATTCATTTCTTCCTTCTCTGGGGTTGGGACCTGGCGTATATCCTCTTCTTTTGATGTTTCTTGATCATTTTCTTCCTCCTCTTCATACTCTATGTAAAATAATTTCTTCTCAACACACTTATGACCTTTAGTGCATTTGCTATCACAATTGTAACAAAGCCCTTTTTCGCTTTTTTCTTCCAATTATTGTGGTGTAACCCTTGTAGGTTGTGAAAGGATAGGAGAAACAACGCTTCCATCTTTATAGTTGTGAGGGGTAGACTTCCTTGTTGCCATAATTTTGCTTTCCACTTTGTAACAAATCCCTTTTTCTCTTTTTTCTTCCAATTGTTGTGGTGTTTCTCTAAAGAAGGTGTTGCTCTTTGTATCCTCATAATGTGTTATCATTTCCTCCATGAAAATTGACCATGTAACAAGTTGTTTACGAGAACCAAGCCCTTTATAACATAAGAATTGATATGGTTCTAAATATGAAGATGCAATACATACCTTTTGTAACAGTGGTACACCAAGTAGATCAAAATATTGCTCTATCTGTAGTATCCAATTTACTAGATACTTTCCATCAAACTTCCTCATATTTCCTTTTCTTGATTTTAGGAGCTCGATCTTGAAATGAATATAACTCTGTATTTTAAAATCTCAAAGTTCTAAAATTGTCTTCTGTAGTAGCCCTCTGAGTCCTCTTTCTAACCCCACAAGTCTGATCATAATTTGATTCTCCAAGAAAGACTTATACCCAATCTCCTAAGATGACCTGATTATATAATGTTTTAGTAGAGAAAACTTGTACCACATGCCATGTGTCACTGTTTCGACCTTCAGATCTAAAAACTATGCACATAAAACTACATTTTGTCCTCTTTCTGTAACTTCTTACAAAATTTCAATTTGTTTCTCAGAGAGAAATCTATGACAATTTTCCCAAGGTCACCTGTTTGGAATGTAATTCGGCGGTCTACAAAAACCCTAACTTCCTCAGACTATATCTCCGAAAATATAGTGATACAGGATCTGAAATTCATAGTTGAGGTTCAGAGTGATTGCTTCTCAAATGAGTTTTATTTTAGCTTCTGAAACTTTGTAGCGAAAGAGTTATAGCGAAAATTCCACGATGACTTGTTTTAGCTTAAATTCTGGATCTTGCAAAAACTCTAACTTCCTCAGATCATATCTCTGAAACTATAGTGAGAAAAGCTTTGCAATTTTGACGTGTGGTTCAGAAAAATTTCTTCTCAAATGGGTTTTTGTTTTAGCTTCTGAAACATTGCAAAAACAAAGTTATAGTGAAAATACCACGATGACCTGTTTGGACCAGCGAAACCCTAGAATCCAAAGCTCTAATACCAAATGTTATGAAACCATCTCATAAAAAGATAGAAAAGATAGATCAATGCCTTAGAAATAAGCCTCTTCGAGGGGGCAACCTCCTTTACGTTACACAAATGAAAAATTCTTAGATGATACAAATGAAAAGACCTCCTTTCTATATATAGGAGTTCAAGGGGTCATAATATAATCAGAGCCGACATAACAATAATAATGTAAGGGCACAATAATAACAATAGTCGGCTTCTATGGGGCATAGTAGTAAAAATATGGGGACTACATGGGTACAGTAATATAATAAGGGGGTTGCACTAATAACAATAAGGGGTTACACTAGTAGTATAGGGGCCTAACAATTCCCATCATTTTCGCTCTTGGTATAGCGATGTGGGTCCAATTAGCTATGGTTGGATTGCTTTTCATGGCTAGGTTTTGTATATAACTTTCTTCTCACCTAGTAGGGGACTAGTTCCATGCAAAATCAATTTTGAAATTCATACTTCAAAATATAGATGTATGGAGGCATTGCTGCAACATTTTGTTGGATATTTACTCTGATTGTTTCAGAGAGATTCTTATCTTTGATTAATGTGTTAGGCACATCCAAAACATTTATAGTATTCACAGCTATTGTTGGGGTTGCATTCCTTTTTGTCCTTTCTTTTGTTCCTGAGATGAAAGGTTTGAGCTTCAAGGAGGTCGATAAATTATGACAAGGGAGATCATATAGTGGTAGTATAGGTGAGGAAGGTTCTTTTAACAAACCCCTTCTTGATGATCATCATACATTCTGAAGAAGCAAATCAAATGCTGAAATCTCTTGTGAGAGAGGGAATTCAAATCAATTGCTGCAAATCTATGAATGACATTTTTGAGGTATTATAGGAGAATATACAACTTACATGGCATATCACCAATCATATCGGCAAGTTTTGCATGTGGCATATCAGCATGTTTTTCATGGTGACAGTGTCATAATTTGCATTATTTCTTGATAAGATGCTATTAATTTTTTTGAAAATTCCATTGGATATGTTGGATAATGGATGATTCTACTTACATCATTCATCAACATACTCTTTGAAAATATTTTTCATTTCTACCACTCCCCAAATATAGGAATTTTAATTTAGCATGAAATTTGCATATGCAAAGGATTTATATTTTATGCTTTGCTTCATTTGGGATATACATCATTCCACTCTATGGAAGTTACATTATTTGTAGATTAGGTTAGGCACAAACCAATGGGATTTTTTGGGTTACTCTCCTAACACTTGTTGTGGTCCAAAATTTAGGTATAAGTATTTTCATACTGTTGTTTTTGGGGATGATGGTATTCCACTGAAAATACAAATAAATACTAATGAAATTCATCAAAAAACTGAGTTTGGGGTTGTTGCATATTGGAGGTACAAGGAGGGTGAAGAAGCACACCCTTAGTTCATTGTTCTGATGGTTGAGTGGGAATGATGGGTGCTAATGTGGAGCCATGATATTATGGACACTAAACTATTGTTATGTCCCCAAGATACGGACATGATACCCCCTCTCCATTTCCCTTCCCATAAATATGGTTGCCCACATATTGATAAATTCTACAACCCACTGTTGAGAACCAGTATTGCAGCAAGAATGTTGCAACTCCTAGGGATACCAAATTTACTTTGTCAACCCAAGGTTCGTACAAACTTGGAGGTGACAGTGTTGTATACACAAGCAGATGTGATGGGTCCACTCTTTGTCACTATTGCGCTGGCAAGAGACCACTATGGTTTCTCAAACAAGACTTCTATTGATTCAGAAGAAGCTTGATTACTAATGAGGTGATCTAAAAATGAGATCCTAAATCAATATTAAGGTATTATAGACTCATGTGTAGGAATGCCTATATTACTTAGTGCAATGGATCGAAAAGATTGCGAATAATATAGACAATTAACAATCAAAAAACATAACAATTCAACACATCAACACATTGAATAATCAAGGAGTTCACTAGACTTCTTAGCTACGTCTCTTGGTCTAGCTTTCAATGTCGAGCTCTATATTATGTCTTCAAGAACAGAGTTTACAGGTGTGATCTCAATCATAGCCATGACACAACAACAGTGATATTACGCAGGGATTTCACTCGAAAACCTTGAGTTTAAAGAGTACATAGACTCTCTCTCTTAGTGCCTCTAATCAACTATTCATAGTTGTGTTTCCTCTAACTCTCTGTCTCTGAGCCACTACTCCTCTTAACTCCAACTTGCTTCTGTTCTATTGTGGTATGGCCTTTTAAGCCTATCGACCCTGTCTGTTCGCCTTCCCTCTTCGGCCTCTCTGTCTTCCTCTTCTATCTGTTCACCTTCCTTTCGGTGTTGGACACGTTTTGTTAAAAATTCTTAAGGCACAAGAACAATTTTCTTTTAGAAACAGAAGGATCGGCGGGTGTGGTGAAACTGACCGTTCAGTCTTCTTCTGCACAAATCCCCAATATGATGCATATTTGGCCTATATACGATATTATCGAAATACAATTAAATACATAGAAATACATAGAAATCCCAACAAAAAACTGATTATTGAAACTCAAAATATATAAATCCGCATATATAATCCTGTCGGGTCCATAAAACAGCTCGTTCATCGTCCACCATCCGATCAATGATTGATAATCCACGACTGATGATCATTTTGGGCAGCCCACTCGCACGGAGATTACCCACATGGCAAAAGTGGTTTTCTCTCTCCTACGGTGTGCTACATATCGGTCAGTGTATGGAATCGAGCGGAGCCTATCTAATACTACTTACTGCCTAAAGCCTACCCGAAATACCGCTAACCACGAATCTCAAACCCTTCACTGTTTTATTTCATAACTCCTTCAGGTCCACCTGTGTGAAGTCCTCCCTTTGGAAATATTGCGATCCGATAATGTGATCTCCACTGTAGGATCTGTGTGCTCAATATAACAGCTCACATTATGTCGTTGGGTCACTAATTGCACTTCCCATAGGGCTGCCTCTAATACACTCCTCTGGCCTATTCTAATGCGATATCCCGACTTAATCCGGGTCGTTGATCTGGCCAATCTAACGGCTCCAGTGCAACGGGACTTCACTCTTTGTTTATTTTTGTTTTCGCCATTCCTTCAATGTTTCTCTGTGATACTCTATTTCTGATATTTGAAGACTTAGACTTAGAGGTTTGATACAAGATCCACTTTTGATCACACCTTCCCACTGAAAAGATTTTGGACCACCAAAAGTTGGTTTTTAGGCATCGATTAAGTGAGGATACAACTCCCTCACTTGTTTAACTTCTATCCATCATGCTTTGCTTGGATTTGAACCTTTGAGCCCTACTCTCAGGTACTCAACATTCCCTTGATGCGTAGTTCTTACCTTCCTATCCAGAATAGTGTCCTCCTGTAACTCATTGAGATACTCAGGTAACAAATCCCCAATAGAAGGAAACTGACTTTGCTCTTCAAGATCTTCAATCAATGAAGGTTCATACAATCTCAAGTTTTCTGCATTAACGACTGAATAGATCTGCATATAAGCTAGAAAGTCAAGGCAAAAAGAATTTTCACCAATTTTATCAAGTATCTTGAAAGGTACATACCTTATTGGTTTTAGCTTCTTACCTTCACCTTGCATTCTATCTTTGCTGATGTACAGCCAGACTTGATCACCAACTTGAAACTATGCTCAACTCGATGCTTGTCATGTCTCGCCTTGTACTTGGCTTAGCTTCTTTTGATCTGTTCCTGTACTTCCTGGTGAGTTTCTTGTATTTGTTCAATGAACTTGGTTGCGTTGTCCACACCACTGTGTCCATCAACTGCTATGTCTTTACCAAAGACAAAATCCAAGGGAGACTTTGGTATAAAACCAAAACAAGTCTCAGAAGGAGATCTCTAAGTAGAAGAGTGCTTGGCACAGTTGTAAGCATGCTACACATAACACAAATGCTCATCCCAAAGCTTGGGATGCTTGCTGCAATAAAACTGAGCAACTGGAACACTATCCTATTTACCATTTCTATCTGACCATCTGTTTGTGCATGAAATTTTGTGCTCTTCTTCAACCTAGTGTCCATCAACTCCCATATATTTGATCAAAACCTCCCAACAAATCTAGAATATTGATCAGATACAATAGAAGTGGGTAACCCAAAATGAACCCATACATTCTGAAAGAACAACTTTGTTGTTTGTTTAGTTGTAACCTGCTTGTTACAAGGTATCAAAATACACATTTTACTGAACCTATCCACAATAACATACAAGTAATCATGACCTTTCCTAGACCTTAGCAATCCCCCAACAAAATCCATGGAAACACTTTCCCAAGGATGATAAGGAACTCGGAGTGGAGTGTACAAGCCTAATTTTCTATTACTGGGCTTGCTTGTAGCACACATAGTACACCCTTTGATATATCTAGAAACTGTCTTATGCATTCTTGGCCAATAACAAAACCTTTGCAATTGTGCAACTATTTTACTTACACCAAAATGACCTGATATTAGAGAAGTCTGTGCTTCTCATATTATGTTAACTCTTTCAGTTTGTGGAATGCATAACTTTCCCAAATGATATAAGAGTTGGTCCTTTACATAATAATCCAATTCTTTTACTTGCTTGCCATGACTTAAAGTTGCATATACATCTTTAAAATCTACATGTTGAGCATATTGTTCAATGTAACTTTCATGCATTACTGAGTTATGCTTAAGTATAGTAGATGCATTTATGATTGGTCTTGACAACATATCTAATACCTTAATGTGTATGCCCTTCTTATATCTGATGACAAGATGAAATCACTATAGAAAACCCATCCATCCATAATGTCTTGATTGTTGTAATTTAGTTTGTGAGTGCAAATATTGAAGTGGTTGATGATCTATATGTATGATTGTTTCTTTACAAATTAGGTAATGTTTGCACTTTTTCACACTTTGTACTAATGCATACAATTCTTTATCATATGTGGGATAATTAACTACTACAAAAGTAAATGTCTCAGAATGATAGCATATGGGTTTTTCGTGTTGCATCAACACTCCTCCCATGGCATAGTCACAGGCATCTATCTCAATCTCAAATGGATGTTGAAGATCTGGCAGTGCTAGAACTAGTGATGTACTAATTTTCTATTTTAAGGTGTCGAAGGCTTTCTGTTGTTTGCCTCCCCACTGAAACACTTGTTTCAATCTTGTTAAAGCATGTAATGGAGCTGCAATCAATGAAACGTTAGCAATAAAATTTCACCAGTATTGTGTTGCCCCTAGGAAGCTACTAACCTCTGTAGAAGATTTGGGTTTAGGGCAGTTCACAATGACTTCAACCTTAGAGGGATATATCTTTAATTCACCACCCCCTACAATATGACCCAAATAATTTAAAGATGTTCTACCAAATTCACATTTTAACAGTTTTACATACATATTTTCTCTTTTTAAAACATCTAAGCTTTGCTTTGCATGCTCCACATGGTCTTCCAATGTCTTACTAAAAACAAGAATGTCATCTAAATAAACAATCACAAAATCATCGATAAAAGGTCTAAGTACATCATTCATGACTCTCATAAATGTAGTAGGAGCATTAGTTAAGCCAAAAGGCATAACCAACCATTCATAAAGTACTTTCTTTGTCTTGAAAGCAGACTTCCATGCATCATGTTCTACAACTCTGACCTGATGATAACCACTTCTCAAGTCTAACTTAGAAAAGTAAATTGCTTCTTTCAATTGATCTAATAAATCATCAATACGAGGAAGAGGATAACGATTCTTAATTTTTATTTTATTTAGTGCTCTATAATCAATGCACATTCTCCATGAACCATCTTTATTTCTCACTAGAACGATTGGAGATCCACATGGTGATGTGCTTGGTCATATAAACCCTTTATCAAGCAACTCATGTTCCTACTTCTTTATCTTTGCATTCTCTAATGCTGGCAACCTATACATTCCAGTGTTAGGTAATGGATCATCTTGCTGCAAATAAATATCATGTACTATTTCTCACTTGGGTGGCAGACCTTTTAGTTCTTGAAATAGAACATCATACTCTAAAACAACATTAACTAAATCAATTTTTTGTTTAGAATCACAACCTTCAAATGCATTGGATTTTTCAGGGTCCTTTGCCTTTACAACCATTAGTAAAAATTGTTTACTTGAATTCACAATTCTTTTCATCTGTCCTGAATTTATGAGAGAATAGTTATCATTGAGTTTATGAGCTCTTACAATATATTCCATTCCATCTTTATTGAGTTGACACTTATTTTCAGCTCTATAGAAAATAGCTTTCTTATCATACAAGTATGGACTTCCCAAAATAATACCACATATATCCAATGGAACTATATCTAACTCAACCTCATCTAAAAATGTTGATCCAATAGAAAACCTAAGTTTACATTGTCTCGTTGCTTGTAGCTTTGCTTTATCGCACACCCAACCTAATGGATATGGCTTCTCATGAGGTTTTGTTTGTAATCCCAAGTTCTTTACAATTGTTTCAAAAATCAAATTTACTTGTGATCCACTATCAAACAAAGTATCAATCTTATTGTGCTTGGAAATTACTCTAACACGAAAAAGCTCATTTCTTTCCCTCTCATTATTTTCATTATCAACAGATTGTGCAGAATTACGTGTGGATGCTTCAGAATCTTTACCTTTAATACTTGTGGTTGTAACTGTTGTTTCATCGCCTGAATTTGATCCCAAGTCTTGTTGAATAGCTACATCATTCTTTTTCTTCCTTCCACCAAACTTCTTAGGTCTCTATTCTGGATGCAAAAACCAGCAGTGTGCCTCATCATGTCCTTCTTTCTTGCAATGAGTGCATGAAGGTTTATCCTTCTTTAGAGTGTTTGTTTTCCTCTCCTTCCATTTCAGTTTCTTCTTTTCCTTACTCTTGCTTACAGAATATTTAGATGTCCCCTCAACCTCTGGGTTTACATTCTTACCTCTAGCTTCTAGATGTGTGGCTTGAACTAATACATCATCTAGGCTAGTGGGATTAAACATGATAATAGTATGCTTTAAGTAGCTATGAATACCACCTATATACTTCAATAAAGTCTCAGGTGAATCTAATGATATACCTAGAGTTAAAACTCTCTTTCTGAATTCTTGTTACACTTTGACCCTTCAACTGAAGAAGAGTTTGCCAACTCATCATTGCCTGCTACATGTAAGCTAAAGGATAGAACTACTTTTTGATAGCAGAAACAAATTCATTCCAGGTAGAAATGATTTTACCATGTTTTTGCAGATCATCTTGTGTCTTGCCTTCCCACCATACTAGTGCAGTTTCTCCAAGTTGAAGGCTAGCTAGCTGAATCTTCTTCCTTTATGAATCAACATTTTGTACCCTGGAATATACATCAATTTGTCTTATCGAATTATCTAGCTTTTCTACACTGAGTTCTCCATCATAAATTGGCAAATCAAGCTTCACATCTAATATGATTAAGGAAGTTTTCTTCTTTTTCTTAGAAGGGCTAGAAGATGATGAGGATGATAAAGGTGATGATGGAGGAGATGGTGGAGGAGGCATTTCCCCTTTCCCTTTGCCTTCTGGATGGGAAACTAGAAAAGGTTCCTCTGCTCCTTTCTCTGGTTTAGGTGTTGAAGTGCTTTCACCTTGACCCTTCTTAAATTTCAGATACATCTCTTCCACCATGACTTGGAGTGCCTTATAACTTTCTATAAATTGAGATTCTGGTCCCAATGGAGTTTCTTCGGCCATTCTCCTCTAAGAATAGACTCTTCCAATCTCTGGATTAGCCTCAACAAATTCTCCTTCTCCTAGTCTGAGCTTTAATCTAGTTAGCATTCAAAATTCAGCACAAGCTTTTCTAACCTTAACAAAACCAAATGCTCTGATAACACTTGATCTGAAAATGAGATCTTAAATCAATATTAAGGTATTACAGACTTATGTGTAGGAATTCCTATATTACTTAGTGCAATGGATCGAAAATATTGTAAATAATATAGACAATTAACAATCAGAAAACATAACAATTCAACACATCAACACAATGAATAATCAAGGAGTTCACCAGACTTCCTGGCTACGTCTCCTAGTCCAACGTTTAGTGTAGACCTCTATATTATGTCTTCAAGAATAGAGTTTACAGGTGTGAGCTCAATCATAGCCATGACACAACAACAGTGATATTACACAGGGATTTCACTTGAAAACCTCGAGTTTAAAGAGTACACAGACTCTCCCTCTTAGTGCCTCTGATCAACTGTTCATAGTTGCATTTCCTCTGACTCTCTGTCTCTGAGCCACTGCTCCTCTTAACTCTGACTTGTTTGTGTTCTGTTGTGGGATCGCCTTTTAAGCCTATAAGCCCTGTCTATTCACCTTCCCTCTTCAGCCTCTCTGTCCTCCTCTTCTATCCATTCACCTTCCTTTCGGCATTGGACACGTTTTGTTAAAAACGCTTAAGGCACAAGAACAGTTTTCTTTTAGAAATGGAAGGATCGACGAGTGCGGTGAAACTAACCATTCGATCTTCTTTCGCACAAATCCCCATTATAACGCATATTTGGACTATATACGATATTATTGGAATACAAAGAAATACTTAGAAATCCCAACAGCAAAACCTATTATCGGAACTCAAAATATATAAGTCGCCTCTATAATCCTTTTGGTTTTGTAAAACAGCTCCTTCATCATCCACCATCCGATTAGTGATCTATAATCCATGACTGACGATCATTTTGGGTGGCCCACTTGCATGGAGGTTACCCGCCCCAAAAAGTGTTTTCTCTCTCCTGCGGTGTGCTATGTGTCGGCCGATGTATGGAATCAGGCAAAGCCTCTCCAATAGTACTTACCGCCTGAAGCCCGCCTGAAATACGCTAATAATGAAAATCAAAACCTTCATTGTTTTATTTCATAACTCCTTCGGGTCCACCTGTGTGAAGTCCTCTCTTTGGAAATATTGCGATGCGATAATGTGATCTCCACCATTGGATCTACGCACTCGATTCAATGGCTCACGTTATGTTGCTGGGTCACTGATTGCACTTCCCATAGGGTTGCCTCTAATACACTTCGCTGGCCTGTTTCGATGTGATATCCCGATTTAATCCAGGTCGTTGATCTAGCCGATCCGACGGATCCGGTGCAATGAAAATTCACTCTTTGTTTATCTCTGTTTTCCGCCATTCCTTCAATGTTTCTTTGTGATACTCTGTTT
This sequence comes from Pinus tabuliformis, assembly GCA_031772625.1. NCBI lineage: Eukaryota > Viridiplantae > Streptophyta > Pinopsida > Pinales > Pinaceae > Pinus > Pinus tabuliformis. The sequence goes on from CM062817.1 coordinate 608,789,947, forward strand.
CCAATATTTGAAGACTTAGACTTAGAGGTTTGATATAAGATCCATTTTGGATCATGAGGAAAGGGGAATTTTGCACTACTTGGGAGTATTGGAATAGTGTTTACTATAGTAAGGAAGGACTGAAATCAAATGCTTTAAACACACCACTCATCTAACTAATTGCTAAGAAACTTTTCTTCAAAATAATTCTAAGTTAACATATGTGTAATCCCAACTATCCTAGGCATGCAATATGAAATCACCAAACATTCTACTCTTATGCATATGAATGAACACAATAACTCTTTTTCTTTTTGTCCCTTTGTTTGTGAAATTGTGAATTCTAAACCCTGTTGGTGATGTGGAAGGTGGGTTAGAGATTGTTGTGAAAGGTTAGATGGCTTGGGAGGCAAGTAGGGGTCTGCTCCTATCCTTCAGGATTCCTTTTCCACAAATCGGCCTCAAAACAGGCCATTACAGGTCATCCTACATGATGTCCTAATGCTTTCTACAAGATCCCCCGTAATCCTACAGGATCTAGCTAAGAGAAATATGAGTGATTTGGAAGGTGGTCTAGGGCTTAGGGAAGGTGAATGGTGGAAGAAATAAGGTAAGGGATTGGCTAGGATTTTTTCAGAGCTCAAAACAGAGTTCGTGAGATGGTTGGATTTGCTCAACGAACTTGGAAAGTTGTTCTTATGGAATGATGAATTGGTTGAGGGACTTAATGGCTTTTGGTGATCATGGATGGATGAGGTTAGGTTGGGGTTTCTGGTTAGGAGATCTTCCTGCACTACCGAAACTCCTACACTACATCAATCATTGGCATTTTTTCATGAATCATGTCAAACAAGAAAGATTTTCAATCAACTTAAGAAAATGGAATTTCATTATTTAGTTGCCTAGTTCATGCATGGAAATACTTGCAGAATAATTTGAAACACTATGAGATCTAATACATGGTTGAAGATATCATAAATGAAAATTGAATCCTATTCTTGCAAACTGAAAAGATGCTGGCCTAAGTAGCAGAAAACCCTAAATTCCATAAGAAGTCAGAATTTTGTCTTTTTGGGGCTGCATAGGAGTTCTTTCCTCAAACCATGGTCCCTTAAGGGGGGAGTGAAGCCAAATCCACCCGCTATCATCCTTTTTTGTATTCCTTTATCTTTCTAAGCTACTTCTAAAGCAATGTAGAAATGGAAGCAAACTAATCAAATTTACAACTATTTGCAATGAAACAATGCTAAAACCAATTCAACCATTAATCTATGAAATTACCCAAGCATACAAGTACAAGAAGAGGAGCCTTTTCTGCTAGGGTTGGGACCTATTACAAGAGCTTCAGCCCTCTGATTCAACTCTATGTTGGATCAAGGAAATGCTCATTATCATTATCATATCAGAAAAATCACATAACAATGTTTTTCCACAAAACTTGAACTCGAAAATGCTTAGTGCTCTTACATAAAAAATCTAAATCCTAATAAGGCTCCAAGACTCCTTATTTATAAAACTGAAGACTCCAATGACTTCCTTAAATCGAGGGAGGTTGGGCTCCCAAAATCAAGATGAACTGGCTCTTAACTGTCACTAGCTCGGTTGCCCATGATCTCCATGACTCGGCTGCTTGCAAATCCGAGCTAGTTTGATTTAATCGAGGAATATTTGAATGAGTGAGGATTAAATGAGGAGGATCTATCTCCTATAATCTTTCTTCCTTGTCTCATTTGATTTTCTAACCTTAATTAGCCAAAATTGCCATGATTTGCTGTCAAAAACCTGCAATCAATTCACATTAGACCACTAGACATAACATCTTACTTTTTCTCATCTCATTAAGAAAAATATAATTAAAATATGTAAGGAATTATGAGAAGAGTTGATTTTGATAAGCTTGGAGGTGTATTAAGGTCCATATAGTTACCCAATTATGAGGATCATCATCACCCCCTACTGAAGGTGTTTCTCATCCTCTAAACAACTTAATCTATATCCATATCCTTCATTGCTCTAGTGGCCTCCCTGACATCCCATGCTTCTGATGTAGTTTCTTCTTCTTGTGAATAAAATCTTGCCTTCCTCTCTATTTCCTCCCACTGCTTTGTTTCTTCTTCTTCTTTCCTTCCTTCCAACATTCCTAAGAGCAGTGGTGGACTGAGTCTCAAGGCAATACAATTGACTTGGAGTCTTTGTAGAGCTTGCTTGTACATGGGTGTTCTATTTAGTGCCTCTCTCATCCTATAGGGAGAATGGTATTCTCTAATTTTCAGGTTGTAAGGCAAGGTGTTCCATCTCCTTTGGAAAGCTTGCATGTTGTCATCTCCTAGGAATTTGAACATGTCTTCAAAGTGTGTGATTTATTTCTCTAGTGCAGCAAGGTACCTAGGTGCAAGCTTAGGATCATTTGCAATCAGGTTGTGGGTGCTAATGACAACCATTGGATTAGATTTCTCAGCTCTTATCATGAGAGCTTCTTTCTCTTCTCTTTCCATTACCTTTTTCATTTCTGCATCTCTTGCCTCCTCATGATTCATCCATGATGCTAAAGCCATTAATTGCAAGTCCCCTAGTTTTGAATTTGGGTCCCACACATTCAAATCTGTAAAGGCCAAGTTGTGTAGGTAAAACTCAGACATTTTTTTCTCTATCTTCCAAGGTTCTTTGATCACAGAGATCAATGAATTTTCTATAGTCTTGGAAGGACATAGTGCCTCTCTATGCTAAAGTATTAATTTGGAATTGTAGACATTTTTCCTTGAGATACAAGGCATAAGACTTTCCTAGTAGCTTGCATTGGATTGCCTCTAAGGATAAACTGGCCATAGCTACCAACTGAATTTCCCTTTCTTGTAGTTTTCCCCTTAGCCATGCATTCTCTACCTCCAACTAAGCTTTCATCATTGTCTCTCTGACCCTTATGCTGCTCAGTTCTTTGCCCATTTCCTTCAATTTCTCCTCCATGTGCCCTACATCATCCACTCCTTTTCATTTGGAAATCTGCATCCACCTGTGTGTCCTTGCCCTTTCTTTCTCAAGCTCAAAGAATAACGGGATGGAAAAATTCTATGGGATTACCCTACCCCTTTCAATGAACTTTTAGTAAGAGTTGAGGTTGGGTTGTGGACTAGGTTCTCTAAGTTCTGAGTCTTCATTTCTTGTTTATTGTTGAGTGATACCTTGGTCCATTTTTTGAGTTTCCTATAAGTTTAGCAGAGTTTCCTGTAGGATGGCCTCTGCTTCCTATAGGTCTTTCTATGTCTCTTGTAGGAGACCTTTTCCATTTGATGAGGTAGAACTTGTGACAGGCCTCCTAACAGAAGTGATGGGAGATTTGGGGGAGGCCTGTCCTGATGATCCTTCTCCTTTATTTTTTGTAAGAGGAGCTACCTTTTATTGCTTCTTAGGTTAGTCTTCGATGACAATAGGAATTTTTGTGGGTGTTTGAGGTATTCCTTACCTGATCCTTGTGCTTTTTCTTGTCCTAAAGTATAATTGAATTTGTCTCTGTCTCTTCCCTTTTGACTTGATAAGTGTACTTAGGGTAGTAAGAGAAGTTGTTGCCTCTTTCTCAGTGGGTTTTGGATATACCCTTAGTGATTCATCCCCTTATTTTCCTTGAACTATAGACCTCTATTCTTCCTTCCCTTTTTTTTCCTCTTTTCCATTATCCTTTTCATCCTTGTCTTTCTCTTTCTCTTCTTCCTCTAGTTCCTAACTCTTCTCATCTGTCTCTTCTTTTGTTTCTTCTTCTGTCTCTTCTTCATTTTCCTCTTCCTTTTCTTCATCTTTTTCCTCATTTGTTTCCTTTTCATATTCTCCCTTTGTTTCTTCATCCCTCTCAGTAGAAGTGGGGCTTTTGTCATATTCATGTGCTTGAATTTCTCCCTCTGCCTGCATGTCTCTGAAATTTGTCCATGTAATAGGGAGTCTTATGTTTTGTAGATCATCTTCTAGGATAAGTTTGATTAACCCATGATGAGCTATTTGTTGATGTTCTCCCTCCTGCACTTTGATGCTCATATCTATCATTGATTGAAGAATAAAGTAGGGTATACTTAGTTTGTTTTGAGGAGGTGTGTCTATTCCAAATCGCAGTTCTTGGAGAAGTCTGAAATGGTATCCATACACCAGACCATATCTCCCTTCACATGATATATATTTAATGAGGTGGTAGCTAACTTCATTCCCAGGGTATGGAAAGCTTTCCCTTCTTACTCCATTTTTTTCCTCCATTGCCTCCTCCCCTTCCAAAAAGAATTTCTTCTTTGCAAGGGTGTTGTTACCCTTATCTTCTTTTCTCCAAGGTAACCCTAAAGGGAGTGTGGTGATTCTGCTTATAAGTTTAGGGGTGATTTCTACTGATAGGCTTTTCACCACAGTAGTGGCATGGGTCCTAGTAAGGGCTATGAGTGAGAGAGAAAATTATTTGGCCACCTCAACATCATATCCTCTCATTCTTTCAAAGAAACCCATCCAATTGTGCCTTGTGAAAATTTCTACTACAGGAGGGTGCTGATGAATTCTTACTGTGTTTGTGGGTTCTCTCTTGTTAAAACCCCCTGTCATCTTTCCTTTGGTAATTGTGGAGGCTTGTATGGATATAATTCAAGAATTCTAGTGGGTGAGAGATTTAAATGATAACTCTGCAATATAATTCCCCTAGACTGCAACTTCCTTAACCAAATGGAGGATTTTTTCTTTATTTTTAACTGGAAAATATGGGAAGGTATAGCTCCTACCTCACTGGATATTGTTTGATGAGGAAAACCTTTGATCTCTCCTCCCTTAATGCCCATCGATAATCCTGTAGATAACTACTTTGTATCATATAGGTCTTCCCGTAGGATCTTGTAGGTGCTCTTGCACTGCAAAATGCTCACTGTCCTTCCTGTAGATGCTACTTTAAGAGGCCGAGAGGCCGAGAGAAACCTTATTTCGATGAATCTTCGAGATTACTAATGCTTTCTTTGCATGGAAACAAATGTTTTATTTCCTTATATGGGTGATCATGTGGGATGTTGTGTTGGCTGCCTAAGTATGAGCACCTCCTTTGGACCGTTGGTCCCACTATCACTCCATCATTCCTCCTTATCTCGTAATAATATCCCACTTAGATCATCTATAATTTAACCATTTTTGGCCTTATATCGTTTTTCTTCTGATTTTACTATTACCACATGTGGAGTGGTCTAACTGTTTTCTCCTCATCGATTGGCCGAAGGTAGCGAAGTCAATTGGCCACCTTTTCTTATAAAACCAACTCTTACATAATCCTACATTTTTTATCATACCGTGCTAACAAGAGAGCATGAGTAAGATGACATCCCTGTGGGTAAGATGATTTGATGATGATGCTTGTTGGAGAATGATGTCCTAGTGCTGTGTACTTGCTACATATTTTTTTGTATTGGCCTATTTTGTTGCTTGTTTCCTTTAATGTGCAGGTATTGGAGAGTGATGCTGATGATCCTGCTGCTACTGCTGATTTCTGGAGGATCTTCATTGACATTGGAATCTCTATGTTGAAGATGGCTACAACCCTATGAAATTTCCTTTTGTGGGATAGGCTGCTACAGGATTTTCTACAGGTACCCTAAAATATGTCCTGTAGCTGCCTCTCCCCTAAACTTTTCATACTTTTCTTCACTTCTATTGGCTTTTTGGGACCTGACCCAGGTTCATAGTTAATTAGCCAAACAAATCCCTGTACTACTGGCCCTTTCATCAATAGTCCACGGAGCGCGGACAGAGGTCTTACCTAAAGTAGTATGCGGGGGTGTTGGAACCAGGTTTTCGCACCCTTGACATGTCTAAGGGGTTGATTTGATCCAACTAAGAGTCCCTTCATGTAGGTTACTTTGTACACTTCCCTGGCCTTCATGCCCTGATATATTCACCTTTGCGTAGCCCTAACCAAGGGTTGTGAGGCTTTCACGCTGTTAGAGCAGCAATCTGCACTATTTCCCTAAGTCACACCTGAGATCTTACTTATCTTCTTATAACAGTTAGTTATCTTCACGTAAACATATGCCTTATATTATATTTACTTATTCAGCACATGCATATGAGTTCGTGCAATAAATAAATAGTAAACTTGCAATTCATACCCAATAATACATAAACCAGGAAAAGATACACATAAATATGGTAAAACTTCTCTTTTATTAATTCTTCCCATGGTTACAGACTAGACCTACCCTGTGCACTCAACTACAGGGGTCCATGCACTCATCTGCAAAGTACTAGGACTCTGCACACTCAGCTGCAGAGCCTTCTTCTACTCTACGACCCAAAGACATAAATCTACACTCAATACTTCATCAATTCCTTAGATTCATTCATGCCTTTCCTTAGATTATTTCTACACTTAGAGCCTTGCTCTATTTATACAATCCCATGGTCCGCAAACCATGGGTAGATCTTTCAAACTAACATTACATTACAAAAAAAAGGGCAGACAACCCTATGACTCTATTACAACTTCGTGCTCTGCGCCCACAATTTACAGAGTCTTTACAATGAACTTAGTCAAAACTTGGGCTTTAAGCCCCAAAACATGCCTTGGGGGGATCCCACGCCCAACGGGCCCCCAACACAAACATTGGGACTCGCTCTCGAGTCACTCTATCGATGTGGAGATCTTCGCACAGAGACCCTCCAACTCTGATCGGACAACTATAAGGTTGGAAATGCACTGAACGACTGTTTGTTGAATCTCTTGTACTCGTTGTTCCAAGACTGCAGTGTCATAACTGCTCCCCTGCATATGTTCATAGTTCCATGCCTTCTTTCAGCTACTTGGAGCACGAAGATTGTGCTTGTGTCGGCTATTCAGATACTCAGACCACCAGTGTATGGCTTCAATTGACCGCCATTCAGTTTTCCTGGGAAAGGTTCTCCATTTAGCTTTACCAGTTGTACTGTGCCTCCATCGATGACCTCCTTAACAACATATGGTCCCAGTCAATGCATTCTAAAGTTCCCTGTGAATTTATCAAACTTACTGTCATATAATAACACCATATCATTTACCTTGAAGGTGCACAATTTAATATGTCGATCATGCCAAGCCTTTTTGTGCTACTTTTGTACCTATTGATGGAATCCATCCAAAAATCATTCCCCTTCGAGTTCCTTCAACTGCACGAGACTTTCTTCTAGGGCTCTGCGGTTCGTCATACCTGTGACCAGGGCTATGTGCAATCTAGGCACAATATAATCCATTACCGTTACGGCTTCCACTCCGTAGACCAACCAGAAAGGTGTCTATCTCATCAGGTTGTCCTATAAGCCCATAATACTACAGGTACGTGCAGGTCCTAATCATTTCTTTGTGTGTTGCATACTTTAGTCAGCGCAGTCTCTAGTGTTTTGTTGAATGCTTCTACTGTCCCATTGGCTTGTGGGTCATCGCTCATCAAGATCTTCAGACATCCAAATCGCGTCAATACGTGTTCAAACAAAATCTTTACGGTTGTGGCAGCTGTGCAATCTTTTACTAGTTGTGCTTCTTCCTAATGAGTCAGGTACTCTGTCGCAGTAATAATGTATCTTGCGCCCGTCTTTCCTTGAGGTTTGATAGGGCCTACAAAGTTGATCGCCCACTTTTCAAAGGGTTGCAGCATCATTTGTGTATTCAAAGGCATCTCGTCCTCCGTGATGGTTTACCAGTTCTTTGACATACATCACAGGCCTTGCAATGTGCTTTTGAATTCTAGTGAAGGGTTGGCCACCACAACCCTGCACGGAGAATATTTTACTCGATTGCTCGCCCTGCATAATGTCCTCCTGTAGTGCCCCCATGCACATCTGCGAGAAAGTGGATTATGTCTTCGAAGGATCCATCTGCTACGTGCATAGCAAAGAGTTGTGCATCAAGTAATTCTTCCTCCAGACTAGTAGTATCTTTTCCTATCTCAATGCATGATAGGTGATTTGGTCCCGTGTTCAGGCATCCAAGCTTCACAACTACTTCAAAATCATATTCTTGGAACAATAAAAGCCACTTGCATATGCGCCCCCCCAACACAGGCTTGTTGACCAATTATTTCAGTGCAGAATGATCTATATACATCTTGAAGTGCCCCCTTAGCAAATAGTGCCGATATTTTTGGAGCGTATACACCATAGTCTTTAGTTGTGGAATAGTTCTTTTCTACCTTAGACAACTTGCAACTTGCAAACACGGTAGGGTGATCCAATCCCTCTCCACCCTCCTTTGTTAGTATTGCTCCCAGCGCTATACACGACGCGTCAACATGGACATGAAACTCCTCATCCCATTTCAGGAAGACCAGAATTGGCACAGAGGACATTTTTTCTTTTAGTACATCCAGGCTTTTCTTGCAGTCATCATTCTAGCAGAATGTGCCATATCTTTTGAACAGTTTCTCAATCGGCACAGTGATTTAGGGATAGCTTTTGATGAACTTCCTGTAGTACCCTGTATTTCCCAAGGTAGCGCGCAGCTGTTTGACACTTTGCGGTGCTTCCAAATTCAGAATCACCACAATTTTCGCCAGGTCTACCATCAATCCCTACTTTCAAGACACATGTCCCAATAGGTTTCCAAAAGGAATGACGAACATACACTTCTTTAGGTTCAATGCAATTTTTTGTCTTCAGCAGGTATCTAGCATCAAGTGTAAGCTCGCTACATGGTGCTTAACCAATCCAAATAAAATCCAATCATCCAGATAAACCTCCAGGAACTTGTGGATATATTTCTTGAGTGCTGCAGCAACTATTCGCAAAAAGATGGCAGGCGCATTCTTCAATCCAAATGACATAACAATGTAGTAAAAGCAGCCCCACTCAGTCGCAAAGGTTGTCTTACTCCTATCTTCCAGCGTGATTTTGATCTGGTGGTACCCTGAAAATCCGTCAGTGAAAGAATATGCTTCCTGCCCACCAAAATTTTGCAATACTTCATCCGTGAACAAAGTTGGGAATGGATCATGCACACATGCATCATTCAGTTTGCTAAGGTCCACGCATATTCTTATATTACCCTTCTGCTTCTTTTCCCGCACTACCATAGGGCTTACCCAATCAGATTCTTCCATTGGCTCAATGATTCCAGCTACAAGCATCTTGTCGAGTTCTAAGTGGACCTTCTCTTTGTACTTCAGGTTCAAGTGGTAAGGCCTTTGCTTAAATAGCTTTGCGTCGGGCTTTAATGTGATCCACATCATTCCTAAATCTCCTACAATTCCTTTTAAGTTCGTGATCTTGGTCAAGAATAGGTCCTGGTATTCATGGAGTAACTCAACAACCTTATCCACAGTCGCATCATCCTAGTAGTTGCCGAGCGTTGCATACTTAGGTTCGGCTTTCCTACCAATGTTTACCTGCTTTGTCTTTACTTGCACGGTTATGTCAGGGTCTTCAATCAGTGGTCCTTGAACCTCACGATGGCCTTCAGTTTCTGGAATTTTAACTTTTCGCGGATCCTCGTCATCTTCTTCAATATTTACATTATAACACTCCAACGCTCAGCTCAATTGAGTAGCCCATTCAGGCTGAATCAATTCTATTGACTCCTAGGGTATCTTAAAGATAGTTGCTTTTACTGCTTGTAGCGCATCATCAAAAGTGTCCCACCAACGATCCTCAAACATGAAGGGTAATAGGAAGCCTTCACGTAGGATATCCCATTCACTATTTCCATGGTGGAGCTCCATCTCTATATACTAGTTCATGGGTTTAACATCTAGGTATGACAGAACATGTGTACCCACTCAAGTTGTGGCTCTTCCCCATAGACCTTTGTCCACTTGGCGATGTGTGCGTGCGTATCATCCCATCCATCATACTTGTTGTTTAGACGCATCTGAGGCTTCCCAAAATGCATGCGTATCATTCTCCTCCATTCGCGGTGTTAGCGCTTGGAATTCACCTAGGCTGAGATAGACAAACTCTCAAGGCTACATCAAACCATTTCACCTCGTAGCTAGCCCTACGAGGTATGAGAAGGCTCTCTCGGGTCAGATTTGATAGATCTTTCAATATGATTAGGCTGACCAATTATGAATAAGGATTTTAGGCTAGTAAATTGATAGGGGGGTTGATTTAATGATTTTTGGGGTTTTTGGTGGCAATTGGTGGAAGTGAATTTCAGGGTGCGGGAAATGAGCACAGTTTTTGCAGGGGGATCTTAGGGGCAAGGTAGGAGTGAGTGATGATGCCTTAATCTGAGGTGGATGATTAGGAATGATAGAGGAGGAGCTAAAGAGGGCAAACAACCAATTTGAATCCTCTCTAGACAGTAGAAAACATAAATATTGAACAAACTAAAAAGCTGAGCATGTCAAAGCATGAATTCAAACTTTATCACTTCATCTGTCCAATTAGAAGCAAAAGAGAGATGTGGAATACATAAACAAACTTACAAGAACATGTAGAGAACACACCATCAACACAACAATCCACAAGAATCCACAATGATGTCTGCAAAACCCTGGCCTTCCTTTTCCTTAAATTGCAGAGATAGATGTACAATATACAATGAAAGCTTTCTTCCACAAGAGTCCAACCATGAAAATGAGAAAGAGAGAGCATAATATAGACCATCTAACTCCTTTCCCCACCTCTAGGGGTCGAGCTCAGCTTCCTAGGGGCAGTTTGAACTAATTCTAAATTAAGCACTAGATAATAGGCAGTCCAACAACTTGCCTCTATTACTTAGCTAACTGATCCATGCATTAATTATTCACTTTTTACATCAAGGAAGCTTCTAGAAGGGTAAAGAGAGATAAAATCTATCAATGTGCCATGAAAATTATACATTCATCCATCATCTACAAGTAAAAATCATCAACCAAGGTGAAAACAGTGTTTTCTGGGCTGAAAAGTCAAAACTGCCAAAATTCAGCTCGAGTGGTCGCGCCCCCTGCTCGAGTGGTCGCGCCCCTTTGCAGCAACTTTTGAGTGGGTTCCACTGGTCCAAATCAGGTGCAAGATGGCTCATTGGAAAGCTTGGTCTGTCTACTTTCCATCCCAAGTGGAATTTCTGGATTTGGAGTTGATTTGACCCCTCAAAAGTCAATTCTCCCAAGGTCACTTTCTGCAACTGAAAAAGTGGGCAGAAAGTCATTTTTTTGATGTATTTTGAGCTTTTGGAGGCTCAAATCTCAAAATCAGGCTTCTCCCAAGTATAGGTAATTTTAGTCTTTGCATGCCCTTTCCAAAAATGTCAACTTTTCCTCATTCTGAGCTGTCCCCACGAGTGGTCGCGCGGGGTGCGCGACCACTCCACAGGCAAAAACCTGTAAATTTCCAAAAAATTGCCAAAATGCTCCAAAATTCTCAAATTTTTTTGATTTTGCTGCTGGATGAAGGCTAATGAGTACCATGGTGAGTGAGGGATGCCTCAGCCAAGATACGGAGTGGGTTTGTCCTCTTCTTCTTCTGGGCCTCTGACAGCTTCCTTTGGAGAATTTTCATTTTAGCCTTGCAAACATGCAATCTTGCCCAATAGTGTGTTTTCATGTTGCGTAGCAGCTCTTTGTCACGATTTGCCTTCTCCAACAATCTCTCCAAGTGTGCATTCACACGGATAAGCATGGACTCCCGGTCAGCAGGCAATGGGTCACCGGGCCTCCTACGATTCAAAGTTCGATCATTGCGGATCCTCCATAGCTCATCAAGTTCTTTTTCTTCTTCTAATTGTTTGGTGCGCTGTTCTAGATAAGTGATTGTCCATTGAGCCATTTGGAGCTTTTGCTACAACACAAGGTTCTCCTCCTCTCTCTGCCTGATAATCTCATAAAAATCTGAAGAAGGAGAGCGGGCATCACGACCAATGAAATCATCATGTGTATCACCAGCTCTCTCATCCTCAATCATGGGCTGCTTGCCCTCCCGTACTGCCTCTGCTGATGAAGAATGCGAGGCCCCTTCCACCTGGTGTGGAGATAACACTCACTGATCTGAAGAAGATGCCGAGACCCCTTCCACCTGCTGTGGAGAAAATACTCGTCGAGCTGCTGCAAATAAGGTCCTAGGACCTCTCTGATAGGTGACCCGAGGTGAAGAAACCACATGTCTCGGAACAATAATCTCGGGCTGGTGTGATGGACCTCCCACCTCATGAATGACCTCTGGCTCTGGCTGTGGCTGTGTGAAGAACTCACGGGAGATAAAATCTGCCCAAGAAATGCCCTGCTGACTCAGCTGATGGGAAACAACCAGCTGGATGAGACCATGATGACACAAGCTCCTGAGCTGCTGAGCTGGGGACTGCCTCTGAAACATAGAGACTATCCTCTGAATGTCATGAAAGAGATAAGCCGGGATGTTCATCATCCTCACCCTGGTGAAGTGCATCAGCATGCGGATGTGACAAGCAAATACCCGTGAGAATCTCCCCTCGCATGTGAAATAGTGCATAATAAGCCTCATGATAGCTGCATATTCCGCTCGGAGGAATCTGATAGGAAAGTTCCCTGTCAAGTTGTGCATGTATGTTGGCCTGACATAAGGCTCGAAATATACCAAATCCAGCCACTTGCGCTTTGGCCACACCTCACCCACATTGGGTATCCCGGTAGCCTGTGAGATGGCCTCTGGAGAAAACACAAAATTCACTCCTGCAAGAGTGACCTGCCCGTCATGAAGGTGTAAAACAAATAGCCGGGCCAGCTCCCTATGATGCTGAATCTGTGCAAGCCTCTCGCAAAACTGATAGCATGACATGTACTGAAAGCAAGTCACTGCTAATGGGCAAGCCTGCAACTCTGCCAAGGATGTGGGCTCTTCTCTCTTGTGATGACCACTCTTGCCACCCTTACGAGGCCTCCGCTGTGTCTCAACCTCCGTGGATGAAGATCGGTCATCACCTTGCTCATTAGTCTCAGTGGTTGACATGATGTTATTGAGCAAGGTGGAACAAATAAGCCAAGATGACTGCTGCCTTGCCTGCAAAAATGCTGAGAAGTATGCTGTTTTCAAGGGGAAAAATCATGAGGGAAATGTTAGGGGAGGGAATTTACATAAGGAAAGGGAAAATATATATAAACAACAGGGAATTTTGAAGGAAATATTCACACAATGTCAAACATGTCATTCCATCTCTCATCATTTGCAAATCAATACTTTATTAGGGAAAATGTGTTATGATCACCAAGGGAAAGGACAATATAAATTTTCATGATGGAGGGAATGAGGGGATATAGGGAATTAGGGTTAGGGAGTAATGAAACCTATTAACAAAGTCTGCCAACCAATTTTCACAACAGCAGTCTTTCAATAGTGCTGGCAGCTTCATAATTGCATTTGTCATGAGTGAATTAAGGTTTCATTGCATGTTTTGACAATAGGGAAGGAGATTCAATTGCATAGGGAGTTTGAAGAAGGGATAGGCAATTGAATTGGGTTTTTCATGAGGGGAATAGGTAAGAAAACAGAGTCTAGGGAAAGGGAGATGATACCATGTTAATGCACAAACCCTAGCACAGCAAAACTGCTCCTTTTTGATAGCTAGCAGCTGGTACATTTGATAAACTTTGTCATGATTTTCACACAGCTTCTAACCTTTGATATTTACAGCAAGATGACATTTTTCTTTTGTTTTTTATAAGGCTATGCAAGTTATATTTTTTACTCTGTTTTTGTGTGATTATAAGCATGCCTTGTCATCATTTTCTTTTCTTTTTACTATATTTGTTTTCATTCTTTTGCTGTGCAATTTACATATATAATTTGTTGTGTGTAATAGTGTAGGGTTTGAGCATGATGCATGGTAGAAAACTAGGGTTCGAAATAAGGTTTAGGAGGGGTTAGGGTTTCATGGAATTTGGGGTAGGGTTTTAGCGCTTCTTTGCAAATGAGATTAACGAAAATGACACTCTAACACATGTGAATTTATAATGGGAAAATAATGGAAGGGAATAAAGGAAAAATTACCTTGAAAAACAAACAATACAACCTAACATAAGCTTACAAAGACATCAAGTCACTTAACCTATTTCTCATTAATTTCTTGCATGATATTTATGACCATAACCCTCCTTTGGATCCATGACACAATTCAAAACTTGATAAAGGAGGCATACCTTGTAGAATCCACGAGCGAATTTGAGAGAAAATTGAAGTTTGGGTGAGTTTTTGTGAAGGCGGAACGAGTGGTCGCGCCCCTCCTTGGAGTGGTCACGCACCCTTGGAGTGGTCGCGCGCGACCAAAAATACACTGCGAAAATTGGATGGAGTAGTCGCGCACCACCCAGGTGGTCGCACACCCCTGTGGAGTGGTCGCGCACCCTCCAAAGCCTGGAATTTGCTGGAAATCGCCCAAATTCGCCCTCTTTGCCTCTTGCTTGTAATTTTTCACTCTCAAATTCACAATGAAACTTTGCAAGGAGGGAATTTACCTTTATAGGGTCGTTTTTAAAAAAAAAATTGACTTTAGAAACCCACTTTATAATGTTTTCATTTTGCATTCTCTTTTAACACTGTTTTGGAGTTCATTTTGTCCTGAAATTAGCTCTTTGAAGCGTTTGACTTCGTTCTTTTTGCAGGTTGACCATCTGATGGGATGTGGCGAAAGAACCAGGGTTGTTTCCGGCACTTTTGAAAACTTTTGAAAATCTCTTTATTTTTACAAATTTCTCATGGCCTTGAACTTAAAAACAGGGTTTTTAAATCCAAGGCATTAAATGACCTGTAGCTGATGAAAATAACAATGAAACAGATGTACATACTTCCTTCTGGCTTGCTGGGCACTCACTGAATTTGAACTCATGACCTGGCAGTGATTTTGACTGAAAACCCTAGACCTAAGACCTGGGACCTCAAGACAAAAATAAAAACAAACATGACTCAATTTCATTGTGGTATGATTTAATCTAGCTAAGCCAAGAAGGGAACAAAGACCAGCTCCTCCATTCAGTGTTATGGCATGCCTAGTGGGATGCAAAATTGACACTGATGAGACATCTAACTATGCATATGCAAAGAGCTATTGATCACTGATGGAGGGCTCAAGACCGACACTAACACGCGGCAGTGCTCAAAACGTCCTTGGTGCATACCCCACCACCTTGTGGGCGTAGCACGTAGTACCCATTTCAAAGCCTTGAAATGTTTCTGTTTTGGCACCTCTCTTTCAAATCTATTCAAGACGTCATCTACCTCACTTAACCCATCATATGTAGGCAGATCCCTTACCTCTACTAAAACACAACACAACGATCTTGTCATCATGTTGCAGTTCAGCGTGGTTACCTCGTGTAAATGGTTCTGCCATCGGTCTATCTCTTCATCCACATCCTACGTACAGGAGCTTTCACGCTCCCATGAGATTCACCCATCCGCGGTGGGATTTACCCAGTGTTTCTCTCATGCAGTTATCTTGTAGATGTAGTCTAAAAAATCGTCACTTTCATAATCGTGCACTGGTTCCGTGTAATGCAATCCTTCTGCAGGGCCCAAAGGTACTACTACGTGGAGAGACTTTTTCTCAAAAATCATGTTGCGCTTCTTCAGATTTATCACCCCATTCATGTCAGTGGCCCAATATATGCCTAATAGCACAGGGTAGGGATTGTTGTCATCAACAATCTCTATCACTTCAAAATTTTCCAATGCGCTTGCTCCTTCAATATCCACGATGATTCCCTGCAATCTTCCTGTAGGTAGGATATTTTATTGGCTCACCATTTGTAGTTGGATAAGAGAGCATTGCAACGTAGGCCTTGCCATGTGCTCCCATGTTTGCTTCGATAGAACGTTTGCATCCAATCCTAAAACCAGAATCACTTGGTCCATCTCATATTCTCCAATCTACGCGGTCAATCTCATTTCTCTTCCCGTCCTTGTCGCATGCTTTCTAATCTTCCGGACTACGTGGGGTTTGCCTGGTGTGATCCCAACACATTTATTTATGTGTTCCTGCAATCCTTTTATAGCCTTACTATCATGCAGCAGCTTCATGCATGTTTCCAAGAACTTTGTTAGCATCAATGGGTCCATTTCCGGCTCCAATCTATCCTTTCTTCCTGAAGTGGAGGCATCAGCAAAGCTCTTCCAGGCCTCCATGAAGGTTTCCTTGGCGCACTCCAAATCCAACTCTGGTTCTTTCGTCGGAGCCTTGTGAACCCAAGTGTTATCTTTAGGCTACTTGCCTTTATCATCCCCCATCATCATCCCACTTCAGAGCACAATATTTACATTAGGGTCTTCCTCGCATGGCTCAGACCTCATCATTTGTAGGTTCTCAGTCAGGGGAGGTTGGAGCGCTCCCTTTTTGCGCAACCTCGCTATCACTGTGGGACAATCCTCCATCTCATGATCAAACAATGTACAATACAAGCATGATGGACGGGTTAGATTCATACAATCATGGGCATAATGTCCTGGCCCTCCACAATTGTAACATATCAGCTATCCGTGACCTCTTCTAGGTCCTCCTCCTCGGCCTCATCCGCACCCCTGAAATCCGGTTCACACCATCCCTGCATTCTGGTCAAGGAGCCGTATTTTAGCCTGGACTCTATAGGTGGGAGTCCTATCCATCATCACTTCATAGCTTCTACAGGTGTGCTCATAATGTCCTACTAATATACAAAAATTACAGAACAATTGTTGTGAATTATGTGTGTACTTCTACAATAAATGGCAGTTGTCCGTAGCATGATTTCCTCCTATTTGACAAATCACGTAGCACAACACAGGCATCGCGCTAGGTCTCACTTGGTCCTCTAGTCTAAACAGCACCGA
This sequence comes from Pinus tabuliformis, assembly GCA_031772625.1. NCBI lineage: Eukaryota > Viridiplantae > Streptophyta > Pinopsida > Pinales > Pinaceae > Pinus > Pinus tabuliformis. The sequence goes on from CM062817.1 coordinate 608,806,645, forward strand.
TCCTCCTCCCGCGAGGTAATTCGAGAACGCTAGGCAATGGTCCTTGTCATGACCCTGACCCTTACATTTAACACACCATACCTCATCACATACTTCTGGACAAGTTGGCTTGTCCTGTTTCATACTCTGCATATTAAGGCACAAGTTTTTCAACTACGCATGAATCTGTTGAACTCCCAAGTTGGGATCCTATATCAGGGTCTCATGTAGTCTTATCACGATCTCCAAGGCCTCTACCTGAGTCGTTAACCTTTGTTGTGACAACGCGTTCCTTAAATGTGGCGTTAGCAATGCTACAAACCGTTCGCGGTGTTGTCCATCCGACATAGTCATATTAGCTTCATGAATTGTGCACTTCAATCTCTGATCCAATTCCCAAGGAGTCTCACCTGGTAGCATCATGATTTCCTTGAACCCAATGATCGACTATGCCTCTGACTTCGGCTTGCCAAATTCTCTGTTCAGTGCAATTTGGATGTCTATGATCCCCGCATTCTGATTGTCATTAGAATGGTTAATATACCAAGTCAACGCGATCTTGCAAAGCACTGACTAATTTCACACTCTTTATATTATCATCCGTAACTCCCCACACTTCCCATATAGATTTTATCACGAACCAAAACTGGTCCGGAACTTCATTTCCTACTCCTTTCAACACTTGAAACTTTATCACGCTTGCCATATTGACTCATCGTGGTGGTGGAGTTGGTATGGGCAAAGATGGGGGTGAAGACGGTGAAACTGGAAGTGGGGTGGGTGGGGGTGGTATGTGCGGAATCCTCTATCCTATCAAATTGATAGCACTTCTTGGTGAGACATTCACGAGCTCTTCCTCATCCCCTCATAGAGGTGAAATCAAGGGTCTAGTTTCTAGTTCTGCACTACCTTCGTTTCTGTAAATTCTCTCACTTCACGTAGCCCCAAACATCAATATATTCACATAATCCACTTTTCACACAATAGCATTTTAATCTGAGTGTTCAGAGAATTAACGTACTTACCTTGTAGTCCTTTGAGAAAGCGTCATTCTGCCTCGCCATAGCTGACTGAAGAATCTACCGCAAACTCAGTAATGAATCCTCCTATAATTCAATCGAGCTAATGATCAACATTGTGTGTGATCTTATCCTTCAATGCTTCCAATTTGTGCACCAATTCTGGAGTCCACACAATAGGATTATCAAGTTTCCACCTTCCTTGGCAATCTGCTAGCTTCACGATCCACTCTTACAACTCAGTAGGGAAAGATGCGAAGAAAATTTTGTGGATTTCCATGTACAGGTAGCAGTCTAACCACTTTTCCTTTGATAGTCATGGATTCCTGTTCTCTTGCGCCGTGAACTCATGAATCTTCCTATCCAACCAATCTACAATTCCTTTATTAGTTGGATTCCAGTGATACGACATCAGACAACTCTATGCAGATTCCTGTCCCGACAATGGAACCATTCATTGGCTTCTTGGGGCCTGACCCAAGTTCAGAGTTAATTAGAAAAACAAATCCCTATACTACTGTCCCTTTTGGCAACAGTCCGTGGAGCATGGACTGAGGTCTCACCCGAAGTAGTATGGGGGGGTGCTAGAACCAGGTTTTTGCACCCTTGAGATGTATGAGGGGTTGATTTGGTCCAACTGAGAGTCCCTTCGTACATGTTACTTTGCACACTTCCCTGGCCTTCGTGCCCTGATATATTTTCCTTTGTGTAGCTCTAACCAGGGGCTGTGGGGCTTTCGCACTGCTGGAGCAGTGATTTGCACTATTTCCCTAAGTCACACTCGAGATCTTACTTATCTTCTTATAATAGTTAGTTATCTTCGCATAAACAAATGCCTTATATTATATTTACTTATTCAACACATGCATATGAGTTCGTGCAGTAAATAAACAATAAACTTTCAATTAATACCCAATAATACATAATCCAGGAAAATATACACAGAAATATGGTAAAACTTCTCTTTTATTAATTCTTCCCATGGTTACAGACTCAACCTACCCTGCGCACTTAGCTGCAGGGGTCCGCGCACGCAACTGCGGACTACTAGGGCTCTATGCACTCAGCTCCAAAACCTTCTCCTACTCTACGACCCAAAGACACAACTCTACACTCAATACTTCATCAATTCCTTAGATTCATTCATGCCTTTCCTTAGATTATTTCCACACATAGAGCCTCACTCTATTTATACAATCCCATGGTCCGTGGACCATAGGTAGATCTTTCAAACTTACATTACATTAAAAAAGCAAGGGCAAACAACCCTATGACTCTATTACGAATTCGCGCTCCGCGCCCACAATTCGTGGAATCTTTATAATGGACTTAGTCAAAACTTGGGATTTAAGCCCCAAAACATGCCTTGGGGGGGTCCCATGCCCAACAACCTCTGAAGCATGAGGATTGTTGACATGGGTAGAAAAGGATTCTATTGATTGGGAGGTGAGAGGTATAGCCTTCAGATATTGTCCCTTTCTCCTATGTTCTTGCCCTCTTCTATTTGTTTTTTCTTCTTTGAAAACCATAAAAAAGAATTAATTGACTTATCGGATGGATGCAGGGGTAACGTGGTGATGAGAGGCATGGTGATGTTGTGGTCGAATAAATATTTTATTTTTTGGCACAGGCTGGTCATCCCCTTGCTCTAGGGTCACTTTTCTTGGAATTACCAAGCCACAGTAATTCCTACAGGAAAATCCTGTAGGTTTTCAGGGAATCCTGTAGAAAACTCAGGGCCTATGTAAACTAAGCTGGAGGAGTTCATAAATGGAGGGATTGATGGGATAATGAAGAATATGGGATGGAGGAATGAAAATATGGATTTTGCAGGTCCTTTTGTTCCTCTCAAGTTTCTTTTATCATCCTCCTGCTGACCTGCAAACAACATTTTCAAACTCTTTCTTTTCTCTCTCTCTCTCTTTTTTGAAAACAAATAGTTTGCCTCCAAGAGGTTTTCATCCTAGCAGCTTGCCCAGGGTCCCTCAAAAGAGGTTTTCACCCAGAGATATTTTTATTTTTTTCTTTTCTTTTCAACAACATTGGGTCGCCTCAAGAGGTTTTCAACCCAACAGTGGGACTTAGGTGCCTCATAGGTTTTCACCTGAGTCTCCTTATTTTTTCTCTTATTTTTTTTATTTCTTTTTTCAAGGACTTGATGGGGTAGAAGCTAAGACTTGCTCCACCACAATCACTATCTTGTTGATGCCATTGATGAATTATTTCTTTACAAGGGCTTCTTGTAGACCTTCAATCTGTACCCATTGACAAGCAAAGGGATAGCCTATGCATCAATGGTTCTTATCTGTACTGAACCACTGTCATGACATTTTTCTATGACATAAGGCCCTAACCATATAGTCCTTAACTTGCCTTTAAAATCCTTTTATCTAGAATCATACAACAAAGCCCAATCACCTTCTTGAAAATGTTTGTCCTTTATGTCCTTGTCATGCCAAATCTTCCTCTGAACTCGAGTCACCTCTATGTGTAGAAGGGCCTGCATTCTAAATTCATCTAACCCATTCAGTTGAAGCAATATTTCTTGTTGTGCCCTAGTGAGATCTATTTCCAGTTGTGCTACCATTATTAAGCTGTTTTATTCAAATTCAATGGACAACAAGGCCTTCTTCCCATAGACCAGCGCATAAGGAGTGAATCCAATGGTGGTCTTCCAGGTGGTATTGTAGGCCCAAGTGCCCTCAACTAATCTATTTGCCCAATCCTTTCTATTGCTACTAATCACTTTGGTTAGAATGCCTTCCATTACTCTACTGATTGCCTCCACTTGCCCATTAGCTTGTGGGTGGTAGGGAGTTGATGTTCTATGCTTAATCTTGTGCTAAATTAACAAATTTTCAATCATGTGAGATGTAAACTGACTGCCTTGATCAGTGACTAGTTCTCTACGGTACCCAAACTTATAAAATACATTTTCCCTTAAGAACTTAGCCACTTTCTCTTCTATTGTTGATTTGATGGCCTTCGCTTCAGCCTACTTGTTTAAATAGTGAGTGCACACAATGATGTACTGATTTTGCCTGGGTGGAGGGTCAATGGGTCCAATGAAATCCATGCCCCACTTTTCAAATGGCTCGAAAGTCACTTGAGGTTGCAGAGACATTTCATCCCTTGTTGTAGGTTTCCCCTTCCTTTGGTACCGATCACACTGACTAGTATACCTCCTCACATCCACGTAAAGAGTGGGCCAGTAATAACCAGCTTGTAGCACTTTGAATGTTTTCCTTTTGGCTACGAAGTGACCTTCGCAAGGCCCATCATGACAGGTTAGAAGGATGTCAAGGAATTCCTCCTCCCTGACACATCTTCTAAGAATTTTATTTGGGCATAGTTTGAAGAAGTTTCCCCCAATCCAAGTGAATGGGGCGCTCTTCCTCACAATCTTTCTCTTTTCCTTGGAGGACGAATTTGGTTGAAACTGTGAAGACACCAAGTAATTTTCTATGTCAACAAACCATGGAGAGAGAATTGAAATGGAGAATAAGTGTTCATCCAGTAATTGATAATCAACCATTCCTTCCTCCCCTATAGGCAAAGTCAATCTGGATAAAAAATCTGCCACAACATTCTCCCTGTCAGGCTTATCAATAATAGTTAAATCAAATTGTTGCAATAAAAGTAACCATCTAATAATCTAAGCATTTACATCAGGTTTATTCATCAAGTATTTAGTTGCAGCATGGTCAGTAGGTACAAATGTTTCGTAACCTGTAATGTAATGCCTAAATTTGTTCAATGAATGCACAACATCTAGGAGCAATTGTGTAGTTCAGCTCAACTTTTGACAAATTCTTACTAATGAAGTAAATGGCATAGGATATCTTGTCATATATCTGGCATAGAGCTGCTCCTATTGCTTTGTGATAGGCATCAGTGTGTACATGGAAAGGAAGGGCCCAATTTGGGCCTTGGAGAATAGGTGTAGTGGTCAACTTGTCCTTTAGGGTGTCCAAGGCCTCTTTGACAGCTTTCTGACCATAAAAAGTCAGAGTCTTTGGCCAATAACCCAAATAAAGGAGAAGATAGCTTGCTAAAGTCTTTTATAAATCTCCTATAGTATCCAGCTAAACCTAGAAAAGTTCTGACATCCCTTTGTTTTTGTGGACATGGGACCCTTTGGATGATTGCTATCTTATTTGGGTCCACCTGTAGTCATTTCTGAGATAGTGAATGACCTAGAACAGTCCCTGTAGTTATCAAGAACTCACATTTTTCGGGACAAAGGGACAAGTTAATTTCAATGCATTTGTTCAGCACCTTACCCAAGTTGGACAGAGCCTCCTGGAAATCATACCCATAGGGTGTAAAATCATCCATATAAATTTCTACTGCATCATGGACTAGCTCGGAAAACTGCCCTCTAGAAAGTGACAAGGGAATTGCATAGGCCAAAAGGAAGGACCCTATAGGTGAAGGTTCCCCAAGGATAGGTGAAGGAGGTTTTATCCTGGTCCTATGGGCTAATATGGATTTGATTGTACCCACTGATCCCATCTAGGAAAGAGAAAAAAAAATTCCCTGCCAATCCATCTAACACTTGGTCAATGAAAGGTAGAGGGAAATGATCCTTCTTTGTTGCTTTGTTTAACTCTTTGTACTCAACGCAAATCCTCCACTTCCCATTTTTCTTTGGAGCCAACACCAAAGGAGAAACCCACTCACTCTCCGAGATAAGGTAAATGAATCCTGCATCCAACAGCTTTGGTAGTTCGTCTTTGACTATATCCTTGAGAGTTGGATTCATTCTCCTTTGGGGTTGTCACACTAGTTTACAACATTCTTTGATATAAATGTGGTGAGTACACACCAGGGGGTGCACTCCCTTCATTTCTTTGTAACTCTAGGCAAAGGCATCCAGATTCTCCCTTAGCATGTTGCACAACTCTTCTTCTTGGTGTATAGAAAGAGGGGTTGATTTTCAAAGTTCTCTTAGGGTCAAATTCTATTGTTTTGACACGAGTAGGGTATGAATCAACTAAGCATAGATAAATTTGATGGTTTCTATTGGTTTCCTTTACTACTTCCTCTAAGGAAAGGTGTTGGAAGTTGGATTTTGTAGTATGTATTCAATCAAATCATCTTCATCTAGTTTTCCTCCTCCCATGGCAGTTTCTAGGGTATAGAGTTGGGATGAGCAGACTCCATCTTCTTCTTCCTCTTCTAGCCATAGAGGTAAATCATGCTCTAAGGATGGTTGAGTAGGAGGGTACAAGACCAACTACTTGGATAGATGCCCATTTTTTATATTCATATTTCCAGCCCTGTAGCTGATGTAGGCATCAACAATGGCTAATCAAGGTCTCCCAAGTATGATAGGATAACCACTAAGCTTGGCTTTAGGTTGGAGAACTAGGACTTCTGCAGGGTACTCCCAGGAATCGATGGAGACCATCACATCCTCAACAATCCCCTTAGGGGCTACTGTGGAATGGTCTACAAGCTGCAAGACTGTTGTGGTCTTTCTTAATGAACCCTTGATCCAGGTGGATATTGGTGGCCACCCGCCAAGTCCACTTGGACCCCCACCATTGTTTCTTTCAGCTTTTCAGTTTCCTTAATTGTAGCACAATTTACTATTTTTAGCAGTCTATTTGTAAGCATATTTTAGTATTTTACATTAATGAAATGAAGTATTATTTCCACTGCATCTCTGTGTTTATGGTTATCTCTATAATTTGTTGCGTTCTTGTTTAAATCCAGATCAACCCTAGAGATTGAGCTTGAGCATGGTGTCCTTAGTCATTACATTAATGGCAGCCCCAATATCAATCAAGGTATGTGGGACAATAGTGCCATTGATGTGCACATCTACTACAGGGCTTCGAGGGGCTAAATACTTTGGGAAAATTACCTGCCCCATCATTAAGTCAGACAACTATCCAATGACACTAATGCTAGGGGTGTCTCTTTCTCGCCTCCCTTGATGTTTGAAACAATTATCTTTAATCAGTTTGTTGTAAATAGGTACATCCTTAATGGCTTGGAGAAGTGGAATTTTGACACATAAATTTTTCATTCTCTTCTGGGGTAGGCTGGACTAGCTGGGTTAATCTTTCAGGAAAGGGTGGAGGATTCACTCTAGGCATACTTTCCTCTCTTTCATCCTCACTCTCCCTAGGTGGAGATGGAGGTTGGTTGTCCAAGAGTACTCTCCCAGACCTTAGGTTGATTTCCTGAATCTCCATAGCATAAGCAAGGTAGGATGTCTCTCAATTGTATACTTGTTGTGCTTGTCTGTTGTTCGGGTTCAAATTTGGCTGGGCAGCAATCTGAGGTTGTTTAGGTGGAACAAGGTGTAAAAGTTGTGGTTGAGTAGTAGGTGAAGGTAATAAAGATGGAGCATTGTTGTATGGGGGCCTCCACCCCTAGGGTGGTGCATTACACTAAGGCTGTGGCAGAGCATATGGCTGAAATGACTGGTTGGTAGGCTAGGAATGGTATTTAGGTGCAAAATACCAAGGAGAAGGTGTAGACCGGGAGGGATGAACAGGAGGGGCCAAAAAGGATATGATGTGTTCTGGTTAGGGTTGTATTATGCATAGGATTGACCCTTGCATGCCCTACTCGTATGGTCAAGGCCCATGAGCTCTCCTTTGATTTATGTAGCAGAGTTGTTCAGTCACCCCTTCAGCTCCCTGATACACAACGTTTAGTCCTCGTAGAGAAGGGAACTTGTTTGTGGAGTGGTTTTCTTCATAGACCGAGCATATTTCTATTAGGTTTAATGGACATTCATTCTAGGGTGCCTGCTCATGCATCTAGGGCAGAAGATGGCTAATTCTCTTTCTACTTCCTCCTGCTTCCTCTTGATGTGCATAGTGTCCATCTGTAGGGAAAGGGTTTGCATCATTTCACTCTTGAAATCTTCTAGCATATTTCAAATTTCACCTTTTATGGATGTGTTGGAAGAGGATGAGTTGGATATTTGTTGACTACCCCTACCCTTTTTCCTAACTACCCTAGAATGGTTCTTAAATACAATCTTGATATATTCATAAGGTAGTTGGTAGATGTCCTCTCTTGCTAGCAGGTTTAGGGTATCCAGAAGATCTTCCCTTACCCCCCGGAGTAGGACTAGCTTTAGTGACTCATGATCAAGTGTGCACATGGCCCTTTTGTAGCTAAGCTAGCATCTCTCTTCATAATCCTCTAAGGATTCATCATGCCCCAATGTCATTCTAAAAATTTCCTTTTTAGTGTCTTTGGACTTGCAGTAGTCCTAATACTTATTGTTTAACAATTGTTGCATCTGAGCCTAGGTTGTGATGCTATCCCTGGGTAAACGTATGAACCAACGTAAAGCTACATCATTGAGAGTGGAAGGGAATAATTTCAACTTCTGATCATCAGTGGTGTAATCATAATTTTTGCATATGACAACAAACTCAAACAAGAAAGTATCTGGATCTTCTGAGGTCAGGCCATGGAAATGAGGAAGAGCAGAGGGGCTTATGTTTTTCATCTTGGTATCCCCATTAGTTTCTCTGATGGGAAAGGCACCCTCAATTATTTCTCTATCTCCTTTGTCATTTCTATTTTTAGACATTCGGTCAGTTGGAATCAGTTCTCCTTCTTCTTCTCCCCCTGTAGGCTCTTCAAAAATCTCTAGTTGTTTGCCTAAGGGGTCCTCCAATTCATAGCCACCAAAGAAGAGGGAAGGTTGGTTGTTTGAAGTGGTGGGGGTATTTGGTAGAAATTTTCCTAAGTTATCCCTATTCCTACGAGGCATGAAAGAAGTGTTTTTGTTTTTTTTGTGGTTTTTTCAAGATTTGAGAATAATTGTAGAATTGAAATAAAAAACTGAATGGAAACTAACTGCTGAATGAAATATCACTTGCAGAATGGAAAAGAAAGAAAACCAATTTACAATTAATTTTGCAGAAATGAAGCTAATAGCAGAATGCAGAGATAAGAAATGGAAGAAAGAAAGTAGAAATCACATCTTTCTCAGACACCTCCCCAACAACGACGCCAAAAAGTGATGAGCACCAGTATTGCAACAAGAATGTTGCAACTCCTGGTGCTACCAACTTTACTTTATCAACCTGGGGTTCATACAAACTTGGAGGTGAAAGTGATATATACACAAGAAGATGTGATGGATCCACTCTTTGTCACTGTTGAGATGGTGATAGACCACTATGGTTTCTCAAACTATCCTTCTATTGATTCAGAAGAAGCTTGATTACTAATGAGGAAAGGGGAATTTTTCACTACTTGGGAGTATTGGAATAGTGTCTACTGCAGTAAGGAAAGACTGAAATCAAATGCTTTAAACACACCACTCATCTAACTAATTTCTAAGAGATTTTTCTTCAAAAGAATTCTAAGTTAACATGTGTGTAATCCTAACTATCCTAGGCATGCAATCTAAAATAACCAAACATTCTATTGCTGTGCATATGAATGAACACAATAACTCTTTTTCTTTTTGTCCCTTTTTTGTGAAATTGTGAATGCTAAACCCTCTTGGTGATGTGGCAGGTGGGTTAGAGATGGTGGTGAAAGGTCATATGGCTTGGGAGGCAAGTAGGGGTCTTCTCCTATCCTTCGAGATTCTTTTTCCACAAATCAGCCTCAAAACAGGCCACTACAGGTTGTCCTACAAGATGTTCTAATGCTTCCTACATGATGTCCTAATGCTCCTAGAGGATCCCCTATATTCCTACAGGATCGAGCTGAGATCAATAGGAGTGATTTGGAAGGTGGTATAAGGCTTAGGGAAGGTGAATGGTGGAATAAATAAGGTAGGGGAGTGGCTAGGATGTTCTTAGAGCTCAAAACAGAGTTTGTGAGATGGTTGGATTTGCTCAACAAACCTGGAAAGTTGTTCTTATGGAATGATGCCTTGGTTGAGGGACTTAGTGGCTTTTGGTGATCATGGATGGATGAGGTTAGGCTGGGGTTGTTGGTCATGAGATCTTCCTGCATGATTGAAAATCTTGCATTGCATCAATCACTGGCATTTATTCATGAATCATGTCAAACAAGAAATATTTTCAATCAACTTAAGAAAACATAATTTCATTATCTAGTTGCCTAGTTCATGCATGGAAATACTTTCAGAATAATTTGAAACACTATGATATCTAATACAAGGCTGAAGATATCAGAAATGACAATTGAATCCTATTCTTGAAAACTGAAAAGATGCTGGCCTAAGTGGCAGAAAACCCTAAATTCCGTAAGGAATCAGAATTCTATCTTTTTAGGGCTGCATAGGAGTTATTTCCTCAGATCATGGATTCTGAAGGGGGGAGTGAAGCCAAGTCCACCCGCTATCATGCTTTTTGGTATTCCTTTATCTTTCTAAGCTACTACTAAAGCAATGCACAAATGGAAGCAAACTAATCAAATTCACAATTATTTGCAATGAAACAATGCTAAAACCAATTCAACCATTAATCTATGAAATCACCTAAGCATACAAGTACAAGAATAGGAGCCTTTACTACTAGGGTTGGACCCTAATCCAAGCACTTAATCCCTCTAAGTCAACTCAGTGTTGGGTCAAGGAAATGCTCATTCTCATTATCATATCAGAAAAATTACATAACAATGTTTTTCCACAAAACTTGAACTCGAAAATGCTTAATGCTCTTACATAAAAAATCTGAATCCTAATGACGCTCTAGGCCTCCTAATTTATAAAACTATAGTCTCCAACAACTTTTTTAAATCTAGGAAGGCTTGTCTCCCAAAGTCAAGATGAACTGGCTCTTAATTGTCACTAGCTCGACTGCCCATGATCTCCATGACTCGGCTGCTTGCAACTCCTAGCTAGTGTGATTTTATGGAGGAATATTCGAATGAGTGAGGATTAAATGAGGAGGATATATCTCCTATAATATCTTGTCCTTGTCTTATTCAAGTTCTTGCCCTTAATTAGACAAAATTTCCATGATTTTCTCTCAAAAACCTGCAATCAATGCACATTAGACCACTAGACATAACATCTTACTTTTGCTCATCTCATTAAGAAAAATATAATTAAAATATGCAAGGAATTATAAGAAGAGTTGATTTTAATAAACTTGGAGGTGTATTAAGGTCCATATAGTTACCAAATGATGAGGCTCATCACCCACTATGTGGCACAAGTGATAGTCTCCTTCTAATTATGTTGGAAGATGATAAAGTGAGTATGGTATTCTTAAAAACACCATATTATGTTGTAGATGCTTTGTAATCTTCTTGTTTTGAAATTCATTTACTAATCTTTTACACAATTTTTTATGTATGTTGTTTGAAATTTCTACCATCCTATCAATTTCATTAATTAATGATTGCTTATTGCTGTTAAATATATGACTGTGCAAGAAATATCTCCAAATTCAATTGTGAAGGATTTGCTAGACAAAATAACTTATTGCAATTCACTTTTTACATGTTATGGTTTTCCAATACAAGAGGAGTTGAGGCCAAAAGTCAATCAAAAAATCGTTAGTGATCCTTGTGACTCGTGAGAAGCTGAAAATGGGTGATTCAATTGATTTGACTTTGTCAATACCACATACATTTTTTATTGAATACAGGAAAGAAAGAAGTCAAATGTTTTGGTAAGGCAGATGAATGCCAAGATGAAACAAGCCATATGCTAGGAAAAAATTCACAAGTTGCAGCTATGACATCACTTATGTGGCAACTAAACAGTTGTTTTTGGAGTGAATTAGAAAGAATGGTGACCAAAAGATTTACCTTGTTGAATGTCAGTCAACAACAAGGTTCAATGTCATTACACCAATATGCTTGTTTTGAGCTCAACACGTCACTTATGGAAATTAAAACTAGGTGGGAAGGATAACAATCATTTCTCACAACCATGAGAGATAAACCCAATTGACAAGTTTCTTTTTGGATCTTATAATTAATATCATGATGACCACAATTTTTTTTTGTAGAAAATTCATTCTGCTCTTTGAATAATTTAAAGAACATTATTTTAACAAGGCTAGGAGATAGGTATGCATAACCAGGAAAGGAAGGTTTGGGATCATCTGGGTTATTTTGAATCTCATTTTTCTATTTCACTTCTTTAGAGAAAATTATATATTGAAATACAAACTCAATTCAAATCAAACTAAAATAGAGAACCCTAACTATGAATATTTTTCACTCTCTACGACCTTGCAATGACGTTATTGTTTTTGAAATATACTTCAATTTTACTGATAATAACCTAGATTTATATGCTAATTTTAATACCAAATTGACATCATAGTAAACATACAAATATCCCATTAAGCATGACCTAAATATGGTTCAAATAACCACATCTTTATCCCATGCATGTGGTAGATTAATTTTTGAGGTGTGAAGTTTTATTTGAAGCACTATTTGTTTGTTTGTTTTGGTTAGAAAAAGGGATTTCTCTCTGTTAGAGTCGGTCTGTTCAGTCCTCCGTCAGAGATCAAAACTCTTTATGCATTTCATTTTTAGGTGTCCCGCTCCATTCAATCAGCTGCATTCCACTAGGGGCATGCCATGATCTGACGGAGAAAGTCATGCTGGTCATTTCCCCTCATGTTTGGCTCCCACTGGCTTATGTATTTGTGTCAAATAATCAAAAAGTCCATGACAGTCAAGTTCTGTTCCTTCAATGGACAGAGGTCATTTTTGGTCATTAGGTCTAGGGATTGATCAATCTGGTCTTTAAAATATGTCCAATAAAGCCATGCAGGCCAGAGTGATGTTCTTGCAAAGTAATGATCCACAGAGTTTCATCATCATGTTGATAGACTTCGACTATTCTTCAAAACTCTGTTTTGAAGAAATGTCAAATAGTGTCATTTGTGACAAAATTTTCAAAAAGAGTCGACAGTTGATTTCTTCAGGTACAGTCGTGGTTCCCGTGATCAGATGCTCTGTCATGCAATCCCTGCAAAAAGTGTCGAAAATTTCATCGTTTGAGTGAAAATTTCATAGGAAAAGTGAAAATCAGGGTTATATTAAAATCAGTGAAAAAGTGTTGAACAAGACATTAGAAAAGTGGGTTTTTTTAAAAAAGTAAACTTAAAACATCACTACCAAGGCTATATATACAAGTGTTCATCAAAATCAAAAGTCATTGTGCTAATCCAAGCCTTGGAGAAACATTGCAAAGGGTGTGAGTGTGCATTGTGAGCGTTTGAGGGAGTTGGAGGCAGTTTGAAGGTGCGCGGCACACACAGGCAGGAGCGCGGTGCACTCACTGGCCGCGGTACACACAGAGCCCGCCCACAGTTCAAAATTACCACTGGCGCGGCGCACTAGATTTTGCGCATGGCGCACAGGGATAAAGTGCCCATAACCTACCAAATCCACTCAAATTTTTTGTGGAGCTCTTGTATTTGCAAGGTAGCCTACCTAAATTCAATTGTGCACCAATTTTTTGGGTAATAAGATGATTTTCTGCCTGTAATAAAATGCAAAAAAAATTCATAAAGAAAACACAAAGAAGACACCAAAGAAAACCATTATGCTAGGGTTTGTGCTACAGTGATATTGCTGCCAAGGTTATTCTTCCTACCCTACCCCTGTTCCTTATTCCCCTATGCCATTGCCCCCATAATCACTACCCTAACACTACCAACTCCCAGTCTTTGGTCAATCCATATTGATGCGTCAAGAGCTATTCCCACCGCCCCACCATAAAGAGAGGAGGAAGACTAACCTCCATCCTGTTCGAACCTTTGCTGCCTGCGTTTACATAGCTGACTACAAGAAGGAAGGTTCTATCATCCAATCAAAAAATAAAGGAGTCCCTTCCCTCTCTTTCACTCGACGAAGCAGAAATAGCCATATTTTGATTCTGCTTGTCTATGTGGACGACGACATCATCCTTACTGGTCTATTCACGAAGTTCCTTTCATGTCTATTCACTCTCTGGCTCTACTTCAGACCTTTCATACTCCCTTTCCCCTCTTCCTATTGCTAAATAAATCCCAAACCCTACCTTACAAACCCTAAAACCTTACCTTCCCAAAAACACAAAACCTACCCTATCAAAATACCCCAAAACCCCCAGTATATCCCTAAACAAAATTCTCCTATAAACCCCTATTCCCATTATATTATCCCCCTCCTAATACTTCCTTTTTAATTGTCGCCTTGGTGGCAGATTGTCAAAGCAACCTCCAACTTCACTATAATCAAAGGGCGGCCTAAATTCAGTTTAAAAAACAGCAGTCATGGCATCCAAGGTTTCATCAGAATATGAGGAGGGGACCCACAGTGATACAGCTTCAGGAGAACAGGCCCCCAGGAGACATCACCGGAGTGGAAAACATGTTAGAGATGAGCCAAACACCCTCACCGAGTTGCAGGCATGCCCTCTTGCTATGTCATGTTTCTAGCACTTAACATGTTTTGAATTTTGTCAAAGGGTGGCAAATGTCAGAGTTCATCATGAGTTGGCCCCTTTTTTCACTTCACCTACATGGAGGTTAGTCTATCTTGGCTGGGGTCACTTTCACATTAACACCCGAAGCCATATCAGTGGCAACGGGCATACCAAATGTTGGAGAACAGTGGCATAAGAAGAAGAAGGTGGAGAGGCATCATTATGAGCCTTACATTAAGGCTAGTTTTTTGAGTCAGCTCACGAGAGTTTTCCCGTTCAGATTTTTGAGAGATGAGTATGATCCGCTCATGAAATTGATCATGAAATACTTCAGTTGTGAGGGGAGGTTTTCTTGCCTTTATGCCTATCACATCAGGTTTCTCATGCACTTTACCAGGGTGCGAATGATGAACCTCCCATTTTTCATCTGCGGGAACATAGAGAGGATGAAAAATTTCATGCAGCACAAGACCCCTCGACAGCAGCTTAACAGTGTTTATCACTTTGCTCTTATTCGGATTTGGTAGATCATCAGTTGGGATTGCAGGGTATTGCTTTGGAGGAATTCATCTCCCATGACTTCTTCAGTGCTCCATAGGTAGTATCAGAGGCAGAGCATGAGATAGGTGGCCCATCTCATCAGTATGAGCGACATGAGACTGCTACTATGCCAGTATACATCACCTATCAGAGAGGCAGTAGACCCTTATTTGCAGCAGCAAAGCGAGTGTTATCTCCACCCGGGGTGGAAGGGGCCTCGCTTCCGACATCGGCATCACATGAGCAGGGTAGAGGTAAGGAGCCAGTGCAGGAGGAAGGGCCATCAGGTGAACGAGAGACCGAATTTGTTCTCCTCCATGATGATGAGACAGATACGGAACCAACAAATGCATAGCTTACAAAGATCATCCAGGAGCAGCAATCAGTGATTGAGTCCTTATCCCTTGACTTGGAGAGGGCCAAGTGGAACATGAAGTACTTGGAGTAGAGAAACAAGCAGCTTGAGGATCAGCAGGTGATTATGGAGTTGCAAAACATTCGTGAGCATCGCTAAGCTGCTCAAAGGAGAAGAGTCGAGCTCACATCATTCGAGCAAGAGATCAATGAGGATCGGGAGGCCCATCTCGAGAGTGTGAACATGCACTTAGAGAGGCTACTCGACAAGGCCGATCAAGACCTTGCCTTACTGAGACACATGGCTTATCGTTACAGGACACGAAACACGAGTGCAACGGCCCGGATAAGGAGCTTGAAGGTGAAATTGAGGAAAGCAATAAGAAAGGCAAAAGAGGCAAAAGAGCAAGATCGACTTTGAACCTTGGCTGAGGCTTCCTTGGCCCATCATAACACCCCATAGGGAACCTCCAGCTCAAATTTCAAGAAATTTGGGGAATTTTTGGTCACATGACAAATTTTTGGGCAAAAAACAGGGATTTCTGGCGCTGCGCTAAAATTCTAGAGCTCCAAATGAGGAATGGTTTGCATTTTTGGAATCATCATGGAAAATCACGACTATTGATGCCCAGACAAGAAATTTTGGCAAGATATGAGTCTCCAAAAGGTCAAAAAACACCCAAAAATGGCCTCTCTGCCACTTTTTTGACACACAGGAAGCAGTCTTGGGAGAATGAAGATTTGGAGGGGCAAATGAGCACCAAATTCAAAAATTCCAGTGGGGTTAGAAATTCGACATGACAGGCTTTCCAAAAATCCCACTTGTACACATTTTGGACACCTACAAGTGCCCCAAAATAGGCCCCAAAGTAGCGCGGTGCACAGAGAAAATGGTGCGACGCACAGAGGAAAAATTGCCCAATTTGCTTACGTTTCGCGAAATTTCGGTTCGGGACTTCTCCAAGTGGGACCGCTCATCTACACTTTGGTTTTTTGGCACCAAAGGCAGAATTTAAAGTGTTTTTTCTCCAGATTGGCTTCTATCCAAGTGGCGAAGGATGGCAAGCGGTCGCCCAAGCCAAATGTCATGTTTGTAGCGCTGCACCTGTAGCTGATGGTTGGCTCTCCATCTCCATTTTGCAATGATTCGAGTAACTCCCCAACCCTTGGGTTTTCTATCTCTTCCTTACACATTCTATATATTGTATGCAAGATATTTGCAAATGGTTGGTTGGCTTGTAACTTCTGGGAGACTGTGGGAAAGAAAATTTGTTTCTTCACTGTGTATTTTTGACAGAGAATTAATGAAAGGCAACGGCTCTGTTTCATGAGATTCTTCTGGTTGTGAGTGTAGAAAATGTGTCTCTTATGTTTTCATATGTATTTCGTTATGTTTCATAATTCAATTCATGTTCATTTCTAGTGAAATTTTCTGAGTGAGATTAGGTAGAATTCAATTTTATTTCTCTGCCTATGGGAAAATTTCATGTTCAATGTTTTTCTTCTGTTGAAAAGGATTCATGTAACTATGCCCTTTTCACTTTCTTCAGCAATCTATTCATGCTGCATTACCTCAAACTAAATTGTTACATTTTCCGCCTACCTTGCCTCACGGAATAATCTGTGCCTTTGTATTAAATTCTCTGTTCCTTGCTGACCGTTGGTCCCATACCATCCCAGAAGCTCGGTCATTCATGAAAATGGTTTCTTGTATCCTTATTCACTTACTAGCCTAAGATCAATATTTCACTGTAAGTCATCTCAGGCCGTTTTTTCTTATATATTCACTGAGCGTGACTCAGTGAGAGCCCTCTCATGCTCTGGTAGGGCTAGCTACGAGACTGAGCGTGGTTTGTGGTTACCCTAATCTTTTCCTTCCTTCAACCTAAGGCAGATTTAGGTGCTAACATAGTGGCGACCATACTGGGGATAAAACTGAAATCAAATCCCCTTGTTTCATAATAATTCTAAGCTTCCGGATGATGAGCTTAGGATTGGAAAGGCTGAGTAAGTTGGTTGTGTCCTGTGATTTTTCTCAATAGCACGTTGGCTTCGAGATGATATACTAGATCCAATCCAGACCCGGATCCTCATCATATCTACGAAAACCCCAATTTGATTCCGAGAATCCTTCATCAAGAAAGCACCATAACTCCCATGTTCAAATCCCATTCATGTCCCGACATTTTTGAGTATCTTGAAGAGCTTGAGTTTGATGAACGATTTGAGATATCATTGTTTGAGTCTAAATATGAAAGGGTTGTTGATTATACTGTCCCCAATCCTCAAGTTCTTGTAGATCTCGAAACAGAAAGAGCTAATCGCTTAATTGATAATTATATTGCGGCACAGCCCCAAACTCCACGTGCTAGCCCCTTGCAAACTGTGCACACTCCTCCAACACCCCCAAGGCCAAATCCACCGAGAGTGATGGCTGCCCATTTTGCACCCCTTGTTCTGCCCCAAGTTCTGGATGATATGCCAGCGGATTATCAGTAAAATCCCATTTTTTGATGGCACTCCTAACAGCATTACTGCTCAGCAACATGTGGACAAAATGGCAGACTTTTATGAACTCCATGAGATCGATGCGGAGAACGTGGAAATGAGACTCTTTGTACAGGCATTTGCAGGTGATGTGAGGAAATGGTTTAGAGGTTTGCTGGCCAAACTACAAAGACAATTTTTAAATCGATGGGAAGTGAAAAAGAATCCCCTTCAAATTCTGGCTGAATATGAACAAATCAAACGAAACGCTGGTGAGTTGGTCCAAGATTATTGTGTTAGATTCAATACAGTTTACAACGAAATTCCAGATCATCTAAAGCCACCCGTGGGACTAGCTATGATGAAATTTCCGGATGGTTTTGACGCTGATATGACCTGCCAATTAAGAGAGAGAGAACTGGCCACAATGGAAGACATGCAGAAAATTGCGGTCAGCATTGAAGCAAATCTGCTGTCCAAAAGAGCTAGAGCGAAAGCAGAAAAGAAAATCACTGTGAAAGAAGAGTCTTATTCAATGGATAAACTACTCAAAAAGGCAGAGAAGATGCTTGAAAGGGTGAAGCTCAACAAGCCTGAGCCACAAGTTAGAAATCCTAACTTCTGTTGCCAGCAGCAGCCACAATATAGAATAAGATAGAGAGATCAGCGAACCCAAGAATAGACAGCACAACAGCCAGTACAAACACCTTTGCAGCAGAATTTTGTGCATGGACTGGAGTCAGATGAGGACGGGAATGTAATAGGCGAAGAAAACCACCTCTTTACTCCAGATGAGCTGCCTACTTACATTACCGAAGAAGAAGAGTGTGCGGTGAGTTCAACTGCACACAAAGACACGGATTTCATTCTAGCTAGTGACACTGTTTTAGAAGAAGAATCAAATGAGTATCAAAGGGGGTATATGAATGCTCTGTCTGCACAACACAACGATATTCACTTAGAAACAGGGATGTGCCGGCTAAACCAATTCAGAAAAAGAAGGAGGTTGAAGCAACGAAGAATGATTCATCAGCCACAGAAAGAAAAGGAAAAGAGGCAGTTGGTCCGGAGAGCAGCAAATCAAAATCAGTAGAACAATCACAGCAGCAAGCCACATCAAAAGAAAAAGAAAAGAAATAGATCCCAGTCAAAGAGGTAGAAAAGACTCCCGCTTTTAGCTTAGAGAATGAGATTTCTAAGTTAAAGATATCCATCCCCTTGACTGAAATAATGAAGAACAGCAGTTATAGAGGACAGATATCTAAAATGTTGAATTTGGACCCAATGTCTAACATGGTAAATGTAGAAGATGATCAACCTGAAATGATTTTTGGACCAACATCGAATGGTGAGTCTCCTGATAGCGATGTGCCACCCTTTTACATCAGTTTAAGATTGCATGATTTTGTGTTACACAATGCCATGTTCAATTCCGGAGCTTCTCACAATCTCATGCCCACGGCTATCATGGATAAGCTCGGTCTGGACATCACCCGACAATACCACGATCTCTATTCATTTGATTCCAGCAGAGTGAGATGTATAGGACTCATCAAAGAATTGGTTGTGAGTTTGGATCAGCGTCCCATGAAAAATGTTTTGATGGATGTGGTGGTAGCAGATATTCCTCCAAGGTTTGGCATGCTTCTTTCCAGGTCTTGGGCAGCGAAATTGAAAGGGAAACTACAGCTGGATTTCTCCTATGAAACAATCCTAGTGTTTGGACAAATGAGGAAATTATATCGGGAACAAAAAATGAAATATATGATCACAAGCAAGGAGAAACCTATAAATCATCCAATTAACTATGTACATACAGATTTATAGTCTTTTGTTTTGTTTTCAGATAGTTTAAATGATATAGATAGTCAGATAGTAGAAGCAGATGATATTCCGGAAATAATAGAAAATTTCAGAGAAATTTTGAAGAAAGAAGGACAAGAACAATGGAACAATGTTGGGCAATCAGCTGAAAGCAACGGACAGCAAACAGGCAAGGCACGACAAACAGAGTTCCATCACTTACAAGAGGAGGAAGAAGGCTTGTGGACCATGGATTTTGATGGAGAGGTAGGAAATGATGGCACTGGAATTGGAATTTGGGTACGCAGTCCTTTCTCCGCCCCAAACAAAGTGCCTAGAAGCATGAGGGTTTGCTCTTACAAGCTGGCCTTTGAGTGTTCAAATAATGAAGCTGAGTATGAAGCTCTGATTGCTGCCCTGAAGATTCTTAGAAAGCTGAATGCTAAAAGGATTTCCGTATAGGGCGACTCCGGATTGGTAATAAAGTAGGTCAGAGTTGAGTATCAAGGAAAGCATCCTAGGATGCGAGCCTATTGCTAGCACCTAAATCTGCCTTAGGCTCAAGGAAGGCAAAAATTAGGGTAACCACAAACCACGCTCAGTCTGGTAGCTAGCCCTACCAGAGCAGGAGAGGGCTCTCTCCGAGTCACGCTCAGCGAATGGATAGAAAAAATGGTCTGAGATGACCTTCAATGCAATATTTACCTTAGGCTAGTAAGTGAAAAGGGATTTTGGAAAAGATTTTATGAAGTGGCCGAGCTTCTGGGATGTATATGGGATTGTCGCTCAGCAAAGAACAGAGAATTGAAAATGAAGGCACAAATTATTCCATGAGGCAAGGTAGGGGCTAGCGCAGCAATTTCGGCTTAAGGTAACGCGGAATGGAAAGATTACTGAAGAGAGTGAAAAGGGCATGGTCGCATGAAGCCTTTTCAACAGAAGAGTAACACTGTACATGAAATTTTTCCACAGGCAGAGCAATATAAATTGAATTCTACCTAATCTCACTTAGAAAATTTCACTGAAATGAAGCATGAAATGAAATATGAAACATAAAAAGATACATATGGAACATAAGAACACATTTTCTACACTCACAACCACAAGAATCTCATGAAACAGAGCCGCTGCCTTTCATTAATTCTCTGTCAAAAATACACAGTGCAGAAACAGAGTTTCTTTCCCACAGTCTCCCAGAAGTTACCAGCCAGCCAACCCTTTGCAAATAACTTGCATACAATATATAGAAAGTGTAGAGAAGAGAGGGAATGCCAAGGGGTTGGGAAGTTACTCAAATCATTACGAAAAGGAGATGGAGAGCCAACCATTAGCTACAGGTGCAGCGCTCTCAAGCATGACATTTGGCTAGGGTGACCCTTTGCATTCTTTTGCCACTTGGAAAAATGCCCATCTGGAGAGAAAACTCTTTAAATGCCACCTTTGGTGCCAAAAAACCAAAGTTTAGATGACCGGGCCTACTTCGAGAAGTTGCAACCCGAAATTTCGCGAAACGTGAGCAAATTGGCAGTTTTTTCCCCTGTGCGCCGTGCCAAATTCTCTGTGCGGTGTGTCACTTTGGAGCCTATTTTGGGGCACTTGCAGGTGTCCAAAATGTGCCCAAGTGGGCTTGTTGGAAATCTTGTCCTGTCTACTTTCTAAAACCACTGGAATTTCTCAATTTGGTGCTCATTTTCCCCTCCAAATTTTCATTCTCCCAAGACTGCTTTCTGTGTATCAAAAAAGGGGCAGAGAGGCCATTTTTGGGTGTTTTTTGACCTTTAGGAGGCCCAAATATTGTCAAAATTTCTTGCTCGGACACTAGTAGTAGTATTTTTCGATGCTAAATCCAAATATGCAAGCGGTTTCTCCATTGGAGCCCTAGAATTTTAGTGTCGCGCCACTGGGAGAAATTTCCTGTTTTGTGCCCAAAAAATTTTCCTGTGACCAAAATTTGCCCAAATTCTTTGAAATTTGGGCTGGAGGTTCCCTATGAAGTGCTTTGTTGTGCCAAGGAAGCCTCAACCAAGATTCCAAGCCGATCTTGCTCCTTTGCCTCCTTTGCCTTTTTTGTCGCTTTGCTCAATTTTGCCTTTAGGCTCATGATTCTCGCTTTGGAACTCATGTTTCAGGCTTGGTAGTGATGAGTCATGCGCCTGAGCATGTCTTTCTCCCTGTTTGCTTTATCCAACCGCTGTTCCAAGTGAACGTTCACTTTCTCTCTCACATACTCCCGCTCTTCGTCTCTTTGCTCCATAGGTCTGCCTTGTGCTGCTAGGATGTGTCGCCGGTTCTCCTTAATCATTTGCAACTCTATCTCAGCTAGCCAATCCTCAAGTTGCTTGTTCCTCTGCTCCAGATACTGCATGTTCCACTTTGCCCTATCCATGTCCAGGGATAGGTTGTCAATCACAGACTACTGCTCCTGAATGATCTCTCCCAGCACAGCATTTGTAGGTTCTGCATCTCTCTCATCATCCTGGAGGA
Source organism: Pinus tabuliformis (assembly GCA_031772625.1). Classification (NCBI taxonomy): domain Eukaryota; kingdom Viridiplantae; phylum Streptophyta; class Pinopsida; order Pinales; family Pinaceae; genus Pinus; species Pinus tabuliformis. Next base: position 608,828,653 of record CM062817.1, read on the forward strand.
GAACAAACTCGGTCTCCTGCTCACCTGATGGTCCTTCCTCCTTCACTGGCTCCTTTCCCTTACCATTCTCCTATGGTGCTGATGTCGGAAGCGAGGCCCCTTCCACCCCAGGTGGAGATAACACTCGCTTTGCTGCTGCAAACAATGGTCTACTGCCCTTCTAGTATGTGATGTATACTAGCATGGTGGCAGTCTCATGGTGCTCGAACTGATGTGAAGGACTTCCCATCTTAGGCTCAAACGGATGTGAAGGACCTCCCAGCTCATGCTCAAACTGATGTGAAGGACCTCCCACCTCATGTTATGCCTTTGATATCACCGGCGGGGCGCTGAAGAAATCACGGGAGATGAAGTCCTCCCAAGCAATACCCTGCAATCCCAACTGATGGTCTACCAAGATCTGGATGAGAGAAAAATTATAGACACTGTTTAGTTGCTGTCGTGGGGTTTGCGCTGCATGAAGTTTTTCATCTTCTCAATATTGTTGCAGATGAAAAATGGGAGGCTCATCATCCTCACCCTGGTGAAGTGCATGAGCAAGCGGATGTGATAGGCATAAAGGCGAGAAAACCTCCCCTTGCAACTAAAATACTTCATGATCAATCTCATCAGTGGGGCATACTCATCCCTCAAGAATTTAAATGGAAAAACTCTGGTGAGCTGGCTCAAGCAGCTGTCCTTGATGTAAGGCTCATAGTGATGCCTCTCTACCTTCTTCTTCTTATGCCATTGCTCCCCAATGTTTGGTATCCCTGCTGCTACTGATATAGCCTTCGGTGTCAATGTGAAAGTAACCCCCACCAGGACAGATTGGCCTCATTGTAGATGAAGTGAAAAACGGCGAGCCAACTCATGATGGACTTTGACATTTGCCACCCTTTGACAAAATTCATAGCATGCCAAGTGCTGAAAACAAGACATGGCAAGTGGGCATGCCTACAGCTAAGTGAGGGTGCTTGGCTCATCTCTAAGATGTCTGACACTCCGATGATGTCTCCTATGGGCCTTCTCTCCTGAAGATGTGTCACTGTGGGTCCCCTCCTCATACTCTGATGAATTTTCTGATGCCATTACTGCTGCTTGTACCCTGAGTTTTATGTTGCCCTCTGAATCCAATGAAACTAATAGATGCTCTGAAAATCTGTCACCAAGGGGAAAATAAAAAAGGGGAGTGTTAGGAGGGGAATGATGAAAAGGGGAATAGGGGTTTAAAGGAGAAATTTATCAGGGATTTGGGAGCGTTTGGGGTATGGTTTTGATGGGGTAGGGTTTGGGATATTTTGAGCTAGGGGAATAAAGGGGACGAATGGATATGATTGCAATGTAGCTAGGGTAACTATTAGGGGAAACTGCTCTAGGGGAATTAGCTGATAGAGGTAGGGTAGGAGCATATTTAGCAATCATGTTACTGTAGCAAAACCCTAGCTTTTTACCCTTTTTTGTGTTATTTTTTGTGTTTGCTTAATAAAATTTTTGCCTTTGATTTCATGGTCACCAAAATCATGTTTTTCTTTGAGTTAAGGATCAATGGTGAAAGGATCTAGGGCCACCTTTGCAATTTTGAGAGCCATTTATAAAATTTTGGGCAATTTCGGTGCTTTTTTAGGCTCACAGGCCTGTGCGCCGCGCGCTTTTCCCAGTGCGCCGTGCATCGGGTATGCGTAGCGCCAGTGCAATGTTGACACTGTGGCCGAGCTCCTAGTGCGCCGCGCGCCCTGAGTGCGCCGCGCCACCTTGTGTGCGCGTCACGCACTGTCAAACAGCACAAATTTGCTTGGAACTCCGGGGATGGGTCTTAGTGGGGATTTCTAGGGGGTTTCCTTAGGAGACAAGGTGGCATGGAGGTGACAACTGATGAGGAGTGAGGGGACAAGGGGATGGGAGCAACCTTGGTGGCGTCTTCACACATGTGCAAACCCCGTTTATCATTTTGCTTTGATGATTGTTTTCATGGATGGCCAATGTGCTTTGGATATCATTCAACATCTTAGAAACACCAGTCATTAACCAAATTGACAAAGAAGAGGTTTGATTCGAGCCTACCTCTTTGCTTGCTAGCCTTCAACCGGGATATAAAACCAATTTGCAAGTGTTTTTGAGCTCCCTGGCTGTGTGCGTCGCGCGCCAAGCCCAGTGCACCGTGCACCCTGAGTGCATCGCGCCCTTGTTGATTTTGCACTGTGGGATGGCTGCCAGTGCGTCGCGCCCTCTGTGTGCACCGCGCTCCCTGGTGTATGCGCCGCGCCCTTTGGAAACCGGCTCTCCTTCACTCAAACCCTCATGAATTTGCTCTCTCACCTTTGTAATTTCTCTCCAAGCTTGCCAAAGCACAAATGGTTTTTGTTTTGGGCAAAAACAAGTATATATAGGCTTTGGGAGAGTTGGGTTTAATTTTTTCTTCTTTGAAGACCCACTTTCTAATGTTTGAGTTTTGCACTTTTCATTGACTTTAAAACACTCCGCTTTTCATTTTTTCTTTGAAATTTTGGCTCTCATGATGAAATTATCGGCATTTATTTGCGGGGATTGTGTGACTGGGCACCTGGCCATGAAAACCCTGACTACATCTGAAAAAGTCAACTGGCGATTTTTTGGAAAAAAAATTCATAGTTGACCTTGTTTGACTTTTCTTCAAAATAGAGTTTTGAAGAAGAGTCGATGTCTCTTCAGGTGATGATGATGCTTTCTGAACCATAGCTGTATAAGATCTCCCTCTGGCCTGCATGACTTGTTCTGGACATGTTTTTTCAAAGACCACATTGATGATTTCCTAGACCCAGCAATAGAAAGGACTGTGTCCTGTAATATGACCATACCTTGACTATCATGAACTTTCAGTGATTATGGACAAAGACCTGAGCCAGTAGGGGGCAGACATGAGGGAAAATGAGTAGCATGACTTTCTCCATCAGATCATGATATGTCCCTAGCAAAATGCAGCTGAGTGGATGGAGGGGACACCTAAATTTGAATTGCACAAAGAGCTTTGATCTCTGACGGAGAGCTGACTAGACCAACTCTAACATTGGCTCCAATGGGGGATGGTAGCTCCTATGGAGGTGCCAAGAACAGCAGAGCTCTGGAGGAGCTAGATAGTGCCTTTTTGTCCATTGGGCTATGGCGTCATCATTTTGATAAATGGCACAAGACTCTGACTTATTTATAAAACTGGAATAACCAAGAAATTGACTCAAACTTGACAATTGGAATAACTCAAAAACTGACTTTACATACTAAAACCAAACTGAAATAAAAATGGTATTTACAATGATAGTGGAAGCAGCATTAATAGATCAAAAATGATACCGCTTGAGCAGCCGACCATTGATCGGCCCTCCAAGACAGTCTTCCTCGTTCATCTCCTTCAGAAGAAAGGCATTTTGACCCCTGTATGCTGCGATCTTGAAAGGACCTTTCCACAGATTTTCGAACTTTCTGTGCTTGCCTTTTTCTTCATTCCTTGCATCCCACTTCAGCACCACATCATTGAACTGAAATTTGTCCGCTTTAGCTTTTCTGTCATAAATTTTCTTTATCCTCTCCTGCAACTTGGATGTGTTTTTGAAAACTTCTTCTCTTGTTTGCTACAAGTGGATCATTTGATTCAGCCTTCTCTGCATGGGATCTTCCTCACTGCCGGCCTCCTGAAGAAGTTTGACCACCAGGGCAGCAAGAGAAGCGGGAAATACTGTGTACACTCCATAAACCAGCTCAAATGGTGACATACCAATGACTTTTTCTAACTGATTTGATCTGCCCAAAGTGCATGGACCAGCCTCTTGTTCCAGCTCTTCTTATTTATTTCCAGCAGCTTCTTGATGATGTTGACCAAAGATTTATTCGAAGATTCCGCCAATCCATTTCCTTGCGGATGATAGGCAGTTGAATGACCCAAAATTATGTGATATTTGTGACAAAATTCTACCATCCTTTTCGATTTGAAGGCTACTGCATTATCAGTGATTAACTTGTTTGGACAACCAAAGTGAGGTAAGATGTTATTTTCAAGGAATGAAATAATTATCGTATCCGTCGCTTGTCTGGTAGGTGCTGCCTCAATCCATTTTGTGAAGTAGTCCGTCCCTGTAAGGATCCACCTATGCTATCCGGAAGAGGCAGGATGAATTTCCCCAATGAAATCCAACCCCCACTGCTGGAATGGAACGCTCACTTCGATAGGCATAAGTGGCAAAGGCTGTAATTTTTGTTTCCCTTCGAAAATTTGGCACTTATGGCAGCGCTTTACCATCTTGTGCACATCAGCAAACAATGTAGGCCAGTAGTATCCCACTCTCAAAATTTTGTTCGCTGTTGATTTCCAAAAAAGATGTCCACCACACTCTCCTCCATGGAAATCCTCCATGACTTTCTTCACCTCCTCTTCCACCAGACAGTTTAACAAAATGCCACCGGGATCTTTCCAATACAGTGCAGAATTCAAGATACAAAACTTGGCAGCCTTCAATTTGAGTGTTCTCGTTTTGTTTCTAGCCATGCGGGCGGTGGTGATAGATTTTTCAGCACATATATTATATCAGAATACCATGGGGACAAAGCAAACCTTTCGGATACCTGAACTGAAGTTCCTTCATCATTCTCCTCAGACATGGCAGCGATCAAATTTATGTCCAATGCATGCAAATTTGATTCAGCCATTAGTTTCGCCAACCCCTGTCCTTTGACCAGCTTTGTCGGCTTTATCTCCACATCGTATTCTAGCAAGGCTGTGATCCATTTGCCTCTTCTCCCTTCCGGATCGGTCTGTACTAAAACATCTTTCACAGCAGTATTAGGAACATAGGCCAGAATGTGAGAGTGTAGGATATACACCCTGAAATCCTTCAGTGCCTTCACCAATGCCAGGGCTTGCTTCTCAATGATGTTGTACTTCAAATCTACATCCCTTATAGCCCTGCTGAAGAATGCAATGGGTCTTTCATGATCATCCCTCTTCTACAATAGTACCGCTGCCATAGTGTGCTAAGAAGCAAATGAAAACAATATGAAATCTTGAGTGTAATCCGGGCTGACTAGAACTGGAGCTGAAGAAAGGGCCAATTTGACCAAGTTGATATATTTTACAGCCTCATCAGTCCATTTCAATTGGATGTACTTCTTAAGCATTTTGGTCATTTCTTTCAAGTGTTCCACAAGATTAGGCACAAAGCGACACAGAAAATTCATCTTACCATTGAATGACTGAATCTCCTTTTTATTCCTAGGCAGATCGATTTGCTGAATTTCTTGCACACGTGCTGGGTCTATGAAGATGCCATCTTTTGAAATGATATGCCCAAGTAATTTTCCTTCCTCCATGGCGAACAAGCTCTTCTTAGGATTCAGCGATAGGCCATATTTCATGCATTTTTGAAAGACAATTTTTAGGTGATGCATATGCTCTTCATCAGATTTTGAAAACACCGTCAAGTCATCCAAGTACACCACCAAAAACACATCCTTCTCATTTGAAAACGCCAAGTCCATTGCACGTTGAAATGTGGCACCTGCATTCTTTAACTCTAATGGCATTTTGACATAGTGAAATGTTCCCCATGGAGTTGTGAATGCTGTCTTATCTCTATCATCTTCATGGATTGAAATTTGGTTATATCCAGAATAACCATCAAGCAGCGACATACGAGATGCCCCCACTACTCGCTGAAGTATATGGTCCATCTTAGGCAGCAGATAGTTGTCCTTCAATGAGACCTTGTTTATATTTCTGAATTCGACGCATAGGCGGATCTCACCGGTCTTCTTTCATACAGGCACTAAGTTAGATTCCAATCTGAAAATCTGATAGGCACAATGATACCTGACTTTTACAACCTATTTACCTCTTTTTCGATGGATGGCAGCAACTTTGGATTGATCCTCCTCAGCTTTTGTCTAAATGGTTTCTGATTGGGCTTGATAGGTATGGTGTGCTGAATGATATTCGTATCACAGGTCTTTAAATCAGAATAATCCCAAGAAAATACATCTAAAAATGAAGCCATCAAACTGATATATTTGTCCTTGATTTTTGGCGGTAATGCTTTGGACAATTTTACCAATTTTGGATTTGCAGCCGTACCAATGTTGACTTCTTCCACACCTTTCTCTGTCGATTGCAATGTTGGCTTGCAGGCTACATCATCCTGATCAAAAAGTTCCTCTAGGGGTATCGAGCCTTTAGGAATGATGTTATTCTTCAGCTGTAATATGTCCATTTGATTGATCTGTACTTCTTTTGTACCATTCCCTTTGTTCTCATCGTTTTCCACATCAATTAAAGTTTCTTTGAACTTGCCTTTGTTGAGCAGAAAATCCTTAATCTCCTCATCATCTTGGAACACTTGCCAATGTCGCTGATTGTCTGGAATGGTTGGACGGTGCTTTACATGGATTTCAAACTTATTGCTGGAGTTCATGGGGATCTTCAAGCTGCTCGCTGCCTTGGCAAGAGCATCAGCAATACTATTTTGTATTTGTGGCACACATGTCAAGGTGTATTCAGAAAATAGCTTCAAGATGTCCAAAACTGCATTACGATAGGCCCGCATCCTAGGATGTTTTGCTTGATACTCAACTCTGACTTGTTTTATCACCAACTCAGAGTCGCCATATACTGAAATCCTCTTTGCATTCATCTTCCTAAGAATCTTCAGGCCAGTAATCAGTGTTTCATATTCAGCTTCATTATTGGAACATTCGAAGGCCAGCTTGTAGGAGCAAACTCTCACGCTGCTAGGGACTTTGTTTGGGGTGGAGAAAGGACTGCGTACCCAAATACGAATACCAGTGCCATCATTCCCTACTGCTCCATCAAAATCCATGGTCCACAAGACTTCTTCGTCTTCTTGCAAGTGCTGAAAATCTTTTTGCTGTCCATTGTTTGCTTGTTGTACATCGTTTTCAGCTGATTGCCAATCTTTTGTTGCTTTTCTTGTCCTTCTTTCTTCAAAATCTCTCTAAAATTTTCTGTTATCTCTGGAATATCATCTGCTTCTAATATCTAACTATCTATCTCATTTAAACTATCTAAAAAAAAAAACAAAAGACTCTAAATCTGTATGTACATAGTTTATAGGATGATTTATCGGTTTCTCCTTGCTTGTGATCATATATTTCATCTTTTCTTCCCAGTATAACTTCCTCATTTGTCCAAACACAGGGATTTTTGCATAGTAGAAATCCAGCTGTAGTTTCCCCTTCAATTTTGCTACCCAAGACCTGGAAAGAAGCATGCCAAACCTTGGAGGAATGTCTGCTGCCACTACGTCCATCAGAATGTTTTTCATAGGAAGCTGATCTAAACTCACAACTAAGTCTTTGATGAGCCCTATGCACCGTACTCTACTAGAATCAAATGAATAGAGATCATGATATTGGTGGGTGATGTCCAGACCAAGCTTATCCATGATAGCCTTAGGCATGAGATTGTGAGAAGCTCCGGAATCGAACATGGCATTGTGTAGCACAAAGTCATGTAATCGTAAACTGATATAGAAGGGTGGCACCTCGCTCTCAAGAGACTCACCATTCGTCGCTAGCCCAAAACTCATTTCAGGCTGATCATCTTCCACGTTTACCATGTCGGACATTGGGTCCAAATTCAACATTTTAGAAATTTGTCCTCTGTAACCGCTGTTCTTCATGATTTCAGTCAAAGGGATGGATACCTTTAGCTTAGAAATCTCATTCTCTAGGCTGAAAGTGGGAGTTCTTTCCACCTCTTTGACTGAGATCTCTTTCCTTTCCTTCTCTTGTGAGGTGGTTGGTTGCTGTGATTGTTCTGCTGATTTTGATTTGTTTCTCTCCGAGACAACCTCCTCCTTTCCCTTTCTTTGTGTAGCTGATGGATCCTTCTTTGTTGTTTCATCCTCCTCCTTTTTCTAAATTGGCTTGGCTGGTACATCTCTGTTTCTAAGGGAATATCGCTATTATTGTGTGGACAAAGCATTCATATACCCCCTTTGATATTCTTCTGACTCTTCTTCCAACACGGTTTCGTTAGCTAGAATAAAATCGGTGTCTTGGTGTGTAACTGAATTTACTGCACATTCTTCTTCCTCGGTGATGTAAGTAGGTAGCTCTTCTGGAGTAAAAAGATGGCTTTCCTCACCTATTACATTCCCGTCCTCATCTAACTCTGGTCCATGCACAAAATTCTGGTGCAAAGGTGTTTGTACCGGCTGTTGTGCTGTCTGCTCTTGAGTCCGCTTATCTCTTTGTCTTATCCTATATTTTGGCTGCTGTTGGCCATGAAAGTTAGGATTCCTAACCTGTGGCTCTGGCTTGTCAAGTTTTACCCTTTCAAGCATCCGTTCTACCTTTTTGAGCAGCTGATCCATTGAAGAAGACTCTTCTTTCACCGTGGTTTTCTTCTCTGCTTTCGCTATTGCTCTTTTGGATAGCAGATTAGCCTCAACACTGACCGCAATTTTCTGCATGTCTTCCATTCTAGTCGGTTCTCTCTCTCTCAATTGGTACGCCATGTCAGCATCAAAACCATCTAGAAAATTCATCATTTCTAGTCCCACAGGTGGCTTTAGATGGTCTGGGATTTTGTTGTAGACTGCATTAAATCTAACACAATAATCTTGGACCGACTCACCGGCATTCCGTTTGATCTGTTCATACTCGGCCAAAATTTGGAGGGGATTCTTTTTCACTTCTGACCTGTTCAAAAATTGTCTTTGTAGCTCAGCCAAGGTGGTGATACTTGCAGCCGTCAAACCTCTGAACCATTTCCTCACATCACCTGCAAATGTTTGTACAAAGAGCCTCATTGCCACAATCTCTGCATCGATCTCATGAAGTTCATAGAAGTCTGCCATTTTATCCACATGTTGTTGAGCTATAGTACCGTGAGGAGTGCCATCAAAAAATGGAATTTTACTTTTATAATCATTTGGCATGTCATCTAGGACTTGGGGCAGAACAAGGGGTGCGAAACAGGTAGCCATCATTCTCGGTGGATTTGGCCTTGGAGGTGTTGGAGGAGTGTGCACAGTTTGCAAGGGGCTTGCACTTAGAGTTTGGGGCTGTGTGGAAATGTAGTTATCAATTAATCTATTAGCTCTTTCTGTCTCAAGGTCTACAAGAAATTGCAGATCGGGGACGGTGTAATCAAAAACCTTTTCAGATTTAGACTCAAACAGTGATATCTCAAATAGTTCGTCAAACTCAAGCTCTTCAAGATACTCAAAAATGTCGGGACATGAATGGGATTTGAACACGGGGGTTATGGTGCTTTCTTGACGAAGGAGTCTTGGGATCAAATTGGGATTTTCGTAAATATGAGGAGGGTCCGGGTCTGGATTTGCTCTGGTATATCGTCTCGAAGCCAGCGTGCTATTGGGATAAATTATGGGACACAACCAACTTACTCAGCCTTTCCAATCCTAAGCTCATCATCCGGAAGCCTAGAATTTTTATGAAACAAGGGGATTTGATTTTCAACTTGATGTCCCCAGTATGGTCGCCACTATGTTAGCACCTAAATCTGCCTTAGGCTGAAGGAAGGCAAAAATTAGGGTAACCACAAACCACGCTCAGTCTGGTAGCTAGCCCTACCAGAGCAGGAGAGGGCTCTCTACGAGTCACGTTCAGCGAATGGATAGACAAAATGGTCTAAGATGACCTTCAATGCAATATTTACCTTAGGCTAGTAAGTGAAAAAGGATTTTCGAAAAGATTTTATGAAGTGGCCGAGCTTCTGGGATGTATATAGGACTGGCGCTCAGCAAAGAACAGAGAATTGAAAATGAAGGCACAGATTATTCCGTGAGGCAAGGTAGGCGGCAAGCATAGCAATTTCGGCTTAAGGTAACGCGGAATGGAAAGATTGCTGAAGAGAGTGAAAAGGGCATGGTCGCATGAATCCTTTTCAACAGAAGAGTAACACTGCACATGAAATTTTCCCACAGACAAAGCAATATAAATTGAATTCTACCTAATCTCACTTAGAAAATTTCACTGAAATGAAGCATGAAATGAAATATGAAACATAACAAGATACATATGGAACATAAGAACACATGTGCTACACTCACGGCCACAAGAATCTCATGACACAGAGCCGCTGCCTTTCATTAATTCTCTGTCAAAAATACATAGTGTAGAAACAAAGTTTCTTTCCCACAGTCTCCCAGAAGTTACCAGCCAGCCAACCCTTTGCAAATAACTTGCATACAATATATAGAAAGTGTAGAGAAGAGATGGAATGCCCAAGGGTTGGGAAGTTACTCAAATCATTTCGAAAAGGAGATGGAGAGCCAACCATGAGCTACAGGTGCAGCGCTCTCAAGCATGACATTTGGCTAGGGTGACCCTTTGCATTCTTTTGCCACTTGGATAGATGCCCATCTGGAGAGAAAACTCTTTAAATGCCGCCTTTTGTGCCAAAAAACCAAAGTGTAGATGACCGGGCCCTCTTGGGGAAGTCGCGACCTGAAATTTCGTGAAACGGGAGCAAATTGGCAGTTTTTTCCCTTGTGTGCCGCGCCAAATTCTCTCTGCGTTGCACCACATTGGAGCCTATTTTGGGGCACTTGTAGGTGTCCAAAATGTACCCAATTGGGCTTTTTGGAAAGCTTGTCCTGTCTACTTTCTAACCCCACTGGAATTTCTCATTTTGGTGCTCATTTTCCCCTCCAAATCTTCATTCTCCCAAGACTGTTTTCTGTGTGTCAAAAAAGTGGCAGAGAGGCCATTTTTGGGTGTTTTTTGACCTTTAGGAGGCCCAGATCTTGTCAAAATTTCTTGCCCGGACACCAGTAGTAGTATTTTTCGATTCTGAATCCAAATATGCAAGCGGTTTCTCCATTGGAGCCCTAGAATTTTAGTAGAAATTTCCTGTTTTGTGCCCAAAAAATTTGCCGATGACCAAAATTTGCCCAAATTCTTTGAAATTTGGGCTGGAGGTTCCCTATGAAGTGCTTTGTTGTGCCAAGGAAGCCTCAGCCAAGATTCGAAGCTGATCTTGCTCCTTTTCCTCCATTGCCTCCTTTGCCTCTTTTGTCGCTTTGCTCAATTTTGCCTTTAGGCTCCTGATTCTCGCTTTGGAACTCATGTTTCGGGCCTGGTAGTGATGAGTCATGTGCCTCAGCATGTCTTTCTCCCTGTTTTCTTTATCCAACTATCGTTCCAAGTGAACATTCACTTTCTCTAGCACATACTCCCGGTCTTCGTCTCTTTGCTCCATAGGTCTGCCTTGTGCTGCTAGGATGTGTCACCGGTTTTCCTTAATCATTTGCAACTCTATCTCAGCTAGCCGATCCTCAAGTTGCTTGTGCCTCTTCTCTAGATACTGCACGTTCCACTTTGCCCTATCTAAGTCCAGGGATAGGTTCTCAATCACAGACTGCTTCTCCTGAATGATCTCTTCCAGCTCAGCATTTGTAGGTTCTGCATCTGTCTCATCATCCTGGAGGAGAACAAACTCAGTCTCCTGCTCACTTGCTGGTCCTTCCTCCTGCACTGGCTCCTTGCCCTTACCCTGCTCTTGTGGTGCTAATGTCGGAAGCGAGGCCCCTTCCACCCCGGGTGGAGATAACACTCGCTTTGCTGCTGCAAACAATGGTCTACTGCCCTTCTGGTATGTGATGTATACTGGCATGGTGGCAGTCTCATGGTGCTCGAACTGATGTGAAGGACTTCCCATCTCAGGCTCAAACGGATGTGAAGGACCTCCCAGCTCATGCTCAGACTGATGTGAAGGACCTCCCACCTCATGTTCTGCCTCTGATATCACCGGTGGAGCGCTAAAGAAATCACGGGAGATGAAGTCCTCCCAAGCAATACCCTGCAATCCCAACTGATGGTCTACCAAGATCCGGATGAGAGAAAAATGATAGACACTGTTTAGCTGCTGTCGTGGGGTCTTGCACTGCATGAAGTTTTTCATCTTCTCAATGTTGTTGCAGATGAAAAATGGGAGGCTCATCATCCTCACCCTGGTGAAGTGCATGAGCAAGCGGATGTGATAGGCATAAAGGCAAGAAAACCTCCCCTCGCAACTGAAATACTTCATGATCAATCTCATGAGTGGGTCATACTCATCCCTCAAGAATCTGAATGGAAAAACTCTAGTGAGCTGGCTCAAGTAGTTGTCCTTGATGTAAGGCTCATAGTGATGCCTCTCTACCTTCTTCTTCTTATACCACTGCTCCCCAATGTTTGGTATCCCTATTGCTACTGATATAGCCTCCGGTGTCAATGTGAAAGTGACCCCAGCCAGGACAGATTGGCCTCCCTGTAGATGAAGTGCAAAAAGGCGGGCCAACTCATGATGGACTTTGACATTTTCCACCCTTTGACAAAATTCATAGCATGCCAAGTGCTGAAAACAAGACATGGCAAGTGGGCATGCCTGCAGCTCAGTGAGGGTACTCGGCTCATCTCTAAGATGTCTACCACTCCGATGATGTCTCCTATGGGCCCTCTCTCCTGTAGATGTGTCACTTTGGGTCCCCTCCCCATACTCTGATGAATTTTCAGATGCCATTACTGCTGCTTGTACCCTGAGTTTTATGCTGCCCTCTGAATCCAATGAAACTAATAAATTCTCTGAAAATCTGTCACCAAGGGGACAATAAAATAGGGGAGTGTTAGGAGGGGAATGATGAAAAGGGGAATAGGGGTTTAAAGGAGAAATTTATCAGGGATTTGGGAGTGTTTGGGGTATGGTTTTGATGGGGTAGGGTTTGGGATATTATGAGCTAGGGGAATAAAGGGGATGAATGGATATGATTGCAATGTAGCTAGGGTAACTATTAGGGGAAACTGCTCCAGGGGAATTGCTGATAGAGGTAGGGTAGGAGCATACTTAGCAATCATGTTACTGTAGAAAAACCCTAGCTTTTTACCCTTTTTTGTGTCATTTTTTGTGTTTGCTTAATAAAAGTTTTGCCTTTGATTTCATGGTCACCAAAATCATGTTTTTATTTGAGTTAAGGATCAATGGTGAAAGGATATAGGGCCACCTTTGTAATTTTGAGAGCCATTTATAAAATTTTGGGCAATTTCAGTGCTTTTTTAGGCTCACATGCCTATGCGCCGCGCACTTTTCCCAGTGCGCCATGTGCCGGGTATGCGCCGTGCCAGTGCAATATTGACACTGTGGTCGGGCTCCCAGTGCGCCGCGCGCCCTGAGTGCGCCGCGCCACCTTGTGTGTGCGCCGCACACTGTCAAATGACACAAATTTGCTTGGAACTCCGGGGATGGGTCTTAGTGGGGATTTCTAGGGGGTCTCGTTAGGAGACAAGGTGGCATGGAGGTGACAACTGATGAGGAGTGAGGGGACAAGGGGATGGGAGCAAACTTGGTGGTGTCTTCACACATGTGCAAACCCCGTTTATCATTTTGCTTTGATGATTGTTTTCATGGATGGCCAATGCACTTTGGATATCATTCAACATCTTAGAAACACCAATCATTGACCAAATTGACAGAGAAGAGGTTTCATTCGAGCCTACCTCTTTGCTTGCTAGCCTTCAACCGGGATATAAAACCAATTTGCAAGTGTTTTTGAGCTCCCTGGCTGTGTGCGTCGTGCGCCAAGCCCAGTGCGCCGCGCACCCTGAGTGCATCGCGCCCTTGTTGATTTTGCACTATGGGATGGCTGCCAGTGCGTCGTGCCCTCTGTGTGCGCCGCGCTCCCTGGTGTATGCGCCGCGCCCTTTGGAAACCGGCTCTCCTTCACTCAAACCCTCATGAATTTGCTCTCTCACCTTTATAATTTCTCTCCATGCTTGCCAAAGCACAAATGGTTTTTGTTTTGGGAAAAAAAAAGTATATATAGGCGTCGGGAGAGTTGGGTTTAATTTTTTCTTCTTTGAAGACCCACTTTCTAATGTTTGAGTTTTGCACTTTTCATTGACTTTAAAACACTCTGCTTTTCATTTTTTCTTTGAAATTTTGGCTCTCATGATGAAATTTTCGGCATTTCTTTGCGGGGATTGTGTGACTAGGCACCTGGCCATGAAAACCCTGACTACATCTGAAAAAGTCAACTGGCGATTTTTTGGAAAAAAAATTCATAGTTGACCTTGTTTGACTTTTCTTCAAAACAGAGTTTTGAAGAAGAGTCGATGTCTCTTCAGGTGATGATGATGCTTTCTGAACCATAGCTGTATAAGATCTCCCTCTGGCCTGCATGACTTGTTCTGGACATGTTTTTTCAAAGACCACATTGATGATTTCCTAGACCCAACAATAAAAAGGACTGTGTCCTGTAATATGACCAGACCTTGACTATCATGAACTTTTAGTGATTATGGACAAAGACCTGAGCCAGCAGGGGCCAGACATGAGGGAAAATGAGTAGCATGACTTTCTCTGTTAGATCATGACATGTCCCTAGCGAAATGCAGCTGAGTGGATGGAGCGAGACACCTAAAATTGAAATGCACAAAGAGCTTTGATCTCTGACGGAGGGCTGACCAGACCGACTCTAACACCTATCATAATGCAGTTTTAGACATCTTAAAATTATTTTCAGAATACACCTTGACATGTGTGCTCTTACAAAGGTAGCAAGTAGTTTGAAGATCCCCATGAACTCCAGCAATAAATTTGAAATCCATGTCAAGCATCGTCCAACCATTCCAGACAATCAGAGATATTGGCAAGTGTTTCAAGATGATGAGGAGATTAAGGATTTTCTGCAAAACAAAGGCAAGTTCAAAGAAACCTCAATTGATGTAGAAAACGATGATGGCAAAGGGAATGGTACAGATGAAGTGCAGATCAATGAAATGGACGTGTTGCAGCTGAATAATAACATTATTCCTAAAGGCTTGATACCTCTAGAAGAACTTTTTGATCAGGATGATGTAGCCCGCAAGCCAACATTGCAACCAACAGAGAAGGGTGTAGAAGAGGTCAACATCAGAACAGCTGCCAATCCTAAGTTGGTAAAATTGTCTAAAGCATTGCCACCAAAGATCAAGGACAAATACATCAGTTTGACAGCTTCATTTGCATATGTGTTTGCCTGGGACTATTCTGATTTAAAGACCTATGATACCAATATTACTCAGCACACGATACCCATCAAGACCAATCAAAAACCATTTAGACAGAAGCTGAGAAGGATAAATCCAAAGTTGCTGCCATCTATTGAAAAGGAAGTAAACAGGTTGTACAAGTCAGGTATCATTGTGCCCATCAGATTTTCAGATTGGATCTCAAATTTAGTGCCCGTACGAAATAAGACTGGTGAGATCAGCCTATGCATTGATTTCAGAAATCTAAATAAAGTCTCATTGAAGGACAATTATCCACTGCCCAAAATGGACCATATACTTCAGCGAGTAGTGGGGGCATCTTCTATGTCACTGCTTGATGGCTATTCCGGATATAACCAAATTTCTGTCCATGAAGATGACAGAGACAAGACAACATTCACCACTCCATGGGGAACCTTTCATTATGCCAAAATGCCTTTCGGTTTAAAGAATACAGGTGCCACATTTCAGCGTGCAATGGACTTGGATTTTGCGAATGAGAAGGATGTGTTTTTGGTGGTGTACCTGGATGATTTGACAGTGTTTTCCAAATCTGATGAAGAACACATGCATCATCTAAAAACTGTCTTTCAAAAGTGCAGAAAATATGGTTTATCATTGAATCCTAAGAAGAGCTTGTTCGCCATGGAGGAAGGCAAATTACTTGGGCACATTATTTCAAAGGATGGCATTCGT
Source organism: Pinus tabuliformis (assembly GCA_031772625.1). Classification (NCBI taxonomy): domain Eukaryota; kingdom Viridiplantae; phylum Streptophyta; class Pinopsida; order Pinales; family Pinaceae; genus Pinus; species Pinus tabuliformis. Next base: position 608,844,346 of record CM062817.1, read on the forward strand.
ATTGACCCAGCACGTGTGCAAGCAATTCAGCAAATCGATTTGCCTCGGAATAAAAAAGAGATACAATCGTTCAATGGTAAGATGAATTTTCTGCGTCGCTTTGTGCCTAATCTTGTTGAACACTTAAGAGAGATGACCAACATGCTCAAGAAGGATAGCCAAGTGAAATGGACAGAGGAGGCTGTAAAATCTTTCAACTTGGTCAAATTGGCCCTTTCTTCAGCTCCAGTTCTAGTCAGCCCGGACTACACTCAGGATTTCATATTGTTTTCATTTGCTTCAGAGCACACTATGGCAGCAATATTATTGCAGAAAAGAGATGATCATGAAAGACCCATTGCATTCTTTAGCAGGGCTATAAGAGATGCAACTTTAAAGTACAACATCATTGAGAAGCAAGCCTTGGCATTGGTGAAGGCATTGAAGGATTTCCGGGTATATATTCTACATTCTCACATTTTGGCCTATGTTCCTAACACTGTTGTAAAAGATGTTTTAGTGCAGACCGATCCGGAAGGAAGAAGAGGCAAATGGATTGCAGCCTTGCTGGAATATGATGTGGAAATAAAGCCCACAAAGCTAGTCAAAGGATAGGGGTTGGTGAAGTTAATGGCCGAATCAAACTTGCATGCCTTGGACATAAATCTGATCACTGCTATGTCTGATGAGAACGAGGAAATATCATCCATTCAGGTATCTGAAATGTTTGCTCTGTCCCCATGGTATTCAGATATAATATATGTGCTAAAAAATCTATCACCACCGCCTGGCATGACTAGAAATAAAGCGAGAACACTCAAGTTGAAGGCTGCCAAGTTTTGCATTCTAAATTCTGCGCTATATTGGAAAGATCCCGGTGGCATTTTGTTAAATTGTTTGGTGGAAGAGGAGGCAAAGAAAGTCATGGAGGATTTCCACGGAGGAGAGTGTGGTGGTCACCTTTTTTGGAAGTCAACAGCGAACAAAATTTTGAGAGTAGGGTATTATTGGCCTACATTGTTTACCGATGTGTACAAGATGGTCAAGCGCTATCATAAATGTCATATTTTCAAAGGAAAACAGAAATTACAGCCTTTACCACTTAAGCCTATTGAGGTGAGCGCTCCTTTCCAGAAGTGGGGGTTGGATTTCATTGGTGAAATTCATCCCGCTTCTTCCGGACAACATAGATGGATCCTCACAGCGACAGATTATTTCACAAAATGGATTGAGGCAGCTCCCATTAGACAAGCTATAGATACGGTAATCATTTCATTTCTTGAAAATAACATCTTGTCTCGCTTTGGTTCTCCAGATAAGTTAATCACCGATAATGCAGTAGCTTTCAAATCAAAAAGGATGGTAGAATTTTGTCATAAGTATCACATCATTTTGGGTCACTCAACTACCTATCATCCACAAGGCAATGGATTCATGGAATCTTCAAACAAGTCATTGGTCAACATTATCAAGAAGCTGCTAGAAATAAACAAAAAGAGCTGGAATAAGAGGCTGGTCCATGCGCTTTGGGCAGATCGGATCAGTCAGAAAAAATCCATTGGTATGTCAACGTTTGAGCTTGTTTATGGAGTTGACACAGTATTTCCCACCTCTCTTGCTACCCCAGTAGTCAGACTTCTTCAGGAGGCAGGAAGTGAAGAAGATCCCATGCAGAGAAGGTTGAATCAAATGGTCCACTTGCAGCAGACAAGAGAAGAAGTTTTCAAGAACACATCCAAATTGCAGGAGAAAATAAAGAAAATCTATGACAGAAAAGAAAAGGTAGATAGATTTCAATTGGATGATGTGGTGCTGAAGTGGGATGCAAGGAATGAAGAGAAAGGTAAGCACGGAAAGTTCGAGAATCTTTGGAAAGGCCCTTTCAAGATTGCAGCATATAGGGGTCAGAATGCCTTTCTTCTGAAGGAAATGAACGGGGAAGATTGTCCTGGAGGGCCGATCAATGGTCGGCTACTCAAGTGGTACCACTACTGATTTATTAACATTGCTTCCACTGTCATTGTAAATACCATTTTTATTTCAGTTTGGTTTCAGTCTGTCAAGTTAGTTTTTGAGTCATTTCAATGTCAAGTTTGAGTCAATTTCTTGGCCATTTCAGTTTCATAAATAAGTCAGAGTCCTGTGTTGTAGTTGAAATGATGACACCATAGCCCAATGGACAAAAGGCACTGTCTAGCTCCTCCAGAGATCTGTTGTTCTTGGCACCTTCAAGGAGCTACCATCCCCCATTGGAGCCAATGTTAGAGTCGGTCTGGTCAGTCCTCCGTCAGAGATCAAAACTATTTATGCATTTCATTTTTAGGTGTCTCGCTCCATTCACTCAGTTGCATTCCATTAGGGGAATGCCATGATCTGATGGAGAAAGTCATGTTGGTCATTTCCCCTCATGTCTGGCTCCTGCTGGCTTATGTCTTTATGTCAAATAATCAAAAAGTCCATGACAGTTAAGTTCTGGTCCTTCAAAGGACAAAGGTCATTTTTGGTCATTAGGTCTAGGGATTGATCAATCTAGTCTTTAAAATATGTCCAGTAAAGCCATGCAGGCCAGAGTGATGTTCTTGCAAAGTAATGATCCCCATAGTTTCATCATCATGTTGATAGACTTCGACTATTCTTCAAAACTCTGTTTTGAAGAAAAGTCAAATAGTGTCATTTGTGACAAAATTTTCAAAAAGAGTCGACAATTAATTTCTTTAGGTATAGTTGTGGTTCCCATGACTAGATGCTCTGTCATGCAATCCCTGCAAAAAGTGTCGAAAATTTCATCGTTTGAGCCAAAATTTCAGAGGAAAAGTGAAAATCAGGGTTATATTAAAATCAGTGAAAAAGTGTTGAACAAGACATTAGAAAAGTGGGTTTTTTTTTAAAAGTAAATTTAAAACATCACTACCAAGGCTATATATACAAGTGTTCATCAAAATCAAAAGTCATTGTGCTAATACAAGCCTTGGAGAAACGTTGCAAAGGGTGTGAGTGTGCATCGTGAGCGTTTGAGGGAGTTGGAGGCAGTTTGAAGGCACGAGGCGCACACAGGCAGGAGCGCGGCGCACTCACCAGGCGCGACGCACATAGAGCCCGCCCACAGTTCAAAATTACCACTGGCGCGGCGCACTGGGTTTTGCGCGCGGTGCACAGGGATAAAGCGCCCAGAACCTACCAAATCCACTCAAATTTTTTGTGGAGCTCTTCTATTTGCAAGGTAGGCTACCTAAATTGAATTGTGCACCAATTTTTTGGGTAATATGATGATTTTACGCCTGTAATAAAATGCAAAAAAATTTCATAAAGCAAACACAAAGACACCAAAGAAAACCATTATGCTAGGGTTTTTGCTACAGTGATATTGCTGCCAAGGTTATTCTTCCTACCCTACCCCTGTTCCTTATTCCCCTATGCCATTGTCCCCATAATCACTACCCTAACACTACCAAAATCATACTCCCTTTCCCCTCTTCCTATTGCTAAATAAATCCCAAACCCTACCTTACAAACCCTAAAACCTTACCTTGCCAAAAACATAAAGCCTACCCTATCAAAATACCCCAAAACCCCCTGTATATCCCTAAACAAAATTCTCCTATAAACCCCTATTCCCATTATATTATCCCCCTCCTAATACTCCCTTTTTAATTGTCCCCTTGGTGGCAGATTGTCAAAGCAACCTCCAGCTTCACTATAATCAAAGGGTAGCCTAAATTCAGTTTACAAAACAACAGTCATGGCATCCGAGGTTTCATCAGAATATGAGGAGGGGACCCACAATGATATAACTTCAGGAGAACAAGCCCCCATGAGACATCACCGGAGTGGCAAACATGTTAGAGATGAGCCAAACACCCTCACCGAGTTGCAGGCATGCCCTCTTGCTATGTCATGTTTCCAGTACCTAGCATGTTTTGAATTTTGTCAAAGGGTGGCAAATGTCAGAGTTCATCATGAGTTGGCCCGTCTTTTTGCACTTCACCTACATGGAGGTTAGTCTATCTTGGTTGGGGTCACTTTCACATTGACACTTGAAGCCATATCAATAGCAACAGGCATACCAAATGTTGGAGAATAGTGGCATAAGAATAAGAAGGTGGAGAGGCATCATTATGAGCCTTACATTAAGGCCAGTTGTTTGAGTCAGCTCACGAGAGTTTTCCCGTTTAGATTTTTGAGAGATGAGTATGCTCCGCTCATGAAATTGATCATGAAATACTTCAGTTGTGAGGGGAGGTTTTATCGCCTTTATGCCTATCACATCGGGTTGCTCATGCACTTTACCAGGGTGCGAATGATGAACCTCCCATTTTTCATCTGCGGAAACATAGAGAGGATGAAAAATTTCATTGAGCACAAGACCCGTCGACAGTAGCTTAACAGTGTTTATCACTTTGCTCTTATCCGGATTTTGGTAGAACATCAGTTGGGATTGTAGGGTATTGCTTGTTAGGACTTCATCTCCCGTGACTTCTTCAGTGCTCCACAGGTAGTATCAGAGGCAGATCATGAGATAGGTGGCCCATCTCATCAGTATGAGCGACATGAGACTACTACTATGCCAGTATACATCACCTATCAGAGAGGCAGTAGACCCTTATTTGTAGCAGCAAAGCGAGTGTTATCTCCACCCAAGGTGGAAGGGGCCTCGCTTTCGACATCGGCATCACATGAGCAGGGCAGAGGTAAGGAGCCAGTGTAGGAGGAAGGGCCATCAGGTGAACGAGAGACCGAATTCGTTCTCCTCCATGATGATGAAACAGATACAGAACCAACAAATGCAGAGCTTACAGAGATCATCTCGGAGCAGCAATCAATGATTGAGTCCTTATCCCTTGACTTGGAGAGGGCCAAGTGGAACATGAAGTACCTGGAGCAAAGAAACAAGCAACATGAGGATCAGCAGGCAATTATGGAGCTGCAAAGCATTCGTGAGCATCATCAAGCTGCTCAAAGGAGAAGAGTTGAGCTCACATCATTGCAGCAAGAGATCAATGAGGATCGGGAGGCCCATCTCGAGAGCGTGAACAAGCACTTGGAGAGGTTGCTAGACAAGGCCGATCAGGACCTTGCCTTACTGAGACACATGGCTTATTGTTACCGGGTACAAAACATGAGTGCAAGGGCCCGGATAAGGAGCTTGAAGGCGAAATTGAGGAAAGCAACAAGAAAGGCAAAAGAGGCAAAAGAGCAAGATCAGCTTCGAATCTTGGCTGAGGCTTCCTTGGCCCATCATAACACCCCATAGGGAACCTCCAACCCAAATTTCAAGAAATTTGGGGAATTTTTGGTCACATGACAATTTTTTGGGCAAAAAACAGGGTTTTTCTCCCTGTGCGCCGCGCCACTGGCACATTGCTAAAATTCTAGAGCTCCAAATGAGGAATGGTTTGCATTTTTGGATTTAGCATGGAAAATCATGACTACTGATGCCCGAACCAGAAATTTTGGCAAGAGATGAGTCTCCAAAGGTCAAAAAACACCCAAAAATGGCCTCTCTGCCACTTTTTTGACACACAGGAAGCAGTCTTGGGAGAATGAAGATTTGGAGGGGCAAATGAGCACTAAATTCAAAACTTCTAGTGGGTTTAGAAATTCAACAGGATAGGCTTTCCAACAAGCCCACTTGGGCACATTTTGGACACCTGAAAGTTCCCCAAAACAGGACCCAAATTAGTGCGGCGCACAGAGGAAAAATTGCCCAATTTTCTTCCGTTTCGCAAAATTTCGGTTCGCGACTTCTCCAAGTGGGCCCACTCATCTACACTTCGGTGTTTTGGCACCAAAAGCGGCATTTAAAGTGTTTTTTCTCCAGATTGGCTTCTGTCCAAGTGGCGAAGGAAGGAAAGCGGTCACCCATGCCAAATGTCATGTTTGTAGCGATGCACCTATAGCTGATGGTTGGCTCTCCATCTCCATTTTGCAATGATTCGAGTAACTCCCCAACCCTTGGGCATTCTATCTATTTCTTACACATTATATATATTGTATGCAAGCTATTTGCAAAGGGTTGGTTGGCTTGTAACTTGTGGGAGACTGTGGGAAAGAAACTCCGTTTCTTCATTGTGTATTTTTGACAGAGAATTAATGAAAGGCAGCGGCTCTATTTCATGAGATTCTTGTGGTTGTGAGTGTAGCAAATGTGTCTCTTATGTTTTCATATGTATTTCGTTATGTTTCATAATTCAATTCATGTTCATTTCCAGTGAAATTTTCTGAGTGAGATTAGGTAGAATTCAATTTTATTGCTCTGCCTCTGGGAAAATTTCATGTTCAGTGTTTTTCTTCTGTTGAAAAGGATTCATGTAACTATGCCCTTTTCACTTTCTTCAGAAATCTATTCATGCCGCGTTACCTCAAACTAAATTGCTACATTTTCTGCCTACCTCGCCTCACAGAATAATCTATGCCTTTGTATTAAATTCTCTGTTCCTTGCTGACCGTTGGTCCCATACCATCCCAGAAGCTCGGTCATTCATGAAAATGATTTCTTGTATCCCTATTCACTTACTATCCTAAGATCAATATTTCACTATAAGTCATCTCAGACCATTTTTTCTTATATATTCACTGAGCGTGAGTCAGAGAGAGCCCTCTCCTACTCTGATAGGGCTAGCTACCAGATTGAGCATGGTTTGTGGTTACCCTAATTTTTGCCTTCCTTCAGCCTAAGGCAGATTTAGGTGCTAACACTCTCGGTTTCATGTGACTTTCAATTTATCATTTCTAACATGTTGAGAAATGTAAAAGAATAATGTGTGATATTTATCTTGCAGGAATTGATGTTGAATGAAATGATATTGATTTTAACCAAGCTATAATCTGCTTTGGTAAAGGTAGAAGAACATCTTAAAAAGCTGCCTATGAATACATCATATACAAAGTTTAAACACAAGTAATATATGAATTTTTCTTTTGCAAATATGTTATTTTTTCTACCCAAGATATCACAACAAGAAAAATATTAATATTGTAGGAATTGTTTGAGGACCTCATTAAGGTTGATTTTTTTTATGTCCTACTTGATTGATACCTTCTCATGACATGAAGGTTTTAAATATGAATTAATTGTTGGAAATAATACTGAGAGGGGGGTGAATCAGTATTATCAGATATATAATTTTATTTCCCAAGCAGATATATATACGCTACTTCAGTGAAGTGAACTAGCGTATGCTACTGTACTTAAAGCAACCAATGAATATGTAGAGAACTTTTGATTTAGACAATTTATCATATATTGAGCTTAAACCAGTGTATTAGAGATTTATTAGACAGTGCAGTAAAAGCATAATAAAGCATCACACATAAGCAACACACATGAACACCAAGATATAAGGTGGAAACCAAACGTGGGTAAAAACCACTTGTTGTTGTCGTCTCTGTCTTCTTTTTAATAATAAGAAAAAAATTTACAATCTTGTACTGGTGCAGACTCATACTAGTACGTAGGCACCCACCTGCAAAAGGCTATAACCTTCTCTCGTTCTCCAGCTACTACTGGAAGGGAGCTACAACCCCCTAGCTCTTGTACTAGCCAATATGTTTACTAGTACATAGGTGCCAACCTACAGCAAAACTCTACTCTTCCACCAGGGACCATGTTTCATGAATTTTTAGACTGGATACTCTTGGAATAAAACACCACAATATGAAGGCCACGTTTCATCCAATTTTCATACTGGACCCATCAACAACATTGAAACTCAGAAAATCATCATTGCAATACAACCATCAAATACATCTACGTCAACCAATCACTCAAACCCAGTCATCACTTTCTAAATCAACCATAACTAAATCAATCAATCACTTGACAACCCATCATCACTGAAGAAAATCACAATCAATCAATCTGATCATTCAGAATACTGTCACCAGAATACAGTCACCAGAAAACAAAGCAGAACCCAGAACTCTGCAATAGCAAACAGAAACAACTGAAACTTTAAAATTCATACTTCATAACGTATACACTACTTCCATGTCCCGAACCAGCGTGTATACACACATTTACCAAAGGGAACCAACGTACAGATCTGCAAATTCAAATTTATGATGTATACACTACTTTGATATGCAGAACCAATGTGTATACGTTCTTTTACTAAAGCGAACCTACGTACACATCTGTAGATGATAACTTAAACATCACAACTATTCCAGACTTCAATCATACCTGGATCATCACATTTACAGAATAAAACATGCGTAAGTATTCAGATCTAGACTGTTCAAGATCAAACCACGTAATGATAATAATCTTAAGCCTTTATGATCCCATTCCATCAACCTTCATCAGCCTTATAGGTTCATCCTTAGATCAGATCAAGCAAACCATCTGAAGCTCATTAACCTACATATATGATTCAACACCTCATAAGATATTCAAATCCTTGCACACCATGGCCTAATCATCTTCTCCTCCTTATATAGTTTTAGGCCTTTCTCAATACCATGGACCAAAACTACTTAGGACCAATACCTTGGACCAAATATCTTGGGCCAATTACCTTGGGTCAAATACCTTGGACCAAAAACTTTGCTTTCCCAAGACATACATGCTTTTCATTCTGTGAAAGTGAATGTGTACGTATACGCTCCTTTTGTTCAGTAAACCTACATGTATATGTAGCTTGGTCAAGGTGAACCTGCGTATACCTTTCTTTCTTCATTCTTTGTATTTTGATCTGTAATTCTTTTGTTGTTGACATGCTACACTGTGATCTTTCATCTGAGTGAGTTTCCATCAAGGACAACACCTGTATCATAATGCCAACAATTTCCCCCTTTGGACTTGATGGCAACAACAACACCAAGTTACTCTCCCCCTTTGACATCAAGGGCAAAGGGTGGACGAATATATTTTCTCCCTTTGACATACATTATGTTGTTCATGCTGATATGCACTGAAACCGTCCATGCTCCCCTTGAGCACAAGCAGAGTCTGCAAAAAAAATATTTTCTAAAATAATGACTTTATGACTCAACTATGTGAGGATGACCTTCCTATCACCAATGAATCATACATACATCCATCGCCCAACCAAGTGGGGATATACCAATTTTTTATACATGACAGAAACAATAAACATTACATCATCCATCCCATGTAAAGTGGGGATACAAATTACATCATTTGTCTAAGAGGACTCATTCAAATGTATGAGAAGACATATCACACCCTAGAATTTTACATGACTTAAGCAACAAATGGTATAGATATTTGAAGCCATAGCTGGACTCAACAGCCATAATGCCAACGATGCTGAATGTACATGAAGGCTAATGCTTCCCCTGAACCTGTGCTACCTGTTCTTTGTTAACAGGTCAATGATCAAGGCAACTTTGTCAGTCAGATAAAAATTAATGAATGAAGCATATCGATAGACATTAATCATCAATATCAGTCAAAGCACCCATATCAGATCCTGCCCCACTATTTTTCTAGTCTGAAAAACATATACGCTCCTTGACCCATAGAAACCTGCGTGTGTATGCAAATATTCTCCATAAAACACGTGTATAATAACCTTTCTCTGAAAAATTGTATTTAACAGCAGGATGATGCAGAAACTACTCCTAGCTTTTGTCTAAGATATTCAAATGTCTCTCTGGGCAAGTGGTTTAGTGAATACATCAACAACCTGTTATTTGGAGGGAACATACTCCAATTTGAATTTTTGTTCAAGCACTTGTTCACGTACAAAATGGTATTTGATGGGTATGTGCTTGGTCCTGGAGTGCATAACTGGATTCTTTGAAATACTGATGGCACTTGTATTGTCACATAGAATGGAGATGGATGGATTACATGTGATCTGAATGTCTTGCAAAGTTTGCATCATCCAAAGTAGTTGTGTGTAACAAGATGTAGCTACCACATTTTCTGCTTCAGCTATAGATAAACCAATTGAACTTTGTTTATTACTGAACCAAGACACTAACCTGGAACCCATAGAGAATGCACCACCACTAGTTCTTTTTCTGTCATCAACACTTCCTGCCCAATCTGCATTTGTATATGCATGAAGAGTAAGATCTGTATCTCTAGGATACCATAAACCAAAGTTCTAAGTTCCTTGAAGATATTTGAAATTTTTTTTGACTGCCTGAAGGTGTGATTCCTTTGGATTTCTTGGAATCATCCAACTATTCCTACTACATGCGTGATGTCAGGTTGGGTACCTATTAGATAATGTAGACTGCCAATCATGGATCTGTAAGTTGGTTGATGTACTACTGCTAATTCATCATTTGAGCTGAGACTGCATCCTATTACCATTGGGGTACATAAAGGTTTAGAATCTTCCATGTCGTACCTTTTCAAGATCTGTTTGAGATATTTGGTTTGTGAAAGAAAAACACCATCTTTATTTTGTTGAACTTGTAGACCAAGAAAATAGGTAAGTTCACCAAGCAAGGACATTTCAAATTCTTGCTGCATTACTAAAGAAAAGTTCTAACTCATGGATTCTTCATTGCTACCAAAAATGATATCATGAACATAAACAACAATAATTAGCAATTTATCGGTTTCAATCTTTGTATATAGGTTGCTATCTGATGAACCTTTTGTAAAACCTTGTTGGTGTAGATATTTGTCAAAGCGGTAATACTAGGCCCTTGAAGCCCGTTTCAGACCATAGAGAGCCTTTTTGAGTTGGCATACAAGTTTTGCATCATTTCCAAGTATGAATCCTTTTGGTTGCTCAATATAAACGTCTTCTTCTAAATCTCCATTAAGGAAAGTAGATTTGACATCCATTTGGTATACTTTGAATTTCTGAAAGCTAGAAAGAGCAAGAAACATCCTTATGGCTTCAAGTCTAGCAACAGGCGCAAAGGTTTCTTCAAAATCTATACCTTCTTGTTGAGCATACCCTTTACAAACAAGTCGAGCCTTGTTTCTAATGACTTCTCCATTTTCATTGAGCTTGTTTTTGAATATCCATTTAGTTCCTATAATATTTTTATCATGAGGTCTAGGAACTAATTCCCAAGTATTATTCTTTTCAATATTCTCAAGTTCTTCATTCATGGCCTTGACCCAACATTCATCTTTGCATGCTTCATTTACATTGTGAAGTTTGCTGGAGGATAGTAATGCTAGATAGCTTGAGGTTTCTATAATAGTTCTTCTTGTCTGTCCATCTACCTCTTTTTCCCCTAAAATTTGAGTTTCTGGATGATTTTTCTAAACATACCCGGAAGGAGTCTTTTCTTCTACCGTTATCTATTAATTTGGTGCTTCATTGGTTTATTCTTCAATATAATTGTGATTTGATGTGGGAAAATAATCCCCATCTTCTTCATTGTTATAATATTTTTTTTTATCTTTTTTGGATTTTTGCATGCTTCATCAACTACAACATCAATACTTTCAACAATTTTCCCAAGTCTTTTATTATAACATTTATATCCTTTACTTTGAGAAGAGTAACCAAGAAGAATACCTTCATCTACTCTGGGCTAAAACTTACCAAGTTTTTCATCAGTCCTTTTGATATAAAATTTGCTTTCGAAAACTTTAAAGTATTTTACAGTAGGATTCTTACCATACCAAAGTTCATGTGGAGTTTGAGTGCTATTTACCCGAACATTTGCTTGGTTGAGAATAGTTACCGTAGTGAATGTAGCTTCACCCCAGAAGGTTGCAGGAGTTCCAGATTCATCTAGCATAGGTCGAGACATTTGTTGAACAGTTATGTTCATTCTTTATACCACTCCATTTTGCTGAGGAGTCTTTGCAGTGGAGAATTGCCTTTTTATTCCATGTTGTTCATAAAAGTCGAAGAATTCATTGGAGGTAAATTCCCCTCCTCGATCAGATCTAAGGCATTTGGTTTTTCAATCTGATTCATTTTCAACCAAAGCTTTGAAGGCTTGGAACTTTTCAAATGCTTCATCTTTATGCTTTTGAAGACATATCCAACACATTCTAGAAAAATCATCAATGAACAAAATAAAGTATTCTTCTCCACGAGGTGACTTTTTCCTTGATGGTCCACATAAATCAATATGGAAAAGTTCAAGAGGCTTACTAGCTGACCCTTCTTTTTCAATGAAGTGAGCTCTAGTTTTCTTACTGATTTGACACGGTTTGCATATTGTATTTTCAAGGATGTTGATATCTGGAAGATCACAAACAACCTTGAATCTGCATGCTTTTCTTATTTGAGAAAAGCTTAGATGTCCCAATCTTCTATGCCACAACTAGTTTTCATCATTTTTGCTTAGATAGCACTATTGTTGTCCTCCCTTGAGTATGTATAAATTGTTTGGAGTTCTTGTACCTTTGATAACGGTCTCTCCTGTATCAAGCTCATGAACAACACATCCGTTTGATCGAAATACCACTTCATTTCCTTGATCACACATTTGACTGACACTCAACAGGTTATGCTTTAAACCGTCTACATACATAACATTTCTAGCTTTAACCTTTTCTTTCAAGAAAACAGAGCCTTTACCTTTTATGACAGCAGGAGTGTCATTTTCAAATGAGACATTCTTTTCCTTTTCTAAGGCATTATATGAGTGATGTTTTTCTTTGTCACCTGTCATGTGTTTTGAGCATCCATTGTTGATGTACCACTGATTTTCTTGTCCTTCTTCATACAAGGTTATACCACATCTTTCTGTTTGAGATTATTTCCTTCTCCATATCTTGGGATTTAATGGAGTTTTCTCCTTTTGAGATGTTTGCTGAAATTTTCTCCTGCATTCAGATTCTTCATGACCAAATTTGTTACAGATTGAGCATTCTATTTCATTTTCAAGAAGAGAAAAGTTATTATAGGAACTTTTCTTGATCCCTGTCACATTCCTTTGATTTCGTGCTTCTCTAGTCATGATGGTTTTGTAAGCAACACATTGAGCAACTTTGTGTCCAAAATTATGACATGAAAAACATTGCCCATTAAAGAAGTTCCTACGACTATCGAATCTATTGACCTGGTGATTGTAGTTTCTATTGATATTCATCTTTGGAGAAGAATGAGTATGATTTACGTAAGGTTGGTTGTAGCTTCTATTCATCCTTGGAGTAAATTGAGTCTGATTTACCTGGTGATCTGCTTTATGCCTTTGCTAACGATTGTCATATTGTTCACTGTTCTTTGCTGCATCAAGATAGCTTTTAGTGGAGGTTGACGGCTTATGTGATTGAGATGCTTCTTCAGTATATACAAGACCTGCCTTTATCAGAGGTGAAAGTTTCACTTTGATAATTTCATTTAAGGTTTTTGATCGTTTAGAAAATTTAAGATTGAGAGATTTCATTTTCTCAAGATCCTTTCTTAGACCCACAATTTCAGATTCTAGTTTTTCATTGTGTTTTTCTTTTTCAGCAAGTTGGTATGTCAAGATATCTATAATCATATTCTTTTCTTCTAAAAAGATTTTGAGTTTAGAGATTTCTTCATGAAGGTCATCATCTTCTAAATCATCCCAAAAATTATCATTGTCATAATCCATTAGAAGTCTATAATCATTACTGTTTTCATCTTCATCACTATTTGATAAACCATCGCTAGCTTCATGAGTAGAGTAACTCTTATTTACAACTTGTTTTCTATTCCATTTTGCATATTCCTTCCCTTTTGAATGTTTATCTTTATGGGGGCATTTGGCAGCATAATGACCGACTCTGCCACAGCTAAAGCATTTGAAGGGTAGCTTACCTATAAATCTTTCGGAACCCCATTGAAGCTTCTTGAGAAAGTTTACCTCATCTTCTTCTTCTTAAATATGTCTTGATTCATTGTGTTCTTCCTTTCCTTTTGTTGAAGATTTAAATGTGGATTCTCTCATATCTTATGGTCCTCCTTTTCTCATCTCAAAAGCAATTAAGATTCCGTGAAGCTGTGTCATAGTGATAGTCTACAGATCCTGTTTTTCTTCAATGGAAGACACTTTTGATTCAAATTTAGCAGACAAGGATCTCAAAACTTTCTCAACTAAGGTAACTTCCTTTATTTCTTCACCTAGATTCTTCAAACAATTAACAACCTTATCTATACGTAAGAAATAACTAGCTATACTTTCATCACTATGCATCTTAAGAGTTTCATACTGAATTCTAAGAGTTTGAAGCTTAGCATGTTTTACCTGAGAGTCTCCTTCATAGCTCAGAATGATTTTTTCCCATATTTCTTTGGCTGATCTGAGCTACACAATTTTGACAAATTCTGATTGTGACAGACTTCCCAATAAAGTATTGACTACTCTGGCATTGGTTTCATATTGCTTTTTACCTGCCATATCTATAGGAATTGTTGTTGGAAATGTATATCCTCCTTCCACAATTTCCTAGACACCAGTTCCAAGTGATTGTAGATAGGTTGTGGTTATTATTTTCCAATAAACAAAATTTCTCCCATCAAATATTGGCAGTCTGATGGATCCCACGCTTTCTTGATTACTCGTGATGATGGATCTCCCTTCAAGCGATCAAGTTTCTTCTAAAGGACCGGCTCTGATACCAATTGTTGGAAATAATATTGAGAGGGGGATGAATCAGTATTATCAGATCTATACTTTTATTTCCCAAACAGATATATATACGCTACATCAGTGAAATGAACTAGCGTGTACACATGACTATACGTAAAGCAACCAGCGTATATGCAGAGAAATTTTGATTTAGACAATTTATCATGTATTGAGCTTAAACCAGTATATCAAAGATTTATTAGTCAGTGCAGTAAAAGAAGAATAAAGCATCACACATAAGAAACACACATGAACACCAAGATATAAGGTGGAAACCCAATGTGGATAAAAACCACCTGTTGTTGTCATCTCTGTCTTATTTTTAATAATAAGAAAATCTATTTACAATCTTGTACTAGTGCAGACTCATACCAGTATGCAGGCACCCACCTACAGAAGGCTATAACCTTCTCTCATTCTCCAGATACTACTGAAAGGGAGATACAACCCCCCTAGCTCTTGTACTATCCAATATCTTTACTAGTACGTAAGTGCCAACCTATAGAAAAACTCCACTCTTCCACCAGGGACGTTTCATGAATTTTCAGACTCGATACTCATGGAATACAACACCACAATCTGAAGGCCACGTTTCATCCAATTTTCATACTAGACCCATCAACAACATTGAAACTTAGAAAATAATCATTGCAATACAACCATCAAATACATCTGCATCAACTAATCACTGAAACCCAATCATCACTTTCTGAATCAATTAATCACTTGACAACCCATCATCACTGAAGCAAATCACAATCAATCAATCTGATCATTCAAAATACTATCACCAGAATACAGTCACCATAATACCAAGCAAAACCCAGAACTCTGCAATAGCAAACAGAAACAACTGAAACTTTAAACATCATACTTCATAAGGTATACGCTACTTCCATGTGTCGAACCAGTGTGTATATGCACTTTTACCAAAGGGAACTAGCGTATACATTTGCAAATTCAAATTTATGATGTATACACTACTTTGATATGTAGAACCAGCGTCTATATGCTCTTTTACTAAAGCGAACCTGCGTACACATGTAAATGATAACTTAAACATCACAACTATTCCAAACTTCAGTCATACCTAGATCATCACATTTACAGAATAAAACATGCATCAGTATTCAGATCTAGACTATTCAAGATCAAACCACATAATGATAATACTCTTAAGCCTTTATGATCCCGGTCCATCAACCTTCATCAACCTTATAGGTGCATCCTTAGATCAGATCAAGCAAACCATCAGAAGCTCATTAACCTACATATATGATTCAACACTTCATAAGATATTCAAATCCTTGCACACCATGGCCTAATGATCTTCTCCTCCTTATATGGTTTCAGGCCTTTCTCAATACCATGGACCAAAACTACTTAGGACCAATACCTTGGACCAAATACCTTGGACCAATTAGCTTGGGTCAAATACCTTGGACCAAAAACTTTGTTTTCCTAAGATATACGCGCTTTTCCTTCTGTGAAAGTGCATGTATACATATAGGCTCCTTTTGTTCAGCAAACATGCGTGTATACGCAACTTGGTCAAGGTGAACGTACGTATACCTTTCTTTCTTCATTCTTTGTATTCTAATCTGTAATTCTTTGTTGTTGACATGCTACACTGTGATCTTTCATCTGAGTGAATTTCCATCAAGGACAACACCTGTATCATAATACCAAAATTAATATGTTCATGAAACTAATTAGATTCAAATTTTATAGATATAGAATATAAAACAAAATGTTAATGCCTTCGTTTGATTGTTACTTGACTTTGGTGTGGGTAGATTACAGGGAACAAGATTGGAAAAATGATGGGGAGACAGTGCAGAGCATGTACTTGATATGATTCATTTGTTGTTGGAGATCTTTTAGGCACTTGAGCCATCGACTTTGGAAATGTTTATAGTAGGGATTCCTATGGTTTTTAATGTTGTGATTCTTTCACCTCATGGTTATTTTGGGCAAGAAAATGTTTTAGGAATGTTAGACAAGACACTGGTGGACAGGTAAACAAATTTCTTATAATTGCAATGTTCATTCCATGATATCCTCTCTTTATTGTTTGATTGTATTTTGAATGTTTCTTTTTATTTTTTTTTCTTTTAACTATGAAATTGAAAATACTTGGTATCATGTCTATTTAAAAAACATCCAAAGCTTGAAGATGAGTTTAGTATTACATGATATTAATTGAAATCCTTTTAGTTGTTTTGTGTTAAAATATTTTCATGACTATTAATTTTTTTTACTTTCATGTTATTTGAGCACAGGTTGTCTATATACTTAACCAAGTTCACGTGTTAGAGAATGAAATGTTGTTGTGAATAAAACACAAAGGGCTAAACATCACAACTTAGATTATTTGTTTTAACAAGTTATCTACAACCTGAGATTTTTGACATGTAACTTAGCTGGCATGATTGTGCCTAAGATTTCTCTGAACGTTGAATATAATTAAGTTACTAAGGTATTATTTTCTATGGTGATGTTCTATTTGCTTTCTTTATACAACTCATATGGCCACATAATGGCCACTATCCCCAACTGAAGAAAACTTGTTCGAGTTTCTTGCTTTACTGGGGGAAAATGACATTGACATTGTTGATGTTAAGATATATGTCAAATATATATTTTATAGTCTACTTTAGTTTATATTCAAGTATTCATCGTCTTTCATGTCTTATACTCTGAATTGTATCTTCTTTCATTTTTAGAAGAGGAATTCAATATTGATGGTAAGAAGCAGGAATTAAAGAAAGAGGAGAACAATGACCCTTGAGAGACAAATGCAAAATGAGAGAGAAAAAAATTGGTCTAGTGATACCCTTAGAGCCAATATATTGGATAAGACACACACATAGATACTGATGGTCAAGTCTTCGGAGTTGGTGAATTCACTTGAAATGCCTTAACAACACTGTGATAATATTTTGAAATGATGAAACAATATTTTATGTGTAAATTATAGTCCAAGCAATATTAAGTTGGAAATTGTTCATATTGTAATACTTGACAATTTATATAATAAAAGTTATGTTATTGAAATTATTTTTACTTGCACTTGATATTATTTAGTCTTGTAATTTACATATGTAACTTTGCATTATCATATTAGATGAACATGCACGTTGTATGACATTTTCTTTTTTAATTTAGTTGCAAAATCATACTAATTAATTTATGTTCATTAATAATGAACACATAAAATCAATCTAAAACTAAGAAATTAGTAGTTTATATTGATTAATGATGAGCACAAAAAAATGAATATATGACTAAATTAGTCATTTATAATGATTATGAATGAAATTAAATGAAATGAATAGAAACTACTAAATAAATCGTTTATATAATGAATATAAAACTACGAAAAAAATATAAATGACTACTATTAATGATGACTAAATTTTGCATATATACGATTATTGGTAGCTAATTTACAGTATCTTATAACATGACTAAAATTTAGACATATTTATTTAGTCATTAATTGGTTTCAGAGGATGACTAAATTTTGTATATATATATATATGTGTGTGTGTGTGTGTGTGTGTGTGTGTGTGACTATTAGTAGCTAATTTACAGTATCTTATAACACAACCAACCTTTTGGTCATATCTATTTGGTCATCAATTGGTTTTCTTAGGTAATCATATAGTAATATATTTTGTTGTATATTTGATCATTAATTGCGACCATTAATGACTAAATTAATGACCTAATTTATGACTAAATATACTACTAGATGATAAAATTGAGACAAACAATTAATGACTACGCTAAAAATGACTAAAAGTTGGTCGCGCTATAAGATACTCTAAATTAGTTACTATTGGTCACCCATTGAAAATTGCTCATTTATATGCAAATTTTAGTCTTTTTTTAGTAAGTAATTAGCCATTTTGTAATAGTGCATGAGAAGTTTAATTGGTATAATTTTTTAAAAATTTGGTACAAAAGATGCAATAGTAGAGAGAGTAATCAGCTAGCAGCCACAAGGTATCCAAAACTAGAGGCATTCAAAACAAAGGCAGTATATGTTCAGGGGGATCATATCACATATTCTCAATTTATGGAGAAAAAACAACGACAATCATGGAAGAGATGTCTGTGAAGCAGATTTCACATATCAATAATTAGACCTTGGTCTTCACATGCAGTGATTGCATGGACAAGAAAAGGCAACTTGTAGCTCCTTGTCATTGATGTCAAAGGGGGAGAGAATTTGTGGAGAAGTTGTGATGGTCTATGTAGAAGAAAGTATGCCATTGGTGTCTCATGCAATGAGATATGTGGAAGCAACATGAGGTTTGGCTATAAAACGAAGATAAAGATGAATTGTTTCCATCAATGCCAAGGGGGGAGATTGTTGGGTTGTTGGCATTATCTTGATGGCCAATGGCATAGTGAATATATCTGCAAGTGTGTTGGCATTGATGTCAACAATCATGTTGGGGAGATGTGTTGGGCATTTGGCACTGCCTAACTATTTGCAGGAGTGTTGGCATTGATTTCAACCAGACTATCTTGGATGCTTGTTGCAGTGGATTTTGGTAGTAATGGCTTAGGAGGAATCCCATTGTTTTTCATGGCTCGGAAAGGTTCCTATGATAACTGCAAGCTTTATGTAGAGAATCATCATGATAGAAAGCTTATTGGAGAAGCCATAAAATGATGATTACATTGATGGACTAGATGAAATTCCATGGTAGCCATAGGCTATATGTCGATCATTTGGTGCCATCTTAAAGGTAGTAAATGGGCTCAAAACCTACGTAAGACCCCCTCCAATGGAAGGTGCTCTAAATAAGCTTTCCAATATAAGAAGAGGATTAGAAACGGATTCATGGTTCAAAATTTATGGCCTGCTAAAGTTCAGGGATTTAAAGTCTTAGGAAGGGAGGAATATCGTCATATCGGAGATCGGAATATCGGAGGTCCAACATATTGGTGTATTGGAATATCAGAGGTCGATATATCGACACATTAGCATATCGAATAACAAGATGTCAGAGGTTAGCATATCGATAGATCACTATATCGGCAGCCAGCATATCGGCACAGCAACATATCAGAGAACAAGATGTCAGAGATCAGCATATCGAGACATCAGAATATCAGAGGCCAACATATTTACGCATCAGAATATTGGAGAACAAGGTTTCGGAGGTCAATGTATCAATGCTTAGGCATATTGGAAGTCCAGGACATAAGAGTATCGAGATATCATAGATCTAGATACTGGAACATCGGAGGATTGGCGCAAGTGGCACATCAAAGGTTAGAGCCTTAGCACATTGGAAAATTGGCATATTAGGGATTGGAATATCATAACTACTTAAAGTGAGGAACCTTTAAAATTTTTGATATCTAATAAGTGTCGATAAGCCTTTATAAGCATCGATGAATGAAAAAGAATATTAACAATGGATTTCACTGCAAAACCAAAGGTTGACGGGCCCTCTTCTCTCTCCTCTAGTAGGAGACATGGCAGCATATGATTGGCTTTGATAAGCTACAATGGAATCTGACGTCAACATGACAAGACATGTGGTAGGCATATTCAACCTTATTGGGTAGAATAATGGTCTAGAAGTAGATGATGTGTGTCACCACTAAGGAGTCACCATGTGGAGTGATGACGTGATATCAGAGGTCAGCATATTGGAGGATGAAGACATCGGAACTCTAGAATAGTTGGAGTTTGGAAAATTTCCAATAAAGGGGGCTTCCGATATTGGGTTGGCACATGGTCATGAGAGTTAAAATAACCAAGGTTGCAGAATAGTTAACAAAGGAAGAATGGCCCTCGGCAGGAATTTGAAGGCATAACACCTTAATGTTAAGCGACAAGTAACAACTCTCGGTCCTATGACGAGAAATGTGTTGAGGGCTAAGCAGAAGGAGCTAAGGTGAAATCGTAACTTCATAGAAGTTTGATTCAAAGGGTGCTCTAACATGGCACTAAGATAATGGTAATTGGTTTGGTCAAATGAGACAACAAATGCTCTGGTAGCTAAGCGCCAAGGGACTGAGGAGTATCGGAACATTGCACCACTGTGAGGCAATGATGTTGAATTTCTCTGATAAGATAGTACAAAGAGTTAAAGGCGTATGGGTCGGCAGATGCGAGATTGAATGCAAGAATAGAGGAGTTGGTATCAAGATTAATGGTCACTGTCAAAGATCACTGGGTCAAGGTAGTAAGGTCCATGATCTTTAGGAAAGAGTTTTGGGTCTGCCTTGAGGTGAGACAAGCCATCACTATGCTCTTGTGCACACCTCAGTGAGTTAATCTAAAGAATGGATCAGCTACTGAAGAACAAATCTAGATCAACAAAGTTGGTTCATGGATTCAGATGGATCAGTAGAAGACTCTGAGATAAGGAAACGAGGACAATGGTCCAGAGAGAAGCCATGCCGAAGTACAACTAAGTTGTGTGAAACTATGAATAAGAATGGAAGAGCCTCAGTAATAAGAGATTATTCACAGAGAGGATTGTGCCTCGTTGGAGTGTGTAGGTGGACTGAGAATTAATTCTCAGTATGGAGAAACTGTCAAGTGCTCATTCTCATGTTTAATGCATTGGTAGAGACCAAGCCAAATGCAAGAGAAGAATGGAAAATCCATGCTGAAGTACACTCGGGCAGTGTGAATACAGGTGGGAGTGGTATCATCAATTAGTGAGCAAGAGAGGAACTAAAACCACGAGCTCAGATGAGCAAGGTGGGGGGAAACAATATTGTTTCTAGAGAGCTAAGTGGAGAAGCTCTATATGAGTGGGATGTTGTGTGAGGCTAAATGAGATTTTTCTGTAGAGAAGGGATAAGAGTGTCAATGTAGAGGTAAGAGACCCCGATAGAAATTGTGTTGCTATGTAAGAAAGGCCGAAGGTTCATGTGAAGAGAGAGAAGGTAGAAGAATAGATGCTATCATCTGTAAGACAGATAGGTCTTCATGAATAAAAGAGGCCAAGCACTAACTGTATGTTGATGAAGAGAATATAATAGAGAGTTGCATGGACTGTGATGAGTGACTATTTTTTATCATATCAGTGTGTTGTTGTAGAGTGAGCAGAGTGAGCAGAGAACAAATATGAGATCAAGCAGAGTGGGTGCCAATTAGAACATTCAGTTCCTATTTGAGTGTGGTTTGGAGCCTGCATACAGAAAGTTGGTGCTTCCATCTTTAGTCGGTGCTTGAGAAGGCTTGGGGGTTGGTGCATCCTATAAATTGGTGTTTGCATAAATCCAAGGAGCTACAAGTTAATGCTTGCAACAAATCCGTGAAGTTGGTGATTCACATGGTGCTTCTGGTAAGATGGATATGTGTCTACAAGATGAGGGAGTTGGTGCTTCCTGCTAGTTGGTGCTAGAAAACAAACAAAGGGAGTTGGTTCTTCCTGTGAGTGGGTTATCACAAAACAGATTGATGTAATAGAGTACGTGCTCGTATTTTACATCAATAACAACAAAAAGAATTGGTGGTTTTTTCTTGAAAAGGTTTCCACATAAAACCTTTGTCTCATGTGTATGATGCCCATAGTGTGTGATTGTATGTTGATTTCATATTGCTTCCATATTATGTGTTGTTGCTGAGTAGATGGATGGTTGCCAAGTTTGAAGAAGAAAATTAAATTGGCATAAATAAATAAAAATGGCCTTAATATTGATTCACCCCCTCTCAATATTAACATTGTCTCCAACAATTCTTGCACAATTTCTAGTGATAGTGATTGCGCAATTCATAAGTACAATGTACTACACAACGCATGTCAAGAGTTTGTGTTCGCTTTCCATTAATAGAATTTCTCACTTCGATAACAATTGTACTTCTATTTTGGTGAGTTTTCTCAACTGTCTCTCTGGCGCACCTTTGTTTTTGCAAGTGTCGCTTTCACGTTTGCACCTGCCATTTTTGGCCTGATTTGGTTTTAACAGATGTCATTTTCATGTTATATTGACTCAGGCATGTATCTCTTTCACTTTATATAAGTCGTTGCAAGTGTCGTTTGCACTTTTATCTTACTTTCACAAGTGTAATCTTTTAGCATGGGAAGTGTCGCACATTGTAAAAGTGGAGTGATGGTTCATTTCAAGAGGAAACGTTTCTACTAATGGGTCTTATCTATCCTGTAGACATGTATTAGATGCATTCACAAAGTTTCATGCATTTTCATACTAGTGTTGTCACTATTACCACAAAGCGTATCCTGAGTGTCACACTTTGAGGAGATTGTTGTTTTGTCATCGCATTAAGGGGATCATGTTGTGTCTGAATGTTGAGTGTTCTGTGTTGTGTCATCAATGGTTCTAAGTGTTAGATCATGTTCAAGTCCATCCTTGGTTTCATCTCTGCCTCACTGATCTCACACTTAGTCAAATTTTGGAAGATTTCATGCCCGACCAACCTGAGCTCACTTTTCCCCTATGAAATACGCATTTCACAGTTGTAGTCCTGAACACTACTTCCCTCTCTCTTGGAACTGTGTAATGCATAGTCACTGCCTACAAGGATTGTGCATTGCGTAGTCACGGTGGTCAATCTTGGCCTCCTCATGTCTAGAACTATGCAATATTGCATCGTAGCCATTCCCTTTCTACTCATTTTATAATCCCAGTTTTCATCCTGTCTCCCTCGCTCCTTGAACTACGCAAATTCGTAATCGAACTTCCCAGCCCCCCACTAGAAGTGTGCATTGTGCAACTACATAGGAAAGCCTTGTTCACTGTGACCCTGAACTGTGTAATCCTTCTTCACAGGCCTCCAAAACTACACATTGTTCATTTTGAAGCATGAATCCTGCATTCCTAGCCTCTAGAACTGTGTATTGCACAATCCCCGAGTGTTCCTTCCTGTCGAGTACCTAGTTCCAACATAATTTGTAATTTTCATGATGTAAGTTAGATTAGGAGATTTTCAGACTAATGTCGTCTTGTCATGAGTGGATTTCACTTACAGGCATTACATCTTGAAGTGACAATATGATTCTTAGAGAATATGAGAAGGAAACTATGATAGAAGACACTTTGGGATCTATGAATATAAGATGATCATTTAACAAGAAGATTAAGCAACACTAGTTTACGATGGAAGAGCAAAGATCAAGACCACATGAAGACTCCATATCATTCATCCCCTTGAAAGGTGAAGATGAAGAACAAAGTAGATCTTTCATGAATATGAAAAACTGAACATACCTATCATGAAGATTAAAGACAATGAAACAAGAATAATAGCTTGGAATCACCATATCATCATGAAGTCCATGTCACCATTGTTAAGTTGTGACTTATGCAAACAACATCAAAGTGTCTATGTGTGTCTGTGTGTATTGCCACATCATTTGTGGATATAATGATGCAATTATCAAAAGGAAAGGACAAAATGTAATATGTGGAATTCCAAGGTTTATATGTGGAATATGAAAAGTCACATAGTCATATATGGACAAAAGAGTCTTTAGGAAAATTCCAAACTTCATAGAGAAGTCCAAAAGTCACATTAGAATTAGAAAATGAGGGTAAATCAAGAGTCATAGGGGATATGAAAGGCCATTCCTCTTGTTATAGATGAAACCTCATAACTCAAGACAACGGATTTTGTAAGCTTAGCCTTTGGAGAACTAGCCTTGGATTCTCTAGCTCAGCATAGGAGAGAATATCATTCTTTGGAGAAGCAAGCAGTGACTCAATGTTCCACATTGGAGCTAGGGGATTGCCATTGTAACTGTGTACTTCAATATTTAACCTAATAATCAAAAGCTTGTTGAGCCAACACACTTTCATGCATATATTGCGAATATCGTAAGACTATTCTTTAGATGTTTGCAGTATATGTTTTGTTCATATGTACTAAGGAAATTGAACTACTTCATTGGCTTTGGTACTTGTCTTGCTGAATGCGTGTTATATTTTTTTAATGTTTGTTTTGTCTATATGAACTATTTCACTAGATAACTGATGAATATTTCCTTTCTCTTGTGTGCCTCTCTTAGGATAGTACTATTAAATTCCTTCTAGAGAATCACTCTTACTTCCCTCTCATGGAAGTCTCCTTTTACGCTACAATCAATGTTTCACAGTGTCAACTTACTTGTTGATTTCAAAGGTGATGTGCATACTCTCTTACGTTCTCTATTGTAGCTAAGGAAAAATCTTAGAATTATGGTGGTCAGGTCGATACTTCGGATAGGGATATTACTTGAAATTGTGTGAGGTCTAATTGGGACTTCACATTGGATGACCCTTTGGTTGATGAATTTCTAACATCATTAACAGTTGGAACTAGAAGGAGGTGAAGATCAAAATTTGTGCCCATTGAGTCTATTTTGGACATCTTATCTTAAATGTCTCATCCCCAAATCATACTCAAGGGGTGTTTTTCTAATAGAACCAATGGTAAAATTTTGATCCCCAACGAACATCTTTATAACTCGTCTCAATTAAAATCTGATGGTGAGGGTGAAATACCCATAATTGGGCACATTTTTAATCTTCTCTTTTTTTTCTGAATTTTATGTAATCATTTTTTAATATGTTTCTCTTATACTTTTCTTCCTCACCCTTGAATGTCGAGTTAACTGATGGAGTCACACCCTACCACCCACTTGCATTCATTCTTTTGAACACTTCATCAAGGAGCTTCATTTAGCCTTCAATAAGCAAGATTACCAGGATGTCCTTAAAAGGATGGATCAACTAAGAATGAACCTTGATGAATAAATTGAGGATTTTTCTAATCAATTCCTTCACCTATGTTATGAGTTTCTAAGGGAAGATACAAATTGAGATTTATTTAAAGGAAAGTTTGAGTGTCTGGTTCATATCCCTTTACATGGTGAATCTGAACACCCTGATGTTTTTTCTTCCTTAACTTTTGAAAATCATGAGACACCTGTAATTTTAGCGGAGGAACCTAATATTCCTTTTGTTCCTTGTCCTTGTCCTTTTCTAATACCAATTTGAGTGCCTCTTGGTGATAATGTTGAAGTTGTGGATTTTGCAAATGAAATGGCTTCAAGTATTGAAGTATTCAAAGGATTCAAGTATTTGGGATTATAGCTTAAAACAAATGGTTATAAAAAGGAAGACTAGATGTGGCTACTTGGAAAAGTTGAGAAGTATATAATTTTACGGTGTTATAATTGGCTATCACTGGGAGGAAGGATGATATTAGTAAAATGTGTACTAGAAAATATTCTAGTCTTATGGATGTCTTTATCTAAGATTCTCAAATGAATTCTGAATAAATTAAGGAAAAGGATGTTTAGTTTTTTGTAGACAAGTAAGAAAAGTAATGAAGGGATTCACCTTGTCAGCTAGGAATTATTATTGAGGCCAAAGAGGATTGGAGGGTGGGGTTCTAAGAAATTATTTTGGTTTGGTAAGGCCTTCACTCTAAAAATATCGCGGAGAGGATTATTTGGTGAAAGTTTATGGAGTCAAGTAATAAGGAATAATTATCTCATAAAGATGTTTTTATTTGATTAGCTTAGAAATGTTATTGTTAAGCCAATCTCCAGAGGCTCTATTGTTTTGAAGGACCTTATGGACCCCTTTCCTTTCCTCTCTAATTAGTTAGCCTGGAAAGTTGGGGATGGAAAACAAGTTATTCTTGGTAAGGACCCCGTTGTAGGAGGAGCTAGTTGCTATAAATTATCTTAAGAGTTGTTATCCTAAACTCTAAATGTTACCTTTTTATAAACAGTATCAATAAAATGGCTATCACACATTTCTTAATTGGTTACTAGATGGCTCCTATCTATTGGGGTTAGTTAGTAATCTCATTGAAGAATTGAATATTTCATAAAGGATTTATATAACAATGGTAGCAGATTATCTAACACAAATGATTCACCTGTCTGGAGCTGGGATAATTATTTTGGCAACATGAGAGAAAAACGTGCTTATGAAGCCATATAACACACTGTTGTTGAATAGAGATTTTTTTGGTGGACCAATTCAATTTGGAGACAAAACATTCCAAGCAAGGTGAAATGTATCACATGTCTAGTTTTACAAAATAAAATCCTAACCTAGGAAAACCTTTAGAAAAGAGGTTTCTGAGGCCCTAATTTTTGTAGCCTTTGCAAGAACCATGAAGAATTGGTGGATCATCATTTTTTCTACTACGAAATTACACAAGAAATATGTCTCTATGTATTACAATTTTTAGGCTTTAAAGAGAAGATAGATTAGATCTCCTTTAAGGATGCTCTTCAAATTTGGAATGATAAGTTCAAAAAAAATTGCTTCCTTCCAATCTTTGTGGCTTGAGGAATGTGGTTATTGAGAAATAGGGTTATCTTAAAAAACTCAAGTATTAATATACTTATTCAAACATCTAGGACTGTGGCACATTCATGGAATATAATCTGAAGCAGAAAGGAGAAAATCAAAGAAGGATCAATCTCCCTAGATTATTGCAATGCCACCTAGTGGGTTTCTTTGATGGCGTTGCACAAGGGGATAGATGTAGATGTGAGAAAATAATTAAAATGATAGGAAGCAAGTATTTTTATGTTAGAGTTGGTATAGACTAGGGAACAAATACAAAAACATGATTATTTATTGTTGGCCTCTTTTGTATCTTGCAAAATTGAAAAATATAAGATGTTTACAATTTGTTGGAGATTCCAGAAGTCTAATAGATTGGTTGTTATAAAAATTAAATTTGGAGGTCTTAAACTTAGCTTATTAGTTTATGAATAATATGTTGGAAATGTTCTTCAAAGTGGACATTCTGTGGTTTTATACTAATATGAGTACTCAACTTTTTTCAACAAAATCTATGTCTTGGATTAGATTCTCTCAATGTTGTGAATACCTTACTTTGCTACTTTGAATCACTCAAGTTATGGAAGTTATTTTTCTATTTTTCAACCCTTTAATGTAGCTTTCTATTATCAAGCTTTCTATATGGACAATTTCCTGCTAATTACATTCCTAATTTTTTGAAAAATCTATTTTTAACTTTGCATGAAAATGTTGTCTTATGTTTTTGAAAATTTTGTATAATGAATTTACCTCACAATAAACAATATATGTATGTTCTCTTTTTTTATTCCTACTGAATAACAAAGAAACTTTAATAGAAGAGTGGTGTGCCCTTAGTTAAATCCATTTGAAAAAAAGTATGAATACAAAAGCCTCCTCACTATCTAAGATCAAATATGAGACCATTGAGTTGAACAGATGTGTGAGGGAAACAAGAGAGAGAACTCGAAGAAAAAAAACTCAATTACACTAACAATAATTTATTAGTATTAAAATAACAAGAAGATATGAACATAATCCATTACCTATAAACATCAATAATCCAGTAACTATAATCCAATAGCTATAAACATCAATAGATAATTGAAGCTAAAATTTATTCAAATACCTTTAACATTTTAATTTTCACATAAAAATTTATTCAAAAAAAATAGCACAAAAAGACTTAGAGGGCTTCTATGTTTCTCTAATATATAAAGAATAACTTCTTAAGCAATAGTATTTGTGAAATATCTTCTTAACTATATTATATAGCTCGAAAGTAGCTACTTTTCTTCTGAGAAGAAATTTCTGAGTAAATTTTCATGTAATAGATAGATAAAGTGGATTGAACCATATCCACATAAAATATATGTACAATTTTTTCATAAAGAATTATTTACATATATAAAAATCCAAAGTGATTTTAATCATATATTAATTTCTTAATATGATTTGACATTTTCAATCACTAGCATAGACTCTATTTTAAGTACAAATATAATGAGTCGAGAGGGATCAAATTTCTTCACATGTAAACTTCTTTAGAGTGTAAAATACAATGTGTTATTTTTCATTGTTTAAATTGAATTTTTAAATATTAAATAAATTATATATAGCACCAAGTAAACATTTTAACCATAAAAACATAATTTGTTAATGATATAAACATATTCTTTTAAAATTATATATAATGTATACCCAATTGACATCAATTTTTTTTACATAACATGTACATTTTATGACGCAAATTAAAATGATATTTTATTATTAACATATTTTTAAGTATATTTCAATATTAATTAGAATTAAAATATTTTATCAATAACCAAATTATAAGATTTAAACATCTTATTCACACAATTTTTTACTTCTAATTACTTTACAACATATTCATTTTGTTTATTATAGCTGATATCATTTTTCTATTTAGAACATAATTTGTAACTTTTATTTTTATTTTCAAGGAAAACTGAAACGCTGACAAACTTACAAATCTCTCTCATAATAAGTTATAGAATGAACATCTCAACTCAACAAACTGCCAAATCAAAAAACATTTAAAAAACTCCATTTTTAAAATAATAACATTAGGCATATATGATAAGTATGTCTTGAAGAGGAGCTCAGTTTCTCATATGTTTTTTTCTGAGGGAAATAAACCTTTTGTTTTCCTAATCAAAGCGAAATGCCAAAAGGGAAGACCTCCATTAAACATTAAAGCTTCAGTACATCTAGAAACTCATCTAGAACCTGCAAGAAGAAGAAGAAAAGAATAACTGGTAATATTATATGAAATAAAGAAGAAAATAATAACAGGTAATATTATATGAAGTAAAGAAGATGCTTGAGATGCAAAGGAAAACCAGAAATGTCTGAGGAAAGAAAATGCACATGTAAGCGAGCAATAAGTGGATTAGTATATAATTATTTAACTTGTAGCTGATTAAGGTTGATAGTAAGTATAATAAGGGATTGGAACATTTTATTCATTTATAAGTTCGGGGAAAAACTTAAAGATGGAAAATTATTTTGAAATTTAAAAACACTAGGCAATCTCACTAGTTTCTAATATGGAAACTATAAAATGTTTATTGATGTATTTTTAAAATTATTTAAATATATAATGATTTTTTTATGTACTCTATATAATGTTGGCTATTTTTAAGGTAAAATAATTTGATAAAATTTAGATAAATCATTTTTATAAAAATTAAAATTGACAATTTATTTTTGAAAAAATCATAAAAAATTAATCCACCTTTAAAATATTAACCCCTAAATAAAATTTATTAATAAAAACCCATAACAAAAATGCCAAACAAAATATACAAAGACGATAACTACCTACAACATTGAAGGACCACTTTTTGTCTATAGCGATGACTCTTGTGTAAATCCAACTCTAACCCAAGGGTTAAATTTGACGGGTGCCCCTACCCATCAGAGAATTATTTTATGACGATTTCACTTTTAAATTGCTCATCACATGACTTGTGATATTTATTTGTACAAGTTTCATTTAATTTCTACAAATTGTATTTATAATTGTTGCAAAATTTCCATGTTGTGTTGTACCAATCAACTCAAGTGTCATTGCTACACTTTCTTTTTTTTTGTAAGCTTCGGTAGGACCCTCTCATTTTCTAGTTTTTACATGTCAGTTATTCACCCCATTTCCGGGGAGGGTAGCACAAGAATCGAACCCAAGATCTCCGGTTCGGTGAGACTTCATTTCCACGGCCATTGCCACTTGAGCTACCCCATGCGGACTTAACTGCGGAGTTCTGATGGGATCCGGTGCATTAACGCTGGTATGATCGCACCCGTCATTGCTACACTTTCATTTGAGTCTTGTTGATGATATTTCTGTGATTTTTCCATATAGTTAAAATGTTCAGCCTTTTTTTCTTTAAGATGGAAATAGTGAGAAAATAAATGGAAAATATGTATCTACATCCTTGTTTGGGTTTTGAGATGGTACTGTAGAGGCTAAAGCCCTTGTGGCAAAGATGTGGTACTAGGTAGTCCTAAATGTAAATGGTTGACAACTTATAATTGTGGAAATAGTGAAACAGATGGCCATTTTTACCCTTTTCTATTGTAATCGGTTGTATTGCTTTTTAGCTTTTGATGGATCATAAATTATGGCATATTAGTTACCATTCTGCAACTACCATGTCGTTTTAATCTGGTGTATTGATTATTGTTGTAGGTTTCTAATTAAAATTAGTTTCAGAAAGTTGTATTTCTGAATTGGGTTTAAGAAAGTTGTATTTCAGAATTGCGTTCTTGGTTGTTTTAAGTGGAGAAGAAGTTTATTTTTGGGTGATGAATGCATAATTCCTAATATATGAATTGGAAAAACCCATTATTTACCGAAATAAAATGTACAGAAAAATTCTCTTTGAATAGAAAGCCAAGCAGACAAGTTAATTTTTCCTACTCATCGATAAGACCTTGAATTTTATAAATTGATTTTTACTTCTAATCAATAGTCTTTCATTTGTTACAATTGTAAATAATTTTTTTAATAATCCATGTGAATAGAGAAAAAGTCTGGCAAGAACAAGCACAAGAAGATTCTGTTCATATATTAAAATCATGTTTGATCAAGAATGTAAATATATTCAATGGAGTTACTAATTCAAAATTTTCAAACAAAAACTCAGAAGAATTTTTAGACAAAAACACAAAAGAATCGTGTGCAGAAACCACTTACCTGTGGCGCGAAATCTACCGGCAAGAAGCTTAAAGACAACCAAACAGATTTTTGTTCTCAAAATGTGCGAGTGGTCTGCAATCTTTTCTCAAACTATGATGGCTAAATGGCTAGAATTTGGAACTTGAACTGGAGGACAACCGAACAAATTCATGTTCTCAAACTGTGTTAGTGGTCTGCAATCTTTTCCCAAACTATGATGGTTAAAATGACTAGAATTTGGAACTTGAATTGGAATTTGGAGACTGTGAACATAACCGGTAGGGCAGTAGCTACTAGCTGAGAGCCTGGGGATGCAGATAAAAGAAAACGAGCAACTCGAGCTGTTAATGGTACATAATTTGCGACCTGTTCTCATGCTGACATAGTTTCTTTGTTTTTGCAACCTTGAATTACTTCTTATTTTCTGTAGGGCTTCTCCGTAAGGTGCCACTTCTCTATAAGGTGTCAATCCTCACTTCAGAGCCTGAATTGGGTATTAAGGTAATTATATGGATTTGAATGCAATTATCATAGACCGTGCTTTCAAATGATAAGAATTTTTGCGCTAAAGAAATGATTTGTATTTCTCTGAATCCTTTACTCTACAACAAACTTGAAGAATTAGCCAATGATTTGGATTTCTTTGAATCCTTTACCGTGAAACAAACTTGAAGAATTAGCCATACAATTGACAATTCAAAACAACTAAGGTTAATTTCATTGATAACTAAGGATACATACTCAAATGGCCATTTCTTTTGTTGTTATTAAGGTTATCATTGTAACACGTGTATAAGTTGGAGTTTCTGAATAAAAATTAGAGCGCAAACCATATTTCGCGGCATATTTCAGTAGGAAAAGTTTCGTGGGAAGAAGATCTATTTGGATTTCAAAGTTGTGAAGTAATAGATTTTTTCGGATTTGGAAATCGTACGATGTACCAAACAAATATTCAGAATTAATTTTTATTCACTGACAAGACCATTCCGCATTACCACCCTCATCATCCATGGGGCGTGCCATTAATAGCTCCAGTTTCTCTCGTTTCTTTATACCAAGGTGTGATGATTCTCATCCAAGTACTGTGGTCCATCATACTGTCACT
Organism: Pinus tabuliformis; assembly: GCA_031772625.1. NCBI lineage: Eukaryota > Viridiplantae > Streptophyta > Pinopsida > Pinales > Pinaceae > Pinus > Pinus tabuliformis. Next base: position 608,876,403 of record CM062817.1, read on the forward strand.
GCAGTATGCAGTATATATATATATATATATAATTAAAACTGATCAATTTTCAATATGTCCGTCAATATGACATTTTCAAGTGTAGATTTAGAAACCAATAGTATTTAAGGGGGTAAAAAAGCAAAAAAAACAGATATCCAAGCGTCAAATTTAACCCCTGCTCTAACCATACAGTCCATAAATCCAACCGTCGGCATACGTCCCCGGGCATTAATAGTTCGTAAATATTTGTGGCCCTTAGAAACTGGCTCGCCTTTTTGCTTTTAAGTAAAAAGCAAAAGATAACATTCACCCGGCCGCCACTAAATGAGATTAGCCGTGTACTGCTTTGGGTGCGAAAGAAGCGCCCACCTTTATGTAGAAAAGCACGTCCACTTGTTAAAAACACATGAGAAGCTGAATGTTTTTTGAGGGTATACTCGACATATATGGCCAACACTATCATTTTAAAAATGGGGTGTGCTAGATCTGTTCCATATATCATATTTAAAATGTCAAATCATTATTAAAGTAAAAGGAGAAAAAACAAATATAATATTAAATTAATCCAAATTCTAACCCTGGGTTATAAGAAAAGCGAGGTGTGGAGGTATTTTATGATTCAAATTCATATAAACAAATATTATTATATAACTAAAAATGGGTCTAATATGTGGATCGAAATATTTAGACAATGCGTGTGCAATATTTTGAAAAAGGTTGGTCTTTTTAATTTCTGTATACCATTAAAATTATTTAAAATTAATTTCTTTTATATCAATAAAATAATTAGTTTAATTTTATTTTTATATTACTAATATAATTAATTAATTAGTAAATGTAGTTTATATATATTGATTGAACTTATTTTTATATACCAGTTAGTATATAAAGAGTGGAAAATGACATTGACAATATATCAATCATGTTTATTAATGTAGTTTTGCTAGTTGACAGTAGATGTGCTTCGGGTATATTTATAGACCATGGTTGACTATGGTTCATGTTTATTGAATATTGTTAAAAATTGATGAGAGTTTGATTATGGTTGTTGATGGTTGACCATGGTTGAAGATGGTTGATGTTACATTAATGTTACACTGATGGTTATATTAATGATTGAAGAGGGTTGACAAATTGACCATAGTCAATGAGATTGACCATGGTTGACTATGTTAACTTTGGTTGATCGAGGTAAGTCTTAGTTGACTAATGTTGACCATGGTTGACATTAATTGAATGTGATTGGCATGGTTGACCAAGTATTAGGACGATATATTATTTTTGACCTTGGTTAAACATGGTTGGTTATGGTTGATCTTGGTTTACCATCATTGACCTTAATTGACCATGGTCAACCATGGTTGACAATGATTACTGAGGTTGACTAGGGATGAAGAGGATAGATTATGGTGGGCTAAGCACAACCATGGATGCCCATGCTGGCCATGGTTTGTCGTCATTGGCCATGGATAAGTATAATTTGAGAACTTACTAAGGTTGGCCACAGATGAGCATGGTCACCATGATTGACCATTGTTTAACTATTTTGACTATGGTTGAACATGGTTGATTATGGGTAAACTTGGTGATGTTGTTTGACCATTACAACCATGGTTGAGCTTTTTTGGCTATGGTTGAATTTGTTTGTAAAATATTAACTACGGTGAACTATTGGTGACCATGGTTAATTATGTTAGCCATGTTGACCACGACCAAACATCATTTGACCAAATTCATTGTGGTTGACTAGTCAAAAATGGTTATTTATGGTTGATAGTGGATGAACACATTGATCATGTTTAACCATAGTCAATAACAATGTAAACTTTGAAACGGGAACTATAAACTCAAAACAGGAACTCTGGCCAAAAAACCCCGAAAAAACATCAAAAACAGTGCTAAAAACGAAAAGTGTGTATACTGGAACGATGATTTTATTTTTTAGGGGTCAATTTTGAACATGTTTTAAAAATGGCAGTGACTACGAAATTTACTACGAAATTTTCGTGCAAAATATAGCTTCAAAATGAAAAAGTGATATACTGGAACGATGATTTTTTTTTTAAGGGTCAATTTTCAAAATTTTTAAAAAATGCTAGTAAAACCAAATTTTTATGTGCCAAACAAAGTTGTTTATGAGGAAAAAAACACATTAATGTTTTTGGTAGAATATCATTTTTCTTTCCTAAGTATAAATTCAACATGTTTTCAACCATTACATGCCATGGTTATTTCACCTAAACATAGATGGACAAATTTATCATATCACATCAAGCACATTTTCCTGATTATCCTTATTTTAATTTTGAGCATGACAAATTCATAGGAGGCCAGGATTTCACCAAAAAGAGGATCTGGAGTCAGATTACAGTGAATCTCCTCTAATGAACCTCGCTAACTGATCACCCTCTCCATAAAATATGTTCACAAAAAGTTCACAAGGAATCCCAGAAGCAAGTTTCATTTGTTCTAAAGCAACTCAGTTACACCTCAAGAACCTTGTCACTCCCTCATAAATGTGTTCCCGAGAAATGAAGGTAGCATAACTTCATTTGCTATCAATAAATCCCAAACCTATATGCCAGAGGATTTTCTCTCAAGAATGAAATAATTGGAAAAAAGCAAGCAAGTTCCCAAAAGATAACTCTAGTGTCAATCACAATCCTAGTAATGCATCATCAGTGAAATCATACCCCACATGTAGGGAGAATACAATGAGCTACCTACGACCACTTGATTTACTTTGATTAGAGTATCTAAGGCCATAATAATAATCTATTTTAATTTCTTTCCAAACCTTTAAAGGAAGGTCATTATCACTGTCATCTTATGAACCACTATAATAACTTTGATGGAATTTTAAATATAGTTACATGGTATTTTGTGTTTGTCTTATTTTGTTGCAGGTGACTCATGAGGAGCACATGGATGCTAATACCACAATGGGAAACACAACCAAAATGAGCAAACTAAGTTTGGACCTCCATTAACATCAATTACCACTGAGAAAGGATTACATTTATCAAATTCACTGTGAATATCTTAACAACAGCATAAAAACATCTCCCTTGGCAACAATTCTAAAAAGTCAATTAGGTCAAGAATCTACACCCAATATAAGGAGACACCCCTATTAATATGGTTATTCAATGCGTTGCTTCCCCCACTATTATCAATTAGATGTTACCCATCCTCATATCTAAATAAAAGAAAAGGGAGAAATAAAATAAATGAAAAGCACCCCAATGGGGGAAGTAACGAGGGATATAAAAACCTTTTGTGGGGCTATGAACATCTAGTTGGTAGTAAATGCTTATTATTTCATTGTGGTGATTACATTGTAGACATAGAAACTCATTAATATTGGAATAATACTTTTAGAAATCATAGAGTCATATTTAAGGAGTCTATCACCTCGAGATCTATACAAACCCATTGGATCAAAAACCAAACCTAAAGTGAAAGTAACAAAATTTATTTTTTAAAATGTAAATGACCTTTATGGATAAATTAATATAATAAAGAAGTATTTCTTAATCCTCGATAAAAAGCTTTCAATGTTAAACTAATATATCTAATCTCTTGTGAATTCCTAATAAAATTAACTAAAAATATATTATTGTACCATAACTATAACCTTATTGTTAAAGCATTTCAAATATTTTAGACTCATCTATTGTCTTTCCATGAATTCACTAGAAAGAACACTTGGATTTTTCTTTTAAAAACTACTCCTATTTCCATTCCTTTATGCTTAACATGGTCATTTTAAAAGTCTTCTTAATCAAGGTGAAAACCATAATCTCAATCAATTTTCATGTAAATATCTTAGATAAAGATGAATTGACTAGAAAACACACTTGAATGGTCTAATGGAAAACGAGTAAGAATGGTCTGTTATTCAGAGATGTATTATGTTACGCCGGTCTCTTTAGTCAAACACCATTAGTCAAACAAAGTATTACGTTACAAAGCATTGTAGAGTGAGTTGTTGAGATAGACTTTTAAGTGCGGTTCTTACAAAAATGTAAGAGTAAATATGCATGCATTTAGAAAGTCGTTGACATGGATTCTAAAGTATGTCTATGTCGTAAATACAAGAAATGTATTTGGTTGTCTTCATTAGTCCTTTATTTTCTACAGCACGCAAATATAATCAAACTTTTTTTTTCTTCCATTTTTTACTGAAGATTGTTATTGTAGTTTAGTGAACTACCTCTTTCAAGTTATTTTGATTGTCATATAGCATTAATTGCTCAATTTGATACATATCTAAGCAAGAAGTCATGGATACTGGTGTGAAATTGGCAGTTGTGGCGAAAGTAATTGGCCGTACTGGATCAAGAGGTCAAGTTACACAGGTTCGAGTAAAATTTTTGGATGATCAGAATCGACTGATCATGAGGAATGTAAAAGGACCTGTCAGAGAGGGTGATGTCCTTACTTTGCTAATCTGGAATGGAAGAAAGGAGATTGCGCTAATTATGTTTTTTATATTATAACATTGGACTTAAAGTGAGACGAGAATAACTTATATTGTTATGTGTTCTGTTTCTGCATTATTTTGTAGTGTAGTGTTTGCTATTGTTTTCGATGCAAAGGGATCAATGAGTGAGGCTATAAATGATCTGTGATATGTAATCCAGAATTTTACAATTAAAGTATGAAGCCTGTCATACTTGATGGGGAATCAAAATAGTAATTGTTTATTTTTGCATCTGGAATGAAATTCAAATTACTGTACTGAAGATTTTCTGTGAAAAAAAAATAGTGAAAATTAGCAATCCAAATCATATACAAATAAAATTCAAATATGTATCCAAACTCACAGCATGACATTATCTTTTCCATCGTGTCATATTATTCTACGTCTCATTATTGTAATGTACAGAGTGACCTCCAAGTCAATTGCTATGCAGAGAAGTTATTTTGCATCGATCTATAAGAAACAACTGATAAAAGCGTGCATGGAGTTGGAAAACAACTTTTCATGGGAGGAGCTATGAGACAACATCTCAAATTTCATAATCGAGCTATCATCACCATTTCCATTAACATATTATTGTTTGGGGTGATTTTCATTGATGTTGGGGTGATTCTGAGAATCGCCGGGTGGCAGGGCGATTCTCAGAATCGCCCCACCAATTTACCAATTTTCCTCTGGGTATTATGATAATTCTCACTCTCACATGCGGGCGTGGGCACATGGGCGATTCTGAGAATCGCCCTGCCACCCGACGATTCTCAGAATCACCCCACCAATTTTCCTCTGGGTATTATGATAATTCTCACTCTCACACACAAACAGTAAAAGTACTCGCTCTCAACACGCCTGATACACACGTCTCTGATGATTCAGTGGAGTTTGCACAGATATCGGAGCTTTCAACATGAGCAATAGTCTTCGAGGAAGTCATGGATAGCGATGTGAAATTGGCAGTTGTGGTGAAAGTAATTGGTCGTATTGGATCATGTATCCTCCACCTAGGAGTGAAACACAAAGCTTGGGAACGATGTTGTGATATCCTTTAGATATGGAAGAGTCATGTTTTTTAACAGAGAGGGATGCCGCAGAACGAAACTCCTCCACTCATCCTTGTCAATCTTCCCATCATGTTTTGTATTCACCTCCTCAAATGTCTTATCAATGATACTTTCAACTACATCATCTGAAAGGTTCATGCCAGATTCTGCAAGGGTAGCTACGACCATTTGGGGCGATTCTGAGAATCGCCCCACCACCAGGAAATTCTCAGAATCGCCCCAAACAGTGCTTACTGGGCATCCAATCTGTTTTACACAAGAAAAAGCTAAAATGTAAAGTCAACGTGTTTTCTGCAAGTTTCTTCTGTAAGGATGAACTGAGAACAATTATTGAGAATTTGCAGAACTTTCTTGCACCTTTAGCCATAAATATGCAATGATAATGAACACCCCTGCACACCACTGCATGCTACATTTTTGTGCATTTATGGCTACCAGATGACCACTGGAGTATAATCATGTATCCTCCACCTAGGAGTGAAACACAAAGCTTGGGAATGATGTTGTGATATCCTTTAGATATGGAAGAGTCATGTTTTTTAACAAAGAAGGATGCCATAGAACGAGACTCCTCCACTCATCCTTGTCGATCTTCCCATCATGTTTTGTATCCGCCTCCTTGAATGTCTTATCAATGATACTTTCAACTACATCATCTGAAAGGTTCATGCCAGATTTTGCAAGGGTAGCTACGACCATTTGGGGTGATTCTGAGAATCGCCCCACCACCACCCCGCCACCACAACTGGTGGCGGGGCGGTGGTCGCCCCACCACCCGGCGATTCTCAGAATTGCCCCAAACAGTGCTTATTGGGCATCCAATCTGTTTTACACAAGAAAAAGCTAAAATGTAAAGTCAACGTGTTTTCTGTAAGTTGCTTCTGTAAGGATGAACTGAGAACAATTATTGAGAATTTGTAGAAATTTCTTGCACCTTTAGACAGAAATATGCAATGATAATGAACACCCCTGCACACCACTACATGCTACATTTTTGTGCATTTACGGCTACCAGATGACCACTGGAGTATAATCATGTATCCTCCACCTGGGAGTGAAACACAAAGCTTGGGAACGATGTTGTGATATCCTTTAGATATGGAAGAGTCATGTTTTTTAACAGAGAAGGATGTCGTAGAATGATACTCCTCCCTTCATACTTGTCGATCTTCCCATCATGTTTTGTATCCGCCTCCTCGAATGTCTTATCAATGATACTTTCAACTACATCATCTGAAAGGTTCATGCCAGATTCTGCAAGGGTAGCTACGACCATTTGTTTCACCTCTTTTCTCCCAATAAAGCCTTTCTTCTTTAGGTCATAAAGTTGGAAGGAAAATTCTATTTTATCGTCTATGGGAGCATTTGGATGAAACACTGAGAGAGCACATGCAAACTCTTCAAATCCTAACAGGCCATTACGCTTTGTATCGAACAAGTCAAACACCCTGTCTGCAAAAAGGCTCTCCTTCTTGTTAGTCTTGAATAAGGCTAGTTGAAACTCTTCCTTATTGATCAGACCATCATCAATCACAACACTGCTAATCTTCTTAAACAGCTCATACAGAGCTTCTACTTCACTAACACTTAAAACTGTTTCACTTGCTATTGTCTCGGGATCTTTCAGTCCTTGGACATTTTTGAAGACTTTTATATCAAACGACTGTACAAAACAATCTATCAACTTGCTGATTCCCTCTAGGCACTGCAACATGATATTTTCAACTCAACAACACTCTCCATACCGATAAAGGAAAACCCCGAGCAACTCCGCTCCTAACGACATAGAGCGTACACCGGCCCGTTCCTTGGAAACGATAAGCTTCAAAGGATCCGGTGCGCTCGAATTATACAATGCCCAAATTAATAAGTGCAAATTGTCGTAAATAGTTCGGCCCAGGATTAATTCAACATAATACATTTTAACACACATATATGTATAGTCTTGAAGTCGGAGAATCATATTTAAGATGCAACTTTTGTTTTTTTATTCACCTTTAAAATGGGCCAATGAAGTCACCCACTCGAATTATACAATGCCAAATTAATAAGTGCAAAATGTCGTAAATAGTTCGGCCCAGGATTAATTCAACATAAACCGTTCGACTCAGGTTGCTTATAACCTTGAATCAATAATCGTTTGGGTTCATAAGAAAAGTGATATATATTCATTTTAAAATTAATCAATGTAATTAAAATGACCCCAGTACATGTATAACTTGACCCAGATATCAATGGAATGGTCGGTGTGTGTAAGTACCCAATGGGGGCAGGAGGTAGGCCACGTGTATATATATAGCCATCGACACTGGATCGAGGTAAAACACTTTGTATAAGGGCTTGGACCCCCAACTATTGGTGGGTCGATGAGGTGGGTCCACCCTGTCCTCACAATCGATGTACAGTTGTACAATATGAAAAACTGATCTCAATAAGCCATTTATGTGAAAAATGATTTTATTCGTTTTGATTAGGTCTATTGAATCAAATTGGTTTTCAATATGTTTGTTTTGAGTATGTGAGGTTTCTATTGTCTTATTAATTCAAGTGGAAGAGATCTTTCTTACATATCATTAGATTATGAAGTGACATTGGACATAATTAAGCTTTGGGCCATACCCTTTTAGAAACAACAACCCAAACTAAATGATTAGTTATAAAGAATTAGAAATTTCACAAATATAGTAAACCAATATTAAGTGTGATTTATGGCCTTAAATGAGTTTTGGAGGGTAAACTTTGAAATGCCACAGAATTGAAATTAGAGGTCAATAGAGTGTGTGAGGTCCAATTATTGGATAGAGTTCTTGAGAAAATGCTCCTATAACATTAGAGTTAAACATGAGGCATCTCAGGTCAAGTGCCTAATGGTTAAGAGCATGTGTTTCCTCCTAAGAGGTCATAGGTTCAAAAACTAGAAGGGGTTAGAGTAGGTAATCCTTCGTAGACAATAATCAAATCGTTGCATGGAGGTGGGTCTCTTATCCCACAAACAAGGGGGTTTCATACACCAATTTGGTGTCTGGCTTGGTTATGACCTTAAAATTGGATAATAGTAATAATTAGGATATAGATTGTTAGAAATTCACAATCTATAAGGGTGAAAGCATGGAGCTGGGTTACACTTTTTGGCAACAGATGGCACATTTGGGTGGAAAAAATGATTGCTCAATTGAGCCCTTTTTAAGCACTCGATCGAGTTGTTTGAGCACTTAAACAATGTAACCCAATGTTATTTAGGAGCTCGATTTAGCCATGTCTTTGCGACAGTCAAATGAAGGAGATTGGGTTCTAGATTTATTTTCTATCTCAAGTAAGTTTTGTTATATGGAATTGAATTTCAATATGTTATTTTTTTAATTAATATGTCATTGTACTAATTTACTTCATTATTTCTTTTGTGCTTGATAATTAGGTACAACACTAGCATGCTGCCTTCAAAAAGGAAGAAATTGCATTGCAATTGAGAAAGATCCATTACAGTGCAATTTCATTCAGCAAAGAATTAATGCTCTTCAATTTCTTCCAGATGCAATGCAAGAAACTGGGTTGAAGAAAGGGGACTTTAGTGAATCACGAGTGGCAAAAAAGGCAAAGGAACCCCAAGCACCATTACATGGAATGTTTGGAAAGACATACATTGGGAGATTCGCAGACATCAAAGACCCATTAGAAGAGGAAAATGAGAAAAAGGAAACAGAAAATATTGTGGAAGAAGACAATGATGAAACTCTAGAGGATGAAGAGTTTGGATTACGTGACATTGTTGATTAAATTTAAGTTATGCTTGTAAATCAAGCTTTGCAATGTTTTGACTTTGACATTTTATGAGAAGAATAAACACTCAATTAGGGTTGTTATTCGTTCAATATTTGTAATATGTGATTTTCGCATTGATTTTAAGTTAATCATTATTTTTTGAAAAAAAAAAGTGATTATTATTATTTTTTTGACATGAAATTCATAAAAAAAGCTATTATTTAACCATTTTTAGTTAAAATTATCATATACAAATTGTGATTTTGACATGTCGATTCTAGCAAAAAATTATCAAAAATGTGTATTTTTTTAGTTATATTTATGTTAAAAATGGTTATTTTTATGTCCATTGTTAAAAAATATTATTTTTTAGAAACAATTATTTCATGTGGATTGAAAAATTAATTAAGGATGTATAAATATGTAGAATATTGAAAATTCTAAATATCGACATCCTAATTTAAAAATGCAAAACAATAAAAACTTCACTAAAAAAAAAGTTAAAATTAAAATAAAAAACAAGAAAATGTGAAGAAAACGATGACTTCAAAAATGATCAAATTTACAAAATAATTATTTACATTCTATACATTAGAAAATTTAAAGCCAAAAAATAGGTCTTTTAAAAAAAGGGGGTGATGCAGAATACTCACTTTTTAAAATCAGCATGAAAAACACTACCATTCTAAAACATAATGTACATAAAACTATTCTTCCCATGACATTCCTTCCAAAAACTATGCTCTAAAAAAAACATGCTCATTCTGCATCACCCCTTTTCAAAATCAGGTCACTTTTTTGCTATCTCTACGAAACAGGTAACAGTATCAGTTCCTGTTTCAAAGCTTACATTGTTCAGTCATGACTAACCATACTTGACCAACTAAAGTATGTATGGTCATAGTGACCATGGTTAACTATAGTTGTGCTAGTTTGATAATGGTTCATTATCATTGAACTTGTTCCCTATGTTTGAACATGTTGATCATGTTTGACCATGGCTAAGATTATTTGACCATGGTTGACTATGGTCACCTATGGTTTACTATTGATTAACATTGTTGTTAATGTTTAACTATATATTAATATGGTTAACCATATTAATTATGGTTCATCGTGCTTTACCATGGTTGATCATGTAGACCACTTAACCAAGTTTGACAGGGGTTGATTATGTTGCTTATGTTATCCATTGGTAGGCTTGTTTGACCAAGTTCATCTTGGTTGACCTTGCTGTCTATAGTTGATTATGGATGACCATGGATAAACATGTTGACCAAGTTTGGTCATGGTAAACTGTGGGTAAACATGGTTGAGCATAGTTAACCAAGATGACTATAATTGACCAACAAGGATATTGAGTTTTTCATGTGGTAGTGCATGTTTTCGATATCCATCACAATGCAATGTTGATTTTTGTTTTCCATCTTGCGATACTGATTTTTGTTTGTTACATTATGACATTGGTTATTATTTGTTATAATATGAATTCAATTATTGCACATCACATGCGATGCCATTTTTTTTCGTTACATTTCAATCTCAGTTTTTGTTCATCACATTGTGATAATGAGTTTTCTTCATCATATTGTGATGTTGATTTTAGTTGATAACATGCACTTTTTGTTTGACACATTGTGATGTTGATATTTTTTTCATCATATTTTGACATTAATATTTGTTTATCATATTGTAATGTTGACTTTTTTGTATCACATTAGATCATCAATATTTGTTAATTACATTGCAAGTCAACTTTTGTTCATCAGATTGTGACAATGGATATTGTTCTTCACATTACAATGTTATTTTTAGTTCATCAGATTACAATGTTGACTTTTGTTCATTTCTTGTTCATAAAGTTGTGATGTTATTTTTTATCATCACATCGTGATGCCATTGTTTTGTCAAATTATGACATTATTTGTTGTTCATCACATCTCAACATTGTTTGTTGTTCATTATATTACAACATTGTTTGTTGTTCATCACATTACAACTTTTTTTTTATCTTTATAACATTAAGAATAATATTGAAATCATATTTTGAACAATATAAACTTAAAGTGATATCAAATTCATATTACTAAGTTACATTACAATGATTATGTTACGAAAATTATTAATGTTATAAGTTATATTAAAGATTAAACATTAACAGGTTAAATAGTAAAAAATTATATTTAATATTGAGTATTAAATATATTATATAAATTTACACACTTTAATGACTATAGTAATATCTATGCCTATGCTAATTATAGGCATGAGCTTATAGTTTATTATGGGCATATTAGACATGATGCATATGGTTGACCATGGACATGTTGAACATGAACGTGATGCCTATGTTGACTATGGTCGACATTATTGACTACAGATGCCTATGCACATGTTGGGCATGATGCCTATGGGTATGTTGGGCATGATGCCTATGGGTATGTTGGACATGATGCCTATGGTTTATTATGGGCATGTTAAACATGATGCACGTAATTAACTATGGTTGAACATGACCCACACATTGGTCATGGTTGACCATGTTAACAATAGTCAACCATAGTCAACAACACTCAATGAAGTTGACTATGGTTGACTTTAGATTGTAAGTGTTTACCTTGTTGCCTATGGTGATTGTGGTTCACCATGACACCTATGCTAACTAAGGTTGACCATTTTAACCATATTTGACATGTGTTAATGTACAATTAATATGTCATGAATGTATTAATGTGTAAATTAATGTATTGCTAATATCTTATTATTGTGCTAATGTGTTTTTAATGTAAATTAAGTTATAGATTAATGCATTATTATTTTTCATTGTTATTTGTTTTTCCACATTTCAATATCTAGTTTCATTAAATAATGTATGATTATGCATCAAAAAAATTGCCTCTGGTTCTTCTTCTGGATTGAAAATAATTTTCTTTACTTAGTCTTATCTATCTCATGACCTTTTCATTTACATAAAGTTTGATACATATGATTTTAAATTTTCCTAATATTTGGATAACTTCAAAGATTCTAAAGTCTTTTTATTTCACAAAAAACTAAGAAAATAAAAACAAAAATAATAATTTAAAAACAATCTTGACAAAAAAATTAATTACTCTAATAAAGAAAATCCAATATTATATAAATAAAATTGAACATTAATAATTCCTATTCACTATATTTTCTCTTAAGCCTAAAAAATGTTCTACTTCATTCTATAATAATGTACATTTCATGTCTTAATTTTTAAACACATATTTATTTCTTATCTTTATAACAATACTCTTTTTAAAGATAAAAATAGTAATTGTAAAATACATTACTAACATATAAACTTTTAATATATATATATATATATATATATATATATATATATATAATTTAACCTATTATAAAATTAAAATTTTAAAATAAAGTTATGTATAATAGTTCTTAATACTAATATATATAGATATATATTATATTAAATTATGACAAATATACATTTTTTTTTGTTTATTATATTAAAAATTGTCTTATTATTAGTGAAAATTAAATGTTAATATTTTTTATTAGTTTTTCCATAGGGTAGGAAAATCTATCATAACTCAGTTGTCAAACTCGCAGTGAAGACAACCATCTCTGGATGTTATCCTCGAATGCAAGCTCACTCATCATCATTATTCAAGGAAAACCACGCCACCTGGAATAACTAGTTGGTGGTTCATAAGAGGGCAAGCTTTCACTCCTGCCATATGCCTCTGGGTCTTGGGTCATTAACTTGTTTCCTTACATCTGAAAAAAACGAGATATTAACCATAAAGAAATAATTTTAAGACATACTCCATACCCGTATTTTTTTATTAAATTATAAACAGTTTCAAATATAATAAAATCATTATCATAAAATAATATTTTTTAAAAATAAATGAACCAAAAATTTCAATTATGATTACTTTTATTGTTAAAATTTGATATCACTTTCATTGACATAGTATGGTATTTAACATGCAGATTATCCTCAAATTCCATCTGTAGTCGCCATATCATAAACTTTGGTCACTGTATCATAATCTTTATAATCTTTCAATAAAATTTGATATCACTTTCATTGACAAAGTATTGTATTTAACATGCAAATTATCCTCAAATTCCATCCGTAGTCACCATATCATAATATTTGGTCACTGTATTATAATCTTTCAATTTAGGATAAACTTTGAGAGGGCATAGGTTGCAAAATATCAAAAACAATGAGTTTGCTTGCATAACATCTCGGGGAAAGCCTGAAAAGTGATGGATCGACTTTGATACATTAAATACGAGTGAATTTTTTTGTTAAGACACATACATGGCAAACACAAAAGATGAATGATAAACATCAGTGTGTATCTATTATTGACAAGGATATGCATTTATAGTACATTTGTGTGTCCATTGGGTTCCACATCCCAAGGTATCTTGGACTCTCATGGCTGTTCACATTCTACACCAACCCATAGAGGATTAGGTGTCCAACATTCCCCCTTTAATCTAAAGGGTTATGTATGATTCCAAGAAGAGAGTTGTAATACAAAATGTGCAAAAATGCATGGCAGCACTAGGCTGAATCTGCTCTCTGAAATGTTGGTATAAGGCAGGTGGTTTAAGGATGACCACCAACACTGTAATGCCTAGTGCAGTTCCCAGAACTCTTCTAAGTCTGGCATGAAGCTCAGGTCATCTGCTAGAGGAAGTGCTCCTGATGTTTTGAAGAGGGAAACCTTCAACCAATAAAGGGAGGTCACACACCGCATAAAAGGGAGATCCTCAACCTAAAAAGGGAGGTCTCAACCTGTGATGGTTTAAGTATGACCAACAACTTTGGAATGCTTAATGAAATTCCTCGAACTCTTACAAAACTGGAAAGAAGCTGAAGTCTTCTGCTAGAGGAAGTGTCCCCAATTCTTTGAAGAGATATCACTGATTGAAGACATTCGCAGAGGCATATTTGTCGCTGGCTACAACTCTAAATCCGATATGGCAGGTTGTGGCTTAGGCTTGCTTGATGTAGCTTTGAAGCTTGTAGATGACCATCATTTCGCCCTGTCAGATACGAGGTGAGAAGATGAAGAGATCTCAATTGCAAGACTTTTCAATATTTGAGAACAAATCCTGTTGTATGAGCGAAATATCTTCTTAGCTGTTGAAGCCCATTTCCAAGAACCAATCCATCCAAAATGAATCTTTGTTCTTGCAAGAGTTTTTTTTCTGAAGCATCTGTTTGAAGAATGACTGGTTTTATGACAGTGCTTACATGGATGAAGATCAAAACATTGATTTTTTAGATGAACAACTCAGTCACAATGTTGGCATTTAACAACTTTTGACTGCGACTCTGAAGGAGTGGAATCTTGAACAGCTGAATGTGGACTGTCGTGAAGGAATCCAACACTCTGAAACTGAATGGGCTTTGAGTAATTTGGAATATGAAAGGAAAAATCCTTGTCATATCCAGGACCAATTCTGTTCTTGTTGTGGACAAGCTCTTCCCAAGGTCTGATGACTGAATTGGGAAGTGCAGACTGAATTTCTGCATCTTTATGTGAAACTTCTCTTGAAATTGACACTTGATGGGGATCAAACTCAACATTACTGACTTGATGACTTGTTGGTTGTTGATAGGATCCTATTTCAAAGTCAAATAAGGGATTGTTCTGAACAAGTTCAGAAGGATGTCTTTTCTGTTGTAACTCCTCTTGCTATGGCTTTGTCTCAAGCTGCAAAAAATCAATATTCTCTTGTACATTATGTAAATAGGTTCTAATGTCAACAAGAGAATATTTGTTGATTCTTACTGTACCATGATCAAAGGAATGTATCATAGTTTTTAAGAACTCCAATATTTCACCAATTCTGGTTATTTTATTCATTGTCAAAATTACACTTAAAACTGATCACAACTATGAACTTGTAGAGAATAATCAACACTCACTCGCAATACAATGTCACTACAATTGGATTTTACAACAGGTTGCAATTGTCTTCAAAAATAGTGATGGCTCTCGATTTCAGTTGTGTTTGGTTTCATGTCAAGATTTCAACCAACACCATTTGTTCCAATAGATAAGCAATGGCAACTTATCCCTCAACATATATAAGCTTCATATTCCATTACATATTAACCATACATGCTTCACACTCAACACATATGAAATAACATAAATATATATATTAATCAATGCCATATAAGGAGCATGAAGGTTTTCATACCCACCATAACCAAACCATAATAATTTAACACACCATATACAATGACCAATGCACATGTACATACCTCAACCTTCAACAAAAAATATGAAGTCACCAACACACCATCCTCAACTACTCTCTTTCCTCCTACCTTTACAGTCCCACAAACTATATGTATGACACCAGAAGCTCCCAAATCTGCAGTGGTCTCTACAACTACCCTTGAGTGGTAGGCCTTGGTTTACAACCATATTCCCCAATTTCCTCCTGTTGTGTATATGCGCCCATCAATCTCAGCTCCACCGATGAGATAAACCTGGCTAAGCTCGAATGCCAGTCCTACACCATCCTCAGTCTAACACACCATCCAATTCTATATGTCCTTTTGATGGTCAACACAAGAGTATAGAACAAAACAACCAATTCTATTCACTCATTCATGGCCTTTCAAAATGTATGGAGAGCCACGAATGGCAGTTTTCACACACTTCCACTACGCATGGGCCACCACGCTTCCGCTTCAATGTATGATTGTGTGGTATAATTGGTATGGTGGGATACCACTCGTATTAATTGTGTGGTATTAGCTATGTGGTATATGTTATACAAGAAACAGAGGGGAGGAGAGTAGTAATCCACAATAGTCATGGACCCATGAGCATTGTGCCACCAAACGAGCATATGTATTGAGCAACTGGGTAATTAGATATAAAACTGGATACCACTGGATTTATAGAGCGAAGTCGAGAGGAGGAGAGTTGTCAGGCCACGTTATGCATTATATGTATTGACTAGACATGCATTGATTCACTCAGCTTCAACAAGATGAATCACCAAACACTTATTGCAGCCACCCAAAACATTACAAACATGATGAAAATTGTTGAGAATAAGGTTCAAGGCATTAGATGAAAACAGACTACAAGCAGAATATAATAGGATTGTGGAGGGATTAGCTCAACGCTCAGATTTTCCTATCTCAGACACATGGATTGTTAATCCTCTTCTACCTAGGAATATTAGACAAGCTGAACATTTTTTGTCCATTTTAAGAAGACTGCTAAAATATCTGAAGATCCGTCTAAGAAATGAGGATCTACAAATCGAAGGGATTGTGCCAGAGCATTGTCGTGCAGTGAAGGATAGAAAACATAACCAAAAGGGAGGAGCAGATTCAATGTATTGTGAGCAGAATATTATTCAACGCATTGTAAAAATCAGGAGTGGGATTGATATGGGTATTCGATGCAAACACAATTGTGCCTGTGGAGCAGTTGCCTCACATAACTAGCGACATACCCATTGTGCGGCAGTCGCAAGACAGAATATTGCAAAACATAGTCACAATTATGGAGTCATTGCAAGACATAGTCGCGCCTCTGCAATAGTTTCTAGAGAGGGGCAAACCTGCGGAACAGTTGTGAGACAGAGGCACACATGTCGAGTGGTTTGAGCAACAAAGAAATCAATGAGGCTTCCACATGTGTGTGATTATGGTCAAGCAACCATTTCAATTTCAATGGAAGAACGTTACAATCAGCGTTACAGTCGGCGAGGCTTCAACGCATTTCTTAGGATGGACTTGGAATTAACACACAACTAAAATACAGAGCTAATGTTTGAATGAGTAATGGAGAAATATCACACTTCTTCTATTGGTTTGCAGGAGCAGAGAAAATGGCAGTTACATGGAAGAGATCATAGGTAGAGTTTAACTAAGAAAACATTCATGAAATGCATAACTGACATGCACAGAGAGGCCACAAAACAAGTGGCTCAAAATGAAGTAGGGCAGGAAAACACCCACTCTCATACCATGTTAAGACACATACATGACAAACACAAAAGATGAATGATAAACATGAGTGTGTATCTATTATTGACAAGGATATGCATGTATTGTACATTTGTGTGACTGTTGGGTTCCACATCCCAAGGTCTCTTGGATGCTCATGGTTGTTCACATTCTACACCAACCCATAGAGGATTAGGTGTCCAACACTTTCTTTCAGAAAAATATATCTACGCTATGAATTTATGATGGATAGACTTTGATACATTATATATGAGTGAATGTTCCTTTGCGAAAAATATATCTACCCTATAAATTTATGGTTACAATAGAAGCTATGAAATTATGGTTACAAAAAAATTGAGTGCCCATTGTTAAATTATTTATTAATATACGATAAGGATTTATTATAAGTTTTTATCTTTAAGTTTTTATTTAAATTATAGATTTGAAGATATTCTGAAATCCAAGTGATCATCAAATACTTGTTATGACATAAAAATGCTTTGACTTTTAATTTTTAATTTTTATTGATTTTATGAATAGGAATTCCATAAATATCTCACAATTTAATCAAGATAGAAAATATCTCTCCAAATTTCTCTTCAATAAACTCAAAACCTCTCAAAAGCCTATAAAAGTCAACGTATTATCTAGAAGAATAGACCCATCAAAAACCTGCAAGGGGAAAAACATGTTAAAATTATGTCTCTCCAAATTTCTCTTCAATGAACTCCAAACTTCTCAAAAACCTATAAAAGTCAACGTATTTTCCAGAAGAATAGACCCATCAAAAACTTGCAAGGGAAAAGCATGCTAAAATTTAGTAATAAATATAATGTATAATTTCAATGATTTAATTCATTTCGACAACGAGAAGGCATACATATAATAAGGTAGAATTGTGATTACATTAATGAAGTAATCATGAAGTGGGAAATTAATGCTAAAATTTATTTAATAAATATAATGGATAATTTTTATGATTTAATTCACTTTGACAACGAGAAGGCATGCATATAATAGGGTAGAATTGTGATTATAATTTTTATGATTTGACAACGAGAAGACATACATATAATAAGGTAGAATTGTGATTACATTAATGAAGTAATCATGAAGTGGGAAATTAATGCTAAAATTTAATAATAAATATAATGTATAATTTTTATGATTTAATTCACTTTGATAACGAGAAGGCATGCATATAATAGGGTAGAATTGTGATTATATTAATGAAGTAATTATGGAGTTGAGGTTGAAGCACAAATGCTCTAGTTCAATGTTTTTTATAAAAATATATATATAATTTTATAATATATATATATATATATATATATATATATATATATATATATATATATATATAATCTTTTATTTGCTATGTGTCTTGTTAATTATTGTTATGAATTTGTTAATTATTGTTATCAAGCTATTGAAGAGAAGGAATTATCTTTTTGCTTTTGTTTGAAGAATGTAATCTTTTGCTAAAACAAGGGTTCAACAAAGTTATGTTAGGTTTTTCTCCTACTTAAGGAGAATTTGTTAAAAATGTTCTAAATGCAAATATAAATTAACTAATCTAAGAGGCAAATAATAAAATAAATTTAATTTATCTCGATTAGGATAGAATATAGATCATTTTCCCAATCAAGAGAAAGGTAAATAGAAGAGATAAGGGCTGAGATTGGGTCTATGATTAAGCTTGAAAATCATAGAAATAATCCATATGGTTTGCAAACATTTCAAACAAATATGCAATGGAATAATTTGAATAGGTAGTTATTAAAACAACCATAATATATACTTAAATCCAATCATGAATGAATTCAATAATAAGTTTGATATTATGTTAAAAAAGAAGTTCATTAAACACAATAACAGTTAAAGAAAAACAAGATTGCAATTTACTGATAAATAGTTATCATTAAATTGCCAACAAGTTTCATTGAATCCACTAATTAAATTTCACCTTAATTCTTTCAACACCTCCAAAGATAGCTTAACGAAAACTAATTAGAATAAACAGATGAAATGTTGAGGATAAATTTCAGCATAAAATATTATGTTCATATGTACATAAGCACAGGAAAATAAACTAGACAACATGAGCATTTAATGGTGATTCTCCTGATAGCATTAGAAGCCATCGTTTTGTAGCTTTAAATGAATGAAATTCTTTGGAGAAGCAAGCAGTGGCTCAATGTTCCACTATTAGAGCTAGGAGCTCGCCATTGTAACTGTGTACTTCGATATTTCACCTAATAATTAGAAGCTCGTTGAGGCAACACATTTTCATGCATGTATCGTGAATATTGTAAGGCTATTCTTTAGGTGTTTGCAGTATATGTTTTGTTCATATGTACTAAGGAAATTGAACTACTTCATTGGCTTTGGTACTTATCTTGTTGAATGTGTGTTGTATTTGTTTTAATGTTTGTTTTGTCTATGTGAACTATTTCACTAGATAACTAATGAATCTTTCCTTTTTCTTGTGTGCCTATCTTAGGATAGTACTATTACATTCCTTATAGAGACTCACTCTTACTTCCCTCTCGTGAAAGTATCATTTTACTCTGTGATCAGTGTTTCACAGTGTCAACTTGCTCATTTCAAAGGTTATGTGCATACTCTCTTACGCTATCTATTATAGCTAAGGCAAAATCTTAGAATTATGGTCATCAGGTAGATACTTCAGATGGGGATCTTATTCAAAATGTTGTGATATCTAATTGGTACTTCACATTGGATGACCCCTTTGGTTAACAAAGTTCCAACATCGTTAACAGTTGGTGCTAGAAGGAGGGCTAGATCAAATGTTGTTCTTATTGAGTCTATTTTTAACATCTTATCTTAAATGTTTCGTGCCCAAATCATACTCCAGGGGTGTTTTTCCAATAGAACCAATGTTAAAATTTTAATCCCCGGCGAACCTCTCTATAACTTGTCTCGATTAAAATTTGATGGTGAGGTTGAAATATCCATAGTTGGGCACATTTATAATCTTCTCTATTTCTGTGAATTGTATGTAATCGATTCTTAATATGTTTCTCTTATACTTTTGTTCCTCACCCTTGAATCTCGAGTGAACTGATGGAGTCACACCCTACCACCCACTTGCATTCATTTAGCCTTTGATAAGTATGATTACCAAGATGTCCTTAAAAGGATGGACGAGCTAAGAATGAAACCTGATGAATCAATTGAGGATTTTTCTAATTTATTACCTCACATATGTTATGAGTTTCATAGGGAAGATACAAATTGAGATTTATTTTGAAGGAAAGTTTGAGTGCTTAGTTCATATATCTTTTCATGGTGAATCTGAACCCCTTGATGTTTTTGTTTCTCCGACTTTTGTAAATCATGAGACACCTCTAATTTTAGAGGAGGAACCTAATATTCCTTTTGTTCTTTGTCCTTCTCCTTTCCCAATACCAATTTGGGTGACTCTTGGTGATAATGTTGAGGTTGGGAAATTTTCAAATCAAATGGATTTAAGTATTCAAGTATTTAAAGGATTGAAGTATTTGGGATTCTACCTGTTAGGTCCCTATACTACTAGTGTAACCCCTTATTGTTATTAGTACATTCCCCTTATTATATTGTTGTGCTCATGCAGTCCCCATGTTGTTATTATTGTGCCCCATAGAAGCCACTATTGTTATTATTATGACCTTACATTATTATTGTTATGTCGGCTCTGATTATATTATGACCCCTTAGACTCTTATATATAGAAAGGAGGTCTTATCACTTGTATCAGCTAAGAATTGTTCATTTGTGTAATGTAAAGGAGGTTGTCCCCTCAAAGAGGCTCATTTATAAGGTGTTGATCTCTCTTTTCTATATTTTTGTGAGCTAGTTTCATAACATTTGGTATCAGAGCTTTGGATTCTAGGGTTTTGTTGCTCCAAATAGGTCATCGTGGCATTTTCGATATAACTTTTTTGCTACAAAGTTTCAGAAGCTAAAAAACAAATCCATTTGTTACAGAATCGGTCTAAACCTTGGGCACGAATTTCAGATCTTGTCTCGCTATAGTTTTAGAGATATAATCTGAGGAAGTTAGGGTTTTTACAGACCTACATTCGAAACATGTGACCTTGGGAAAATCATCATAACTTTCTCTATGAGAATCAGATTGAAATTTTGTAAGAAGTTATAGAAAGAGGATGGACTTTAGTCATCTGTGTGTATTTTTCAGATCCTAAGGCTGAAACAATGGCACGTGGCACTTCGTACAAGTGCACTCTACTGAACTAGTCTATAATAAGGTCATCATGGGAGATTTGACATAAATCTTCCTTGTAGAATCCAATATTGATCAGAATTATGGCATTAGAAAGATAACGCAGAGGGCTACTGCAGGACATAAGTTCATATCTTGGAAATCTGAAATTACAGATTTACAGTCGTTTCAAGATAGAGCTCCTAAAATCAGGAAAAGGCGATATGAGGATGTTTGATGGCAAGGATCCAGTAAATTGGATACTACAGATGGAGAAATATTTTGATCTACATGAGGTGAAACTATTACAAAAGGTACATATTGCATCTTCATATTTAGAACTGGATCAATTTTTATGGTATAAAGGGCTTTGTTCTCGTAAACCACTTGTTATGTGGTCAATTTTCACAGAGAAAATGATAGCATATTATGAGAATACAAAGAGAAAACGCTTCTTTAGCCAATCGAAATGACATTCCAGAGAAGTAGAGGATTGATGTATCCATAGGGACTTTAAAGGATAACTTTCAACATGAGGTTCATCTTTGGGAACTTGATACATTGAAGAAGGCATTCAGGTTGGCAAGAAAAGTGGAAAGCAAAATTATGGCAAAAAGGAAGTCTACTCCTCACAACTATAAAGATGGAAGTGTTGCTTCTCCTAGCCTTCCACAAACTACAAGGTTGACACCACAACAATTGGAAGAAAAAAGAGGAAAAGGGCTTTGTTACAGTTGTGATAACAAATACACTAAATGTCATAAGTGTGCTGAGAAGAAATTATTTTACATAGATTGTGAAGAGGAGGAATAAAAGGATCAAGAAACATCAAAAGAAGAGGATATACACCAGGAACCAACCCCAGAGAAAGAAGAAATGAATCCGACCATATATTGTAAAGCATTGGAAAGAATTACCACTCCTCAAACTCTCAAGATAGAAGGACATATCAAGAAGAAAAAGGTTCAAGAAGTGAAAGATCACATCGAAAAAGAAGAAATGAATCTGACCATATCTTGTAATGCATTGGCAAGTATTAACACTCCTAAAACTATCAAGATAGAAGGACATATCAAGAATAAAAATGTTTGAGAAGTGAAACATCACATTGAGCATCAAGAAATTAATTCAACCATATCTTGTAATGCATTGGAAGAAATTACCACTCTCAAATTCTCAAGATAGAAGGACATATCAAGAAGAAAAAGATTCAAGCAGTGAAAGATCACATCGAGCATCAACAACAAGTTCTCCAACTTTTAAAGGATAACCCCACTTTGGTGTAGAATCAAATGAAACAACAGACATATAAACATCACAGTGAAAGACGTTTTGATGTAGGTGATTGGGTATTTTTACGGCTACATCTCAAGCAAGCTATTTATGAGAAAGAAATGTTGGCAATACTACATGCACTTAAGAAATGGAAACCTTACCTAATGGGAAGACAATTCAAGGTAAAAATGGATCATGATAGTCTTAAATACTTTTTAGAACAAAGATTATCTTTAGAAGAACATAAAAAATGGGTCACAAATATGTTGGGTTATGACTTTGAAATAATCTTCAAAAAAGGGAAGCAAAATGTTGTTACAGATGCACTCTCAAGAAAGGATGAGGATGTGGAAGCATTGTTTTATGCTATTTCTATTATCCAACCAGATTGGATAAATGAAGCATGAGATGAATGGAAGAAGGACGAAGAAGTGTGGCCACTCATTCAAAAGTTGCAGAAGATCCCAGTTCAAACAATATTGCGAGAACTTGACGAGGAAGGAAAAATCATATTGGAACTTGGAGCAGTCACAGAAACAAGAACCTGACAGCTACGAAATTGATCAATCTCAGAGTATCTCATCAGGTGGAAGAACTTACCCACTGAATATTCCACATGGGAGGTCAAGAATTTTATACAGAAGCATCAAGAACTACTCAAGCTTTGATGACAACACTTTTTGAAGGAGAGGGGCATGTTAGGTCCCTATACTACTAGTGTGACCCCTTATTGTTATTATTACAACCCCCTTATTATATTGTTATGCCCATGTAGTCCCCATATTGTTATTATTGTGCCCCATAGAAGCCACTACTGTTATTATTGTACCCTTACATTATTATTGTTATGTCGTCTCTGATTATATTATGACCCCTTAGACTCCTATATCTAGAAAGGAGGTCTTGTCATTTGTGTCATCTAAGAATTGTTCATTTGTGTAATGTAAAGGAGGTTGCCCCCTCGAAGAGGCTTATTTATAAGGCGTTGATCTATCTTTTCTATCCTTTTGTGAGTTGGTTTCATAACACTACCTTAAGCCAAATGGTTATAAAAAAGAAGACTAGATGTGGCTACTTGGAAAAGTTGAGAAGTATATAACTTTACGGTGTTGTAACTGGCTATCACTATGAGGAAGGATGATATTAGTAAAATGTGTACTATAAAATATTCTAGTCTTATGGATGTCTTTATCTAAGATTCTCAAATCAATTTTGAATAAATTAAGGAAAAGGATGGTTAGTTTTTTGCAGACAAGTAAGAAACATAATGAGGGGATTCACCTTGTCACGTAGGAATTATTATTCAGGCCAAAGAGGCTTGGAGGGTGGGGTTTTAAGACCTTGGTTTGGTTTGGTAAGGCCTTGGCTCTAAAAAAATTGTCAAGAGGATTTTTTGGTGAAAGTTTATGGAATCAAGTAATAAGGACCAATTATATCATAAATATATTTGTATTTGATTAGCTTAGAAATATGATTTTTAAGCCCGTATCTAGAGGCTCTATTGCTTTAAAGGTCCTTATGGACTCCTTTCCTTTCCTCTTTAATTGGTTAGCTTGGAAATTTGGGGATGGAAAACAAGGGATTCTTGGTAAGGACCCCATTATAGGAGGAGCTAGTTGCTATAAATTATCTCAAGAGTTGTTATCCTAAACTCTAAAGGTTACTTTTTTATAAGCAATATCAATAAAATGGAGTTCACACATTTCTTAATTCATTACTGGATGGCTCATGTTGATTTGGGGTTAGTTAGTTATCTGGTTGAAGAATGGAATATTTTCATAAAGGATTTATATAATGATGGTAACAGATTATCTAACACAAATGATTCCCTTGTCTGGAGCTAGGATAATTCTTTTGGCTAGGTGAGAGAAAAACTTGATCATGAATCCATAGCACACACTATTGTTGAATAGAGAGTTTTTTGGTGGACCAATTCAATTTGGAGACAAAACATTCCAAGCAAGTTGAAATGTATCACATGTCTAGTTTTGCAAAATAAAAGCCTAACCTAGGAAAACCTTTAGAAAATAGGTTTATCGAGACCTAATTTTTGTAGCGTTTGCAATACCCATGAAGAATTGGTGGATCATCGTTTTGTCTACTACAAGATTATACAAGAAGCATGGCACTAAGTATTACAATTTTTATGCTTTAAAGAGAAGGTAGAGTAGATCTCCTTTAAGGATGCTCTTCATAGATCGAATGATAAGTTCAAGAAACATTGCTCCCTTCCAATCTTTGTGGCTTGGGGAATGTGGTTATTAAGAAATAGTGTTAACTTAAAAACTCACGTATTAATATAATTATTCAAACCTCTATGATTGTAGCACATTTAAGGGAATGTAGTCTGAAGTAAAAAGGAGAAAATCAAAGAAGGATCAATCTCCCTAGATTATCTCAATGCCACGTAGTGGGTTTCTTTGATGGTGTTGCACAAGGGGATATATGTGGAGGTGAAAAAATAATTAAAATGATAGGAAACAAGTATTTCTAGTTTATAATTGATATAGAGAAGGGAACAAGTACAAAAGCATAATTGATTTATTGTTGGCCTCTTTTGTATCTTGCAAAATTAAAAAATATAAGATGTTTAAATTTTTTTTATTCCAAATGCCTAATAGATTGGTTGTTAGAAAAAGTAAAGTTGGAGGTCTTAAAATTAGCTTCTTAGTTTATGAATGATATGTTGGAAATGTTCTTCAAAGTGCACATTCTGTGGTTTTATACTAATATGAGTACTCAACTATTTTCAACAAAATTTATGTCTTGGATTAGATTCTCTCACTGTTGGGAATTCCTTAGTTTTCTACTTTGAATCACTCAAGTTATGGAGGTTTTTTTTGTATTTTTCAACCCTTTAATGTTGCTTTCTATATGGACAATTTCCTGCTAATTACATTCGTCGTTTTTGGACAAATCTATTTTTAATTGTGCCAAAAAATATTGTCTTATTTTTTTTTATTCCTAGTTAATAACAAAGAAACATTAAAAAAAGAGTGGAGTTCCCTTAGCTAAAGCCATTTGAAAAAAAATTCTGAATACAAAAGCTTCTTTGCTATCTAAGATCAAATATGAGACCATTGAATTGAATAGATGTGTGAGGGCAACAAAAGAGAAAAATTGAAGAAAAAAATCTCAATTACATTGACAGTAATTTATTACTATTAAAATAACAAGAAGATCATGAACATAATCCATTTTTCTTGCTTATGAAGATATGCATATGATCCTTTTTGCCCCTTTTCCAGTAGAGTATGTTGAGTTACTATTAGGAACAATGCTCATAATCTAGTAGCTATAAAAATCAATGGATAGTTGAGGCTAAGAATTATTCAAATACGTTTAACATTTTTATTTTCACATCTAAATTTATTTCAAAAAATTTTGGCATACAAACTTCTTATAATTTTACCATTAACAAGGAGACTTGGAGGGCTTCTATTTTTGTCTAACCTATAAAGAATAATTTCTTAAGAAATAGTATTTGTAAAATATCTTCTTAACTATACTATATAGCTTGAAAGTAGCTACTTTTCTTAGGAGAACAAATTTCAGAGTAAATTTTCACGTAATAGATAGATAAAGTGCACAGACCATATCTACATAAAATATATACACAATCTTTTCGGTAAAGAATTATACACATATATAAAGATCTAAAGTGATTTTAATTATACATTAACTTCTTAATATGATTTTACATTTTTAATCACCAACATAGAATCCATTTTAAGTATAAATCTGATCAAATTTCTTCACATGAGTGTAAAATACAATATATTATTTTTTATAATTAAATTGAATTTTAAATGCTAAATAAAATATATATAGAACCAAATAAACATTTTAACCATAAAAACATAATTTGTTAATGATATAAACATAAATTTTTTAAAATGATATATAATGTATACTTAATTGACATTAATTTTTTTTACATAGCATATACATTTTATATACATAACCATCATATCTAGTTTCATCACCTATTATTCATGTACCTTTCCCTAATGTATTGAGTTAGTTTTGTTTGATACTAGTATTACATGTGATCAATGGTGTTCATACTAGTAATATCATATTTTTAAGTATATATCAATATTCATTAGTATTAAAATATTTTATTAACATTTTATTCACATAATTTTTTTACTTTTAATTACTTTACAATATATTCAAATTTTTATTTGAAAAGAGAATTGAATGAAAAACAAACTTGCACATCTTTCTAGTTCTCTTTCTGACACTAAGCTGTAAAATAAGCCTATCAGCTTAACAAACTGCGAAATCTATTTTTTTTTTAAAAACTCCATTTTCTGAGAGGGAATATATCTTTTGTTTTCGTAATCGAAGCGAAATGCCAAAAGCGAAGACCTCCATTAAACATTAAAGCTTCAGTACATGTAGAAGCTCATGTGGAACCCGCAAGAAGAAGAAAAGAATAAGAGGTAATCTTATATGAAATTTAGAAGAAAAGCATAACAGGTAATATTATATGAAGTAAAGAAGATGCTTGCGTCATTGAAATGGAGAGTGCGCTGAATTTTAACAGTGATGAATAGCTGATGTTTGAGATGCAAAGGAAAACAAGAAGATCTGTGAGAAAAGAAATGCACATATAAGCGAGCAATAAGTGGGTTAATATATAATCATTTAAATTGTAGTTGATTAAGGTTGATGGGGAAGTACACTAAGAGATTGCAACATTTCATTCACTCGTACAAAAATTCCTGTGGAAAACTGCGATTTTAACTTTGCAATTAACCTTTTAAATAAATCAAAATTTTAGATAAACAAAATTTTCAGTTTAGTGTGACAACCCTTTTAAATGAAATCAAATTTTCAAGTATCAACTTTACATCATCATAGTATTCCAATTAAAAAACAAACCCAACAATACTACCATAATAAAAAAAAATTAAATTATATATTTAATTTTTCAATTCTCAATGTTACATAATCATAATCTTCAACGCAGTAGAATAATATTCCAATAATCTTCTACGAATACATCGCACCCCATTTCCAATATATCTTATCTTCAACGCGCAGTAAGATGAAGAAGGCGGCGTTACTCTACTGTGTGTTCATCAAAGGATTTCTTACACATCAGGAAATCATCTTTTGCTTTTGCTCCAATTGTGAAAGTCGGAGATAAACGTAAGGCATAGCATCAAACCTTAATTAAGAAGCAAAACAACCAGCATAAGGACTTCAATGGCTTTGAACCGGTGAGGGATGGCATGTATATCCAGATCCACATAGAAAGGAAAATATACCACACAATAATTAAAAAAAAAAAAACTCTTCTTTGGTTAGACGAAAATAATGATGAAGGTTAAACCCAAAAAAAATAATAAAGGTTATTAAGAATAGAAGAAAAATTTAGTCTAACTGGTTGAAGATGAGCCTTTTCAGTAAAACCACTCACGATAAATTTTAATGAGTGATTGTGTCTTAGACATACTAAACAAATCCAATCAATCAGTTAAAATAGTCTGACCCCGATAGAATGTAGTGATTGCTCCTGGAACCTAGAAAAGCGCACACAAAAAAAATAAGAAACAAATTTGCAGTGTAATCTATCCAAGAAGGAGATAGCGAACCATCAGCAAATTGAACTGAGCGTATCATTGGTGGAGGAAGTATGTCAACCAACAAAACGGAATTAATTTCCAATAATGTTTTATTAGCATGCAAGTCTGGCTTGGCATATGGCAATTCTCGAAGCTCACACCAGTTGGGACGCTGATACAAAGCGTAATCGGCTGGTTGTTGCCACGCTTTCGACTCTTCCCATTTTATTCTCCGCTGCAACGCTGTAAATAACTTGCTGCAACGCTGTAAATAACTTGCGAATGTTGCAGCTGAGAATAGGTTGGGAGAGTCCCAATGGTCACAGCAACCAGCGGATTACGCCTTGTATCACGCCCTAGTCGATGTGACCTTCAGGAACTGCCATAGGCCAAGGCAGAGTTGAAGGTTAATAAAATGTTAATCAAAATTAATTCTGTTTCGTCCCTTGACGTACTTACTCCACCAATGGCATGCTCTGTTCAATACGCTACTGGTTCTCTCCTTAGAGAGCTGGCTCTGCTAATCTTTCTCCCCATCCTCTGTTTGCTAATCTTTCTCCCCATCCTCTGTTTAATACTCTTCGTCACATTTCTTTGCCACAAAGGAAGCCATCTCTCTCCGGTTAAAAGCGATCGAAGTCCTTATGATGCCATATTTTTTTTCCAGAGTATATTATCATCCATGTGCTGGTTGGTTTGATGGTCAATTAAAGTTTGATGCTGATGTGTCAAGTTGCTCTTCTGCTTTCACTTTCAGTAGAAAAGCAAAAGATGAATTCATTGAACCCTTAAAGATGCACACGCATTACAAGAAAGCTGTCTTCGTCTTGGTCTTCATCTTATCGCGCGTCCGGGATCACATGTCGTTGGTTTGCATGTGAACAAAAGCATTTTCTTTTATCAAAGATCTTATTTTCCTGTACATGATCAGCAATGCATCACTGCTCAGAGTTCAACGCACTCTTTACTTCATATTTATATTAATTATTATTCTTTTCTTCATCTTCTTGTCGGTATTATGATAAGGTAACTAGGTAACTATTATTTATGTTATTATTATGATAAGGTAATTGGGTAACTAATATTTACGTTAATGTTGATTTATTAATGAGAGAAAATTATATATGGATAATATACTTGCTTACCCTAAGCATGTAATCCTAAGAATTAATGTTTGTAAATATTTGTTGTTCTACAATATTGTTTTTTTTTTTAATATGACTTGTTGTGTTTTGGCTGATCTCAGAACTGACATCTCTGCTTTTGTTGAGATATAAGTTAATTACTATTGTGTGTAGCTTACTATAATGACAACCAATTAAATTTGATCTGCTCTTATTTTCAAAATTAAATGAAGTGTCCAAGGAAGGTTTTGCTTTTTCGCTTTTAAAGTAGAAAAGCAAAAGATAACCTCCACGGGCCACCAAATGAGAATAGTCGTGTACTGGTTTGCGTGCGAATGAAGCCCCCACTTTTATGTAGAAAAGCAAAAGCTGAAGTCCACTCGTTAGAAGCACAAGAGAAGTTGAATTCTTTTTGAGGGTATACTCGACATATATGGCCAACACTATCATTTCAAAAATGGAGTATGCAAGATCTGTTCCGATTTAGCCATATATATTATATTAAAAAGGTCAAATCATTATTAAAGTAAAAGGGTTTAAAACAAATATAATATTAAACTAATCCAAATTCTGACCCTTGTTTATAAGAAAAGCGAGGCGTGGAGGTATTTTAGGATTCAAATTCATATATAAGCAAACATTATTATACAACTAAAAATGGTCTAATATGTGGGTCTAATATCCAAAATATTTAGACCATGTCTATGCAATATTTTGAAAAGGTTCATTTTTCTAATTTTTGTATACCATTAAAATTAGTTTAAATTAATTTATTTTATATCACTAAAATAATTTGTTTAAATTATTATTTTTATATCACTAAAATAATTAATTTAAATTATTTTTTATATCATTAACATAATCAATTAGTAAATGTAGTTTATGTATGTTGATGGTTGTTTTTTATACATTAATTAGTATATAAAAAGTGGAAAATGACATTGAACAACATATTAACCACATTTACTAATGTAGTTTTGCTAATTGACAGTCGATGTGTGTGGGGCAGATTCATAGACCATTTTTGACTATGGTCCATGTTGATTGAATATTGTTAAAAATAATTGACGAGGGTTTGACTATGATTCTTGAGGGTTGTTGATGGTTTATGATGGTTGACCATGGTTGAAGATGGTTGATGTTACATTAATGTTATAATGATGGTTATATTAATTATTAAAGAGGGTTGATAAATTGACCACGGTCAATGAGATTGACCATAGTTGAATAGGTTAACTTTGGTTGATGGAGGTAGGCCTTAGTTGACTAATGTTGCCCATGGCCGACATTAATTGAATGTGATTGTCATGGTTGACCAAGTACTAGGAAGATATATTATTGTTGACCTTGGTTCAGCATGGTTGGTTATGTTTGACTTTGGTTCACCATCATTGACCTTAATTGACCATGGCCAACCATGGTTGACAATGATTATCATGGTTGACTGGGGATGAAGAGGATAGATTATGGCGGGCTAAGCACAACCATGGATGCCCATGTTGGCCATGGTTTGTCTTCATTGGGAATAGATAGGTATAATTTGACAACTTACTAAGGTTGGCCAGAGATGAGCATGGTCACCGTGATTGACCATTGTTTAACTATTTTGACTATGGCTGAACAAGGTCAATTATGGTTGAACTTGGTGACGATGTTTGACCATTATGACTATGGTTGAGCTTGTTTGGCTATGGTTGAACTTGTTTGGAAAATATTAACTATGGTGAACTATTGTTGAAGATGGTTAATTATGTTAGCCATGTTGACCGCGACCAAACATCATTTAACCAAATTCATTGTGGTTGACTAATAACATATGGTTATTTATGGTTGATAGTGGATGAACACGTTAATCATGTTTAAGCATATTTAATCATGAGTGGCCATGGTTGCCCAACTAAAGTATGTTTGATCATAGTGACCATGGTTGACTATAGTTGTGCTAGTTTGATAATGGTTGATTATCATTGAACTTGTTGACTATGTTTGAACTTGTTGATCATGTTTGAACTTGGCTAAGTTTATTTGACGATGGTTGACTATGGTCACCTATGGTTTACTATGGATTAACACCGTTGTTAATGTTTAACTGTATACAACTATGGTTAACCATGTTAATTATGGTTCATCGTCTTTTACCATGGTTGATCATGTAGACCACTTAACCATGTATGAAAAGGGTCTCTTATGTTGCTTATGTTGTCCATTGGTAAGCTTGTTTGACCAATTTCATCATGGTTTACCTTGTTGTCTATGGTTGATTATGGTCGACCATGTATAAACATGTTGGAAAAGTTTGGCCTTGGTAAAACCGTGGGTGAACATGGTTGACCATAGTTAACCAAGATTATTATAATTGACTAGCAATGCTATTGAGTTTTTCAAGTGGTAGTGCATGTTTTCTATATCCATCACGTTGCGATGTTGATTTTTGTTTGTCATGTTGCGATATTGATTTTTGTTTGTTACGTTATGACATTGGTTAATGTTTTTCATAATGTGAATTTGATTATTGTACATCACATGCAATGTCATTTTTTTCATCACATTTCAATCTTAGTTTTTGTTCATCACATTTAATAATGATTTTTCTTCATCATATTGTGATGTTGATTTTAGTTTATCACATGCATTAGTGACAGTTTTTGTTTGACACATTGTGATGTCGATATTTGTTCATCATATTTTGACATTAATATTTATTTATCAAAATTTAATGTTTACTTTTCTGTATCACATTATGTCATCAATATTTGTTAATCACATTGCAAGTCAACTTTTGTTCATCACATTGTGACATTGATTACTATACTTCATATTATGATGTCGATTTTAGTTCATCAAATTACAATGTTGACTTTTGTTTGTTATTTTTTATCATTGCATCACGATTCCATTGTTTTGTTAAATTGTCATGTTGTTTGTTGTTCATCACATCACGACATTGTTTGTTGTTTATTACATTGCAAAGTTGTTTGTTGTTCATCACATTACAATTTTGTTTGTTCTTTATGAGTTTAAGAATAATATTGAAATCATATTTTGGACGATATAAACTTGAAGTGATATTAATGTTATATTACTAAGTTATAATACAATGTTTAGTGTTAAAAAAATTATTAATGTTATAAGTTATATTAAAAATTAAATATTAACAAGTTGAAATAGTAAACAATTATATTTAATATTGTGTATTAAATATATCATATAAACTTATACTTTAATGACTATAGTAACATCTATGCACATGTTAATTTTAGGCAAGTGTTTATAGTTGACTCTGGGCATGATGCATATGGTTGATCATTATCATGTTGAACAGGAACATGATGCCTATGTTGACTATGGTTGACATTTTTTCCTATAGATGCCTATGTACATGTTGAACATGATGCTTATGGGTATGTTGGACATGATGCCTATGGTCTATTATGGGCATGTTAGACATGATGCATGTAATTAACTATGGTTGAACATGATGCCTACGTTGGCCATGGTTTACCATGTTAACCATAGCCAATCATAGTAAAAAACACTTAATGAAGTTGACTCTGGTTGAGTATGGTTGACTTTAGATTGCCAGTGTTTACCTTCTTGCCTATGGTGATTTTGGTTAACCATGGCACCTATGATGACTATGGTTGACCATTTTAGCCATAGTTGGCACATGTTAATGTACAATTAATATGTCATGAATGTGTTAATGTGTAAATTAATGTATTGCTAATGTCTTAATAATGTGCTAATGCATTATTAATTTCCATTGTTATTTTTTTTTCCACATTTTAATATCTTGTTTCATTAAATGATGTATGATTATGCATCAAAACATTGCCTTTGGTTCTTATTCTAGATTGAAAATTGTTTTCTTTACATAGCGTTATCTATATCATAACCTTTTTACGACATATATTTATATAAAGATTGATTCATATGATTATACATTTTCTTAATATTTGGATAACTTCAATGATCCCAAAGTAATTTTATTTCACAAAAGACTAAAAATAAAATAAAAAATTGAAAATAATCTTAACAAAAAACAGTTGATTACTCTAATAAATTTTATTTTAATATTATATAAATAAAATTTAACATTAATAATTTCTATTCATTATATTTTCTCTTGAAACTAAACAAATGTTCTACTTCATCTTATAATAATGTACATTTTATATCTTAATGGTTAAACACATATTTATTTCTTCACTTTATAACAATACTCTTTCTAAATCTTCATTAGTAATTATAAAAAACATTATTAACATATAATTATAATTTTTTAATAATAATAATTAAATTATATATATATATATATATATATATATATATATATATATATATAACCGCGAAAATTTAATGTTAATGTTTTTTTATTAAATTATAAAACACTTTCCAACCTAATAAAATCTAATAATATAATAAATCATTATAATAAAGTAATATTTTTAAAAATAAATGAACCAAAATTTCAATTATGATCGTTTTTTATGGTTAAAATTTGATACCACTTTCAGTGACAGAGTATTGTATTTAACATGCAGATTATCCTCAAATTCCATCTTTACCATATCATAATCTTTATAATCTTTCAATTTAGGGTAATGTTTGACAGGTCATAGGTTCCAAAATATGAAAAACATTGACTTCGCTCGCATAAAATCTCGGAGAAAAGTGATGGATAGACTTTGATACATTATATACGAGTGAATTTTCTTTGGGGAAAAGTATATCTACGCTATGGATTTATGGTTACAATAGAAGTGTGAGTAACCATTGTTAAATTATTTATTAAATACGATAAGAATTTATTGTAAGTTTTCATCTTTAGGTTTTTATTTAAATTATAGGCTTGAGAATATTTTGAAATCTAAGTGATCATCATAATACTTGTTATTAGATAAAAATGCTTTCACTTCTAATTGTTTGACTTTTATTGGATAAAATGTTTAACTTTATGGATAACTGTCTGCAGAAATCCAGAAATATCTCGCAATACAATCAAGATAAAAATGTCTCTACACGTTTCTCTTCAATGAACTCAAAACCTCTCAAAAGTCTATAAAATTCAATCTATTGTCGAGAAGAATAGACCCATGAAAAACGTCGAAGGGGAAAAGCATGCTAAAGCTTAGTAATAAATATAATGTATAATTTCTATGATTTAATTCATTTTGACAACGAGAAGGCATGCATATAATAAATAGGGTAGAATTGTGATTATATTAATGAAGCAATCATGGACTTGGAAGTTGAGGTAAATATGTTTCAATTTGATGTTTCTTACCCCAAACAAATATACATAAGTTTCTATTTTCTATGTATCTTGTTAATTATTATTATTAATCGACAAAAGAGAAATAATTACTTTCTTGTTGTTTGAAGAAAGTAATATTTTGCTAAAACAAAGTTTCAACAAAGTCATGCTAGGTTTTGCTCCTACGTAAGGATATTTTTCTAAAAATGTTCTAAATACAAATATAGAACTAATATAAAGTGCAAATAGTAAAATAAAATTAATTCATTTTGATTAGAACAAAATATAGATCATTGTCTCAATCAAAAGAAAGGTATATAGAGGGGATAAGGACTGAGATTGGATCTAAGATTAAGATAAGCTTGCAAATCACATAACTAGTTTATATGATTTGCAAACTTTCAAACAAATATGCAACAAAATAATTTGAATAGGTAGTTATTAAAACATCCATACTACATACTTAAATCCAATCGTGAATGAATTCAATAATAAGTTTGTTATTATGTTAAAAAGTAAGTTCATTAAAGACAATAGCACTTAAAGAAAAACAAGATTTCCATTTACTAATAAATAGTTATCATTAAATTTCCAACAAGTTTCATTGAATTCGTTAATTAAATTTCACTTGAATTCTTTCAACACTTACAAAGATAGCTTCATGGATATAAATTAGCATAAACAGATGAAAATTCGAAGGAAAATTTCACCATAAAATATTATGTTAATATGTACATATGAACAATAAAATAAAACCAGGCAGTAGGAGCATTTAATGGTGATTTTCATGATAGCATTAGAAGCCATCATTCTACAACTTTAATTGAATGCAATTTTCTGTACCAGAATAAAAGGTAGATGTACTGATCATGGAGGATAATAAAAAATATGATCTCTTGATCTCCCATTCCACTGTATACATTCCTAAACACCTACATCCAACCTTTTGGTTACCTGTAACTCATTTGGGGTTTCAGTGGAAAATTCTATTTTGAAAAACAAACATGAACATGTAAATAACTAGTCAAGATGATATGATTTTGGTCTGAATCAAGAAGATGAAGCTGGGTTCTATGTCTCCCTGGCATTGGTGTCATCAGTGCTTTGAATATGTTTCCTTCATTGTTAGTTATTGGATTAGGGCTCCCATTGAGTACATACATTGCCTACTACATGTATTGGGCATGAAATTGGCTTAACCTAACAAATGTGCTTCCTCAAGGGTGCTACACTTCTTAGAGGCGGGTTCTCTTGAGTGGATTATGATTTTTTTCATTATCTTGACCAACATCTAAGCATTATGCCTCTTGATTTGAACTTACCCCTTCAATTTTCTCCCACAGTTGAAGTAAGTTGCACCTCTCAATTAACTTTAGTGACTAAAGTAACCTATCAATTGGATGGACAAATGGTGGAATGAATCGATTAGATTTTAGAAGTTGTCGATCATATTTTATAAGTTTCAAGTTGTATTCTCAACCCTAGATATATGAAGATATCGAAGAACATATACTTCTCAATCAGTCTCACCTATAAGCCAATTTCTTTTTTTAATTAAAAAAAACATAAAATGTTGAATGCTTGTTCCAATATAAGAACACCTTCGGTGAATTAATCAATATTTAATTTCTAATTTTCATATATAACTAAAATAAATCCATATTGGAATAATATTTAGAAATATCTAGATGAAGCCTTTTATGAGTAGAATTATTTAGAGACTTATCTTCCAGATCCATCACATAAATCCTTTAGATTGTCGGTGTGTTTAGAACCAGTTAATGTGATTCATATTCATGATGATTAGATGAAGATAATATGATCCAATACGGGGAATATAAAGGAGGAAGGATTCTTACAAGCTCAAATATCAGATTCTTTGACCTTTGACCTAATATTTGAGTTGGTAGGAACATGTAGTATTATAAAAGACAAGAATGAAAGACACTCCCTGCCCCCACACCCCCCCCCTCCCCCACCCCACACACACACATTTTTATTCCCACCATTAGATCAAATTATTTTCATCTAATTGCCTTGAAGATGAACCACATTAGTAGGTTGAAAAAGGGTCAAAAATCTAAAAAAATTATGTGATGGATCTGGAAGATAGATCTCTAAGCATTTATAAAATTAAATTGACAAAATAGAATGATACAATTATTATTTTGTATATACATATATAATGGTTGGTATCTCTTTTAAGTGTTTTTAATACTCTGTGATTAGTAACTCTAATTGCAATAAATTTTCTTAATATAATGTAACATAAATAATCCACCAATTCAAATTTTATGATTTTATTTGAATTAACTAAAAGTGTGCTTAACTTAATGAGTGAATGGAAAGGATGAATTAAATAAATAAATTGCTAAAAAAATAGAGAGAAGGAAAACTTAGGTTGTTAATGGAGTTCACCATTGGTGGGTTATGTCTTTGAGCCAACTTCCAATGAGTAGTCGTTTTATTAAGTGATGTAAAAGTGATGTTTACATTCAATAGGTCTCCAATTTGCAACAATACTCATTCCCAACTTTACCATAGAGGTCATGATATCTAGAAAGCCACTTTCTTGCTCTCGAACAATAAAAAGCAAGGGTCTGAAACCTCCTTTCTTCAAAGTACACATAGTATGAACAACATAAAACTACTTTAGTTTCACAATCCTCACAACACAACTCCATGTGGAGCATTCGAAAAATCATTGGTTTATATGGTGGGGGTGTTAGGTTCAACCCTATATATCATTTTGATATTTTAGATAATTGGAACATTTAAAATTCAAATATTATAGCCCTATTTCCACTATTCTAAGTAATACAACGACACAATGGCTTGTCAATTGAATTTGTGGCATGGAGGTTATAAAACCAAGACTGTGAATCCCAACTAATTCCATTTTAACATATAGGTTGTTCAAAAACTTTATAGATAATTCTTTTAGGAGGTCTGTAACAATGGATGGTTTGCGTTATGGTCAAGCTGGTTGAAATTACTCATGAAGGAAGAGGGTTCGAACCTCTCGAATGGATTTTTTGTAAACCACGATAATCCATTTGGGGCTACCACATGGTTCTCTTTGATTGCTCCATGTAAACCCTTTGCATAGTTATTTGGCCATCTAAATAATATTTAATACTGAAAGGGGTGGTGAATTAGTATTCAGACTGATTTCAACTTTGATGCCAATTTATATTTATGATTCATTCTTGGCAATCATTATGTGAACAACCACCATCATAACACATGCAACAAATGGAACCTTCTCATAAACATACATAATAAAAACATGAGCAGTAAACAAATGGAACACAAATAATTTGATGTGGAAACCCAAAAGGGAAGAAACCATCAATATTTGTTATTATGATGTAATCTGAGCTCCTATTTTTTTACATCATCTCACTTGATGAGCCACCAATCACATGAAGAACCAATTCCCTTAAATTGTTTTCTATCACCCACTAGTAGCAAGTCCCAATTCCCTTCTCTGTAGACACTTGACCAACTTACCATGAAGAACCAATTTCATGGATTTATGAAAACACCCACTTGTAGGAGGCACCAACCTTCAAGCTATTTTCAGACACTCACTACATGGAAGCTCCAAATCCTTGTTTTGTAGGCTCCAACCCACACTCAATAAGGAAATTATTTTTTCTCTGATATGGAACCCACTTGGCCTAATTTCAACTCAGTGTTAAATAACTTGTCCCTCTATCATCAACCATTTTAGCTCTATGCTATCCTCATCATCATTCACTTCACTCAACCGACACAACACTCAATCAACTCCTCTAAAGCAACATACTCCATCCAACATTAAGGCCTCATACATTCTGTAAGGTAATAAAACTTTGCCTTCTTCATATAGTCAGACTCATTGTCACTCAACAGCTTTTCCTCATAGTATGTAAAGAAATAAAACTTGGCCTTGTTCAAATAGTCGCACTCATCGTCACTCAACATATTGTTCTCACAACGCTGCACCTAAAACACATTATTGCAATCCCCCACTATCTAACTCTACATTCTAGAGTTTTGTTCCTCTCTTACATGGGGAAATTTGTTGTCCTTGCTGTCATTCACACACTTCCTGAGAAGATAATCCAACATGGCTTACCATTATGTTATTCCATTCTTTATTCCAACAACTGCAACACACTATCAATGATCTTAATATCATAATATGGGTCTCCATGATTATTAATTGATCATAGTATCATAAATGTACTCCAACATGGCTCACTGATTTTTGGTCAAATATCCAACCCCTAGTTTTCTATTCTAGTGAA
Organism: Pinus tabuliformis; assembly: GCA_031772625.1. Taxonomy (NCBI): domain Eukaryota; kingdom Viridiplantae; phylum Streptophyta; class Pinopsida; order Pinales; family Pinaceae; genus Pinus; species Pinus tabuliformis. The sequence goes on from CM062817.1 coordinate 608,915,445, forward strand.
TTCTTCATGGTGTGAGGGAAAATCGTATGGATAATTTTGATAAAGCCATGAAAATAAATTATTTATCCTTTTTTTTCTCTGGATTCAATCACAAAGTCTACATCTCAATATTCAATACACTATCAAAAAGTTGTCGACCTGTTAAAGCCATACTTTCCAAATGTGGTGCATTTCAAACTTTGGAAGATTCAGCCAAATATAGTTGTTAGGGAAAATTAGTCGTCGACCCGTTTAATCTCATTTTAACTCCAAGTGTGGAAAATTCCCATATATGGTGTTCTATGTTATACCAACTACTGACTTGTTCAAGCCATGCGATACAATTGTAGAACAACGGAAATTTTTTGGTGAACCATCAAATATAACACATAGTCCCAAATCAATTGTCGACCAATTCATGCTTTTAAACATACGCCCATACTTTTCTGTTGTTGACCTATGAACTAGCTGACTAGTTTAGGCACCCTTCAGTTCTCTCCACAAGCCCTAAGGCCCAAGACACTTAACTCTTAATCGAGTGCCAATTATGCTTTGCTATGCCGAAAGACCCTAAGGCTCTTAACAATTGAAACCTTCACACAATCCATTCTTGGGCATGCCTTTAAACCTTCGATGGAAACGACAAATGAAGACAGAATTTCTATACCATACTTGTTACCCCCAAGTTTTCAATTAGAGCTCCTCCAAAAATCATTGAGATAGAAATGTCAGGATGGTGTGTATGCCACAATGTCTGCCCACTACCACATGTCACTTCATAAAGCACCATGTTACCCCAAGTCTTATCTCACTGACCCTTTTCATTTTGAACTCTTTCAAGGATACTTCAGGGTTCCTCCATTCAAAAATGTCAAGGCGTGGTGGCATCACACCCTCATCAATTCTCTACCAACTACCTTCCACCTATACCAACTACCATGTGTCACCCATTTTCAGCCCACTTGGCCACCTGAAAAGTGCTATATATATAGGCCACCTGTCATCATCATGGAGTGCCATGTGTCTTGGGACTTTGGGTTGTTGATGTCACCCAAGACCTTTGGGAGGCTTACGTTAACTTCCACTGTAGTTTCCACCTATGATCCATGTAGTCTGGGTCATCCAATTAGACTGTGCCACTTATTCTTATACCATTAGTCCATGTTATCACCAATACGAAGAAAGGAGGGGTCCAAGACTTATGTTTTTCACCAAAATCATGTTATAAAAATTTCAGTCTATGGACATGAATTCTTCATTGAAACCACTTTCTCACAATTTTTACAAACATTTTTTTCCCATAATTCTCTCCCTATAATTTAAAAAATGACCTCCACTTGTAACTCTAGGGTTAAAACACCAGTGTTATGTGATTTTTTGGGTCCAAAATCTCCACTAAATCTTTGCCATTGTTACTATTATATCTACCACTTTGGATTACCACCACATCCCACTCACGCATCACCATGAGACTGAGACTTGGGCCACCCTTGAAAGATCCCAAGAAATAATAGTAAGGGTTACATGTTATCGTGGGGCCACCAGTCTTGTGCTAAAGCACCTTTACACACTCTCTTGTGAGATTGGATTGGTCCATTTTGCTACCTGCATGCCACATCATCCCGCTAGTCCTGTCCCTCAAACTTTTGAACTTCAACGAACTTGGGAATTATCAAGGTCAACCTATCAGGGTTTCATGTCCTTGGTGGAGCCACGATTCTTGCACTAGAGTACCTTTGTGCATTCTCTCCTAAGCTTTAGTCTAATGTTTCCACTTGTGCTTCACTCTCAAGTTTTTTTGTTTAGTCACCTTGAAAATTTGGTTATGATCAGGTAATGGATCTATACAACTTATCATATAATGAACTTCATAAGAGGATTGTATAAGTGTGGAGAGAGAATTTTTGGGATGGACATGCATCACTTGCATTTAATATAGAAATGGTGAAGCGACAGACACTAGTAGGAATCTGAATGCTATTGTTGAAGCCAACTTGGCCTTCGCGGGTGAGACGAGATCAAACACTCAGTATTTGACAGTCGAGAGTAAGCACTTGATATAGAATTTACAGGTTGCTCAACAAGAGATAGAACAAATCCACATAGCAGTGCAGAATGCACCTCCCGCATAGGTCTACTTAGGGGAAATGAGAGCAACGATACTTGGTGAAGTATCAACACTTGAAGAGACCATGTAGGACCTCTATGAGGAGTTCATGACCGTACATGAGGAAGTCATCCACATTCATAGCTTGCAACAACAGAGCAAGGAATATGTTAAGACTCTTAGGAATGTAAAAACTTACATCAACATTCTGCATGAATGGATAATTCGATACAAAGGGGCTCTGCTTATTTCGGTAAATAAGATGAAGCCGTAGGAAAATTGCATGTGTTCCTTTCAAGTTGCATACTATTACAGGCTTCCAAGGGGCACACTTCATTTTCCCTTCATGTGTTGTAACCTTCATGCATCACTCTTGACTCTTCGCAAGGTCACATACTTTCTGTCACCCAAAGTTATGATACTTACCTCTACATGTTTCCGTGTTCAAGGCATAACATTACCACCCACTACTGGGACTCCTACTCCAAATGGTGTAAGGTCTAGTTGGGAGTTCATATAAGGGAAATCCCCTCAATGTTGGCGGGTCCATCACCGTCAACGTTTATGGTGCTAGAAGAAGGGCCAGATGACAAGCTGAGCCCTTGTAGTTTGTTTTGAATTTACACACTTATTCCATGACTTCTCACCAAATCATAACTTTGACTTTTTTTTCTAAATCCACAAGTCTGAAAGTGTCGGCGAGAATTATAGATGACTTGACCAATATGAAATTCAATGACGATGGTGAAACAATCTTGTTTTAACATATCCCATAGTTTATTGATTTATGCACAAATCATAATATCCATTGGGAGGATGTTGGATGTAGGTTGTTCATTCTCATGTTCAAAAAGCCTGTGCGATAATGGTGTAGCACATTTCCTAATGGCTCCATTCACTCTTTCAAACATCTTTTCATAGATTCATGTCATGCTTTCGATATCTATGATTATAAATCTCTTAATAAGAAAATTTTGAAATTTTGAAAACCACTTTACGAATCCGTTTAGGATTTTCACAGTCATTTTATCCATTACTACTTTGAATTTCTCGAAGAGGAAGTTGATTAGTATTTCTTGGTTGATAGATTTTTATATCTTGTTTACATTTCAAAAAATCAACACGAGTGATAATCTTTTGAACCTCTCCCAAAATACCTCAGTATTAGAGCTTCTAAATATGCGAGGAACAAGATTACTATTCCAAGTGACCCTCCATCCCCTTCTCATCAAACAACTCTAGTTTAGCAGGCTAAGGTGTGGGAAGTTGCGGGTTCACCTGTTGATCTAACACCATCTCCTCTTACCCCACCTACTTAGAATTTCAATGCAAATTTAGACTATGACTCTGATGGTTGTGATGAAGTCTTATCTCCTTTTCCTCCATCTTTTGGTCCCTCCGATCCTCTAAATTTTTACAAGTTTGAATAGAGTCTGAATAAGAATATGTAGTGAAGGAGGACCCCCTTCCTTCCACACCTCTTTCACATTATCTCGACATTTTCCACAATTATGTCATTATTCAAACTTGTAAAAATTTAGTTTTGGATATTACTAATTTTGATCACTTGCAGAACAAGTGGAATGCCAATTTTTCATTTGAACACGAAGAGGAAAAAATTGTCTTCCCTTATCCCCCCAATCTCTCATCTTACCTTGCCAAGAACTTAGAGGGTGAAATTTGTCGTTTTCATCTTCCCCTCTTTGCAATTCTTCATGTCATGAGGACGCATTCATCTATGATCTTGAAATTTCTATTCATTGCTATCATGACCTCTTCATTGATTCATTCAGTCACGATTATGATTTTTCCGTTTCTAATCTTTCTCAACCACCGATATGTGACAATCTATCTTTTGATGAGTTGAAACTTCCCCAAGCTATCATGGCAGTTAAACCCTAGTTAATGGTTATGTCAGGTTCTCGTAGTCTGGAGGTCAGTTCCGCTTCCAATCAGAATAGTGTTGAATCTTCTGAGGCTCCTCATCACTCTATCACAGATATTGAAATAAATTTGTCTTAGAATTATCATACCCTCCATCTGTATTACACGATCCTATTACTAATTCATTGGAGGATTCGTGCATGGGGGCACTATTGCGAAATGAATATTTTCTTCTTTCTTCAAGTTTTCTTTCTTCATTTATATCTTTCTTGACATGCATTCCCTCTCCCACATAGGCCAACTAATGCACCAGTGGCTGCATTGGAAGTATCATTTCAGGTGAGTTTAGCCTATGCTTTGTTTAGGCTAGGAGTAGGAGTAGTTTTTATTTTCTTTGCTTTCCTCTGATTTTCTTTAATTTGTTTGTTCTCTTTTCAGTGATAGGTTAGCTTCTACATCAGACCATGTTTGGCTTCTCAGATAAGCTCGGTGAAATCCAAGAGGAAGTTGTAATGATATCAATGCTTGGTTTTCTAACTATTACCTCTCTTTATGTGAATCTTGCATTTATTTTAGTGGATGATACTCTGATGGAAAATATGTTCCTTTCAGAGAGGGTCATGGTGAAATCATGATGCTTGCACTTTTAACTAGTACCTCCTACCCTAATGGGTCTTCTATTTTTGGTTAACCCTTGTCAAATAAGTTGAGTAGAGTAAAGAGGGTAGGAAAACCTTAACAAGTATGTTATAGGTATATATAAATATCCTTCTCTAAAAGGACAACCTCTTCTAAACTCAATAATTCAGGATCCCTCTTTCACCCAATGAAATAAATAAGTTCCTATGCATAGTTCTTTGAACAAATAAAAATGAAAAAATGTAAAATGAACTAAAGGGTGAAAGAAGAGATAGGCTTCTTGTGTAGAGAGGTGGAGCAAGAAACTTGTCAAGGCTCACTGGCAACAGTGCAATGCTTGCATTCTTGAAGTGACTCTGTCGTGATACTGTCTAGGCCTGCTAGCAACAGAGCAACACCAAAGATGAAAATGATGATTCTGACAGTTTCTTTTACTTTTTCATCTATATACTCCTCATCCTCAATCAAAACAATTTATTTTGACTTGGCTTGGTATGTGTGCTACCGATAAGGATAATGGTAGGGACTATATCTCTAACTCAAGCTAAGTGAAGAAGCTATGATAATGAAAAAACTAAACAACAATCCCATAAGTGTTAGACCCTTTTTTGCATGATACAAGGTCCATACAAAGAGCTAAAGTCCTACCAATGTGTCGCCAATGTTGTAGCGGCTACAACCACCCTGCAAAATGTTTCCTATGATTTGATTCTAGAGCTTCCCTTTTTATATACAAGAGCTCATATTGCACTGATCCAAGTATTCATGCTTCAATTGAGACTTATATTTAAATTTTCACTTTTGTTTGCTAACTTACCCGATTCTTCTAAGTCACAAGCTGACATCCCAACTTGATCTCACAATAGTTTTGGGCTTGCCTCCAGAAATTATGCAATCCTTAATGGAAAATAGCCTTGATGATAGGAATTGTGTAGTCCTAAATGGAAGCCGGCCTTGAGATTAGAAACTTCGGAGTCATAGAATGGATCCCAACACTAAGCCCACAAACTGCACAACCCTCATGAAGCTCAGAAAATTATCAGTGCACATTGAGTCGGAAAGTTGCCCAGTGCCCCAAAACTACACAATCTTTCCCCACAGTGTGCATGGCAAGTTTCCCCCTAGAAAAGAAAGAAAACTAAAGGGAAGAAAGGCAGCTCTATGAAGTAGGGATCTACTATTAGTTTCTCAAACATGGCACATTGCTATTTTTATAAGTTACCACCAAGTGTCACCTTTCTCCTTGATCTCAGGCATGTGCGTCATAGAACCTCGTTTTCGTAAATCTAGTTAATTAATGCATATAGAGCTCATTTGGGAATTCACTATTGGATCTCTAATATTCCTGAAGAGATTAATGAACCTTCGGTGAGTTCATTGTTGCTTTTTTGGGTGGGTTTCTCTTTTATCACCATTTGTCGTTTCACTTGTGTGAGTGTTGTTTTCCTTGTTTCTCTTCATGGTTATTAGTGTTTCAACTTGTCTTAGGTTGTAGAGATTTTTTTTCAAGTTATAAATTTCCTTTCACAAGTGTTGCATAGGTTTTCTCGTTTTTCCCTTATGGTCATCGTTACGAAAACTCTCCTAACACACTTGATTTTCCTTCTGTTTGATCAGTTTCTACACTTGATCTACATTGATTCATTCACACTTATCCATTTTTGCACTCAATCTCACATCATATTTTTATCATTTTCACACTCCCACTGGGAAGATCTATACTTCCCTTCGCTGGATTTTTCCTTGCCTAGTTGGACACTATGTAATCCTAAGGCTGAAGCCAGAAGATGGCCTCTGGAACTGCGCAGTTCAAGGGGTCAACCTATCACCTTGGCCACTTAAACTATGTAATGCGAAGTCTCTCCCATTGTCTTCCCATGCTAGGACTGTGCATTGAACAATCCCAATCCTCAAGCTTCATCCTTGGCTGCTAGGTCTGCATAGTCCACAGTTCCCACAGGTATCCAATCCCTCTTACCAATGAAAATTGTGCAATCCTTCCCATCATATGCCTGGCTTGCTGCTTGATCATGCTTTGAAGATATATTTACTAGAGCTAGTATTTTGTTACCATGATTGTCCTTTTTTTCCCACAAGTACCACACTTGTGAAGCACTTCTCTCCAGCAATCATTGTTACCATGGAACCTAAGAGAGCTTCTTCAAAAGAAACCATTGAAATCAGTATTGGAAAGAAATTAAGCAAGCGCCAGGTAACTTGCCAACATATGAAGACACTCAATTTTTTATAGAAACGGAGTCAACACTAACACGACAGAAAGTCCAGTAGCAGTAGGAGAAGCCAACAACCCAATACATGATAAGGGAAAGAGAAAGGTTGCAGATAGTACAATGGAGGAATAAAGTTGTAAGATGAAAGAAAATCCGATCTTCGTGTAGGTAGCTTTGGCAGTGGAAGAAAAAGGAAGCAGAGGATATAGAGAGTAGAGTGTATGAAGAGAGAAAAGCATATCTTGTAGGAAGTAGAACTAAGGGTGCAGAAAGAAGAACAAAAATTGAGGGAAGAATGAGAAAAAAGGAGGAAAGAGCAAGAGGAGAAGCAAAAATAGGAAGAAGAAGAAAGGAAAGTCACAATTTCAGGAGAAACAACGTCGATTCAAGTTGAAGAGAAAGGACAGAACCAACCAAAAACCGAAGGGGAGAACGAACATATCCAGGATCAATATCTTGCTCAGCAGATTGAAGAATTGATTGAATTTGTGGACATGGAGTTGGAACGAGAACCATAGGATGATGATGTTGACCTGATGCCCAGTGGACCACAAGTCACCATTTAGTGTCCACAACCTCCAATCGCAAATTTAGCCTCGAGCAAGGAAGGGGACATAATTCTTCTTGATAATGATCCGGTAATGGATGTGTACAATATGTCATATAATGAACATTAGAAGAATATTGTACAAGCAGGAAGAGAGAATTTTTCAAATGGTCATGCATCACCTGCATTCATTAGAGAAAGGGTGATAGTGGAGGACACCAGCAAGAATCCAAATTCCATTGTCGAATCCAACTTTGTCTTCGTGGGTGTGATGATATCTAACACTAAGTATTTAATAGTCGAGAGTAAGCAATTGATACAGAAATTACATGTTTCCTGGAAAGACATAGAACAACTCCTTGGAGTAGCGCATAATGCAGCTCCCACACAGGTTTACTTGGGGGAAATCAGAGAAGTGATACATTATGAGGTATCAACACTTGAAGAGACCACATGGGACCTCTATGAGGAGCTCATGATCATACATGAGGCAATTGTCCTCTTGGATAGCATGCAGTAACAGAGCAAGGAATTTTTCAAGACTTTTAGGAATGTACAAACCACCATCACTGTCGTGCAAGAATGGACAATGTGATACAGAGGCACACTGCTTACTTTGGTAAAGAAGATGAAGCTGCAAGCATAGATGGAGAGAACAAGAGTTCTAATGTTGATTCAGAACAAAAATCAGCTTGCCTTGTTCATTGGAAACATTCAGGCCTCATATGTATGGTTGTACAAGAATTTGGATTTCATGGTGAGAACCCACAATATCCCATCGGTAAGCTCACTCACCGAAGCTAAAGACAAACATCAAGTTAGGCAGGAGATTAAGGAGTAATTGGAGCAACTGAGATAGGTTTCCACCAAGGAGGATTTAGCGCTCAATAAACAATACATACATAACTACATCGGTGGTCCTATCCTGATCAAAACCATGTAGCTCCTGCTCGAGAAAGAAATTAAGATTCGTTCCAAATCATTGTACTTGGATGCTAAGGAGGCTAGAGTCTATCCATCCTAACACAATCATCGCATAGTACCATACTCAAAATCATATGTGACCGAAAAGCATCAAATGGAAGGTGTTGATCTAGAGTGTTCACTCAAGAATCATAGTGTCTTTTCTTGTTAGGCTTTCAAGCTATCTCTACCCCATTTCATCCTATATGGGTATGAGTGTAAAATATAATATTATCTGTAATTATGTTTTAAGTGAAATTCCAAGTGCCAATATTGCAATATGAAGATTCATCATGTAATGTAATGTCTCATTTTGTCAAGAAGTTGAAGATTCATGAGGTTAGTCCAAACTCCATAAAGGGGAGTTGAAGAGTCACCCCCTCTTGTTATAGATAGAACCTCATAACTCATGTAAATGGATTTTCGGGAGCCAAGCTTTTGGATAGGCTTAGGCTTAGCAAGAGTTTGGGAGTATTGTTGATCGAAGGGATCAGTAAAGTGCTTAAAATTCAAAGTGCTCAAAAGTGCTCAAAACCTATATTAGAGCATAGATCTCGATGACCTTAATCCAATGAGACTTAAATCGCTCAAAACTGATATCGTATGCTCCCAATGTTGCGTTATGATTGTTTTCCCAAAGAGGTAAAAAATTTGCAGGTTGGTTGTGGGGCTGCTGACTGGGTAGTCCATATGATGATTGGGCAAGGTGAATGGGTAGGACGAATGTACAATTTGGGCCAATGAATGGCTTCTAAGTTTCATTTTCTGATTGGTTTGAATTTGTTGTGTTTTCATTGGTCAAAGTGGATTTTAAGTGGTCCAATGAATGGAGGGCATGTGGGCCAATGGAGGGATGCCACATGGCCTCCTAACGGTTCATTAAAATTTCATTATCGGTAAAACTATCTCCAGGAGAGTTGAACACATGGCCTCCAAACAAACAATGCAGCACCTTATCGCTAGGGTGTGTGGTAGTTCTTAACAGGTATAGTATAAAAATTACATTTAAGATTTTCCACCAATTTTATTGGGGAACAAGGTCGGAGTTAAGCCCCGACCCCCAATCACCCCACACCCACTAGACCACAGGGAGGGGATTCGAGCACTCAGGCATAGCTCCAGCTCACATTTCCAGCACCAACAGATAACACCCAGCAGACCACATAAAAAATAGCATGGAGCACCAACAGTAAAGGGCATAAACATGGGGACCCGCCCTAGTCACATGCCACCATATAACCACACTCCACCACAACAAAGGGGTGAGCGCTGAGTCTAGGTTTGGGCGTGTAAATTTTGGATAAGCCCCTCCCTTATTGCAGCATGGAACCACTCGCTGAGAATTTGGGGTCTATGCCAACAGTGGTGAGTGGTTAGCCCCAACCCTGGGATGCATGGCCCCATGTGGCCATAATTTTCCGCCTATGGGCCTTACTCGAAAATTAAACCAAGTGACAAAATGCACTGATTTTGGTGCGAATCTCGTTGGTGCTGGGCGAAACTGTTACTCGATGCGTTCAAGAAAGGTGAAATTCATAGGATGGTTAGTAGTCCAGTGCAGTTTGTAGTTTAGTTAGTAGAAGAAACTTTGGGAAACTATAACTTCTTTAGTTTTTTGCCAAATTGAGCCCAACAAAATCCCAGCTAGGGGTTTTTTACTATTCCAAAGCCATTAGAGACATAATATTTACATTCCAAGAATTGTAAATCCATGTAAACACAAATTTGATCACTTAATGAAAGAGACCCAACATTGGAAGTTGGACCAGGAGATGTATCCTAGTAGAGGGGTGAACATGTTTATCATTTTTGTTGTTATGTGTTTCTGATATGATATATGGTCTCTATTATTGTTGTTAACTAAGTTTAAAAATCAATCTTTTACATGTTCTATAAAGTGATCCACTACCCAAAATACATAAAATTTTACTTCCAAATTTTCCATCACCTTTATGTTTTCATAACGGATCTGTTTGTTATTAAAGCTCAAGGTTATTTTGAAGGTTTGATTTTTTTTGCAAGTTTTTTCTGATGCTTACAAGGTTGAAGCTTAAAAGAGGAGAAGGAGAACTTTTGGATCCAAGGTCTCACATTGTTTCAAGGAGAACACACACACACCTCAAACTTCACTAGTCATGGCACATGAAGAAGGTCTTGAAGGAATGTCTGAAGATGAAAGAAATTTTAGAAAATCTTTCTTTGAGATGTTTGAGATGGTAAAATTTCTTTATGAGTAGAGTAATTCAAGGTTGCAAGGAGAGAGCTCAAAACCTCCAAAGGGAGATGGATGAAAAGGAGACAAACCTCCAAAAGGGAATGGAGGGAATGGTGATAAGAAATCACCTTCACCTCCATCATCCTCATCTTCATCCCCACATTCTTCTACTTCTTCAACCTTTCACACAAACTTCCAAATTATCCAAAGGGAAATGGTAAACAACTTTGTTAAATGTTGACATAAAGTTTGAATTTCCTATGTACAATGGAGAGGTAAATGCTGAGAAATTAGATAATTGGGTTATTTAGAGTAAAGTGTATTGCAGGATACAAAGAATCAAGGATGATGAGACCAAAAATCATCTTGCTCTTCTTAGGTTAGAAGGTGGAACACTTATTTTGTGGGAGGCCAAAACTCAATAGGACAAGAAGAAACATGGTAAGGTTTTATCCTCTTTGAATGATTTTGTTGTTGCAATAAGAAGGCAATTTCATCCATTAGCATACATGAAAAAATATATCATGAATTGGAAAAACTTTAGGCATGCTAAGGGTCAAAATGTTTAAAGATACACTTAATAATTTAGGAAAAGAGACATGATTTTGGGTATAGATTTATCCTCTCAAGACACTTTACTCAAATAATTTGGAGGATTGCCTAGTTATTCGAGACACACAATTCTTATGTTTAACCCTACAAAACTAGATGAAGTTTGTGTACAGGAAACTCATTTAGAAGTAAGAGGGAATAATGTTCCTCAAGAGGACAACAGAAAGCCATTGAAGAGCAGACACAAAGGAAAGGGGAAATTCATAGGAAAATGGAAGAAGAATGTTTTAGTAAAAAAGGAGAGAGAAAAACTCACATGTAAAATTTTTTCTAAAGAAGGCCATGTTGAAGACCACTATTGGAAATTTCATCTTGAAATGAGACCCAAAAAGTTTAACAAAAAAGGGAAATAAAAGACTATTGCAACTACACAACATGATTTAGGATTGATTCCAGGGATGAAACAAAGATCACAACTATTGGATTTAAATGTAAGGACTCTATTGCAATTAATAGTTCTTCAAGTAGCCTAAATGAAACTCAACATGAAAAAGAAAGAATAGAGCTTATCCACATTAGAGTCATTTCAAAACATACCAAGATAGATACATTGTTCGATAGTGGATCACAATAAAACCTTATTTCAGAAGAAATTGTTAAGAAATTGAATTTGGAAACCACTCCTCATCCTAAACCTTATCCTTTAGGTTGGATATGTGACAACGCAAAATTGCATGTGACAAAAAGATGTAAAATGAGATTTTCCATCACTATAAACTTTATAGATGAGGTATAGCTTGATGTTATTCCACTTGATATTTGTGGTATTTTTTTGGGAAGCCCTTATTTATATGGTAGGAGTGCCATCTTTCATCTCCCTTGAGAACAAATATCACTTGTTTAAAGATGGGATTTAGTATATTGTTAGAGCACATAGAAAGAAGTTTAATTTATCACTTGTGACTACTAGACAAATGAAGAGGCTTGTTAATACTAGTAAAATTTTTCTACTTTTGATGATCGAACCCAAAGAGAATGTGAAAATGAAGTGTTCCAAGGATGTGATGCAAGATTAAAATCTAATTTTTATGAGGTTGTTAACACCTATGATGAGATGTTTCAAGAACCCAAAGGATTGCCTCCTAAAAGAGGAATCCAACATGAGATCCAATTGTAGAAAGATTTTCCTATTCCAAGCATTGGCATGTATAGGATGTCAGTTATGGAGAATGCAGAAATCAAGAAACAAATCCAAGATTTTCTTGATAAAGGGGTCATCATACCAAGCACATCACCATGTGAGTCACGAATTGCTTTATTACCAAAGAAATATGGTAGACAGCGAATGTGTGGATTTCAGAGCCTTCCCTTGAATTGATGATTTACTTGATCATTGAAAGATGTTGTGTATTTCACTAAGTTGGAATTAATAAGTGGCTATCATCATATTAGGATTGCTAAAGGAGACATATGGAACACAACTTTCAAAACAAAACAATGTTTTTTTGAATGGTTGGTTATGCCATTTAGACTTTGTAATGCTCTTGCAACATTCATGAGAGTTATGAATAATGTCTTAAGCCGTTTTCTTGATGATTTTGTGATTGTCTACTTAGATGACATATTGATATTCAGTAAAACCCATGAAGAACATGCTAGGCATGTCTAGAAAGTCTTAGATGTCTTGAAGAAAGAAAAGTTATTTTTAAATATGTCTAAATGTGAATTTGGAAAGACCTCGTTAGTTTATTTGGGACAATTGTTGGAGGGTTTGAATTGAATATAGATCCCACAAAGGTAAAAGTCATTGTAGATTAGCAAAATCCCAATAATGTAATTTAGGCCAGAAGCTTTTTGGGAGTAGCAATATTGGAGAAAGTTAATTTCTAACTTTTCTTCAATTGCAAATCCATGACATTACATGACAAGTGTGAAGTAAGTTTTTCAGTGGGGAGGGAAGCATCAGAAAACCTTCAATGCATTGAAGGAGATAATTAGCACAAATCTAGTTCTTGCACTTCTATATTTAAGACAACCATTATAGATCCAAATAAAGGCAAGTGATTATGCAATTGGAGCGGTCTTGATGCAACATGGTAAGCCCATATGTTACCATTCTAAAAACTTTGATAGTGCACTAGTTAACTATCCCACATATGACAAGGAATTGTATGCACTGGTGCCAAATGTGAAAAAGTGGGAACACTATTTGATGGGAAAAGAAACTATAATTCACATTGATCATCAACCATTGCAATACTTTCAATCATAAACTAAGCTACAATAGGCAAGGCATTTCAAATGGATGGGTTTCTTGTAGAAATTCTACTTGGTGATAAGGTATAAGAAAGGTATCTATAAAAAGGTTTCTGACATGCTTTCCTAATCAATTGTTAGTGGTTTAGTTATTCTTAAACATAATTCTATCATGCATGAGATCTATGTTGAACAATATACTTTAGATGACGATTTTAAAGATGTATATGCAACTTTGTGTCAAGGAAATCAAGTAGAAGAATTAGATTACCATGTTCATGATAAACTTTTGTATCATCTTGGCAAGCTATTCATTCCGTAGAGTGAAAGATTCAATATCATAAGGGATGCGCATACTTCTATTATTGTTGCCCATTTTGGTGTATGCAATACAGTGGCACAATTACAAAGGTATTGTTTTTGGCCTCGGATCAAAGAAAGTGTGTGATAATATGTAAGAGGATTTTATTTATGTCCTACAAATAAGACTAACAATAGAAATTTAGGATTGTATACTCCACTTCTAGTCCCTTCTCGTCTTGGGAAAGTGTTTCTATGGAATTTCTAGGAGGACTGCCTATGTCTAAAAAAATCATGATTATCTTTATGTTGTGGTGGATTGTTTCAACAAGATGTGTATTTTAATGCCTTGTAAGAAGAAGGCTATTATTGAAAATACTACAAAAATGTTCTTTCAACATGTATGGGTACATTTTGGGTTGCCCAAATCGATTATTTGTTATCGATATTCTTGATTTGTTGGGAAATTTTGGTCAAGCTTATGGGGACTCATGGACACAAAGTTGAAAAATACCACAACATTCCATCCACAAACCAATGGTCAGACATAAGTGGTGAAAAAAATGGTGGTACATATTCTTCATGGTTATTGCGTAAACCATTCTAAGCTTTGGGATGAACACTTAGATTATTCAACAAGCTTATAGTTGGGCAAAGCATTCATCGACTCAGACATCTCCATTTGAGGCATGCTTTGGATACTTAAGAAAATCACCTTTAGATTTTATCTTTGGGAAATATGTTGCTATTGATGGTGACAGTGACATTGATAAGGCCAAGGAACTCATTGAACAAGTTCAATTGGTGCATCAAATGGTTCAAGAACAGTTGGAAAAGAGCCAAGCCAAGTATAAGACAATGCATGATAAGCATCGTGTTGACCATAATTCTTAGGTTGGAGATGAAGTTTGGCTTTACATTAGCAAGGAGAGGCATAAAGGAGAAGGTAAAAAATTGAAACCAATAAGGTATGGACCTTAGAAAATATTGTTAATAATGCCTTCTGGTTGGATTTGTCTCCATATATGCAAATGCATGCAATCACTAATGTTGATAATTTGAGATTATATGAGCCTCCTTTGATTGATGATCAAGGAGAGAATGTTGAAATTCCTTCAACATAATATTTCTCTCGTGAATTTCTTGAAGAATTGCAACAGGACATTATCCTTGACATAAAAACAAGAACTTCAAAACGAGGGAATGTGGACTACCTTCACGTTGGACTCACAGGCACAAATCCAAGAAAATACAAATGGATTGAGATTTTAAGGGTGAGAGAACTATACCATCATCTGTTTGTTGACTAAAAGTAGTATTTTGGAGGTCCAAAAACTTCTAGTGGGGATGAGTGATACAAGCGATTAGTAAAGTGCTCGAAATTAAAAGTGTTCAAAAGTTCTCAAAACCTATACCAGGGTGTAGATCTTGATGGCCTAAATCCAATGAAACTTGAATCGTTCAAAACCAATATCGTATGCTCCCGCTATTGTGTTCTGATCATTTTCCAAAACATGTAAAAAATTTGTAGGTTGGTTGCAGGACTGCTGACTGGGCAGGTTGACTACGCAATTTGGGCCAATGAATGGCTACCAAGTATCCTTTTCTGATTCGTTCTAAATTGTTGTTTTTTCATTCGTCAAAGTGGATTTTAAGTGGTCCAATGAATGGAGGCCATATGGGCCAATGGAGGGTTTCCACATGGCCTCCTAATGGTACATTAAAATTCTATTATTGGCCAAACTGCCTTTGAGAGAGTTGAACACATGACCTCCAAACTAGCAGTGTAGTGTCTTACTGTTAGGGTGTGTGGTAGTTCTTAATAGGTATAGTGTCAAGCTCACATTTAAGTTTTTCCACCAATTGTATTAGGGAATGAGGTCGGGGTTAAATCCCAATCCCTGAGCACCCCACGCCCATGAGACCACAAGCAGGGATGCCAAGGGCTTGAGCCTAGCTTTGTCCCACAATTTCGAGACTAGTAGATAGAACCCACCGACGCACATACCAAACAACGCAGAGAGCCAATAGTAATGACCAGAAAGATTGTGAAAAGTACGAGTCACATGTCATCATATAACCACACTCCACTTAATTAGATGCTCAATTTTATGCTCAACAAATCAAAGTGTCAAAATTTTGTCAAACTCAGCTTCAGATCAAAGAGCTCGTAATTTTGAATCCAACGGTGTGAACGACACTCAAATCTGAGCTCATATGCAGAAGTTAGATTAATTCAAAGTTCAGGTTTGACTTGGACACGTGGCAGGATTGGATGACATGGAAAAGGTCCCAACGAATTGGGAAGCCCCAAGTGGCAAGTTGCCATTGGGTCCTGCATGTTGCATATTGGGGGAAAACAGAGGACGCAAGTTAAGAATCGGCCCTTGGCAGGTTGGGTTGCGATTTGTGATAATCGTAATGGAATATCGCACCAAAACCCCGCTGATATTTATTTTACCCCTGGTACTCTGCTGATTTTGAAAAGTCTGCTGATTTTGAAAAGTCCCCAAACACGATATGTTATACACTATATTTCATAGCCCGATGGGTCCTTTGACATCGTAGTTGTATGGACTTTAATATCTCTTGAGGGAAAACATCGATTGTGATTTGTGATGGGGCTCCATAGCCTATATTTTATGGACTAAGTTTCATAATCTCAGTGGGTCCACAGTGGTATGGGTTTTGGTATCAACCGATGGAAAGCATCGGTTGTGATTTGTGATTGTGTTCCCGAATGAGATAATTTGTATCTTAAGTTTAAAACTCTCAGTGGGTCTGTCGTATCGCAATTGCATATCGCCTGCCTAGTTCACAATCCATAAGACTGTGAGACTCTACCGATTGCGATTTGCGATACGACCGACAGGTTATGGCCCGCAGCGTGGCCAAATTATCGCTCAGTTAGTGGATTTTGGAGTGAATTTGTGGTATTATGTCGGTTTTGGAGAATTTTGGGGAACAAATAGTGGGAGAACTAGGAGAAGTCATAACTTCTTTAGTTCTTATCCAAATTGGATGAAAAAGGAGGATATATAGCCATTTTTAAGTATTCTGAACTCATGGAGACAGGCTTCAGAGACATTTGAGCATTGTAAACACACTTTTGTTGCAATTTTAGCATAATAGAGAGGCCCAAGCATTTGAAGCTAGACCAAGGAGACATAACCCAAGAGGGGTGAACTCCTCATCAAATCCTTGTGTTGTGCATTGTATTTTAATGTTATTTTTTGTTATTTTGTTGTTGTTCATCATGTGTTTTATGTTAAATTTTTTATAACATTTACATAAGAAACTCTCATGGGAATCAGTTAATTAAGAAAGCATGGTGAATCCTTAAGAACTTAATAAGTAAATGATTAGCATCTTGGGTTTTATTTTGAATAATTAGCACAATGTTACTAATCTAATCCATTTCAGATCAAGTTGTTATTAGAGCACCGGTTTGTGCTTACTAAATTTTCTTTTTGAAAGAAGGATTTAATTGTTTGCAGTTTTTTGTCATGATAACAACGTTAAAACTCAAAATAGGGGAAAGAAGGCTAGTTGGAAGCCATGAAGTTTGGTCAAGTGGTAGAAGAGAAAGGTTTCCAAAGTCATCTATACCAGTACATCCTCAAGTTACAGAAGTTGCAGTTGAGTCTTTAGAGACCATGTCTCACGAAAGAGAACCTATCATGACAGAAGATGAGAAGACCTTCAGAAAGGCTTTCCTTGATATGATAGAGATGGTGAAGGTCCTCTATGAAGAGAGGAATAGAAGATTGCAAGCAGAAAGTTCCAAACCCCCCAAAGGAGAAGGATCTTCAAGAGGAGGTAAAGGAAAAGGAGGTAATGGGAATGGATACAAGCCTCCACGCTCTCCACCATCTTCTTCATCTTCTACTTCACAAGCATCTTCACACTCTTCCACTAATACAACTCTTAATCATACTCATCATCATTCTACAAAAGGAACTGGTAAATCACCTTTTCTAAAGCTTCCTATTAAATTCAAGTTTCCTATGTACAATGGAGAAGTTAATGTAGAAAAGATGGATAAATAGATTTCTTAGTTGGAGGTGTACTGTAGAATTCAGAACCTTCAAGAGGATGATATCAAAATTCAGTTGGCTTCATTGAGAATGGGGGGTGCAACACTCATTTGGTGGGAAGGAAGGACTCAAGAGGAGATTAAAAAACATGGTAAGATCTCTATTACTTGGCCTGATTTCATTGCTGCTATAAAAAGACCATTCTACCCTTTAGCCCATATTCAAAAAGCTATCATGAATTGGCAAAATTTCAGATAGTTAAATGGTCAAAATGTGCAAGAGTATACTCAAGAGTTTAGGGAGTAGACTTGCAGTCACAAGATACTTTGATGAAATATATAGAAGGTTTGCATAGCTATCTTCGACATACCATTCTTATGTTTAATCCCATAAATCTTGATGAGGTCTGTGTTCAAGCTACACACCTCCAAGCAAGAGGGGAAAATGTACAAGAAGAATCCATTTTAGAGTGGTGGAAAAGGAAATAATTTTAAGGGAAAGCAAAAGAAAAACGCTTATGTTAATAAAGAAGGGGAGAAACCCATGTGCAATAATTGTTACAAAGAGGGTCATGATGAAGCGCATTACCGGAAGCTTCATCCTGAATTAAGACCAAAGAAATATGATAATAAAGGGAAGCATAAGACAAAATTTGATGTATAACAAGACTTGGGTTCTGATTCAAGTGATGAATCAAATATTGTAGCCACAGTCACTAAGGGAAAAGCCACGTCAAAAGCAAGTAAAGAGGAAGTCGTGGAAAGCACCAGTGCAACAAATAACTCCAATAAAGCTTCAAATGAGGAAAACAAAATTGAGTTGTTCCATATCTTAGTTATTTCCAACCACACCAAGATTGGTATGTTGTTCGACAGTGTATCTCAGAAAAATTTAATTTCTACAAACTTGGTCAAGAAATTGAATCTAAAAGTCGTCCCTCATCATAAACCGTATCCGTTGTGTTGGATAACCAAGGATGAAAATCTTCAGGTCACAAGGAAATGTGTTTTCAGGTTTTCTATTATTGCCAATTTCGTTGACGGAGTCGAATTATATGTAGTGCCGCTTGATATTTCTAGAATTGTGTTGGGAAGCCCGTATTTGTATGACAAGAAAGTTTGTTTCCATAGATTTGAGAAAAAATATCATTTGTTCAAAGACGAAGTGGAGTATATTGTGAGATCCCATCGCAGGAATCTTAATCTATCCTTGGAAAGCGTAGGGAAAATGAAGCTACTAATCAATTCCAACAAGGATCTCGTGCTCTTTATGATCAAGCAGAAGAACACAGAGCATGAATCCTTTGTAGGTTGTGACATGAAGTTGAAAGGTGAATTGGTTGATTTCGTCAATCAATATGGAGACATGTTTCAAGAACCCAAAGGGATTTCCACCACAAAGGGGAACTCAGCATGAAATTCAACTACAACAACACTGTCAACTCCCAAACATTGGTATGTATCAAATGTTAATTCTGGAAAGTTTAGAAATTAAGAAACAAGTCCAGGAATTGTTAGATAAAGGTGTAATTCATCCCTCTACTTCGCCATGTGGTTCACAAATTGTTTTGGTACCCAAGAAAGATGGAACCTGGCGCATGCGTAGATTATCGAGCTTTGAATAAAATTACCATAAAGAATCGATACCCACTGCCCATAATAGATGATTTTCTAGATCAATTAAAGAATGCCAAATATTTCACTAGATTAGACTTAAGAAGTGGATATCATCAAGTTAGAATAGCTGATGAGGATATTTGGAAGACTACTTTTAAATCCAAACAGGATTGTATGAGTGGCGAGTTATGCCTTTCGGTCTTTGCAATGCTCCAGCTACATTCATGAGAGTTATGATTGATGTTTTAAGATCCTTTCTTGATGAGTTTGTAATTGTCTATTTAGATGATATTTTGAGCATGTCAACCATGGGAGGAAATTATTGGACGTCTTGAGAAAAGAACAATTATTTTTGAAGATGTCTAAATGTAAATTCATGAAAACTTCCTTAGTGTATTTGGGCCATATAGTTGGAGGACGTGAGATGAGGATTGAACCCTCTAAGGTTTCGGTCATTGTGAATTGGTCATACCTAAATCAGTCACAAAAGTAAGGAGTTTTCTGGGACCAGTGTAGTACTGGAGGAAGTTCATTGCAAATTTCTCTTCGATAACATATCCACTACATGCTTTGACTAGCGTGAAGTTTTTCTTCCAGTGGGGAGGTAAACAACAAAAAGAATTTGATGCTTTAAAACAAAAGATCAGTTCAGCGCCAATTTTAGCATTTCCATATTTGAAACAACCATTTTAAATACATACAGATGCGAGTGACTACGCCATAGGTGTAATTATTTTACATGATGGTAAGCCCATTTCATTTCATTATGAGATTTTTAATGGTGTTGTTATTAACTATCCTACATATGATAAATATATTTATGCATTGGTGCAAAGTGTGAAGAAATGGAAGCATTACTTGATGGGTAAAGAAACCATTATTCACACCGATCATCAACCTTTGCAATATTTGCAATCTCAAACAAAATTACAGAAATCAAGGCACTTTCATTGGATGGGATTTTTATAGCAATTCCACTTGGTAATCAGGTACAAGAAAGGTATTTATAACAGAGTTGCTGATACGCTTTCTAGATCAATTGTTAATGTAGCCATTTTACTCAAGAATAATTTTGTTTTGCCTGAATGTTGTGTTGAACAATACACACATGATTCTAACTTTCAAGAAGTATATTCAATCTTGAGTCAAGGCCACCAAGTTGAGGAATTAGACTACCATGTACATGATAATCTGCTGTATCATTTGGAAAAACTTTGTGTTAAATAGGGAGAGAGAAAATGTCACAAGGGAAGCACACACTTCTCTTATTGTTGGACATTTCAGTGTAAGTAAAATAGTGGAAAATATTCAGAGGTATTTTTACTGGCCTCGTATGCTTGAAAGTGTGTCATGTTTTATCAGAGGTTGTTCATTGTGTGCAGTCAATAAGCCTAGTAATAGGAAACTAGGATTGTACACACCATTTCTATTGCCTTCACGTCTATTGGAGAGTGTTTCTATGGATTTTGTAGGAGGTCTTCCTTTATCAAGAAAAGGTCATGATTATTTGTATGTAATCGTGGATAGGTTCAATAAGATGTGCATATTATTGCCTTGTAAAAAACAAATTACAGCTGAACAAACAACTCAACTTTCTTTCAAAATGTATAGGCTCATTTTGGATTACCTACTTCTATTATAAGTGATCTTGATTCCCTATTTGTTGGGAAGTTTTGTTCAACTTTATGGAACTTGATGGACACCTAGTTTAGGAAAAGTACAACCTTCCAACTGCAAACAGATGGTCAAATTGAAGTGGTTAATGGGAAAATTATTCATTTTCTAAGAGGATATTGTAGCAAACATCCTATGTTGTGGGATCAATAGTTGCATTATATTCAACATGCTTACAATCGAGCAAAACACTCTTCTACTCTAACTTCACCTTTTGAGGAATGTCTTGGTTATTTTCCTAAATCACCTTGGATTTCATCTTTGAGAAGGACGTAGCTATAGATGGACATAGTGGCATAGACGGATCGAAGAAATTCATTTGAGAAAATTTAGTTGATTCACCAAATTGTTCATGAACATCTAGAAAAGAGTCCAGGCAAGTATAAGGCAAGGCATGATAAGCATGATGTGGATCATTAGTTTCAAGTAGGTGATGAAGCTTGGATTCACATTAGCAAGGAAAGGCTTAAAGGTGAAGGTAAAAAGATGAAACCAATTCATTACGGTCCATTTAAAATTATGGAAAATATTGGTAAGAATGATTTTAAACTTGAGTTGCCTTCATATATGAAAATTTACTCCGTTGTTAATTTTGAAAATTTGAGATTATATGAGCCTCATTTGATTGAAAATCAAGGAGAAAGTGTACAGATCCCATCAATTGAAGGTTTTTCCCCAGAATTCCTTGATGAGATTTAGCAAGACACCATACTTGACAGAAGAATGAGGACATCAAAAAGGGGAAATCTTGATTATCTTCGAGTGGGTCTCAAAGGTACAAATCCATCAAAGGCTCAATAGATTGAAGAGGGGAAGGTGAGGGAGCAATATCCTCATTTGTTCATTAACTAAATATAATATTTTTGGGTCCAAAAGGCTTCCAGTGGGGAGGAGTGATCAGATGCTCAATTTTATACTCAAAAAACCAGAGTGTCAATTTTTTCTTTGAAACTCTACTTCAGATCAAAGAGCTCGTCATTCTAAATCCAACGATGTGAATGAAACTCAAATTTGAGATCATATCCAGAAGTTAGAGAATGTCAAAGTTCAGGTTTGACTTAGACATGTGGTAGGGTTGGATGACATGGCAAAGGTCCCAACGAATGGGGAAGCGCCAAGTGGCAGGTCTCCACTGGGTCCCAAATGTTGAATATCGGGGAAAAATAGAGGACGCGAGATAGGAATTGGCCTTCAACAGGTTGGGTTGCGATTTGCGATAATCGCACTTGCATATCGCACCAAAAGCCCACTAATATTTATGTTACCCCTGGTACTTTGCTAATTGTGAAAGATCCCCGGACATGATATGTTATACACTATATTTCCTAGCCCGGTGGGTCTATTGATGTCATAGTTGTATGGACTTTAATATCTGCCGAGGGAAAACACCGATTGAGATTTATGATGGGGCTTCAGAATCGATATTTTATGGACTAGGTTTGATAATCCTTGTGGGTCCGCAGTGGTATGGGTTTTGGTATCTACTGATGGAAAACACTGATTGTGATTTGAGATTGGGTTCCTAGATGCGGTAATTTATATGTTAAGTTTAATACTCCAGGAAGTATGCCGTATCGCAATCGCATATTTCCCATCGATTTCACAGTCCATAAGACTGCGAGACTCCATCGATTGCGACTTGTGATATGGCCAACAGGCTATGGCCCAGTGCGTGGCCAAATTGTGGCTCAGTTAGTGGATTTTGGAGAGAATTATTTGTGGGATTATGTCGGTTTTGGAGAATTTTGTGGAAATAATAGTGGGAGAACTAGAAGAAGTCATATCTTTTTTAGTTCTTGTCCAAATTGGATACAAAAAGAGGCTAGATAGCCATTTTTGAGTATTATGAACTCATGGAGACAGGTTTCAGAGGCATTGGAGCATTGTAAACACAATTTTTTTTTAATTTTGAGGATAATAGAGAGGCCCAAGCTTTTGAAGCTGGACCAAGGAGACATAGCTCAGGAGGGGCGAACTCCTCACCAAATCTCTATGTTGTGTGTTGTATATTTATGTTCTTTCATGTTATTTTGTTGTTGATCATCATATGTTTTGTGTTAAATTGTTTATAACATTTACATAAGAAACTCTCATGGGAATCAATTAATTAAGAAAACATGGTGAATCCTTAAGCGCTTGATACGAAAATGATAATCATCTTTGGTTTTATTCTAAATGAGGAATTAGCACAACATTATAATATGCTCCATTTCATATCACCACCATAGCAGAGGGGTTAGCATGGAGTTTGGGTTTGGGTGCGTAAATTTTTTGATAACCCCCGATCTCATTACAGCATGGAATCCCCCGCCGAGAATTTGCGGTCTATTCTGATAGGGGTGAGAAGTTAGCCATAGCCCCCGAATGCATGGCCCCATGTGGCCATAATTTTCGCCTACGGGCCTTAGTGGACAATTAAATCAAGTGACAAAATGCACCAATTTAGGCGTGAATCTCACTGATGCTAGGCAAAATTGTCACTCGGCACACCCTAGAAAGGTAGAATTCGTAGGATGGTTAGCAGTCCACTGTAGTTTGTAGATCAGTTAGCATAACTTCTTTAGCTTTTGGACAAATTCAGCCCAACAAAAGCCCAACAAGTGGTTTTTGACTGTTTTGAATCCTTTGGAGACATAATATTTACATTTTTAGCATTATAAATTGATGTAAACATAGATTTGAGCACTTAATGAAAGAGGCCCAACATTAGAAGATGGACGAGGAGATGTAGCCCAGGAGAGGGGTGAACTCTTTTATCATTTTTGTTATTATGTGTTTCAGATATGGTATATTTTCTCTATTATTGATGTTAACTATGTTTAAAAATCATCATTTTATGTGTTTTGTAAAGTGATCCATTGCCCAAAATACATAGAATTTTGTTAAATTTCCATAAGGAAATGTTTATATTGTCTTGTTGATGGTGTTGAACCCACCAACATGTTAGGGGATCTCCTTGGTAAGAAATCCCAATTAGACCTCAGATCGTTTGGTGAGGAGTCCCATTAGTGGGTCATATGGTAATGCCTTGACCGCGATTTCACACAGAGGCAAGTAAGATAACTCTATTTGTAGCAAGTGTGTGACAGCTGCGGCGAGCCGAGGAAGGTGCATGAGAGGGTCTAACACACAACAGTTGAGATGAGTGTGACCCTTGGAAACTTGTGATAGCATTCATTTAAGAACAGAACACACGAGAAAAGATACATCACAACATGGAAGAAAAGTTAGCAAGAAATCCAAAGTGATGCTTAAACCAACAACACATTTCAGAAAGATTCATACATACATACACAGATAGCTATACATGCATGCGTAAGCAAACCAATACATATATAATTTAGAGTAAACCAGATAGCACAGAATACAATACAACAAATGCATGAAACATGTTGGCTCTTATTATATTAAGAAGTGTAAGTTCCATTCATACTATATGTCCATGTCTAAAAACTCGTTTTAATAGTAGAACGTTACAGCCACAACTGCCTGCTCTTCCAAAGAGATGTACTAGCTTTGTGTAGTTGAGAAGCTAAAGCTCGTTACAATACTATCCAAGCTCTTTCCAAGATAATATTATCAGAAGCTTGGCTGACCAAAAGCATATACAATGACTTATGAGGGACTATTTATAAAAAAGGGTTGGGTGACACTTGACGTTCCCCTTTGTGATAGTTCAACTACCATCATGACTCTTCATCTACTCTATGACTATTACATCCAACTATCACAACTTGACTTACATTTGACATGACTTTACATTACAAAGCACACGTACCCATGTGAGAGAAATGGCTTGAGAATGCCATGTTAGACATCACTCTGACTTAGACAACCATGGAACTCCATCTCCTCAACATCCTCGCAATGAACAATGGTAGCATATCGATGCCAAGATCGGTAGTCCTTGATGGTGTCCGTGTGCTCCATAGATGACATATTTCTAGAACTCGACTCTTGCCTCCATAGCATCCGGGTGCACTACTCGGGCTCCTCTGCCCAACTCGTCTGTAAGCATGCACATCATTGTCTTAAATGCAACTAGACCAGTAACATACTTGTGCATGATGTCTGCACTGATGGGCAAGTGTGGACTCGTAGCAATGTGCATCAACTCATCGAAGTACGAGTCAAGGTCTAGTTGGACATGTGCCTTTTTCTTCGCCTCGGTGAGAGTCCCAATTGATCAGATCACATGTGCGTGCACCATAACATCCATACTCTTGAACACACATGCATGAGAAGCTTGTATACTAGTGATAAGTTGCAGGAGCTATTCATAGTTCTGAATTTGACTCTGAATACGTGCCTTTAGCTCAACCGCACTCGCCTTCATCATCTTATGCAAGTGAAGCAGGGCACCCTTGTATCTCATCGTGCATGCTTGCATGTAATCAACAACAACATGCAAGTTCGTCAAGATACGTGCTCTTCTAGCACATCGTTGCTACCATCCGTTGAGATGGAAGACTGCCTTATGTATGATGCCAAACTTGGATTACAATGCTCACATAACTATGTCAAGGGACAATACTTCATCTAGTATTGCCTTATTTAGTTCATCTTGGGTGGACACTGTCACCAACTCTCCTCCTTTCTTGGCAGTCTGTAGTTCCTTAGCCATTCGCTAATTCTCAGCTATTAGAAAGTGAACACTTGAGCTAGTGGCATCGACATACAATCTAGTTACATCAGCCAAGTCTGCTGGATGTTTGCACACGTCAAACACGATCACTTATTCCTCAACTTGCATAGGAGATGTATGATCATCCAAAGTCGACATTGCACGAGATTGCACAACTCTATGTTGAGACTCGTCGAATGAGATGTTTTTCATCTCTTCTTTAGGCTGATCTCTGAGGATCTTAGTGCCTCCTCGGTCACTTGACACTTGCTCATCATCTGGATGTGGTGAAGTAGGTGTTTGGTCAATTTATTGTATCCTAAATTTCTACATTAATTATCAATTCGGGAGTGGTAAACTGATGAAGTGTGGCGCACTATATGTGCAAGACAACCTCTTTCTTACCTTTTTGTTGTTTTCAATTTTTATTTTGTTTTAGGGGTTTTTATCTTTGTTTATCTCCAATATGAATGGAAATCCTATTCCTGAGTTTTAAGAATACTCTAGAAGGCAAGTATGGATATAGATTTTAAGGGAATTACGTCCTATATAATGATTTCTAGAACTTAAAACTTCAGAGGGTCTTAGAACATACTAATGATGAAATTAATACTTGAACAAAAATGTACTGCTATTCAAATCAAGCCAATAATGAACTACTGATCATGAAACCATTATCTCTACTACTATCTAAATACAGAAAAATGAATTAAGCTACTGCACTCAAATAGATAAAAAATTTCAATCTAGTAAAAGTAAAATCATTCACATCATTCATAGTCTGATTCCTCGCCAGGTAGTCTAAGCTATGGCATTCGGAGATAATCGTCAATGATATGAGAAAGTTGATGTCTAATTGCAGAAAAGTAAAACTAAAATCAAATTACATCATTCATAATCCAATTCCTCTCCAATTAGTCTAAGCTATGGATTTCGCAGATAATCGTCAATGATATGAGCAATTTGATGTCTAATTCTAGAAAAGTAAAATTAAAATCAAATCACAACATTCATAATCTGATTCCTCGCCAGTTAGTCTAAGCTATGGCTTTCAGAGATAATTGTCAATGACATGAGCAATCTGATATCTATACTAACTACTAAAGCAAGTGAACAAGACTGGAATCAAAGCATAAATGGAATTAAAAAAAATAAGAAAAGCAAAGTCAGCAGAGAGGTTAATTCCATGTCACTAGTTATTACAAAAATCGCATAAAAAATTCCTGGGCCTACTCTGTCCTGAAACATACACACACTAATCAGCATTAATAAAAATATACAAAGCTTGTAAAATCATAAACATGAATGAAATGTTAGTACCATAACAGAGGAAATATATACACAGGTGAATAACTATGAAACATGTGCAATGGAAATAAGGAAACGATACATAAAAAACTGTACAGCAAAAACGAAAAACGAAACCTCAGCGTATAGGGGCCCTCTACACAGCCTCGGTCAATAGCCTATCAATCCAAAATTATGTTCACGCAATCATGTAGAAACAGACTCTTCTTTATATATCAAAACACACTTACAGCAATAAGACTAGTGTCATAGCACAGTGAACTTTGAACAACAAAATTACATTCAAAAAGACTAACTCTATGCGTATAGAAACACATTATTTATAACAAAGGTTACATAACCGTTTTCCTGTAAAACTACATGAACAGAGGACACATAAAAGACAACGTCCATCTATTTAGCATAATGGTTGCTGAGATTATTAAATATATCAATTGTGGCTGTTGGATTCGCATCGTGGAGCAGTCTACAGCTATCAACATGACCCCAAGGATCTAGGAATAGCCACGAATCCTTCACGTGCTTGAAGATAGAGTCCTGTTGCTGTAGGATTCCTCTGTTTGACCACCGCTTGACCACCATTGACCACAACTTTCCTTGATGAATCCGGCTGAACCAATAGGACCTGATCCATGTCCAGGTCATTCCTGATCTACCCACGTGTCCCGTTTTGCCTGATGACACCTGCAACCTGGAGTTTAACAAAAACAGCTGCGGAAAGTTGAATCAGCTGCGGAAAGTGGCTGCATTCCGCAGCTAATGAGAAAAATCTAAGTCAAACAACAAACACAAAAACATAGTTATAAAACCACTTAAATGCTCTTTTAGAATCAATATGCAATGATTTTTGATAGCTTATGGAGTACTGGTGAGGGGAAAAAGTCTGGGAAAATGTGTAGGAGAGGTGTAATTTCAAAGCTCAACAGTAGGTAGGTCAACCTCTTGCTGGTGAGGCATAAGGTCGATGTCCTATTCTGATTCCCATTGCTCCATATTCGTATCCAACTATTGAAGTGCTTGTTTTGTCTCATGAGTGAAGTCTTGCTCCTCCAATGGTTCATCTTGTTTTCTTGATGCAAGTTGTTTTGATGAATCCACTCCCTTGTACAGCTTCTATTTCCTCTATTTGCACATGTTGTGCCCCCTGCTATACTTGTTTCTGATGCGCTTCCCTCTCCTAGTTGCACATATATTGTTCCTTCTAGATTTTCTCCTTCAGCTCATGCAACTCCTTCTCTACTTCTTCCATTCTTCTCTTATCCTGCTGCCTTTTCGTGATTAGCTTGTCACGTTGTTGCCTCTTTACCTCTATAGCCATATCTTGTTAGAAAATTATATATTATGGAGCAATGGAACACATAAAATATTTCAAAAATATAAACACAGAAAGCGAATAAAACAAGAGAGACACAGATATACGTGGTGCACCCAGTTTGGGCTACGTCCACCCTGAACAGCCAGTCCTTCCTTTCTATTATCTAGCAAAATGAAGAGACACAACCTACAGTAGATCCGCTGTAATATCCTCTGTTTTCTCTCACAGTCTCACCTCTCTATTTCCCGTTCGCAGAATACACATCTATCACACAGCCTCAAATACAATGCCCTCATACAAAGAGAGGGGTTTCCTTCTAGGGAAAAAACCGTAAACTAAACATAAATTCTACCATTAGATCATCCGCCTAATGAACGGCCCAGATTGACTAGAAATTCCTATACTTTTAGAAGGCAATTTTACAGCTGTTTTTAGCTTCGAGGGCGTTGCCCCCGAAACCCCCCGCAAGGGGGGGCTCCCAAAGGTCGCAGCCGCCGCTCCTAGACCCCCCCTACAGCGAATATTTTACGGGCGGTGTTGCCGCCCCCATTTCGAACTGGGGTCCAATGTGGTGATACCTTTGAATATAGAAGATAATCAGGCTCCACGCCCAACATAGCTTCTTTCTCCACAAGTGAATCAGCTTGGAACTTGTAACTTTGCTCTTCCTCCATGTGATCGATAATATTCCTCTTGCCCTTGTCGCGCATAGGTATGCTTGCCTCTATTGCTAGTGCTGGTGCTCTCTAGGATGCTATTTCACTTTGCTTAACTAACCACTCCATAGTGAAGCGACCAGTTCATTGGGTCTGTAGAAACTATAGCAATATCTCCATGGGTCCTCCTTTGCCCAGTAAAATTTTACATGGATCCATTTGAACTATACTCTCGTGCAGTAATCCTTCACAATACAATGTGGGTCATATGGATTTTAGCTTTGGAGGTCGAATGGATACATCTTCAACAGTTATGCTTCGACATCCACTTGCTTGATACTCCGGATCTCATATAACCTAATCCATAATGGAATATAAGACCAAGGTGCCTTCTTCTTCCGATGTAGTCTAGCTATCAATCCTATCGAGATGTGATATGCTACTTCCTACATGAGGAGTATATCCAAGGAAAACTTCGGTAGAACATGTGGAAGCTTCTCCGCACTGAACATTCGTATGAAGGTGTCGGATGGTGAAGCATACCAATCAACAATGTCTATTAGTGCCTCCATTGCTTCCTTCGACATGTAGGGTGGATCCTGTTCGAATATCATCTTGTAGACCGGGGTGACAAAATGATTGGAAAACCATGTGATTACTCCTCTAAAGCTATGTTTGGATGATAACTTGCAATATGTGTTCACAACAGTCTCCGTCAGTGACCATGCCCACTCCAAGACTGGGATCTCCTGTCGGACACTTATTGCATTTAAGATGTAGGTAGACATTTAGATCTCTGCTTGCATACCTTCTGGTGAATGTTGAACCTTCGTTACCTGCCCCTTCAGCTAATGAGACAACATGCTAGGCTAGTTGCATGGTTTTCCCTCTCTGGCCAGTTGGTCCAACGTGATCACCTAACTCTGTGGGAAGGTTTCCATGCATTCTTGGCCACATAGTTGACATGCGAATATGACCAAGTATTTATACACCTTCTATAGTATCTTGGTTTTGTAGATCTGGTTGGGTGTAATCGTGAATCTAGCCAGCTCCTTTACCTAGTTCTTCAGAATGTCTCTGGAGTTGGCATTGCTGCTGGTTAAGCTAAAAGGAGTCTCCATGATAGTCATGGGCTTTGACATCTGATACATCTCATCATAATCCTGTGCCCAGGAGGTGGCAAGAGTTGTCCCACTGAAACTATTCAGAGGCATCATCTCGGG
Organism: Pinus tabuliformis; assembly: GCA_031772625.1. Lineage (NCBI taxonomy): Eukaryota > Viridiplantae > Streptophyta > Pinopsida > Pinales > Pinaceae > Pinus > Pinus tabuliformis. Next base: position 608,945,571 of record CM062817.1, read on the forward strand.
ATCAGTGTGCAAGACAATCCAGTGTATCATGTCCATGCATGGGAATGCATCATAGAAAATTTTAGGGGCGAATGTTCGCCCTTTGGCGAAATTAAGGGGTCTTAAATTTTTAGTGGGTGAATATTTTGTATCATAGTACATTTTTACAAATCACCTCAAATAGCCCACCTTATTTTAAGGGAGAGGGTAAAAAAGGTAAATTTAGCCCTTGAAATTAGGATTACAACCTTCCATTCGCCCATTTTTAGGAATAGGTCTTATTTAAGTGAATCCATTTGCCCATTTTCAAGAATAGGTTTTATTTAAGTGAATCCTATGGGCCAAAGGCCCAAATACCATATTTATAAAAGAGGTATGGTAAATTAATAAAAATATAAATAAATGAGAGGTATGGTAAATAAATAAAACATTTTTTATATTTACTCCATAAGTCACCTTATATACATGCAAGGGTGTAAACAAATAAAAATATAAGTAAAGTGGAGGTATGGTAAATAAATAAAACTTCTTTTTATACTTACTGAAAAGGTATGGTAAATAAATATAAATATAAATAAACTAGATGCATGGTAAATAAATAAAACCTCTTTTTATATTTAGTCCATAACCCTCGTTCTATTTATGAAGGCTCAAGAAAGAGGTTTTATTTAAGTGAATCCTATGGGCCAAATACGATATTTGTAAAAGAGGTATGGTAAATTAATAAAATATAAATAAGCGAGAGGTATGGTAAACAAATAAAACATTTTTTTTATATTTACTCTATAAGTGACCTTATATTTACGAACACTAAAAACATCCGTCATATTTAGGTGAAACCTATGCGCAAAATATTATGGTACAAATACCATGGACTAGATTGTTATTAATACCATGCAAAAAAAAATTATTAACCCTAATATTAGTATTAATAAAAATAAAAATGGCACATGGTATTGACCCATGGTATTCACCAAAATGGCACATGGTATTGACCCATGGTATTCACCTGGAATGTAGCCTATTTAAATGGGGGAATTAAACCAGCATAGATCCATCTTTACTCTGGATCTACTAACCCGCGAGAGGTATCAAATATTGTGATATGAAAACTAGCATAGAGTAAAAAAATATTTGATCCGATCAAGAGTAAAAATGGATGTTGTAATTTAATGTATGTTAAACATTTTAGCTTGGTTAAAATAAAAAATAAAATAAAAATCAACTATTAATTTTATTAATTTTTATAAATTACTAATAGTAATTTTTAAGCTCCAGGTTTATGATAACCCATGGTATTGACCCATGGTAATACCATGGTATTCATGTGAGCATAGACTATTTAAAGGGGAAATTCTATCATCTTAGATCCATCTTAATTCTGGGTCTACCAAGTGCTGAGAGGGATAAATAGATTTCATCCCGTGGTAGATGTGGAGTTAAGATGGATATAGGTTGGTTTTTATGATAATGAAGATATTAAATAGACTTAGGAAATCATATTGTAAAAACATCTTAAGGTTAATGGTTAAAGCATAGACATTGGACAAGTATATTTGTATACTTTTGTTTTAAACTCAAAAAAATCCAGGGCTAAAAGGAATGGATTGATTGCACTAGTCATCCTTTTATAACTTTCCAACATATGCTGGAGTAAACAGATTGTAATTTGGGTAATTTTTCTAATTGCAAACAGGAACATACTTGTGTATTGGCAGGGTGGTTATGAGGTCCCTAGAAGTGAGGAATTTGAATTTTTCTTGGTTTTATATATAGTATTAGGTTTCTTCTGATGCTTTCTGTGAATGGCACGGGTGAATTTTATCCTAAATCCACTAGGTTATCGATATGTAATTTCGGTAATTTTGATTTCAAAAGATATTTTAAAGAAACACAATGATCTCATTTGTGTATTTAATAAACACAAGATTTTATAATTGAGTAAAATATTCGCCATGCCTGGTGAGAGATTCGCCAAAAAATTATATATACATATCATATTATTGATAAAATCGCCTTCCATTTTTCCTATATACCATGGAGATTCGCCCATTTATTATACATGTAAATTTTGGGGGGGTTCTTAAAATTTTCCCTGGAATGCAGGGTATCTACATGCAATCTGGTACAAGACGGACTTATGAATTTTCACATACACCTGACAGTCTTCGAGGTCTCCCCCAAAAGTTCCTCCAAATGCTGCATTGACCTCTTTCCGTTTTAGCTTGATGTCCTTGTTTAGAAACAACTTGGTATCTTCATAGATTGGTAGACATACAGACACTTTATCAACTGCTACTCCAGTTGCACTTTCGTAAGTGTCCTTAGATCATGCTATCTTGGAGTCCATTGATCCTATATTGCTAAGAGGAGGATGGACAAATGAAATATATGGAGACAAAGAAACATGCATGGCAGGAAATCTGTTAACAAAAACCAAAGCAAATTTGAGGAATGACTTAACACATACCTATGGAATTATAGGCAAAGATTGCGCAATTTTTGCTGAGAAGCTAGGTGACTGGCTTCCAGAACTATGCAAAAGGTAGTCTGGGTTGTCTGGGGGGCATAACTGGTTGCTATATTTTCACAATGCGCAATCCAGGCTGACTGTTGACTGTTGGGATGCGCAATGCAATTCTAGCTGGAAATGACAGCAGGCTCAGGGATTGAATCGTGAAATTTTTTGCGGTAGCAGTCACTATCCCTTAGAAATGTGCAAAACAGTCTTGGAGGACAGTTTCTGGGTAGAAATGCACATTTCTTGAGAGGAAGACAGAGCCTTCCTTCTCCAGATTGTGCAACGGTATTTGGGTGGCAGAGTCCGAGCCAAGGCTGCCCAGACCCGCCGATGGGCAACTCAAAGAAAATATGAAATTGAATGCATGGTGACACTAAGTGAAAGTAGAAGTTATTGATTGTGCATGCAAACATAAAATGAAAGTTTCACTGAACAGATCAACATCCATGTCGGTGAGGCGAGTCATTGAATCGACGACCGTTCATGAAAAAAAGTTGCATGGATGCCACAATAGTGAGATAGCAACGAAAATTGAAATGGTCCTAGTACAAGGTACTATACATGTAAATGACAACGAGAGTTCCAAGAAATCAAGAAAACAACACTCACACAAGCAAAAACACAAAAAGTGACATAAATGCTAAAAAAGACGAGTTGAGACCACTTACTCATGAATAGCTGAGACGAATGCGTCAAAGAGTCTTGGATGTGTTGCGGGATGTCAGAGCTCCAATATCAAAGTGAAAGAATGAGCTCTGATGCATTCAATAAATAGGTTTGAGCTCATGATGCCATGCCACAAATATAGGAAAAAGCGACACTAGGAGGAAAGTTTCTGAAAAGAACTTAGCATGTAACCTTCAGCTGCTAAAAATATCTCCCTGAATCATGGGATACTTTTTACATGTTGCCTTTTGCTATTCTGGGAAAAATAAAGTCATGCATGCAAGTCAAGTTTCCTTCGTCCCGGGTGGAACTAGTTAACCCAACTGCTCATGCATGAGACTGCTCAACTGCTCGGAGGAAATGCGCATTTCTAGCTGGGAATTGGGCTGGCTGCCGAGGAGATTTGCACAATTTTTTAGCAGAGAAGCTGATTTCTGCCCAGGATTGCGCAATTCCTAGGCTGGGCAGGCATGCTGGGAAGGGTTACGCAGTTTTATGGGTGAACCCTGACTAGCACGATCACGCAATTTTGAAGCCCAGTAGGCTGCCATACAGAATTGCACAATTTTTGGAGGGAAGGCTGGTTTCCGTCCAGAATTGCGCAATTTCTTGGGGGAGCTACTCAGCCTGTAGTTGGACCAAGTCTCGGTGATCAGCCTGTGAGGGGAATGCATCGAGCTCTGATCAATAGGTTGTCTTTGTGCAAGAAAAATGTTGAAGCTTGTGTACTTGACAAAGCAAGACAAGGTGTCATGAAAGGTTGGTAGGGAGGCACGAAAACGAAGCCAAGGAAAAATTTCGGAGGGTGGTTATAGCCACTACAACATGTCATTAATCAAATAATGTTAGAAATAAATATATGAAGTGTTGTCTCAAGAAAGGGAAACTATATTCGACAAATAATCACTTGGTTGAGAGAATATCTCAACCACACACAAAACTTTCCTAGCTAATAGGAAAATGTAATTCCTACTTTTCTAAGTTGTGATTCTTGCTATGTAAAGGAGTTTGTTCCTGTGAAGGATTTTCTTCCTAGATTGGTGTGTGGTTGAGATATTCTCTCAACCAAGTGATTGTGTCCAAGATAGTTTCCCTATCTTGAGACACTTCATATATTTATTTGTAACATTATTTGATTAAAGACAATATATATATTTCCTTATGGAATTTAACATGGTATCAGAGCCCGTGAGGGCCTGGTCCTTGTACCCTTGTGGGTTGAGGGAAATAAAGAGTTTGGTGTTTCCTGTGTGTGTAGTTTTGGATGTTCTAGGGCCGGTGATGGCCAATTGGGATCCCAATTCTACATCTGTAAAGTTGGTTGAGGAGTCAAGGAGATCTGTGTCGATGGCGAGCTCTTTGACTGAACTGTAAAGGGGGGCCACTTCAGCGAATGCAAGGATGTTGATTCCTTTAGAGGTTCCATGGTGGAGCCATGGCTTGCAACTCATAGCGATCCTTCCAGATGTGTACTTGTTGGTGTAAGATCTAGTGTAAATATCACAAACCAGGTAGCTCGTCAGACAGTTTAGGATGGAAATCTCTTAAAACCAGTAAATGTGGTTGTTGAAGTTCTTATGTACACATTTTTTCATCGGTAGTGTCCTATGAAGTCAGAAATCAAGATAGAAAACTCATAGTTCTACGATAAAGCAATGTGAATTCTAGCATGGAAATTATTTTTTCCTAACGAATAATTTAGCTTGGACCATGTTGTAGCCAAACCTCTCATTCCTAGAATGGATCCTCCCTTGAAGTTAATGACTGTAACACTCACAATGGTGGAAGAACTTGACTAGATGAAGGACCGTGCCATTGCCTCTTTAGAACCATTGAGAAAGGTGAACATTGATGCTCACGTGCTGGAAAACAAGGATGTAACACGCAAATTTGCAACACTTGATATTCTCATCAAATCATGACAGGCTGAAGCATGTATAGAAGATATGGCTATTTTATTTGGAATGATGGATGGGAGCTAATGATTGTGTCAAAGGCGTTGTATGTTGCCATGAGAGACAACCTACGGAGAGGACCTCTCCATAATACAAAGTTTCATATAGAAGGAGTTAGTGTTGTAGGTTATCCATATCCATTGCCCTCCACAGGATTGGACTCAAGAGCTAAGTATTGAAGCTCTTGGTAGATGCATCCACATTGAGCACAAGAAGTAGGAGAACGATGGGTCTCCTGGTGCAATGGGAATTCTCGAATCTACTAAGAGTTGAGATGACGATGAGACAGTGTACTAGGAGAGAGAAATGGAGTCGGTATTTTCTTTGTCAATCACTTTGGCACATTGAACATTAAGTTGGGCATTCTCTCTTTGATGAGATCTAAACTATCATAGATTGTTTCTTTCTGGAGAGACCCTAATTGCTGGAGAAATGCAAAACACCTCATGCCCGTTGCCAATGATGAGATCCAACATTGTCCATATTGTGTGTCAGAGTATGTGTGACACTGCCATATTTTTTCATTCTCACCAAAAGTGATTTCCCATGGTAAAGGTGTCTTCCAATAGTCTGGATTAATAATTTTTCTATTAGCCTTTAAGTTTCAGAAATATAGAAATATAAGCTTTGCACAAGATATGGGTGAAAATGAATATGTCTTGGAAGTTGTATACATATTGAGATTCATGACCAAAATGTGAAGTCATTTTGTTGGAATTCGCGACTCTAAGGGATGACATGTAAAATATGGAGATCCAAGATCAGTATGACAAAGTTAGAAATGAAGATGCCAAAGACTAGAAGTACAAAGCCTATGATATTCAAGTGGGAAAGAAGTGGAGTTTTCCAGCATATGACTGGTATGGTGTATCCAAGATGACTGGAAAAGGATCCAAATGGGCTTGAAAGTTTGTTTGTGTTTGTGGAATAGACTCTATTATGTTGTAATGTGAATCACATATGTATTAGTAAGCAAGTCTATGTAATATTTTATAGTGGTCTTTGTGAAATTTGTACCTGGTAACTGCAAGAGTTGGTGTGTGTATTGTAAGCTTGATGAGGCATATGTACCACCATAAAGTTCGTGGTAATCTTAAAAACACTTTGTAATGGAAGGTTTGTGGTCATCAAGAAACCATTTTATAGTGTCTGTTTTTAGTAAGCCAAAAACCACGTGTAAGAGTGAAGTGGACAGGGATTCTTGTAGACATGGTTTAGGGTGAGCTGACAAAAAACATTGGCATGGTTAAGGGTAAGCTAAGAAAACCCTGGGCCTTGTTAAGTTGGGCCTGTGGTGAGCCTTCGTGGCTGAATTGAGTGCCTTGGTGGTAGAGTTGAGCCTTCGTGGCTGTGTTAAAGCCTTCATGGCTGAGTTGAGCTTTCATGGCTGAGTTGAGCCTTGTTCAATGTGTTGAGCCTGTGTGGTTGTGTTGATCCTTGGTGCTTGAGAGCCCTTGTTGTCATGGTTGAGGGTCATCCGATAAAACCCAGAGCATGGTTATGGGAAATTCGATAAAACCCATTATGATGATGGAGGGGGATTTGCAGGTACAGCTACATGTATGTAGTTATAATGGTTGACAGAACCATGTATGCGAAGGGCATCCTAGTAGACTGGCAATTGTAGTGGTTGGAACCCATGCATTCTAGTGGACGATTGTTCCTTTATATGGACGTCGACATATTCTCTTGTTATGTTTAACCACAACTAGACTTTGCAGATTGACATCGAGACTAGTCATTAAGGGGGTGTGTTGGAAAATGTAATTTCTACTTGTCTCAATTGTGATTCTTGCTATGTAAAGGATTTTTTTCCTATTAGTTAGGAGTTGTTTACTAGATTGGTGTGTGGTTGAGATATTCTCTCAACCAAGTGATTGTGTGTCCAAGATAGTTACTATCCTACACACACAATCACTTGGTTGAGAGAATATATCAACCACACACCAATCTAGGAAATAAATCCTAACTAATAGGAACATACTCCTTTGCATAGCAAGAATCACAACTGAGACAAGTAGGAATTACATTTTCCAACAAATTTTACTTGCAATTTTTCCATCACCTTCATGTTTTCATAACAAATCAATTATGAAGATACTTGGCTTCTCCATAACGTAGAGCGAGTATACATATTTGGAGGAGCATGTGTCCTTGATTGTAATGTTCCACTATTGTGGCTAGGGGTCATCAATGGTGTATGTATGTATGGAACTTTCACTTATAATAATAAAATCAGAGCCGTCACACTTTCATGCATATGTTGTTAATATAGTAGGACTATTCTTGTTGTATTGGAAATGTATGTTGTTTAACTTACGCATATGCTTATCAACTATTTCTTTGCATTTGTATGCACCTTGTTGAATGTGTGTTGTTGTATTAACCCATCACTTTATGTTGTGGACTATTCCACATCTTAGCTTTTCATGTCATTTCGCTCGTGTTCCTTTCAAGTTGTGTACTATTGCAGGCTTCCAAGGGGCACACTTCTTTCTCTCTTCATGTGTTGGAAACTTCATACATCACACTTGACTCTCTGTAGGGTCACACACTTGCTCTCACCTAAATTTATCATACTTCCCTCTGCGTGTTCCCGTGGTCAAGACATAACATTACCACCAAATTCTGGGACTCCTACTCTAAATGGTGTGAGGTATAGTTGGGACATCATATCGGGGAGATCCCCTGAATGTTGGTAGGTCCAACACCGTCAACAGGTTGTCTTTAAAAAATAAAGTATTAATATAATTATTCAAACTTCTAGGATTGTGGTACATTTCATGGAATATAATATGAAGCAAAAAGAAGAAAACCAAAGAAGGGTCAATCTCCATAGATTATCTCAATGCCACCTAGTGGGTTTCTTTAATGGTGTTGGACAAGGGGATAGATGTGGAGGTGATGGAATAATTAAAATGATAGGAAACAAGTTTTTTTAGTTTAGAATTTGTATACAGAAAGGAACAAATGAAAAAGCATAATTTATTTATTTTTGGCCTCTTTTGTGTCATGCAAAATTAAAAAATATAAGATGTTTACAAATTTGTGGAGATTCCAAATGTCTAATAGATTGGTTATTAGGAAAAGTCACTTGGAGGTCTTAAACTTAGCTTCTTAGAAAGTCATAATTTTGGAGATGAGGAATTTCTTCTAGGAAATAAGCTTTCAACACATTCATAAGGAACTAAACACAACAACAAACATCTTATCAAAAAGAGCATTATCTTTGGATATATGTTACTTATTTTATGAAGAATATGTTGGAAACGTTCTTCAAAGTGCACATTATGTGGTTTTATACTAATGTGAGTGCTCAACTATTTTCAACAAAATCTATGTCTTAGATTAGATTCTCTCAATGTTGGGATACCTTACTTCGCTACTTTGAATCACTCAAGTTATGGAAGTTATTTTTGTATTTTTCAGCCCTTTAATGTTGCTTCTATTATCAGGTTTTCTATGTAGATAATTTCTGCTAGATAAGTCTTCATTTTTGAACAAATCTATTTTTAATATTACCTAAAAGTGTTGTCTTATGTTTTTGACCATTTTGTGTAATGAATTTACCTCACAATAAACAATATATGTATGTTCTTTTTTTATTATTCCTAATAAACAACAAAAAACCATTAAAAAAAGAGCAAAATGCCCTTAGCTAAAAAAGTAAAGTGCCCTTAACTAAAGCCATTTGAGGAAATGTCTGAATACACAAACTTCATTACTATCTAAGAATTGAATAGATGTGTAATGGCAAGAAGAAAAAGAACTCAAATACAGTGAGAATAATTTATTAGTATTAAAATAACAAAAATATATATACCTAATCTATTTTTCTTATTTTTCTTCATTATGAAGATATGCATATGATCCTTTTTTCCCTTCCTAGTGGAGTAGGTTGAGTTACTATTAAGACGAATACTCATAATCTAGCTGTAAACATCAATGGATAGTTAAGGCACGAATTATTCCAATACCTTTAACATTTTACTTTTCACATGAAAATTTATTCCAACAAACAAATTTCTCAATTTTTTTTAGAATTAAACAATTTCTTATAATTTTACGAGGAGTGTCTAACCTATAAAGAATAACTTCTAATAAGAGTATTTGTGAAATATCTTCTTAGCTATATTATGTAGCTAGAAAGTAGCTGTTTTTCTTTAACAAATTTCTTAGTAAATTTTCTCACGCCACACAGAGATAAAGTGCATTATACCATTTTTTGAATATGTATAAATCTGAATCATAAAATATATACACAATCCTTTCGTAAAGAATTATCCACATATAAAGATCTAAAGAGGTCTTAAGCTAAAATATATACAAAATCCTTTCGTAAACAATTATCCACATATATAAAGATATAAAGATCTAAAGCGGTTTTAATCGTACTTTAACTTCTTAACATGATTTTATATTTTAACCAGTGCTGAATAGCTGATGCTTGAGATGCAAAGGAAAACAAGAAGATCTCTGAGAAAAGAAAATGCACATGTAAGCGAGCGATAAGTGGATCAGTATATAATCATTTAAAATGTAGTTGATTAAGGTTGATAGGCAAGTAGAATAAGAGATTGGAACATTTCATTCACTCATTCAAAAATTCCCAAGTTGAAACATGCGATTTTAACTTTGCAATTAACTTTTTAAATAAATCAATTTTTCAGTTTCTAATTCATTAATTGTAATCAACCCTTTAAATGAAATAAACTTTTCAATTACCAACATTATCACAATATTCCAATTAAAAAACAAACCCAAAAATATTCTCACCATCAAAAAATTGAATCATAAATTTAATTTTCCAATTCTCAAGGTTACATAATCATAATGTTCAACGCAGTAGAATAATATTCCAATAATCTTCGCCATACATTTCAGCTTTGTCGTTGGAAGAATTTAACTTCTACGATTACATCGTACCCCATTTCCAGTATCATCTTATCTTCAACTGGCAGTAAGATGAAGGCGGCGGCGTTACTCTAATGCGTGTTCATCAAAGGATTTCTTGCACATCAGGAAATCATCCTTTGTTTTTGCTCCAATTGTTCAAGTCGAAGATAAACGTAAGGCATTAGCATCAAACCTTAATTAAGAAGCAAACCAACCAATATATGGATAATAATAAGGATAAGATGCATCATAAGGACTTCAATGGCTTTGAACCGGTGAGGGAGGGCATGTATATCAAGATCCAAATAGAAAGAAAAATATGCTTACACGATAATTTAAAAAAAAAATCTACTCCTTGGTTATTAAAAGAGAAGAAAGATTTAGTCAAGTTTTATTAATACAATTAGCACAAAGAATTGAGAATGGGTCTTTTCAGTAAAGCCACCAAGGATTCTTCAGTAAAACCACCAAAGATTAAATTTTATTGGACTATTTTACCAGTGTTAAAGAATGATACATACTAAACAAATCTAATCAGTTAAAAGCTGATGTAAACCAGACTGGATGTAATAGTTGCTCCTCAAGCAATTATGAGCTATCCAAGAAAGAGATAAAGAACCATCAGCAAATTGAACTGAGCGTGTCATTGGCGGAGGAAGTATGTCAACAAACAAAATAGAAGTAATTTCGAATAATGTTTTACTAGCATGCAAGTCTGGCTTGGCATGTGGCAGTTCCCCAAACTCACACCAGTTGGGGCGCTGATACAAAGCTGGTTGTTGCGACGCTTTGGAGTCTTCCCATTTTATTCTCGGCTGCAACATTGTAAATAACGTGTGAATGTTGCAGCTGAGAATAGGTTGGGGAGAGTCCCAACGGTGGCAGAAACCAGCGGACTACGCCTTGTATCACGCCCCAGTCCATCGATGTGACCTTGAGGAACTGCCATAGGCCAATGCAGAGTTGAAGGTTAATAAAACGTTAATCAAAATTAATTCTGTTTCGTGCCTTGACATACTTACTCCACCAATGGCATGTTCTGTTCAATACGCCACTGGTTCTCTCCTTCGATAGCTCGCTCTGCTAATCTTTCTCCCCCTGGTCTGTTTAATACTCTCCATCACATTTCTTCTCCACAAAGGAAGGCATCTCCATTTTTCAAACATTTTTTCATCCATGTGCTGGTTGGTTTGATTGTCAATTAAAGTTTGATGCTGATGTGTCAAGTTGATCTTCTGCTTTCACTTTCAGTAGAAAAGCAAGAGATGAATTCATTGAACCCTTAAAAGATGAACACGCATTACAAGAAAGCTTTCTTCGTCTTGGTCTTCATCTTATTGCGGGTCCGGGATCACATGCCGTTGGTTTGCATGTGAACAAAAGCATTTTCTTTTATCAAAGATCTTCTTTTCATGTACATGATCTGCAATCCATCACTGCTCAGAGTTCAACGCACTCTTTACTTCATATTCATATTAATTATTATTCTTTTCTTCAGCTTCCTGTGGGTATTATGATATGGTAACTAGGTAACGAATATTTACGTTACGATTATGATACCGTAATCATGTAATTAATATTTATGTTATTAGGTTATTAATATTTAAGTTACTATTGATATATTAATAAGGAAAAATTGTATATGAATAATATACTTGTTTCATAAGGAAAAAATATATATAAATAATATACTTGTTTAAATCTAGGCATATGGCCCTAAGAATTAATTATTCGTAACTATTTGTTGCCCTACGATATCGGTTTTCGTGTGAATGTGAATTAAGCGCCCAATGAAGGTCTTGCGTTTTCTCTTTTAAGTAGAAACATCCACTGGCCACCCATTGAGATTGCGTCCGAATAAAGCGCCGACCTTTATGTAGAAAAGCAAAAGTTAAAGTCCACTTGTTAAAAACACACGAGAAGTTGAAATCTTTTTGAGGGTATAGTGGACATATATGGCCAACACTATCATTTTAAAAATGGATTGTGCTAGATCTGTTCCGATTTAGCCATATATATTATATTAAAAATGTCAAATAATTATTAAAGTAAAAGCCAAAAAAAACAAATATAATATTAAATTAATCTAAATTTTGACCTTGGTTTATAACAATTTCTAGGTGGGGAGGTATTTTATGATTCAAATTTATATTATTATTACATTATTATTTAATTTTAACACTAAATTGGTGTAGACGACTCTTTTGTTTGTGGGAGAAGAGTTGTGCTCAGATATACATACTCTACCTCTCCGGTTCACTGTGACTTCTTAAGAGGAAACACATGCTCTTAACCATTAGGTCCACTCAACTTGTATTATGATATATAAGAAAATATTATTATACAACTAAAAATTGGTTTAATATCTGAAATATTTAAACAATGAGTATGCAATATTTTGAAAAATGTTTTTTTTTAATTTGTGTATACAATTAAAATTAGTTTAAATCAATTTCTTTTAGATCACTAAAACTATTAGTTTAATTTTTTTTTTTTATATCATTAACATAATCAATTAGTAAATGTAGTTCATGTACATTGATTGATGTTTTTTTATACATTAATTAGTATATAAAAACAGGAAAATGGCATTGAACAACATATCAATTACATTGACTAATGTAGTTTTACTAGTTGACAGTGGATGCGTGGGGCGATTCATAGACCATGGTTGACTATGGTTCATGTTGATTGAATATTGTTAACAATTATTGACGAGGGTTTGACTATGGTTGTTGAGGGTTGATGAGGGTTTATGAGGGTTGACCATGGTTGAAGATGGTTGCTGTTAAATTAATGTTATAATGACGATTTTTGCACTTTAAAGTTTTCCAAAATTAGAAGTTGCTTCATGGGATTTTGATGTATACTATTAGATATTTAATTATAGAGGTATAAGAAAATATTAGGAGCATGGAAATAAGCAAAACCATCCCTTAGTAATGCTAAAGAAGCAACAATACTTATTGCAAAAACATGGCAAAGACATCATAAGGTAAATGTATAGGTATATATCCTATAGTTTCAAGTCATTTAGTCCTCATTTTCTTCGTGTTCTATTCCTCTAGCATAAATTAAGCAAAAATCCTAATATTTTGTGGGCTTGTTCTCATTTTATGGGCTTCCATATCCCACTTCGGTGTCAGGAAGGGTTTCATAGAAATAGTGAAACGATGTAGCGAAGTTTAAGTTATATACTCTTCAAGTCATATATTAATACATTCATGTCAATTCAGTAATGTTATTGTTTCCTTCCCTCGTATTTACTTTCCCTACTATTTCCTATACACTTATAATGAATCTGTATAGCTAAACGTGGGAGATGTTGTAGATGATGATGGTCTCAATGTATATGTGGATACAAAGAATGCTAGACTTTTGCATGCAAACCCTACTTAGAGAAAGTTGGTATTTTTGGTAAGGAAATATATAGGTTATTTTTTTGAATTCTTGGCCTTATTTTGGATGTTTGTCTTAAAGAAGTATAAATTATTTAGTATATATAGAAAATATAACTTTAATAGTAAGAATAACTGTGAAACAATGTAATATGGAGCATGAATAAGCAAAATCCACTATGTTACTTGTATTTTTCATAAGGCCAACCAGAATTTATGTGAAAAGATTTTATTTGAGATTACCCACAAATTGCACTCAAATCAATAAAATCATTGGGTTTGTTTCTTGAATTTAAATATTATATAAACACATTAACATGGAACATCCCTTGATTATTCACCGCATTTGTTTGATCAAAGTCTCCTTTTTGTTTATGTTTTATTATGATTTACTTTAGAGAGGAGTCACGTGCTAAGCTAATTCTCATTGTTATTTCTAGGTGAAAGCATGGAGCTGGGTTACACTTTTTGGCGAGAGAAGGCGTGTTTGGGTGGAAAGAGCAATGGCTCGATCAATCCATTTAAATGCTCAATCGAGCCTTTTTTAAGCGCTCAATCGAGGTGTTTGAGGGCTTAAACAATGTAACCCATTATTATCTAGGAGCTCAATCAAGCCATGTTTTTTAAATTTCCCACCAATACAACCTAGGCATGGAATTAAAAAAAGTGCCTTCATCGATCCTTAAAGCTCGATCAAGCTATGGGATCAATTGAGCCTTAAAGATAGATCTACATATACGCTAGATCTAACCTTAAAGTTAGATACAACCTTAAAGCTAGATCAAGATATAAGCTAGATCATCCCTTTATTTAACCACATTAAGGGCTTGATCGAAGGTTTCTTAAACCATCGATCGAGTTATTTGAATTTCAAAATAAAGCGCTCGATCGTGCCTCTTAAGTCCTAGAATCCACAAGTTCAGCATCCCTTCTACAAAATATCCGATCACACTATTTTGTACCCTAGCAGACTTAGGGCTAAATTTGTCCTCAAGTAGTGGAGTTGATTACCTTGGAGTCATGAATGAATCATCTATCCAATGGCATATGAATTTGACATTTTCAAATTCATATGATATTTTTCATCTAATTTCTTTTAAACATAATGTTTGAAATTTTTCAAAAAGGTTGAATAAAAAATCACTATAAAAAATATACACAACAAAAAAGTTCAAAAAATACGACTATCTTCATTTACGAGTCATCTTCGAAAGGGTACTTTTGTTTTTTCAATTTATTTGAATTGTTGAAAAAAACCTTATGTGAACACGTGTTTGCAAAATGCAATTGAAATATTACTTCGCCATCTTTGAAAAATAATAAAAAAAATATATTTTTGCATCAAAAAAAAAATTTAATATAATAAACTTAGTTTTCTCCATGTAGATCATGCTCATGTATATATATTTTAAAAATTACACACTTTAGACCAATTTATGCTATGTGAACACACACATACCTCTTAAGATGTGTGAAAAATTTCAAGGACAAACATTTCATTTAAAGGAAAATTGACGTATTATATGACACTAAATATTTTTTCAAAAACTACCATTAGGTCAACAACATAATTCTCCACAATTTTTCTTTTTAATCTGAATCAAAATTCATAGTGCTTATATGAATTTTGAATTTTGAGGGCTTCAATTCAGTAAAAGATAAAACTTGAAATTTCATTGCCATATTTGGCCCAAAAATGTAACCCATTTTCATGATTTCAACCTTCTATAATCATTTCATTATAAATATAAATAGTTTTTTAATTTCTAATTCCAAAACTTAAATGTTAAAAAAAATGATATCATAAATACTATCAACTACAACAGAAAAAAATATACTAAAAAGAGCTATAGGGTACCTTAAGAATTATTGCGCTATTAGTGCTCACTCCTCCCTTTGCATTAGTGCTCACTTTTCCATTTGCAATATATGGTGGAAACAAACATAAGTAATTAAACAATAAAAATTCAGAAATAAATCAATGAATTACTTGAAAATTGCAATTCTTATTAATTTAAAGAAAAAATCATGTTAATTTAAAGAACTAATCAAATTAGAATAACACAAAAAATAAGCACAAGAAGGGAGGTGTTGGGAATGATCAAGGATGTACCTTGAAAAATATATTATTCTTCCATTTGCACTCGGTGCTATGCAATTCTATAGAAGAAGAAGAAGAAGAAATTATTTTAATGTCCGCGAGGCTAAAGACAGCCTATGGGATAGATTTTTTCTTCATCTGCTTGACGTATTTGGCCCTTTATCTATGAAGCTTCAAAATAAATGCTCCCAGATTCTCGACAAACCCCTCACTAAATATATTATCCGAAGAGCTAGCTGATAACATACCTACATAACTTTCCCTATTCTCTTTGAAGGCCTCACATTCTAAAATGAAATGCTTTTATGTTTCCACTTTTCTGGAAGAACAAAAAATGCATACTCTTTCCTCCCACACTTCCTTTGGCCTTTTCTAGTGCCCTGTCTCACAATGGAGTTGATGAGAATTAGTCCTTAACTAAGCAATAAGAATTTTGGCTCTCCAAGAGATATTGGCCTCTATGTATGCTTTTGGTTGATGACTATGAGTGGGATTAAACACTTCAATACAGTACTTTTTCTTTCTTCCTAGCTCCTTATCCCAAGTACGCTTGTGGAGCTTTTCCATAACAAAAGATTTTATCTCTTTGTTGATTATAGGACATGTGTTCAAGAAAATACCCCATTTACTAAACCATTTTTTATTTTGCTGCATCCAAGTGTTTTTTCTCTTGCATAAGCTATCATTAAAGACAACCTTAGGCCATTTACCCTCTTCCATTTGCTCATTTTTTTCAAAATACCTTATGACTCGCACCATAGAAATTTCTTCAATATGAGCAGTCCCTCTTTCACTTAACAAGATAGCATAAAGAAATGCACTTTTAATCTTAAATTTGTTTGTAATCAAACGCTTCTGAATTTTCTCAATTTGTCACCATTGCATGTCAGATTTACTGTTGGCCCATAGTTCACAACCATATAGAATCATTGGAATCAGTAGAAGCCCAAAAAGAGTTTGAGTGGTTTTCCAGTCCCATAACTCTGGCTCTCTACATCTATTTTGAAAAGCATAAAATGCTTTCCAACCCCCCAAAGTTCTTTTCTTTCTACAACCATTCTAGCTTAGATTTTTGTTGAAGCCAATTCTGAGGTACTTGTAATATGCAACTTCTTCTAGAATTTTGCCTTCAAAGTAGAACTTATGCTGGTTATGTTTTCTTTTCTTAAAGAAAACCACTACTTTCATTTTGTTGATATTGGCTTGCATCCCCACATTTCTACAAAAATTCTCAAGGGATAGTAAGTGCTCTTGCAAACCAAGATTTGATTTAGAAATTGTAATAAGGTCATCTGCATACAAAAGAAACCTTATAACAAAATTGCCTAAATATATACCATCACCTCCTTGTGAATTTAACCACTCCTCAAGCTTGTCGATATATAAACCAAAAAGGGTAGGAGATAGTGGGAAACCTTGCTTGACCCCGATATCATTTCTAAAACTTTCAGAAATTCCAGCTGAAGTTCTAATTTTTAATTTCACCTCTTCATACAGCCTATGCACAGCTGCTCTCAAATGTTTAGGAACCCCAAGTTCCTCCATTATGTGCCAAAGCTTATCCCTAAGAATCGAGTCAAACACTTATCTCTTTCTTCTGCCCACTTGCTAATTTTGTTTTCTAGAATGCTTCCAAATAGCTTTGCAAACAAAGGGTTTATCATGATGGTCCTATAGTTGGAGTGATTATTGACGTCACCGGTCTTGAAAATAGCTATTGCTAGACCAGTTGTCCAATCTGTGGGGAGCCCTTATTGTATGATGTTGTTGAAAATTTTTGTAATGTGAGGTGCAAGAAGCTTTGAGCCTCACTTTAGATATTTTTCTTGGAGTTCAGCTAAGTCTTTTGCTTTTCCAACACCCAACGTCTTGATAACCATTTCTACCTCTTGTATCGTGAAGAATTCAGTATCAATGTTGACCAAGGGGGGAGGGTCAACCTTGGGAACCTGATCATAGAGCTATCTTGCATAGTCAACCCATTTACAAGTTGTAATATTATTTCCAATTTGTATCTTTTTCAGTTGGAGCTCCTTCCAAAATAATTTGGGATTATTTTTCTGAAGGAAGATTAGTTCTTCCCTCCTTGAAACCATGAAATCGGTCTTTTTCTTGCTTAATAACTACTTGTAAGCTTTGAGCTTTATGTTATCCTTGTTTGACTCTTTCCACATTCTCCTTGCCTTTTTTCATTCCTCGTCAAACCAAGCATTAACGAGAAATCAATTTGTTTCAGACTTCTTAATTTTTGCTCTTTTTCACTTTGAAAGTGCACATTGAATTATATGTGTTAATTCATGACTATGAAAGCTGTGAATTGTAATTTTATCCTTCTTGAAGAGCCTCTCTAGTGTCAATTTGAAGTTATTACAATTTGTTGGGGTCAAAAGAATTATGCCCTGTGGGAGATTTTGTTGGACATGCTAAATTTTTTACTCTAATTGTTTCTTTCCAATCCAAGAGAAACATAAATAAATTTTCTTTTGATTTGATTTCAAGTCCGACAATTAATCTCCAATCAAAATTTCCTCCATTTTCTCACACAAACCATGCGAGAAAATTACATAGTCTACCAGTCTTACTCCATTATAAGTATTTCAAGTGAAATTACGAGACTTTTCCTATCTAGTCAAGCCATTACAAATGACTAAATCAAAGGCCCCACATATAGTAAGCCATTGTTCACCAAAGAGATTGCAGCCTTTGTCCTCTGAAATTATTTCCCATTGATGACTACTTTCTTCTGTAAGCCAAATAGGGTCACAATCATCATTACAACAAAGAATTCTTGCTTGCTCATTTGTAGTCCTAGCATTGAAATCACCCACTATAAGTACTTCACCTAGCTACGAATATGTTGCAATATTCACTTTTAAGGCTGCAAATGGATCTTTGTGGTCAAGACCTCTACCTTTGTAGATTTTTGAAACTTGTAGTGCAAAATAGCATGCTTCAATTCTGATGTGGTTTCCATTTTCTGATATTTTAAATCAAATGAATTGCTTATTTGAGTCTTCTTTTTCTAACTGAATGAGATGACCTTCTTTCTCCCTTACTAAAACCATGATACCCCCATGCCCTTCGCCATTCCCTGCTCCCTTGTTCCACGCTGCCATCTTCTAGTGTCATTTAAGCAAATGTGTCTTGCACCCTTCATGCTCGTGTGTTTCTATGAGGCAAATTATGTCTCTATCTTCTGCAATAGGCCCTAACCCAGGTCCTCGTCTCCATGGGTAACCTCTGTTGTTCCAACAAACTAATCTTAAGGAAACCTGGGTATGACTTGATTGTTATTTATTTTGACATGCAAGACTCACATTTGAGTCTTTGTCCCTGCTTTCGCATACTGACCTTGATTTTTGATTTCCTGTTGAAGAGTTTGTTGCCTCTTCATTATTACCATCTTGCTGCTCTATTTTGGAAAATAAAAAAAAAAGCTAGAAACATGAAAAAAATAAATAAACAAACCAACACCATTAACCGAGAAAGTGTTAAAATTGGAAACTAGGGCCAAACTCCATGTGGGTCACCTTATTTATGGCAGCTGATATTTTTCTTAGATTCCTCTTGTCGAGAGGTGTAGGATTGATCTAAATATCATCCGTTTCAGACAAGTATTTATGGAGATATGAATTTATTTGTATTTACTTGACAAATTGTCAAGGTCGGCCAACAACTAAATGTGTGGCACACATGCCCAGAAAAACATATAAGTACAATTGAGGTTGATTTATTATCAACTCATATTCTCTCTCATCATCTTATTTGGAAAGGATGAAAGACGAATTAGGGCAACTTCTCTCACATGTGCAACAAGAATGTCGAATTAGGGCAACGTTGACTAAATTAGGGTAGTGTTGGCTTTCTGGGCAACGTTGACATTTCTAGGGCTGCATTGACCAAATATTGGGTTGTTTGATGGAGTGTTGACCAAGGGAAGACCTATGTTGATTTTTAGGGGCTGCATTGATGAGCGTTGGCCTGAAAGTTGACCAACGTTGACTGGTTAGGGCTAACCGCAGATCGATAAATTTTTTATTGTTGTTTTGACTGATTATTATGGACTGTTTTGGGCTGCTGAAGTTAGTTGTTGAAGACTGAGTTCTTCAAGCTGACTAGAAGTCAATCTGGGGCTGTTTTGACCAAGTTTGACCTGGCTAATTTAGGGTTTGCTGTTGTTGTTATAAAATTATAGAATTTTGAATTGTACTATTTCTTTTTGCTGAACTATTGAATATTAAAGAAGAATTGATCAAAGGGTTTCCCCACATTGGGGTTTGTCCCTAGATAGTTGCCATATCTTATGTCTCTTGTCTTGGCTTGTTTTTTTTCGATCGTTTAATGTTCTATCTGCACTTTACTTTTTGTTTATTTGATTGCTAAACTGTGGCTAATAAAAGGATTTGAAGTGAATTGCTCTAAGTATAGAACATGCCATAATTTAACATGGTATCGGAGCTGAGGTAAAGACAAAGCCCAAGCAAGAGCAAGAGCTAGAGCAATCACAGAAGGCTGTTGAAGCAATCTTAAAGAAGTCATGGGGTCCTCAGAACACTTCCCCACTTAAGACAAACTATGTGAGAAGTTTGACTATCATAGATGGAAAATGTCTCTTGATCTGACATTGGAAGAGTAGGAAGTGTTGGACCATGTGAGAGGCATAATTGTTGAGCATCCATCAAATGCATCCTCTACTGCAAACAACAAATGGACAATGGGAAAAGTCAAAGAAAATAAGATCATCCAAGATTCTATCGACGAGTGCCTGGTGGCCTATGTTTTCGAGCTGACCACCTCCAAGCAAATCTACAATAGAAAAGTGAGTTTATTTAAAGTTAATGATGCAAATCAAGTTTTTTTCCTTAGAAATAAGCTGAAGGAAATTAAGAAGGGAAAAGATGAGAGTATGCAAGCATATTTCTTAAGTATCACCAAGATCAAGAATGATCTCGTATCTATCGGGGAAGTAGTTCCTGACAGGGAAATGACTATCAAAACTCTCGGAGGACTTCCACCTAAATGGTATATATTCAGGATTACTCTTCTTAACAATAATGTAATTCCTGGATTTGAGGAACTCATGGTAAGATGCATTCAAGAAGAAACAAGGATGGAAGAGCAAGAAATGCCCACACTTAAAGGAAATCCCTCTGACTTTTCTTCTCATGCTAAAAGAAGAAACCATTATGGGACTAAATCCAAAGGAATGGTTGGACTGAAAGGTGGAAGAAAAGGATGATGTTACAATTGCAACAAAATGGGCCACTATGTGAGGGAGTACCCTGATAAAAGGGACTCACACCATGACGATGATCAAAATCACTCTCAAGGCAATCAAATGAATAGTAGGTCCAATGGCAGAGGTAAAAGGAATGCTTGAAATCAAGGAAGAGGTCAACCCTTCAAGAAGGCAAGAAACTCTAGGTATGAATCTAATGTTATTAAATAAGAAAGATGAATATTATCTACCAGCGGCCCTCTCTACTGCTGCTCCCCTGGACTCGTTGGTAATTTGGCTTATTGATAGTGGTGCCTCAAGGCACTTCACTGGTTAAAAGAAGCTCTCTCTAATTTGATAGAGAAGGAGACCAACCTGGAAATTTTTCTTAGGGAAAACTCAAAATATCCCGTGAAAGGCGTAGGGAATGTCACTCTTCAATTGAATCAGGGAAATATAATTCATTTACAAGAAGTCCTATATGTACTTGATCTCAAAAAGAACATGGTGTCCATTTCAGTGATGGAAGACAAAGGCTACAAGGTGGCCTTCATCGATGGCAAGGTACGTGTATGGAAAAAGAACTTTAAATATGCTTTCACTCTTGGGTTTCGAGTTGATTCATTATATCAGGTCAGAGGAAGTCCAATGGGTGTCATGTCTTGTGACACATCTATTCAATCCAAACTATGGCATCATAGGTTTGCTCACCTTCATTACAAAGCTCTACTCGATGTGAGAAAAATGGTGATCGGGATGCCCAAGTTCAAATTAGAGCAAGAAGGTGTATGTCCATGATGTGCCAAAGGAAAGCTCAAAACGGGACCATTCCCCTCAAGCCAAAGCAAGACCTCCAATATATTGCAATTGGTTCACTCAAACATATATGGTATGATGCCTGTGAACTCCTTGGGAGGATATTTATATTACCTCACTTTTATAGATGATTATTCTTGCAAGACTTAGATATACTTCTTGAAAAACAAGGAGGAAGTGTTCTCTTGGTTTCGTCACTTCAAAGCCTTGACCGAGAGTCATACTGAAAAGAAGATCAAGATCTTAAGGACTGATAATGGGACTGAGTATGAATCTAATGAGTTCCATGAATTTTGCAAAGAGGCTAGCATTAAGAGGGAGACTACAAAGCCATATACTCCTAAGAAAAATGGTGTGGTGGAAAGAAAGAATCGTATGATTGTGGAAGTTGTCTGTGTTATGCTCCATGATCAAGTACTTCCGAAATTTCTATGGGCCGAAGCTGCAAATACTAATGTATATGTGCAAAACCGATGCCCTCATCAAGTATTCGGTTCCAAGACTACCAAAGAGATGTTCACTGGTAAGAAACTTGACGTATCTCATTTTAGAATTTTTGGAAGTCTTGTATATTTTCATGTGTTGAAAGAGAAAAGGAATACATTGGGTGCATCTGGAAAGAAATGAATCTTCGTGGGCTATAGTGAAAATACTAAGGGCTACAGAATCTATGTGGCTGGTCAAAGGGAAGTCGAAATTAGCCATGATGTCAACTTTGACAAAGATATGGCTCTTAGCAAAGTTGACAATCTTCCTACTCTAAGGGAATCTAAAGAAGTCGACACCAGGAAACCGGAGAAAAAGGAAGATGAGACGATGCTTGATGTGGAAGAACCTATGGATCTTATTGATCCCCCTTAGCAAGAGGCTTCATCTTCTAGGAAGAGGCCTTCATGGCTTAGGGGGACACTTGATAATGTTGAAGGACACATTGCACCCAGAGGGACTTTCCGAGAAAGTAAGAAGTCGGCCTCGTATTAGGGGTACTTGACCATCATGAGCACGATCATCCAAAATGAGCCTTCATCATTTGTAGAAGTTGTCAAGCATCAAGTCTGGAAGGATGCTACAACTGAGGAATATGATTCTATCATGAAAAGACGATGTCTAGGATGTGGTCCCCGGACCCCAGGACAAAGTCGTTGTCACTTCGAAATGGCTTTACAATATAAAGCATGGAGCTAATTGAAGCACTAAAAATTATAAGTTTCGTTTTGTCGCTCATGGATTCTCTCAGAAGGAAGGTATAGACTATGAAGAGATATTTTCCCCTGTTTCCCGATATACCACTATTCTCTAGATCATATCTCTTGCTACTTTGCAAGGATGGAACCTACATTAGATGGATGTCAAGATTGCATTCTTGCATGGTTCGATCAAAGAAGAAGTCTATGTGGAGCAACCCGAAGGATTTGAGATTCATGATTGGGAATCTCACGTGTGAAGGTTGAAGAAAGCCCTTTATGGGCTAAAGCAAGCACCTTTAACGTGGTATGAGAGGATCGATAGCTACTTGATGAAGCTGGGATTCACTAGGAGTGAAGCCGACCCTAAGCTTTACTTTAATGTTGAAGATGACAAACCTCTCATACTGGCGTTGTATGTTGATGACCTCTCTTTGATAGGTGTAGACCCTCTCATTCACAAATGTAAGAGGGAGTTGGCTTCCAAGTTCAAGTTGAAGGACCTAGGACCGATGCACTATTTTCTATGGCTAGAAGTCTGGCAGAAACGAGGGGAGATTTTCCTATCTCAAGGAAAGTATGTGGTGAAGATATTGGAGAGATTCGGTATGGTGGACTACAAACTCATGACTACCCCAATGGAGCTTTACTTCAAGAAGTTAAGCGGTAGTGCTGCTAGACCTGTTTTACAAAATGCTACCGGGTATTGTCAACTCATCAGAGAATTGATGTTCTTAGTGAACTCTCGTTCGGATATATGTTTTGCAGTCAACAAATTGAGTCAACATATGGTTGAGGCTCACCACACACATTGGATTGGTGCGAAGAATCTGTTGAGATATCTTCATGGCACAATTGCTCATTGGTTGAGATACACTGGTAGAAAGTGAGACTACATGGATATACCGATGCTGATTGGGCATGCAGTGTGGTGGACCGAAAGAGCACTTCCGGGTGTTGTTTCTCTTTGGGGTCTGCCTCGATATCCTGGATGAACAAGAAGCAAAAGTCGGTGTCTTTGAGCACTGCCGAGGCAGAGTACGTTGCTGCTAGTATGGCCTCTTGTGAGTAGGTCTGGTTACGGAAGCTCTTCAGTGAGCTGTTTTGATCTTGTGTGAGAACCAGAGTGGG
This sequence comes from Pinus tabuliformis, assembly GCA_031772625.1. Lineage (NCBI taxonomy): Eukaryota > Viridiplantae > Streptophyta > Pinopsida > Pinales > Pinaceae > Pinus > Pinus tabuliformis. Next base: position 608,969,436 of record CM062817.1, read on the forward strand.
ATTCGTTTATCAGAGAATCTCATATTTCATGATCGCTCCAAGCATATCGATATCAAGTACCACTATATATGGGATATGGTGTAGCGAGGAGCAATAAGGCTCGAACATATCGATACAGATGAGTAGGTCGCCGACATTTTGATGAAGCCCCTAGGAAAGGTCAAATTCTTGACTTTTTGAGAACGACTTGATGTCGTTGAGAGACCCTCTTATTAGGGTCGTGTATGATGCACACATTGAGCTTTGGGAGCTCCAGGGGGGCGTGGGGTACTTTTTGGAGCGATATGCAACCACAACGCGACTCACCTTGCCCTAGTGGTGCGTTAAGTACAAGGTGAAAGGTTCAACCTTCCCTTGTGACACACCGTGCTGACTATGGGACAAAATGATTAGTTCTCCTATGGGCCAGGATGATTAGTTCTCCTATGGCAACTATTGGACATGATGATTAATTCTCCTGTCCAAGCATCCTACCCATGTAGTGGGGGACTCATGGGAAGTACCTATCATCTGGTCAATGACTACGGAAACGGGGTTAGGGACCATTAGTAGTACTATCGATGGATGCATCGTTGTATCTACTATACTCCCTATGCTAGAATTACCTCCATTGATCTGGGATCAATGATACTAATCTGGGATCAGTGAGAGTGGTATGACACACTCTGAGACTGACTTTGGGTCAGTGGTGGATGGTATGATACATCCTCGATCATTTCTTCCTTTTCATGGTTCAGTAGAGCAGAGCCAAACAGTGCATTTAATAGTAGGGATAGGACCGATGGTCAGATGGATTAGCAAATTGAGTTCTCCCTAGTTGAGAGGGAATGTTAAAATTGGCAACTAGGGCCCAACTCCATGTGGGTCACCTTATTTATGACAGATGATATTTTTCCTAGATTCCTCTTGTCGAGAGGCACAGGATTGATCTAAAGATCATCTGATTCCAACAAGTATTTATGCAGATATGAATTTATTTGTATTTCTCTGACAAACTGTCAAGGTCGACCAGCAACTAAATGTGTGGCACACATGCCCAGCAAAACATATAAGTACAAGTGAGGTTGATTCATTATCAACTCATCTCATCTCAACTCATCTTCTCTCTCATCATCTTATTGGGCAAGCAAGAAGGACGAATTAGGGTAGCTTCTCTCACACGTGCAAGAAGAAGGACAAATTGGGGCAGTGTTGACTGAATTAGGGCAACATTTAGGGCAGCGTTGACTTTTTGGGTAGCATTGACATTTCTAGGGTTGCGTTGATCAAAAGTGGGGTTGTTTTATGGAGTGTTGACCAAGCAAAGACCTTTGATGATTTTTAGCAGTTGCGTTGACCTGAAAGTTGACAAACGTTGACTGGTTAGGGCTGACCGCAGATTGTTGAACTTTTGACTGTTGTTTTGACTGATTATTGTGGATTGTTTTGGGTTGCTGAAGATAGTTGTTGAAGACCGAGTTCTTCAAGTTGACTAGACGTCAATCCGGGGTTGTTTTGACCAAGTTTGACTTCGCTGATTTAGGGTTCACTGAAGATAGTTGCTGAAGACTGAGTTCTTCAAGTTGACTAAAAGTCAATCTGGGGCTATTTTGACCAAGTTTGACATGGTTGATTTAGGGTTTGCTGCTGCTGTTATAAAATTACAGAATTATGAATTGTATTATTTCTCTCTACTAAACTATTGAAGATTAAAGAAAAATTGATCAAAGGGTTTCCCCACATTGGGGTTTGTCCCTAGCTAGCCGCCACATCTTGTGTCTCGTGTCTTGGCTTGCTTTCTGTCGATCGTTTAATGTTCTATCTGCACTTTACTTTATGTTTATGTGATTTCTAAACAGTGGCTATTAAAAAGATTTGAAGTAAACTACTCTAAGCATAAAACATACCATAATTTAACAAAAAGTCTATAAATAGTTAAGGTCACTAAAATGAAAACCAGAAAATAAGATATGGAAATTCCTATTGATATAAAGAAACAAACCTCCCTCACCTCCTCCCTCCATCCATTCAGAAGAGAAATGGACATTGTTTTGCTTAGTTTGTTTCAACTATCTAACTACCTAGACATACATTTGCTTTAGAAATTTTCTCACTCTGCTAGTCTTTATTTTTTACTTTTCCCTCTTTGCTTTGAGCTGGCGCTCCATATATTAGACATTAAATTCACACAGACATGATAATAGCTTTTGGATACAAGTTAAAAAATTATGGGAAATGTTTTCCATACAAGTTAAAAAAATGTTTTGAAGAATTGCCAAATGAAGAGGGAGAGAAAAGAAATGCCACTTGGTCAAATGAATCAATGGGTCAGATCAATGAATTAAAATAATGGGAACAACTCCAACCAATGCTTCCTTTGGTCACAATACTTGCTTGCAATTAATGATATTGGTTAGAGTTTATACCAGGTTGGGATTTTTGTGTTCACTGCCAAACTCGTGTCAAACCACCAGTTGAATCTCCTTTAGCAGGAGCATTTTTTTTACAAAACCTGCAAACCCGAGAAGTAAATTTAAAACCTAAATACTTATTGATAGCGCAAGGATGCTTGTGCATGGCTCTGGTAAATCGTCAGAGATTGTTATTAAAAATCCTTACCCAAAGAGGAGGCGTAGTACCCATGGTTAGTCTCTAGGCCAGGCCCGCAGGGACATTTCTCTCTTTGATGCTGTTTCTCTGGAACCCACGAAGAGTTTCCAGACAAATACCTTTATACGAGAACCTTGAGAAGGGGTCAACAAGAAAAGAAACAACGAGTTAACAAGAATACTTAGCAAGGAAAACAATGAATATACTCGTCAAAAATAACTCGAGGGCATGGTCACAGGATGAAAGAGAAGCCATACTTAACCTAGGATAACCACTTTTTACCAAACTAAAAAATCCAAGACCTAGCCTGGCATAAGCAAACTATGTAAGACCTAGTCTAAGACCGGAAATTTTGAGGGGAAAAACAATCCAATAAAATGGAAATATGGGCGTACCTGGTCATGCTGCTTCAATATGAAAAGAAAGAATATCAGTGGTGAAAATCCACCCCTACCCCCCCGCCTCCTTAGGGCATAGACAACGTCCATGGTTGTAATAGACTTATGCCTAGTGTGTTCCATGTAGTTTCATCCCAATAAAAGCGAGCCAATTTTCCTCCTCTCATGTGAGTCAGTTGTCGCTATTTGAAGCTCGATCTCTAAGTAAAGGAGTGGAGTAGGAACGCACAAACGGGTTCGTCTATGGAATAAGTATATGATCAGGACGTTATAGGGCATTAGCAAATACCTCAAAGGGATTGCATTCTTAGACTTAATGTATATTTCATTGGTGTAGGGTTTCAGGTTAGAATTGTGCAAAGAGGGACAATGAAAAAGATGAGCAGTATATCACAACACTGAGCACAAATTGTTGGGGGTGTAAGGTCCGATCCATTTGGCTCATAGAAAAACCCTGTTATGTCGCCACAAAGGCAAACAAAATAGAGAATAAATATTTGTTAAAATAAATGGCTCATAGAAAAACCCAAAAGACAAGTTGAGACGAAATTGTTATTTTGTGTTAAACTAATGTCTTAAAATAAAACATCTTTCCATGTAGTGTAATGTATTTGGTAGAGAGAAAGTTGATTATTTCCCATATATTTAAAACTAGGTTTGAAATAGATTTCTTTAAAGGCGGTGTTCTTATTCACTTAGAGGCCAAATGTGACATCATGGTGGAGGCACACAATGTGTTTTGTGAAATTCCTAAACATAACATAGTCTCATGGACAACAATGACGGTGGGATATTAATGGAAAGCTTCAAATTAAATGAGATTAAAATCCCATTGTTAAATAAATAAAATTCTTTCCATTTCCCTCTAAATCAATCTATTCACAATGATCTTGCTTTATTACCAAGAGGTAGTCTGTGGAAATATTTGCAAGCAACAACAACTAGGACCTCTTTGTTTTTTTCTTTTTCTCTGTGATTTCTCATCCTTTTTCATAGCCATGGCCATTGGAAAGAAGGAAGGGGAAACTAAATTTGGTGATAAAGAAAACATTTTTATTAGTGAAAATGCCAATAAAATGTTAAAGTTAGTAAAGGGTGAATGCTTGATAGACATGTTCAGTAAACCATTAGCTCGTAGAGGAGTAGCTTGGCTACTCATGCAGCTGTGGGTAGGTTAGAGTGCTGTTTCATTGAAGCAAGCTCCATAATCTATAGTGAGGGTTGCTGAAGAATTTAAATCTGCACTTGGAATCTCTGAAGCAACTAATTGCAAGCTTCAGCAAACAAAGTCATGTGTGGCTAGTTGATGAAGGTTGTCATTACCTCAATTTTACAAGTAGATATTATGGTATCACACCAAGAGTGGTACACTATGTCTGCACGGTGGATATTCTTGGTCATGCTAGATAGTTGGAAGAGGTAATGGATCTTATCAATAAAATGGTATTTTAGTATTGTGCTTTGGGGATGAATATTGCTTGCTACTTGTAGAGTCCAAGGTCATGTAAAACACGGAAAGCATATGAAAAAAAGTCATTCTTGCTTTGGTGCCACATGATAGATCAACATATTTTCTATTTGAAAATGCCTATGCAGTGGCTGGGAAATGGAATGATGCAGCAAAACTAAGGAGAACAAAGAAAAACACATCCCTGAAGAAGGAACCCACATGCAGTTGGATTGAAGTTAAGGATCAGGTGGATTCATTTGTTGTAAGAGATAGTTCACATCCACAAACAAAAGAGATATACAGAAAGCTATAGGAATTTACTGAGCAATTGAAGGACTCAGGGTATGTCGTTCAAGGCAATTCTATGCGGGATTTAGAAAAGAAGAATGATGAACAACCTCTTTATTAATCTAGTGAAAGATGGGAATAACTTGTGCAATTCATTATTCCACAAGAGGATTGTAATGCTGCTATAAAGCCTGTTAACAAGATTGTTGGTCAACGAGTTGTTATGAGATACACAAATGCATTCCATTATTTCCAGAATAGGTTACCATGAAAACTATTGGTGATAATGATGACATCCAAAAACAAATGAGATATAGTCAAAGCTAGAGGAATTCACTGGGAAAATGAAGGAAGACGGCATTAAAACATTCAATCGATTGAGAACATTAATTTATCAGTTAAAAAGTCTATGATGGGTAGGTCTCACATCTGAACTAACAGCTGAACTAACAGCTACAAGAAAAATTACATGATGTGTTTAAATAAAAGTAGGAATCAGGATGCAACAATTAGCTCTTAAACCTATCAATTGCTATTAAAATGAGTAGAAAAGGGTGAATTTATGAGCAGTGGCTACATCCTATCTCAAGTGGGATTTACACATTACTCTTGTCATCAACTATGGGGCTAACACATTATCAGATTTCACAGAGGTATAGAAGTGGATTTACTAGCAAGATGACACAACATAAGAAGGGAATTTTAGTAACTAATTTTTCCAAAAACAACAAAATTTGAAGTTATTGGTTTCAAAATAAGTTGATTTCCCAGTTCTTGAATCTGAAGCACTTTATGTGAGAAAATCAAGGAAAGAGATAGCGGAATAGCAAGGAAGGTACAACAACGCTAATTTACCTTGTAGAGAAGTGCCCATATATGAAGATAAATTATTACGTAGTTTGATAATCAAGCATTTACCAGTCCTGAGTAGCATCATGAACATAATTTACCTTGTAGAGAAGTGCCCATATATGAAGATAAATTATTACGTAGTTTGATAATCAAGCATTTACATGGTCATAAGACGTTTAACTAATGGTTTTGTCAACATTTTTGGACCGACTATATAGGATGATTTGCCTCGTATTTTGGGATTGTCGAAAACCCTTTTAGGTGTAGGATTTTGAGGGACATTTGATATCCATTTACACATCCACCTTTGGAACTTCACATAAGGTTAAGCATATAAAGGATTGAAAATGCTAGACGACTTTTTATGTTTTGGTACATGATAGTTTAAGAAGAGAAAATCTCCTTCCCATTAATTATATCATAGTGCATTTTATTTCTGGATTAAAGATCATGTATCAGCCCCACAATATGTGGTTTAAGAAATAATGATCTGGGTGAGGTTGACTTGCAACCGCTAGAAATATGAGTATTGCTGCGGATAGTGGAATCAAGGATGAATTGTTTTGGGCTACTTTTGGTGTCCACAATCACCTGCACTTACTATGTAAAAGAACAAAGATATTGAGGTGACTTGGTGACCTTTCTTTGCTACGTATTTTACTTCTTGAAAATTCCGACTTGCAGCAGATTTCCTTTTCAATCAATACTACAAGCCCTCATTGTTTAACTGTTACTCTTTCTTCTCATCGCCAGTAAAACTTTTGAAGTTTGATTTTAGCCCTTTTCATGGTAAGAGGGTGAGTTCATGATATTCAAATCTATTACAAATGATAAAATGTATCCTACACAATTTTACTTTGATGTGGAGCCCCAGCTCGATCAACAGGTTTCCTTTCAGATTCAAACAGAGGATATAATACAAATGACACTAATATATTCTATATTATTTACCGAATCAATACATCAACACATAATCGATGGTAACAGTATTACATTCATGTTTGAGTGAGCCTCCGCCAAAGTATAAGTTGGTTCACCTTTGAGGTGTATATCAGTCGATCTATATAGACTTAGATTTTATAAAATTCAACTTTGGAAATCAAATGCTCTATGAAAGTAAAGCACCCTTTTTCTTACCAGGAAAATGCAACCACATAAGGAAAACCCTAACCAGTGCTGCCGAAATTTCAGAGAGCACAATCCTAAACCAACCCTAAACCATGTTCACTTTTGACCCTGGCTGCCCAGGTTCTCTTAGTTGGTATTAAATGGTGGTATTTTCTTGTCAAATTTGTTCCGAATTTAGGATGAATTTGTTGGAATCACAAATTCGAGTTGAGTTGTGAAGTATTTACAATTTAAGGTGCTAAATTCATATAGGTAGTTAAAAACTTAATTTAAACAACAGAAATCAAAATTTTACCAATTTTTTTTTTGTCAAAATCTCCAAAAACATCTCTATCATCAAAAAAACATTCTAATCGACCTTCCAAACAAAATCAGTTTTTTAATTATCCATCTTTTAAATAAAATCAGTTTTTCAATTATCAATCTTACATAACTATAACCTTCCATTAAAAAGAAGCCAAAAATGTTCCAATAATCTTAAATTTTAAGAATACATTTCCAATTTTCAATTTTCAATGTTCCGTAACCATAACCTTCCATCTACCAGCAGTAGAAGAATATTTCAATAATCTTAACTTCTAGGAATGCGCCACACCCCATTTCCAATATAAGAACAACTATCTGTCTAAATATCATCTTCAACACGTAATAAAATGAAGAAGAGGGCCTTCCTCTACTGCGTGTTCATCTTTATGGATTTCGAGTTTCACACCACAAATTCATCTTTTCCATTAAGGATTTCATGTTTCACATCCGAAGTAATCTTTCGCTTTTCCTCCCAAAGCGAAAGCAGAAGATAAATGTAAGACATTAGACCTGCAATGAAAGAATGGCATCATAAGGACTTCAGCAGCTTTGAACTGGTGTGGGATGGCATGTATATCAAGATCGAAAAAACAGAGAAAAATATGCTCACAGAATTATTGAAGTGAAAAAAAACAATTCCTTACCTGGTTAAAAAGAAAAATGTTGAGGTTATTATGAAGAGGAGAAATATTTGCACGCTCGACTATAAAAAAACGGCATTAACTTTGCATAATGTTTTATTACCGTTGCAAGTCTGCTTTGGCTTATGGCAGTTCTTGTTCTTGAAACTCACACCAGTTGGGGAACTCATACAACGCGGAGTCGGCTTGTTGTTGTGGCCAATTGTATTCTCCCCATAATATTCTCCACTGCAACATTGTGAATAACTTCGGAATGTTGCAGCTCAGAATAACTTGGGAGAGTCCCAAACTGTGGCAGCAACCAGCTGACTACGCCTTGTATCGCGCCCCAAACGGTGTGACCTCCAGGAACTGCCATAGGTCAAGGCAGAGTTGAAGGCTAATAAAATGTTAATCAAAATTAATTCGGTTTTGTCCCTTGACTTACTTATGGCATGCTCAGTTCAATGCGCGAGTGGGTCTCTCCTTCGATAGCTCGCTCTGTTTAATACTCTTCCTCACATTTCTTATCTACCAAGGAAGACATCTTGCTTTTTTTTAATGTGGGCATATTCATCATTCTTTTCGGATCTTGATATCGATGCCAACCGTCACGGGTGGAAAGCGATCGAAGTTCTTCTGATGCCATCTTTTCCTCCGGATGATATTCTCATCCATGTGCTGGTTTGTTTGATTTTCAATTAAAATTTGATGTTGATCATCTGCTTTCCCTTTAGGTAGAAAAGCAAAAGTTGAATTCACTGAACCCTTACAGAGAACACGCAGAACAAAGAAAGCCGTATTCGTCGTGGACTTCATCTTATTGCGGGTCCGGATCATATTCTACATGCATTTGCATGTGAACAAAAGCATTTTCGGAGATCTTTTCTTCGTGTCCCATCAGTGTTCAACGCACTATCCGTTTCATTTGTTCAAGCATCTTCTTTCTATCATATTTATATTAGTATTCTTTTATTATTTTCTTCATCTTCCTGTGGGCACTAGTATACTGGCTTGCGTTTGAATGAAGCGTCCACTTTCAAGTAGAAAGTGTAAGATAACATCGACGGTTTGAAAACACATGACAAGCTGAATTCTTTTCCACCGTACACTTTACATATAACGTATCATTTAAAAATGGAGTGTTTCAGATGTTCTTTGATTTAGCCATATGTGATAGTAGGGGCATTTTATTGCTTAATATGTGTAAGTATGCCAGTTTATTATTAAAATTTAAATTTAAATTTTGTTAACGTTGATAAAAAAAATAATTAATTTAAATGATTTATATAGTTATTCCAATTCAATTTATATGATAAAATAATTAATTGAAAGAAATATTATTTTCAACAGATTTGTTTATTATATTGAAATTCTAAATGATTTTAAATTTTGAACATCTTTACTCATTTTTACTCTTTACTAAAGTCAATATCATTTAGTAAAATAAAGTAAAATCTAGTTCGTAAAATAAAATAAAAAGGTTATTTCAGCACAAAGAATTGAAAAATCTTGCTCCAAATTTTTTTAATATTTCTTTTAATTAAATATTGGTAAAATGAATCAAACCATATCCTATGGGTATATTAAAATCTCTAAAGACATAAATATTTCCAGGGTAAAGTTGTAATATTTGAAAATTTTGTTATCATGCTATATAAAAAATATCATTAATCTAATATTAATATTAATGAATTATAATATTAATATTATAAATCTAATAACTTAGGATTAATACAATAATATTAACTTTGTTATATTATAATATATATTAATATATCATGATATATATTAACTCGAGATATATATGGGAGGGTAGAACAAAGACAAAGTGATAGCGGTGGAGAGATAGAGGGAGTGAGATTAATGAAGAGAAAGGGAGAGAGAAGAAGGATGAGAGAGGACTTTAGAGATAGGAGGAGAGAGGGAGGGATAGAGAAATGGAGTTGGAAGGAAAGAGAGGGAGGGAAGAAGAATCACATACAGAAAAATTGAGAGAGAAAGAGAGAGGGAGAGATAGAGAAGGAGAGATAGGGAGAAACGGGGGAGAGAAGGAGAGATAGTGATAATGTTGGAGGGTGGAGAGAGAGAGAGAGAGACAAAGACAAAGAGATAAGGAGGGGAGATAGAGGGAGGTAGGAGAGAAAGGGAGGGAGTGGAAGGAAGAGAGCTTGGATTAGAGAGAGAGAAGGAGAGAGGAAGGGAGAGAAACAGGGAGCTAACAAGAAAGACACAGAGAGAAAGAGGTGGAGAATGAGACGGGGGTGATAAGGGAGATGGAGAGAGATGAAGAGGGGAGAGCAAGAGGAAAGAGAGATAGAAGGGGGGAGAGAGGGGGAGAAGGGGAAGAAAGAGAGATAGGAAGAGGAAGAAGGGATAGATAGATAAATATGGAGAAATAGTATGTATGTTTTGAGGATGATATAGAGAGATAAAAGAGAGACAAAGAGAAATATATATATATATGGAAGGTGAAGAGAGGGAAGAATAGAGAGATAAATGGATATGGAGGGAGAAAACATGTGTGTTTGGGGATAGGGAGTGAGTTAGAGAGACAAAGAAGGAGAGAGGGAGGGAGATAATGACAAGGTTGGAGGGGAAAAGAGAGAGAGAGAAAGAGAGAGAGAAAGATGGGGAGGAGAGAGAGGGATTTGGGAGAGAAAGGGAGAGAGGCGACTTGAGAGAGAGGAGGAGAGAGGGAGGACAAAGTGTTGGATTTGGAAGGGGAGAGAGGGAGGCAAGAAAAAAGACATATAGAGAGAAAAGTGGAGAGAGAGAGGGGGGGGGAATGAAAAGGAAGAGATGGAGAGAGTATGTGTATGTTTGGGGGTGAGATAGAGAGATAAAGAAGGAGAGATGGAGGGAGATATAAATATAGATGGAGGCGGGTGAGAGGGAAGAGGATTTATTGCACTAAATGAAATGAATTCATGCTACATGGTGATTCTAATCCTATTTTATTACTTTCACTAGATGCATTAATTTCAGTGTAGACGTTGATTTCTAATGATATTTCTTTTCTTGCACTAGATGAATTGATTTTAGTGTGGAAGTTTATTTCTAATCCTATTTGATTGCTTACACTAGATGTATTGATTTCAATGTAGATGATTTCTAATTCTATTTGATTGCTTGCACTGAATACATTGATTTCAATGCAGATGGTGATCTCTAATTCTATTTGATGGCTTGCACTAAATGCATTGATTTCGGTGTAGATGGTGATTTCTAATTCTATTTGATTTCTTGAACTATATACATTTATTGAAGTGTAGATTGTGATTTCTAATCCTATTTGATTGCTTGCATTAGATCCATCAATTTTAGTGTATGTGGTGATTTCTAATCCTATTTGAATGTTTGCACTAGATGGATTGATTTTAGTGTAGATGTTGATTTCTAATCATATTTGATTGTTTTCACTAGATGCATTGATTTCAGTGTAGATGGTGATTTATGATCATTTTATTGTTTTCACTAGATACATTGATTTAGTGTATATGTTGATTTCTAATCTTATTGATTGATTGCATTAGATTCATTGATTTCAGTGTATATGTTTACTAATTTTATTTGATTGTGTGCATTGGATGCATTAATTTCAGCTTAGATGGTGATTTCTGATTGGATGTAACTCAATGTATGATGGTACATAAACTTAAAGTTATTGGATTAACAATGTGCATTGATTTTAGTGTAAGCACAAAAAAATGATTGACAATTTATTTTCATTTTTGTGTTATAGTCATTCAAGGTATTAATATTGGACAACAAGAGAGAGAAAGTATGACGTTTACTACAATAGTTCAAGTTAACGAATTGAATAGTTTACAATCTCAAATATCCCTTTCATATAATCAATATGAAAATATGGAAAACTAAAAAATAATTTAAACATTTTGTAAATTTGACCAATCATTAAAAAAAATTCAAAATTACATTATTTCCTGAATTTTGCAAACAAACTACAGTTAAAAAAATAAATGGTCAAAATGTTTTGAAGGAAATAAATTAACACATTAGCAATAAAACGAATCATTTCAAGAGCAATCTTGATGCAGTAAATTATTAAAACTACTCTTCAAAATATATTTAGTAATAACTAGAGGGACACTATTAGGAATTATTAATTGTCAAAAGTTGTGATACCTAAAATTAAATGAAATATATGTGCAATATCAATCCTCTTGCAAACTATCGACATGATTTTCTCTTGCAAACTAATTACTAATAGAAATATAACACAAAATTTGTAACATTCACAAACATTACAATCCAAATCCAAACACACAAACCACTCAAAGCATCCAAGCGCATACACACATACCATTCAAGGCAAGAAACAAAAGCAAAATTAAAGAAGAGAATGATATAGTCATGTCAAACAAAAAAAACATATTGTAAATTCCAAGGTATGAATTTCATCTCAAACATATACATAATAATGATAATCTAAAAATGTGTCATTGTCGCCCTCAATTGGAACTAGACTAGATCCATCTAACTTCGGATTTGTCATGCCCCGAGAGGGATGAAATCCCTCGAGGTGCAAACCTTTCCTCAAATTCCACACTCCAAAAAGAAATTTTGCACCTCGAGGTATTTAATCCCTCTCAGTGCATGATAGATCTAGAGTTAGATGAATCTAGGATGGTATGTCAATTCATGATTTAAGGTGAAAGTAAATAAAAAAAATATAGGATTAAATCAATCCAAATTCTGAACATTAATTATAACAAGCATTCCCTGGAAGTCGTGGAAAAAGGGACGACGGCTTGGTGCACGGTACCAAACTTGGAGTACAATGCTCGCATAACTATATCAACAGACAATACTTCATCTAGTATTGCCTTCTTCAGTTCAGCTCTGGCGGACATTGTCACCAAGTCTCCTCCTTGCTTGGCCACCTGTAGTTCCTTCAAAATTTGCTCATTCTCAGCTATGAGGAGACGAACACCTGAGCTAGTGGCTTCGACGTATAGTCTAGTTGCATGAGCCAAAGCAGGTGTATGCTTGTGCACATCAGTCATGATCACTCGTTCTTCAACTTGCATAGGGGATTTTTAGTCCTCTGGAGTTGGTACTCTCTGATATTGCACAACTCGGTGATGAGATTCATCAAAGGAGATGTTATGCATCTCTGCTTCTGGCTGACCACCAAGGATCTCAGTGCCTCCTTGGCCATTCAAGACTTTCTCATCATCTAGATGCATTGAAGCAGGTGAGTTGACCTCTTTGTGGTGAGGCATGAGGTCGATGTCTTGTTCTGACTCCTGCTGCTCCATGCTTGCATCCAACTATTAAAGTGCCTATTCTATCTCATGAGCAAAGACTTTCCCCTGCGATGGTTCACCTTGTTCTCCTGACGCCAGTTGTTAAGATGAATCAACTACCTGTATGGGTGTTGCTTCATCTATCTACATGTGATGCGCCCCTTGGTGTATCCGCCGCTACTATGCTTCCTTCTCCTTTTGGTGCAACTCTTGTTCTTTCTAGAGTTTCTCCCTCAACTCATGCAACTCCTTCTCTTCTTCTTCCATTCTCTTCTTATCCCTCTCCCTTTGGGTGATTCACTTGTTGTGTTACTGCCTCTTCTACAAGTGGATCTACTCAAAACTTTCAACTTTGCTCCTCCGCCATGCAGTCAACAATCTTCCTCTTCCCTTTGTCGCACACAAGTATGCTTGGATCTACTTCCTCTGCTACTGCTGCTGCTGCTACTGGTGGTGCTCTCTGTGATGCTGCTTAATGCAGCTTTGCTAACCAATCTATGGCAAATCCGACCTATTCATTGGGTCAGGAAGAATTGTAGCAATACCTCCACGAGTCTTCCTCGGCACAATGAAATGCCCCATGGATCCAGTTGAACTGAACTCTCATGTAGTGATCCTTCACAATGCAATGTGGGTCATAGGGGTTGAAGTTTCGGAGGTCGAACAGGTACTTGTTCATATGTTCTACTTCGACATCAACTTTCTTGATACTTTGGATCTCATATAACCCAATCTGCAATGGAAGATTGGGCCAAGGTGCCTTCTTCTTCCGCTGTAGTCTAGTTGTCAATCTTGCTGAGATGTGACACGATACTTCTTACATGACAAGTACATCCAAGGAAAACTTTGGCAGAACATGCAGAGGCTTCTCCGCACTAAACATTCGGATGAAAGTGTCGGATGGTGAGGCATACCAATCTGCAATTCGTAACGACGCCTCCATTTCTTCCTTTGACATGCAGGTTGGATCTTGTTTGAAAATCAATCTGTACACTAGGGTTAAAAAATGGTCGAACAATTGTATGATTACTCCCCTAAAGTTGCATTCAAACAACAAGTTGAAATATGTGTTCACAACAGTCTCCGCCAGTGACCATGCCCACTCCAAGCCCGAGAACTCGTGTTGGGCGCAAATTACATCTAGGATGTAAGTGGACATGAAAATCTCTGCATGCATACCCTCAGGTGAATGTCGAGCCTTCGTGACTTGTTCATTTAGCTGGTGAGCTAGTATGCCAGACTAGTTGCATGGTCTTCCTTCTCTAGCCAGTTGGTCCAATGCGATCACCCAAATTTGAGGAAAGGTTTCAGTGCTTGCCTGACCACACAGTCGACATGTGAATATGACCAAGTAATTGTACACCTTCCTCAATATCTTTGTCTTGTAGATTTGGTTGGATGTCATCCTAAAACGAGCTCGCTCCTTTACCCAATCCTTCAAAATGTCTCTGCGGTTACCTTTGCTGCTAGGAAAGTTGAATGGATGACTCATGACAGTCGCGGGCTCCGACATTTGATACATTTCATCATAATCTCGTGCCCAGAAGGTTACAAGATTTGTCCCACTGAAATTGCTAATGGTCATCGTCTCGCGGTCAGTGTGAGAGAATATCCATTGAGTCATGTTTGCGCATGGGAATACGGGGTATCTACATGCAATTCGGTAGAATCTGCACTTGTGAATGTTCACATACACCTGGTAGTCTTCTAGGTCTTCCCCAAAAGTTCCTACGAATGTTTCATTAACCTCTTGCAACTTAAGTTTGATGTCCTTGTCTAGATACAACTTTGTATCTTCATAGATCGGTAGACTAGAGGACACCTGCTCAACTGCTGCTCCAGCTACAACTCCATCAATGTCCTATGATCCTATTATATTAGAAGCCATTGAGACAAATGAACACCTAAAATATTTAGAAACAAGAAGCATGCAAGGCAATAAATATGTCAGTGGAAACAAAGCAAATCCACGGAAGGACACAACACATACCTGGGAAACTAATGAGAAAGATTGAGCAAATTTTACTTGGAGGCTAGGTGATTGGCTGTCAGAACTGTGCAAAAGGCAATATGGGCTATCTGGGAGGCAAGACTGGCTGCTGGATCTGCGAGATGCACAATCCAGTCAGGCAGTTGGCTGCTGGGATTGCATAATGCGCAATTCCAGGTGGGAAGGACTATTGGCCCATGGACAGATTTGCGCACTTTCTTCGGCCAAGCATCCACTGTCCTCCAGAAATGCGCAAAACAGTCCTGGAGGCTAGTTCTAGGCAAGAATGTGCATTTTTGGGGAGGAAGGTGAGCCTTCCTTCCCCAGATTGTGCAATTCAGCCATGGTGAAGGTAGAGCCTCGGCCAAGGTTAGCTCGAGTCACCGACAGACCACTGAAAGAAACTAAGACAGTAAATGCATGGTGACACTAAGTGATAGTAGAAGTTACTGACACTGCATGCAAAACATGAATGAAAGATTCATCAAACAGATCAACATGCATGTGGGTGAGGCAGTTCACCAGTTGGGTGAACGTCCGTGCCAAAAAAGTTTCATGCATGCGGCAGTAGTGAGATAGCAACGAAAACTAAAACAGAGCTAGGACAACCTAGTATACATGTAAATGACAACAAGCATTCAAATAAATCAAGAAAATAGCACTCACACAAGGGAATACACAAAAATCGACATAAATGTTGGAAAAGACAAGTTGAGGCCACTTACCCGTGAATAGCTAAGTCAGATGTGTCAAAGAGTCCTGGATGCGTTGTGGGATGTCAAAGCTCCAATATCAATGTGAATGAATGAGCTCTTATGTGTCGAATAAATAAGTTTGTTCTCATGATGCGCATGCCACAAATCTAGTAAACAACGACACTTAGAGGGAAACTTCTAAAACAACGTTGCATGTAACCTCTGACTGCTAAAAATAGCTCCATGAATCATGGGATTCCCTTCACATGTTGCCTCTTGGTATTCCAGGAAGAGCAAGTCATGTATGCACGAAAGTCAACTCTCCTTGGTCCTGGGTGGAACTGGTCAACCACACTACTCATGCATGTAGTTTCTCAATTTTTTGGGAAAAATGCACATTCCTGGCTGGGAGTTGGGCTGATTGCCCAGGAGGATTGCACAATTTCTGGGCAAAGAAGCTGACTACTACCCAGATTTGCCAAATCCTGGGCTGAGTAGCCCTGCTGGGGAAATTTGCGCAAATCCCGTTGGGAGTGTTGGATGGTCGGATTGCGTAATCCTATAGCCCAACAGGCTGCCAGAGAGGATTGTGCAATTTTTGTAGGGAAGGCTCGCTACCCTCTAGAAATGTACAATTTTCAAAGGGGAGCTACTCAGCCTGTAGCTAGACCAATTCCGGATCAACAACCTGTGAGGGGAATGGATCGACTGTGATCATCAAGCTGCCTTTGTGCAAGGAAAACACTGAAGCTTGAGTACTTGATGAAGCAAGACAAAGTGTTGTGAAATGTTGGTAGGGATGCTCCAAAACAGGCTAAGGAAAAATATTGGAGGGTGGTTGTAGCCACTACAACATGATCCATGAGGAATTCTATTTTGAATATATACAACAGTCTTAGTTGCTTCACCCAACATAAATTTTAGTAGATCTTGATCATGTAACATGGATCTTACACTTTATTCAATAGATCAATTCTTTCATTCCGCAATTCCATTGTGTTTGGGATTCTATGGGAATATAAACTTCCTCTTAATTGTAGAATCCTTACAAAAATATATCATTTCCTTTGAAGTGTATTTTCCTCCATTAGTACACCTTAGAGTATTTATTCTTCTTTCTGTAAGGTTGACCACTTTAGCTTCGAATTCTTGAATTTTGATGAATACTCCATCCTTGGATTTTAGAAAATAAACCAATGTTTTTCTTGAATGGTCATAATGAGTGTCACATAATATAGATGACCTCCAAGAGACTTTGTATACATAGGACCACACACATTGGAATGAATGAGATCCCAAATTTCTTTTGACCTAGAAGAAATACTTCCAAATGGTCTCTTGAAAATTTTTCCCCTTCATTTTCCTCCTTGAGTTTAAGTATGCCATTCACCATTGAGTTTAGAGTACGTACGATTTTGTAGTGAAGGTGAACTAATATTCTATGCCAATTTTCACATGGGCTTACTTCAATGTGAACCAAAACTTGAGATAGTGGAGTCAAAAATCAGTAGAGTATTCCTTCTCGAATCCCAATCATCTTTAAATTTTTCATGTTATAATTTTTATCCCATATTACAACTTTTCCATCTATAAAAGCAACTCTATATCCATTATATTCTAGACATGAAATAGAAAGTATATTCTTTTGCAAACCTGGAAAAAATAGGATGTTGTTGAGATGAATGCTTCATCCATTCTCTCATTCCAATGAGGCTAATCCAATTCCTATTACAGGATATCTTTTCTTGTCATCAAGCTTAACAGAGTAAGAATATTTTCCTCTTGATAAGGTCTTTAGTTGCTTGTGCCCACCAATCATATGTCTTGATGCTCCACTACCTATTACCCAAATGTTCTCATCTTCAAATGTGCCAGCAAGAGTTAAGAATAGTCCATCATCCTTTGTAGATGTATTGGTCGCATCATTATTGAAAAGTATGAGATTCCACAATTCCTTGATGCCCTTCTTAAGATGATTTTCTACCGTCAAACACTTCTTTAGAAAATTCTTCAAGGGAGTACTGATCTTCATCATGCCTTTAGCCAACCTTAGCTCTGATGCCATGTTGAGGAATCTATAGGGAAATAGATTGAATGGTTTCTCTTTAGCTCGATAACTTCTTGTGATATATTTTTCCTTTTCCTTACTAGCTTCTTCTTGTATTATTGTGTTATTATTATAATAAAAAAACTAACAAAACAAGAAGATCAATAGTACACAAGATTGAAGGATATATGCTTCAAGCCAAGGCCAAAACCTCTTCACTTGAGAGGAAAACCCACAAATATCTTCTCTTCTTATAGATTCTTCAACTCACGAATTCTAATACATCTAGATCAAGACGAATACCTCTCCAAGACCAATTCCAACATTCTTGATGATGTGCTTCCTTTATCCAAGTCAAACCTAGTCAAATGTCTTTCAGCAGCACAACTTTGACCCCCAACAACAAAATATTGGCCTCTTACTACAGGTCTAAAATTTTTGGCATTTTGAGTAGAAGCTACTTCCACACGTTTGAGCTTATTTTGGGATTCCAAGACTTTTTTAGACTTTCGCTCAAATTTATCTATCTTCTATGGTTTGAGGATGACCTAATGAGCCTTCCTTTGACCTTCCTTCTACACCTTCTCCATGTTCAATCCTACAGTAGCAAAACCCTAACCCAACAGCAAAAACCCTAGCTTTTTTCCTTCACATGTGTGAAGAGAGAGAGATAAAATAGACCAAACACTTGATCCTCATCCTTATCCTTCTTCGCTAGCCTCTTTATTCTTCTCCTTTTCTTACATGGTGAGAGAGTGAATTGTGTCTCTAGGAGGTCGAGTTCCCTCCCATATATAGGCTTTCAAGGTGGATGAAGTTCCTCAAAATTAGGCCCACTTCTTAGCTAGAAAGATGACTTAGCCTTGTAGGGTATTTTAACACTTTTAAATACAATAATAATTCTTTTTACAAGTTACAATATGCCCGATGGGGTCTTCAACATATAACAATGACTCTTTTGACTTCTTGACCTAGGACAAACCCTACAAGAAAACAATGGTTGTTTGACCTCTAAAAGGAATTACCTTGAGCATGAATCCTAGCCTTCAAAATAAAAATAATAATTTCTCTTTCATTTTACAATATACAGGAATCAAAAGTACATTTCGTATTTTCAAATACCAAACCCAATTCCACATTTTTCAGCAACAAGCTCTCATTGTTTTATTATTCCTCATTTTTGAAGCTTGATTTTATCGCTTTTTCATGGTAAGAGGGTGATTTCATGATATTAAAATCTATTACAAATGATAATAATGTATCCTACACTATTTTACTTTGATGTGGAGCCCCTAGGTTGATCAAGAGGTTTCCTTTCATATTCGAATAGGGGATATATTACAAATGAAAATAATATATTCTACATTATTTTTACTAAAATCACTACATCAACACATAATTGATGGTAACAATTTTACATTCATGTTTGCATGAGCCTCCACCAAAGTATAAGTTGGTCTACCTATTAGGTGTATATCAATTGATCTATACAGATTTCGATTTTATAAAATTCAAGGTTGGAAATCAAATGCACTATGAAAGTAAAGTACCCATTTTCTTAATAGGAAAACACAACCACAGAAGCCAAACCCTTGCCAGTGTTGCAGAATTTTCGGAGAGCACAACCCTAAACCATGTGCACCTCTGACCCTTGCTGCCTAGGTTCTCTTCCTTGGTACCACATTTTATATTAATAAAATATATAAATATCACTTCTATCTCTCTAAGGAACGGTTCAATGGTGAGGGTACAATGGTGAGTTAATAAGGATTGATTCCATCGGTACCCAGTTTGTCAACTTGTTTGTGGTGCGAGGTGTCTCTCATGCACTAAAGGAAGGCAATCTTGATTTCCTTCATAGTTATAATTTGGGTTTGATTCTGAAAGTGAAATAAGGGGAAAAATAAGGGGAGACTCGCTCTGCGGAGCCAATATTTTTGGTTGCACTATATTTTCTACATAATTTTGAAATCTAATGAAAGGGTGGTTGCTTTATTGAGGGTTTGGTTCTTTATTTCGACTTGCATCTTCAACTTGGTTAGAAGTGCCACAAAGCTCCTACCAAAGAAATACGTAGGAAAATAACATTCTATCATCCACCCGCCCCAGACGATGTATTCCACACCATCTTGGATAATAAAGTATTGTAGGGGGGATCTTGATGTGGAGCTCTATGCACTAGTTCATGTCCCCAGGCAGTCTAGATAATTTCCTAAAGTATATTGTGCTAGAAAATGTTCAATTGAAAATGTAGGAAAGAGGGTGGTATATATTTAAAATGAAAAAGATCGTTGTATGAAAAATGTTGAAAAGAGGGTGGCGTAGTAGATAATAAAGACAAAATAAAATGGTTAAAAGTGGGCAGTATATATTTAAGACAAAATTTTAATTTTATCCTAAAAAATTGTCTTAAAATGCCCTCTTGTCTAAGAATTTGTCCCCTCTAACATCATCTTATAGCTCATGGAAAATTCTCATCTAAAGTAAGTCAAAATATATATTTTTCAAATTAATATTATTTATTATCATATATATACTTACGATTATAAGATGTAGATATTTTCTTGCTATTGAAACTTACTAGCAAGAAGTTAAAGCTTGCAGGTACTTGTGGTTGCTATGGAAAAAGATACAATATCAAATGTGAATGCCCACTTCATCTCAAATGATATTCTTTATCTCTTAGTAGATTGCAACTTCATGCATGAAAAATATAAAATAGGACTAAAGAAACTTCCCTCGAGTTAAGTTTTTAAAGGATTTAAGGCTGCTTTCAATATTCCATATCTAGGGAAATAAAAAGTTGTGAATGATATTTGTTTCAAAATTTTCACCAATATATTTATAAATGTTTGTTAACATTGATATTTAGTCTTAAAATTATGAAAGTTTTCTACTGACTATTTGGAATATTTGTATCTTCAATCAAAATTTTCGCCAATATATTTATAAATGTTTGTTAACCTTGATAGGATTTAGTCTTAAAATTATGAAAATTTTCTACTCACTATTTGGATGTTTGTATCTTCAACTATTTTTTTAGGGTGGTTCACGAACACTAAGTGACCACTACATCCACGAGAAAATCCTAAAGTGATCTACTCACTCAGCAAACTAGCAAGGCCTAACCCCAAGGTATTCAAGGAAATTTGATCCCATGTAAGATCCCAAACCCTAAACCTTTTAGCAAATCTAGCACACTATAGTGTTCTAATTAACATACGATTTCAACCAAAATGAGAACACATAAGGGATATGGAGCTTCAAACACTGTATTCAATTAATTTATGCAAATAATATATGCCAGAATAATTAACATAAGAAATCCTCGCCAATGGCATGCAAGGCTTCTCATTAGATGAGAAGTCACAACACTAAAGCACAATCATAGATCCTCAATGGATCCACCAAAAAAATTCTCCCACGGGGTTTTCGTCCCTCGAATTAGACTATAACTAGCCTCGTAAAGTTCTCAACAAAGACAAAATAGATAGATAACTCAAAATGATCCAAATGCCTAGCTCCAATTCCCTTTGATAGGCTTGAGGGACTCTCTAGAATCCCTATTTTACTATTTTCCCTCAAAAATGACGGAAAATATTATGGGAAGATCCCATGGGAAAATACCATGGGTAGATTCTATCCATTTTAGCAATATCAAGAAAATGGAATATTGCAAATCCTCCCGCCCAAATATTGCTTGCCCTCAACCAATCCAATTCTATCCACAACAAAGCATATGTATATTGATACCTAAATACCATACTAACTAGTGTGTTGTTCCAAGACTCCATGCTAAATGATACCAAATGTATCTTCAAAAGCAAGATCCCAAACAATCCTCCGACCAATCCTGCCCTCAATGGATTCACCTGGATCCTAATGCCACCTAAGTCCTGGGACCTGTGGGTTATGATACCATCTCAGCCCTCCATCACTGCTCGTGCCTAAGGGCTGAAGCTGTAATATGTCCTTGGCTAAGGGTATCCTCCTAGGAATCATCCCATTGATAGAGTTCCAACTCATAATCTCTCACCAATCCATCCTGTGGGAAGGATCTAATGCAAGAATGTCTGCAGAAGGAAACTAGCCTCGCCAATTTCTCAACAAAGACAAAATAGATAGATAACTCAAAATGATCCAAATGCCTAGTTCCAATTCCCATTAATAGGTTTGAGGGACTCTCTAGAAACCTTATTTTACTATTTTCCCTCAAAAAATGAATGAAAATATTATGGGAAGATCCCATGGGAAAATACCATGGGTAGATTCTGTCCATTTTAACAATATCAAGAAAAGGGAATATTACAAATCCTCCCAGCCAAATATTGCTTGCCCTCAACCAATCCACTTTTATCCACAACAAAGCATATGTATATTGATACCTAAATCCCATACTAACCAGTTTGTTGTTCCATGACTCCATGCTAAATGGTACCAAATGTATCTTCAAAAGTAGGATCCCAAACAATCCTCCGACCAATCCTGCCCTTAATGGATTCACCTAGATCCCAATGCCACCTAAGTCCTGGGACCTGTGGGTTATGATACCATCTCATCCCTCCATCATTGCTCGTGCGTAAGGGCTCAAGCTGCAATATGTCCTTGGCTAAGGGTATCCTCCTAGGAATCATCCCATCGATAGAGTTCCAACTCATAACCTCTCGCCAATCCATCCTGTGGGAAGGATCTAATGCAAGAATGCCTGCACAAGGAATAAGTCTACTATGTTGATGTTGCTTGATGCTCAACTCACGCTTCTCCACTCGGTCACCCAACATGATCCATTTGGATAAATTTTCCCTGCTCTCCCTAATGTATAAAGGTGGGTTGGTAGTGTTGCAAGCCTTATTTATGTACTCTTGTAGAGGTTTTCTCTGGAATTCCCAACTGTAGTCCTCTTGCTGCCTTTTGAGAGACTTGAGTCATTCCTCAGTTCTAGATAGCTTGGTCATTGTTTCAGCACTTACCCCTATGAGCCCCTCAATTTTCTGATTCCCCTATAAGATAATGTCTTGGATTTTCTAGACTCTCTGCTTCAACATCATAATATTTGTCTTGAAATGCATGATCTTTTCCCGGAATTCCTCTACTGGAAATTTTGGTTCCTTGCTGAATGTCTTTGTTCTTGTCTGCACTGGATGCCCAACAACCACAACTTCAACTTGAGCCTTTGACTCACTCTCTTGAAATGGTTCATTTTGCACATTATATCTATCATGTTTCTCCTCATGATCATGTTCATCATGCTGGTTCACTATGGTAGGCTCCTCACTCAAATTTCCCTGGCCTCCTTCCTCTCTGAAGACAATATGTTGCCCACCCTCTCCAATTTTCGAACATAGACGTACTGGTGGACTACTATCTATACTTGATTGTTCATATTCTTTATTGATATTCCCCTGGAGACCTATGGAATCAGTGGTATAGGAGTCTACCTCATCAATACCATTAGGTATAATTTCCTCATGCACTTCCAAATGTGTGTCATCCTACAACCTCCTTGAATAATATCACGTTGTTGCTCACCATCCTAAAAATCAATAGACCCAACTACAGAAGAATCCCCATGATCTAAAGGAATCTCCTCTTGTTTTGTCCTTGTTGACTCCTTCCTATCACCTGGACATGAATGGTTAAGGGCCCAAGGTCCCTTGTAGATAAAACAGAGTCCTCTCCTCCTTTGTTCATTCTTGCTGCAAGTTTTTTTCTTGCTTCCTCCATCAATACCTCTCAACTCCTTCCTAGTTAGAACCCTTCTAAGAAATTTTATATTTTTCCTAAAGAACTTCTCAACTCAATCAGAGGAAACTGGTGATACCTTTGATTCCTTCCTCCAGATGGTCAATAATTTGGATCTTAGTATCTTGCACATATCATCATCTCCTTCTAAGAATAGAGACACACTATTTTACATGTTTGTTATGACACAATCTATATGGGTTGATGTAATGTTGGCTTAAAATCTTTGTACTAACTGAAATATTAATTCATCGCATCCTAAATTCAACATAGAGGTGCCAAAGGTGAACTTTGCGATGAGTTTTAAAATTTTGCACCGCTTCTGAAAGGTAGGAAACATGATGTTATTCAACCCTTGGAGGGCTTCTACTATCATCTGTAGTATATCTCTCATGAGATCATTATTGTAGGGTGATGTTAGAGCTATGATCATGCTGAGACAAGAAGAAACTGTGAGCCTAACCTCTTCACAAGGATGTTCCCAAAGTTTGGGTTGTATCAATGCAAGCATGGATCGATTGAGAGCCCAACTAATTTTCTTCCATTCTTGTTGCCCCACCTCAGAGATACATGTGTCTAATTCCTCCAACTTATGAATATCTATGTTTGACTTTGTTTGTTGCAATTTAGATCGAAGTGTGAAGAATTTAGCCCCTCTTCCATGTCCTTGCTTCACTTCCCCTGGGTGCTTCTGCTACAAAATCACATAAACTCTTTTCGAGAAAGGTCTGCTTCTTTGACCATTATTTTGGTCTAAGGAGTTATTGCTGCGTAAAGGACCATATATTCTCACTAGTTCATAAAGAAGTTTCTGGGTGTTTTCCAAGGTCTCTTCAAGATGATCAATCTTCATTCTAAAGCAAGAAAATATGAAGGAATAAGGAGATTTTGTCAATCATGTGTTCCCAAATATTTTCAAAAAATTTGACTGGTAGATACTATAGCCATAGATTTGGAAATTGTCCTCCCTTCACTTCACTTCTCTTCTCTTCTTATTCTTCTTTTTCTTTGTTTTAATTTAATCCAAAATCCCTTATGTCTCCAAATCCCATTTCTTTTTTTTATTTTTCTTTTAAACCACACCAAATTGAACTTAACAACTTTCCATACCTATACTCTCCTTTCTTTCTCTCTTTTTTTTGTATAACCCTTATATCTTCATTGTTATACTCTATAACCAAAGTTCTTTCATTAACACAACCTAATTAATTGTTTCACCCTTTCCATCATGATGAGGGAAGTCTGCTTACCACTAGACTTGTTCCATGGTTGACTGTTTTCAATTGCCCTACAACAACGGCCTTGGCCCTCTTCTTCGAGCTCCAATGCGCCCATACCCAAAAATAAAATTTTGTTGCGACGTATTTCGGCCCTTTCTCCTGTGCCAACCTGTGATGGCTCGTTCACCCTTTCTACTTATGCCTCACAACCATATAATATTGGCACACAGTGTAAAGCTTGGGGACTTAAATAAAGGCTTTGCCTCAAGTGATCTCGGTTCTCTATCCCTTTGCTGCAATTAACCCAGGAACTTTCGGCTTCATTCAACTTCGCGCAACCCTCCTATCAAGGTCATGCACTCGTCATGGCATGTTGTCCCTTAATCATTTTAACCATAACCTAGTATGATTGAAATGGCCTATCGACCAATCGAGTCTGACGATGGACTAGCTTCAATCCTATGCTCGTCGCAAGGGTGAATATAGATCCTTGCCTCTGGGACGAGTGGGATTTATGGGCTTCAACAGTGATGGATACCCTATTGAGATATTAATCTCAATGCCAGTTAGTTGTTGGTTAGGTGTCGTATTTATTGATTTTTTGTCTGCCAGGTGTCATAAGCAGTTTACTCTTATTTGATTTCTACTCCATAGGTGTCGAGTTTTACTTCAGTTATTTATTATTGATGTTTACAATGTAACCTTTTTAATCATTCATAATATTGAGAAGAGCAATCTATGCTCCACTTTTTAGTTTCATTCCTTGTCATGGTATCAGGGCATATCCTATGTAAGACTCCTTGAGAGCAACAGAGAGAGACGATTTTGCATAAGACTCGTTGAGAGAGAAACAACGTGATTGAAGAGAGCATAATTTTCGTTGAGAGAAACATTTCATACGTGTGTGTATTCACAAGAAAAGAGAAGAGATTCGCTACAAATATTGTAGCAAAGTGAAGCAGATGTGAGACGAAGGTTGCTGCGAAGTCTGTGTTGAAGATTTTTTTTTTGGAGATTAACGTTGTCCATGAGTCAAACCAGAGTGTACTAATGCTGTGCAGCCAGACGAGAAATGCGTTAGTCACCTTTCCTTACACCATATTCGTCTTAAAGCTTCGTAGTTGTGATCGACAGTGCATTAGAGAACTAACGCTGCCCTTCAAGGTTGAGAAAGGCATTAGCACGCTACCACATCAATCTTCCCACCGCATTATAAAAATCAACGAGCATAGAGCGTTAAGGTAGCAAAGTTTCGTAGTGTCGTTCCTTTGTAAAAGACAACAGCAACAAAGTACATGAATTCCACGAAGACGACACCAGCAAAGTACATGAAGCCCATTCGTTGCATGAAGCACGAAATGTCCATAACGCCAAAGGTTTAAAGGTTTAAATGGTTTGAAAGGTCAAAGTGATTTTTTGAATGAGAAGTGCGTACTTTTATTTTGAAAAGATTCGAATGAAAAGTTGTGTAGTAGAGAAGTCTGTCACTAGGTTTGAAGTTTGATTTCTTTGATGAGTTGTATTCCATCAGTGATCAAATGGGAAAAGCCAAGATGCCAAGAAAGTCAAAACGGCAATAGGAGATGTTTGAGTTCTTTTTAGATCTGGAAGTGAAGAGGCAAAAGGATGTCTTTGCATGGAAATGCATAAAGGAATATGTAGATGATAATATTCTTCCCCTGATTTCAAAAGCCAAGACAGCCAAGGAGGCCTTGGACACTTTTGACAGATGTTTTGGTGGAAGGGGGAGCACTGAAGTTGAAGATGAAGGTGGATCTATAACAACAGATCTACAACAAGATGAAAAGTGTGTTGAATCCCACTGTTCTTAGTCACAAGTGGATGATGTCTGTGAAGAAGTCGTAGAGGCAAGAGAGAATGAGCACATAGATGCTCATGAACCCCACTGTTCACATCCACAAGTGGACGAAATTTTGGTAAATCCAACAACAAATCTTGCTGATGAAGATTTGGTAAAACTAGCAATAGATCTTGCTATTGAAATTTTGGTGAATCGAGCAACAAAGCTTGTTGATGACAATGAAATTGCCATTGGAGCATTCGATACTATGGTGAATCCAACAAATAATATTGTTGATGTAAAATTTGATGAAGAATTGTTGGCTAATGATGAATGGTTGCACGTGATGCAACAAAAACATGATATAGACATGATGTTACTCAGTGAGAAATTCCCACTTGAGTTAGTAGAAGACAACCTGTCTGTAGCAACACAGGTTAATACAGAAGAGGAAGAAGCAAAGATAGAGACAGAGATAAAGGCAGAGGCAAATATGAAATCCCACAAAGATAAAATAGAGACAGAAAAAGAGGCAGAGAAAGAAGCACAACAGGAAAAAGCTCTCATTGTAGAGCAGAAAGAACAGAACAAATGTGGTTCTGTAGATGTTTTTACACTTATCATTGATTTCAAATGTGCAGGTACACATAATGATTTTGAAGAAAACTTAAATTTTCTTCAAGCGTGGTTTGCAATACCATTTCTAGATGATGCCTCCATAGAAGCTGCAGAAATGAATGTTGAAGATAGTATGCATGATGAAGAAATTAATGAAAATTTCAAGTATTGGAGTCCTGAAGAGATGAAATTTCATTATAACCTTATGTTGCCATGGATTGATGATGAAAAGCACACTACATAAGATAAATGTGGCAACAACTCACATATGAGTAGTTTTTTACCTGGAAAAATTGAAGAGCTGTACCAACAAATGAAGAGACAGAGATTTGAAGGATACAACAAAGAGAAAATGTTGAAACAATTTAAAGGCTATAGGATCTGGAAAAAGGGAAGAAGAAAAGTTGAAGTCAATTTTTAAATTGTAAACCTAGCTGAGAGATAGATCAGCTGGTATCTTAATTGAATTTTATGTGGTTGTAATTAAGGAGGAGTGTTGGAGAATTTAATCCCAACCACATATTAGGTGTCAAAACGTTCCCTTCGAGTGTCCTATAGTTCTGTTTCACCGAGTCTAGTTTAAGTCGAGTTATTTATTAGTGATGTTTCCAATGTAATCTTATTTAAGTGATTTGTAATATAGAAAAGAGCAAGCCCTCTTATTCATATTAGTGATGCTTCCAATGTAATCTTATTTAAGTGATTTGTAATACAGAAAATAGCAAGTCCTCTTATTCATATATTGTTCCTTTTTTGTCATACCCAATGGGCGTCTTTAATTAGAAGTTTCCCTTGTCTTTGATTAGAAGGCAGCCTCTATCCCCCAGATGCGCACGCTTTGTAGCTTAGCGTTCTCCGAGATGATAGAAAGATTCAGTTTCAAGCAATCGAAATAGCCTTCTAGTGCGATGCTTATCTGATCCCGGGCACAAACTTAATTTACGATATATAAATTTCCCATTAAGACACTTGGTATCATGCTATGATGTGTCTCGGTTCTGACAATGACGCGACTGCGTGGTTATACAAATGCCCTCTGCAATCCTCATGATTAGTCAATGATAGATAGTGCCTTCGGCTTCTCCACAGCCCTGTGGGATATGAGGCTCACGTATCTCCAACTTAATTCAACTATAATGACTTTTCTTTACCATATGGTGTTGTCGTGGTGGCTTTCCACCTCCGAATTCTTGCAACTATAGTCAAGAAAATCGTTCCCACTGCAATAGTCGCAAATGACCGACCCTCGTCAAAGAAAATAATTCGGACAGGTGAATAAAAAATTGGCCTTTACAAATGTCGTCAATGATGCGCCCTTGGAAAGGTTCAACATCCTTGGAGCTCTGTTCCCTTACTGACTGGTTAATTTACTTGACAACAATGCTTTTATGACTCGATGTAGCATGTCAGCATTTTGTGGAGTCAGTAGAAGTGAATCCTCTGGTTTTGTGCATCTAAAAACACTCATCAACGACAGAACAACAACCCTGTTATAACTCAGTCGACGATGGCCCTTTTACTACTACGTGACCCATGCATTAGTCGTCAGCCAACTGTGACTTCTAAAAATTAGTGGATTGGCTTGTAATTGTTCTCGGTCCACTTTATGACTCTGGTGCTGTAGGATTTTGGCCTTTCGGCGCTCCGATCCCACCTTGCAGCCTTGAATTATTGTCGAGATCTCTCGACAATATACAGAGCTTCCCCATGTTGATCCCACTGTGATCCCACTGTGTGTTGAAATTATAATTTCACCTGCCGCGTATTAATTCCAGAAAACCAGCCTGATTTCCCCCCACCATCTTTCATGCAGCGTGGTATTTCTCAAGGGGGCAGCGATCACATCTAGCTGCTGACACGTGCCCGAAGCCACTGTTCCAAAATAACCATTCCCCGGCAGGTAAAGCTCGTGTGATTGGGACCTTCGGGGGATTGCAGTCAACCGTCGGATTAAATCAACGATCGTGTACAAGCCTGCAGCATAAGGATTTAACGTGAAGTGAAAGTTTTTTTGACCGCCGTTTTTGTCCGTAAAGCAATTAAATGAAATTAATATGAAATGTCCTGTGGTCAGTAAATGTTGGTAAATGTTTTAATTTTAATGTTTTTTTATTTTACGGGTGTAATTTTTTTTGGTAGATGTAAAAACAAAAGGTCAACTCCTGTTTTGTAATGAATGGCAATGTAACAAGCGCAGAAGCGTGAAAGTAAAAAGAAAAGTTTTCTTTTGTTTTTTATTGAAATGCATTCTCCAGCAGTGTGAATGTAATGAAAGAGGGCAATACGCACCAGAAGTGTGTGAATGAAAAGAGTTTGTTTAGTTGGGAAAAACGCACAGCAGTGCGAATGCATGTTTTTTTGTTGGTTGAAAATGAAATGTAATGCGCTCCAGCAGATGTATTGAAATTGTTTTTTTTACATAGAAGTGTGTTAATTTTCTTTAAGAAACAAAGTATTGCTCTCTGTTGCAGAAACATAGTAAATTTCTTTTTGGAACTGGTGTAATCCCTCTGTTGGAGGAAGAAGAAGATCTTATTTTGTAACAACATTCTTTGATCAATGAATCCATGTGTTCTTTGAGTATGTGTAAATCTCTGTCTTCAGCAAACAAATTTTTGAGCCTGTGGTAAAAACAGAGCATTTTCTTCTCTGTTCGGAGTTTTGTTTGAAATTACCAGAAATTTCCAACTTGGTATCGGAGCTTGTCCAGGCTCTTTGAAGGTGTCAAAGAAGCTGAAGGAAGGGTTTCTTGCTGCAACAGTTTCTCTAGAAGAGTGAAGACTCAGTCAAAGAATTCAAGGTATTTCTCAAAATTAGTTTTTTATGTTGCTGTTGAAGACAGTCAGTGATTTTTAAATACACAGTCAAGTATTCTAAATCATAGTTTATAGTGCAAGAACGACTGGCTCAAGCACTAGCATCAGCACCAGCACAAGCATGGGTATCTGTAATACCCAGTTCCCACAATTTAATGGGAAAAACTATGACTACTGGGCAATAACTATGAGAGCCCGATTTGCTTCTCAAGATTTATGAGAATTAGTTGAAGATGGTTTTGAAGAACCAGCAGATGAAAATGAGTTTAATAGATTAACTCAAGCAGAGAAAGATTTGTTGAAGAGCTATAAGAAGAAGGATTCTAAAGCCCTCCTCTTCTTATATCAAGCAGTGCATGAAAGTGTGTTTCCAAGGATAACAGTAGCTAAGACATCCAAAGAAGCATGGCAGACTCTCAAGACAACCATCAAGGCATGGAGAAAGTGAAGACAACAAAACTACAGTCGTTGAGGAGATATTTTGAGAATCTGTGCATGAAGGAGTCAGATAATATTGACTCATTCTTCACATAAGTGATTGGTCTGGTCACACAGATAAGGTCTCATGGAGAGATTCTTGAAGAAAGGAGGATTGTGGAGAAACTATTGAGAGTCCTACCCTCAAAGTTCGATGTGATTGTCACCACCATAGAAGAGACAAAGGATCTCACAAATTTCTCAGTTGATGAACTACATGCATGACTGATAACACATGAGTAGAGATTGAGTAGAAATTAAAACTCATCTCTAGAACATGCCTTTAAGACCCAGATGTCTTTTGGAAGAGAAAGAGGTCAAGGCAGAGGAAACAAGAGAGGAAGAGGCAGAAGCCAAAACAGAGGTGGAAGAAATAGTCCAGCAAATGCTCAAGGAAGAGGCAGCAATCCAAATCAGAACCAAGGCCAAGGCAGCAACCAACAAAGTGGACAACATCATGCTCAAGGACAAAGGTATGAAAAATCCAATGTCTAATGTTATTATTGTAAGAAATATGGGCATTATGCAAATGAATGTAGGAAGAAGCAGCATGATATGAGTAATAGATCTAGTGCAAATTTCACTAGAGAAAATATCAGCCAAGATAATTTGTTGTTAGCTTGTAATATGGCTGAAACAAGGAGTGATGATATATGGTTTCTAGAATCCGGTTGCAGCAACCATATGACAGGGAACATAGCCCTATTTTCTAATTTAGATCAGAGTGTGAAATCACAAGTCACACTTGGGACTGATAGTAAAGTTTCTGTTATGGGAAAAGGTGAAGTAAATATCCTAACAAAGAAAGGTGAAAAGAAAACCATAGCAGATGTCTATTATGTTCCTAGAATGAAATGTAACCTGTTAAGTATTGGACAGCTTGCTCAAAAGGGGTACAATGTTTTCTTTGAGAATGATGTATGCACCATCATGGATAGAAAACCCAGCAAACGATGTATTGCTGAAGTGAAGATGACAAGGAACAGGATGTTCCCTCTCAGGATAAAAGCAGATTTCAAAGATGGAGTAGAAATTGCAGCAGTTACACAAGAGGCTTTCCAAAGCGAACCAAAGGATGAAAACTAGTTGTGGCACTTGAGATTTGGACATCTCAACTTTGGAGGTCTTAACTTATTGAATAGAAAAGGAATGGTAAGAGGACTACCATTGATAGAAAAACCAGACAGCCTTTGTGAAGGTTGTATCTTGGGGAAACAACACAGAGAAATTTTTCCATCTGGGAAAAGCATAAGGGCAAAAGCTCCCTTAGAGATTGTTCACTCAGATTTATGTGGACCGATGCAAACTCCATCACTTGCAGGCAGCCACTACATACTAACATTCATTGATGATTTTACAAGAAAAACTTGGGTTTATTTCCTGAAGAACAAAAGTGAAGTGTTTGAAAGATTTTGCAACTTCAAAGCACTTGTAGAAAACCAAAGCGGGCTGCATATCAAATTTTTAAGAATTGATAGAGGAGGTGAGTATATCTCCAAAGAATTTCTACATTTTTGTAGAGAAAATGGAATTCATAAGCAGTTTACCACTAGGTACACTCCACAGCAAAATGGAGTTGCCGAAAGGAAGAATAGGACAATCATGGATATGGCGAGGAGTATGTTAAAGGCAAAGCATTTGCCAAATGATTATTGGGCTGAAGCTGTACACTGTGCAACATACATTTTAAAAAGATGCCCTACAAAAGCAGTCATGAACAGAGTGTCGGAAGAAGCATGGAGTGGGACAAAGCAAGGAGTCACCCACATGAAAGTTTTTGGATGTGTGGCTTATGCACACATTCCAGATCATCTAAGGAAGAAGTTGGACAAAAAAAGGGAGAAATGTATTTTCATTGGATACAGTGAAGAATCCAAAGCTTACAGGTTGTATAACCCATCCACCAAGAAGCTGATTGTGAGTAGAGATGTTCAGTTCATTGAGGAGGAAGCTTGGGATGGAAGCATAGAGAAGAGAGTGAATGTTAAAAACTCTATGTCTCATGATGAAGATGATGAGGAGATGGCCGAAATATATCCCCAAACAGCAGCACCAACACAAGGGCAGCAAGAGACACCCTTCAGGAGAAATGAAAGTGCTTCTCCAAGCACACCACAAGGAGGAAATTCAAGTGCTTCTTCAAGTACTTGTACACCAAATGAAAGAGGTAAGAAGTTCAGAAATTTAAGTGACATTTATGAACAAGAGGCAACAAATGAAGGTATGAATTCTTTGTTTGCATTATATTGTCATGTTGATGACCGTATTCATTTCGAAGAAGCAATTAAGGATAAAAAAGGGATAGAAGCTATGGATGAGGAGATCAGTGCCATAGAAAGAAACAAGACATGGGATTTAGTTGAACTACCAAAAGGAAAAGAAGTCAATGGAGTTAAATGGGTCTACAAGACCAAGAGTAATGCTGAAGGAAAAATAGAAAGACATAAGGCAAGGCTTGTTGTCAAAGGATATAAGCAGTAGTATCGGAGAGACTATGAGGAAACTTTTGCATCGGTTGCAAGAATGGAAACCGTGAGAGCAGTGTTGTCCATAGCAGCACAAAACAAGTGGAAAGTTTACCAAATGGACGTGAAGTCAACATCCCTAAATGGAGTGTTAATTGTTGGACACCTAATCCTAAATGGTTAGTGTGGAAGTCGAATGGACAAAGTAGTCCAAGAGACCTTGGGAACTGAAACCCAAGAGTCACATATTTGTACTATAAATGTATATCTATTGTTAATGAAAAAATGTACTCACTGATTTATCTTTCCCATTCTTTGCTGTCCATGTGTGTTTAACATGGTATCAGAGCAGGCGAATTCTGGCCCTGCTCATATTTGAGCCACTTGTTTTGTGCTCTCTATGTATATGTCATTTGTGCAGACCTTCCAGTTCTGCCCATTACCTATAAAGCTCCATTAAGTCATTGTTTGCCAGAAATCTGCTGACTCTGGCTATTTTAAGCCTCTCTGTCTGACCCTTGAAATCATACCTACACTCTCTCTCTTCTGCGTTACTTGCGCCCTCTGTCATTTAAATTATGCCTGCGCTCTTTACTGTTTATAAACGTTTTGAAAGAGCTGTCCTGACAATTTAAATTCCTAACTGTGCATTGTTGAGTTTGTGAAAGTCGTTACTCTTGCATTAATGATTGAATTTGGTGGGCCTGCTATATAATCCTGGTGCATTGAGCGTTTGTAACGCCCCTTACCTGCTCAGAGCTATTCGACCTGACCCTCCACAGTCGCTGCTCACCTCTGACCATAACGCGCTGCCTTTTCCAGCGCTACCTCTGCCGCATCACTGCATCAACAGCCAATAATGCAAAATGCTGTTTGTCTTGTACAAGGATTTTGGAACTGAGTGTTGTCATTGCAATATTCATCAGGTCGGACCGGAAGGATTCTGAATTCGCCTTATTGTCCCAAACTCGCTGTTCTAAAGCATTGCGAGCAAACTCAGCAGCCATTATATAACCAGAGATAATTGTCAAAGGGTGAATCTTCATTGCTACAAGTTTTTCTGTCTCTCGCAAGAGCTCGCCAGCCAAAACAACTCTGAAATGGTTCCGACGAATAGTTACTCCCATTATACAGTGCTAGACCTCCATTTACTATGTTACCACTGCCATACGTAGTCCTCGCATTCGGCCTCCATACCCGGTTCTCAAATACCACCATACCTTCTCCACTGCAAGTGACTCTTGGCATTCCTCGACTCCATTTTTGAAGTTAGCGCAATTCTTCTCAGCGTAGTTCCTCTCTGCGTAGCTTCTCGACATGAATGCGTAGAATTTGAGGGCGAGCATTAAACTGTGGTACAAGTCGGAAGAGCTTCGTAATCTTTTTCACTTGTTGAGGGTTTCAAACCTGTTCCGCCATGCTGCGTTGTGCCATTGGTGAACGAAGAGCCGAGCTTGCGTGATTCACTAATACAGTGAAGGTTTAATTGAATTGGCAGGAGGAGACTATGTTTTGTAAATGTGAAACCCCTGCACTAAGTGGAATTGGAGTTTAAAGGATAGTTTCTTATAGTTTCATGGCCCGAGAGGTGTTATTATGGCTACTTTCCTAATCTTTGCTGTCTTTCATGGTACAAATACTTGCATATCCCTGTTCCAAAACGCGCGAGGAATTAGGACTGTGCAAGCGGAAACGTGCGAGGCGGTGGCTTATTGTTCGCTGGAGATGTTGGATGATTGAAGTTACAGATTCTTCGCTTTGGCACTTCCAACAACATTGATGGTACATGTTTCTCTCCTAGACAGTCTGAGGCCATTATTTATCTATGTCACAGTCATGCTTGGGAACCATATGTTTCTACTGCACCACAGCTCTGCCCGATGGAATTGTAAGAATCAGTGATCCAGATTATTTATCATAAGAATCAGGTTGCAGAAGGAGTAGGAATGAAACCAGTGGCCGTGGGAATTGTAGCCAACAATGAATTCGTTGTAATTTGTTGAAAGTTCGAAAGTGTTTTGGCCTCAGGAATCGAATGCTTCTTTGCTTTGTAATCCAAAGACTCGTCATTATATATATACCACCATTTCTTAAATGTCTTCCCTCTGCATGTTCTCCTCCTTACCCGTGTATCTCCAGGGCTTGGATCCTTCTACGCAATAGTGGACGACTTTAACTTTTTTCCAGATCGAAATTTTCTGGGTGTCACCGTAGCATTGCTAGAACCAAGTTGTAAATGAAAGGTAGAGCTTCCATTGACCTAATAAAGTGACGGACAATGATTCG
Source organism: Pinus tabuliformis (assembly GCA_031772625.1). NCBI lineage: Eukaryota > Viridiplantae > Streptophyta > Pinopsida > Pinales > Pinaceae > Pinus > Pinus tabuliformis. The sequence goes on from CM062817.1 coordinate 609,004,497, forward strand.
AATCACCCCAGCTCCTCGTATTTCATGGTGAATCGCCTACAAAGCTCGGGCTCGGAATCGTCAAATTGCCTTGAAATTAAAGCTCGGCATTTTGAATCCGGTTATCTCTTCGGCAAGGTGACCTAAGTGTTTCTTCTCAGTCAAATCTCATTTGATTTGAAGATCGTAATGCGTAATTATGAATTATGTTTAATTATTTTGGATTCGTAATCAAGCGACCCCTATTCCTGGGTTGCATGGTTCATATGGTCATATGCATGTGGAGCTTGAACTCATTGGAATACTAAACAATGAAGTACTTCTGTGATACACTGAGTGTAAAGAAGGTGCATTAGTGTGTTTTAAAACGATGTTCATGTTTTGTTGAAGTTTGGAATGTGTGGAATGCCTCCATCTTTGTGTGCGCTTGCGATGAATGGAGAAGCATCGAAAGGGTCGTTCTAATGAAGAGCCATTTTTTACTGTATTGAAACGATCATTTGGTTGGTTGTTGTATTGAAAGGAGAGTTTGGTTGCAGCATTGAATTCTGTGCGTTGAATGGCCCGTATTTTGTCATATGTTGGTCTTCCTCCAGTGTTTAACACAGTTATCTAGTTACTTAATATATTGTTGCTGGCTGTTGGTATTCTGGGTCAATTTCTACCATACCAGAATGAGTTTATCACAATTTGGATGCCATTTAGAGACTATTTGTGTGGCTGTATATTCTTCTCATTAGCTGATACTGAAGTGTTGATATACGTTGAAGAGTGAAGGAGTATTTGAAGGATCCAAACAAGTTTGCAGTTGCTGCTGCCCCAGTTGTGAAACTGTATTTAAAACTCATTATAGTTTATGTTCCTTGATTCATTTTCTGCACATTTACAAAGGATTTTTCTGTGTCTTTGTACTGTGAGTGGGTGTTACTTTTACTTGTTGAGTCATAGTTGTAATCAGTGTTTTAAAGGGGTGTAATTTTGACAATGAATAATATGCCTCGAATTACTGAAATATTAGAGTTCTTTAAAACTCTCATACATTCCTCAGATCATGATACAATGAGAATAAGCAAAGCTTCTCTGGTTGATATTAGAACCTGTTTGTATAATGTACAAGAGAATATTGAGTTTTTGCAGCTTGAGACAAAGCTACAGCAGGAAGAATTACAGCAGTGGAGTCATCATTCTGAACCTGTTCCTGTTCAGAGGATTGAAACAGACTCCCATAAACAGCAAGTCAATATTGATCAAGTTCATTTAGATCTAGTACCCAATAAAGCAGCAATTGTATATGCAGATGCAGAAACTCAGTCTGCACTTCCCAAGCCCATCATCAGACCTTGGGAACAGCTTGTCCACAACAAGCACAGAACTGGTCTTGGATATGACAAGGACTTGTCCTTTCATATTCCAGACTATGCCAAGCCCATTCAGTTTCAGAGTGCTGGATTCATTCATGACAGTTCAGCTGCTCCTCATGACAGTTCAGCTTCAGATGTTCCAGACTCTGCCCCTCTTCTACAGCAACAACAACAACAACAAAAACAACAGATCGTGAAATTCCAACACTGTGATCGAGTTGGCCATCTGAAAGATCAATGTTTTGATCTTCATCCATGTGAGCATTGTCATAAAACCAACCATTCTTCACACAGATGCTTCAGAAACAAATGTCCTGCAAGAACAAAGATTCATCTTGGATGGATCACTTCTTGGCAATGGGCATCAACAACCAAGAAGATATTCCAAACACATGTCAGAACTTGTTCTAGAATATTGAACAGTCTTGCAGTTGAGTTTTCTCCATCTTCTCACCGTGTACCTGACAAGGGGGGAAATGATGGTCATCTACAAGCTTCAAAGCCACATCAAGTGAGCTTGAGCCACAACCTGCCACACCAGTTTCAGAGTTGTAGCTAGAGACAAGATGCCTGAACATGCCTTCAGTTGGCAATCTGGGACTTCCTCTAGCAGAAGACTTCAGATTCTTGCCAGTTTCAGAAGAGTTCCAGGAATTACAGAGTTGTTGGTCATCCTTAAACCATCACAGATTGAGAACACTTCCTCTAGCAGAAGACACCAGCTTCTTGCCAGTTTTGGAAGAGTTCCAGGAATTGCATTAAGCATTCCAGAGTTGTTGGTCATCCTTAAACCATCACAGATTAAGAACACTTCCTCTAGCAGAAGACTCCAACTTCTTGCCAGTTTTGGAAGAGTTCCAGGAACTGCACTAAGCGTTCCTGTGTTGGTGGTCATCCTTAAACCACCGCCATTTATACCAACATTTCAGAGAGCACATTCAGCCTAGTGCTGCCATGCATTCTTTGCACATTTTGTATTACAGCTCTCTTCTTGGACTCATACATAACCCTTCGGATTAAGGGGGGGAATGTTGGACACCTAATCCTAAATGGTTAGTGTGGAAGTCGAATGGACAAAGCAGTCCAAGAGACCTTGGGAACTGAAACCCAAGAGTCACATATTTGTACTATAAATGTATATCTATTGTTAATAAAAAAATGTACTCACTGATTTATCTTTCCCATTCTTTGTTGTCCATGTGTGTTTAACATTAATGGAAGAGGTTTACATTGAACAACCTCTAGGCTATGAAAAGAAAGGCCAAGAGCACAAAGTGTGCAGATTGAAGAAAGCTCTTTATGGGCTGAAGCAAGCACCAAGAGCATTGTACAATAGGATATATTCCTATCTACTAGAAAATGGATTTGAAAAGTGTGAGGGAGAACCCACCCTCTACATCAAAGAAAAGGATGGTAAAATACTAATTGTTGTGTTATATGTTGATGATGTTACTTTCACAGGTAATGATGATTACCTTATTGAAAATTTCAAAACAGTCATGAAAGAAGAATTTGAAATGACTGACATGGGTTTGCTGAGATACTTCTTAGGAATAGAAGTAGATCGAAATGAAAATGGGATTTTTATCTCACAAGAAAAATATGTTAATGAAGTGTTGGAAAGATTTAATATGCAGGAGAGCAAGGCAACAATCACTCCCACAGTGATGGGATTAAAACTCAGCAAAGAGGACAACAACAAGGATTTTGATCCTAGTTTGTACAAGGGCATAGTTGGCAGCCTCATGTATTTGACTGCAACTAGCTAGATATAATGTTTGCTATTAGTTTAATTTCCAGACTCATGGAGAGGCCAAAAGAAGCACATTGGCAGGCAGCAAAAAGGATTCTGAGGTATGTTAAAAGTACTAAAAAGTTTGGCATTTTATATACTACTTCAAAATGTTCAGATTTAATTGGATACACTGATAGTGATTGGGCTGGAAGTGTAGATGATTGGAAAAGCACATCCGGTTATGTTTTTCACATGGGTTCAGGAGCCATTTCATGGGCTTCTAAAAAACAACCTATTGTAGCGTTGTCTACAACAGAGGCAGAATATGTGGCAGCTACAGCAGCAGCATGTCAAGCAATTTGGATGAGAAGGATGTTAAGGAGCTTATGCCATGAAAAAACAAAAGGAACTATGATTTTTTGTGACAATAGCTCAGTTATTGCATTATCAATAATTCTGTGTTTCATAAGAGAACGAAACACATTGACACAAAGTTTCATTACATCAGGGAATTGGTGAACAATGGAGAAATTGTTTTACAACATTGCAGAACTCAGGAGCAGGTTGTAGACATTCTAACAAAGTCATTGGGGTAGAAAACTTTTGAGTTTTTGAGGAAATGTCTGGGTATAACTGATAAACCAGCAGTTGAAATTAAAGGGGAGTGTTGAAATCATAATTTCACATGTCGCGTATTAATTCCAGAAAACCAACCTGATTTTCCCGCACCACCTTTCACACAGCGTGGTATTTCTCGAGGGGACAACGATCACATCCAGCTGCTGACACGTGCCCGGAGCCACTGTTCCAAAACAACCATTCCCCGGCAGGTAAAGTTCGTGCGATTGGGACCTCCGGGGGATTGCAGTCAACCGTCGGATTAAATCAACGGTCGTGTACAAGCCTGCAGCATAAGGATTTAACGTGAAGTGAAAGTTTTGTTGACCGTCATTTTTGTCTGTAAAGCAATTAAATGAAATTAATATGAAATGTCCTGTGGTCAGTAAATGTTGGTAAATGTTTTAATTTTAATGTTTTTTATTTCACAGGTGTAATTTTTTTTGGTAGATGTAAAAACAAAAGGTCAACTCCTGTTTTGTAATGAATGGCAATGTAACAAGCGCAGAAGCGTGAAAGTAAAAAGAAAAGTTTTTTTTTTTTTTTTTTTGTTATTGAAATGCATTCTCCAGCAGTGTGAATGTAATGAAAGAGGGAAATACGCACAAAAAGTGTGTGAATGAAAAGAGTTTGTTTAGTTGGGAAAAACGCACAGCAGTGCGAATGCATGTTTTTTTGTTGGTTGAAAATGAAATGTAATGCACTCCAGCAAATGTATTGAAATTGTTTTTTTTACACAGCAGTGTGTTAATTTTCTTTAAGAAACAGAGTATTGCTCTCTATTGCAGAGACCGAGTAAATTTCTTTTTGGAACTGGTGTAATCCCTCTATTGGAGGAAGAAGAAGATCTTAATTTGTAACAACAGTCTTTGATTAATGAATGCAAGTGTTCTTTAAGTATGTGTAAATCTCTGTCTTTAGCAAACAAATTTTTGATCTTGTGGTAAAAACAGAGCATTTTCTTCTCTGTTCAGAGTTTTGTTTGAAATTACCAGAAATTTCCAACACTGTGAACGTTATAACGATGCCATATCTCCTCGACCTTCACAACAGAGAATGATCATCTTGCTTTGGGAGATATACAATAGGTCAATGCCCTTTCTGCAACAATTCAGATCTCAACAATTCGCGGCCTTATGCAAGATAATCGATTCCTAAACCTCTGACAGGGAATAGTCGTGCACCAAATAGCCCTAGAAAAATCAATTAATTGCAAAATACTCTGCCCCAATATAGATCAAAATCCGTTCCCGTTCCCATTCCTGTTCCTCTAATTGGTAGCAAAAAAACCTCCAAAGAAACCAATTAGGGTGATATTAAATATCACAGAAGATGGAAATGCTGGTTAGGGTCAGAATAAATCTCACCGAAATTCCTTGTTTAAAGCCCTCATGCTGGCATTATGCACAATTCTCATACCAGTGTAAGATTCCAAACCTTAATTATTTTTTTGTAAATCTAGCACACCATAGTGTTTTAATTAACAGGAGCTTTCAACCAAAATGAGAATACATAAGGGATCTGGAACTACAATCGCTTTATTTAATTAATTTATGCAAATAATACATTCCAGAATAATTAACATAAGAAATCCTGGGCAATGGCATGCAAGGCTGCTCATCAAATGAGAAATCACAACATTGAAACACAATCGTAGATCCTGGATGGATCTAATAGACAAATTCACCCATGGAGTTTTTGTCCTTGGGATTAGACTAAAACAGACCTCGCCAAGTTCTCAACAAAGACAAAATAGATAGAAAACTTAGAATGATCCAAATCCCTAGCTCCTATTCCCTTTAATAGGCATGAGGGACTCTCTAGAGACCTTATTTTACTATTTCCCTCGAAGAACAAAAGCAAATATTATGGGCAAATACCATGGGTAGATTCTATCCATTTTGACCGGATCAAAAAAATGGATTATTACACCTAGTGACCTCCCAATAGGCAACGTATTTAGCAGAAGGAACTCAACTAACTAAACTATCCTTGGGGCTATCTTGCATTTTCAAATATATATATACATATATAATTTTAAAATAAATATCTTTTACATTAGGTTGAACTTATGAAATTATATAAGCTTTTATTTAAAAAAATTATTTTGCATTTTCACCAATTTTCAAAACCTTTTATTTTTTTCCTATTTACTAATTAAATATGTTCAAAATTTAACTTTCCAAATTATTTGTTTAAAATTTCATTACTATAAGCGATATAAGTTTTGGTGTCTATCATCTCGCAGTTTTTCCTATACCTTGCAACTCTTTCAAAATAAGGGAGGCCTCATTGATTCTTGCAGTCTCTTTGAAATCGTCTTGTAGTGTGTCTTGATTATTGCTATGTGTTTGAAATCTTGTCACTAAGATGGATAATAATTGTAATGCAAGTCCTATCCCTTGCAACTCTTTCAAGCTAGAAGGTGTTTCCATGATTCTTGCAATCCCTTGGAAATCTTGTTGTGGTGTGTCATGATTATTGCTATTTGTTTGAAATCTTGTTACCAATATGGATAATAATTATAAATGCAAATTTATAAAAGTATGAAGCATGATATGCTGGAATGTGATTTCCAATTGATATAGAGCCCAATGCCCTTAGCCAAATCGATTTGAAAACAAAGGAGAGTGCAAATATAAAAGCTTCCTTGCCGGCTAATATCAAATAGGACACCATTGAGTTGAGCAGATGTGTCAGGTCAACAACAATGACAACTGGATTACACTAACAAGTAATTTATTAGTATTAAAAGAACAGGAAGGTAGAAACATATGCACATAATTAAGGAAGATATGGATTTGATCCTCTACTTTTCCTTCGATTCGGTTGAGTACATTGACTTAGTGTTAAGACGGATGTTAAGAATCGAGTAGCTGTAAACATCAGAGAATATTTCAGGCTACCCATTATATAAAAAAAAAAAACTTCAATATTTTCATCTTCATATCAAAAGTTGTTTTCCAAAAAATTAACAAAAAAAAATTCTCATAACAAACAAATTTCTTATACTCTCTCATCAGGGCTTCTACGTTTACCTATCATATACATAATAACTCCTTCATGTTCCTAGTTATACAACTAGAGTGCTTTGCTTCTGGAAACAAATTTTCTCAGTAGAATGTCATAAACAGATAGATAGAAATCATCAAATAATTTTTTGATTGTATATGAATTTGAATCATAATATATTTATGCAACCTTTAACCTTTATCCAAATATGTTAGAATCTGAAATAATTTTCATTATATTCATTTTTTCCTACCATGATGTGTCACATCAAGATATTTTTAATCACAAATAGTCAAATCGGAAAAATTTTGAAAACTCCATTTTTAAAATGATAACGTTTTTCGAAGGTGGAATAAATCTTTTGCTTTCCTACTCGAAGTGAAATGCTGAATAACAACAAATATTATATGAAAAAAAGAAGATGCTTGTGCAAATGAAATGGTGACTGCGTTGAATTCTATCCAATTGTGGACACCATTTGCTGATGCTAGAGATGCAAAGGAAAACAAGAAGATCTCTAAGAAAAGAAAATGCACGTGTAAGCCAGCAATAAGTGGATTAGCATAATTATGCAACTTGTGGTGGATAGACAAGTACAATGAGAGAGAATGAGACATTTCATCCCTTTACACAAAAAAAATTCCATGTTCAATTATGCAGCTCTAACTTTGATTCCATATCTGCCTGCACACATCTTCTATGATAAAACCAATTTATCACTATCTTATTACTCGAGAAACAATGAAGCGGGCTTATTACCCAAGGCCGGTAACAAAAATGCCTACCACAATACAATACTGTAGTAGCAATTAATAGGTTAAAGGAAAGGATTTCCAATTAATAGGTTCCAGAAAAGTAGTAGCCAATATGATAATTGAACTCAATCGTTTCTAATTTATATTGTAGTTAACTTTTTAAACCAATAAAAATTTTCATTTCTAATTGATTAATTCTATTTATTGTAGTTTATTTGTTAAGGTTTTAGTGGTTTTTTAAGCTTATTTTCTTTTTTAATTGAGTTAGAATTTGGCATGAATTTGTTGGAATTATTAGTTTTTTTACAATCCACTAGCTGAATCCATATAGTTAGTAAAAAATTCAATTTAAATAACTCAAACCAATCCATATAACTAGTAAAAAAATTCAATTTAAACTACACAAACCAAAATTTGACCATATTTTTCAGCCAAAAACACTGAAACATCTCATAATCAAAAAGCCCCATTCTATGATCAATTTTTCAATTATCAAACGTTTAAATAAAACCGGTTTTCCAATTATCAATGTTATATAACTACAAGCTTCCATGAAGAAAAAGCCAAAAATATTCTAGTAACCTAAATTTAAGTATACATTTCAATATTTGAATTCTCAATGTTTTGTAACGATAACCTTCCATCTACAGGCAGTAGAAGAATATTCCAATAATCTTCACCATGCATTTCAGTTTTGTCAGTAGATCTTAACTTCTGCGAATGCACCACACCCCATTTCCAATACAAGAACAACTATCTGTGTTAATATCATCTTCAACATGGAATAACATGAAGAAGCCGGCCTTCCTCTACTGCGTGTTCATCTTTAAGGATTTTGAGTTTCACATCACAAATTCATATTTTCCATTAAGGATTTCATGTTTCACATCCGGAACTCATCTTCGCTTTTCCTCCCAAAGTGAAAGCAGAAGATAAACGTAAGGCATTAGCATAAAACCTTTATTCAGAAACAAGACAACCAGTACATGGATAATATATAATCTGGGACCTGCAATGAAAAGGGATGGCATCATAAGGAATTCAACAACTTTGAACCGATGTGTGATGGCAGGTATATCAAGATCGAAAAAACAGCGAAAATTATGCTCACAGAATAACAGAAGGAAAAAAAAATCGTTACCTGGTTAAAAGAAAAATGATGAAGGCTATTAAGAAGAGGAGAAAGATTTGCACACTCGGCTATCCAAGGAGGAGGAAGCGAACCATTAGCAAATTGAACTGAGCGTGCTATTAGCGGATGAAGTATGTCAACCAACAAAACGGAATTAATTTTGGCTTATGGCAATTCATGAAACTCACACCAGTTGGGGCACTCATACAAGGTGTAATCGGCTGGTTGTGTGACCAATTGGACTGTCCCCATAATATTCTCGGCTGCAACATTGAATAACTTCGGAATGCTGCAGCTGAGAATAACTTGTGAGAGTCCCAATTGACTGTGGCAGCAACCTGCAGACTACTCCTTGCCCTGTGACCTTCACGAACTGCCATAAGCCAAGGTAGAGTTGAAGGTTAATAAAATGTTAATCAAAATTAATTCTGTTTCGTCCCTTGACGTACTTACTCCACCAATGGCATGCTCAGTTCAATGCGCGAGTGGTTCTCTCCTTCGATAGCTCGCTATGTTAATCTTTCTCCCCGTCCTCTGTTTAATACTCTTCGTCACATTTCTTTTCTACCAAGGGAGACATATTTTTTCTCTTTTTTTAAAATTTTTTATGTGGGCATATTCATCTTTCTTTCTTTTCGGATCTTGATGTGGATGCCCTCCCTCACGGATTGAAAGCGATCGAAGTCCTTCTGATGCCACATTTTCCTCCGGATGATATTCTCATCCATGTGCTGGTTGGTCTGATTGTTCATTAAAGTTTGATGCTGATGTGTCAAGTTGATTATCTGCTTTCACTTTAAGTAGAAAAGCAAAAGATGAATTCACTGAACCCTTACAGAGAATACGCAGAACAAGAAAGCCGTCTTCGTCTTGGACTTCATCTTATTGCGGGTCCGGGATCATATTCTATATGGATTTGCAGATCAACAAAAGCATTTTTGGAGATCTTCTCTTCGTGTACATCATCAGCAACCCATCACTGCACAGTCTTCAACGCACTCTCCGTTTCATTTGCTCAAGCATCTTCTTTCTATTATATTTATATTATTATTCTTTTCTTCATCTTCTTGTGGGCACTATGATACTGGTTTGCGTGTGAATGAAGCGCCGACTTTTAAGTAGAGAAGTAAAAGATAACGTCCACTGGTTGAAAACACATGACAAGCTGAATTCTTTTTCAGTGTATACTGACATAAAGCTATCATTTAAAAAATGGAGTGTTCCAGATCTGCTCCGATTTAGCCCTATGTTATATTAGAAATGTCAAATCATGATTTAAATTGAAAGTAAAAAAAATTAGATACGATTAAATCAAATCCAAATTCTAAACATTGTTTATAACTAGCATTCCTTGGAAGTTGGGAAAGGGAACGCTGAAATAAATTAAGATGAGGTATGTTTGTTGAATAAATAATTAATAGAAAATATATTTTATGGTGTTTATGAAAAAACATATTGCAATAATTTTTTATATGGTTAAGTGATGTTATTAATGAATGCATGTAGAATAAATGGTTAGATGAAATTATATTTTTATGGTTGAAAAACATAATTCTAGTTGGAGTTTCTTGCACAAGTATTTTGTAAATTTCTATATCTATAATTTTAGAAATTTAAAGGTATTGTTGTAGGTTTTATTTATAGCAAGTGGAGTTAGTATTGGAGCTTACAAGTGAAAGAAAAGAAAAAGACTTGCTATGAATTTTAGGTAGGTTTATTTCCATATTCCAATCTTTTTAGGTAAAACATTGATATTTTTGTCTTCTATTGTTTTAAATCGTACCACTAGATCTAGAGAATTTGTTTTTGTTAATTAAAATGAAATTCCGTCACGTTGGGAAAAAATTATGGCATCACAATATTATGATTCTTTAAAAAAACATGACAAGAAAGATAACAGCCTTGTAGAACTTCTCAATATTTCCCATTATTATTGGGAATGTAAGGCAAACAACAATTATTTTCAAGATGGAAAACCCAATTGTCAATTTTTTTGAGAAATATAAGGAAAAAAAAGAGGAAACTCACAGTTCACGAGGTCATAAATCTCACACAAAGCTTGTATCACTCACTCACGACTGTTGCTTTAGGCACATATAAAAGAGGATTTGAAGGAAATGGAAAATCTCAAACAAGGAAAACACACTAAGAGTTAGAAAGTCTGGAAGAGTTTGAAAATAATGTGACAATAATGATGAAGAGTCCCAACATTTCTCGTCATGTTTTTTCAATAAAGCAAGTTCATGATGTGGTGGACAGAATAGAAAGAATACAAGAAAAAACCAATGCCGTGCATGAAACTTTCTTTTTTATAAGATAATGGAAAGTGAAAGGTGGAAAGCTAAAGTTACAACTTATGTGAAAAAAATGTTGTTTCGAATTTTTGGGAAGAACACCTCCTTCCAATTAAGTTACTGGTTTGTTTACTTTTGTTTAGCATAATATGATGGCTGGAATGTCCTCATGGTTGAGGGAGAAATATATTTAGGCTAAATTTTAAAAGTCTGGGATCCATTGCAAATATTTAGCCTAAATTTTCAATCAAATAATGGCATTTGAATTGTAAATATAACAACAAAAAAAGTCCAACCTGATGTACAGTGTCATCTAAAAACTCTGATAACATTTTAATTTCTAAAACCCTATACTCGTCAAGGTTGAATTTAGAATATCATCATAAATTACTAATAAATATGTGTATTCTCTAGTCAAGCTCTTTACAACTATTATATAATTTACAAAGTTGAATTTAAGATATTATCATAGGTTACTAATAAATATGTGTATTTTTACAACTATTATGTAATTTACACTATAAATCTAAAGGAGTTTTAGTTACTTATATCATCCATGATATAGATAAATACCAAAGCATTAATATAATGAGAAACCATGCATTTTGGAAACTATAAATCAAGAAAATAAATTCTTACTAGATTTATCAGTTTTGACCAAAAGAAATTATACAATAGAGTTATCATATTTTTAATGAGGTTATATTACATCAAATACTATTGACAAAGTGATGGGTTTATAGCTTATTATTATTGGAATTGTGGAAATACAAATTAAAGTGAATATAGAAACCCCTAAACACAAAAATAACCCACAAACCAGCTAATCATTGAGTCTTCCATTCTATCTCTGCAAAACTTGCAAATCAACATACACCAAACCACGAACCAAAATTGAATATCAAAACTACAATAATTTAAAATTTCTCAATATAAATTTAATTTAGTTTTCTTATACTGAAAGGTATATTATAACAACTAAACTATCATATAACATGCTCACAGGCCAAAGTAAACATGTTGTAAAGTTAAATTAAATTATTACTTATTGTTAGAGGTCGTAATTTATGTAAATCACATAAAATATCACATCTTTTTTCATCTATGCTCTTCTTCCCTATGTTATGCAATTTCTAGTTTTTAATCTTCACTGTTTTATATTTAATATTGTTTTAAATATTTAATAGAATGCTTTATATGTATTATGCTAGCAGGGTTTATATGCAAATTATTTCAATGGTAGGAACTTGTTAAGTTGTTGGTAGGGTTTTAACCTCCACTAAATATTCTAGGATATTCTTAGTAGTAGTCACAAATCAAAGGTTCTTAAAAATAGCTATGCCCTTTCTTAGTTTTTAATTAAATTGATTGATTAAAAAGAAATGGCATTTGAATATGATTTATAGTTTTTTTGACATGTGGTAGTAGCACGTCATGGTATTAGCCTATGGCATAAGAATAAAATCTATTTACATATTAATAATCTCCATGGTAAAGTGAGGCTAATCTCCATGGTTCAGAATCTTGCTACATGTTTTATTAGAGTGTATATATGTCTAACTCATATATTAATTTGTTTAGATGATTAATAATAATAATAATTTAAAATAAAGTTATGATTTAATTATTTTTATGAGATTTTTTTATATTGGTAATGTGAGATGTATCATAAGATAAGCATTTTTTTACTTATTTAATTTTATAGTTGCACTATTTCATATGTATTTGTAATGGAATCTTCTTAAATGACTTATGCCAACATATCTTGATAAACTACTTTTGGATATTTCTTTCTTTCTTTTATTATCTTTAAAATTTTAGTCTAGAAATTCTTTTGCCTATATAGGCATATACCAAAAATAATTTATTTAATTATACAAAAATCTATACTAAAATGTATACCATGAAAGAGATACTTTACATAGATGAATTATATCGATTAAAATTAAAATCAATCTAAACTTAATTGGAATACATTCACTGTTCAAATGTCTAAAGAAGTTTCCCTTTATAACATCACTACAATTATTAAACTTTTCCCCAAATTACCAAATTATTAAATTACTTGGGGTACTTATAAACTTGAATTTCTTGAGTGTTTTTGTTAATAATGTTTTTGGCCTATTTCATGTAACCTGTTTCCCTTTATAACATCACTACAATTATTGAACTTTTCCCCAAAGTATTAACTTACTTGGGGTACTTACAAACTTGAATTTCTTGAGTGTTTTTGTTAATAATGTTTTTGGCCTATTTCATGTAACCTTTTAAGATCCTTGACAACCCGTTCGTTCATGGGCTTTTCCAATCCCTCGATAGTCAAAATTGTTCTTATCTCGAAATCGGTCATCCAACCATGTTCGAGCAACCATTATCTTTGTTTGCATTATAATAACATTGGATTTTGTGTTTAACATGTTACTTATATTTAAAACATGTAGATGAATTTATGAGTGATAACTTTTCTTCGTCCTGGATATGTATTCCTTTTTTAAATTTAATTTTGTAATTCAAGGGCCAATTATTTCAATTTATTTTTTTTAATTAAAAAATTATTTACTGGTTTTTTTGAAATCAGCACTTCTAAAGGATTTGAAGTAGTGATTTATCTTAGGAAGTGTTTTAATAGTGCAACTTTTATTTTCAATCAAAAACTCCATAAAATAAAATCATTTATCGATTTTATAAAATAAATAAATATCGAATTTTAATATAATATTAATTTAAATAAGTTGAATTTTAATATTAATGTTAATATTTTTTTATATTTATATAAGTTACACTTTGCTCGTCTCTATCACTATTTTGTAATTTTTCTTAAAACTTCTATATATATGGTTTAAAATTTCCCTTTATCATAATATAATATATATATTCATAGAATTTTTTTTTTTTAATATCAATTAATTTTTTTTTTTAAATAATTAATTAATTTAATAATATAAAATGTATTTAAATTTTAATAATATATTTATAATTTTAATCTATTTACTATATTTTAGGCATATTAAAATTATTATTATTATTTAATAATTTATTACATAATGATAATAAATTTTTATAAAGTTTATAAATGTAGCGGTATAATTTTGTTAGGTTTAAATAATAATTTAAAATATGAAAATAATAAAATATATTCAAAATAATTTATTATAAGTGAGTAGAGTGTATATCTAAACTAAAAACTACCTTACCATCTTTTTGAAATATTCTTTTCCCAATTCTAACATGATACAAGTAATTATATATATTACATAATTTATAATTTTCTATAAACTTTTAATATTTTGGGATATAATTTTGTCGGATTTAAATGACAATTATTAAATCTTTTATTTCAAGTAAATATTGTGTATATCTAAACTAAAAACTATCTTATAATCTTCTTTAAATATATTTTTGCTAACTGTAATATCATACAAGTAATTACTTAAAAATAATTTATTAAAAAAATAAATCAAATTTATTCTACTTTCTTTATTCTAACACGTAATTCCCTTAATGAGAAATATATCAAATTGTATTCACTAATGTGTAAATTAAGAAAAAAACTAATATAAAAATTTAATTTTGAAGAGGCACTCATTTAGCCACTTTAAAATATAAATTAATACAATAAAAATAAATAATAAAAATTCAAACTAATAAACTCTAATAAGCTGAAACATTCCAATACTCCTTGTAATTTTTATAAAAGATAATATTTCCCATCGAATATATCATATTCTACGAAAGGTGATGGAAAAACATTATAATAAAGAAATGAAGAAAAATATTAAAAAATCAAAATCCAATACAAATTTTTTAATAAATTTATTTCCCATTTAAAATCACATATATTTTTAAGAGACCTTGAAAAAACCCATTACGTCATATTTTGCATTTAATAATGTTTTCTTCATTTCAAGGCTTTTACGAAACATTGAAAACACCCATTATATCAAATTCAAAAAAATGCATTTAACAATGTCTAGAGAGGTCGTTACGAACAACCCAGGGAAAAATCTCCTCAATCTCATAAAAGTTGATATTGGATCCCTAAAGCATGGTCAAACTTGACCATTGCTTTGTGCAGTGGCACGACCTGCGAATTGTTCCTTCACAACAATATTGTATTTTTCTTAATATAAATTATTTGAAAAACAATCATGTCTAGAATTTACTCCAAATGGAATTAAAGAAGGACAAAATATGGAAGAAATGCATAGCTTTGGTGAGGTTAGCTCAACCTGATATTGCTTGCTCTCCCAACATGATTCATTCAACAAAAACATTATTACGTATATAACAATGTAACAAAAACATTCATACATATATAACAATGCAATTGGTTGAGAAGTTTGACCAACTTCCTAACAACTAGAATCTAGAATCTAAATTAGACACCGCAATCTTAACGTAACATAACAAATAGCTATAATGAAATAATCTAGAAAATACTACATTTCTCCATTAATTCTAAGTCTCCTCCTTAATGGAGAAATATATTTTCTACCACACATAACAGAGTTCTAAATGACTCGTATTTTTCCTTTCCAAGAGGCAATGTGAAGAAGTCAACCACTCTATCACTATTATTACAAAAAATTAAAGTAACTTATTTAGAGTGCATCTTTTCATGGCAAAATGATATTGAGTATCAATATGTTTTGATTTTTGCATGTACACAAGATTGTTGACCAATTTAATGGATCTTTGATTGTCACAATTGATTGTTGTAGGTATTTTCTATTTTTCTCCAACATATTTGAGAATTTTCTGCAACCAAGTTTCTTCCCATGTAGCACAACACAACATTTTATATTCATATTTAGTTGATGATAAAGAAATAGTTGGTTGTTTCTTCCTGCTCCATGCCACAATCTTGGATCCAATGTTGAATATATATGCTAAAGTTGATATTTTGTCATCAAGATTCCCAACCCAATATGAATCAGAGTAGTATATCAACTCAACATCAAAAGCATCAATATATTAAATACCATAATCAGTAGTTCCCCTACGTTACCAGAGCACCCCCTTAGTTGCTTTCTAATGACTTTAAAGAGGCTTGGCCAGGAACTGACTCAACATCTGACTAAATATGCAATATATGGCCTGGTTGTAGTGAGATAGTTTAAACTTCCAAGTAACTAATGATATAGTGTGACATCCACCTCTCCCGAGCCATCATCATTGTAGAATTTGATATTATGTTTTAAAGGTACTAATGTCGCTTTACACTGATCCATTTTGAACCTTTTCACAAGCTCTATGATATATTTATTCTATGTAACCATAGTTTGTCTAGCTTATATCACTAAGGTCTTTCATTTCAACCCATGTTACATGTGTCTTTTAACTTCATCAATCAATTTATGGTGGCCTAGGTGCAGGCGATATGGACAAATGGCTGAAACCTGAAATAATTTCTTCTAGCTCTGGCTAAATTTCTCCTTCTGTTTCAACAGGTGTATCAGTCATCTATTATTAGCCTGAATGCTTCATGAGTTTTTCTCTCTAATCACCTCAACCCTTGTTATCGGGCACAAATCATACCATAGGCCTGTTTCCCTCCTTTCGGACTATAATTCCATAGGAATTATAATAATATACTAGCATTGCTTTAAAATGAGGAAACTGTGTTTTAAACACAAAACACATAGTTGGTGGGCTTCTGTTCCAAAGGAACGTAACAACACTATCGCGCTTTAACACCACTATAGTGTTAATTCTCAGGAATTACACTATCGGCGCAAGATTCCCAAAGAAATGCGTTACACCCAAATAACACTATTGACAGTTACTATCGGCCTTCCAACGTTCCTTTCTCCGATGCGATAACACATAGTGTTATCGGAGATCGCAGTCGCGACTCCAATGCTCCCAATACTAGGCTCCTCCCGCTCCGATCTAGCGATGTGATCAGCTTTGCGGACCCGACACCTTATACATCTTGCTCTATAGTGTTTCGGTTCCGAGCTATCGGAGTTTCAGACTTCGGCGGCTCCAAAGGTCCCTTCCACTCCACTTGTGGTTCTGCAATGCGATAATGGTTCGGACCCGATATGGGTATGAACCAAATTCAATAAAATATCAGGTCCGGCACTTCGTTCAGCTAAGTAATTTCACGAATTTCCTATGTAAAATAGAATTTCTGCTTGTGGAACTCAACAACGCTTACAAGGAAAAAAGGCATGCTGATATAAGGAAAAACACATTAGCAAGCTTAAATCAAGTATAAATAGGGAAACAACGCCAAATCACCATTAACAAGGTTCAAAAGAAAAGAATCGCCACCAAACACACATGCAAATACCAGTTAACAGAGAACTATCAATTCAAATGCACAGAGAGAGTTCTTCGAAAGTCACAATGCATCCGGGATCGACCTCTTCAGAGCGTCCCGTTATTTTTTTTTAAAACTTGATACGTAAAGCTTACTCAGTATTTATCTCTTACAAAAGCATGCCAATTACAGTAAAGCAACTAAAGCAATTATCCATAAGGCTTATTATTGCTTATCCATAAGCGATTATTACAACATGATTTTATTCTTAATTCTATCCTTATCTTAAACTAGAAAAGCATGGAAATTGATGGCTAAAGGACCCCACTCCTTTGCCTGTAGATTTTTTTGGATTTTTGGAATAAGTTTGAAGATTTTTCCTCCAAGTCACATGCTCCTGCATCAAACTCCTGAGGACAAAATTCTTCATGGGCTCCTGTCCATGAGCTCATCTACAGAACTGCCTAGTTTCTGTAGCATGTTTTCTGTAACCCAAGTAGCTTCAGCGGTTCTTAGATCCTTCCATTTTAACAAATACTGGAAGTACTCTTGTCCCCTTGTTTTCTTAAACACCTTCTTGTCCAAAATTCTTTCTGGCTACAATTCCTTTGCTGTGGGTAACTGTTTTACCCAGTCAATCTCTTGTGTCTCTTGATCTTGTGTTGTATCATCTGCAGTTTCACCTTCATACTTGTACAAGTATGCAACATTAAAAATTGGTGATGTTCCAACATTAGGGGGTAAGTAAATCTCATAGGCAGTTGCAGAAAACTTTCTTAATACTCTACATGGTCAAATTTTCTTGAACTTCAATTTGTTATACTCCCTCTTTGGAAATATTTCTTATCTAGGGTGTGCCAATACCAAATCTCCAACTTCAAAGTTCACCTTTCTTCTTCTCATGTCTGCTCTAGTCTTGTACTTGATGTTGCTATCCTGTAACTGCTGTTTCACTTGTTCATGTATCGCTTGCATATCTGAAGCAAAATCTTCACCCTCTGCACTTCTCATCTCTTCTTTTCCCAAGTTTCTCAATTCAGATACTCCTCTTAGATGCATTCTATAAACAATATGGAATGGACTCTATCCTGTACTCCTGTTAGGTGAGTCATTATATGCATATTCAGCTTGTGCCAACACGTGATTCCATTGCTTTGGATATTCTGCAGTAAGACTCCTTAAAAGATTGCCCAAACTCCTATTCACAACTTCAGTCTGTCCATCAGTTTGTGGATGATAGGTAGAACTGAAACTTAGTTTAGTTCCCAACTTCTTCCATAATGTCCTCTAGAAATGTCTAACAAATTTGGAATCCCTGTCTGAGACAATAATCTTAGGCAACCCATGCAATCTTACAACCTCCTTAAAAGATAAATTAGCAATGTGAGAAGCATCACTAGTTTTATAACATGGAATGAAGTGTGCCATTTTTGAAAATCTGTCCACTACAACAAAAATTGAATCATTACCTCTTTGAGTCTTTGGTAAGCCCAAAACAAAATCCATACTTACCATATCCCAAGGCCTATCTGGAGTTGGTAATGGAACATACAAACCTATGTTTTGGCTTCTTCCCTTTCCATATTGACAGACTTTACAAGTTCTCACATACTTTTCCACATCAAATCTCATTTTTGGCCAGACATAAAATCTGTTCAATTGTTCAAAAGTATTCTTTATGCCAAAATGTCCTGCAAGTCCTCCTTTATGTTTTTCTCTAATTAAGTTCTCCCTCATAGAGTAGTTTGGTATGCACAACTGATTTCTCTTAAACAAAAGTCCATATTGTAAGAAATAATCCAGCCACTTACTCCTATCCATCAAAACATGATTCTTACAAGTTTCAAATGCCTCTTTAAAATCTGAATCGGTCTCATATAATTCTTTAAGAAAATAAAATCCTACCACTTGAATAAGACTCTCTTGCAGTAATATATTTCTCCTACTTAAGGCATCTGCAACTTTATTTGATTGGCCACTTATATGTTTCAAAACAAAATGGAAACCTTGAAGATACTCTACCCATTTAGCATGTTTCTGGCTAAGCTTTAGCTGTTGCATAATATACTATAGTGCATGGTTATCTAAATAAAGTATGAACTCCTTTGACATTAGATAATGACTCCATTTCTTCAATGACTGTACAACTGCATAGCACTCCTTATCATAAGAAGAATACTTATTCTTTGAATCATTTAGCTTTTCACTAAAATAAGCTATAGGTCTATCTTCCTGACTTAATACACCTCCAATTGCTTCTCCGTTGGCATCACACTTCACTTGGAAAGGCTTACTAAAATCAAGTAGAACCAAAATAGGATTTTTAGTGATTTTCTTCTTTAACAGCTGAAAATTCTTTTCTGCTTCAGCAGTCCATCTAAATGGTTGTTTGTCCTTCTTTATGGTCTCAATAATAGGTGCATTGATCTTACTAAAATTCTTGATGAATTTTCTATAAAAGCTAGCAAGACCATGAAAACTTCTTACCTCAAAAACACTTTTAGGTGAAGACCACTCCATGATTGCCTTGATCTTCTCTAGATCCATCTTTAGCCCTTCAGTAGAAATAACAAAACCCAAGTACACTAGCTCTTCTTTCATGAATGAACACTTCTTCAAATTCAGCAATAATTTCTCTTGTTGTAGCCTTTGTAAGACATAATTCAGATGTCTTATGTGCTCCTCCTTAGACCTACTGTAAACTAATATATCATCCAGATATACTATTACAAATTTACCAATAAACTCTTTAAGAACTTCATTCATGAGTCTCATAAATGTACTTGGTGCATTTGACAACCCAAAAGGCATTACTCTCTGCTCATACAATCCCTCATTTCTCTTAAAGGAAGTGTTCCACTCATCCCCTTCTCTTATCCTTATCTGATGATACCCACTTTTAAGATCTAGCTTTGTAAAATACTTTGCTCCACTCAAGAAATCCATTAAATCTTCAATTCTAGGTAAAGGAAATCTGTACCTGATTGTGATTTTATTGATGGCTCTTGAATCTGTACACATTCTCCAGCCTCCATCTTTCTTTGGACTCAACACTGTTGGTACTGCACAAGGACTCAAGCTTTCTCTGATCAGCCCTTTGTCAAGCAATTCTTGCACCTGCTTCCTAACCTCTTCATTTTCTATAGGAGTCATTCTGTAAGCTGCTTTGTTAGGTAGACTTGCTCCAGGAATCAAATCTATATGATGGCTAATTCTTCTAATGGGTGGTAACTCATTAGGCAAATCATCAACAATAATATCACAATAGTTCTCCAACATTTCTTGAATTTCAATGGGTAAATAAGAAACTGTAGTAAAAGCCATTATTACCTTGGGCTTGCAAATTACAGCAAAAGTTACCTCATTCTCTTCAATTTACTTCAAGTATTCCTTTCCTCCTAGTAACAGAGTTTTTGGATCAGTCTTCTTTCCTGACACATCTTCTTCTTGCAGAGGCAGCAACGTATGATTGACACCATCCTTTCTAAACTTGTAGGTGTTTCTTTTCCCATCATGCATAGCTCCTTTGTCATATTGCCAAGGTCTTCCAAGAAATATGTGACACATGTCCATTGGCATCACATCACATACAATTTTATCTTTATACTTGCCCAACTGAAACTCCACTTCACACTTTTCATTCACTAACAGTTGATGTCCCTTTTGTAACCATGACACCTTATAAGGTGTTGGATGTTTCATCGTCTTCAACTTCAATTTCTCCACCACTTCTGTAGAGACAAAATTATCAGTGCTGCCACTATCAATGATCATCTAACAACATTTCCCTTGAACCTTACACACTGTTCTGAACAAGGTCTTTCTTTGTGATGGTTCAACTATCTCCTTTTGCTGGCTTCAGTAAGACTTTATTGATTACCAAAGATTCTCCTCTCTCTGGTATATTTTCTTCTTCTACCACTACTGTTGATGCTGGTGCTTCTCCCTCAACTGGAGCAACAATTGCATTCCTTTGGTTTGTTCCTGCATTCTCTGGGCACTCAAAAGCTCCGTGTCCCAGTTTGTTACATTTGTAACATCCTATTTGGCTTCCTCTTCCTCTGCCTCTTCTTCCTCTAGAAAAACTCCCTCTGCCTCTTGCATCACCTCCTGTGGGTGCATGTTGGGTTGAGGTGCTGGTAGCTCCATCTTTAGGTGTTGTAGATCTTCCTCTACCACCTTGACTTCCCCTTCCTCAGAAAGTACCTCTCCCTCTGGCAGACTATTTCCTCACAAGCTTTTCTTTAGCTTTCAATGCCACCTGATAAGCTTCTTCTACTGTTTTAGGAGACAATATACTTATCTCATCTTGAATGTCCATCCTAAGACCATTCACATATCTAGCCACCTTCTCATCTGTATCCTGAGTTTCTCCAGCTCTTATGCTTACCTTATAGAATTCCTCTGTGTATTCTTTCACTGTCATAGATCTTTGTCTAAGATTTTGCATCTGTCTAAACAAAGTTTGCTGATAATTACTTGGTAAAAACTTACCCCTTAGCTTTGCTACCATTATGATCCAATTCTTAATAGGTTGCTTGCCAAGTCTCTTTCTTTCTGCCTGCACACCATCCCACCAAAGCGCTGCATGGCCTTTTAACATGGTGACAACAAACTTTACTTTCTTTTCATCTTATGTTTCTTCATAGTCGAATAATTTCTCCATGCCATTAATCCAGTCTATCAATTCTTCTGGATTCAGTCCTCCTTCATATATTAGAACCTCGGTCTTTGGCCTAGCCATGGATCTCAACACTGAATGGAAGAATCTCATCTCAGGAGTAACTGCTACAGCTTCCTCCTCTACAGCTTCAACCTCAGGCTCACTAACATCTCCATCATCTATATTTCTTCATGTTGTTAATGCATCCAATCTAGCTTACATCTGTTGCACAGCTTCCATTACTTTGGCATTTACAATAGGGCATCCTCATCCACCACGTCCTCATCCTCTTCCAACTCTGAAATCCATATTAACTTTCCTTGTCCTACCTCTGAGATTCAATTCAGTGTCAACAGGTTGCTCTGATACCATTAATGGTGGCCTGGGTGCAGGCGATATGGACAAACAGCTGAAACCTGAAATAATTTCTTCTAACTTTGGCTGAATTTGTCCTTTTGTTTGAACAGGTGTATCAGTCATCTATTATTAGCCTGACTGCTTCATGAGTTTTTCCCTCTAATCACCTCAACCCTTGTTATTAGGCACGAATCATGTCATAGGCCTATTTCCCTCCTTTCGGACTATAATTCCATAGGAATTATAATAATATACTAGCGTTGCTTTAAAATGAGGAAAATGCATTTTAAACGCAAAACACACAGTCGATGGGCTTCTGTTCGAAAGGAACGTAACAACACTATCACGCTTTAACACCACTATAGTGTTAATTCTCAGGAATTACACTATCGACACAAGATTCCCAAAGAAATGCGTTACACCCAAATAACACTATCGACGATTACTATCGGCCTTCCAACATTCCTTTCTCCGATGCGATAACACATAGTGTTATCAAATATCGCAGTCGCGACTCCAATGCTCCCAATACTAGGCTCCTCCCGCTCCGATCTAGTGATGCGATCAGCTTCGCAGACCCGAAACCTTATACACCCTGCTCTATAGTGTTTTGGTTCCGAGCTATTGGAGTTTCAAACTTTGGCGGCTCCAAAGGTACCTTCCACTCCGCTTGTGGTTCTGTGATGAGATAATGGTTCGGACCCGATATGGGTATGAACCAGATTCAATAAAATATCAGGTTTGGCACTTTGTTCAACTAAGTAATTTCACGAATTTCCTGTGTAAAACAGAGTTTCCACTTGTGGAACTCAATAATCGCTTACAAGGAAAACAGGCTTGCTGATATAAGGAAAAACACATTAGCAATCTTAAATCAAGTATAAATAGGGAAACAACGCTGAATCACCATTAACAAGGTTTAGAAGAAAAGAATCGCCACCAAACACACATGCAAATACCAGTTAACAGAGAACTATCAATTCAAATGCACAGAGAGAGTTCTTCGAAAGTCACAACACATCCAAGATTGACCTCTTCAGAGCGTCCCGTTATTTCTTTTTAAAACATGATAGATAAAGCTTACTCAGTCTTTATCTCTTACAAAAGCATGCCAATTACAGTAAAGCGATTAAAGCAATTATCCATAAGGCTTATTATCGCTTATCCATAAGAGATTATTACAACATGATTTTATTCTTAATTCTATCCTTATCTTAAACTAGAAAAGCAAGGAAATTGATGGCTAAAGGACCCCACTCCTTTGCCTGTAGATTTTTTTGGATTTTTGGAATAAGTTTGAAGATTTTTTCTCTAAGTCGCATGCTCCTGCATCAATTTCCAAGAGTTTCCAATCAACATACAAGGAAATTAAAACAACATGCCACTTTTGATTTTTTTTTTTATATAGATATTAGGATCGCTTTCAATTTTCATAAAACCCTTTCGAAGAAAGAAAGAACCAATCCTTTCATACCACAATCTTGGTTCCTGTTTCAACCCATTTAAGTTGGGTGGTGTTATATTCTTTCCACGACTAGCCCACATAGTTAACCGGGGGGTTAGAAGGGGGCAGAGCCCCCCCTTCGTTGTGCCGATTGCATAGCAGGGGGAGTCACAGGGGGTTTGAGGTGTGCAGGTAACCCCACTCTATGGGGTCCAGGGTAGCGCCCCAAAAAATTTTGGTTTTGGACCCCATATTAGGCTGGGTAGACCTACCTATGGTTTTGTGCATGTTTTTTGCACATGGTTTTGGACACAATGGTTTTCGGTCCATGGTTTTGGACGCGATGGTTTCCAGTCCATGGTTTTGGATGCGATGGTTTCCGGTCCATGGTTTTGGATGCGATGGTTTTCGGTCCATGGTATTGGATGCTTCGACATGTATAAATATGTATTGTAACATTGAAAGGAACATAATGAAAAATCAAGCTGGTAGTCTTGGTTTTTGGATCCAGCAGAAAATCTTTGTGTATATGTGTTTTATGTGTTATGCTCTCACATTGTTTATTTTTTGTTTTAGAATTCATATGCAGGTAATTTTTGTACAGGGTTAAAACCTACATTTGGTATTAGAGCTGTTTTGGCTTCAAGGGGATGCCTTTGTTGCTGAGGGGTTTCACTCGGGCCTCTGGTAGATCCTGTTCAGTGGGAGATCTATGGGATCGATTCTGGTGGTGAAAGAAGATGGTGAGCAGTGGAATGATAGAGATCAAGAAATTTAATGGTTAGAGTTTTGAGTTGTGGAAACTCAAGATGGAGGATCTGTTGGTGGATAAATAAAAGTGGATCGCGGTAGATCCAGGTACTAAACTAATGGGAGTGTCTGATGAAGAATGGAAGAAGTTGGATCGGAAGGCAAAGAGCTTAATACGATTATGTGTCTCAGATTCAGTATTGCTGAATGTATAAGGGGAAGCTACAACGAAGGCTTTGTTGGACAAGTTAGGGACTTTGTGCCAGTCTAAGTCTCTAGTGAATAAACTGTTCCTACGGAAAAAGTTGTATAACCTGAGGATGAAAGATGGAGACTCAGCGACAGAGCATCTGAATGTGTTTAATACTGTGGTAAGTCAGTTATCATCTGTTGATATCAAAATCTTAGATGAAGATAAGTGCATTAGTTTGTTGTGTTCTCTACCAGATTCGTGGGATAATCTGGTTATTACAATAGGTAGCAATGCAACTGCCTTAGAGTTTGATGAAATAGTCTCATCCTTGATGACGGAGGTGATGAGATGGAAAAATATGGAGAGCCAGAATGGTGATGCCTTGTCTGTACAAGGACGGTCCTAGAACAAAAACAAAAATAAGTCATTGATTGGGAGATCTAAATCTCCAGGAAAACCTGTAAAGGTGGTGTGCTGGAAATGTAGAAAGGAAGGGCACTAAAAATGGGACTGTAAATCTAAAGCTCCTGACAAAGGAAAGGGATCTGATGATGCTCCTTCTGCAGAGGTGAAAAAAACCTCAGACGAAGGTGGGGATGTGTACTTGGCTTCTTCAAGTACACATGTAGATCATGAGGCATGGTTGATTGACTCAGGTGCATCCTTTCACTTCACTCCCCATAGAGAGTGGTTCTGCAAGTATGAGAAATACGATGGTGGTGATGTCTTCTTAGGGGATGATAGGAAGGCTAGAATCATTGGTCATGGAAAATTAAAGTTGAAATTGCAAGGTAGAAGGGTTAGAACACTTTCGAGTGTTCTACATATTCCTACATTGGCCAGAAGGATACCTGCAAGATGGTTCGAGAGCACTGGTATTGATGCGGGGAGTTCGGATTGGAACTCTGTACAAGCTAAAAGGTAGCATTGTTGTTGATGGGTGCAACAGTTCTGTGGTTCCTGAAAATGGAGCTGAAAATCTAATGGTCTCTGGAGAGAAGAACATGTTGTGGCATCAAAGGCTTGGACATATTGGAGAGAAGGGCCTTCGAATACTTCATGGTAAAGGTATGGTAGAAAGTATGAGTAATAGCTCTCTGGATTTTGATTTCTGTGAAAATTGTGTATATGGGAAGTAGAATCAGGTGAGTTTTCCCTCTGGTGGTAAGAGGGCGAAACATATATTAGAACTTGTGCACAGTGATGTGTTTGGACCTGTGAAGGTTCCATCACTGGGTAAGTCTATGTACTATGTATCATTTATAGATGACTTCTCAAGGAATACATGGATATATTTCCTTAAGAAGAAATCTAAAGTCTTTGACAGGTTTAAAGAATTTAAGGCTCTGGTGGAAAACCAGACAGAGAAGAAGATAAAGGTGTTGAGGACAGATAATGGTGGAGAGTTTTGCAGCAAGTAATTTGAATAATTTTGTAAGAAGTGTGGTATATCACAACAGAATACTACTCCATACACACCTGAGAAAAATGA
Organism: Pinus tabuliformis; assembly: GCA_031772625.1. NCBI lineage: Eukaryota > Viridiplantae > Streptophyta > Pinopsida > Pinales > Pinaceae > Pinus > Pinus tabuliformis. The sequence continues at coordinate 609,030,550 of CM062817.1, forward strand.
AGTTGCAGAAAGAATGAACAAGATGTTGATGGAAAGGGCAAGAAGCATGCTCAGTGGTGCCAGGTTAGGACAGGAATTCTGGGCAGAGGCAGTGGAGACAGCATGTTACCTGGTCAACAGATCACCTTCATCAGCATTGGAGGATAAGATTCCATAAGAGGTATGGACTGGTAAGAAACCCTCTCTTTCACATCTAAGGGTATTTGGATGTGATGCATATGTACATGTTCCAAAGGATAAAAGAACCAAGTTGGATAGTAAATATGAAAAGTTCATCTTTGTTGGGTATAAGGATGGTTTAAAGGGTTATAAGCTTTGGAACCCAGCAATAAGGAAGGTTGTGTACAGCCGAGATGTGGTTTTCAGAGAGGTGAAAGATGTTATTAAACATGAATTCCAACCAAAGGAACCTAAGAAGATAGAGTTTGAGCTTAAGGAGGAAGAATAGGACTCTACAATAGAGGAGGAATCAAAAGATGAAGAACCACAAACTCTGGGTGTTAGAAGATTAGTTCGAGAAAGAAGGCAGCCAAAAAGGTATAGTCCATCTACTTTCTGTTCAAATTTTGCTTTATCTATTACTGATGATGATCCCAAAACTGTGAAGGAAACAATAGATTCAGAGGATGGAAAACTCTGGAAAGAGGCCATGGTTGATGAAATGGCATCTTTTCACAAAAAAGAGGCTTGGGATCTGGTGGAGTTGCCGGCTGGAAGGAAACCCATTGGCAGCAAATGGGTGTTCAAGAAGAAGACAAATGCAGAAGGAAAGGTGGAGAAATACAAAGCTCGGTTGGTAGCCAAAGGTTATTCCCAGGTGTTAGGAATTGATTTTGGTGATATTTTTTCTCATGTTGGCAAGGTAACTTCTATTAGATTACTTTTATCTGTTGATTCCGCTTTTTATTTTGAGGTAGAACAGATGGATGTGAAGACAACATTTCTTCATGGGGATCTAGAAGAGGAGATCTACATGAAGCAACCTAAAGGTTTTGCGGTGAAGCATAAGAAAAAACTGGTATGCAATTTAAAGAAGTCTTTGTATGGGTTAAAACAGTCACCAAGGATGTGGTATCAGAAATTTGATACATTTGTACGGGGACTTGGCTTCACCAGAAGCAAAGAAAATCATTGTGTTTATTTTAAATTAATTGGTGACCGTGTTATTTATCTGGTGTTGTATGTGGATGATATATTGCTAGTTGGAAATGACAAAGAAATTATCCAGGATTTGAAGATCCATTTGTCCTCCAAATTCGACATGAAAGATCTTGGTGCTGCAAACTATATTTTGGCCATGGAAATTAAAAGAGATCAGACAAAGAGGAAGCTCTGGTTAAACCAGAGGAAGTATGTCGAGATAATATTACAGAAGTTTAATATGCAAGATAATAAATTGGTGAAGGTTCCTATTCCTGTAGGTGTAAAGTTATCTGCTGAACAATGTCCCAAGACACAAGAAGAGGAAGAGGACATGTCCTGCGTTCCATATGCAAGTACAGTCAGTAGTCTGATATATGCGATGATCTGTACTAGTCTAGACATTGCACATGCAGTGGGAGTATTGAGTAGGTTTATGTCAAAACCAGGGAAGGAGCACTGGACAACAGTGAAGCAGGTTTTCAGGTATTTGCGTGGCACTAGTAACTATGTTTTGTGCTACCAATGAAGACCAGGATTGGACAGAGTGTTGGATATTCATGGCTTTGTTGATGTATATGTTATGAAACCAGCTCAAGAAAAGATAGAAAAGAAAGATCAACGCCTTAGTATTCAGCCTCTTCGAGGGGGCAACCTCCTTTACATTACATAAATGAACAATTCTTGGATGATACAAATGAAAATACCTCCTTTCTATATATAGGAGTCTAAGTGGTCCCAATACAATCAAAGCCTACATAAAAATAATATTGTAGGGCACAACAATAACAATAGTGGGCTTCTATGTGGCACAATAGTAACAATATGGGCACTACATGGGTACATCAATATAAATAAGGGGTATAACTACAATAGTAATGGGGTAATCACTAGTATTATAGGGACCCAACATGCCCCTCTCCTTCAAAAAAAGTGTTGTCCTCAACGCTTGAGTAGTTCAGGATACTTCTGCATAAAATTCTCGTCCTCCCATGTGGAATCTTCAGCGGATAAGTTCTTCCACTTGATAAGGTACTCTGAAATTGATCGATTTCGTAGCTGTCGAGTTCTTGTTTCTATAACTGCTTCCGGTTCCAATATAATTTTTCCTTCTTCGTCAAGTTCTGGCAATATTGTTTGAACTGGGAGCTTTTCGCCTATAACCTTCTTTAAGCATGAAACATGGAAAACTGGGTGCAATCGAGAAGCTGCAGGAAGCTCCAATTTGTATGCCATAGTACCAATCTTTTGCAACACCTTGTACGGACCATAATACTTTGGTGATAATTTATTATCCTTCTTAGCTTGCTTGAGGGACATTTGCTTATATGGTTGTAGCCATAGGAATACCCAATCACCTACATCAAAACTTCTTTCACTGCGATGCTGATCTGCCTGTTGTTTCATTCTATTCTGTGCCAACACAAGGTTATCCTTTAAGAGTTGGAGGACTTGTTGTTGATGTTCGATGTGATGTTCCACTGCCTGAACCTTAGAATTTTCTCTTAAATATGATGTGATGGATGGTGGTTGATACCCATAAAGTGCCATAAATGGGGTCATTTTTGTTGCTGTATGAAAGGAAGTGTTATACCACCATTCAGCCAGAGGCAACCATTTGACCCATTGTGTCTGTTTATCAGATACAAAGCAACGAAGGTATCCTTCCAAACATTTGTTTACTATCTCAGTTTGCCCATCAGATTGAGGATGATAAGATGAGCTATGAGCTAACTGAGTACCAAGACAAGAAAATAATTATGTCCAAAAATTTCCAGTGAAAATGGGATCTCTGTCACTTACAATAATCTTTGGGTTTCCATGTAGCTTTTGAATTGTTTCCATAAATGCAGTAGAAACTGTACTGGCTTTAAATGGATGTGATAATGCACAAAAGTGTGCATACTTGGTAAGTCTGTCAACTACCACCATGATGACACTCTTTCCCTCAGACTTGGGTAAACCTGTGATAAAATCCATTGATACCTCCTCCCAACGTTGGCTTGGAATGGGTAAAGGTTGTAATAGACCCGGTGTCTTAATTGTTTCAACTTTATTTTGCTGGCAAACCAAACATTCTGCCACAAACTTTTGAATATCTGATTTAAGGCCATCCCAAAAAAATTCCTTCTTAACTCTGTGGTAAGTTTTTAAAAATCCTGAGTGCCCTCCTAAGGGAGAAGTGTGCAATTCCATAAGAATCTTTTGTTTTAGCTGGGAATTCTTACAGAGGTATAAGCGATCTTTGTACCATAACAAATCATTTTTCCAGCTAAATGTATCAGACGTACTGGAATCTTGTTGTAGCTTTCGAATAAGTGCCCACACTTCTTCGTCATTCTTCCATTCCTCCCTTGCTTCATTTATCCAATCTGGTTGGATGATAGAAATAGCGCACAACAATGCTTCCACATCCTCATCCTTCCTTGAGAGTGCATCTGCCACCACATTTTGCTTCCCCTTTTTGTAGATGATTTCAAAGTCATAACCCAACATCTTTGTGACCCACTTTTGTTGCTCTTCAGAGGATAATCTTTGTTCTAAAAAGTATTTAAGGCTATCATGATCTGTTTTTACCTTGAAGTGTCTTCCCATTAGGTAGGGTCGCCATTTCTTAAGTGCATGGAGTATTGCCAACATTTCCTTCTCATAAATAGCTTTTCTTAGAAACTTTCCCTTGATTGGACGACTTTCAAAAGCAATGGGTCTTTCATCTTGCATTAGAACAGCACCAATTCCATTTCCTGAAGCATCACATTCCACAATAAAGGTTTTTGTGAAGTCCGGTGTAGCTAAGATCGGTGCTTGGCACATTGCCTCTTTAAGATGTTCAAAGGCCTTTGTTGCTTCCGGAGTCCATGAAAATGCATCTTTCTTCAATAATGTCGTTAGAGGTGCTGCTATTCTCCCATAATTCTTAACAAACTTGCGATAATACCCTGTCAACCCAAGAAATCCGCGCAAATGCTTTATGGATGTGGGGATTTTCCATTCCTTAATGGCTTTAATTTTGGTAGGGTCTACCTTAACTCCTTCATGAGATACAATATGACCCAAATATTCCACCTCCTGGACTCCAAAGAAACATTTGGATCTTTTGGCATATAATGTTGTAGCACCCTGTCGACATGTTCAACATGATCCTTCCAAGACTTGCTGTAGATAAGTATATCATCAAAAAATACTAACACAAATTTTCTAAGGAATGGTTTGAAAATTGAATTCATCAAACCTTGAAATGTTGAAGGTGCATTGGTAAGGCCAAAAGGCATGACCAAAAATTCATAATGACCCTCATGAGTTCTAAATGTCGTTTTCGGAATGTCTTCAATCTTCATTCTGATTTGATGATATCCTGAACGAAGATCCAACTTGGTGAAGTAAATTGATCCATGCAATTCATCCAGTAATTCATCAATGACAGGAATGGGGAACTTATCTTTAATAGTGAGCTTGTTGAGCTCCCTATAATCCAGACACATGCGCCATGATCCATCCTTCTTGTGCACCAATACTACTGGAGCAGAGAAAGAACTTTGACTCGGTTGAATTATACCAACCTCTAGCATTTCTGCAACCATACGTTCAATTTCACTTTTTGGACATAGGGATATCTGTACGGCCTGATGTTTGGAGGAACACTTCCTGGAATCAGATGAATAGCATGATCATGATCACGCATAGGTGGGAGACCTTTGGGAGTCTCAAATACCTTGGAATGATTGTCCAGGACTTTTTGGAGATCTGGAGAAATAGATGATTCTAATGTGGAAACATCTAGCGAACATAATTGTGCAATTACACCCCTTTGCTCCTTTTTTAGAAGCTTTGTCATACCATTAGAGCTGATTATCTTTCCTGGTTTCCCTGCAATACCCCTTAATTCAACTTCCTTTCCTTCCACAGAAAATTTCATGAAAAGTTCTTGAAAATTAAAAGCTATTGTACCCAAGGATTGTAGCCATTGGACTCCTAGTACAACATCAACACCTCCCATTGGAATGGAAAGCATTGGGCTAGTCAATACATATTCTCCCATGGATAGCTTGATATTATGGCACTTTCCAGAGCAATTTATTGTTCCTCCATTTGCAATCATCACTTGACACTCTGGTGCTGGATATAGGAAGCAATTCAATTCTTTTGCTACCCTACAATGAATAAAATTGTGGGTGCTTCCTGAATCAATCAACACTATCACCTTTTTCTTCTTGATTTGTCCTTCTATCTTGATGGTTTGAGGAGTGGTAATTCCCGCCAATGCATTACAAGATATGGTCGGATTTATTTGTTCTTCATATAGGCTTTGTTCCTGGAATATATCCTCTTCTTTTGACCTTTCTTGCTCCTTTTCTTCTTCCTCTTCACAATCTATGTAGAATAATTTCTTCTCAGCACACTTATGACCTTTTGTGTATTTGCTATCACAATTGTAACAAAGCCCTTTTGCTCTTTTTTCTTCCAATTGTTGTGGTGTCAACCTTGTAGGTTGTGGAAGACTATGGGCAACAACACTTCCATCTTTATAGTTGTGAATGGTATGCTTCCTAGTTGCCATAATTTTGCTTTCCATTTTTCTTGCTAACCTGAATGCCTTCTCTAATGAATCAGGTTCCCAAAGGCGCACATCATGTTGGATATTATCCTTTAAAGACCCTATGAACACATCAATCCTATGCTCCTCTGGAATATCTTTTATCCTTATGTTCAATTTTTGGAACTCCTCAATGTGCTCCATTATTGAACCCTTTTGTTTGAGACTCATCAATTGGCTAAAAAAAGTGTTGCTTTTTGTATCCTCATAATGTGCTATCAATTCTTCCGTAAAAATTGCCCAAGTGATAAATTGTTTACGAGAACAAAGCCATTGATACCATACAAACTGATTTGGTTCCAAATATAAAGTTGCCATACGTACCTTTTGTGTGTTTTGCACATTATTGAGATCGAAGAATTGCTCCATCTGTAATATCCATGTGGCGGGATCCTTGCCATCAAACTTCCTCATATCGATTTTTGGAACATGGTGAGTCTTCGATCCAACATTAGCATCTATGGTATCATGATTAACATTTCTTTTGTTCTCATCATGAGTTTCCTTTACTACCTTTTCACCATTAGTGACACTTTCTTGTAGCAACTTCTTCAATTCTTCCATATCTGTCTTCAAATCTATCTTCAAATCTGCCATGTCTCTCTTCAAATCTGTCTTCAAATCTATCTTCAAATCTGCCATGTCTCTCTTCAAATCTGTCTTTGAATCATCCATCTTAGCTTCCATGCCCTTTATCTTAGATTCCATGCCACTTATCTTAGCTTCTGTTAGCTTTTGTGAGCGTGACATTTGTTGCACTTGTTCTTGTAATTTTGATATATCACGTAGCATTTCTTCTTCTTCTTCATGAGTCATGCTAGAGATTTCAGGTTCCTTACTAGGTGTTTGCATTTTCTTTCCTCGGGGCATCAGTTACCGATAATAATTCTTTACTATGCCCTTTGAATTCCGTTAAACCAAGCTTACACAAAAATTTAAAAAAAAACTACACACCTTTTTTTCACTTTATAGAAGCCTGATATTGAATCTGATGTGTCTCTGTAATTTCGAATCATCCAGTTTTGAAATTTCTACCTGCAGTAGCCTTCTGCGTCCTCTTTCCAATGCCACAAGTCTGAGCCAAATTGGATTCTCCAAGGAAGAGTTATGTGAAATCTCCCACCGTGACTTGCTTTTAGACTGGTTCAGTAGAGCGAACTTGTACGACGTGCCACGAGCCACTGTTTCAACCTCTGAATCTAAAACACACATACACGAAACTACAGTCCGTCCTCTTTCTGTACCTTCTTACGAAATTTCAATCCGATCCTCAGAGAGAGAGTTATGACGATTTTCCCTAGGTCACCTGTTTTGAATGTAATTCAGGAGTCTGCAAAAAGGCCAACTTCCTTAGATCATATCTCCGAAAATATCGCGCGAAAATCTCTGAAATTTGGAACCAAGGTTCAGCACCAATTCTTCTCAAACGGGTTTTTTTTTGCGACGTCTGAAACGTCACAGAAAAAACGTTATAGAGAAAATGCCACGATGACCTGTTTGGAGTAGCAAAACCCTAGAATCCAAAGCTCTGATACCAAATGTTATGAAACCAGCTCAAGAAAAGATAGAAAAGAAAGATAAACGCCTTAGAATTCAGCCTCTTCGAGGGGGCAACCTCCTTTACATTACATAAATGAACAATTCTTGGATGATACAAATGAAAATACCTCCTTTCTATATATAGGAGTCTAAGTGGTCCCAATACAATCAAAAAGGTGTTGCTGGTAAAGGTGGACACTTTGAAGAATACTGCATATGCATTGACAAAATCTGTGAGCTCTGAGAAATTCTCTTGGTGTAGAGAAACAATGGGCATTACAGAGCTGGATAAATGACTAAGCTCTCATGTGGCCCCTTGTGGAAAGAAAACAACAAGTGGGAGAATGTTTGGTTGTGTTATATTATTTCCATGACTAGCCCACGTAGTTAACCAGGGAGTTAGAAGGGGGGCAGAGTCCCCCCTTCGTTGTGCCGATTGCGTAGAGGTGGGAGTCACAGGGGGTTTGAGGGGTGTAGGTAACCCCACTCTATGGGGTCCGGGGTAGCGCCCCGGAAAATTTTGGTTTTGGACCCTATATTAGGTTGGGCGGACCTACCTATGGTTTTGTGCATGTTTTTTGCACATGGTTTTGGACGCGATGGTTTTCGGTCCATGGTTTTGGATGTGATGGTTTTTGGTCCATTGTATTGGATTCTTCGACATGTATAAATATGTATTGTAACATTGAAAGGAACATAATGAAAAATCAAGATGGTAGTCCCGGTTTTGGGATCCAGGGGAAAATATCTGTGTATATGTGTTTTATGTGTTATGCTCTCACATTGTTTATTTTCTATGTTTTAGAATTCGTATGTAGGTAATTTCTGTACGAGGTTCAAAACCTACATTTAATGTTTTCTTTAATTTACAAACTAGATGTTCTTGTCCCTTTTTAACAAATCCTTCTGGATGAGTAAGATATACATCTTCTTTCAATTCCCCATTCAAGAAGGAAGATTTAACATCCAAATGATGAATTTTTTGTTTATGGTTTGTAGCTGAAGCAATCAAAAATGTAATTGTATTTAACTTAGCTACTGGTGCAAAGATTTCATCACAATCGATTCCCTATTTTTTTCAATATCCTTTAGCAACCAATCTATCTCTATATTTATCCACACTCCCATCAACTTAAAATTTTGATTTGAACAACAATTTTCATCATATGGGTATTTTATTTTTAAAAAATTCAGTTAATTCCCAAGTATCATTTTTTATTATTGAATCATAATCTTCCTTCATTGTATTTCTCCATTCCACGTGCTCCTTAGATTCTTTAAAAGTCAAGGGTTATACGGCATTAAACACATTAGTAATCAAGGCATGCTATTTATTCCTTACAAGAGGCTGAATTTGGCATGCTGATCTTCTTGGGAGTTCACTACTCTCGTTACATCTTCTGCTTTGTGGTCACCCATATTCTTCTTTGGGTGTGCTTTCACTAGTTGAGGTGTCCATATCACTGGATTCACCTTATTGTTTCTTCTCTTCTTTTTCTTCAACTTATTCTTTGGAGTCATCATGCTCATGAGGAATATGTCATACATCATAGCTGTCATCCCTGTGGCCTTCATTTGCATATTCATGAAATAAAACATCTCTACTTGCAAAGACTTTATGTGAAGAGAGAAAAAAAAATTTATATGCATTATGATCAGAATAGTAACCAATAAATATACACTTGATGGCTTTGGCATCAAGTTTCCTCCTATCCTCTTTTGGAACATGAGAAAAAACTTTGCTTCCAAATACTCTCAAATGGTTTATTTTTGGTTTATATCAATGAAGAGCTTCAAATGGAGTCTTATGATTCAAAATTTTTGTTGGACTTCTATTTTTTAAATAGACAACAATATTAATAGATTCAACCTAAAAAGCATTAGAAATATTTTTAACTTTCATCATACTCCTCACACATTCCATCAAGGTCATGTTCTTCCTTTTAGCTACGCCATTCTATTGTGGAGAATGTGGCACTGTTAATTGTTATATGATTCCATGGTCTTTGCAGTACTTGAAAAAATCTCGCAATTTGTATTCTCCCGCTTGATCATATCAAAGGATTTTGATGTATTTTCCTCTTTCTTTTTCGACCAAATTTTTAACTTGTTTAAAATATTCAAATACAACACTAGCTTTTCTCATAAAGTAAACCCATGTATATTTTATGCAATCATCAATTAAGATAAAAAAAAATATGCTCCTCCTAATGATCTAATATGCATAGGCCCACACACATATATATGCATAAGCTCCAAAATATCCCTTTTTCTTCTATATGTATTAGTAGGGAATTCCTCCCTATGAATTTTCCCTAACGTGTATCCTTCACACGCAAAATATTCATTATTTAACAATGGGGTCCCTTAACTTTTTTTGTTTTTAAAATAGGAATAAATCATGATAATTGAGGTGGCCATATCTTTGGCGCCAAAGATATTTCTCTATCATAGTAGAAGATGCCAATGCTTGATGACTTTTGCTTGTCACAACAAGCTTATATAAGCCTCAAACTATCACACTTGTAGCAACAACTTTGAAGTGATCATGCATGTCTTTCACCAAACAATGTGACTTCACAAACTCTACCTTCAAATTTTAATCTCTTATGGAAGAAATAGAGATTAAATTCTTCTTAATGCCAAGTATATACATCACATTATGAATATGTTTAACACTTCCATTTGGTAATTTTATAGGCACATCACCATACCCTTTAATTTGGTGTGGACGATCATCTCTAAGATATATGTTTGCACAATTATTTAGTTCATGGAGGTTTTGAAACCAATGTTTATTACATGACATGTGAATAAAGGCTCTAGAGTCTACGAACAATGAATTTGAATCATCAATGTCAACAAATAGTGCATCATTTGAAACAAATAATTTAAAATCATTATTCATAGCTTTTCCTCGTTTAGCAAAATGACTTTTATTCCTTCTACTTCTATGTTTCGATTCATGATACTTTATTATAAAACAATACCTAGAATGATTCCCAAGCTTGTCATAATAATAGCATTTCATTCTACTATGAATTTTTGAAGGTGTCATACCTTGTTGACGCTATATATAAGGTATTTTTCCAAGTGATGATATTCTTTGTAGTGGATTTATTCATTTTCATCCTTCCCATGACTTTCCTCTTGAAGGTTTTTTCCCTTGGCGATCAATGTTGGGCCACTAATTTGTCATTATAATTATCATTTCTTGACATCTATTTCATCCATTTCTACGGATCTTTTATTATTCTATTTATCATAATTGATCATATAATTCTATTTCATAATTATTTATGATATTGTGGATAAGCAATGTTTGTTCTCCTTTATTTTTAATAAATTGAAGCTTATTATGCATAATTTTTCTAATGATGGTTTATGAAGAGGGTCGTTAAAAGTGCACTCACGATTTAACCCACCAAGTTCTCATCTAGATTGCAAATTTGAGCTCCAACTCATGGTCACACATTCCAACCTAGAAATTTGTTGGATAAGAAGTGATGACTTTGCATTGGATTACAGGAAAACGAGGACGAATATAGAACTTTCACGACATGGGCTTTGTGTAGAACAAACCAATTTAGATTGCTACTTTCCAATTTTACAAAATTCAATCTTAATTGAGAGAAACTCATTGTTCTTTAAGGACAATTTTCCCATATTTTTGTTGCGGTTGTTTCCTAAATTTTCCCCAAGTATAAAACCAAATTCAACTTGTTCCAGCTGATTAATGATGGAGAGATCTTCCAAATATGATCTTGTTGTTTGATCTATTATTTTAACGAAAATAATTTTGTAATCTAATCATAAATCATGATGTTCAATTTAGTTGTGATTTTCCTTTTTCGCTCTGTGTTTTTAAATGAAGATAGAAATCAGAAAGGGGGATGATGGAAAATTGTTGAATTTGAGGAACAGTTAGGAACTTTGTTCTGGTTGTAATTGTTTTTAAGATCTCCTAGTGAAGGAAGCCATTTATTAAAATTTTCATATGTTATTTGCAATTTTATTTGAATTATTCTTCAAGGCAGAACTAACTCCTGGTGGTTTAGGCCCACTTCCTGGATGAGGTGTTGTCTTGAACATGTAAAGTAGTTTAGTTGTGTGATGTTCCTTTTTAATTAATTGTTGTTTCTTTGAATTTTAATTGTTCTTCCTTAAAGTTACTTTTTAATCAACTAATTTGTTGTTTGCTACATTTTCTAGATTTGTTGTTTCTTGCAATTTCTATATTTCTATTAATTTAATGCTTTACATTAGATTTTGAATTATGTTGGGTGCAATAGGTTAAATTTCCAATTCAAGAAGGTGTGATTTAATTTAGTATTAATTCAATTCATGTGATTAACATAATTATTTCTCTTGTCATTTACTTTCTGCTTTTTAAATTTAGCATTGTCATTTAAGTCTTACGTTTTATTTTTTGCTGAATGAGCTTGCTAGTTTAGAACAATCATGTAGAATCAGTATTAGTTGTTGGTAGCTTCTTGCATATAGTTTGTTAATTTTCTTGAAATAAAAATATGTTCTTTGGGTTGATAATGAATGTCTAGGTAATTAGTTGTTTTTATTAAGCAATTAATTTTTCCGACATTTTGGTGTCATTGTCGGGGACGTAGTCAAATAACACTATCTGATCAAGGTGGCTTCAGACACGCTCAGATTCATAAGTGGCTTTAGAATAACTCAAAAATAAAAGTCTTCATATTGAAGTGCAACCAAAACCCAATTGTAGTGCCCGTTTACTTGATTCCAACTGTGAAAACGACAGTAAAATTAAGTTCGTATGGTCAAGTTATGGCTAGTGAAAGTTTTGGTCAAAGTGGACAAGTGGTAGGCTTAACGAGGCAACAAATTGGACGAGACCCAGCATGCACAATCAGGAAAATGAATGGTAAAAATTGTCATACGATTAATTTGTCTAAGAACCATTAAATTTGGAAAAATAAAAAATATATAGTTGGTTAGTGAAAAACTAAAAAAATGTATTAATGAGGGGCAAGATGCCACCCTGCCACCCCTCTCCACATTACGTATATAGTGGTTGGGTCGAGGCCACGTGCCGCGAACCATGCCCATGAACCAAAGTCAATGTCGGCAATACTGGGGTTCAAACCCATCTAGCCCACTTGGTCCAGCCCCTGCCAGGCAGCCCCAAATATATCTATAAACTCCAACTAAAAAGAAAATACACATATTCAAATGTTCACATAATTTAAACCTCGCAGTACAAATTTCTAACCACCGAAAGCCACTGCGCCAAGCTTTAATTGCCACCATCACATGGCATAACCATGTGCCAGTTGGGAAACTAAGTCATACCAAAACAAATAACGCGAAGGTTTGAACAGGCAACCACCGCCAACCCAAATTTGACCTTTTCCAATAGGCAAAATGAGCTCACGTTGAAATCTTCATTGGTGCCCACATATAAAAACCCTGTTATTCATTCGATCAGGCAGAGTGCAATAGAGCGAAGGCGGAACCCTGAAGGTGGAACCATGCCCACCGGAACCATGAGCGGGAAAAGGGTGTGGAACCCTGAATGTGGAGAATCTTAGGATGCTGAAAAGATTCCCTTGAGGGCCAGAGATGCCAGTGACATGATTTGTCAAGCTTATAGAAATTTTTGCATGTTTTCTCACCAGGAGTCCAACCATGTATTCAAAATCTCCATATGAGAAGTAGAAATGCAGGTGTCTAGTAGCAAAGAATCTTTGGAGAATCTTGTGGAATCTTAAAGATTCCCTTAGAGGCTGATTTCTGTCAGTATCATAATGATGTTGACTTTATAGTCATTTTTCATACAATTTCACAGGGAGCACAATGGTGTGCTTAGAATCTTGTCTAAGTAGTGGATTTTTCGGCAATCTTTAGAAAGGAATCTTTGGGGGAATATTCGAGATGCCTAAGGGTCCAGAATTTGACAGTGTAAGAAATGGGAAAAGTTCATAGTCGTTTGACACAATTTCATGCCATGAATTTGGCAATGGTGTCTATTTTAATATTTGAGATTTGCATTTTTCGACCATGCTCAAAGTGGTGGTATATGTTGCAGTTATGTCATGCTTTCTTTTGATTTGATGAAATGATGGTTTTATTGTTGAGATCCTTGATTAACATTACGTTGAGGAATACCTGTATGCCACATATTGTGAGAATTTATTAGCTTTTCATGTTGAAGGAAGACCCATTTGAGTGAGAGTTCTTACAGGGAGAATGTCTCATGGAGAGACATGCCACTTTTTTTTTATGGAATTTTCCCATATGAGTGAGGGTTCTTGAGAACATTTCATGGAAAGACAAGATACTCTAGTTGAGGGTATCAATCCTTGTAATGAAAATGGATGTAATATGTAATCATCATCTTACAACATTAATGGAGTGGCCTCCTCACTCTTAACACCAATGCCTCGAGACGTAACCCACACTGGGTGAACTCTATTATCAATGTGTTTGTGTTCATGATTTGATAGTTGTCGTTATGTTTCATGTTCTTTACGTTATGCACATGTGGCTTTTCATGCTCTTTTGAATTCAATTATTCTAACATCACAAAAGTAAAATATCTTGGATAATTTCGGTAGTTGAAAAGAACTGGATTAGGTTTGGTACCAGAGAAGTCATCTCGTTGATGTGAATTGCGAGTTTCAAAGATTCAACGTGCATCTACAAGGAAAATGGAGGATGACAGATATATGTATGAGGCCTTCTTAAGGATTTAAAAAATGGTGGACATAATGTATGAAGTTTATGAGAAGAAAATGGCAAGAGAGGAATGGGAGAAAGAAATAGAGGAGGGTGATGCTCCATGTACCCCCTCGAGTGTAAATTCATCTTCCCGTCGTCCAGATTAGAAGATCAGTCAAATACTTCAAGTAGAGAAATTTGAATTGAGGAGACTCCTATGAAAAGAGAAAGAGGAAAAGCAAAGATTGCAGCTTCAACTACGATCCATAGAAGCCTTGGAAGAATTGAAGCGCAACGAAGGCTTAGCAAAGCCATCATCACCTATTTTAGAATCAATAGTTGAGGTAAACAATGTTGATCATTCTTCAGTTTCATTTTCACATGATGTTATTTCTATTGGAAATATGGAGGTACCCATTTCAGGATCTAGCATGAAACTCCTTACCAAGATGGGGTATAAAGGAGTAGGACATGGTATTAATGGCTAAGCGATGACTCAACCATTGGAGATTGTACAAAGACCTCGATTTGTAGGTTTGGGATACAATGAGGGGAATTGCTCAACAATTTCAGAAGCTTCGAAGACATTGTTGAGACCATCGAGGAAAGAGAATGATGGGAACACATCACCATCTTCCCATGACAGTAAACATTGTAGCAAAAGAGCTAAGGCAAGATCTCATCACTATAATTGCATCAAAGATAGTCAAGAGAGGTATAACAAGTCTCAGTAGTCCAAAGTTCATTTTGATTACAAGCATGTTAATGATGAACATAAATCATGTCATAGAAAAACATGTAGTTTTTGTGGTTTACATACCCATGTGATTGCTAAGTGTTGGAAGAGAATGGCAGCAAGACAAAGGATGAGGCATGAAAGGCCTTCTCCATGTTAGGGAAGGAAGAAGGTAAAGTAGGTATGGAGGAAGGATACCTTTTGTAGTCATTGCAACATAGGTGGACATCAAAGAGCCACATGTTGGAGACTCCATCCAAATCAACGTCTCAAGGACAAAGCATCCATGCAGAAACTAGTAGGTGAAAATGTTCATCAAGTGAATCTGCCACAATCATGGTGGTTCACTTTGCTCAGTAAGAGATGTTTTTTGTAGATTTAGTAGCTTGTCATGGCTAAACTTTATAAATCATGTTTTTTGATTTAAATTATGAAAGTGATGAGGTGTTTTCCATCGCTTATTAAAGCAACAATGATGTTTTGTCCTTTTATTGGTAGCTGCAGTATTGATTTATATTTTGACATAAAATAGAACAAAGATTGTGTCTTATAAAATATTGGAAAGTATGGGGATGCTTGGGTCATGATTGGTCATGTAATTAAGCATGTAATTTGCAAATATGTATTACAAGTTTGCGGGGATGTAGATGTCGGTTCATCACTTATGGCTCTAAAAGACAAGGGTGAAGGAGAAGGAAACTTGACATGTTAGGACACTTGCGGTGAAGAAAATGTACATAGTAGTTGCAAATTATATTCATACTTTCAGAGGACTAGAAGCTCATCAGTGGGAAGGAATGGTCCAGCTGGCTCCAGACACGCTTAAATTCACAAGTGGTTTCAGAATAGCTCAAAAGATGCTAAAAATATTCCCTTGAGGGCCAGATGGTTTCAGAATAGCTCAAAAGGAATCTTTGGGGGAATCTTCAAGATGCCCGAGGGTCCATAATTTTACGATGTAACAAATGGGAAAAGTTTATAGTCGTCTAACACGATTTCGTGCCACGAATTCAATGGTGGTGTTCATTTCACTAGCTGAGGTTTGCATTGTTTGGTCATCCTCAAAAGTGGAGGTCTATGATGTAGTTATGTGATGCTTCCTTTTGATTTGATGACATGGTGTTCTTATTGTTGAGATCCCTGATTACCATTACATTGAGGGATACTTGTATACCACATCTTGTGAGAAGCTATTAGCTTGTCATGTTGAAGGAAGACCCATTTGAGTGAGAGTTCCTCCAGGGAGAACGTCTCATGGAGAGACATGCCACTCTTGTTGAGGGAATATTCCCATATGAGTGAGAGCTCCTAAGAATGTCTCGTCGAGAGACAAGCCACTCTGGTTGAGCGAATTCATCCTTGAAATGAAAAAGAATGTACTATGTACTCATCATCATCTTGCAACATTAATGAAGCGACCTCCCCACTCTTGACACCAGGGCCCAGAGACATAACTCACACTGGGTGAACTCCATTATCAATGTGTTTGTGTTCATGATTTGATGGTTGTCGTTAACATTCATTTTCTTTATAGTATGGGCGTGTGGCTTTTAATGATCTTTTGAATGAAATTTTGCTAACATCACCAAAGTAAAATATCTTGGATAATTCCGGTAGTTGAAGAGAACAAGATCAAGTTTGGTATTAGAGCACTCTTCTCGCTGATGTGAATTACGAGTGTGAAATATTGAACTTGCAGCTAGAAGGAAAATGGAGGATGACAAATATATGTACAAGGCCTGCCTCAAGATGTCAAAATGGTCCAGACATAATGTATGAATCTTATGAGAATAAAATTCCAAGAGTGGAACGAGAGAAAGGAAGAGGAAAGGACGATGCTCCATCTACCTCCCTGAGTGTACATTCATCTTCTCGTAATTCAAATGATGAGATCAGTTAGAGCCCTTAAGAAGAGAATATTGAATTGAGGAGATTCCTATGAGAAGAGAAAGAGGAGAAGCAGATATTGCAGATTCAGCTATGATCCACAAAAGTGGCCTTGGAAGAATTGAACCGCAACAAACGCTTAGCGATGTCATCATCACCTGTTTCAGAATTGACAACTGAGGTAAACAGTGTTGATCATTCTTCAGTTTCATTTTCACATGATGTCATTTCTATTGGAAATGTGGATGTACCTATTTTAGGAACTGGCATGAGACTCGTTACCAAGATGGGGTATAAAGGAGGAGGACTTGGTGTTAATGTCCAAGTGATGACTTATCCATTAGAGGTTGTACAAAGAGCTTGATTCACAGGTTTGGGATACACTGAAGGAGAGTGATTAAATGTGTCAGAAGCTTTCAAGACATTGTTGAAACCGTTGAGGAAAGAGAATGATGCGAAAACATCACCATCCTCCCATGACAATACACGTTGCAGGAGAAGAGCTAATGCAAGCTCTCATCAGAAAACTTACATCAGAGGCAGTCAAGAGAGGTATAACAAGTCTTAGTATTCCAAAGTTCATTTTGATTACAACCATGTTAATGATGGAAAAAAATCATGTCGTAGAAAAGCATGTAGTTTTTGTGGATTAAATAACCATGTGATTGCTGAGTTTTGGAAGAGAATGGCAGTAAGAAAGAGGATGAGGCATGAAAGGCCTTCTCCACATCATGGAAGGAAGAAGGTAAAGCAGGTATCGAGAAGAATATTTTTTGCAGTCATTGCAACATAGGTGGACATATAAGAGCCACATTTTGGAGGCTCCATCTAGATCAATGTCTCAAGGACAAAGTGTTCGCGTAGAAACCAGTGGGTGAAAATGTTCCTCAAGTGAATCCGCCACAATCATGGTTGTTCACTTTGTTGAGTAAGAGATGGTTTTTCTAGATTTGGTAGCTTGTCATGGCTAAATTTTGTAAATCATGTTTTTCTATTTAAATTATAAAAGCGATGATGTGTTTTCCATTGCTTATTGAAGAAACAATTATGTTTTGTCCTTTTATTGGTAGCTGGGGTATTAATTTCTATTATGATGTAAACTTGACCAAAGAGTGTGTCTTATAAAATCTTGGGAAGTGTGGGGATGTTTGGGTCATGATTGGTCATGTAATTGATAATATAGTTTTCAAATATGTACTACAAGTTTGTAGTGCATGTAGGTGTCGGTTCATCAATTATGGCTCCGAAGGACAAGGGTGGAGGAGAAGGAAGGGTGATCTATCAAGATAGTTGTGGTGTAGAAAATGTACATAGTAGTTGAAAATTATGTTCATGCTTTTAGAGGACCAAATTCTCCTTAGTGGGGAGGAATGATCCAGGTGTCTCTAGACACGCTCAAATTCAAAAGTGGCTTCAGAATAGCCCAAAAATAAAAGTCACTGGATTGAAGTGCAACTAGAACTAGATCGTATTTCCTATCTCCCTCATTCCAATGGTGTGAATGACACTCAAATTTGAGTTCGTATGGTCGAGTTATGGCTGGTAAAATTGGACAAGTAGTAGGCTTAAGGAGGCAACAAATTGGCGAGACCTGATGCACGAAATCTGGCCACCAAACGGGCGAAATTGTCAAACGATTAATTTTTCTAAGAACCCTTAAATTAGATAAAATTAAAATATATAGTTGGTTAGTGAAAAACCAAAATAAATGTATTAATGGGTGGGCGAGCAACCACCTTTAGCACCTCCGCTCCACATTACGTATATAGTAGTTGGGTTGGGGCCACCTGTTGTGGACCCTGCACATGGACCAATGTCAATTTCGGTGTTGATGGAGCTTGAGCCTGCTCAACCCATGTGGGCCAGCCCCCACCAAGTGGCCCCAAATATATATGTAAACTCCAACAAAAAAAACATACACATATTCAAACGTTAACATGAATTCAACCGCCCGTTACAAATTGCTAACTTCTGAAAGCCTTGCAAAAATTTTAGTGCCACCATCGCATGGCATGACCATGTGCTAGTTAGAAACCCGCGACATACCAAAAAAAAATAACGCGAAGGTTTGAACACACAATGATCGCCAACCCAAATTTGACCTTTGCCAATAGGACCAATGACCTCGCGTTGAAATCTTCGTTGACGCCTACATATAAAAACCTTGATACTCATTCAATCGAGAAAAGCATAGCAAAGAAGGGGTGGAACCCTAATAACGGAACCACACCTAGTGGAACCATGAGCAGGCAAAGGGTGTGGAACCCTGAACACAGAGAATCTAAGATGCTGAAAATATTCCCTTGAGGGCTAGATATGCCAGTGACATAATTTGTCAAGCTTATAGTCATTTTTACACATTTTCTCACTAGGAGTCCAACCCTGCAATTAGAATCTCCATTCGAGAAGAAGAAATACAGGCGTCTAGTAGCAAGGAATATTTAGAGCATCTTGTGGAATCTTAAAGATTCCCTTGGAGGTTGATTTTTGATAGTATCTGAATGATGTTGACTTTATAGTCATTTTTCATAGAATTTCACAACAAGCATAGTGGTGTGCTCAAAATCTTCATCCGAGTAGTAAATTTTTCAGCCATCTTTAGAAAGGAATCTTTGTGGGAATCTTCAAGATACCCGAGGGTCCATAATCTGACGGTGTGAGAAAGGGGCAAAGTTTATAGTTGTTTGACATGATTTCGCACCACGAATTCAGCGGTGGTGTCTGTTTAGGCAAATGAGCTTTTCATTTTTCATCCATCCTGGAAAGTGGAGGTATATGATGTAGTTATATCATTCTTTCTTTTGAATTGTTGAGATGTTTTTTTATTTTTGATATCCTTTATTACCATTATGTTGAGGGATACATGTATGCCACATCTTGTTAGAATTTATTAGATTGTCATGTTAAAGGAAGACCCATTTCAGTGAGAGTTCCTACAGGGAGAACGTTTTGTGGAGAGACATTCCATTCTTGTTGAGGGAATTTGCTCATATGAGTGAGATTTCCTGAGAACGTATTGTGGAGAGGCAAGACACTCTATTTGAGGGTATTCATCCTTGTAATGACAAAGAATGTACTATGTACTCATCATCATCTTGCAGCATTAATGATGCGACCTCCCTAGTCTTGGCACCAGGGCCCAGAGACGTAACCCACACTAGGTGAACTCTGTTATCAATGTGTATGTGTTCATGATTTGATGGTTGTCATTATGTTTTGTCTTGTTTACAGTATGCACATGTGTCTTTTCATGCTCTTTTGAATGCAATTATTCTAACATCACAGAAGTAAAAGATCTTGGATAATTCTAGTCGCTGAAGAGAATTGGATCACTACCACACTAATATTTGATTGTAGATGCATTTCTAACTCCAAGAGGGTTGGATATTAAAGAGAGAAGGTAAGAACCTACGCAGTCACACTATCTAACTTGTGGTGAGGTTTTCCCATAGTAGGTAGTTTCAGGTCAAATATCATGCTTGAATAGAAGTAGGAATCTTAGAGGTAGAAATTTGTATAAAAAAAACTCTTATCATTTCATTTAAGTGGTGATCTAAGCACTGCCCATTCTACTAACCAGTTGGCAAGAACATTTTAAGGAGGAATATTCAAGACTGGTAAGATTTCTAGAGAACTTTCCTCTTCATTATTGAAATATGCTGCAAAAAAAAGAGTTACAGGAGATGAAATTAGTAATTTATTTTAATTTGTTAGCTATATAAATTCACAATTAGGAATTTTGCAAGATAAATGAAATCAAGAAGAATTTGAAAAAGTGTTTTAATCTCGGTGCCATTTTGCAAGAGGTTATCCTTTGGATAGTCTAAAAAATTATAGGATATGTGACTTGAGCCATTCCATGGATAGCTTCTCTTCCTTACCCAGGATAAAAGCAACATATCAAAGAGATAGAGAATATGCAACAAGTTCACAACCATGGCAGTTGCAGCTTACATGTATGCTCTAAAACTCTATCCTTCCATTTTATTACTTGCATAATATATCATATAATCCTGCACCATGGCAGTTGTGGTGATCTTAGTATAATCCCCACCAATTTTTCCCATAGTTTTGGCATGGAGCATATTATGATCACATGGCTATTCTTGCAGCACAAGCATGTCATTTTGCTTGCCTATCAATATTAGCCCTAAAACCCAATCAACTATATCATCAAAAGTATCCATGACCCACACAATTTCTTGCTCAATATATTCCACACCATCACAATAATAAACTAGTACATCATGCTTTCTTGCTCAATATATTCCACACCATCACAATAATAAACTAGTACATCATGCTTACATTGTTAGACTACAAAATTTACCCACCGTTTCTACCCATTCTATTTCACCTCTACCACTATATGCAACTTATATTAGGTCTAGGAAGGTTTTAGATCCAAAAATTGCACAAGTCATGGAAAAACTTCATGATATAAAAACTATGGGAAATCAAGAGAGAAAATACTATATGGAAGCTTGGTTTCAATCTAATATTTGTTTGCCACAGCACTTCATACTTTGACAATTCTTGGCACCATCTTTTCAAGGGAAGTTGGTCTCCCATACCTTGGTATTTGTTAATGTGCATTCTTTTAATTTGGGTATATACATACTTGAGGCCTTCTTTTGAAAATGGATCCATTGGAAGTATTCTTATACACATGGATATTTCATCTTTTTTTAAAGTAGAGTAGGTCAGTGTAGAAAATAAAATAAATAAGTAGGTAAATAAATATTGTGGCGTTTGTTGCACCACATTGTGTAAATCAATATCGGTGATAGATATTTGAATTTATTTTTGTATTTATATGTATTATATTGAAAATAGTATTTCTATAAACATTGATATCCATTTTCATCATCATTTGGAAGAAATTTCTTGTTTATCATATTTTATGGCATATTGGCTTGATGAAATTTCTGAAAAAAATAGTCGAGACAGTCATTTTTTGAGGGACCAAATGGGTATATTTTTAAAATTTTTTCCTATTATAAATATTCCTTTTAATTTCTAACCCAATTTTAATCACTCAATTTTGATCTCAAGCAAAAACGTTATGACAAAAACATTGACAGGGTGTCTAGTAGGTAGCTCAGTGATAGAGTTCGAATAATCAGTTTTTGGATGTCTAAATCACTATATATTGCAAACATATTTCTATGGTATATTCCCCTATGAATATAGTTTACAAATAAATTTGAATCACTCATTTTCTATATCATATGAGAAAGTTATGACCAAAATACTGACTGCCTATCATAAATCAACACTCTTAAAACTTTGTTTTCTAATTGTTCCATAGCACATTTGACCCATCAATTCCTCTTGTATTTAAAAATTATTTCTATTGGAGATAAGTACGTGCATATAATTTAATATCAAATTTTATGAATTCAATCCGATATAAAACAGAAAAGGTATACGTAAAATATCGATTGTTGGTTGAACTTGGGAAATAGAAAATAAATCTATTATGTAGGTTGTTTTGAACATATTTCACATACCTTCTCACAAAATTTGTATTTTTTTATTGGATATATCACTATTAGTGTACTTTCATTTGTATTTGGAATCACTCAAATCATATGAGCGACAAAGAAGTTATGATTAAAACACTGTTGTTTAGTATGGTTGGTGGTAAGCACCAGTATTGCAGCAATAATGTTGCAACTCTTGGGGCTCCCTACTTTACTTTTATCAACTCGCTAGTTCGTAACAAACTTGGAAGTGAAAGTGTTGTATGCACAAGTACTAGCTCTTACTGCAGGTTGTCACTTGATCAGCTGGTGTAGGTTCGCTAGGAGCTTAAGCCAACTTCTATGAGTTCTTAGAAGAAGCTTTTAACTGTGATGGAAGAAAGCTAACTCTATAGAGGTTATCCTATTTGCCGAAAAAGAAGGAAAACTGAAATGAAATGCAAACCCTAGCAAACCCTAGTTTACCCACTAACCCTACTTTTGCAGAAAAGAGATGGAAACTACTGAAATGGGTGCCATTGACTGCTGAAAAGGTAAATTGAATTTATTCACGCTACTTCTGAAGAGAAATGAGAAGAAGTCATCTTTTTGTACTTATGAGCATTTTTATGTGGAATTATTATGCTTGTGTTTTGACTGGTTGTGGTTGTGCAGAGGGTTGGTGGAAAAGGAAGATGGAATTGGCTTTTGCAGAAGGTGAGGAAGGTGTGGAGAGGTCCTAAGAAGCCCCTAGTACCCTTCTGAAGACTTCCATTGTGATCAGACTTCGAAAAATCACTCACAGGAAATTCTACAGGAGGTTGCAGGGGATCTACAGGAGGTTCTACAGGAGGATCTACAGGAGGAGGCCGAAAGTGGTTTTTGGAGGTTTGAAGGTGGAAAAATGATGGGAGAAGGGAAATGAAGGTTGGATGAAGGTGTTGGGGTGTCTATAACTTGTCAAGGAAGATCAGGGATGAAGGAGATGGTTGGATTTGTTCAAGGGACAAGAAAGCAGCTTTATGGAAAAATGCAGAAATTAGGGCAGATTGGCGAAATGCGGCGAATGAGTGGGGAAATCTTGGAGAAGTTAGTTGGTGTTGGCTATTTGATGGAGGGATAGTGAGCTGAGATGTCCTACAATAGATTTGCACATTCAATAAGCAAAACTGACCATAGCAAGAACAAAGAAATAGAGTTTTGTCTAACTTAACCTAATTTCTGACCTAAAACCAAAGAAATGCTAAACAATATCTTATGAACAAGAAAGCATGCGAGAAAACCATGGTAAATAAACAGGAAATGATCTAAGCATGTGATTCTAAACTAATGTCAACTTCTCCAACTCGAAATATCACACTAGCAGTTGGATTGGAAGAGCATAAACTATGTTTTTGGTGGCAGCAGTAGTGCCTTGACCTCAAATCATGGTCCCAAGGAGGGAGAAAGGAGATCAAGACCTATTGTTGACCTTTTTGGATCTTTTTCGATCACTGCAACAAATTACTTAAGCAACTTGAAGCAAAAACAACTATTCTAACCATCAAAAGAAACCTAATCTAATGAAGCAAAATGAACCTAAACAACAAATATTATCTCATGAATGAAAGCAAAAGCATATAAATACACAAAGGAGGTGTTGGGCAGCTTGGGTTGGGCCCTTACCCAAGAGTTTCAGCCCACTAGAAAAGATCAGTTCTGGTTCAAAACTTGGTTCATCTTCATTTATAAAAAATAACAGTTACATCACAAAACTGTCTTCAAAAAGAGCTTGAAAATGAGCTGAGTACAATGTTGCAAAAAAGTGAAAAAATAGATTAAGGAATGGCTAAAATCCAACTAAAAAAACTAAGCACCTAAGCCCTCCTATTTATACAAATGGAGTCCCCCAACATCCTTCCTAAAATCAAGGAGCTCGGCTTCCCAGAACTGGAGATAAACAACAGTCCTTATTTACTTGCTCGACTGCCCCTTGGAAAGTGGACCTTTGTGCTCTGAGTTTCTGATGGCGAATTTGAGGTAAGGGTTCATAGATGAAGGGGCCACCCTCCTACAAATCCTCTCCCTTGTTCTTCCTCGAATTTGGCTACCAAATGCTCATTAAACCTTTGATTTTGTCTCAAAATTGACCAAAAATCTGCGTAAAGCACACATTAGACTTTTTGGCATAATGACTAGTCCAATTCACTCTATTAGCATTAATATAATAAAAAAAATGCAATAAACTAGTGATAATGGTGGATTAAGTCGAATTAAGAGGCAAAATGAGCCCATATAATTACCCATTTCTAGGGCTCATCAGTAGGGCACCTCTTTCCCGTAGGTAATCAATGAGTTTTACTTTGTTTATTTTAATGTGGATTTTGTTTATAGAGTAATTAGTTGCTATTTTTTTCATAATTATTAGATTATGAGAGCCCAATCATGTCTCTTCCTCCATGTTTTCATGTTTTATTGCAGGTAGATCCTCACTTTTCGCATGTCCTGGGAGAATAAAGAAGATCAATTTATGAACGAGTGATTCCTGAAGGAAACGTTAATGAAATAATGGAATTTCATCCAATAATATATTAAAAAATCTAGTATCACATGATGTTGAGTCTTTCTAGGTGCCATGATTTAAAAAGTTTTGGATCATAACAGCTTGCTACAAAATTGTCTCACTATTACCTGCAAACACAAAGAAAACAACATGAATACTTTTTCATTACTCGATATATTTATAATAGGATAAATGAATAATTTATTTCCATTTGAATAGCCAAGCCATTTCCACCATAACATTTTCCAAAGTTCTTTTATTTCCATTCATTCATCATTAATAGATTGTTGTTCCCTGAGGAAAGAAATTGTTGTTCCCTGGAAACAGATTGTTGTTACCTCAAGGAATAACATTATTGAATTCACAATCATGGCTGGTGTAATTTAATAAATTTATTTATTTGTTGTTTTGAATAAAGTGTTGTTTCTTTTCTAATTTCTCTTATGTTTTTATATTTTAGGTGTTGTTTCCTTCAAAGTTGCAGTTGTTGTTCCTTCATAAAAATAATAGAGGGAAGTTATCGATTTTTATGCTATTGATCCACATCTATCCACTTGGTCCTTGACCTTATCAAGTGTATGATTTCCTTAGATCTAATATCAAACACTTTTATAGTAAATCTTGTCATGAATGATTCACTCTTAATTCGTCATGATTTTTTCAAGTAACCAAGATTGTTCAATGGTTATTCTTTCTCCATGTCACCATGCCAAGATTTCCAATTGAGTTAGTTTTTTTTCTTTTTTTAGGGCCGGGGGGGTGTGTCACAGTCATGCTTGATACTTCATAAATGATATGGGTAGTTTCAAGGTTGTAACATGCAACAATGGTACTAATAGATGAATAATTTACTTAAGTCACAATTTTTGTTCCTTAATTCACAATTATAGTTACCTGAGTCACAACTATTGTTACCTTTAGCTACAACCATTTTTCCTTTACTCAAAATTGAAGAGGATCATTTCCATTGACTATTAGCGAGACTTTTTGGGTCTAATTACCTCTTTATCTCCATTTAAAATAATTATGATTGATTGAAGAGCCTACCCTCTCCCCCTCATCACTTGTTTTACCATTCCAACAACTGGTTTGGGGGAAATGGTTGTGTTACAGTTGTTTATATTGATTCAAACAACTATTTCCCCCTCAATGCTAGCTATTACATTTTTTTACCAATTTCTATTAATATTTATTAGCATGAGCATTAGTGACATAACTTTCTATGGAGGCCCACTTCCATGAAGTATTTACATTAAACATTAATAATACCAATAGAAACATTAATGATTATGAGGAAGTTATGTGTTATTCTCTGAAACACTCAAACATGCTATTTCACATTAGAAAAGCCATGATGGAAGGAATAGGGTGAAAGATGTGCTCAAAAACCCAACCGAGGAAGTAAAATACTATGCTTAATAAATAAGCTCTTGTACTTGTTGTCCTCTGATATGACTCTAGGTCAGTTAGTCATGCTAGAGCATCTAAAATGTTTTGTTGGTTTTAAATTTTATGTATGACCAATGATATGAATTATTGAAAACATGTGCTTAAGCCTTAACAGTTACTAAGCTAGATGAAAGGGCTATTATGTTAGGTCCCTATAATACTATTGATTCCCCCATTACTATTGTTGTTGTATCCCTTATTATTATTGTTGTGCCCCTTTTGTCCCCATATTGTTATTATTGTGCCCCATAGAATCCCTCTATTGTTATTTTTGTGCCTTTATATTATTATTGTTAGGTCGGCTTGGTTATATTGTGACCCCTTAGACTCCTATATATAGAAAGGAGGTTTCATCATTTGAATCATCTAAGAATTGTTCATTTATGTAATGTAAAGGAGGTTGCCCCCTCGAAGAGGCTTATTTCTAAGGTGTTGATCTATCTTTTCTATCTTTTTGTGAGTTGGTTTCATAACATTTGGTATCAGAGCTTTGGATTCTAGGGTTTCGCTGCTCCAAATAGGTCATCGTGGAATTCTCGCTATAAATTTTTTTCTGCGATGTTTCAGAAGCTACAAAAAAAAACCCATTTGCACCGAAATCGTTCTGAACTTTGGGTCTAAATTTCGGAGCTTTTCTCGCTATATTCGCGGAGATACTATCTGAGGAATTTAGGTTTTTTGCAAACTCCCGAATTACATTCCAAATAGGTGACCTGGGGAAAATCATCATAACTTTTGTTTTGAGAATTATATTGAAATTTCATAAGAAGTTTCAGAAAGAGGACAACCTGTAGTTTTCCATGTATCAGTTTTAGGTACTAAGGTCGAAATAGTGACATGTGGCACGTCATACAAGTTCGCTCTATTGAACTAGTCTATAATCAGGTGACCGTGGGAGATTTGGCATAACTCTTCCTTGCAGAATCCAATCTTGATTAGACTTGCGGGGTTAGAAAGAGGACTCAAAGGGCTACAACAGGACAAGATTTTAGATATTCAAGATTTGCAGTTACAGAGATACAATAGATTCAATATGAGCTCTTACAAAGTGAAAAATAGGTGTGTAACTTTTTTTAAATTTTGCATAAGATTGGTTAGAAAAATTAGATTGAAGGAATTCAAAGGGAATGGTGAAGAATTATTAGCATTAATTAATGCCCCGAAGAAAGAAAATGGAAACACCTAGTAAGCAACCTGAAAGCTCTAGCATGACTCGTGAAGAAGAGGAAGAAATGCAACATGATATATCAAACTTACAAGACCAAGTACAACAAATTTCACTCTCACTAAAGGTAAATGAAGCCAAGATGAATGGTGTGGAAGCTAATATGAATGGAATGCAAGTTAACATGAATGGTGTGGAAGCTAAGATGGATGGCATGGAAGCTAAGATGAATGGCATGGATGGTAAGATGGAAGCTAAGATGAATGGCATGGATGATAAGATGGAAGAATTGAAGATAAATTTGATAAGTTGCTACAAGAAATGGTCACTAATGGTGAAAGGGTAGTAAAGGAAACTCATGATGAGAACAAAAGAAATGTTAGTCATGATTTCATAGACTCTAATGTTGGATTGAAGACCCACCCTGTTCTAAAAATTGATATGACGATGTTTGATGGCAAGGATACTGAAACATGGATACTATAGATGAAGTAATTTTTCAATCTCCATAATGTCCAAAAAACACAAAAGGTACGTATTGCGACTTTATATTTGGAACCAAATCAGTTTGTATGGTATCGATGGCTTTGCTCTCATAATTAAATTGTCATATGGGCAATTTTTACAGAAGAAATGATAGCACATTACGAGGATACAAAAAGCAACACCTTTTTTAACCAATTGATAAATCTCAAACAAAAGGGTTCAATGATGGAGCACATCGAGGACTTCCAAAAATTGAACATAAGGGTAAAAGATATTCCAGAGGAGCATCAGATTGATGTGTTCATAGGGACTTTAAAGGATAATATCCAACATGAGGTTCGCCTTTGGGAGCCTGATTCATTGGAGAAGGCATTTAGGTTAGCAAGAAAAATGGAAAGAAAAACTATGGCAACTAGGAAACCTACCACTCACAACTATAAAGATGGAAGTGTTGTTGCCCCTAGCCTTCCACAACCTACAAGTTTGACACCACAGCAATTGGAAGAAAAAAGAGAAAAAGGGCTTTGTTACATTTGTGATAGCAAATACACTAAAGGTCATAAGTGTGGTGAGAAAAAATTATTCTACATAGATTGTGAAGAGAAGGAAGAAAAGGAACAAGAAATGTCAAAAGAAGAGTATATACTCCAAGAACAAACCCTAGATAAAGAAGAAATGAATCCAACCATTTCTTGTAATGCATTGGCTGGAATTACCACTCCTCAAACTATCAAGATAGAAGGACATATCAAGAAGAAAAAGGTAATAGTGTTGATTGATTCAGGAAGTACCCACAATTTTATTCATTGTAAGATAGCAAAAGAATTGAATTGCTTCCTATATCCAACACCAGAGTGTCAAGTGATGGTTGCAAGTGGAGGAACCATAAATTACTTTGGAAAGTGCCATAATGTCAAGCTATCCATGGGAGAATATGTATTGATTAGCCCAATACTTTCCATTCCAATGGATGGTGCTGATGTTGTACTAGGGGTCCAATGGCTACAATCCTTGGGTACAATAGCTTTTAATTTTCAAGAACTTTTCATGAAATTTTCTGTGGAAGGAAAGGAAGTTGAATTAAGGGGTATTGCAGGGAAACCGGGAAAGATAATCAGCTCTAATGGTATGAAAAAGCTTCTAAAGAAGGAACAATGAGGTGTAATTGCACAATTATTTTCACTAGAGGTTTCCACATCGAAGTCATCTATTACTCTAGATCTCCAAAAAGTCTTGGACAATCATTCCAAGGTATTTGAGACTCCCAAATGTCTCCCACCTATTCATGATCATGATCATGCTATTCATTTGATTCCAGGAAGTGTTCCTCCAAACATCAGGCCGTACAGATATCCCTATGCCCAAAGGTGTGAAATTGAACGTATGGTTGCCGAAATGCTAGAGGCTGGTATAATTCAACCTAGTCAAAGTTCTTTCTCTGCTCCAGTGGTATTGGTGCACAAGAATGATGGATCATGGCACATGTGTCCGAATTATAGGGAGCTCAACAAGCTCACTATTGAAGATAAATTTCCCATTCCTGTCATTGATGAATTATTAGATGAATTGCATGGATCAATTTACTTCACCAAGTTGGATCTTCGTTCAGGATATCATCAAATCAGAATGAAGGCTGAAGACATTCCGAAAATAGCATTTAGAACTCATGAGGGTCATTATGAATTTTTGGTCATGCCTTTTGGCCTTACCAATGCACCTTCTACATTTCAAGGTTTGATGAATTCCATTTTCAAACCCTTCCTTAGAAAATTTGTGTTAGTATTTTTTGATGATATACTAATCTACAACAAGTCTTGGAAGGATCATGTTGAACATGTTGACAGGGTGCTCAAACTATTGGAGGAGAAACAATTATATGCAAAAAGCTCCAAATGTTTCTTTGGAGCACAAGACGTGGAATATCTGGGTCATATTGTATCTTATGAAGGTGTTAAGGTAGACCCTAGAGAAATTAAAGCCATTAAGGAATGGAAAATCCCCACATCCATAAAGCATCTGTGAGGATTTCTCGGGTTAACAGGGTATTATCGAAAGTTTGTTAAAAATTATGGGAAAGTAGCAACACCTCTAACGACATTATTGAAGAAAGATGCATTTTCATGGAATCCAGAAGCAACAAAGGCCTTTGAACATCTTAAAGAGGCAATGTGCCAAGCACCGGTCTTAGCTACACCGGTCTTCACAAAAACCTTTATTGTGGAATGTGATGCTTCAGGAAATGGAATTGGTGTTGTTTTAATGCAAGATGAAAGACCTATTGTTTCGAAAGTCATCCAATCAAGGGAAAGTATTTACACAAAGCTATTTATGAGAAGGAATTGTTGGCAATACTACATGCACTTAAGAATTGACGACCCTACCTAATGGGGAGACACTTCAAGGTAAAAACGGATCATGATAGTCTGAAATACTTTTTAGAACAAAGATTATCCTCTAAAGAGCAAAAAAAATGGGTCACAAAGATGTTGGGTTATGACTTTGAAATCATCTACAAAAAAGGGAAGCAAAATGTTGTGGTAGATGCACTCTCAAGAAAGGATGAGGATGTGGAAGCATTGTTGTGGGCCATATCTATTATCCAACCAGATTGGATAAACGAAGCAAGGGAGGAATGGAAGAATGACGAAGAAGTGTGGGAACTCATTCGAAAGTTACAACAAGATTCCAGTACATCTGATACATTTAGCTGGAAAAATGATTCGTTATGGTACAAAGATCGCTTATACCTATGTAAGAATTCCCAAATCAAATAAAAGATTCTTATGGAATTACACACTTCTCCCTTAGGAGGGCACTCAGGATTTTTAAAAAATTACCATAAGGTTAAGAAGGAATTTTTTTGGGATGGCCTTAAATCGGATATTCAAAAGTTTGTGGCGGAATGTTTGGTTTTCCAACAAAATAAATTTGAAACAATTAAGACCCCAGGTCTATTACAACCTTTATCCATTCCAAGCCAACGCTAGGGGGAGGTTTCAATGGATTTTATCACAGGTTTACCCAAGTCCGAAGGAAAGAGTGTCATCATGGTGGTAGTTGACAGAGTTACCAAGTATGCACACTTTTGTGCATTATCACGTCCATTTAAAGCCAATACAATTTCTACTGCATTTATGGAAACAATTCAAAAGCTACATGGAAACCCAAAGATTATTGTAAGCGACAGAGATCCCATTTTCACTGGAAATTTTTGGACATAATTATTTTCTTGTCTCGGTACTCAGTTAGCTCATAGCTCATCTTATCATCCTCAATCTGATGGGCAAACTGAGATAGTAAACAAATGTTTGGAAGGATATCTTCGTTTCTTTGTATTTGATAAACAAACACAATGGGTCAAATTGTTGCCTCTCGCTGAATGGTGGTATAACACTTCCTTCCATACTACAGCAAAAACGGCCCCATTTATGGCACTTTATGGATATCATCCACCATCCATCACATCATATTTAAGAGAAAATTCTAAGGTTCAAGCAATGGAACATCACATCGAGCATCAACAACAAGTTCTTCAACTCTTAAAGGATAACCTCACGTTGGCACAGAATACAATGAAACAATAGGTAGATCAACATCACAACGAAAGAAGTTTTGATGTAGGTGACTAGGTATTCCTACGACTACAACCATATAAACCAATGTCCCTCAAGCAAGCTAAGAAGGATAATAAATTATCACCAAAGTATTGTGGTTCGTACAAGGTGTTGCAAAAGATTGGTACCATGGCATTCAAATTGGAGCTTCCTACAGCTTCTCGAGCGCACCCAGTTTTCCATGTTTCATGTTTAAAGAAGGTTATGGGCAACAAGCTCCTAGTTCAAAAAATATTGTCAGAACTTGACGAGGAAGGAAAACTTATATTGGAACAAGAAGCAGTGACAGAAACAAGAACTCGACAGTGATGAAAGCGATCAATTTCGGAGTATCTAATCAAGTGGAAGAACTTATCCGTTGAAGATTCCACATGGGAGGATGAGAATTTTATACAGAAGCATCCAAAAATAATCAAGCATTGAGGACAACCGTTTTTTGAAGGAGAGGGGCATGTTGAGTCCCTATAATACTAGTGATTCCCCCATTACTATTGTCATTGTATCCCTTATTATTATTGTTGTGCCCCTACTATCCCCATATTATTATTATTGTGCCCCATATAATCCCTCTATTGTTATTTTTGTGGCTTTATATTATTATTGTCAGGTCGGCTTGGTTATATTGTGACCCCTTAGACTCCTATATATAGAAAGGAGGTTTTGTCATTTGAATCATCTAAGAATTGTTCATTTATGTAATGTAAAGGAGGTTTCCCCCTCGAAGAGGCTTATTTCTAAGGCGTTGATCTATCTTTTCTATCTTTTTGTAAGCTAGTTTCATAACATGTTATTTGTCTAGCTATAGATAATTGATTTAAAGTGAATGAATAACAGAATATTGCTGAAGTATAACTTGCTAAATATTCATACCGAATATTTAATTGGTTATAACAAAAGAATATAGGAAAACAATGTTCCGTGTAGAACAAAATATATTTAAACAAATGCAGATTTGTGTGACAATTAATTGATATAGGGGAGTTTATAATAACATATAATATTATAAGCTAGTCCATAGTTATTGCTGATAACTTCACAGGGGATTTACGGCTGACTATTGCTCAGTATGATCTTAGCCAGATCTCTGCATAAAGACTTAAATATATGAAGCAATACGTAATGAAATAAGCACATATGAAAAAATTACAAGGAGACAAAACTATAGAAGGCAAATTCAGAATACTTTCATTAACATGGAAAATCTCCAGCTCAGTTAGAATTATGTTCTCAAAGATCATCCAAGGGTTCAACCCTTAATAACTCAAAGGAGGAGTTATTTATACAAAAATTATTCTAGATATTTTCAAAACAAAAATACAAAAATAGTACAAAACTATAGGAAATTAAAAAATTGCTAAGTGTTGGCACTATTCATTAGGAATATGTTGATGATGTTGTCTCCAAAAAGTGCTACCCATCTGTCCTTTAGTTGTTGATGAAAGTTACTCAATAACTTCACACAAGTGATCCCATCGGTCTTCACTTGGTATGACAAGATTTACCAATTTCCTGTAAACTCCATCAACCTCGGTGTACTTCTCCAAAGTGGGCTTATTTAAAAAAAGATGTTTAATCTCATGCTTAATGGTAAAGTAAAAATGTAAAGCTTCTAATTCTTGTTTCCTTGTAATATGCCCCTTTATACCTGCAAAGTTTGCTTTATCAGTGTCTATGGTATAAAGCTTTTGGCAATATTCTTCCAGACTAATTAACATGTAATTTGGGGCCACTAATCTTGGTAGTTCTCTATGATTTAGTAAATTAAATTTAAAATGAAACCTTTGGAAAAAATTCTTCAAGGTTTGGCACTTAGTCTCTAATTGAGTCATTAAGTTCTTTTTCCGCAACACACTCTTGACTTCCAAGATGGTTTCTTTTCTATCGAGAATTTGAATCTGCTTCAACTCGACCTTGGTTGTTGAGTTAATAACTTTGATCATGTCTGTAGCTTAACTTGGTTTGTCTTTAAGAAGCTGCTTCACTTCATCAATGGCCACTTGACATCTGTTTATGAGTTCCTCCTGCTCGAAAATTATCTGAACGGGGGGCCATACTTCAGTTATGGCCTTACTGTTATCTACCCATATGCTTTCGTTGGCTTGGGCTAAGGTTTGAGCCATTAAATACTGACTCTACAACTCTTCAATTCTTCTATTCAACGTATGTGTTTTCTGCATTTCTTCAACATACAGAGTATCATTTTTTATCTTCTGATCTTCTAGATTCTTGAATTCCTTATGAAGCTTTTCATTCTCTTGCTTTTGGTGAATCAGCTGTAGTGAAAGTTTGTTCAAATCACCTATTGTCGATGTAGATTCTTCTGTGGATGATGTAGATTCCCCTACTATTCTGGACACTGTAATAGGGAAAACTGTGATGGGAGTTATATCTAACTGAGTAAATTTCTCTTTTTCCTTAAGAAATTTCTCAATTTTCTCCTCCATAGTGTTTATCTATACATTCTACTCAATTATTAGTTTGAGCATTTCTTCCTTGTGTTGTTCACTTTCTGCTATCTCCTTGTTCTGGGGGTCCTCTATAGAAGGCAGTTTCAGTTTCTTCCTCATTGCTGCAACTAAAAATCTATTTTCCTTCTTCCTTTTTCACTCTAAAATGTTGTCAACAACCTGTGCTATGAAGTAGACGCCTGCTTCCAAAATTGTGCATAAACATTATCTTTTAAAGCTTCATTCTTCTGCTTGATTTCAAGGAAAATAGTGAAGACATTTGACTCCTTTGTTTTCCTTGGTCCTATAGATTGAGTGATCTCTAACAAATTCTATGAAGTAGAAGAAGAAGTAGTAATAATAACAGGTTCTTCTATCCCTATGGAAACCTGTGAATCATCCAAATTGATGATGATAGGCTCCTTCTAACCCTGAGTAGTAGTAGTAGTGCCCTTTGATTCAGTCGTTGATTTCTTCTGATAAAGGATGAACTCCTTTTCTCCAATTTCTCATGATGATGATCCCTCCCTGGGCCTCTTGTCATACTAGGTTTTGGAAGTAGGATTCTGAAGAGTAGAAGGAGGTACAACCTGTTCTTCTGCTTCTTGAAGAGTATTATCTTCCCACTCTTCATCATTTCTAAAATTCTCAATATCTGGTCTTTGTGTATGATTGTAAGGTGTGGTTTTGAGTTCCACCCTTAAGTCTGAGATAATATTGAATGGGTCATAAGGCCAAGTGAAGCTGGGTTGGAAACCCATCTATTTTAGCATGTAATTTGCTTCCAAACCTGTTGATCCAGTGTTACAAATAAATGATCCTACCTTTGCCTTTATCTTGAACTGTGATGTCCTTTTCCCTAATATGAAATGAAGCTCATCCATATTCATCATTTGCCTAACATATTCCAGAGAGAAAAATCTCATTGGAACATATTTTGGCAACTTATATGGAGCCAATTCATAGCCATATACTTTGATCTTTATTTACTTCTGGTAAAGATACCAATCTCCTATTCTTACTTGATCATTGAGGTGGAAGATCCTTTTTATTTCTGTAATGATCCTGGGTTCACTTTGAATGTTGAGAAGTTGTGCTACTGGATGAATGAAACAATCTATGAAGTCTGAAAATCTAAACTCAGTCGAGTTATTTCTAATCAATGAGGTCCACTGAGTGACTGCTTGATTTTCTTCTTGATCATCATGCTTATGAAAAACAATAGGCAACTTGTCTCCCTGCTGAAAAATAAACATATGAAATAGGGAAAAGGAGTATTTAAAGACTCCTTGAGCAATGATGTTCATTAATTTCTCACGCATAGCTTCAACTAAAAATTGAATGTAGTTATACATGAAGGCAGGTTTGTTTTCTTTAGAAAATATTGATAGATAGCCTATGATAGCTTCATCTACCCATTGGTTTGACTCGTAGCCTAACAAGCAAGAAATTAGAGAAATGATGTGCTTGGCTCTCCGAGGGAGGATAAATGTTGGATAAGGAGGATTCTTTTTGGTGAGCTAAGCATCTTCATGGTGAAAGGTCTCAAAAATTTGATCTCTTTGAGGGAATGCCAGCTTCTGAAATAGATCAATTAAGGATGGAGTGGAGGAAAACCTAAGGGAGTCATCCTCAGGTATCCAAAGCATTTTACTAATGGTTTATGCAATTATAGTTATCAGAATGTCTCCATTTTGAGCTACCACTATTCTCTGTAAAGGATTATAGTTGGATT
Organism: Pinus tabuliformis; assembly: GCA_031772625.1. Lineage (NCBI taxonomy): Eukaryota > Viridiplantae > Streptophyta > Pinopsida > Pinales > Pinaceae > Pinus > Pinus tabuliformis. The sequence goes on from CM062817.1 coordinate 609,066,045, forward strand.
GACATCAGATAACTAAATTAGGAAAGGAATAAGTCTGAGAAAACATATACAGAGGTAGATGGGATTCCCACAGGTTTCTTTCATCTTCAGAGTCAAAGTAAATCTGCTTCAGCTAATTATGCAATTCAAATATGTCATATTTGCATTCAGTATCTGCAATTTTAAAATATTGGTTGGCCAATGGGATATGGTCTAGGTATAAGGCATCAGAGGCCTTTGGGGTTTCCTGTGTTGTAGATGAACTGGCAACAGGCTTGCGTTTCTTCTTTGGAGCCATGGTATAACAGAAGTGTAATGGTGAATGGCAGAAAAGTTGCAGAGGAACTGTTCAAAGGACGCTTACTGTTGTAGGCTTGCCTCGACAGAGAATCTGTAGAAGAGAACACTAAATAGAACAGTGAAAGAAAATAGTGAAAGAGAAGTTGAAGAAAGGCTAATGTAATGAGGTAAAAGAATATTTAACAATGGATTAAAGCTACCCTTACCAGAAAGTTGGTGTTGATCGACTAATTATAAATTTAATGCATCAATGGGAGGTAAGATTAGGAATGGATACGCGGGAATGGATAGGTGATAATGGGTGAGGGAAAGTGTGTGGAGCAATTGGAGGTGGATGACATGGTAGGTGTGACTGTTGGTGTGGTATCAGGAAGCGTGAGAAGTGTGGATGGTGGATTTCGAAGGGAGGGGTAGTGGTAAGGAATGTGAAGTGACAAGGGTGCAAAGAGGCTTCCTCGCCATTGATCTGGGTGGGGAGGTAAATCACCATTGATTCTTTCCCAAGCTTTATCTCTTGACTACGAACCTTTTTTTTCATTTCTGAATTTGACAATAAAAATTATAAACGATTATTTACAAAAGAATTAATCACCCCTTTAAAAATGTAATTAAGCACTAATTACAAATTAATCTATTTTGTGCGTCTTTGGACTAGCAACCCATATTTAACTATTTCACAAATTTAAACCTAATCTAATATAACTTAGGCCGATTTTTGAGCATATTAGGCCTTTAATTTGTCCTAATCTATCCTAATTTCTAATGTTTAACCAAGATTAAAATGTTTGATTAAACTTATTCCCTAATCTAGAACAAAAATTTAAATGATCTGCTCAAGATGAAACAGTTTGATTTAGGTCAGAAGAAAACATTGTGGCATAAAAACAAGGTGCACACAGACCTTTATTTATTACAAATGAAATTTATTTCATGAAGTGGCATTTAAACAAGCACACTTATACAAAAAAAATTATTTTCTTTTGATGGGGTTTTATTTCATCTCTTTTTATTTTCTATTTTTTCATATTTCCATTTTTTCTTTATTTTTTCATACCCTATTTTGTAAAACAAGAACTAACTTATCAAAAATAAAGCATCTTACAACATTGGCTCCAACTGAGGACTGCTTCCTCCCGCATGATGCAGAGAACTTGCAGATCCATGTGCCTTCTCCTCAGGCTAATGGGGTCTCTATTGAAACAAATACACACTGCATGTAAAATAAAACTCTCCGGTATAATGTAATTATGAATGAATGGGAACCTTTCAATACTGAATGTCTTGCTTCAAGTACTTCCCATTGACAAGCAATGAGGAATACTCTCCCTCCAAATTCTACAGAATGAAAGTGTTATGACCCTTGACCTCAGTAATGCTAAAAGGTCCCAACCAAAGGTTGTCAAACTTGCCATGTCTCCCTTTGTCTTCTCTCCTAGCATCCCATCTCTGTACCATATCACATTGCCAGAAATCTCCTTCCTTGGCTTTCCTATCAAACAAGATTTTCATTTTACTCTGACATTTCTTAAGCTTGTAATGTACTGCATCTCTATCCTCATTTAATTCTATGATCTGATTTATTATTCGAGAGAATTCATTAGCCTCTTCATTTGACTCTTGCAAAAAGTTCAAAATAGGAAAAGCTAAATGTGTGGGAAATATAGCTTCTTTTCCATAAACAAGCTGAAAAGGGGATTTACCTGTTGATCTTTTGGGTGAAATCCTGTTGGCCCAAAGTGCATAAATGAGATGATTGTACCAACTTGTTTTATGATCCTCCAATGTTTCCTTTATAACTTTAACCAAAGTTTTATTTGAGGACTCTGCCAGACCATTTCACTGTGGATAGTATTGTGTAGAATGATGCAACAAGATTTGATATTTCTGACAGAACTCAATCATCTTAGTACTGTTGAATTCTTGTGCCTTGTCTATCACTATTTGATAGGGGCATCCAAATCTAGATAATATATATTCTTCAATAAACTTGATAACAACAGTATCAGTTGCATTTTTTACTGGAATGGATTCTAGCCATTTGGTGAAGTAATCTGTAGCAGTCAACATACATTTGTGTTGACTATTGGATGGAGGATGAATTTGACCAATGAAATCCAATCCCCATTGACAAAATGGTGCTTGGACTAAGACTGGAACCAATGGAAGAGTTGATAATCTCTGCTTTCCAGCAAACATTTGACACTGTGTACAACTCCTAACCTTTGCTCCCACCTCTGCAAAAAGGGTATGCCAATAAAATCCTACCCTTAAGATCTTGTATGTTGTGGCCCTCCAAGCATAGTGCTCTCCACAAATTCCTGCATGAAATTCATCGATGATCCCCTCTATCTCAGTTTCTGTTAGGCAAAGTAAAAGGCTATTAAGGGGATCCTTCCAATACAAATTTGCATTCAAAATACAGTGCTTTATAGCCTTCAAATTCAGTGTTTTAGATTGATTTCTTCTAAATTCAGTTGGACACTCAAATTCTCTAAGAAAGTTCACAATGTCAAAGTACCAATCTGATAACAACATTTTTTCATAAATGTGAATCAGAATTGGCTGATCTGATGTAGAAGGTTCTTTTGGATTCTCCTGTATGGGGATTTCATAAGGTTTTTGTGGATTCTTCTTAGTTGGGATCTCAGAAGGTTCTTATGGATTCTCATGTGTGGGGGTTGCAAAAGGTTCTTGTGTATTCTTCCTAGCTGGGATGTTAAAAACAAAATTTATTCCTAAGATCTTGCAATTGGATTCAACAAGGAGCTTCTATAGGCCTTAACCTTTTACAAGTTTGGTAGTCTTGATGATGAGATCATACTCAAAAATTTTAGCTATACATCTCCCTCTCCTTCCATTAGTGTCAGGCTGAGTTAAAATAATTTTGACAACACTATTGGGTACATAGGCAATGATAGAAGAGTGGAGGAGGTAGACTCTAAAGGATTTCAGAGCTTGAAATAAATAATAGGCTTGTTTTTCAATGAAGTCATACTTTAGCTTAGCATCTCTCATAACCTTGCTAAAAAAAGCAATGGGTTGGTCATCTCCATCTTTGTTCTTTTGCAAAAGAACAACAACTAGGGTAGTTTCAGAAGAAAAAGAAAATACACTAAAAGGTTCAGAGTAATCTGGACTGGCTAAGATGGGGGCTTCTGCAATGGCCTTTTTAATCTTATCAAATGCATACCTAGTAGGAACAATCCATTTAATTTCATGGTTCTTTTTCAGCATATCAGCTATGTCCTTAACTATTTCAGCATAGTTAGGGATAAATCTTCTTAAAAAATAATTTTACCAAGGAAAGCTTGACTTCCTTCTTGTTCCTTGGTAATATGAGTGCTTGAATTGTTGAAACTCTTTTAGGATCAAAGACTACTCCTTTGGAAATCATGTGGCCGAGCAATTTTCCTTCTTGGAGTCCAAACAATGACTTCTTGGGATTAAGAGAAATCCAAATCTTTTTGCATCTGTCAAAAGCCTTTCTTAAATGCTTCAAATGCTTTTCATCAGAATTGGAGAAAACATTTAAATCATCTAAATAAATAACAACAAATTTTTTGGTATTACCTACAAATGCAAGGTCCATAGCACGTTAAAATGTGTCTCCACTGTTAGTTAACACAAACGACATTCGGGCATTACATGAATGTGCCCCATGGAGTTGTAAATGTAGTTTTTTCTCTATCCTCTGGACTAACCATAATCTGATTATATCTTGAAAAACCATCTAACATGGAAATTATTTGGGCTCCTAAAACTTTCTGAAGTAATTGATGCATCTTAGGTAATGGATAATTATCCTTCAGGGAAGATTTATTCAAATTCCTAAAATCCACACATAATCTAATTTCACCATTCTTTTTTCTCACTAGAACTAGATTGGCTACCCAATATGAATATCTTAATGGAAGTATTATTTTAGAATCCAATAGCTTCTTTTGTTCTTTTTCAATTACAGGAAGAAGGACAAGATTAATTCTCAATTTTTGTTTGAAAGGTTTTGCCTCTGGTTTTAATGGAATTTTGTGTTCAATAAGAGATGTATCATATGTTTTTAGTTTATTATAAGACCAAGCAAAAACATCTTGTAGGCTTCAAGGAGGGGTAAATATTTTTCTTTAGCTTCTATTGACAGAGATGTAAAAATTTTAACATTTCTCATCTCTTAAGAACTTCCAATGTTATAAATTTCAATATTTTCCTCATGTTAATTAGAAAGTGGATTTTTGGGGACATCACTATGATCAAAGAGCTTCTCAAGAGGAAATAACCCTTTTGGAATAAAATTGCTAGAGAGTTTGATAACACTATGATCAACAATTTTAGAATCAAATTGTTGTGTTTGATTTTCGTTGTCAATTTCAAGATTATCAAGTGGTTCTTGCTCAACTTGCATGTTTGAGAATTCATCTATGACTTGCAAAAGGATTTTAGTTGCTCGTCATCATAAATTTTTTTCCAGTACTTAAGATTGTTAAGAATAGATGGTCTATACTTGAATTGAATTTGATACTGGACAATAATTTTATTAGGGATTTCAAAGGAACTTGCAGAAACAACCAAGGAATCTGCATGCATGTTTTGATCTCTAGGAATAGCAGTAATATTGAATGATGAAAATAAATTTTTAATTGAATCCAAAACTTCATTCCTATAAGATCTTAGTCTGGGGTGCTTGGTTTGATACTGATTCCTAAATTGTTTGATAGTAAGTTCAGAATCATTGTATACACTTAAGTTCCACACCTTAAGAGTTCTTTCTAACTCTAATCCTAGTAGAAAAGTTTCATACTCTGCTACATTTTTGGTTTCATAGAATTCAACTTTGTATTATTGGGTAATGTTTTCTTTATCTGGTGAAATTAATATAATTCCATCTCCTACTCCTTCCTTTGAGCAAGAACCATTAAAGTACAATTTCCAAATATCAGTTTCAATGGTTTTAGGTTGATCAACAATATCTTTAATAGTAAGTTGAGTATTTTGTGAATTATTTATTGATAGTTCAAAACACCCAAATTCTTGGTCGACAACATAAATAGGATGATTCCTAGCTTGATCAACTCTATAAAATGTATTCATAAATATGACTTCTCTATATATCTTGAGATGCTCACCCCCATAAACTGGAATAGTGGCATAAGACATATCCATTTGTAGGCTTCCTCCTATCTTAGCACATAAAAATCTTGATAGCATCATGCCAAATTTTGGAGGGATGTCAGTGACTAGTATGTCTAAAACCACACTTTTGACAGGGACATGAGCTAAGATAACCAGCAAATCTTGAATAAGTCCAAGACAAGGAACTTTCTTAGAGTTAAAAGTATAAAGATCATGGTAAGTTCTAGTGACTTCTAATTGCAGCTGGTCCATGATCACTTTAGGCATTAGATTACGGGAAGCCCCAAAATATAACATATAGTTATATAGCAGGAAATCATGAATTTTCAGAGTCACATAAAATGGTGGTACATTCTCATCTATTATGTCAGAGCTAGGACCAAAAACTACTAAGGGTTTTTCGTCCTGTAGGCTTATCACATCCCCTCTAACATCCACACTGGATGACTGAATCCATTTTGAAACTTAGTTCTTATACCCTGGATTTTTTGGCAATTCAGCTAGGGGAATTGGTATTTTAACTCTTTCCAGTTCTCTTTCAACATTGAAGGTTGTCAAAACAATTTTATCAATTTGGCTTGTTTCACCTGTTTGATTCAATAGTAGAATGATAATTATCTGGCTTTCAGTAGATTTTATCTGAGGTTCATTTAGAGTGGGACCTTTTGGAGGTCTAAAAGGCCCTACCATAGGTCTAAGATCATATCTTCTATTTAATTCTCCAATTAGGAATTCAGGGAAGGCCTGCTATTTAGAAATTTGATTGTCTTCTTGATTTTGGGAAGACTTATTTGAAGGGTGAGGAACAATAGAATTATCTACAAATGAAGAATCAAAATTATTTACATATTAAAAAATTAGAGTTCCAATGTCATATGTTTGTTGGTCATCAATCATCAGAAGAGGTTGGATATGTTGATCAATGTTAGGTCTCTGTAAAATTTGAGTTTGTGGTGCTCTTCTAAACATAGTCTGTGGTCTAACAATAGTTTGTTGTATGGTTCTAGGCTGAGTTTCAATATTAGAAATCCTATTAGATATGTTTCTAAGTAATGATGTTATCTCATCTATTTTCTAATCATTGTTTTTGGTCTTTGAGGAAGATCCTTCCTCCTTAGGCTTCATTTTTATTTCAGCCTTTTCATCCTTCGATTTAAGTTTAGATGAAGTTGATCTATTAGCCTCAACTTCTATAGCATTAGTTTCCATGTCCTGAAGGGTAGGAGATGTCATTTCCCTCAACATGACTGTAAAGTCATCATCAAAGCCTTTGGAAAACTTACACTTTGCTACTGTGACGGGAGGTTTACAATGAGGAGGCATTTTTTGGCAAAGTTTATTAAATTGTTTAATGAAATCTACCATAGGTTCTCCATGATTCCTTTTAAGCTCTTCAAACTCAGTAAGATGGTAAACTAGATGCTTTTTGACACCCCACTGATTCTTGAATATAGTAGTTAATTCATTCCATGACTGAATGGAATCATCTCTCAGTTGTCTAAGCCATATCCTAACATTTCCCTCTAAAGACGGAACAAATAAACACATATATACATCTTCATGCTCTATATTCATATTATCTGCAAAATATAAAAATGCATCTAGATGATCTTCTACAGATAAACCAATTTCACCATTAAACCTGGGGAGGTGTTTCAAATACCCATCGGGAAAATTGTTGAGTTGGTTGGGAAGATGCAGGGCAACATACCTAGCTTGAATTATGGGTTGAAAGGCCATATATAAAGATGCAGAAGAAGATGATTCAAAAGAAGAGGTTGGATATGATGTAGTGGAGGATGATGAGGAAGGTGGTGAAGCAGTGGGTGAAGAAGGAGGTGTAAAAGTGGGAGGAGGAGAATGAGAAAGTCGAGGAGCCCTGAAAGTTTTCAAAGGTGTTTTTATTACTAACTTCTGAACCTTTGTTTCAACCTACTCTTTACTTTCAAAAAATGGGTTTGAATATACAGAGAAGGTTTCTTCAGGTTGGACATAAGTGTATGGGAATCTATAATGAGTGGGGGAGATAAAATCTGTTGGTTTTAACTCTAGTAAATCTATATCTAGTTCTTCCTATGCCTTTGGAGAATCTAAAAATATTTCAAGAAGCTTGTATGATTCCAAAGATTGGACAAAGAGAGCTGGTTGCAGATCAAATCGTTTAGATAAAAGTTATAACACCCTAGGTGTTAGATTAGCCAAATCTAGTTGGGATGGAACAGAGCTAAAGGGGTCAGAAGTTGAAATATCTTCAGGCTATAATGGAGCAGAAGAAGAAGCAGAAGCTTCAAGCCTCCTTCTAAACAAGGCCTCTCTAACCAGTCTCTCAAGATAAGATAAAGGAGATATAATTTGAGAGTCAGAGTGATATCTGGTATGTTTTGAAGGAACCATCTTGTTCTAGTGGAGTCGTTAGGTGGATGATTTTTAACCTACAATTTCCTTATTCACCTTAAATAAAAATATTTCAGTTTTTGCTCTCCGTCAACCACGTCAATCTAATGTTGTCCTCTGAGATGAATCTAGGTTAGTTAGTCATGTGAGAGCATCTAAAATGTTTTGTTGGTTTTAAATTTATGGATGACCAATGATATGAATTAATGAAAATAGGTGCTTAAGCCTTAACAGTCACTAAGCTAGATGAAAGGGCTGTTGTTTTTCTAGCTATATTTAATTGATTTAAAGTGAATGAATAGAAGAATATTGATGAAGTATAGCTTGATAAATATTCAGACAGAATATTGGATTGGTTATAAGAAAAGAGTACATGCAAACAACATCTTTTGTAGAATAAAATATATTTAAATGAATGTAGATTTGTGTGACAATTAATTGGTATATGGGAGTTTATAATAATAGATAGTCTTATAAGCTAGTCCCTTGTTATTATTGATAACATCACAGGGAATTTAAGAATAACTAATACTCAATATTATCTTACCCATATCTCTTCATAAAGACTTAAATATATGAAGCAATACATAATTAAATAAGCACATATGAAAAACTTACAAGGAGACAAAGCTATAGGAGGAAAATTCAGAATCTTTTCATTAACTTGGAAAATCTCCAGCTTGGTTACAATTATGTTCTCATAGCTTATCCAAGGGTTAGAACCTTAATAACTCAAAGGAGGAGTTATTTATACAAAAATTCTTCTAGAAATTTTCAAAACAAAAATACAAAAATAGTACAAAACTACAGGAAATTCAAAAATTGTTAAGTGTTGGCACTATGCTTTATGAATTTGTTGATGATTTGATCCCTAAAAAGTGCTTCCCAACTGTCCTTTAGTTTTTGATGAAAGTTACTCAATAAATTCACACAAGTGATCCCATCGGTCTTCACTTGGTATGGAAAGATTTACCAATTTCTTGTAAAATTCATCAACCTTGGTGTACTTCTCAGAAGTGGTCTTATTTACAAAAATATGGTTAATTTCATGCTTAATGGTCAAGTCAAAATCTAAAGCTTCTAATGCTTGTTTCCATGTAATATGCCCCTTTATACCTATAAAGTTTTCTTTATCAGTGACTATGGTATAAAGTTTCTGCCAGTGTTCTTCCAGACTGATCAACCTGTCATTTAAGGCCACTAATCCTAGAAGTCCTATTTGATTCAGTAAATTAAATTTAAAATGAAACATTTGGAGAGAAGTCTTCAAGATTTGGCACTAAGTCTCTAACTGAGTCATCAAGTTCTCTTTTTGCAACACCTTCTTGATTTCCAAGATGGTTTCTATTATGTCCAAAATTTGAATTCGCTCTAACTCGACCTTGGTTTGTGAGTTAAGAACTCTGATCATGTTTGTAGCTTCACTTGGTTTATCTTTAAGAAGCTACTTCACTTCATCAATGGCTACCTAAAATCTGTTTATGAGTTCCTCTTGCTCGAAAAATGACCTGAATTGAGGGCCATACTTCAGTTATGGCCTGACTGATATCAACCCAAATGCTTTCCTTGGCATGGACCAAGGTTTGAGCCATCAATTTATGACTATGCAACTCTTCAATTCTTCTGTTCAACCTATGTGTTTTATGTATTTCTTCAACATACAGAGTATAATTTTTTATCTTCTGATCTTCCAAATTCTTGAATTCCTTATGCAGCTTTTCATTCTCTTGCTTCGAGTGAATCAACTGCAGTGAAAGTTTGTTCAAATCCCCTACTGTCGATGTAGATTCTGCTGTTGATGATGTAAATTCCCCTACTGTTCTGGACATTGTAATAGGAATAACTGTGATGGGAGCTATAGATAAATGAGTAATTTTGTCTTTTTCCTTAAGAAATTTCTAAATTTGCTCCTCCATATTCTTTATCTATACATTCTGCTCAATTATCAGTTTGAGAATTTCTTCCTTGTGTTGTTCACTTTCTGTTATCTCCTTGGTTTGGAGGTCCTCTGTAGAAGGCAGTTTCAGCTACGTCCTCAATGCTGCAATATCTGTGTTTTTCTTCTTGATAATATCTTTAGCATCTTTGACATCAATAGGGTCATATCCAAATTTAATTACTAAGTCTTCTAATCACTTAACCTTGTTATCCTTTGCTAAAGATGATATTTTCTCAATCTTCAATTCTGACTACACATTTGATAGAGCAGTTTTAAGCTTTGACAATGCCATAGCAATGTTGGTCATGGCTAAGAAAATCATCTCACCAGACTTCCTATGCATGTCCATTTGATCAGTTGGATGTATCTGATTAGCATCAAATCTAAATATAGCTATCTTGTAATCATAATAACCTTTAGGAAAGGGCACTTGAGCCTACAGAAAATCCATTTCCATTACTCCATTTTCATTGTCAGATGATGTCAACAACCTATGCTGTGAAGTAGAAGTCTTCTTCCAAAACTATGCATAAACATTATCTTTTAAAGCTTCATTCTTTTGCTTGATTTCAAGGAAATTAGTGAAGACATTTGACACCTTTGTTTCACTTGGTCCTAGAGATAGAGTCATCTCTAATAAATTCTGTGAAGTAGAAGAAGAAGAAGGAGTAGCAATAACCGATTCTTCTGTCCCTATGGAAACCTGTGAATCATCAAAATTGATGATGATCGACTCCTTCTGACCCTGAGTAGTAGTAGTGCCCCTTGATTTAGGCTTTGATTTCTTCTGATAATGGATGAATTCCTTTTCTCCAATTGTTGATCATGATGATCCTTACCCGGGCCTCTTGTCATACTTGGTTTGGGAAGTAGGAGTCTGAAGAGTAGAAGTAGGTAAAACTTGTTCTTCTACTTCTTGAAGAGTAATCTCTTCCCACTATTCCTAATTTTTGAACTTCTCAATCTCTGGTCTTGGTGTATGATTGTAAGGTGTGGTTTTGAGTTCCACCCTTAAGTCTGAGATAACACTGGATGGGTCATAAGACCATGTGAAGCTAGGTTGGAAACCCATCTGTTTTAGCATGGAATCTACTTCTAAATCTGCTAATCTGGTGTTACAAATAAATGATCCTACTTGTGCCTTTATGTTGAACTGTGATCTCCTCTTCCCTGAGATGAAATGAAGTTCATTGATATTCATCATTTGCCTAATATATTCTAGAGAGAAAACTCTCATTGGAACATATTTTGGCAACATATATGGAACCAATTCACATCCATATACTCTGATCTCTTTGTAGTTTTGGTAAAGATACCGGTCTCCTATTCTGACTTGATCATTGAGGTGCAGGATCCTTTTGATTTCTATACTGATCCTGGGTTCATTCTGACTGCTAAGAAGCTATGCTACTGGATGAATGAAACAATCTATGAAGTCTGAAAATCTGAACTCAGTTGAGTTCTTTCTAATCAATTAAGTCCATTGAGTGACTACTTGATTTTCTTTCTTATCATCCTTCTTGCGAAAAACAATAGGCAACCTACCTCCCTGCTAAAAATTAAACGTATGAAATAGGACATAGGAGTATTTAAACACTCCTTCAGTAATGATATTCGTCAATTTCAAATGCATAGCTTCAGCAAAAATTTTACTATAGTTATACATGAAGGTAGGTTTGTTTTCTTTAGAAAATATTGACAGATAGCCTAGGATAGCTTCATCTACCCATTGGTTTGATTGGTAGCCTAACAAGCAAGAAATTAGGGAAATAATGTGCTTGGCTCTCTCAGGGAACATAGATGATGGATAAGGAGGATTCTTTTTGGGAAGCTCAGCATCTTCAGGGAGAAATATGTCAAAAATTTGAGCTCTTTAAGGGAAGGTAAGCTTGTGATATAGATCAATTAAGGCTACAGTGGAGAAAAAGATAAGGGAGTCATCCTCAGGTATGAGAAGCATTTTATTAATGGTTTCTGTAGTGATAGTCATCAGACTGTCTCCATTCTGAGCTACCATTGTTATCTGTAAAGGATTATACTTAGATTGGCACCAGTTAACTAAATTAGGAAATAAATAAGTCTGAGGAAACATATACAAAGGTAGATGGGATTCCCACAGGTTTATTTCATCTTCAGAGTCAAAGTATGTCTTCTTTAGCCAATTATGCAATTCAAACATGTCAAATTCGCATTCAGTGTCTGCAATTTTGAAATATTGGTCTGCCAATGGGATATAGTCTAGATCTAAGGCATTAGAGGCCTTTAGGATTTACTGTTATGCAGATGAACTGGCAGAAGGCTTGCATTTCGTCTTTGGAGCCATGGTATAACATAAGTGTAATGGTGAATGGCAGAAAAGTTGCAGAGGAACTGTTCAAAGGACACTTACTATTGTAGGCTTAGCTTGACAGAGAATCTGTAGAACAAAACTGTAAATAGAATAGTGAAAGAAAACAGTGCAAGAGCAGTTGATGAAAGGCTGATGTAACAAGGAAAAAGAATATTTAACAATGGATTAAAGCTACCATTATAGAAAGTTGTTGTTGATTGACTAATTAGAAATTTAATGCATCAATGGGAGGCAAGATTAGTAACGGGAGGCAATTAATGGTGGTAATGGATACATGGGAACAGATAGGCAATAACCGGTGAGCGAACATGGCGTGGAGCGATTGGAGGTGGAAGGCGTGGGAGGTGTGACTGTTGGTGCGATATCGGGAAGCGCAAGAAGTGTGGATGGCGAATTTTGTAGGCAGGGGGGGTAGTGGTAAGAAGTTTGGAGTGAGGGGGGTGCGAAGAGGCTTCCTCGTCATTGATCTGGCTGGGGAGGTAGATCACTGTTGATTCTTTCCCAAGCTTTATCACTTTTCGATAAACTTTTTTTGTCATTTCTGACTTTGAAAATAAAAATTATAAACGATTATTGACAAAAGAATTAATCACCCTTTTAAAAAGGTAATTAAGCAATAATTACGAATTAATCTATTTTGGGCATGCTTAGACTAGTAGCCCCTATTTAACTATTTCAAAAATTTAAACCTAATCCAATATAAATTCCACCAATTTTTTAGCATATTAGGCCTTTCATTTGTCCTAATCTATCCTAATTTATAATGTTCAACCAAGATTAAACTTTTTGATTGAACTTATTCTCTAATCTAGAACAAAAATTTAAATGATCTGATCAAGATTAGACAGTTTGATCCAGATCAGAAGAAAACATCGTGATATAAAAACAAGGTGAACAAAAACCTTTATTTATTATAAATGCAATTTGTTTCATGAAGTGCCATTTAAACAAGCACACTTATACAATTTTTTTCATTTTCTTTTGATGATTTTCTATTTCATCTCTTTTTATTTTCTATTTTTTTATATTTCCATTTTTTCTTTATTTTTTCATACCCTCTTTTGTAAAACAAAAACTAACTTATCAAAAATAAAGCATGTTACAATAGTACCAACCATATTTCACACACACACACACACACACACATATTTATATATACTAAACCTCTAATGAGGAATTATAAATACAAGTAAACCTGTCAAGGTATTGAACTTGTCTGTTGGCAGCAGGACTATGTTGCTATGGTACCAAGGCAAACCTGTCATAGTTAGAGATGTAAAATAAACAAAAAAACATTGGTCACATTGGGAAAGGTATTGATCACATTAAACCATCATTAATCATATAAGTCAAAGTTAGGAAAAATAAACTCCATACGTTGGATTTTAGGGAATTGCTTGAAATATCCTATAAAAATAATGCTTTGATATTTTATTTTAAATATATTTATACATCCTAAAATGTGGGACCGTTATATGTTGTTTCACTTTGATTATACAATTTGGATTTATTACAATTCTACTACAATAAAGGGAAAATGATTCTTACACTAATAAATGGAGTATATTGTTTGAATGTCATTCTCTTCAAATATTGTCATGTCATTATTTCCATAAATGGGTATCAGGTGGGCTAATTATTAAACCAACTCTTGCATCTTTCCAAAAACAATCTCTTATTTCAGTGCAGAGTGTTTGACAATGACTCCCTCATAGTTTAATGTGGTAAGACAATTGAAAGTACAACTAATACCCTTGGATTATTTGTAATAAATAATTTATTGACCTCTTTTTCTATGGCTGATGTGATTACTAGCTGAGGGAGAACTTTAATTCCATTAGAGTGTGGGAGTGAAATGTACAAGATTTTTCTTCTATATTGTTGCATGGTGTGCCATTATTCATGTGTTGTTACTCCAATAGCACATACTCTTCTGTTATTTATGTGTTGTTACCATAATTCTGATCGTGAATGCTAGGAAATTGGTAAGACTTTCAGAGAAAAATAATGAGATAACTGATTCATTCCACATGTCACCATTTGTGTTCTCATAACAATAAGAGATAATAGGTCAACGAAAATGATCTTTTTGTCATCATTTTTAACCTATTTTATATTCCCTTTTCATCCATTTTTCTCCCATGATATTCGCAACATGATTATCTCACTTTCATATATAATGAGGTTATTGAGGTGATGAATTAATGATTGAGGCTATTCATGAGATCTGTTATAGAAATTATCATGGCAGAGCAAACTAATCAATTTGGCAGAAGGAAATCCTACTGCATATTATGATTTCTTTCTTTTATCTTGCATGGCTCCTACCTTTAGCATCACTTTCAACATCAGTTCGACCTACATCAACTTCAAGAAATACCAGTCCATCCATGCCATATCATGCTTTCATGCAAATAAAAATAGAGGTAAAATAGCAAAAAAAAATTATATTTAAAAGTTTAGGACATTATCATGAAAAACCACTAAGAATTATTCATTCATATTTTCAAGCCATTATTTCCATTTCTTTACCAGTTCCCAATATTCAAAGTCATCAAAGCTTTCAATTTGGGCGAGTGTGTTTTTCATTGCTTTATTTATCATGACCATTCCATCAATTACCATCCTTATTTCTTATAAAAACCTCCCTTATTCCATGTGACTTATAAAATCGTCCTACCTATGGCATCATATTCCACAATCCTACTACAAGAATCAAATGATTAAATCATTGTTGCATAAGAAGAAACAATTAGAATGAATGTCTTGTTGTTTTTGTTACATAAAAGAAAGCACATAATTGATACACAAGCCATTTCCTCATAACTGCATGTTGTTATATACAAAGCAAACATTTCAACAGTGATTGTAGCAAAACCCTTAATTTGTTTTCTAGTTTCGCATGAGGGCATGCTAATTCTCCATTTTGGGGGAGGCATTGCTATGTATGATGGTTGTTTTCTTCTTTCTTCCTCATTTAAGGCATATAATTTAATTTTAGTACAGTGAATTTTTTTTTTGTGCATATATTTAAAACCATGAATTAGATTCTTATTTTAAGACAACAAGAAGATACATTAAAATGTACAAACCCAAAAAATTTCAAGCTAAACCAGTTTATAAAATTACAGGAACCAAGCATTGTCACCTTCAACCATTTTACTGATATATTGAAATGTGTACACTAGATTGCTTTGATTTTAGGTGTGGAGAAGCATTAATATTGTGGAAATATTCTTGCAAAATTTCAACAAAATCTAGTTTGTAGTTTTTGAGAAAATGGTTAATGAAAGTTGTTGCTACTTATATAATATTTTGTTGCCAATTCATATACATATGGTTGGAAGTCAGTGTGCAAATTGTTACAACTTCATCAATGTTACTAGAATAGGATAACCATTGTTTTGAAGAGGATTTCATGCAAGAATTTTTTATTCCATGAATATCATGAGTTGGTAAGAATGTTTTGGTTATTGTATTATAGCTTGGTTAGTACATAGGCATTGGGTTGCATGAGGACATGCAACATATTCAATCTGGGGGAGATGTTGGGCCACTAATGTTTCATTATAATTATCATTTCTTGACATCTATTTCAACCATTTCTACTGATATTTTATTATTCTATTTATCATATAATTCCATTTCATAATTATTTATGATCTTGTGGATAATTAATGCTTGTTCTCCCTTATTTTTAAAAAATTGAAGCTTATTATGCATAATTTTTCCAATGAAGGCTTATGAAGAGGATTGTTATAATAATACTCATGATTTCAGCATCCAATTTCTTATCCATATTGTAACTATGAGCTCCAACTCATGATCAAACATTCCAACTCAGAAATTTATTGAAAATAAGTGATTATTTTGCGTTGGATTTTACGAGAAAATAAAAATAAATCTAAAATTTCCACGACATGGGTTTTGTGTAAAACAGACCAGTTTGGTTTATTATTGTAACTTTTTCCAAAATCCAATATATATTAAGAGAAACACATGATTCTTTAAGGGAAATTTTCCCAAATTTGTTGTTGTGATTGTTAAAGACAACCATGTCAAACCGAAGAGTGTGAAGGATAAGCCTTGAATGCATTATTATTCACAATGATACATATTTATAATACATTGGAGTGACCCTTGGTTTCATATTCCAAGTGGTCTCTTGGACTCCCTTTGACTATTTAGCTTCCACACCAACCCTTAGAGGATTATGTGTCCAAAATTCCCTGCCCCCCCCCTCCCCCTTAATTTGAAGGGATATGTATAAGTCCAAGAAGGGAGTTGTAATACAAAATGTGCAAAAATATGCATGGCAGCACTAGGTTGAGTGCGCTCTCTGAAATGTTGGTATAAGGGGGTGGTTTAAGGATGACCACCAACACTGGAACACTTAGTGCAGTTCCCAGAACTCTTCCAAGTCTAGCAAGAAGCTGAAATCTTCTACTAGAGGAAGTGTCCCTAATGCTTTGGAGAGGGAGAACTTCAACCTAGAAAAGGGAGGTCTACAACTTGCGGTGGTTTAAGGATGACCACCAACTCTGGAATGCTTAATGAAAATCCTCAAAATCTTCCAAAACTGGCAAGAAGATGAAGTCTTATGCTAGAGGAAGTGTCCCCAATAATTTAAAGAGGGAGAAGCTCAACCTGAAGAGGGAGGTCTCAACCTTGCATAGATGGTTTAAGGCTGACCACCAATCAAAGGCATGCTCAGGGGCATCTTTTTCTTTGGCTACAACTCTAAATCTGGTATAGCAAGTTGTGGCTGAGGCTCACTTGATGTGGCTTTGAAGCTTGTCGATGACCATTACTTCCCCCCTATCAAATACAAGGTTAGATGATGGAGAAAACTCAACTATACGATTGTTCAATACTCTAGAACAAGTTCTGACATATGATTGAAATATCTTCTTAGTTGTTGAAGCCCATTGCCAAGAAGCAATCCATCCAAGATGAATCTTTGTTATTGTAGGAGGCTTGTTTTTGAAGCATTTGTTTGAAGAATGGCTATTTTTATAGCAGTGCTTACATCGATGAAGATCAAAACAATTATCTTTCACATGGCCAACTCTGTCACAATGTTGGCATTTAATAATCTGTTGTGGTTGCTGTGGAAGAGGACCATAATTTGAAATAGTTGAAGGTGACCTATTACGAAGAAATCCAACACTCTGAAACTGGATGGCTTTGAGTAATATGGAATGTGAAAGAAAACATCCTTATAATATCCAAGCTATGTTTTGTGCTTGTTATGGACAAGCTCTTCCCGAGGTCTGATGATTGGCTTGGGAAGTGCACGCTGAATTTCTACTTTTGCATGCAATTTTGCTGCTTCATTGGGCACTAGATCTAAATCAATTGTAACATTATCAACTTTTTGTTTATGGGAGTTTTTTTCAATTTTTTAAACATAAACCAGTTCAGAATGATGACTCCATTGTTGTAATTCTGCTCCTTGAAGCTGAGATTAAAGCTCCCAAAAAGCTATCTTTTCCTGTGCATTTTGCAGACATGTTTTAATATCATAGAGAGTGTTTTCGTTGATTTCCACCATCTCATCAATAATTGAATGAGTGACAATACTTAATAACTCTAATACATCACCAATCGGAGACATTTTAAAATAGAAGTATTAGTTGACAACCACAATTATGACAAAGCTTTTCCAATCTCCACTGCAATTAGAAATTTACTCTCTTTGCAACATAAAATATATCTTTATGATACTTGTATAATAGGCAACAAACTAATCCAATTAAATCTCAATACACATACCAATTTAGCACTCCGTACGCCAATGTTTGCAACTTCAAAATGTAGAGAATGGATATTTAACCATAGGTTGCTTCAATACGGAGCTTTAAGACTGTTCAACGCTCCAACTTAATGCATCAATGTTGGCAACAAAAAATTCTCTTCCCAGTCAAATGGATGACAATGTAATGAATGCAGGGGAGTCAACAAAAGTGGTGGAAGGTGAAGGAGTTCCAGAATAAAAAGAGAACTTTCAAAGGAAAAGGATGGTAACTAGTTGTTTACAAATTCAGAGCCTATGAGAGAAGAACAGGTTAAAAATGCAGTCAAATTATTTTTTATCTCACCCAAAAGTACACGGTTCTCTAGTAATATACCGACGCTCATTTCTTTAGGGGAAAGGTTTAACAAAGGAGGAGATTGATGAAGCTTTTCGGCGTGAGACAGGTCTCCTTCTAATGAATTCTCAACTAAAGCAATTGTTCAAAGTCAACATACACGATCATCACCTCCCAGTACTGTACAAAATCAACCCCAAGTTCAAACATTGCAGCATACAGTGGCTCCACTAATTACAACACCAACGGCCACATTGGTTCAACCAACCCATTTTCACTGGACGCATATGATTTTTGCTGTAGGATTGCTCACTGCAATGGGTGTTGGTGCCGGTGTATTGTTCAAGAATGAAATTATTCCAAAATTGAAATCTTGGATACGACAAGTAACTTCTAAAGCTGATGAAACTAAGTGGAAGAAGGCTCTAGAGCCAAGTCCAACTACAGAAGCTGCAACTGCTGCAAAAGCTGCTGCTATGGCAGCATCTGAGGTAGCTAATGTTAGCCGAGAACTGATCAAATCAAGAATTGAAGATAGGAAATATTTTGAGGGCCTGTTGCGTTTCGTGGAAGGACAAATTGAGGAAATGAAGTCAATGAAGACTGCTCTTCAGTAACGACACTTTGGGAGCCATTTCATCCATAAAGCAAGTAGATTGGAGAGGAATTTATGAATCAAATTCCAAGAACGTTAAAGTGGATGCTAATGTGTGAATTGTTGATTAGGGGTTAGTGAGGCCTTCATCTGCACCTGCAAGTGTTGAGACCAGTCTATGGAAGCGCCGAGGGAGAAACCCAACATTGATAAGCTTCATTCAGACAAAACTATTTTTCTTCTTCAAAGATAAAAAATGAACAATAATAATAATCACCCACTATACAACCTTAGGACATCAATGCGAATGTAATAAATGAAGTTTTGATCCTTAAAATGATGCGAAAGCATTAACTGCAACAATGATGAGAATTCAAATTGGGTTTTGGACCTTCGGAAAATCATGCGAATGTAATAAATGCAGTGTTGGGCATTAAAAGGGTGTGAAAGCATTACATGTGATTTGCAGTAGCGATGGGAATTCAAACTAGGTTTCAGATGAACAGTGCGCAGAGATGGCAGTCAGATGTTTTCTTTCCCTCCAATGTCAATCCTTCAAACACCAGGTTGTCCTTCAACATCTATCCCTCAAATTCCTTTCACGAAGGTGTTTGACCAGTTGGTCCATCAGGATTCCACGTAAATCCATATGCAGATGATAGCTTAGCGCAATGGTGACATTGCAGCTATTCAAGAGTTGAGGGAGATATTCCATGAATATTAGAACCGTTATAGTCTAGTTAACACTGAGAAGTCTTTTTTTTTGCATTACAAAGCCACTCCTTTCAGGAGAGGTGGTCAAAATTGGTCGAAGTTGAGATGAGCACCAAGCAGAGAGCCTGCTAGAACAAAATAACTGATAGGGGCCACTTTTGAATTAATTTTCAAAAAACTAAGCAACATGGGTGCAAGAAAACGCCAGAGAATAGCATAGAAAGACTTGAGGAGATTCTGGGCCCGACAAGGTCAGATAAACGGTTGCAGATACAATGGGCACATAAAAATAGCTCATAATGGTTTGAGAGAAAACTCAGATGGATGAAAACGTTGGTTTACAAATCAATGCGCAGATCTTAGACCAATTTCTCTTCTTGGCAGAATTGGTATCAATTGTCATGCAGAGAAACGATGGGTCAGGATGGCAGGACAAATGGCTCGAATTGGAGTAGGGAAGGAATATGCCTGCAACTCTCATACCATGTTAAAGACAACCAGGGCGAACCCAAGAGTGTGAAGGATAAGCCTTGAATGCATTATTATTCTTAGTGATACATATTTTTAATACATTGGAGTGACCCTTGGTTTCATATTCCAAGTGGTCTCTTGGACTCCCCTTGACTATTTAGCTTCCACACCAACCCTTAGAGGATTATGTGTCCAACATTCAAGTGTCAAGGGGGGGATGTTGGACACCTAATCCTCTTTCGGTTGGTTTGGAATGTGAACAACCACTAGAGTCCAAGAGACCTTGGAATATGGAATGAATGTTCACTCCCATGTATTATAAATGTGTATCATTGTTAATAGTAAATGCATTCACGCTTTACCTTATTTAACTGTCCACATTCCATGTGTGACTAACAGTGATCATTTCCTAAATCTTACCCAATTGTAAAACCAAATTCAACTTGTTCCAGTAGATTAGTGACGGAGAAATCTTTCAGGTTTGATTTTAATGATTTATCTATTATTGTAATGAAAATAATTTTGTAGTCTAATCATATATCATGATGTTCAATTTAGTTAGAATCTTTCCTTTACTCTCTATGTATTTAAATGAAGACAAAAATCATAGAGGGGATGATGGAAAATTGTTGAATTTGAGGAACAAATAAGAAATTCATTTTAGCTGTATTTATTTTTAATATCTTTTAATGAAGGAATCTATCTATTGAACTTTTCATTTTTTATTCACAATTCGATCTAAATTATTCTTCAAGGCAGAACTAACTCCTGGTGCTTTGGGCTCGCTTCCTGGATGAGATGTTGTCTTGAACATGTAAAGTAGTTTAGTTTTATGTTATTCATTTTTAATCAAGTAATTTTTTGTTTGTTGCATTTTTGAGATTTTTTGTTTCTTGCAATTTCCATATTTCTATTAATTTAATGGTTTAGATTATCTTTTGAATTACGTTGGGTGCAATAGGTTAAATTTCCAATTCAGCAAGGTGTTGTTTAATTTAGTATTAATTCAAGTTGTGTAATTAACATCATTCTTTCTCTTCTCATTTACTTTATGCCTTTTAAATTTAGCATTGTCATTTAAGTCTTACATTTTATTTCTTGGTGAATGAGCTTGATAGTTTATAACAATCACGTAGAACCAATATTAGTTGTTAGTAGCTACTTTCATATATTTTTCTGATTTCCTTGAACTAAAAAGACATTCCTCAAGTTGATAGTTAATGTCTAGTTGACTAGTTTTTTTTAAGCAATTAATTCCCCCGATAGTCAATGCCCAATCTTAGTTTTGAGGCCTTAGGATTTTTCACATTTCTTCCTCCTACATTAATATACATACCAATTCATCAAAAGTGGGAGCTTTCTCCCTTGTTGAGAGACTCGTAATGAACACCTCGTATGCATCTAACATTCCATTTAAAGTGATGGTTACAAGATCAATGCTAGTTATCGATTCTTCTATGTTTGTCGGCTTCTCATTTAAATATTTAATTATTGAAATAAAGTTACTAATAGTTTCATTTTCTTCCATCATAATGGAGATGATCTTACTTTTCAAGGAGAGGACATGACTTGTATTTTCGACTCATACAAAGACTTAGGTGTATTCCACGTCTCATTAGATGTCTTGCAATCACGAATATGGGGAATGATACTATCTTTTATAAAGATCTTTAACAATATCTTTGCCTTATTCTCCCACTTCTCCCAATCCTGAATTGATTCAATTGTTGCACCTACAAGTGCATTTGGATTTACTTCTTCTCGACAAGCTATCGACCACACATTGTAGCTTTCCATTAAAGTTTGTAACTTAAACTTCCAATTTGCATAACTTGATCCATCTAACTTATTTTCCTTATTTAAATTATTTTGTGTAAGAATATTAGCGAGCATAGGAGAAAAGGAAATTCCCTAACCTTACATAGCTCAATTCACAAATAAACTTGCATAATATTTCAAGGAAAAAAATACTTACACCCAAAAAACTCAACACTGCACCTCAACACAACTCCCTTGCATCAAGTGCAAACCAAAAAAGTCGATTAGGATTTGAAAGAGGATCTGAATTTATTATGTAGGGGAAAGCCATGAAAAGATCACAAATTAAGGATTAATCCAAAAATTAAGGATTAAGCCAATCGAATTAGTAATGTTTATACCACTTTTTGAATTGAATCCTTTTCCCTATTTAATTTTTGCATAGAGCCTGATTCTATACACCTCCCACTAAGCTTCAATGTTGCATGTTTTCACACAGATATGATGCAGGCTATATTTTCTACACACACCTTATGTTGGTCCGCTTATTGTTTGGTTGCCTTACCATCATGCTAAAAACAATTGGCCTCTGAGACACACTGTGTCCCTAAGGCTAATGAATTCCCTTACAATGAAAAACTAGATATCAGAATTCTTACTATGCGTAAGCTCTCAAAAATTCTACCATGAAAATTTCATCACCGTAGGAATCTCCAAGGATCAAATTCCCATAGCATTGTCACAAATCTTGTCAGCGGAAATCACAACATAGAAACAAAAGTCTAAGCAGAACAATAACCATCTAACACCAGGTCAAGCAATGACCCTCATACCCAGATTCATGAGAAAATTTCACACAACACCTCTCAATAGGTCTCAACATTACATATATGTAACATCACATTGTGCACATGTCTAAAAAGGACTCAACATTGCATATATGTAACATAAAATTACACACAACGTCTCTCAATAGGTCTCAATGTTGCATATATGTAACATCAAGTTGCACACAATGGCTCTCAATAATGATAAATGCGCTTGGTGACCTTCCCAACAATAATCGATCAAAACAAACTCAATCCACAACACCAAATCAACTCTCGCCTTGGCTTTGATAGAAAAATATAATTAAGGAAGGATAAAATATGGAAGAAATGTGCATCTCTTAGGTAAGGCTAACTCAACCTGAGACGACCTACTCTCCAAACTTGATTCATTCAACGAAAACATTCCTACATATATAACAATACAAATGGTAAATAATTTTTCACAACTTCCTAAAAAATAGAATCTAGAGCCTAAATAAGACACCACAATCTTAACATAGAATAAAAAGTAGCTACTAATGAAATAATCTAGAAAATAATACATCTCTTTATTAATTTTAAGTACTACTTTCACTAAAACTATATTGACGAATATTCTCCTATTGGGTATCTTCTTCAATGTGTCACCCGAATGGAACAAATAACCATTTAATAATCTATGTGCCACCGTATCGAATGGAACTTTAAAGGCCGACTGCAGGTAAACAAGTTTCAGTAAAGACTCATGAATAGGAAATAACTAGAAGTTCACCGAGTTCTTCCTAAAAACCATATTACTCAACAATTGTTTGTCCTTCGTCCCTCTTATAGTATGTCTTTCCTCACCTTGTTGTAATGAAATTTCTTGATATTTTATTTAGTATGTGAAATGTAACAACCCTAGTCAAAAATCTATGTAATAAAGTTATTGAATGAAAAATAATAACCATGGTGATGGGACACACATTCCATGTTAAATGTTGGGAAAAAAATCCTAGTGTAGTTGTTCATTTGGTTTATAATGGCTATGGAAATTAGCAAATTATTTGGAAAGACAAAGTGGCATTAATGGCATTTTATTTATGAAAATAATGGAAAATAGGATAAAAGGGATGTGAAAGGTGACAGGTTGGATGTGAGGAGGGAAATGAAGGAAATAATGGAAAATTGAAGAAAATAGAGGCCTCACTATTAAAAAGGCTTCTGACGATCAGTTTGTAGCTTTTTGTGAGTTTAGCTTGGAGCTCTCTATTCTACTCTCTCTCTTATACTCTTGGACACTTATAGTTTTTTTAGAGCACTCTTGAAGGAGTGTGGAACACTTTGGATTTGGATCAAGAAAGAAAAGGAAGAGCATGAAAGTGCAAGAGCACAACAGGATCAATAACTACCATGAGTTTTGCTTGCAGGTAGTAATGGCCCTCCAAATTAGACATAAATTAAGGCCCATCTGACCATCCTTCAACACATTAAACCTTTATTTTTTCATTAGATGACATAATTTTAGCTTTAATATGTTCATTAGGAAGGTTTAAAAATAATTCCATATTTGTGCCTAATATTATTTATTTTTGTAGAATATTGTGAGAATATTGGGCAAATTATGAAGATTTGGAGTTTGAGATAATATAGGGACTTGTTCCCTACTACATAAGGATCAATATTGAATTAAAAAAATATCATGAAATTATTGACAAATTCTAGAGCTCCAATGATTGAGAAAAACTAGGAATTTATTCCCTATCATTTAATGAAAATTACTAGGGTTGGGAACTAGATCCACTTTTTTAGGGATTTTCAAGGGGAAAGCTTCCTCCTTTAAAGGATAATTCTTCCTCATTACTTTGTATAAGTAAAAATTAGAATTTTCCTTTAGGGGCATGTATTTATTAGTCTTCTTATGGAGAAAACTTGTTCCTTTGCAACTCCACTTTCGTTTCTAGCAGGGATGTACTTGGATTGATTCAAATAATGAAGTTTGGTGCCATTTTTAGCTTCTAAATCTTGGTTTCCTTAATAAGACTCTCATTTTCCTTGGGCTTGGTGATCCCAGGTGATCCGGATTTAGACAGGAACGCAACAAATTATAGATATAACCATAAACACAGAGATGCAATGGAAATAATACTTCATTTCATTAATGTAAAATACTGAAATATGCTTACAAACAGAAATGGAAATAAACTAGCTAGGGCGATGGTAGCTTATCTCTGAGAAGAGATGTGGCGGCTACATGCCTCTGAATTGTGTTAAAATGAGGCTCGAAGGTCTATTTATTGTTGAGAAACAATGGAAAACCCTAAACATCCAAAAACCTAACCCTAGAAGATGAAACACCAAACTGTTGGCCCCGTTTGGGTAAATTGCTACGTCAACTTCCCGGGGTCGTAATTTCGGCATACGATCTTCGTTTGACGTGCAAAATATCTTATTAGAAATATCTATACGAGAACTACAACTTTGGGAAGAGAAACATTAGTCCATGGACCCATGTTGCTCCCAGGTTTCCCAAAAAACGTTGTTTAGGGCCTCAAAACAACTCCAGAAGTTCAAGACCCGAAAAACTGCTAAATATAGTAAACTATGCTACAATTAAGGAAAATGAAAAGTTGAAAGAAATAATGGTGTGGGTCCAAGTGGACTTGGTGGGTGGCCACCAATATCCACCTGGATCATTCCTCCCCTCTTAGGAAGCAGTGGTCCCCATTACGTTGATTTCCTCCATGAGATGAGGAAACTTCTACTGAACTTTGTCTCTGGTGAGCCACCTGCCCTGGTGAAGTAGTTGGCTTGCTTTGACAACTCGATAGAGTTGGATATTCTGCTAGTGAGTGTGCTTGATATTTTTGTTTATGATTCGATCACTTGCAGCTTGTTCCATGCAATCTGGATTTAACTCTGTGGGCATGAGTTGTTCTGCAATGTCAGATGTGTCTAGTAATGGTGGAAAGTATGGCCGAAGGCGGTCCACATTGAACACTGGGTGCAGGCCAAGGAATGGGGGAATTCTAAGCTCAAATGCATTGTCTCCCACAACCTTGGTAATGGTGTAAGGACCATATCAGAGTGGTTTGAGTTTCCGATAAGCTCCGGTAAGGTGTTCCTTTTGCAAATGCAACCACACTTTGTCACCCACCTAAAACTTGTGTGGCACCCGATGTTGATGATGTCGCTGCTTGTACCTGGCATTGGATTTCTCTAGAATGTCATGGACCTACTGGAAAATATCTTCAATGTGCTCAATGAAGCTATTTGCCTTATTTGTTTCGGACTAGACATGAGCTGAATCTACATGAGTAGCTGCAAATGATAGGGCCACATCAATGGGACATAGTGGCTGGAATCCCAAGCCCACCTGAAAATGGTTGTGGCCAGTCGAGCTATGGAGAGCTCGGTTGTAGCTGTGTTGAACATAGGGGAGGCTCTCATCCCATGTGCATGGATTATTTGAGTTGTACATGTGGAAAATGTTTACGATCATCCTATAGACAACCTCTATCTAGCCATCGGTTTGAGGATGGAAGGCTGTAGACTTAGTGAGTTTGGTGTTCAGCATCAACCAGAGATTGGACCAAAATGTACTGAGGAACCTACTGTCCCAACCTAAGATGATAGACTATGGGATCCCAAAGCATACCCAAACTCGTTCAAAGAAGATTTTAGCAATGGCTTCTGCTGTGATATTCTTCTTGCAGGCCGCCATAATGGCCATCTTCGAGAACTTGTCGACGACCACAAAACCACAGTCATTTCTATGCTTAGTGGAAGGAAGGCCCGACATGTAATCCATGGAGATGGATTCCCAAGGTTGACGAGGAGTAGGTAACATGGTATAGAGGCTTTGCTTCTTGATGGTCAGTTTGGCAATGGTGTAGGCAGTGCATGATCTGATGTACTTCCCGACATCCTATCGAATATTTGGCCAATAGAAATACTTCTGCAGTACTACCACCATTTTCTCGACCCTGAAATGCTCAGCAGCCCGACTATAGTGTGCTTCCCAAATCATCTTGGCACGCTCACTTGAAGGAACACAATGGTGACCTAGGTGGCATAACAAGGCATCCTGGAGGTGAAAATATGGAACATGCTGACCCTCCAAGAGTGTCTGGTATGTGTGGCTGAATTCTGGGTTGCTTTTGTAGAGAAGTGGCCAATCAGAAGTCTCGTGCCCACAAGAGTTGAGCACGGTGGTTAACGCCATGATCGATGGTCGATTGAGGCAATCTGAAACATCATTGGTGTTGCCCTTCTTATACTTGATATTCAAATGCAACTATTGCAGGTATGTGGGCCACTTCTGATGGCGATCATTTTGTAATTTCCCTTGGGTCTGTATGAACGGCAGGGGTCAGTGGTTTGTGTGGATGACCATTTCATTCCCCAAAATGTAATTATTCTACTGTGAGTAGGCCTGCACAATGGAATACATCTCTTTTTCATAAGTGGGGTACTTCTGGACTCTGTCTGAAAGTGTCGCACTATGATATGCCACTGGATGCTTGTGTTGAGTACAAACTACCCCAATAGCATAGTCAAAGGCATCTGTCTTGACCTCAAATGGTTGTTGCAAGTTTGGTAATGCGAGCACTAGTGTTGAGCAGAGGTGATCTTTCAACTCTGTGAATGCCTTCTGTTGATATTCAGACCAAATTTTTTTTTCTTTCACTCCTCCCTTGGTGACATGACTCAAGGGCCAAGTGATATGAGAAAATCCCAACATGAACCTATGGTAGAAGTTGGCAAGACCTAGAAAGCTGTGGAGCTCTGTTAGAATGGTTAGAGATGGCCAATCCCGAATGACTTGGATCTTGGCTAGATCCACACGCACCCCCTATTCATCAATAATGTATCCCAAATACTGAACCTGGGTCATGAAAAAAGTGTATTTCTCCAAATTGGCACATAACTTGTGTTGTTGTAGTGTTTGGAGAACCTGTTGCATGTGGTGGAGGTGCTCTTCCCAACTTTGGCTGAAGATCAGGATGTCATCCAAGTATACCACTACAAATGAGTTGGTGAATGGCTGCAAGATGTCATCCATTAACCTCATGAAAGTTGTAGGAGCATTCGTCAATCCAAAAGGCATAACCAACCATTCGAAAAGGCCCTCCTTGGATTTGAAGGCAGTCTTCCACACATCGGAGGGTTTGATTGGTACCTGGTGATATCTTGACTTCAAATTGATCTTGCTAAAATATTTCCCCCCTTAGTTGGTCCAAGAGGTCATCAATCTGTGGGATCGGGTACCTATTATGGATAGGGATCTTGTTCAGCGCCCGATATTCAATACAGAGTCTCCAAGTCCCATCCTTCTTCTGTACCAACACGATCGGGCTCCCACAAGGTGATGAACTCAGACGGATGTGACCTCTCTATAGCAACTCTTGAATCTTCCTCTTGATTTCATCGTTCTCCAAAATGGAGCGCTGATAGATTGGTCCATTGGGCAGCGTGTGGTCAGATTGATGGAGTGCTTGACCTTACAGTGCAGAGGAACCCCTGCGGGGGAGGTGAAGATGTCCTTGTACTCCTCCACGTCCTTGGCCATTTGTAGTTGTCGATGCGGAGGGGCCCTGTCTTGAGGTCATGGCCACCGTCTTCTTCTTTCCTTGAGGGGGTATCATCAGGAAAACAAATTTCTTGGTTTTGGAAATGATCTCACTGCATTTTTTTACAGTAACCAAAGAGATGGCAGTAGGTGGTGCTACCTCTGATATCGTGTACAACTTATTTCCCAAAGTAACAATAACAGCACGGGGCTTTGGTTCATACACAGCGTGTCGCTTCCGCAAGTATGGTTGTCCTAATAATACATCACAAACTTCAAGGGGAGAAATGTCACATAATACCTCATCTGTGAAGTGCTTGATGTTGTATGGAAGGTGACATTGTTGGCTCACGTGAAGATCTTGTCCTTGGTGAAGCCACTCGATGGTGTACGGTTGTGGATGTGTTGTGGTCGGTAAGCCCAGCCGCTTGACGACCTCTACCGAAATGAGGTTCTTTTGGCTCTCGTTGTCGACAATGAATTGTAGTGGGGAGCCTTTTACCCACATCTGGGAATGGAAGAGATGCTCCTCCTCCTCTAGATCTTCGGGTTCCTCCTTCTGGATCTTCGTGGTGGCAACGGTGGCGTTGGGCTCTGCATCGATAATTTGCTTCCCTTTGTCATTCCCCTTGTTGGATTCTGACTTAGAGTTGGAACATGCATCTAATTCTAAAACCTTTAGCTCGGCCACCAGTGACTGCTTGGCTCGACACTCACTTGTGTTGTGAGTGGAGCTCTTATGGAACTCACACCACAATCCCGTGTCCTTTTTCGGCTTTGCGGCACTATTCCTTTCTTGCAGCTTTGGTGCGTTGTCATGGGCCACCCTGCCTTGGCTTTGTCCTTTGTTCTGCGGTTTGGGGGCACCTTTCCCTTACTTCAGATTCACATATCCAAAGTCTCGCTTCTTCTATTTAAACTTTTGCTCAAACTTGATGGCTCGAGTGAGGAGATGTTCAGGAATTCTATTTCTTCCTGGATGTACTTGTGTAGGTAGCCACAGTATTTGAGTACCAAATAATGATATAAATCCTTCATACCCAACTTTGTTCGAAGGGTATGGAATATATTGGTAAACTCTGACATGTCTTGGTCCCTTCCTTGCCGCAGCGTGGTCCAATTTATGTATTGATCCTCATAGCTTCCGACAGGGTAGTACTACTCCTTGATAGCATCCTGGAACGAATTCTAATTGGGTGCGATGGAAAATAGTGAGCCTGTACTTTCATCCTTATGCTCGTAGTAGGTTTCCCACCAGTCCTTCACGTGGGGGGCTGCTTTGAGAATAGTGAAAATAATCTTTTCCCGACTAGAAAAATCATGAATAGAAAAATAACCCTCTATCATATTTAACCATTTATCGACGACATCTACATCTATCTAACCCTCGAATATGGGGATTTCAAAATTAACTTGTACCTTAAAAGGTGTGGCATTTCTAGAGTAGCTATTGGAAGCCGATGTGTCGCCCTTGGGTAGCCACAGAAGGATCTGGGCAAAGTTGTCCATCATCGCGTTCCTTTGTTGCTCGAGGGCTTCTTCGAGCAAGATTTTGATAGGATCTCCTACCCCCTGATCTTTCTTTTCATCCGCCATGGGAGGCCATCGGGATTTGTGAGGCTGGTCTTGCAAAATTTCGACCAGTTCAAGCCTTAACTCCTTATATCCTGACCTCGTTGGGGACGTGCAAAGAAAAACAGAGAAAAAACAGAACACTCTGATACCATTGATCCGGATTTAAATAGGAACGTAACAAATTATAGAGATAACCATAAACATAGAGATGCAGTGGAAATAATAGTTCATTTCATTAATGTAAAAAACTGAAATATGCTTACAAACAGAAATGGAAATAAACCTGTTAGGGCGATGGTAGCTTATCTCTGAGAAGAGATGTGGTGGATACATGCCTTTGAACTGTGTTACAATGAGGCTCGAAACCCTATTTCTTGTTGAGAAACAATGGAAAACCCTAAACATCCAAAAACCTAACCCTAGAAGATGAAATGCCAAACATGGTAAATTTTAGGGGCGAATTTTAAAAATTTAAGGGGTTTATTATTTTAGAGGGGAGAAATATTTATAAAACACTTATTTCATATATTTAGCCCAACTTTTATTTAAAAAATAATTATGTTTTTCATTTTAGCCCAAAAACAAAGGGCCAGATAAACTATGAAAGACTCATTGGACCCATTCACCTGGTTTTGGAGGTTATATTCTATTACAATGGCCCGATTTTCTCCTTTGCAATGTTAAATTCATTTGCAATCACCCATTTTATGGTTTGGGAGGTGGTTTGGCAGGTTGTATTTGGTCCCAATAAATAAAAAATATAAAGTGTAGGTATGGTAAATAATACTCCAAAGGTATGGTAAATAAATAAAAATATAAGTAAACTAGAGGTATGGTAAATAAATAAAACCTCTTTTTGTATTTAGTCCATAACCTTCTTTCTATTTAAGAAGGCTCAAAAAGGAGGTTTTATTTAAGTGAATCCTATGGGCCAAATACCATATTTATAAAAGAGGTATGGTAAATTAATAAAAATATAAATAAACTAGAGGTATGGTAAATAAATAAAACATTTTTTTATATTTACTCCATAAGTCACCTTATATTTATGAACACTCAAAAAATGCTTTATATTTAGGTGAAGCCTATTGGCCAAATACTATGGGCCAAATACCATGGGACAAATTATTATTAATACCATGCAAAAAAACATTATTAACCCTAATATTAGTATTAATAAAAATAAAGATGGCACATGGTATTGACCCATGGTATTCACGTGGAATGTAGCCTATTTAAAGGGGGGAATTAAACCAGCATAGATCCATATTTACTCTGGATCTACTAAGCCCCGAGAGGGATCAAATATCGTGATATGCAAACTAGCATAGAGTGAAAAAATATTTGATCCCTCTCGGGGCTTGGTAGATCAAGAGTAAAAATGGATCTTGTAATTTAATGTCACTTAAACATTTTAACTTGGTTAAAATAAAAAAATAAAATAAAAATCAATTATTAATTTTATTAATTTTTATAAATTACTAATAGTAGTTTTTAAGCTCCAGGTTTATGATAACCCATGGTATTGACCCATGGTAATACCATGGTATTCATGTGAGCATAGACTATTTAAAGGGGAAATTCTATCATCTTAGATCTAGCTTAATTCCGGGTCTACCAAGTGCTGAGAGGGATAAATAGATTTCATCCCTCTAAGAGTGGTAGATGTGGAGTTAAGATGGACATAGGTTGGCTTTTATGATAATGAAGATATTAATAGACTTAGGAAATTATATGTAAAAAAAATCTTAAGGTGAATGGTTAAAGCTACATTTAGTCACTTCACAAAATTTAGTAAAAAATACCAATATCTCCTTTAATATTGGTTTTTCTTATTTAACCAAAAAAAAATCAAAACAGTGAAATCTTATCACTCTTTCCACATCACCCTCACAGAAGAGAGATAGTCGCTGACTAGATTTCCCACCTTTTTTCAAACATTCTCAATATGATATCTTCATGAAAAAGTTAAGGTATTAATGTTGGATTGGTTGTTTGAAAAATATGATGGTTTGTACAACCTTTCATCTTCTCTGTTATTCTTAGTTTGTCATAATGATCTGTAGGGGTTGGGACACTACAGCATATTGTCCTAAAAGGCGGAGATTGTGAACCAAAAGGGAAATTAATTCACATGTTACAACGTTGTGAAAAAATGCAAGACATATGAAGGAAGTGAATTATGCTCATAAGCAATTTAGATTGGGAGAGACGTAATTAAATTTTATTATTTAATTGAAGATTTTCCAATTAAAATAATAATAAATCTACATTTATATATTTATATATTGATTGGAAGACATCTGACAACGGTCACTTATTTCCATTAGATCCCCTTCAGGCCTTTGGGATACCTACTACTTTCTTATATTATATAGTTGGGGCTTACTACTTGTTGGCATGTTGGGGTAAACAAACTTGATGTGTTTTTTTTTTATCTCGCAATTGGAGTCTATGGAATAAGAAAGAAATTTGATAGCTTGACAAAAGTGGTAGAGAAAAGATTAATCTCTCCTACCTTGACAAAATTGGTGGTCAAGATCAACACCTACAAGAAATTTGTTGTGGAATATTATCAAAAATAATAGAAGGATATGAAAGAGCATACAGTAAGAACCTTGACAAACACGGCCACTGAAACTTGCAACATTGCTTGTAGAAAGAGAAAATTATGTTTCTTTTTACCAAACATGTATGTTAGTATATTAGAGTTTAATGAATGTGTTTTCCTATTATCATATATGGTTTCATACTTTAACAAAACATTCACCAAGACTTCACAATGTTTTATTTTTCAGTGAAAGATTTGCCAAGATCTTACAAGATTTTATAATTCAGTGAACGATTTGCCATGACTTTACAAGATAATATAATCTGGTGAGAGATTTTCCAAAAATATTATATATACATATTATATTATTGACAAAATCATCTCCCATTTTTCCTATGTATCATGGGGATTCACCCATTTATTATACATATAAATTTAGGGTGGTTCTTAAAAATTTCCCTGATGCCAAATTGTGGGCCCCGTTTGGGTAAATTGGTACATCAACTTCCCGGGGTCGTAACTTTGGCATACGATCTCCATTTGATGTGCAGAATATCTCGTTAGAAAGATATATTCGAGAACTACAACTTTACGAAGAGCATCATTGGTCCTTGGATCCATGTTGCTCCCAGTTTTCCCAAAAAATGTCGTTTATGGCCTCAAAACAGCTCTGGAAGTTCAAGACTTGAAAAACTGCTAAAAATAGTAAACTGTGCTACAATTAAGCGAACTGAAAAGCTGAAAGAAACAATTGTGGGGGTCCAAGTGGACTTGGTAGGTGGCAACCAATATCCACCTGGATCACCAAAAGCCTCAGATCCCTCTTGTATAATTTCTTTATTTCCTTTGAATGTCTTTTTCACTTGCATGTCTCATTTCTACATTTACTGTTCATGCTTCTTTTGCTCTACGTTACAATGGTTAAATGATTGAAGTGAGTTGTTTTTTCAGGTTATTTATAGATTCAAAATAATGATTCATCCTTAGGACAACTTTGAAAAGTAATCTTCATCATTGAGCTACATGGATTTGGTTACTAGTTCACGAATTTAGAATTTCTAGAAGTCCCTTGGAGCAAAATAGTAGTAATTTTGTACTATTTTTTAGAACAAGTTAATGGGCTTAATTTGAGTTAATTCCACTTTCCTTGGGTCATAAAATAATTCAAGTTAATAAAAAATTTACCCACTAGCATTTTCACTTGATTAGGTTAGGCATTTGGTAGGTTAACTAGCTCACTAGTTCTTGAATTTACAGTCTTTAGAGTAGTAATTGTTTGCTAATTTTTAGCATGTGTTAATAGAGGTATTTCAGATTTATTCCACTTGAAATGGATTCCTAATACATGCTATTTAATAAAAGATATCTCTACCATTTTCATTTGATTTACTTGGGCATTCGACAAGTTATCTCCTCCTGTAGAAAAAATGACCTACTGTAGCACCTCTTGTAGCACGCCTATAGCACATGTAAACTTGACCATATTTGCTCTAAAATATTGGTTTTTGTCTCTTAGGCTTCAATACTGACCACTAGGCTATGAATCCATGATTGAGGAAGACCAAGTACCACTCTATACCCACCTTTCCTTCACTGCAGGAACAAATTTGCAATCAAAATTAGAAGTAATGTTTCCACATTTGAATAAGAATGAATGTTTTTTAATGAAATGTACATGGATTCTATTATTAAAGCTAATTTTCCTTGAACATAGTGATAAAATGGGTGATTCATCAATTCAAAGTAGATTATACTTGATTCTTGAATTCATTCTTCCTTAAGGTTTCGTTTACAAGCATTATTGTTGAAAAGATAAAATTTCCTTTTTCAGTTAGAGTACTAATTTACATTGTACAAGTAGACTAATGTTTCCATTTTTTCAATTAGGTTAGCGTTTGATTCCTTGACATTCACTTCATTGCATCATATCAATGAAATAAGGACACATTTCATGACGCACATACAATGTCGACCCCTCTTAAGTTTGTACAAACCCCGAGTTGATAATTTAAGTTGGTAGCTTCAGGAGTTACAACATTTTTGTTGTAATACTCGGGCTCATCACATTTTGGTGTTCTTGTCAGGGAGCTGTCAAAGCATGCATTGTTTTCTTCCCTATTTCATTCGTTTATTTTACTTTATGTAAAAATACACTGAAAAATCATTAGTCATATTTCATTTCAAAGACAAAAAATTTGCATTGCATTAGCATTCTTATTCAAAAACTTTTATAAAAACAAAAAAATACTTCTCCAATGAAAACCCCCCCCCATTTAATCCGTGGTGCAGTCAGAACCACATCACCATCCACTTTTGCAGGTATAAGAAGAAGAAGTGGAAGAGAAGGTAGAATAAATGGATGGAGATGATGATAATGAAGAAGATCCTCTTGGATTTCCCATTCAAGGTACTGATGTTAGTGTGCATATGAAGAACATCCCTCCATATTTCCTTCCAAACTTTCATGGTATGAGGTCAGAGGATCCAAAAGCATTTCTCTTTGAATTTTAAATCCTTTGTATATCTTATGGTTACTTACTAAACACTCAAAAATTGAGATTTCTTCTGACAACATTGAAGGATAAAACTCTTAAATGGTTCATGAGTTTAGGGACTAATTCAATATGATCATGGAATAGTATGCAAGAGATATTTCTAGAAAATATAAAGATCATGATCTTAAAGAAGAAATATTTAGAATGACTCAAAAATAATATTAGAGCCTTGAGGATCTAATAGAGAAGTTTATGTAAAATGTTAAGAGGGAAAATTACATCATTTAGGATCTGACACACTAAAAACCCTCTTACTCAAAAGAATTAGGGATCATTGGATTGATCTCCTTGATATCATGAGTAAAGGTGATGTATACCAACTATCCTTTGAAGAAATTTGTGAAACATGAAAGCGCATCTCAAGAGGAAGGGCAAGGGAAAGGGTAAGTAAATCAGCATCAAGACTAGTGGGTCAAGATGAAATTGGAAATTTTCTTGATAACTTTAAAACAAAAATTCTTGGCAATCTAACTGAACAAGTAGAAATTTTAAGAATGCAAAAAGATAAAAAAATATAATGTTGATATTTTTGTTATCCATATAGAATCACATGCTACTAAATATTGTCCATCATTACCAAGGTTGAAGGAATTGTACCAAGAAGAGAGTGGAGCTAGTCAATCACCAAAGCAACTCTGTTATGTAGCTCCAAGAGGACCATGGCAGCCTAGTCAACCTGGTATGATGTAAGGACCTAATTCAAAATTTCAAGGTATGCACATCCATCTCAAATAAATTGGAACACACCCTTTCCTTGGCAACCTTGGCCATCTCAACCCCAAAACCAATCTTGGCAACAAGGTTGGAATGAAACTTATGTGAGAAATCCACAATATCCTAAATATTTTCCTCAATATCACCCATACCCAACTCCATTCTATCCCTACCATCCACCTCCACCACAACCACAACCTCAACCACATCCATCTCAAATATCCACTCCTACTCAACTGCCTGTACCACCATTTCCAAACCCACAAAAGGAAGTAGCTCAACCCACTTACAATGTTGAGGTACCACACTTCCAAACATCTCCTCTTCATCTAAATAGTATTCATCTTAGCTCAGGAAGAGTATTACAAAAAATTTTTATCTTGATCTCATTAAAGGACAACATTAAGAAAAATAAGATTCAAATGAGAAGACCAAAGAATCATGGACTACACTTGATGAAGAGAAAACATCAAAATCATTGGTTGAGAAAGCTCCCTCATGTTTACTATTAGATCCTCCATGTGTTCAAGAGAATAATCAGAAAAAAAGGAAGCTTTGAATTTCATTGTAGAAGAAGACATGAAGAATGATCCAGATGAGAAAGAAAAACAAGAGCATCAAAGCTATATTGAGGTTTTGTTCTAGATAATCAACAAGATGGAACATCACTCTCTCTACAACAATGCTTGATATCATCAAAGTCAAAGCATTTGGAATCTAAAATTCAAGTGCATGTGAAAGCATATATTTCGATCCTACACATGAGTTTATCTATCATCTTGATGTGCACATGGATCCATTTGAGGTATTCTATAATTGAAAGTTTTTTTTTTTTTTTCAAATAGAGTAGGATAGAAAAACAGAAATAAAGAAGTGAAAAAATAAGAGGAAAAATAAAATCTCAGGTGAAAACCTCCTTTGAGGTGCTTCAGATTGGCTCATTAATTGAAAACCTCCACAAGGCAGTCTATGGGTTGGAAAAAGAGAAAAGGGAGAAAACAAAAAGATACTACATGAAAACCTCCTTTGAGGCACATAGGAAGACCTACTAGTTGAAAACCTCATTGAGACAGCAAGTAGGCCTAAAAGAAAAAAATGAAAAAAAAATTCTTTGCTCTATGTATCTCTCTCTGAAAAATGTAGGTACTCTCCAACCTTTGTAAGCAACAAGAATAAGTTACCACCAAAAGAAAAAAAATCATCAAAAACCTAGTCCAAGAAAGTCAAACATGAGATTTCTCCTCCTTTGCTCATATGCTCCAACACGACCAAGGCCATCTAAATCCATCACCCTCATCCATTTCCATAATCCACCCATCATTTCTAATCATTTCCCCTTCATTTTCCTCGTTGTCCTAAAATGCTACATGAGAGTTTTGTTTCCTACAGGAGTCTAAAATACATAGGGAAGAAATTGTTTTCACCATATCATGAAAGTCATTAATCCATTGGCCAAGTTGTTTCATTTAGAGATGCATATGGATGATGGTAACATCCTCAAGCAATTTTAGCAAATTCCAGTGCACAATTTTCGAGAAATTGGTCTCCATCACCTATAGCCATTTTTTATTTTTCTCGTGATTCATGCATCCATTGACCAATACTTGTTATGAGGATGTGCATAAGGATGATGGAAACATGCTCAAAAAATTTCAGGCCAATCCAGTCTATCGTTTGAGAGATATGGATAAAACGATTCTGCTACAAGAGATTGTCTTGAAGTGCTACATGAGCAACCAAAACTGCTATAAGAGGAAAATCCAATTTAGAAATAGGCCAAAAAGTCATTTATTCATTAGGAAATGTTGAGAGAGGTCTACCAATATCACCTTAATCACCCATCCACTCTATCTAGCCAAAATTTAGCGTCAATTTCCACTCTGCCATACATAAAAAATAAAAAAAATAGAATATGTCTGCTTTCAATTTTTCCACCACCTACACCACCTCTTGATGATTTTAACCCTATCCTTATACCTTTCAGGAATTTCCCTAAATATTACATTAAATATGAAGTCTCAAAAGAGGAATCAAGTGATTTCTATAGGAAGGAGATTCCCCTTGTAGCAACTTGTACATTTACAACATAACTCAACATCAATTCCTTTTTCACCCACAGAGTATAAGATCCATCGACCTTGAGCATCTTTAATCCATTTCTGAAGTTGAGAAGGGGCAGACCCTCCTTAGGAAGCACTCCATCCACTCTACTAGAAACAAATGGGACACTGGGAAGAAACCTGAACACACAACAATTTTATCAATCAAATAATCATCAATCTATGAAAACATGTGCATAAGCAAGCAAAGAAAATCATCAATTTCAAGATAATCATGTTATGATGACAAAATCCAACATGCAAGCATCTCCAACAATTCTATGTCACATGTAGGAACAAGTATGCATTATTCTTCACCTATTCTCTTGAGCATATCATGGTTAGAAATTTGTTGTCGATGCATGAGAGATGTGGTTTTATATGATAAGGATGGGGGATCAATCCCAACAACCCTCAACAAGTTAAGTGCAACTAAATACCTCACTCATGCAACATGGAAAATAAAAATTAAGAAGGGTGATGATTATAAGGAGTGGGGACAATGGTTAAAAGAGGAAATTCGTCTAAAGGCCAAGTCACCAAAGTGCTTCGAGCCATTACCACAAAAGGGAATAAATGTACAAGGCTAAAGTTCACTTGCACAATTACTCATTCCCAAGAAATAGTTGGATAAACCCCTCAAGGTACAAAATGGAAAGCTAGTGCTATCAGAGACTACCTAGGGTGCCACCGAGCTGCCTCAAACTGTGTTTGCAGGTGCTATAGGAGGCTCAAAAGGAAGCTACAGGAGGGAATTGAAGGGAAAAGGGAGCCAAAAATACCGAAATTTGTCCTCAAAACCTCATGCACATGACATAATTATCTTGAAAGGAGTAAGTGGCTTTCTCCCTCTTTAATTTCCATACATCTACATGGAGAATTCTACTTGAATTAAGTACCCTATAGCAAACAATTGTTAAGTAGTCCCCATTGGAAATTGTTATGTGTGAAGGAAAGATGGGGACAGAGGAAAGCTTTTTGTAATAAAAACTATTAACATCCTTCTCCCTCTCAGATAAAAAGGAAAATTTGACACTTTCTCTACAACTGAGACTGCTATAATGCAAAAATTAAAAATAGACCCAATTAACCCCGAGAAGCTACAGTGGGAGAAATGGGGGAATGTTTCAACCAAAGGCGAAGAAAATTTTGACACCTATGAGAAGTCCAACAAATAGAGCAGCCACAACTAAGAAGCTCAAGGCACAAACTGCCCCACTAGAGTAGAATACAGAGCTGCTACAAGAGAAACATGGCTGTTACAAGAGGTAATCTTCCTAGTACACGATTGTCTTGAGAGGTAAAATGGGGCCCTCTATTGGGCATTATTTCTCACAAAAAACCTATAATTTTGAAGGAGTATTCAAGGAAGGGGTAAGTACTTCATCTCTCACCTCTTATAAACAAAAATTCTATGAATTTGACTAACATTCCTCCAATAAACACCCTATAGGAGAACCTTGACAACAAAAAAAAATCAGCGTGGAGTTTTCTTGTTAGGATGAGCATTATAATGGGAGAATTAACTTGTTTTGAAATTGAAATACCATTTTTCACCTCACTCATCAACAATAAGAATGCCTCCTCTTGCCATAAGTTGAAATCTTAAGTGCTCTAAAATTGATAATTTGCAGCACAATTCCCTTGCACAAACCTTGAGAACACATGGAAAAATTTTGTTGACATGGATAGAGAAGGACTTATAGAATTGAAGAGATGGTCAGGGATGGCTCTGCAAAAGAAGCAAAATGTGGCGATGAAAAATAAAAGGTTGAAATAGAAGAAAAGTGCCTAAAAAAATCATAACAAAGGATAAAAGGAGAATAAGAAGAAAACTGAAGAGGTAACGTCCCTCCAATACAAAATAAAGGAGCCCCAAGCCTCTCAGAAGAAGCTAAGCACTAGGGGAGCCATGACCAAACAACTAAAAGAAGAATATGCCCTACTATAGGAAGGCAGAAACTTGCTACACGAAGGTAAAAAGTTGCTACGTGAAACCAAAAGTTTCTACAGGAAAGTGTTGGATAACTATAGGAAGGATTAGGAAGGCCACCAGGGCCATGAACAATGCACAATTAGGTCACTAAGTTTCTCAAAGGATGAGAAATACTTTCAGCAGGGGGTATGATGAACCTCCGAATTAGGCATAAATTAAGGCCCATCTGACCATCCTTAAACACATTAAACCTCTCTTTTTGCATATGTTTGTTAGGAAGGTTTAGAGATACTTACATATTTGTTCCTAATATTATTTATTTTTGTAGAATATTGTGAGAATATTGGGCAGATTATGAAGATTTGCAGGAGGAGATAATATAGGGACTTGATCCCTTCTAACTAAGGATCAAGATTGGATAGTAAATGAACAAAATATCATGAAATTATTGACAAATTTTGGAGCTCCAATGATTGAGAAAATATAGGAATGTGTTCCGTGCCATTTAATCCAAATTCCTAGCGTTGGGAACTAGATCCACTTTTTGAGGTATTTTGGAGGGGAAAGCTACCTCCTTTCAAGGAGAATGCATCCTCATCACTTTGCATGAGTACCAATTCAAATTTTCCTCTAGGGCATGTATTTCTTAGTCTTCTTGTGGAGAAAACTTGTTCCTTAGCAACTCCACTTTCATTTCTAATAGGGATGTACTTGGATTAATTCAAATAATGAAGTTTGGTGCCATTTTTAGCTTCTAAAATTTGGTTTCGTTCATAGGAATTTGAGTTTCCTTGGGCTTCACCATCTCAGGAGTTTCAAAGACCACTTTTACAATCTACTTATTTCCTTTGAATGTCTTTTTCACTTGCATCTCTCATTTATGCATTTATTGTTCATGCTTCTTTTGTTGTAGCTTACATTAGTTAAACAATTGAAGTGATTTTTTTTGTAGGTTATTTACAGATTCAAAAGAATGATGAATCCTTAGAAAATATTTGGAAAATCATGTTCATCATTGAGTAACTTGGATTGGGTTACTAGTTCACGAATCTAGAATTTCTAGAAGTCCCTTGTAGTAAAATAGTAGTAATTTTCTGCTATTTTTTAGAACATGTTAATGAGCTTCATTTGAGTTGCTTCCACATGCATCAATTCATAAAAAATTCAATTTAATCACAAAATTTATGCCATAAGATTTTCACTTGATTAGGTTAGACATTTGGTAGGTTAACTAGCTCACTAGTTCTTGACTTTCCAGTCTTTAGTGTAGTAATTTTTTGTTATGATTTAGCACGTGTTAACAGGAGTATTTTGGATTGATTACACTTAGAATAGAGTCCTAATACATCCTAATTAATGAAAAAAAACCAGCCCGTCTTCATTTCATTTACTTGGGAATTTGGTAAGTTTTCTCCTCCTGTAGCAAAGTAGGACTTGCTATAGAAACTCTTGTAGCAGCTCCTGTAGCACGCGTAAACTTGACCATATTTGCTTCAAAAGCTTGGATTTTCCCTCTTAGGCTTGAATCATGACCTATAGGATATGAATACATGATTGAGGAAGACCAAAGACCACTCTAGACCCACCCTTCCTTCACTACAAGTACAAATCTACAATTAGAATTAGAAGACAAATTTCCACATTTGAATAACAATGAATGTTTTCTTATGATATGTACATGGATT
The DNA here is from genome assembly GCA_031772625.1 of Pinus tabuliformis. Taxonomy (NCBI): domain Eukaryota; kingdom Viridiplantae; phylum Streptophyta; class Pinopsida; order Pinales; family Pinaceae; genus Pinus; species Pinus tabuliformis. Next base: position 609,107,239 of record CM062817.1, read on the forward strand.
ATGTTACTAAAGCCAAGTCTCCTTGAACATAGTGATAAAAAGGGTGATTCATCAATTGTAAAGTATATTAGACTTGATTCCTAAATTCATGCTTCCTTAAGTTTTCGTTTACAAGCATTATTGTTGAAAAGATCAAATTTCCTTTTTTAATTAGAGTATTAATTTACATTCTACAAGGAGACTAATGTTTCCATTCTTGCAATTAGGTTAATATTTGATTTCATGATATTCACTTCTTTGCATCATATCAATTAAATAAGGACACATTTCATGCTACACATACAGTGTTGACACCTCTTATTTTGTACAAACCCCGGGTTGATAATTTAAGATGGTAGCCTCAGGAGTTGCAACATTCTTGTTGCAATACTAAGGCTCATCAAGTACCAAGTTGCATGTATGATTTCCATGCTAGTTTTGGCATGCATGGCACATGCATGTGGTTTCTTGGTCATCATCTGTCAATGGCATGGAGGATTTCCTGGATTGATGGTGGATTTGGCTAGCCTTTCCATTTCTTATATAGCCATGGTGTTGTGGGTGTCTTTCCTTTTGTTTCTGGGTTGGTTCTCATGTTCGTTATGGCTATGGGTTGAGTTACTAGCTCTTGGAATCCTTGGTTGGACAAACGCTCCAGAATCCCTGTAACAACTTGGGTTTATTTACTTCTCCTGGAAGCCTTGGTCGAAAAAATGTTCTGGAAGCTCTAGTTGGACAAAGGCTCTGGAAGCACAACAACAACTTTGGGTTGAGTTACTAGTCCTAGAAGCCCTGGTTGGAACAAACGCTCTAGAGCCCTGGACACCTTGGGTAGAGACAAATATGGTGATGGCTAGTGATGTTCGACCATGAGGTGGAATCACTAGTTGAGGGTTGAGATGGTTTAGCATCTACAAGCCCTGGCAGGGTTTTGTTGGATTTGTTCCATGAGATTCCACATTCATGCTTGAAATATGGCATGGGGGTGATTGGATAAAAGAGAGATTTGGTTCAACAATTCTATGATTGGGTGGTACATGGAAGTCCCAGATCTGGTTGCATGTTTCATATGTTAATAAGAGTTCCTTTCCTATATTTGATGGGTAAATATACTTGTTCACATGTGGTTTTTATGGTTGTTATATATTTGTTCCTTCTGTTGGATATATGTTGGTTATGAGGATGTTTTATGACAATATCGATGTGTAGGTCTAAGCATGTTTTGATTAGCAATCAAATGAACAATGAATATATGACCTAATAGATGATAATTAAACTATTGTGATAAGGCAACAATTCTTCTTTACGAATATGAGATAAATAGGAGACCCCTATGCTCATATTTCTTGTTATGACCTAGATTACATATTTGTGATATGTTTGACAAAATGTTTGTCATGGCGAGTAAAGATCTATTCAATTCATTGAACAAATGTTTGCACTAGTACCCTTTCTTCTATGTTCTTTATCATTTCTAGAAGTTTCATGAAGTTCTAGGTAGTGGATTGAACCCTGGTCCTGAAAAAGTGGCATAAAATTTGGGGTTTTTGGCTCATAACTAGCTGAAAAAGTCCATAATCACATGGATTCATTGCTGTGGGAGTAACTTGATGGTCCCAGTCACCTACATTCCTTTTCATGGGAGAGACTGAGGCTCTAGGGTAGTGAAATGTCAAGTTGTCTCAGGGGTTGGTCACCTAGAAGGGTTGGTTGGCTTCTGAAGGTTATGTGGCATGTGTGGAAGGTCAGAAAGGTTTTGTTTTGTGTTTCCACTTCCTTAAATATACATGGGCAGTTTAATCACATCATAGTAGCCTCTCATCACATGTTTACCCTGACAGACTAGTTAACTTGGGTAAATCTGGGAGGGGGGTTGTTATAGAGTGGTATCATACCCTGGTTCACTCCTTTGTTTGGATGGGAAGTGTGTGTTGGTCCTACATACATGCTGATTACATATGTGTTCTTTATGCTTGTGGTCTATGTGCTTGTTGCATATGGATGGCATCAATTTGGTCATAATTGCAATGGTGTCGTCATGTGAAAAGTTGATGGTGTTGTTGTTAGATGTGGTCATCATGAGTGCATGGTTGTTATGCCTTGGTCATCCATGTCAATTTTTATATGTTGTTATGAATACATTGGCATGGTGATAATTGTCATGCATGAGGTCATGGTATGTGGTTGGTATGGTCATGCATTGATGACTGGATAATGGTTGAAATGATGGTTAAATGTTGATATGATTATGTTTATACATGAATTGTGCTAATCTAGTTGGTTTTGCAGACGAGATATCCTCCCCTAAACTAATCTAATGTATGTTGGTTTGTTATGATTTGGTTTAACTGACATGAAATACCTTGTAGAAAGAGAAGAAGAAAGATGACTAGCATAATGGTAGACTACAGTTGATGAGATTCTCCCTATAGATCAGATGAGGACCATGGCAAGTGATATTCTCCAGACATAGCAAAAGCTTTGAGAAGTTTGAAGGAATAAATAAGGACTTTTAAAGAAGATAATGACCAAATCATTCAATCACGGGAGATAATTGCTAGGGCATAGGAGAAACAAGCATAGGTCAATGTGGTGATTCCTTAGAGCTTGTCAAACTTGCAGAGACAGGGACCACATAGAATTAGTCATGGACAAGAGGATAGGACTAATGGAGCATAAGGTAGCAGGTCACATGGTGGGCACAATTTGGATAGAGATGACATGCTCAAAGATGGAATTTGCTTGGATACACCCCATAGACGAGGCAATGGACATGGGCTTTCCTCTAGTTCTGATTTAGAAAAGTATTATGGTCATCATCATTATAATTTTTATAGGAGGAGTGATAGGGGATATTTTCCATATGTGTTCAAGAAAGAAAAACTACCTACATTTGATGGGGAAATGAAGAACTCACAGGACATCGAAGCATGGTTTCTTAGGATGAATAAGTTCTTCAAGTTGCATGATTACTTAGCAGACACGAACACCAAAATAAATACATTCAGTCTCGAAGGTAAAGTAGACATCTTGTTGGAAGATGTAAAGAATGCCAGAGGTATTAATGAAGAGGATTTGTCTTGGAGTGAGTTCGAGAGACTATTTAGGAAGAAGTATCTATCAGAGAGATACTATCACGATAGGGCAAAAGAGTTATATGATATGAAGATGGGATCCATGATTAATGAGGAGTACATTAGCATATTTTTTGATTTATTGAGATATACGCCTTACCTGAAGGAGGAGAAGGCCAATCTTCAATGATTTATCAGTGGCTTGCCGGTAGAATTCAAGGACAGGATTAAGTTTGATGAGCCTAGATCATTGGAGGAGGTCATTCAAGAGATAAATCATTGTTATGGGCAATCAAAGTGCAGATATGAGACGAAGCTGACTGGAAAGGTAATGCAAAGAATAAAGGAAAATGGGACAAGAGGCGAACAAGACCTCAATATACAAGCAACAAGGAGAATACGAAACTGCATAATAAGTTCAATGCATCTGATAGAAGACATGGATTTCGATCTAAGGAGAAAATTGAGGGTGTAGGTTGGAAGTCTTTTCAGTGTTGGACTTGTGGTGGAGAGCATCGTAGGAGAGATTCTCCATAACATCAGGGTGGTAGACTGTATATCTACAGTGAACAGGAGGCATAGACAATGGGGAATGTTCAACAGGGTGTTCCATGGATCTATTCAACATTGTCGAATAGGCAGACAAATAATCATGTGTCTATTGTTGAGATAGATGGCGATATCTGTGATCAAGTTGTTTTTATTTTGATTGACATTTAATCTAGTTATAGTTATGTCAATCCTAACCTGGTGCATAAGTGTGGTTTGAATAAATAAGTGCATGCAAAATATTGGTTAGTGCAGTTGGCTATAGGTACAAAGAATAGAGTTCATCACTAGGTAAGAGCTTGTGCATTTGGGTTGAATGGTATGCCTACATCAACACATTTGAATGTGTTGTTATTGGGATCATATAGTATGTTTTTGGGCAAGGAATGCTTGTATCTTCATAGGAACAAGGTGGATTGTTATGACAAGGCCATTCATTGTCTGGATGACAATGGGGAACAAAGAGTCTTGCAGGATAATAAAAAGGAAATATCAGTTAGAATGGTGACAACTATGCAGGGAAAGCATAATCGTAGGAAATGGTGTGTGTTATTTGTAGTGCATATTTCCAGTGACAAAGATAAGGAAGTTGAGGATGTAGATGTCTTGAGTAGGTACCTAGTTTTATAGCAATTTCATGATTTTTTTCCAGTATATGCTTCAGATTTACTGCCTAATAGGGAAGTGGACATTTATATTGAATTGGTACTAAATCTTCATTAGTAATTGTAAAATACATTACTAACATATATATATATATATATATATATATATATATATATATATATATATATATATATTATTTAACCTATTATAAAATTAAAATTTTAAAATAAAATTATGTATAATAAATACTATTATAAAATTAAAATTTATGTATAATAGTTCTTTATATATATATATATATATATATATATATATATATATATATATATATATATAATATAATATTATATTATGACAAATATACATTTTTTTGTTTATTACATTAAAAATTATCTTATTATTAGTGAAAATTAAATGTTAATATTTTTTATTAATTTTTTCCATAGGGTGGGAAAATCTATCATAACTCAGTTGTCAAACTAGCAGTGAAGACAACCATCTCTGGTTGTTATCCTCGAATGCAAGCTCACTCATCATCGTTATTTAAGGAAAACCACGCCACTTGGAATAGCCCATTGGTGGTTCGTAAGAGGGCAAGCTTTCACTCCAGCCATATGCCTCTGGGTCTTGGGTCGTTAACTTGTTTCCTTACATCTGAAAAAAATGAGATATTAACCAAAAAGAAATAATTTTAAGACATACTCCATACCCATATTTTTTTATTAAATTATAAAACACTTTCAAATTTGATAAAATCATTATCATAAAATAATATTTTTTAAAATAAATGAACCAAAAATTTCAATTATGATTACTTTTATTGTTAAAATTCGATATCACTTTCATTGACAGAGTATTGTATTTAACATGCAAATTATCCTCAAATTCCATTTGTAGTCACCATATCATAATCTTTGGTCACTGTAATCTTTATAATCTTTCAAAAAAATTCGATATCACTTTCATTGACCGAGTATTGTATTTAACATGCAAATTATCCTCAAACTCCATCCGTAGTCACCATATCATAATATTTGGTCACTGTATTATAATCTTTCAATTTAGGATAAACTTTGAGAGGGCATAGGTTGCAAAATATAAAAAACAATGAGTTTTCTTGCATAACATCTCGGGAAAGCCTGAAAAGTGATGGATCGACTTTGATACATTAAATACAAGTGAATGTTTTTGTTAAGACACATACATGGCAAACACAAAAGATGAATGATAAGCATCAATGTGTATCTATTATTGACAAGGATATGCATTTATAGTACATTTGTGTGACCGTTGGGTTTCACATCCCATGGTCTCTTGGACTCTCATGGCTGTTCACATTCTACACCAACCCATAGAGGATTAGGTGTCCAACATTCCCCCCTTAATCTGAAGGGTTATGTATGAGTCCAAGAAGAGATCTGTAATACAAAATGTGCAAAAATGCATGGCAACACTAGGTTGAATGTGGTCTCTGAAATGTTGGTATAAGGTAGGTGGTTTAAGGATGACCACCAACATTGGAATGCCTAGTGCAATTCCCTGAACTCTTCCAAGTCTGGCATGAAGCTCAAGTCTTCTGCTAGAGGAAGTGCTCCTGATGTTTTGAAGAGGGAAACCTTCAACCAAAAAAGGGAGGTCACACACCGCACAAAAGGGAGAACCTCAACCTCAAAAGGGAGGTCTCAATTTGTGATGGTTTAAGTATGACCAACAACTTTGGAATGCTTAATGCAATTCTTGGAACTCTTACAAAACTAGAAAGAAGCTGAAGTCTTCTGCTAGAGGAAGTGTCCCCAATTATTTGAATAGGTATCACGGACTAAAGACATTCTCAAGGGCATATTTGTCTCTGGCTACAACTATGAATTTGGTATTGCAAGTTGTGGCTTAGGCTCGCTTGATGTGGCTTTGAAGCTTGTAGATGACCACCACTTTCCCCCCTGTTAGATACAAGGTGAGAAGGTGAAGAGATGTCAACTACAAGACTTTTCAATATTTGAGAAAAATTCCTGTTGTATGAGTGAAATATCTTCTTAGCTGTTGAAGCCCATTTCCAAGAACCAATCCATCCAAAATGAATCTTTGTTCTTGCAATAGTTTTGTTTTTGAAGCATCTGTTTGAAGAATGACTGGTTTTATGACAGTGCTTACATGGATGAAGATCAAAACAGTGATCTTTCAGATGAACAGCCCAGTCACAATGTTGGCATTTAACAACTTTTGACTGCGAATGTGAAGGAGTAGAATCTTGAACAGCTGAATGTGGACTGTCGTGAAGGAATCCAACACTTTGAAACTGAATGGGCTTTGAGTAAAATGGAATGTGAAAGGAAACATCCTTGTCATATCCAAGACCACTTCTGTGCTTGTTGTGGACAAGCTCTTCCCAAGGTTTGATGACTGACTTGGGAAGTGCAGACTAAATTTCTGCATCTTTATGTGAAACTACTCTTGAAATTGACACTTAATGGGGATCAAACTCAACATTACTGACTTGATGACTTGTTGGTTGTTGATAAGATCATGTTTCAAAGTCAAATAAGGGATTGTTCTGAACAAGTTCAGAAGGATGTCTTTTCTGTTGTAACTCCTCTTGTTATAGATTTGTCTCAAGCTGCAAAAACTCAATATTCTCTTGTACATTATATAAACATGTTCTTCTTACAGTGTCGGGCAACTAGAACCATTTGGTGCAATATAAAGACACACATAAACTATGTTGGCGAATGGATAGGACCAGATGTGATAAAGGCATGGACGGATTGGAGTAAGAATAACTGTGGGACAAAATTGATAAACCTGCCCATCATTGTAAACTGGGCAATCTGGAAATCTCGAAACAACATCATATTTGAAAACAAGCCCATACATTGGCCCTTGTTGGAGGCAAACATTATTGCTGCGCTAACAGAACTGCCTGATCCTCCACCTAAACGTGCTCGCCTTCCTGGACCGCCTCCCCCCATTGATTCCAACATGCCTTGGGCATTTTTCGATGGCGCTGCCAACACACACAGCTATGGTGGAGGATTCATCCTCCACATAAACGAAAATCATCATTTCAGGATCAAAGCCGGTTTAGGAGCAGGGACTAACAACTTCGCCGAGCTCATCACCCTCCGCCACCTTCTCCATTTCGCCCTGAGACACCATTGCGCTAATATCAACATTTATGGGGACTCACAGCTCATCATTAGTTGGATAAATGGCACTGCAATTTGTCACATGCACTCACTCAGCACTATCTTACATGATGCACTTGATCTCAAATCTGCATTTAACCATATATCCATCTCTCACATCTACAGGGAGCATAATAGGAGTGCCGACAAGCTTTCCAAGGAGGCAGCGTTGATGGACAGAGGCACATGGGAAATCAGGGAAACCATCAATCAGCAGGAGCAGACTTTTTACCATCAGCCTTACATAGATCCAGAGTACCCAACTCTGGATCAGCGTGCAGCAACATAGCTGATATTTATATTTAGTCTACAGCACTACAGACATAGACTGAAATTTTTGTAATTATTTTGAAATTTTTGATGACAAGAACATACTGATAGTACACTGACAGCATACCCTGCGTGGTAGTGCAATACAAGAAGGAACTGAAATATCATGTAAAACTGACTCTCATGTAAAACTGATCATCAATGAAATATTACTGATTTTTCCAGAGGAAAAAAAATTATATAAACATGTTCTAATGTCAACAAGATAATATTTGTTGATTCTTACTGTGCCATGATCAGAGGAATGTATCATAGTTTTTAAGAACTCCAATACTTCACCAATTCTGGTTATTTTATTCATTGTCAAAATTACACTTAAAACTGATCACAACTATGAACTTGTAGAGAATAATCAACACTCACTCGCAATACAATGTCACTACAATTGGATTTTACAACAGGTTGCAATTGTCTTCAAAAATAGTGATGGCTCTCGATTTCAGTTGCATTTGGTTTCATGTCAATATTTCAACCAACACCATTTGTTCCAATAGATAAGCAATGGAAACTTATCCCTCAACATATATAAGCTTCATATTCCATTACATATTAACCATACATGCTTCACACTCAACACATATGAAATAACATAAATATATATATTAATCAATGCCATATAAGGAGTGTGAAGGTTTTCATACCCACCATAACCAAACCATAATAATTTAACACGCCATATACAATGACCAATGCACATGTATACCTCAACCTTCAACAAAAAATACGAAGTCACCAACACACCATCCTCAACTACTCTCTTTCCTCTTGCCTTTACAGTCCCACAAACTATATGTATGACATCGGAAGCTCCCAAATCTGCAGTGGTCTCTACAGCTGCCCTCGAGTGGTAGGCCTTGGTTTACAACCATATTCCCCAATTTCCTCTTGTTGTGGATATGCACCCATCAATCTCGGCTCCACTGATGACATAAACTTGGCTAAGCTCGAATGCCAGTCCTACACCATCCTCAGTCTAACACACCATCCAATTCTATATGTCCTTTTGATGGTCAACACAAGAGTATAGAACAAAACAACCAATTCTATTCATGCATTCATGGCCTTTCAAAACGTATGGAGAGCCACGAAGGGCAGTTGTCACACACTTCCACTGCGCATAGGCCACCATGCTTCCGCTTCAATGTATGATTGTGTGGTATAATCGGTATGGTGGGATACCACTCGTATTAACTGTGTGGTATTAGCTATGTGGTATACGTTATACAGGAAACAGAGGAGCGGAGAGTGGTAATCCACAATAGTCATGGACCCATGAGCATTGTGCCACCAAAATAACGTATGTATTGAGCAACTGTGTAATTAGATATAAAACTGGATACCACTGAATTGATAGAGTGGAGTCGGGAGGAGGAGAGTTGTCAGGCCACGTTATGCATTATATATATTGACTAGACATGCATTGATTCACTCAGCTTCAACAAGATGAATCACCAAACACTTATTGCAGCCACCCAAAACATTACAAAGATGACGAAAATTGTTGAGAATAAGGTTCAAGGCACTAGAAGCAAATAGACTACAAGCAGAATATAACAGGATTGTGGAGGGATTAGCTCAACGCTCAAATTTTCCTATCTTAGACACATGGATTGTTAATCCTCTTCTACCAAATGATATAGTAAAAGAATTTGTACCTGGGAATATTAGACGAGTTGAACATTTTTGGTCCATTTTAAGAAGATTGGTAAAATATCTGAAGATCCATCTAAGAAATGAGGATCTACAAATCGAAGGGATTGTGCCAGAGCATTGTCATGCAGTAAAGGATATAAAACATAACCAAAAGGGAGGAGCAGATTCAATGTATTGTGAGCAAAATATTATTCAACGCATTGTGAAAATTAGGAGTGGGATTGATATGGGTATTCAATGCAGACACAACTGCGCCCGTGGAGCAATTGCCTCACATAACTAGTGACATAGCCATTGTGCGGCGGTTGCAAGACAGAGTATTGCAAAACATAGTCGCAATTATGGAGTCATTGCAAGACATAGTCGTGCCTCTGCAGTAATTTCCAGAGAGGGAAAACCTGCAGAACAGTTGTGAGACAGAGGCACATATGTCGAGTGGTTTGAGCAACAAAGAAATCAATGAGGCTTCCACATATGTGTGATTATGGTCAGGCAACCATTTCAATTTGAATGGAAGAACGTTACAATCAGCATTACAGTCAGTGAGGCTTCAATGCATTTCTTAGGATGGACTTGGAATTAACGCACACCTAAAATATGGAGCTAATGTTTGAATGAGTAATGGAGAAAGATCACACAACTTCTATTGGTTTGCAGGAGTAGAGAAAATGGTAGTTACATGGAAGAGATCATAGCTAGAATTTAACTGAGAAAACATTCATGAAATGCATAACTGACATGCACAGAGAGGCCACAAAACAAGTGGCTCAAAATGAAATAGGGCAGGAGAACACCCACTCTCATACCATGTTAATACACATACATGAAAAACACAAAAGATGAATGACAAACATGAGTGTGTATCTATTATTGACAAGGATGTGCATTTATAGTACATTTGTGTGACTGTTGGGTTCCACATCCCAAGGTCTCTTGGACGCTCATGGTTGTTCGCATTCTACACCAACCCATAGAGGATTAGGTGTCCAACACTTCATTTGAGAAAAATATATCTATGCTATTAATTTATGCTGGATTGACTTTGATACATTATATATGAGTGAATGTTCCTTTGCGAAAAATATATCTACCCTATGAATTTATGGTTACAATAGAAGCTATGAAATTATGGTTTCAAAAAAATTAAGTAACTGTTGTTAAATTATTTATTAATATACGATAAGAATTTATTATAAGTTTTTATCTTTACGTTTTTATTTAAATTATAGGTTTGAGAATATTCTGAAATCCAAATGATCATCAACTACTTGTTATGACATAAAAATGCTTTGACTTTTAATTGTTTGATTTTTATTGATTTTATGGATAACTATACGTGGAATTCCATAAATATCTCACAATTTAATCAAGATAAAAAATATCTCTCCAAATTTCTCTTCAATGAACTCAAAACCTCTCAAAAGCCTATAAAAGTCAACGTATTGTCCATATGAGACCCATCAAAAACCTGCAAGGGGAAAAAGAAGTTAAAATTATGTCTCTCCAAATTTCTCTTCAATGAACTCAAAACCTCTCAAAAACCTATAAAAGTCAACGTATTGTCCAGAAGAATAGACCCATAAAAACTTGCAAGGGAAAAGCATGCTAAAATTTAGTAATAAATATAATGTATAATTTCAACGATTTAATTCATTTCGACAACGAGAAGACATACATATAATAAGGTATAATTGTGATTACATTAATGAAGTAATCATGAAGTGGGAAAATAATGCTAAAATTTAGTAATAAATATAATGTATAATTTTTATGATTTAATTCACTTCGACAACGAGAAGGAATGTATATAATAGGGCATAATTGTGATTATATTAATGAAGTAATTATGGAGTTTGAGGTTGAAGCACAAATGCTCTAGTTCAATGTTTTCTATAAAAATATATATATAATTTTATAAAAGTATATATATAATTTTCTATTTGCTAAGTGTCTTGTTTATTATTGTTATCAACTGAAAGAAGAGAAGGAATTACCTTTTTGCTTTTGTTTGAAGAAGGTAATCTTTTGCTAAAACAAGGGTTCAACAAAGTTATGTTAGGTTTTTCTCCTACTTAAGGAGAATTTGTTAAAAATGTTCTAAATGCAAATATAAATTAACTAATCTAAGAGGCAAACAATAAAGTAAATTTAATTTATCTCGATTAGGATAGAATATAGATCATTTTCCCAATCAAGAGCAAGGTAAATAGAAGAGATAAGGACTGATATTGGGTCTATGATTAAGCTTGCAAATCATAGAAGTAATCTATATGGTTTGCAAACATTTGAAACAAATATGAAACGAAACAATTTGAGGTTAGTTATTAAAACAACCATAATATATACTTAAATCCAATCATGAATGAATTCAATAATAAGTTTATTTATTATGTTAAAAAACAAGTTCATTAAACACAATAACAGTTAAAGAAAAACAAGATTGCAATTTACTGATAAATAGTTCTCATTAAATTGCCAACAAGTTTCATTGAATCCATTAATTAAATTTCACCTTAATTCTTTCAACGCCTCCAATGATAGCTTAACGAAAACTAATTAGAATAAATAGATGAAACGTTGAGGTCAAATTTCACCAATAAATATTATGTTCATATGTACATAAGCAAAAGAAAATAAACTAGATAGCATGAGCATTTAATGGTGATTCTCATGATAGCATTAGAAGCCATCGTTCTGTAGCTTTAAATGAATGCAATTCTTTGGAGAAGCAAGCAGTGGCTCAATGTTCCACTATTAGAGCTAGTGGCTCACCATTATAACTGTGTACTTTCATATTTCACCTAATAATTAGAAGCTCATTGAGGCAGCACATTTTCATGCATGTATCGTGAATATTGTAAGGCTATTCTTTAGGTGTTTGCAGTATATGTTTTTTTCATATGTACTAAGGAAATTGAACTACTTTATTGGCTTTGGTACTTATCTTGTTGAATGTGTGTTGCATTTGTTTTAATGTTTGTTTTGTCTATGTGAACTATTTCACTAGATAACTAATGAATCTTTCCTTTCTCTTGTGTGCCTATCTTAGGATAGTACTATTACATTCCTTATAGAGACTTACTCTTACTTCCCTCTCGTGAAAGTCTCATTTTACACTGTGATCAGCGTTTCATAGTGTCAACTTGCTAATTTCAAAGGTTATGTGCATACTCTCTTATGCTATCTATTGTAGCTAAGGAAAAACCTTAGAATTATGGTCATCAGGTCGACACTTCGAATGGGGATCTTATTCGAAATGTTGTGATATCTAATTGGTACTTCACATTGGATGACCCCTTTGGTTGACAAAGTTCCAGCATCATTAACAGTTGGTGCTAGAAGGAGGGCTAGATCAAAAGTTGTTCTTATTGAGTCCATTTTAAACATATTATCTTAAATGTCCCATGCCCAAATCATACTCCAGGGGTGTTTTTCCAATAGAACCAATGGTAAAATTTTAATCCCCAATGAACCTCTCTATAACTTGTCTCAATTTAAATTTGATGGTGAGGTTGAAATATCCACAGTTGGGCAAACTTGTAATATTCTCTATTTCCGTGAATTGTATGTAATCGATTCTTAATATGTTTCTCTTATACTTTTCTTCCTCACCCTTGAATGTCGAGTGAACCGATGGAGTCACACCCTACCACCCACTTGCATTCATTAGTTTGAAGACTTCACCAAGGAGCTTCATTTAGCCTTCGATAAGTATGATTACCAAGATGTCCTTAAAAGGATGGATGAACTAAGAATGAAACCTTATGAATCAATTGAGGATTATTCTAATCTATTACCTCACCTATGTTATGAGTTTCATAGGGAAGATACAAATTGAGATTTATTTTGAAGGAAAGTTTGAGTGCTTGGTTCATATCTTTTTTCATGGTGAATCTGAACCCCTTGATGTTTTTGTTTCCTCGACTTTTGTAAATCATGAGACACCTCTAATTTTAGAGGAGGAAACTAATATTCCTATTGCTCTTTGTCCTCCTCCTTTCCCAATACCAATTTGGGTGACTCTTGGTGATAATGTTGAAGTTGGGACATTTTCAAATCAAATGGATTTAAGTATTCAAGTATTTAAAGGATTCAAGTATTTGGGTTTCTATTTGTTAGGTCCCTATACTACTAGCGTAACATCTTATTGTTATTAGTGCATTCCCATTATTATATTTTTGTGCCCATGTAGTCCCCATATTGTTATTATTGTGCCCCATAGAAGCCACTATTGTTATTATTGTGCCCTTACATTATTATTGTTATGTCGGCTTTGATTATATTATGACCCCTTAGACTCCGATATATAGAAAGTAGGTCTTGTCATTTGTATCATCTAATAATTGTTCATTTGTGTAATGTAAAGGAGGTTGTCCCCTCAAATAGGCTCATTTATAAGGTGTTGATCTATCTTTTCTATCTTTTTGTGAGCTAGTTTCATAACATTTGGTATCAGAGCTTTGGATTCTAGGGTTTCGCTGCTCCAAATAGGTCATCGTGGAATTTTCGCTATAACTTTTTCGCTACAAAGTTTTAGAAGCTAGAAAACAAACCAATTTGTTACAGAATCGGTCTGAACCTTGGGCCTGAATTTCAGATCTTATCTCGCTATAATTTTAGAGATATAATATGAGGAAGTTAGGTTTTTTACAAACCTACATTCCAAACATGTGACCTTGGGAAAATCATCATAACGTTCTCTCTGAGAATCAGATTGAAATTTCATTAGAAGTTATAGAAAGAGGATGGACTTTAGTTTTCTATGTATATTTTTCAGATCCTAAGGTTGAAATAGTGGCACGTGGCACTTCGTACAAGTTTGCTCTACTGAACCAGTCTATAATCAGGTCATCGTGGGAGATTTTACCTAACTCTTCCTTCCAGAATCCAATATTGATCAGACTTGTGGCGTTAGAAAGATAACGCAGAGGGCTACTGTAGGACGCAAGTTCATAACTTGGAAATCTGAAATTACAGAGTTACAGTCATTTTAAGATAGAACTCCTAAAATAAATAAAAGGCAATATGAGGAAGTTTGATGGCAAGGATCTGGTAAATTGGATACTACAGATTGAGAAATATTTTGATCTACATGAGGTGAAACTATTACAAAAGGTACATATTGCATCTTAATATTTAGAACCAGATCAATTTTTATGGTATAAAGGGATTTTTTCTCGTAAACCACTTGTTACGTGGTCAATTTTCACGGAGGAAATGATAGCACATTATGAGCATACAAAGAGAAAAAGCTTCTTTAGCCAATCGAAAATGACATTCCAGAGAAGCAGAGGATTGATGTATCCATAGGGACTTTAAAGGATAACATTCAACATGAGGTTCATCTTTGGGAACCTGATTCATTGGAGAAGGCATTCAGGTTGGCAAGAAAAGTGGAAAGCAAAATTATGGAAACAAGGAAGTCTACCCCTCACAACTATAAAGATGGAAGTGTTGTTTCTCATAGCCTTCCACAACCTACAAGGTTGACATCACAACAATTGGAAGAAAAAAGAGCAAAAGGGCTTTATTACAATTGTGATAACAAATACACTAAACGTCATAAGTGTGCTAAGAAGAAATTATTTTAAATAGATTGTGAAGAAGAGGAAGAAAAGGATCAATAAACATCAAAAGAAGAGGATATACACCAGGAACTAACCCCAGAGAAAGAAGAAATGAATTTGACCATATCTTGTAAAGCATTGGAAAGAATTACCACACCTAAAACTCTCAAGATAGAAGGACATATCAAGAAGAAAAAGGTTCAAGAAGTGAAAGATCACATCGAAAAATAAGAAATGAATGTGACCATATTTTGTAATGCATTGGCAAGAATTAACACTCCTAAAACTATCAAGATAGAAGGACATATCAAGAATAAAAATGCTCGAGAAGTGAAACATCACATTGAGCATCAAGAAATTAATTCGACCATATCTTGTAATGCATTGGAAGAAATTACCACTCAAACTCTCAAGATAGAAGGACATATCAAGAAGAAAAATATTCAAGCAGTGAAAGAACACATCGAGCATTAACAATAAGTTCTCCAAGTTTTAAAGGATAACGCCACTTTGGTGGAGAATTGAATGAAACAACAGGTATATCAACATTGCAGTGAAAGACGTTTTGATATAGGTGATTGGGTATTTTTACGGCTACATCTCAAGCAAGCTATTTATGAGAAGGAAATGTTGGAAATACTACATGCACTTAAGAAATGGCGACCTTACCTAATGGGAAGACACTTCAAGGTCAATATGGATCATGCTAGTCTTAAATAATTTTTAGAACAAAGATTATCTTTAGAAGAACATATAGAATGGGTCACAAATATGTTGGGTTATGACTTTGAAATCATCTATAAAAAAGGGAAGCAAAATGTTTTTACAGATGCACTCTCAAGAAAGGATGAGGATGTGGAAGCATTGTTTTATGCTATTTCTATTATCCAAATAGATTGGATAAACGAAGCACAGGATGAATGGAAGAAGGATGAAGAAGTGTGGCCACTCATAACAATGTAAACTTTGAAACGGGAACTATAAACTCAAAACGGGAACTCTAGCCCAAAAACCCCAAAAAAACCACAAAAACAGTGCTCAAAACGAAAAGTGTGTATACTGGAACGATGTTTTTTTTTTTAGGTGTCAATTTTGCGGCTGTTTTAAAAATGGCAGTGACTACGAAATTTTCTACGAAATTTTCCTGCAAAATATAGCTTCAGAACGAAAGTGTTGATACTGGAATAATGATTTATTTTTTTAGGGTCAATTTTCATACTTTTTAAACAATGCTAATAAAACCAATTTTTTGTCTCAAACAAAGTTAAATTTTAAGGAAAAACACATTAATGTTTCTGGTAGAATATCATTTTTCTTTCCTAAGTATAAATTTAACATGTTTTCAACCACAAAACTAAAAAAACATGACATCATGAACAAAGTATATCACTGAATTAATTCAAAAGTCTTTATTTGTACACTGATTAAAACAGACATTATATCTCTAATTTGATATTGCATTGTAGATATTTAAACAATAAAATTTATCATACTTAAGACATAATCCAAGAACATAAAAATGCTTCATAACTTCTCATTTAACAAAATATGGAAAACATTAATTTTATTTGAAGATACGATGCATACATCAGTTATATAAACTATCTTAAACAATTATTCAAAATCACTCATATTTTCTTGCACACCATCAGAATTCACATCCTCAGATGAGTGACTGGATGCTCACGAAGATGTTCCATATTCTTCTCTGTCATCAACTAGTGCCCCATCTGAGTCCACATGCATGCCCAAGATTCCAGGTTTCAAAAGTCTTCTAGATCTACGACTGGTTTCAGCAGAGTCCCATGTCAACACTGTTCCTTCTGGTAACAACCTTTTCAAAATCTCTGTCGTCTTGAAGTGAAGAGTTCCTCTCTTTGTTAAATTGAAGTCATAAACAAGTATGTCAACATCCTTCAATTGTAATATGTCTGTGCGGCGGCGATTTATATTTGTACCCTTTCTTTTTCTTTTTCCACCAATTTTTTTGTCAACTACCATCTCTGGCTTATACACACCATTGAATGGGTGTGTATTTGTGGCATACCAATGTACTTCAACACCTGTAACATCCTCATTTTATGTAAAGACCTTTATAACTTTAGCAACCCAAAATGGATAGCCATTGGGATCTGCATCTACTAGCACTGCAATCATGCAACCCTCCTTAATATCCTGTACTGAACCCCTATAAAGGTCTTCCATGGCTTCACGTTGTGCACGAGATCTTCTGGAACCTATATACATCTCTTTTTCCTCTGCCTGTGAAGAATTAATAATACCTTGAGATTGTTGTTGTTCAACAATGTTTACTTCCTCATGTTCATTCGACACATTTTGTGGCCAAATAAATGGATTTTTCAAAGGTATATCTTCATTTATTGTTGTCGAAATGAGATCACTTTGATTATTGAAAAACGACTCCCACCAAACTGAATCAGCAATGTCAAAGTACTCATATGTATATCTAATACATTTTTTAATTTCTTCCAGGCAATCAGAATAATTTATAGCCCTGTTCTGTCTACATGCATTCTGAACTTCACCAACTGATTGTAATAACAATATTTTTGATGCAAATATTGGATGATCTGGAATGAACTTCAAAAATTGCAATCCTGATGACGGTGCCCACTTTGTAGTAGTTGAATACTTCTTGCCCCATATTAGTGTTTTCCCATCAATTTTTTTGATACGAAATTGATGTTGGAAGCTAATGTCATTAAGTTGTTCAATGCATTTCCCCTCACCATATGATCCCAGAATAAACCTTCGCATGTCAACAGTTTCTTCCAACACTTCAAAAGCAGGCTCTGGCATGTATGATTTCTTAATACATTCAATTAGTGATGGCAAGCTCCCAACTTCCTTCCTCCTCAATGTGACTGAAAAACGACTGAACATCTGATCAATATGGTCATGAGTGTGCCCAAAAAGAAGGAAACCAACCTTTACCTTTTGAAAAATTCTCAATTCAACAAGCATGTTCAGATACCCAAAAACAACCTGATTTTTGTTTTCACGGCAAGTGTTGTCCAATTGTAGATACAAAACTTCAGGAAGATTACCAGACCAATGAGAAATCACATCATGAATTATGGTTATGGTCAGATTTGCATCATTATGAATATTTGGAGCTGTGAAGTACACCCTTGGCACCATTTTCCCATTGAAGACCATACAACCGACCAAGTGAAACTGAATAAAATTTTCCTCTTGTAGATTTTTGGGTGTACGAACAAAATGTGGTAAAAGCGTTTTCTTCTGGTCCATACCATCAATTATCAAACCCAAATATTTATTTGGATTATCATAACACTTCTTTCGATGCTTGTACAACTTCTTCCTTTCATTTTTTTGTTGTTCGCGATGCTCCTGAAGTTCTTTGACAATTAAATCTACACAACATAAAAGAAATTCATTAAGAAATATGTTTTCATAGTTGATGACTATACAATTTTAAAAGTAAAAGTTATGAACACTTACCTCTTTCTGAGCCTTCACATTTGTCCCTTTTTTATTTAAGAGAAGCACATGTACTGCAAATCCCCATCCTTGTCTTCTTAGGAATACGAAAATTATTGATTCTTTCTTCCATATCTTCACAAAATATTGATATGTAATAAAGTGGCCCTGTCCCTCAACACTTTCTGCATATTCTTTGTATAAGTTGTAGATTTCTCGTCTTGAAAAATTATCTGGAATATGTATTGTCTCTCTATTTGGCATACACCCTCCATGCTTTGAAAAGAAATCTTTCATCCATGACATTGCAGTATCTGATAATGGCCCAAACTGTCTTTTATAACGTACTTCTGAATAAAATGTGGGATCCTTTTCCAAATTTTCTTGAATTCTCGAGAGACGAAAATTCCCAATTGAATGAAACATTTTGAAAGCTTTTCTACACAATAAAAAATTCCTGATATGATAATCATAACCTGACAATGTAGATTGCATGCAGCCAACTAAATATGAGTTTTGCATGCTTTTATTCATTGAAAAATATCTCTTCCTGATTTCTAATGCAAATGTGAAATCCATACGTTTCAAGAAATTTTTTTGGCAACATTCACTTGAAATGAGAGCGCTGATAGAACTTCTTCTCCTCAGATATTCGGCTCTACCCCTTGTATAACTAGAATAGCTTGCATTGATACGAAAAGGTCTGCTCCTACTCCTCGATACAATATTTCTTGGCAACATCTCCATCATTGGATCATAATTTTTATAAGGATTTTCATCATCACTAAGAGGAATGCTATCCACACTATGATCATCATCACTGCTGCTCTCATCACTGCTGCTCTCATAGTCCTTAGAATCAGGACTAAGAGGACATTGTGATATTCCAATGTTTTGAAAATCATCATCCCGCGCTTCATCACCGCTGCTCTCATAGTCCTTAGAATCAGGACTAAGAGGACATTGTGATACTCCAATGTTTTGAAAATCATCATCCCGCGCTTCATCACCGCTGCTCTCATAGTCCTTAGAATCAGGACTAAGAGGACATTGTGATACTCCAATGTTTTGAAAATCATCATCCCGCGCTTCATCACCGCTGCTCTCATAGTCCTTAGAATCAGGACTAAGAGGACATTGTGATACTCCAATGTTTTGAAAATCATCATCCCGCGCTTCATCACCGCTGCTCTCATAGTCCTTAGAATCAGGAGTAAGAGGACATTGTGATACTCCAATGTTTTGAAAATCATCATCCCGCGCTTCATCACTGCTGCTCTCATAGTCCTTAGAATCAGGACTAAGAGGACATTGTGATACTCCAATCTTTTGAAAATCATCATCCCACACTTCATCACCGCTGCTCTCATAGTCCTTAGAATCAGGACTAACTGGACATTATGGCACTCCATACTTTTGAAATTCATCATCATGCTCTTCATCACTGCTGCTCTCATAGTCCTTAGAATTAGGACTAAGTGGACACTTTGACACTCCATTTTTTTGAAATTCATTATCACATTCATCATCACTGCTGCTCTCATAGTCCTTAGAATTAGGACTAAGTGGACAGTTTGACACTCCATTATTTTGAAATTCGCCATCATGCACGTCAAAACTGCTGCTCTCATAGTCTTCAGAATTAGGACTAAGTGGACATCGTGACCCTCCATTCTTTTGAACTTCACCATCACACTCTTCAAAACTGCTACTCTCATAGTCATCAGAATTAGGACTAAGTGGACATTGTGACACCCCATTCTTTTGAACTTCACCATCATGCTCCTCATCACCGCTACTTTCATAGTCCTTAGAATTTGGACTAAGTGGAATCTGTGACTCTTTATTAATTTGAAATTCTCCATCCCGTCTTTCATCAGTGCTGCTCTCATAGTCTTTAGAATCGGGACTAAGTGGAAGAATTGACTTTCTATTCATAGTGGAAGAATTCCCGCTATATTCATCAATATGAATAGAGTTGTTACGCGATGAAGATGTTGATGGTGTATAAACCGAAACTTCACCATCAGAGCAATCCATCACTCTCAAATAGAAAATGTTGAATGATACAAATGAAGTCTCCTAAGAATATTATATAGCTTAAAGAATGAAATATTCCCTCCAAAAATTTTCGCGAAAATATTTCCCTCCAGAAATTTTCGCGAAAATATTTCCCTCCAAAAATTTTCGCGAAAACATTTCCCTCCAAAAGTTTGTTAGATTTATTTACCTTTATTATTTTATTCTACAATTGATTGAAAAACGTAAACTAAATTTTTTTTATGAAATAAATCACTAAAATTCAAATTGTAAATCACAACTTGTACATTAATTATTCTAATAGTTAAAGTATATAATATTTACTTAACAATTTTATTTTTTTTAATTTTTATAATATATTCTCAAACAAATAAATCCCACATTCAATCCGTTGTAAAACAACTCTACAATATTCGCTCTATAATAATGTAGAACAAACTATCCCACATTAATCGTATGGAAAAACATCTTCGTAATTTCACTTATATAATAAATTTCGCTATCACTATTACTCGCCTCACATCTAGGTTTTCTGAAGTCCCTTGAAAGACTCGTGAATTTGTGGAGCAGCGATATTGCTATCAACAATATATACAACGAAGAATTGTCGCAATTGAAAGTTAAGTACAATTATTTTTTCGAAATTTTCATATTAAATTATTTTAGTGAAGAATATTTTTTTTTTTAAATTAAAAATTTTTCCAAGCCAAATTTTAATATTGCTATCTATCCCACCCCGCCCGCCACACCTCCCCCCTTCTCCAACCCCCTCCCCCCTAACTCCCTCCCCCCCATATTTTTTTTTTAAATTAAAAAATTTTCGGTACCCGCCCGCACCCCGGGCCCACCCGGCACCCGCCCGCACCCCGGCACCCCCGCCTACCCCGCCCGCACCCTGGGCCCACCCGGCACCCCCGCCTACCCCGCCCGCCCTCCACCTGGCGCACGGCCCACCCGGCACCCGCCCCCGCCCCGGCCCACCGGGCAGCCTGACCCACCGCCCCCTCCCTCCCCCGGGCGGGCCGTGCCACCTCCCTCCCCCTCCCTCCCCCGGCCGGGCCGCCCCACCTCCCTCCCCTCCCTCCCACGACTGGGCCCGCCCTCCCCGCCCGGGCCGCCCCCTCCCCCCTCGCCCCCCCGCCCAGGCCGTCCCACCCGCTTCCCCCTCCCCCTCCCTCCCCCGGCCGGCCCCCTACCCCCCCCGGCCCCCGGCCCCCTCCCTCCCCTTCCCGGCCAACGCCGCCCGGGCCACCCCACCACCTCCCTCCCCCACCCGGCCACCCCGCCCCGCTCCCTCCCCCCTCCCCCCGCCGGCGCCCCCCCGCCCGGGCCGCCCCACCCCCCTCCCCCGCCCTGCCCCCCGCCCGGGCCGCCCCACCCCCTTCCCGCCCCTCCACCTCTCGCGCCCCCTCCCCACCTCCCCTGCCCGGCCAACCCCGCCCAGGCTGCCCCACCCCCCTCCCTCCCCCTCCCCCCGCCGGCCCCCCCCCCCCGCCCGGGCCGCCCCACCCCCCTCCCGCCCCTCCACCTCCCGTGCCCCCTCCCCACCTCCTCGGCCCCGCCCCACCCCTCCTGCCCCTCCCCCTCCCGCGCCCCCTCCCCGGCCTCGCCGCCCACCCCGCCTGCACAGGGCCACCCCCGGGCCGGCCTGCCCCGCCAGAGGGGCGGAGCGTCGATTCCGGGAATCGACGCTCCGCCCCTCGGGCGGGGCGGGGCGGCCCGGGGGTGGCGCTGTGCGGGCGCCACCTGTAGAGCGCCACCCCCGGGCTGCCCCGCCCCGCCCGAGGGGCGGAGCGGGGCGGCCCGCGGGTGGCGCTGTGCGGGCACCGCCTACACAGCGCCACCCCTGGGCCGCCCCGCCCCGCCCGAGGGGTGAAGCGTCGATTCCCGGAATCGACGCTCCGCCCCTCGGGCGGGGCGGGGAGGCCCGGGGGTGGCGCTGTGCGGGCGCCCGGGTAGCCCCTCCCCCCTCCCCCTCCCCCTCCCCCTCCCTCCCCTGCTTGGGCCGCCCCACCCCCCTCCCCCGCCCGGCCCCTCCCGCCCGCGCCGCCACACCCCCTTCCCGCCCCTCCCCCTCCCGCGCCGCCTCCTCTGCCCCGCCGCCCACCCCGCCCGCACAGGGCCACCCCCGGGCCGCCCCGCCCCACCCGAGGGGTGGAGCGTCGATTCCCGGAATCAACGCTCCGCCCCTCGGGCGGGGCGGGGTGGCCCGGGGGTGGCGTTGTGCCAGCGCCGCCGGCACAGCGCCACCCCCTGGCCGCCCCGCTCCGCCCCTCGGGCGAGGCGGGCCAGCCCGGTGGTGGCCCTGTGCAGGCGGCACCCGCACACCGCCACCCCCGGGCCGCCCCGCCCCTCGAGCGGGGCTGGGCGGCCCGGGGGTGGCGCTGCGCGGGCGCCGCCCGCAGAGGGGCGGCCCGGGGGTGCGGGGCGGCCGCACAGGGCCACCCCCGGGCCGCCCCGCTTCGCCCCTCGGGCCGGCGGCGCCTGCACAGCGCCACCCCCGGGCCGCCCCGCCCCGCTCGAGGGGCGGAGCGTCAATTCCGGGCTGTGCGGGCGCCCGCACAGGGCCACCCCCGGGCCGCCCCGCCCCGACCGAGGGGCGGAGCGTCAATTCCGGGCTATGCGGGCGCCCGCACAGGGCCACCCCTGGGCCGCCCCGCCTTGCCCGAGGGGCGGAGCGTCGATTCCTGGAATCGACGGTCTGCCCCTCTGGCGGGGCGGGGCGACCCGGGGGTGGCACTGTGCCGGCGGCGCCCGCACAGCACCACCCCCGGGCCGCCCCGCCCCGCCCGAGGGGCGGGGCGGCCCGGGGGTGGCCCTGTGCGGGTGGGGTGGGCAGCGGGGCCGGGGAGGGGGCGCGGGAGGGGGGTGGGGCGGCGCGAGCGGGAAGGGCTGGGCGGGGGAGGGGGGTGGGGCGGCCCGGGCGGGGGTGGTTGGGGGGGTGGTGGGGATGGCCCGGGCGGGGGAGGGAGGGGGAGGGGGGTGGGGCGGCCCGGGCGGGGGTGGCCGGGGGGGGTGGGGACGGCCCGGGCGGGAGGGGGGTGGGGCGGCCCGGGGGGGGGTGGCTGGGGGGGGTGGAGGGGGCCGGCCCGGCCGGGGGAGTGGGAGGGGGTGGGGGAGGGGGGAGTGGCGGCCCGGGCGGGGGTGGTCGGGGGGGTGGGGTTGCCCGGCCGGGGGAGGGAGGGGAGGGGGGTGGGGCGGCCCAGGCGAGGGTGGCCCCGGGGGGGTTGGGGCAGCCCCGGGGGGGAGGGAGGGATGGGGAAGGGGGCGGGGCGGCTCGGGGGGCCAGAGGGGAAGGGGGGTGGGGCGGCCCGGGAGGGGGGGGGTTGGGGCAGCCCGGGGGGGGAGGGAGGGAGGGGGAAGGGGGCGGGGCGGCTCGGGGGGCCGGAGGGGGAGGGGAGTGGGGCGGCCCGGGAGGGGGAGGGGGGTGGGTCGGCCCGGGAGGGGGAGGGGGGTGGGGCGGCCCGGGCGGGGGACCCGGGGGTGGGCTAGGGGCCGGGTTAGCGGAGGAGGAGGGCAATTTTGATTATATAAATAAAAATTTTATGGTATATTTTTTTTGTTAATTTAAGTTAATATGTTTTTTTATTTACTAATTTATGTGTTTTTTTTTAGGAAAATGGCATCAAGGAAACTTTCTGTGAATCTTTCTGGACCAAGGAGTGTTAAAGGTGTATCTTCAAAAAACATTGGTGAACAAACTCCACCTGCGCTCATACCTACAAATATTTCAAGTACTATAAGTGATAAGAAGCTAATCTCAGATTGGAAAAGTTCAAAAGAGGTGAAATTTGCATCAAGAGCCTGGTATGTGAAAGAAAGAGAGAGCACAACTGTGAATATATATCTATACATTGATACACGCAATAATAATGAAAATTTGGAGGTGATGGGAAAAGTCATAGATATGTGTTCGGTACCAAACACTGAAGTTGTTTACTTACTTACAAAAGATGCCAAGTCACATGAAAGGATTAAATACCGACTATCATATTCATTATATGACAGGAGAGAGGTATCTACAAAGTTGTGTAAACAAATCGTAAATGATATGACACAAAACATGGTAAGTATTGTTATTTGTATTTTTATTTTGCGTTTTGAAAATGTCTCGCTATATTTTTTAACTTTGTTTATATTAACATATGATATTTTGTTTGGCAGAATTTTGTTGAAAGCTGTTCAATTATGTTGGGAGGCATTCATTTCATAGAGCATGATATCATGAAAGTTGTCAGCCATTTTTACTCAGTGTCAGAAGAAGATATGCAAAACATGGAAAATGTAGTAATTGATGATGCTACAAAACTACATCCAAATAATCAGAAAAAAAGGCCTCTGGTGGATAAATCTAGCAAGGGTAAACAAGTTACTTTTGAGGACGATGAAGTTGAAATTGACAATGAAGCATATGTTGCCATTACTGAAGATGACATTGAAATTGCAGAAGGTCGTAAAAGACCAAAAGTAACAATGCCCAAGAATAGATCTCTTGAGAATGTTAAGACGAAAAAAAGTAGAGTTGAAGATCTTGAAGTAGTCATTACCAGCAGTCAAGAACCTAGTGAAACTTCAAAAGAAAGCAGAGAAATCATTACACCAGGAGCTGATTTAGGTGATGGCATTATCAAAACAAAACAAAATGCCATTCGACAGAATTTGACAAAGAGTAACTTAATTGATGGTGGTCGTACATTTCAGTTAAATGTCAGACAAACCTATAAGGCAAGTGAAGGACAATGCCAATATCAAGTCAGAAAGCCACATCATCTGCATGTTCACAACTTGAAGACATTGATGAGGTACAATCCATATGCTCATGTGGTTAGTTATGTGCTTCTTGTTGATCCACTTCAAGTTCCCAACAAAGAAGCATTTGATAAGTCAAAATGTTTTGAATACAATTATTATGTGCTTGGGGGGAACCATTCTGTTGAAGCTCAAAGACAATTGATGGAGGAATATCCTAATAACCCACGTTTTGAAACAATGAAATGTGTCATTTATGCTAGTTTAAATGAAACAGAAGCAAAGTTAGTGGCATGGGATCATAATTCAGATAATGAATATAGGATGTCTATGACTTTGATCCAAAAGGTTAGATTTATTCATAGTGAATTCCTAGAAAAATGTGGTGGGGATAAGATCAATATTACTGCAGATTTCTGAAAGGAATGTTGTATGGAAATAGGCTATCAAATTGAAGATAAAGGCAGTTCAAAAAGTGGAAAAGACATCAGATCTAGCGATTTATTCAGAGGTGTTGATAACATTTTCCAATTGGCATTTAGAACTGGAGATATTTGGAATTTGATTGATGACATTTTTAGCATGTGGGAAGACATTTGCATTAAAAACCAGAGGGTCAGAAAGTCTAAGCCATTGATATGTAGCAACAATAAATCAGCGCCTGAACTGAAGCAACTTCCAGACGATATGACCATCACGCCTTGGAGGGTGATGCAAGGAGTGAAAGATGAAAAAATTGTCAAAACAATATTATCTCGTGTGAAGTCGGGGGAATTATCATTGGAAGAAATGTCTGAAGAATTTCAAAAGTAAGTTTGCTAAATTATTTTTACTTATTTCCAGGATTATAGTTATCTTTTAAATAAAACATGTTGTTATTGGTAGTATTTGTTATACATATCATTATCTTAACTTTTTCTTACTTTATCTATGCAGTCACAAAGTTTACATGGAAATTCAGGAACAAATGGTTAAATTGTTGAATGAAGATAGTTGGGATGATGTTGTACGCAACTATCTAGATTCAAGTTCTACATCAACATTGAAAGCTTTTTATCTTGCATTTAAAAAGGTAACTTGATTTATACATTCAGTTTTAATCATCTGTGTACTATTTTTAATTTAAAACTTACACATACATTTGTTTGTTTGGTAAAAGATGAAGAAAGAAGATAACGGAGCACCAGACAGTTTCAAGACTTTTATTGAAAAAATAAAGATTGAAAGACTGAGAAAGCAACGTATTAAGAATTTTGAACTTGATCCAACTCTTAATCATTTCATTTGGAATGGGCTAGACACTATTCAATATCAAGTAATACAAGGCAACTGTGAAGACATTGCGAAACTCGTACCAAAAAGAGATTATGCCCTGGTTATTGCAGATATTCCCCATGGTTTCAATATTCCAAACATTTGCTATGATATTGACCCTTATACTTATCAAGCTTTTAATAAAGTGGTGGCGGGATTTAAGGAAGTGACGTCATCACCATTATAGAGATTTGTGACATTTCATTCAGACACACAATTGGCAATGTTATTGTCAAGCTTCAAGGGGAAAACAAATTCAAGGATGCAGCTTACATGGTAAGATGTTTAAAGGTATATTTGATTAATTTTGAAAAATTAATTTATGTACAAGTTAATTGAACTTTTTCTATTTTATGTTACAGGCAAAAGTCAAATCTTCTTGACAATGAAGATCATCAATTTATAAATGAGTGTTAGTTCATTCATATTGATAGTTGGGCAAAAGATGATAACCATATGTCTATGATTTTTAATCGGGTGGACAAAAAGAGTCATAGCCAAATACTGACTTATGATGCTGTTGTGAGAAAACTAACATATGAAGACAAAGAAATGAAAGGAGAGATAGTTAACATTTATCAGAATCCACAATTATTGATTAACTATCTTATAGAGATATGTTCAGATGAAGGAGATTGGGTTCTGGATTTATTTTCTGGATCAGGTACGTTTTTCCACATGGAATTGAATTTCAATATGTTCTTTTTTTTAATTAATATGTCATTGTACTAATTTACTTCATTATTTTTTTGTGCTTGATAATTAGGTACAACACTAGCATGCTACCTTCAAAAAGGAAGAAATTGCATTGCAATTGAGAAAGATCCATTACAATGCAATTTTATTCAGCAAAGAATTAATGCTCTTCAATTTCTTCCAGATGCACTGCAAGAAATTGGGTTGAAGAAAGGGGACTTTAGTGAATCACGTGTGGCAAAAAAGGCAAAGGAACCCCAACCACCATTACATGGAATGTATGGAAAGACATATATTGGGGGATTTGCAGACATGAAAGACCCATTAGAAGAGGAAAATGAGCAAAATGAGCAAAATGAAACAGAAAATATTGTGGAAGAGGACAACGATGAAACTCTAGAGGATGAAGAGTTTGGATTACGTGACATTGTTGATTAAACTTAAGTTATGCTTGTAACTCAAGCTTTGCAATGTTTTGACTTTGACATTTTATGAGAAGAATAGACACTCAATTAGGGTTGTTATACGTTCAATATTGGTAATATGTGATTTTTGCATTGATTTTAAAGTTAATCATTATTTTTTGAAAAAAAAAGTAGTTATTATTATCTTTTTGACATGAAATTCATAAAAAAAACTATTATTTGACCATTTTTAGTTAATATTTTTGTATAAAAAATGTGATTTTGACATGTTAATTCTAGCGAAAAATTATCAAAACGTTTAGTTTTTTTGTTATATTTATTTTAAAAATGGTTATTTTTTATGTCCATTGTTAAAAAATGTTGTTTTTTAGAAACAATTATTTCATGTGGATTGAAAAATTAATTAAGGATGTCTAAATATGTAGATTATCTAAAATTCAAACTATCGACTTTCTAATTTAAAAACGCAAAACAATAAAAACCCCACTAAAAAAAAAAAAATTAAGATAGAGAACAAGAAAATATGAATACAATGACGACTTCAAAAACTATCAAATTTAGAAAATAATTTTTTACATTTCACACGCTAGAAAATTTAAAGTAAAAAAATAGGTCTTTTAAAAAAAGGGTGTGATGCAGAATACCCACTTTTTAAAATCAGGATGAAAATCACTAGCATTCACTACCATTCTAAAACTTAATGCACATGAAAAAATTTAAAGCTCCAAAAACCATGTTCTTAAAAAAACATGTGTATTCTGCATCAACACTTTTGAAAATCGGGTCATTTTTTTGCCACCTCTACAAAACGGGTAACAGTATCAGTTCCCGTTTCAAAGTTTACATTTTTTCATTCAAAAGTTGCAGAAGATCCCAGTTCAAACAATATTGTGAGAACTTGACGAGGAATGAAAAATCATATTGGAACTTGGAGCAGTCATAGAAACAAGAACCTGACAGCTACGAAATCGATCAATTTCAGAGTATCTCATCAAGTGTAAGAAATTACCCACTGAAGATTCCACATGGGAGGACAAGAATTTTATACAGAAGCATCAAAAACTACTCAAGTGTTGATGAAAACACTTTTTGAAGGAGAGGGGCATGTTAGGTCCCTATACTACTAGTGTGACCCCTTATTGTTATTAGTACAACCGCCTTATTATATTGTTGTGCCCATATGTTCCTCCATACAATCGTGTGAATCTTGTTATTTGTGAGTGCCATTGTATGTTCAATGTATTTCTGATTCTGCATTGTTTATGATATAATAGATCGAGATGCTTTGATGGTGTTCTGTTACTTTGTTTCTACAGGTATTCTCTAAGCGGGAAAAGTAGGAGAGAAGTAGCAAGCTCTGTCAAGGGGGAAAGAAATCAAGCAAGGAGTCAAGCGGAAGATCCAGGTTGGTCCATTTGCTTCTCTCTCATCTATCATACATAGAGTAAATCACAAATTTCTTTGATTGTTTGTTTCTAGGATAGCTGCCAATCCTAGTGGGACTAGCAGATCGAAAAGACACCAGTTTTCCCAAAAATAAAATGGCGACACCACTGGGGAACGAATAGTTTGTTTGTTTGTTATTGTTGTTTTCTTTATAAACTATAGACAGAGCCTGAAGTTAGCCAAATAGCCTACGAACTGCTCCTGCTCTGCAAGTGCATAGTAGATGAATGCTGCTTCAATCAATATCCGGTTTAGTTTATGAACTAAACATCTAACTTGCAAGCATTCTAAACACCCTTGTGTTAGCTTAGTAACCTCCCAAGATCATTCCTCTATACTTTCCTCTTTACTTTCCATCATAGCTCAGCTTAAATCACTGAACTCGGCTGCAAATCTGAGCAAAAACCCACCTCAGTTGTGCTCCCTGGGCCATCACACTGTCTATCACTGGAATCCAGTATGCATCAAACCTCCTGAGTGTAGTAGGTGAGATGAATCCCTGTTTCTGTGAAGCACATGTGCGATGACTGAGTAATCCTATTTCTCTCCTTGAAAGTTAGGTTTTTTGTCCTTGTTTTTAGCTCTGTTTAATTGTTTTGCTGCTTGTGAACAGTATCTCATTGCTGAAGCCTCCTTACTTTACATAGATCAGCCTCCATTGATTAGGATTAATAAATGTTTTTATGTATTTGTCCATCATTTAGAGTCCTTTGTCGAAAAGTTGCGTAAATCGAACTGTCGTTTTGCTACAGAAATTGTCGTAACTATCATTTTGTGTCAAAAAAGAGAATTTTCGTAAAGTCTTCCTTCTCTAGATAGTCGATTGAAATTTTTGTTGTGTATTTGATATGAATTATTAATATTTGAAGTGTCGAAAGTGTTTTTCTATTCAAAATCTAAAAGTGTCGTTTAGTCTTCCTTTCATTTTGAAAAGAAATTATCGAAATGTTGCTTTGAAGACTATACTCAATATTCCTTTTTGGCATTCTTCACATTAAAGGGAATGAAAAAAAAAATACATGCATTTGCATTTTCATTTAGGCTGTGTGCGAAAAATTATTTAGGAAAATTGCATTTAGTGTGTGCTCTTTGCTCTCTGTTTGAAAGAAATCATAATCTTCTTTCCTTAGTAGCTAGGATTTTCATTGCTAAAAAGTAAACAACAATTTTTTATCATTTTAGATTGCATATTTAGGAATTTTTCATCTACATCACGCGGTGAACCTTGAAATACAAACTTCTAAGCAAGATCAACTCTAAACTAAATTTCAGTGAACTTAACAATGCTTTGGAACCTAACGCAATACATCTAGAGGTCTAGGCTAGAGACATGTTCCGGCGTCGTAAAATCTAGTAACTATCATTTTCATCGAAGGTTGGGTGATTCCTCCTCTTTGATACGACAAGTGCTAGCACGGACTTGTGCTCCCCGTACCGTCGAGTATATATCGGGAGACCACAATAAGCTTATATCATTTATCCATAGGAAGCCGTGTTTGCCGCCCTATCGATCGCAATGCACTGAACATAACATTCGGGAAGATTGACTGCCGTACATAAGTCCTTTGTAATTTCTCTTTAATTTATCACCAAGGTGTATATTGTAGTTTTTCGATTGGTTTGGTAATCCCTCTGTCTAGATTTCCAGAGTAGTCACTTTCGTTCCTTTTTGACTCCTTAAAATAAAAGGTCCATTTGAGCACTTGTCACTTCAGGCTCATTAAAAATCGAAGGGGACTAGAGTCATCTTTAGACTTTTCTCGACTCTTAAAAATTGAAAAAGCAAAGTTGTGTCAAAGCATCCTTAAAATATATTAAATTCGGAATAACATCCCTGTTCCTTTGTTGGTCTTAGGTTGAGATAATGGAGTCCACCAATCAAGGAATCTCTCTTGAGGGGAATCCTAGTCCATTTTCTTCTTGGGGAAATATTGGTGCTCCATATATGGCCACATTGTCCCTTCCAAGAATCACAATTGGTCTATCGGTATGGCTATTCTCAACCTCTGTCATTCAAAACACTGTAATTCCTCAGCAATCGAACCAGCAACCATTTGATACTGAAGTTGACCCTTCACCTTCTACTTTGTTTGTTTCTCCCTCCCCTTATTCCTCTTCGCTTGGTGAAAATAGTGATACTAGTAACCAAGTAGCTGAGAAGAAGAAGAAAGGGAAGGAGAAGAAGAAGAAGAAGTCAGCTAAGTAAGGGGGCAACAAAGAATCATCTGGTGAAAATCTGCACATTAAATCTCCTAAATATCCTTGTGGAATTTGCAGAGGAAACCATTTTCATCGAGATTGTCCTTGCATTCCGTGAATCTTGAGAGAATGGTCTCCCCGTTAGCACCATCTGGTGTCATCAACCTCTGGCGATCATGTTGACAACACACCATCAACTAGTGAAAATGAAATTCCTGGACAGAAAGGAAAGGTCAAAATTCCATGTGGATTATGTGAAGGGGACCATCACCTTCGCCATTGTCCTTTTTTGGATGAGGCCAAAAGAGTCTTGCGTAACCATCCTGCTTCACCGCAACGACTTCCATCTAGATACAAGAAACTCACCTCAAGTCCTTTACTAGTTGAAAATCTGACTGACATAACTCAATCGTCGGTAAAAATGCTTATCATTGAGAGTGAATCTTCTGAGTTCACACTGGACCAAAGTCAACAGGTTGAGATGGCAGTCGACCCAGTTTTACCTTCGGAAGGTTCACCTTCAGATGATACAATTTCCAAAGAGAATGAGAACGATACTGTTCAAATTATTTTTTCACTTCAAAGTCCGATGAACTTGGGGGAAATCCACCCATTCCTTCATGACAGGAAGAGAACCCTCCAGTTCCCGCTACCCAAGGGGTTCATTCAACCATTTGTTCAGTACCCCCTCCAAGCAGCCTAATCGCTTCCTTCGATTGGAATCGACTAGTGAAATCCTACCTTCCTTCTAATGTACCATTCCGGATCATATTACAAGTGTACAAAATGGTCGTGTCTGGCACCATCATAGATGAAGGGGCTTCAGTGAGTATCCTTTCCTCAACTGCTTGGAAAGCGCTTAGTTCACCATCGCTTATTCTTGTGACACAGAATTTTTCAGGCTTTAACAAAGGAACCAGTCGACCGTTAGGGATCCTTTCGAAGTTGCCAATAACTTTGAAAAGGAAAAGTGTTCACTTGAACATGATAGTAGTCTAGGGACCATTAGATTACAATCTACTCCTTGGATGTGACTATGTTTATTGCATGGAAGCTATTGTTTCCACACTCTTTTGAGTGATGTGTTTCCCGCATGAAGGAAAAATTGTCCAGTTTATCGACCAACTTTCATTTCCCAGTTCAAACACAGCTCCAAGTCAAGCATCATCCCTAAATGGTCTCTTTGCATCAAGAGTGTCTCTTCAACCTTCATTCCATCCACCTGATTGTGGCGAGTAGTCCGGTGAATGTAATGAAGCTTAGGGGGCATGCACCCTTGTCTATTTGTTGGACGAACCCAACTGAAAAGATAGGTTTCCCTGTAGGTTATGTGATTGGTCTGAAACACCATTCACCTTTGTCTGCGCTACGGATGAAGCCAAGGAAGTTTTTTTGTCTAATCGCTGATAAAAATGATCCTGCTTAACCGCAGTGACTTCCATATGGTTACCTGGAGACTCTCCTTTTCTCGATGCCTAGGGGCATGCAAACCTTTTTATGTAAGCGAAAAACGACCAATTTCATTTTTTAGCTTTTAGATTTTTTAGCTTTTTAGTTTTGTCAACTTCTTAGGTTAGGTGATTGGTCTGATCCACCATTCACCTTTGTCAGTAGCACGCAGACAAAGCAAAGGAAGCATTTGAACCATTCCGCGGACGGAACCATCCTACCTAACCTCAGTAGTTCCTTAGCTTTCTAGTTTTCTAGCTTTTTAGTTTGGTCGTTCCTAGCTTACATAAAAAGGAAACTGAGCATATGTTATCGTAGAGTTCAAGCTCAATAAAAAATGAACCTACCAATGAGGGACATCTTTGACTACATATGAGAAATTTTTCCGCAAGGTTCAAGCTTGTTAAAAAATAAACCCGCCGCTGAGCATAGTTTCTCCCAGTTCAAGCTCTTTAAAAAATGAATCCACCATCGATAAATAACCTTTGTGATCGCCCTGCTATCAGCCTTTTGAACCTTGGTTGTGTTCCTGCCGTCGCCTCCATTCTTTTGGCCCATCATACGCTTCCACTTGATTGTTTACCTTTCTTGAGGAACAGCTGGGATGAGTGGTCCTATAAGCCACCCTCTTCACATCACCATGTTTTGAGAAGTTCCAAGCTTACCCGAAACCAGTTGCTACCCTAAAACGCCACTTGTTCCTCAAAAACGAGTCTCCTTTAAACTCTTTTTAGACTCGTTAAATATGAAAATATTGTCAAGCTATTGGCCTTTCTAGCTCATTAAAGTAAGGGGAAGTGACATCCCTCTTGTACATTTTAATCTTTTTGGACCTTAGGGATTATCTCACAAAAAGATCGAGCGTTTTTTTTTGGCTCACTAAAGTGATTGAAAAGTCATCCCGTGCGTATTATTTTATAATTTTTCGGACTTAAGGGATTATGCTATGAAAAAGGACTGCTGGAGTTTCCTTTTCATCCCTTTTCAAACTCTCTAAACATGAAAAGGAACGAGTTATCCTTGTCGTTAAGCTCGTTAAAACGACAACGACAAACTTGTCCACCCAGACAAGAACGAGTTTCACTGTCGCTAGGCTTGCTAAAACATAGCAACAGGTTTGCCCGAAGGGAAAATTATAGAACAAGCATATGTTATCCTCCTCAAGCTTGAAAAAAATAAATAGGTACTAGTTAGCAATGACTGGGGAAAACAGGAAGAAAACTTGAAGAACTTTATTGGTAGCAGGTCACTCTTGAACATGACACTTTCACTCCATCACCATGATTGAGTCGGGTTGGGTTATTCTGTTCACCGGTCATATCGCCATTGGTCCCCCATGCCATCCATCTTTTGGGGTTAATGCTACTAATCCATCTCAGTGTCACTGATATGTTTAAGAGAAGTCATTCAGAGAATTCACCATCCAGCTAATGCCTCATCCACTGCAATACCTTCACCCTTCATTTTTCATGACTGCCATTCCTGAACATTATATCATCGAATTGTTTTCACCTCCAGAAAATCATTTTCTTTGTTTCGTGTCGTAGATGTGGGATACATTAAGGCCATCCTATGATGGGTCACTTCTTGTCGACATCAGCTCATTATCCAAGAAGTTGACTTAGAAACAATCCTTCCAGTACTTTGAAGCTTACATGCCTCAATGGCAAGTTTCTCACTTCCGGTGACAGGTTTACATCAATGGCCTTCGACCGAGAGATTTTGCGTGGTGTTTGACATCGGCTCATATATTCACACCACGTGAATTGTACTGTAGTACCTTGAGGATCATTATCCTTGTCGGTGATTCCTATCGCGCTTGTTAATAGCTTACATTATTGGCTGGTAATCAGGTGATGTCCTTCCATGTTCGATTTTAGAACATCTTTTCACATGGATCGACTTGTACATCGGGCGAAGATTGAACGAGTTTGAAGACCCCTGATTTAGCTTCATCCATCTGGGCTGCGATATATTCAGGAATATAAAGACATAAAATGTACACAGAAGCTGTGCAAATGATCATCCAAGCTAAGGGATGATGACTCTACATATAAATAATCACCAGTCTACAACTGCAGACAATTATCTATCCTATGTACATGAAAATGGATATATAAAGCTGAGCATGGGAATGCCCGCCTTAGCTAGATCATAAAAATAATATGATGATGATGTATTGTATTGTATCTTATATAGGTCACCTTCCAGTTCGAATACCTTGGATCCTCATGATAAAGCATTTCACTCAACATCAAAAGATTCACGACTTCATGCTTTAAGGGGCAACTGTTATAGACATATTTGGGCACTGCAACCCCAGTCTTATATGTTGATAAACCAAGGGCTCTTTAACCCCTAAAAGTGTTGTTTCATATGGGCCTAAAGGATCATGGTCAACTGATTACATCATTCCCCAAAAGTTCCACCTAAAAACCCACTCAGAACTGGCCAAAACTAGACCATACTAACTGCTACATGGTCAGGGTGTGATGCATACTGACTCTGACACTAGCCAGGTGCGATGGATACTGAAGAGGCCTTCTGTGGGGTGTAATGAGCGAGAATGGACAAATGTCAAAGACAGTTTGCTAAGTGGATGTTCATGGAATCTTCTAGAAACTTCTCCTATGAAACTTGCCTCTCTGAATTCGTCCAGGGATGAGTAAGAGATCCAAGAAATCTCCAAGTGGAACCAAGAACTACAAGTGGAATGACACTAATCAAAAACCCAGAGACGACTCACACCTTTGCAAACATCTATAAATGGATCCCTCATCTGAGAGATCTAGAGGCTGGAATCTTATAATCTGTAAGGAAGTGCTTATAGTTTGTCTTTGAGAAGAAGAATTGTATTGTTTGGTGATCTTGATTTTCATGAGGTGAAGAGGGCTTTGATGTTGGGAGGATGAGGCTGGATCAGACAGCTGGGTTGTAATTCTCCCTTCTATTTTAATAAAGTTCTTTGAGTTTTCCTCCATACAATCGTGTACTTGTGAATCTTGTTATTTGTGAATGCCATTGTATGTTCAATGTATTTCTGATTCTGCATTGTTTATGATATAATAGATCGAGATGCTTTGATGGTGTTCTATTACTTTGTTTCTACAGGTATTCACTAAGCGGGACAAGTAGGAGAGAAGTAGCAAGCTCTATCAAGAGGGAGAGAAATCAAGCAAGGAGTCAAGCGGAAGATCCAGGTTGGTCCCTTTACTTCTCTCTCATCTATCATACATAGAGGAAATTGCAAATTGCTTTGATTGTTTGTTTCTAGGATAGCTGCCAATCCTAGTGGGACTAGCAGATCAAAAAGACACTAGTTTTCCCCGAAACACCTAGGAATTATTGTTCAGGCCAAAGAGACTTGGAGGGTGGGGTTTTAAGACCTTGGTTTGGTTTTGTAAGGCCTTGGCTCTAATAAAATTGTCAAGAGGATTTTTTGGTGAAAGTTTGTGGAGTCAAGTAATAGGGACCAATTATCTAATAAATATATTTGTATTTGATTAGATTAGAAATATGTTTTTTAAGCCAGTATCTAGAGGCTCTATTGCTTTGAAGGCCCTTATGGACTCCTTTCCTTTCCTCTTTAATTGGTTAGCCTGGAAATTTGGGGATGGAAAACAAGGGATTCTTGGTAAGGACCCCATTATAGGAGGAGCTAGCTGCTATAAATTATCTCAAGAGTTGTTATCCTAAACTCTAAAGTTTACTTTTTTATAAGCAATATCAATAAAATGGAGTTCACACATTTCTTAATTCCCAAGCAAGGGCTGGATAGAACTCCCTCCCATTAAGGCTGGCTCTAGCTCGATCAGGCTGGCTCCGGGGTTAGCGAGGGTGGGAAAGCTTATGGTTTCACGTGACTATGACTCATAATGGACAGATTTAGGACCCCGAGGGAGAATACGGGACATATTCTTATACGTACGACACCTACCCTTGCTACACCTAATGGTGGTATATCTTATATAAATAGATAGATATGGCCCTTTTAGGGAGCTTATATAAAGACCAACCACCTCAATGCCCTTCGGGACTTCTTAAACGAAACGAATACCACCTCAACGCCCTTCGCTTCGGGACTAATATACCGAACAAAGAACAAAACGACTCAACTACTGGATGGCTCATGTTGATTTGGGGTTAGTTAGTTATCTGGTTGAAGAATGGAATATTTTCATAAAGGATTTATATAATGATGGTAGCATATTATCTAACACAAATGATTCACTTGTATGGAGCTAGGATAATTATTTTGGCTAGGTGAGAGAAAAGCTTGATAATGAATCCATAGCACACACTATTGTTGAATAGAGAGTTTTTTGGTGGATCAATTCAATTTGGAGACAAAACATTCCAAGCAAGTTGAAATGTATCACATGTCTAGTCTTACAAAATAAAATCCTAACCTAGGAAAACCTTTAGAAAAGAGGTTTATCGAGACCTAATTTTTGTAGAGATTGCAATAGCCGTGAAGAATTGGTGGGTCATCATTTTGTCTACTACAAGATTACACAAGAAACATGGCACTAAGTATTACAATTTTTATGCATTAAAGAGAAGGTAGAGTAGATCTCCTTTATGGATGCTCTTCATAGTTCGAATGATAAGTTCAAGAAACATTGCTCCCTTCCAATCTTTGTGGCTTGGGGAATGTGGTTATTAAGAAATAGTGTTATCTTAAAAAACTCATGTATTAATATAATTATTCAAACCTCTAGGATTGTAGCACATTTAAGGGAATATAGTCTGAAGCAGAAAGGAGAAAATCAAAGAAGGATCAATCTCCCTAGATTATCTCAATGCCACCCAGTGGGTTTCTTTGATGGTGTTGCACAAGGGGATATATGTGGAGGTGACAAAATAATTAAAATGATAGGAAACAAGTATTTTTAGTTTAGAATTGATATAGAGAAGGGAACAAATACAAAAGCATAATTGATTTATTGTTGGCCTCTTTTGTATCTTGCAAAATTGAAAAATATAAGATGTTTACAATTTTTTGATTCCAAATGTCTAATAGATTGGTTGTTAGAAAAAGTAAAGTTGGAGGTCTTAAAGTTAGCTTCTTAGTTTATGAATAATATGTTGGAAATGTTCTTCAAAGTGCACATTCTGTGGTTTTATACTAGTATGAGTACTCAACTATTTTCAACAAAATCTATGTCTTGGATTAGATTCTCTCAATGTTGGGAATACCTTACTTCGCTACTTTGAATCTCTCAAGTTATGGAAGTTTTTTAGGTATTTTTCAACCCTTTAATGTTGCTTTCTATATGGACAATTTCCTGCTAATTACATTCATCATTTTTGGACAAATCTATTTTTAATTGTGCCAAAACATATTGTCTTATTTTTCTTTTTATTCCTAGTTAATAACAAAGAAACATTAAAAAACGAGTGGAGTTCCCTTAGCTAAAGCCATTTGAAAGAAAAGTCTGAATACAAAAACTTCTTTGCTATCTAAGATCAAATATGAGACCATTGAATTGAATAGATGTGTGAGGGCAACCAGAGAGAAAAATCAAAGAAAAAAATCTCAATTACATTGAGAGTGATTTATTACTATTAAAATAACAAGAAGATCATGAACATAATCCATTTTTCTTGCTTATAAAGATATGCATATGATCCTTGTTGCCCCTTTTCCAATAGAGTATGTTGAGTTACTATTAAGAACAACGCTCATAATCCAGTAGCTATAAAAATCAATGGATAGTTGAGACTAAGAATTATTCAAATACCTTTAACATTTTTATTTTCACGTCTAAATTTATTTAAAAAAATTTGGCATACAAACTTCTTATAATTTTACCATTAACAAGGAGACTTGGAGGGCTTCTATTTTTGTTTAACCTATAAAGAATAATTTCTTAAGCAATACTGTTTGTGAAATATCTTCCTAACTATATTATATTATGAAGCGAAATGCCAAAAGCGAAGACCTCCATTAAACATTAAAGCTTCAGTACATGTCGAAGCTCATGTAGAACCCACAAGAAGAAGAAAAGAATAAGAGGTAATCTTATATGAAATATAGAAGAAAAGCATAACAGGTAATATTATATGAAGTAAAGAATATGCTTGTGTAATTGAAATGGAGACTGCGCTGAATTTTAACCAGTGATGAATAGCTGATGCTTGAGATGCGAAGGAAAACAAGAAGATCTCTAAGCGAGCAACAAGTGGGTTAGTATATAATCATATAAATTGTAGTTGATTAAGGTTGATAGGAAAGTACAATAAGAGATTGAACATTTCATTCACTCGTACAAAAATTCCTAAGTGGAAACATGCGATTTTAACTTTGCAATTAACCTTTTAAATAAATCAATTGTTTAGATAAACCAAATTTTCAGTTTCTAATTTCTTAATTGTGACCGCCTTTTTAAATGAAATCAAATTTTCAAGTAACAACTTTTCTTTTCAAAGAAAAAAAACATCATGGATTTATATTAAGGAAATATAAAGATCTACAATACATTACATTTTTTTGGGGGACTATGAGATAAGTACCAACTTTACATCATCATAATATTCCAATTAAGAAACAAACCCAAAAATACTCCATAATAAAAAAAAACTTAAATTTTATATTTAATTTTTACATAATCATAATCTTCAACGCAGTAAAATAAAATTCCAATAATCTTCGCCATACATTTCAGCTTGTCGTTGGAAGAATTTAACTTCTACGAATGCATCGCACCCCATTTCCAATATATCTTGTCTTCAACGCGCAGTAAGATGAAGATGGCGGCGTTACTCTACTATGGGTTCATCAAAGGATTTCTTACACATCAGGAAATCATCTTTTGCTTTTGCTCCAATTGTGAAAGTCGGAAATAAACGCAAGGACTTCAATTAAGAAGAAAAACAACCAATATATGGATAATAAGGACTTCAATGGCTTTGAACCGGTGAGGGATGGCATGTATATCAAGATCCACATAGAAAGGAAAATATGCCCACATAATAATTTAAGAAAAAAGAACTCTTCTTTGGTTAGACGAAAATAATGATGAAGGTTAAACTAAAAGAATAATAAAGGTTATTAAAAATAGAAGGAAAATTTAGTCTAATTTTATTAGTATAACTGGAAATTAGTATAACTGGTTGAAGAAAAGCATCTTCAGTAAAACCACTCAGGATAAATTTTAATGAGTGAAACATACTAAACAAATACTAAACAAATCCAATCAGTTAAAACTAGTATGACCCAGACAGAATGTAGTGATTGCTCGTCAAACCTAGAAAATCTCACACAAACAAAAATAAGAAAAAAATTTGCGGTGTAATCTATCCAAAGAAGAGATTTGCAGTATGGGCCATCCAAGAAGGAGATAGCGAACCATCAACAAATTGAACTGAGCGTGTCATTGGTGGAGGAAGCATGTCAACCAACAAAACGGAATTAATTTCGAATAATGTTTTATTAGCATGCAAGTCTGGCTTGGCATATGGCAATTCCCGAAGTTAACACCAGTTGGGGCGCTGATACAAAGCGAATGTTGCAGCTGAGAATAGGCTGGGGGAGTCCCAATGGTCGCAGCAACCAGCGGACTACGCCTTGTATCACGCCCAGTCGATGTGACCTTCAGGAACTGCCATAGGCCAAGGCAGAGTTGAAGGTTAATAAAATGTTAATCAAAATTAATTTTGTTTCGTCCCTTGACGTACTTACTCCACCAATGGCATGCTCTGTTCAATACGCTACTGGTTCTCTCCTTATATAGCTGGCTCTACTAATCTTTCTCCCCGTCCTCTGTTTAATACTCTTCGTCACATTGCTTTTCCACAAAGGAAGCCATCTCTCTCGGGTTAAAAGCGATCGAAGTCCTTATGATGCCATATTTTTTTCCAGATGATATTATCATCTATGTGCTGGTTGGTTTGATTGTCAATTAAAGGAAAGAGATAACCAGCCATATATTGGGTATTTAATGCTTTCAGAGCAGCACACGACTTAAAGCGATAACACGGGAGCGGGCAAATTCGGCATTAAATAATATTTGCCCGCTCCCGTGTTATCAAGCTAAGTTGCGTGCTGCTCTGAGAGCATTAAATACTCAATATATGGCTGGTTAGCTCCAGTCTATTATGATAAGGTAACTAGGTAACTAATATTTGTGTTGTTATTATGATAACGTAATTGGGTAACTAATATTTACGTTAATATTGACTTATTAATGAGAGAAAATTATATATGGATAATATACTTGCTTACCGTAAGCATCTAACCCTAAGAATTAATGGTTTGTAAATATTTGTTGCCCTACAATACTGGTTTTCGTTTGAATATGGTTTGTTGTGTTTGGCTGATCTCCGAGCTGACTTCTTAACTTTTGTTGAGACATAAGTTAATTGTTATTGTGTGCAGCGTGCTATAATGACAGCCAGTTAAATTTAATCCTGGACATGTTTTCAAGATAACTCTCACCGATTACGATTACCCTAAATTAAATTAAAAAAGGGAAGAATGCATAGAGTGTCCGAGGAAGGTTTTGCTTTTTCGCTTTTAAGTAGAAAAGCAAAAGATAACATCCAAAGGCCACTAAATGAGATTCGTCGTGTACTGGTTTGCGTTCGAATGAAGCGCCAACTTTTATGTAGAAAAGCAAAAGTTGAGTCCACTCGTTAAAAGCACAAGAGAAGTTGAATTCTTTTTGAGGGTATAGTGGACATATATGGCCAACCCAATCATTTTAAAAATGCAGTGTGCTAGATCTGTTTCGATTTAGTCATATATATTAGCAGTTGTCTATAACGCGACTTTTTGAAAGCTTTTCTGGCTGGTTTTTCCGGTCGAAATCCGGCAGGAATTTATTGGAATTGCAAGTTTGATAGCTAGTTTCTGCACAATGAAAGCGTCCCAGGGGTTTTCGAGGGTGCTGAATCCAAATATGCAGTTAAAAAACCATTTTAACTGCAACAAATCAAGATTTAACCTCAATTTCTTCCGCCGGATTCCGTCACCGGAATCTCCAAAAAGTCGCATTATAGACAACTCCTATATATTATATTAAAAAGGTCAAATCATTATTAAAGTAAAAGGGTTTAAAACAAATATAATATTAAACTAATCCTAATCCAAATTCTGACCCTTGTTTATAAGAAAAGCGACGCGTGGAGGTATTTTAGGATTCAAATTCATATATAAGCAAACATTATTATACAACTAAAAATGGGTCTAATATCTGGGTCTAATATCCGAAATATTTAGACCATGCCTGTGCAATATTTTGAAAAGGTTCATTTTTCTAATTTTTGTATACCATTAAATTTAGTTTAAATTAATTTATTTTATATCACTAAAATAATTAGTTTAAATTATTATTTTTATAACACTAAAATAATTAATTTAAATTATTTTTTATATTATTAACATAATCAATTAATAAATGTAGTTCATAT
Organism: Pinus tabuliformis; assembly: GCA_031772625.1. Classification (NCBI taxonomy): domain Eukaryota; kingdom Viridiplantae; phylum Streptophyta; class Pinopsida; order Pinales; family Pinaceae; genus Pinus; species Pinus tabuliformis. Next base: position 609,149,376 of record CM062817.1, read on the forward strand.
ATGTTGATGGTTGTTTTTTATACATTAATTAGTATATAAAAAGTGGAAAATGACATTAATGACATATCAACCACATTTATTAATGTAGTTTTGCTAGTTGATAGTCGATGTGCATGGGGCAGATTCATAGACCATTGTTCACTATTGTCCATGTTGATTGAATATTGTTAAAAATAATTGACAAGGGTTTGACTATGATTGTTGAGAGTTGTTGATGGTTTATGATGGTTGACCATGCTTGAAGATGGTTGATGTTACATTAATGTTATAATGATGGTTATATTAATGATTAAAGAGGGTTGATAAATTGACCACGGTCAACGAAATTGACCATAGTTGAATAGGTTAACTTTGGTTGATTGAGGTAGGCTTTAGTTGATTAATGTTGTCCATGGCCGACATTAATTGAGCATGATTGTCATGGTTGACTAAGTACTACGAAGATATATTATTTTTTACCTTGGTTCAACATGGTTGGTTATGTTTGACTTTGGTTCACCATCATTGACCTTAATTGACCATGGCCAACCATAGTTGACAATGATTATCATGGTTGACCAAGGATGAAGAGGATAGATTATGGTGGGCTAAGCACAACCATGGATGCCCATGTTGGCCATGGTTTGTCTTCATTGGCCATGGATAGGTATAATTTGACAACTTACTAAGGTTGGCCAGAGATGAGCATGGTCACCGTGATTGACCATTGCTTAACTATTTTGACTATGGTTGAACATGGTCAATTATGGTTGAACTTGGTGACGATGTTTGACCATTATGACTATGGTTGAGCTTGTTTGATTATGGTTGAACTTGTTTGGAAAATATTAACTCTGGTGAAATATTGTTGAAGATGGTTAATTATGTTAGCCATGTTGACCAAGAACAAACATCGTTTAACCAAATTCATTGTGGTTGACTAATCACATATGGTTATTTATGGTCGATAGTGGATGAACACATTGATCATGTTTAACCATATTTAATCATGACTGGCCATGGTTGCCCAACTAAAGTATGTTTGATCATAGTGGCCATGGTTGACTATAGTTGTGCTAGTTTGTTAATGGTTGATTATCATTGAACTTGTTGACTATGTTTGAACTTGTTGATCATGTTTGACCATGGCTAAGTTTATTTGATCATGGTTGACTATGGTCACCTATGGTTTACTATGGATTAACATCGTTGTTAATGTTTAATTGTATATGACTATGGTTACCATGTTACTTATGGTTCATCGTCCTTTACCATGGTTGATCATGTAGACCACTTAACCATGTATGAAAAGGGTTGCTTATGTTTCTTATGTTGTCCATTGGTAAGCTTGTTTTACCAATTTCATCATGGTTTACCTTGTTTTCTATGGTTCATTATGGTCGACCACGTATAAACATGTTGGCCAAGTTTGGCCTTGCTAAACCCTGGGTGAACATGGTTGACCATAGTTAACCAAGATGACTATAATTGACTAGCAACGATATTGAGTTTTTTATGTGGTAGTGCATGTTTTCGATATCCATCACGTTGCAATGTTCATTTTTGTTTGTCATGTTCCGATATTGATATTTGTTTGTTATGTTATGACATTGGTTAATGTTTTTCATAATGTGAATTTAGTTATTGTACATCACATGCGATGTCATTTTTTTCATCGCATTTCAATCTTAGTTTTTGTTCATCACATTTAATAATGATTTTTTTTCATCATATTGTGATGTTGATTTTAGTTTATCACATGCATTGGTGACAATTTTTGTTTGACACATTGTGATGTTGATATTTGTTCATCATATTTTGACATTAATATTTGCTTATTAGATTTTAATGTTGACTTTTTTGTATCACATTATGTCATCAATATTTGTTAATCACATTGCAAGTCAACTTTTGTTCATCACATTGTGACATTGATTACTATCCTTCATATTACGATGTCGATTTTAGTTCATCAAATTACAATGTTGACTTTTGTTTGTTATTTTTTATCATCACATCAGGATGCCATTGTTTTGTCAAATTGTGACGTTGTTTGTTGTTCATCACATCACGACATTGTTTGTTGTTTATTACATTGCAAGGTTGTTTGTTGTTCATCACATTACAACCTTGTTTGCTCTTTATGAGTTTAAGAATAATATTGAAATCATATTTTGGACAATATAAACTTGAAGTGATATTAAAGTTATATTACTAAGTTATAATACAATGTTTAGTGCAAAAAAAATTATTAATGTTATAAGTTATATTAAAAACTAAATATTTACAAGTTGAAATAGTAAACAATTATATTTAATATTGTGTATTAAATATATCATATAAAGTTATACACTTTAATGATTATAGTAATGTCTATTCACATGCTAATTATAGGCATGTGTTTATAGTTGACTATGGGCACACTAGGCATGATGCATATGGTTGACTATGGTTGACATCATTTCCTACAAATGCCTATGGACATGTTGAAATGATGCATATGGGTATGTTGGACGTGATGCCTACGGTTTATTATGGGCATGTTAGACATGATGCCTGTAATTAACTATGGTTGAACATGATGCCTACGTTGGCCATGGTTGACCATGTTAACCATAGTCAACCATAGTCAACAACAATCAATGAAGTTGACTATGGTTGAGTATGGTTGAATTTAGATTTCTAGTGTTTACCTTGTTGCCTATGGTGATTTTGGTTAACCACGGCACCTATACTCACTATGGTTGACCATTTTAGCCATAGTTGACACATGTTAATGTACAATTAATATGTCATCAATGTGTTAATGTGTAAATTAATGTATTGCTAATGTATTAATAATGTGCTAATACATTATTAATTTCCATTGTTATTTGTTTTTCCACATTTTAATATCTTGTTTCATTAAATGATATATGATTATGCATCAAAACATTGCCTCTTGTTCTTATTCTAGATTGAAAATTGTTTTCTTTACTTAGTGTTATCTATCTCATAACCTTTTTACAATATATATTTATATAAAGATTGATTCATATGATTTTAGATTTTATTAATATTTGGATAACTTAAATGGTCCCAAAGTTCTTTTATTTCACAAAAGACTAAAAATAAAATAAAAAATTGAAAATAATCTTAACAAAAAGGTTGATGAATTTAATAAAAAAAATCTAATATTATATAAATAAAATTGAACATTAATAATTCCTATTCATTATATTTTCTCTTGAAACTAAACAAATGTTCTACTTCATCATATAATAATATACACTTTGTCCTATAATAATGTGCATTTTATGTCTTAATTGTTAAACACATATTTATTTCTTCACTTTATAACAATGCCTTTTCTAAATCTTCATTAGTGATTGTAAAACACATTATTAACATATAATTTTTTAATAATAATTAAATTATATATATATATATATATATATATATATATATATAGATATAGATATATAGATATATAAAATCAAAAATCATCAGAAAATTAAATGTTAATGTTTTTTATTAAATTATAAAACACTTTCCAACCTAATAAAATCTAATAATATAGTAAATCATTATAATAAAGCAATATTTTTAAAAATAAATAAACCAAAATTTCAATTATGATCATTTTTATGGTTAAAATTCGATATCACTTTCAGTGACAGAGTATTGTATTTAACATGCAGATTATCCTCAAATTCCATCCTAACTCACAATATCATAACGTTTATAATCTTTCAATTTAGGGTAAAGTTTGACAGCTCAAAGGTCATAGGTTGCAAAATATGAAAAACATTGAGTTCGCTTGCATAAAACCTCGGAGAAAAGTGATGGATAGACTTGGATATTCTTTCGGGAAAAATATATCTACCATATGAATTTATGGTTACAATAGAATTTTGAGTAGCCGTTGTTAAATTATTTATTAATATACGATAAAAATTTATTGTAAGTTTTTATCTTTAGGTTTTTATTTAAATTATAGGCTTGAGAATATTTTGAAATCCATGACTTTTATTGTTATGAGATAAAAATGCTTTGACTTTTAATGATTTGACTTTTATTGGATTAAATGTTTAACTCTATGGATAACTGTCCGCAGAGATCCAGAAATATCTCACAATACAATCAAGATAAAAATGTCTCCACACATTTCTCTTCAATGAACTCAAAACCTCTCAAAAGTCTATAAAAGTAAATGTATTCTCGAGAAGAATAGACCCATGAAAAGCCTCGAACGGGAAAAGCATGCTAAAACTTAGTAAGAAATATAATGTATAATTTCTATGATTTAATTCATTTTGACAACGAGAAGGCATGCATATAATAAATAAGGTAGAATTGTGATTACATTAATGAAGCAATCATGGAGTTGGATATGAAGTAAAGATGTTTCAATTTCATGTTTCTTATAATAATAAAAAGTATACTATTTATCTTGTTAATTATTGTTACCAATCGACAAAAGAGAGAATTATTTTTTTGTTGCTATTTGAAGAAGGTAATATTTGGCTAAAACAAGGGTTCAACAAAGGCATGCTAGATTTTTCTCTTGGGGAAGGAGACTTTGCTAAAAATGTTTTAAATGTAAATATAGAACTAATATAATGTGTAAATAGTAAAATAAAATGAATTCATCTCGATTAGGACAAAATATAGATCATTGTTCCAATCAAGAGAAAGGTATATAGAGGGTATAAGGACCGAGATTGGATCTAAGATTAAGATAAGCTTGAAAATCATCTTGGAGGATAATAAAAAGATATGATCTCTTGGTCTCCCATTCCACTGTATACATTCCTAAACTCCTACATCTAGCCTTTTGGTTACCTGTAACTCATTTGGGGTTTCAGTTCCAAATTCTACTTTGAAAAACAAACATGAACATGTAAATAATTAGTCAAGATTGTTTTGAATTTGGTCTGAATTAAGAAGACAAAGTTGGGTTCTACGTCTCCCTGGAATTGGTGTCATCAGTGCTTTGAATATGTTGCCCTCGTTGTTAGTTATTGGATTAGGGCTTCCATTGAGTACATACATTGCCTACTACGTGTATTGGGCCTAAAATTGGCTTAACCTAACAGAGGTTCTTCCTCAAGGGTGCTACACTTCTTATTCGTTGGTTCTATTGAGTGGATTATGATTTTTTCATTATCTTAACCAATAGCTAAGCATTATTCCTCTTGATTTGAACTTACCCCCTCAATTCTCTCCCATGATTGAAGTAAGTTGTACCTCTCAATTTAATTCAATGACTAAAGCAAGCTATCAATTGGATGGACGAATGGTGGAATGAATTGATTAGATTTTAGAAGTTGTCGATCATATTTTATAGGTTTCAATTTGTATTCTCAACCCTCGATATATGAATATAATGAAGAAAATATACTTCTCAATCAGTCTCACCTATATGAATATTTCTTTTCTTAATTAAAAAACCATAAAATGTTGAATGCTTGTTCCAATATAACAACACCTTCGATGAATTAATCAATATTTAATTTATAATTTTCATATACAACTAAAATCAATCCATATTGGAATAATATTTAGAAATATCTAGATGAAGCCTTTTATGATTAGAGTTATTTAGAGACTTATCTTCCAAATCCATTACATAAATCCTTTAGATTGCCTGTGTGTTTAGAACCAGTTAATGTGATTCATATTCATGACGATAAAATGAAGAGAACATGATCCAATATGGGGAATAGAAAGTGGGGATGATTCTTACAAGCTCAAATATCAGATTCTTTGACCTTTGACCTACTATTTGAGCTTGTAGGAATTCCCCCCAATTTTATTCCCACCATTGGATCAAATTATTTTCATCTAATCGCCTTGAAGATGAACCACATTAGTAGGTTCAAAAAGGGTCAAAAATCTAAAATATTTATGTGATGGATCTAGAAGATAGATGTCTAAGCATTTATAAAATTAAATTGACAAAACAGAATGATACAATTATTGTTATCTCTCTCTCTCTCTCTCTCTCTCTCTATATATATATATATATATATATATATGTAATGGTTGGTATTTTCTCTCTCTCTCTCTCTCTCTATGTAATGGTTGGTATTTCCTTTAAGCATTTACTAATCTAATTGCAATACATTTTATTAATATAATGTAACATAAATAATCCACCAATTCAAATTTTATGATTTTATTTGCATTAATTAAAAGTGTGCTTAACTTAATGAGTGAATGGAAAAGATGAGTTATATAAATAAATTGCTAAAAAAAAATAGAGAGAAGGAAAACTGAGGTTGTTAATGGAGTTCATCATTGGTGGGTTATGTCTTTGAGCCAACTTCCAATGAGTAATCATTTTATCAAATGAAGTAAAAGTGATGTTTACATTCAACGGCTCTCCAATTTGCAACAATACTCATTCCCAACTTTACCATAGAGGTCATGATATCTAGAAAGCCACTTTCTTTCTCTTAAACAGTGAAAACGAGGGTCCAAAACCTCCTTTCTTCAAAGTACACATAGTATGAACAACATAAAACTACTTTAGTTTCACAATCCTCACAACACAACTCCATGTGGAGCATTGGAAAAATCATTGGTTTATATGGTGGGGGTCTTAGGTTCAAACCCATATATCATTGTGATATTTTAGATAATTGGAACATTTACAATTCAAATATTATAGCTCTATTTCCACTATTCTAAGTAATACAATGACACAATGGCTAGTCAATTGAATTTGTGGCATGGAGGTTATACGACCAAGACTGCGAATCCCCACTAATGCCATTTTAACATATAGGTTGTTCAAAAACTTTATAGATCATTATTTTAGGAGGTCTGTAACAATGGATGGTTGGTGTTATGGTTAAGTCAGTTGAAATTACTCATGAAGGTCAGGGGTTCAAACCTCTCGAATGGATTTTTTGCAAACCACCATAATCCATTTGGGGCTACCACATGGTGCTCTTTGATTGGTTCACGTAAACCCTTTGAATAGTTATTTGGCAATCTAAATAATATTTAATACTGAAAGGGGTGGTTAATTAGTATTCAAATTGATTTCAACTTTGATGCCAATTTATATTTATGATTCATTCTTGGCAATCATTATGTGAACAACCACCATCATAACACATGCATCAAATGGAACCATCTCATAAACATACATAATAAAAACATGAGTAGTAAACACATGGAACACAAATAATTTGATGTGGAAACCCAAAAGGTAAGAAACCATCAATATTTGTTATTATGATGTAATCTGAGCTCCTATTTTGTTACATCATCTCACTTGATGAACCACCAATCACATGAAGAACCACCTCGCTTAAATTGTTTACTATCACCCACTAGCAGGAAGCCCCAATTCCCTTCTTTCTAGACACTTGATAAACTTACCATGAAGAACCAATTTCATGGATTTATGCAAACACCCACTTGTAGGAGGCACCAACCTCCAAGCTATTTTTAGACAGCCACTACATGGAAGCTCCATCTCCTTTTTTTGTAGGCTCCAACCCACGCTCAATAAGGAAATTATTTTTTCTCTTATATGGAACCCACTTGGCCTAATTTCAACTCTGTGTTAAATAACTTGGCCCTCTGTCCTCAACCCTTTATCGTCATCATCATTCACTTCACTAAACCCACACAACACTCAGTCAACTCCTCTAAAGCTACATACTCCATTCAACATTCATCCCTCATGCAATATGTAAGGAAATAAAACTTTGCCTTGTTCAAATAGTCACACTCATCGTCACTCAACATATTGTTCTCACAACGCTACACCTAAAACACACTATTACAATCCCCCACTATCTAGCTCTACATTCTAAAGTTTTTTTCCTCTCCTACATGGGGAAATTTGTAGTCCTTGCTATCATTCACACACTTCCCAAGAGGATAATCCAACATGTCTTACCATTCAGTTATTCCATTCTTTATTCCAACAACTGCAACACACTATAAGTGATATTAATATTAGAATGTCTGTCCATGATTATTAATTGATCATGGTGTCATAAAGGTACTCGAACATGGCTCACTGATTTTTGGTCAAATATCCAACCCCTAGTTTTCTATTCTAGTGAATTCTTCATGGGGTGAGGGAAACTCAGGTATCGATATTTTATTTTATTTTATTTTATTTGTTGGAGTCAATCAAAAAATCTACATCTCAATCTTTAATACACTATCAAAATTTTATCGACCCGTTAAAGCCATACTTTTCAAATGTGGTGCATTTCAAACTTTGGTAGATTCAGCCAAATATAGTTGTTAGGGAAAATCAGTTTTCAATCCATTTAATCTCCTTTTAACTCCAACGGTGGAAAATTCCCATATATGGTGTTTTATGTTAGACCAACTATTGACCCGTTCAAGCCATGTGATATAATTGTAGAGAAACGCCAATTTTGGGTGAACCTTCAAATATATCACATAGTCCCAAATCGATTGTTGACCCATTCGTGCTTTTAAACATACACCCACACTGTTGTGTTGTTGACCTAGGAACTAGCTGACTAGTTCATGCACCTTTCAATTCTCTCCACAAGCTCTAAGGCCCAAGACACTTAACTCTTAATCGAGTGCCAATTGTGCTTTGTTCTACGAAAAAACCCCAAGGCTCTTAACAATTGAAACCTTCACACAAGACATTATTTGGCATGCCTTTCAACCTTTGATGGAAATGGCAAATGAAAATGGATTTTCTATCCAATACTTGTTACCCCCGAGTTTTCAATTAGAGCCCCTCCAAAATTACCGACATAGAAATGTCAGGACAATGTGTATGCCATAATGTCTGCCCATGACCACATGTCACTTCCCAAAGCACCATGTTACCCCAAGTCTTATCTCCCTGACCTTTTTCATTTTGAACTCTTTCAAAAATACTTCTGGGTTTGTCCATTCAAAGACATCAAGGTGTGGTGGCATCACACCCTCATCACTTCTCTACCAACTACCTTCCACCTGTACCAACTACCATGTGTCACCCATTTTCAACCCACTTGGCCATCTGAAAGTGTTATATATATAGGCCACATGTCATCATCATGGAGTGCCATGTGTCTTGGGACTTTGGGTTGTTGATGTCACCCCAGGCCTTTGGGAGGCTTACGTTAACTTCCACTATATTTGCCACCTATGCTCCATGTAATCTGGGTCATCCAATGAGATTGTGCCACTTATTCTTATACCATTAGTCCATGTTGTCACCGGTACAAAGAAATGAGCAGTCTAAGACTTACATTTTTCATGTTATAAAAATTTCGGTCTATGGACATGAATTCTTCATTGAAACCACTTTTTGACAATTGTTACAAACATTTTTGTCCCATACTTCTCTCCCTATAATTTAAAACATGACTTTTGCTTGTAACTTCTAGGATTAAAACACTAGTGTTATTTGATTTTGTGGGTCCACCATCTCCACTAAATCTTTGCCATTGTTACTATTATACCTACCACTTTGGATTACCACCACATCCCACTCACACATCACCATGAGACTGAGACTTGGGTCACTCTTGAAAGATCCCAAGAAATAATAGTAAGGGTTACATGTTATCGTGGGGCCACCAGTCTTGTGCTAAAGCACCCTTGCACACTCTCTTGTGAGATTGGATTGGTCCATTCTGCTACTTGCATGCCACATCATCCCGCCAGTCCTATCCTTGATACTTTTGAACTTCAGTGCACTTAGGAATTATCAAGGTCAACCTATTGGGGTTTCATTTCCTCGGTGGAGCCACCATTCTTGCATTAGATAACCTTTATGCAATCTCTCCTAAGATTCAGTCTAATGTTTCCACTTGTGCTTCACTCTCCACCTTGTTTGTCTAGTCACCTTGAAAATTTGGTTATGATCCAGCAATGGATCTGTACAATCTATCATATAAGGAACTTCATAAGAGGATTTTACAAGTGCGGAGAGAGAATTTTTGGGATGGCCATGCATGACTTCAATTCATTAGAGAAAGGGTGATAACGACAGACACCAATAGGAATCCATATGCCACTCTCGAAGCTAACTTGGCCTTCGCGGACGAGATGAGATCAAACACTTAGTATTTGATGGCCGATAGTAAGCACTTGATACAAAATTTACATGTTTCCTGACAAGAGATAGAACAAATCCATGTAGCAGTGCATAATGCACCTCCCGCATAGGTTTACTTAGGGGAAATGGGAACAACGATACTTGGTGAAGTATCAACACTTGAATAGACCATGCATGACCTCTATGAGGAGTTCATGACTGTATATGAGGAAGCTATCCACTTTCATAGCTTGTAACAACAAAGCAAGGAATATGTTAAGACTCTTAGGAATATACAAACTTCCATCACCGTTGTGCATGAATGGATAATTTGATACAAAGGGGCACTGCTTACTTTGGTAAAGAAGGTGAAGACGCAGGCAAAGCTCGTGTGTTCCTTTCAAGTTGCATACTATTACAGGCTTGCAAGGGGCGCACTTCCTTTTCCCTTCATGTGTTGGAACCTTCATGCATCACACTTGACTCTCTATAGGGTCACACACTTTCTCTCACCCAAAGTTATGATACTTCCCTCTGCATGTTTCCGTGGTCAAGGCATAACATTACCACCCACTAGTGGGACTCCTACTCCAAATGGTGTGAGATCTAGTTGGGAGTTCATAATAGGGAAATCCCCTGAATGTTGTTGGATCCAACACTATCAACATTTCTGGCACTAGAAGGAGGGCCAGATGACAAGTTGAGTCCTTCAAGTATGTTTTGAATTTACACACTTATTTCATGGCTTCTCACCAAATCATAACCGTGACATGTTTTCCTAAATCCACAAATTTGAAAGCGCCGACGAGAATTATAGATGACTTGCCCAATCTAAAATTCAATGACGAGGGTGAAACAATCTTATTTCAACATACCACACAGTTTATTGATTTATGCACAAAGCACAACATCCATTGTGAGGATGTTGGATGTAGGTTTTTCATTCTCATGTTCAAAGAGCATGTGCGATAATGGTGTAGCACATTTCCTAATGGATCCATTCACTCTTTCAAACATCTTTTCATAGATTCATGTCATGCTTTCGATCTCTATGATTTTAAATCTCTCAATAAGAAAATTTTGAAATTGTGAAAATCATTTTATGAATCCATTCAGGATTTTCACAGTCAAGTTATCCATTACTGCTTTGAATTTACTGAAGATGAAGTTGATTGGTATTTCCTGGTTGATAGATTTTATATCTTGTTTACATTTCAGAAAATCCACACGAGTTAAAATCTTTTGAACCTCTCCCAAAATACCTTGGTATTAGAGCTTCTAAATATGCGATAGACACTATTACTATTCCAAGTGACCCTCCATCCCCTTCTCATCAAACAACTCTATTTCAGCAGGCTAAGGTGGGGGAAGTTGCGAGTCACCTTTTGATCTAACACCATCTCCTCTTACCCCACGTACTCAGAATTTCAACAAAAATTTGGACTGTGATTCCAATGGTTGTGATGAAGTGTTATCTCCTTTTCCTCCATCATTTGGTCCCTCTGATGCTCTAGATTTCAATGTGTTGTGTTAACCTGTATCGGATCTCTCTTTTGATGTTCATGAGGATCAAGTTCTAGATGGATTTGGTGTTGAACAACCAACTAGTGGTATCATTTTTTATGAGCATGTGTGGGAGTCTGAATAAGAATATGCAGTGAAGAAGGACCTGCTTCTTTCCGCACCTCTTTCACATTATCCCTACATTTTCAACAATTATGTCATTTCTATTCAAACTTGTAAAAATTTAGTTTTTGATATTAATAATTTCGATCACTCGCAGAACACGTGGAATGCCAATTTTTCATTTGAACGCGAAGAGGAAAAAATTGTCTTCCCTGATCTCCCCAATCTCTCATCTTACCTTTCCAAGAACTTAGAGGGTGAAATTTTTCGTTTTTCATCTTCCCCTCTTTGCAATTCATCATATCTTGAGGATGCCTTCATCTGTGATCTTGAACTTTATAATCATTGCTATTGTGACCTCTTCATTGATTAATTTAGTCATGATTCTGATTTTCCCATTGCTAATATTTCCCAGCCACCGATCTGTGACAATCTACCTTCTGATGAGTTGAAACTTCCTCAAGCTATCATGGCACTTCAACCCTAGCTGATGGTTATGTCAAGTTCTCGTAGTCTTGAGGTCAGTTCCACTTCTAATCCGAACTGTGTTGAATCTTTTGAGGCTCCTCATCACTCTATCACACATATTGAAATCAATTTGTCTTAAAATTATCGTACCCTCCATCTATATTACACGGTCCTATTACTCAGTCATTGGAGGATTCGTACATGGGGTCACTATTGCAAAATGAAAGTTTTCTTCTTTCTTCATTTTTTGTTTCCTTCACAGTTTGAAAGTTTGTCCTTGCATGTCTGTAACTTGCAGTGTTGTATTGAGGCTTATGTGATCCATATTAAGTTTATGAGAGATTTTTCGGCGTAAATCACAAGATATTTCATTTGTCAACGTGTTTCGAACCAACTAATATGGTTCATCATCAGGACAAGTTGAATGAGCAGATAAGGGTAAATTGATTTTATTTAATCAATTTATCTTAATATATAGAACTATAAATAAACTGTCACTCATTTTTTAATTAAAAATTAAAAATTATATAACTTGCTTTTTATATATTACCCTAGCATTTATAGCTTTTAACTAACTTTTCTAATATTTAAATTTAACAACTTGGATAACTTACTTCTAATTTAAATTAATTCATTTTATAATTTATTTATATTTGTAATATCATAATTATAATTAAATTACTCTAGTTACTCAGACTTATTTAAATAACTATTATTTAAAATTTAAAATCAATTTAGTAGATTATTAATATTTATTAGTTTGCAAAATAATCCCTTTGACTTATAAGTGAATAATATTATATATGGATATTTATGCATATTTATATATTTAATAATAATTTTTTATAACTAACTATTAACCTAAATTAATTTAGGTTATAATTTATTTTTAAAATATATATTCATAATTATAATTGGTTAAAAAGTATCCATTTACTCTTATTTTAATAAGAATCTAACTTACCTAGGTTATATTTTTAATTATATAATGGTCATACCAAATCTAGCCGTTATCTATATAGCCATTACCTGGTCTAGGAATTCAGCCGTTGGAGTGTCTGCTCTATCTATTTAACTTGAAAATCCTGATTTGCTCATTCAACTTGTCCTGACGATGAACCACACTAGCTGGTTCGAAATGCGTCGACAAATGAAATATCTTGTGATTTATGCCGAAAAATCTCTCATAAACTTGCAGTGTGTCGAGACACCATGATATAACCACAAAATTTCTTTCATGCGCTTTTCGTTGTTACTTTTCTGTGTGTATATTCAAACTTTAACATTTTGGTTTGCATTTTCCTATGTTTCTTGTTTACTAATTTTCTTGTATATCTTTCTTGACATGCATTCCCTCTCCCACATAGGCCAACTAATGCACTGATGGCTACATTGGAAGTATCATTCACGTGAGTCTGGCCTATGCTTTTTTTAGGTTAGGAGTAGGAGTAGTTTTTATTTTGTTTGTTTTCCTTTGATTTTCTTTAATTTGTTTTGCTTTCACTCCATTTCTTTCCTTTGTTTGTTCTCTTTTTAGTGATATGTTAGCTTCTACATGAGACCATGTTTGGCTTCTCAAATAAGCTCAGTGAAATCCAAGAGGAAGTTGTAATGATATCAATTCTTGGTTATATATATATTCCCTCTCTTTATGTGAATCTTGCATTTCTTTTAGTGAATGATACTCTGATGAAAAACATGTTCCTTTTAGAGAGGGTCATAGTGAAATCATGATGCTTGCACTTTTAACTGGAACCTCCTAACCTAATCAGACTTCTATTTTTGGTTAACCCTTGTCAACTAAGTTGAGTAGAGTAAAGAGAGGAGGAAAAACTTAACAAGTATGTTAGAGGTATACATAAATATCCTTCTCTGAAAGGACAACCTCTTCTACCCTCAATAAGTCGGGATCCCTCTTCCGCCCCATGAAATAAATAAGTTCCTATGCACAATTCTTTGAACAAATAAAAATGAAAAAATGAAAAATGAACTAAAGGGTGAAAGGAGAGATAGCCTTCTTGTGCAGAGAGATGGAGCAAGAAACTTTGTCAGGGTATTGTCAAGGCTCACTGGCAGCAGATCAATGCTCACATTCCTAAAGTGATTCTGTCATGGTATTGTCTAGGCCTGCTGGCAACGGAGCAACACCAAAGATGAAAACTACAACTCTGATAGTTTCTTTTACTTGTGCATCTATTTACTCCTCATACCCAATCAAAAAGAGCTATTTTGACTTCGCTTGGTATGTGTGCTACCGATAAGGAGAATGGTTGGGACTATATCTCTAACTCAAGCTAAGTGAAGAAGCTATGATAATGAAAGAACTGGACAATAATTCCAACAAAGTTAGACCTTTTTTTGCATGAGACAAGGTCCATATAGAGAGTTAGATTCCTACCAGCGTGTCGCCAATGTTGTAGTGGCTACAATCACCCTGCAAAATGTTTCATATGCTTCGATTCAAGTTGAAGCGCAAGGACAAAACCAACCAAAAATAGAAGGGGAGAGCGAACATATGTAGGATTGAGAGCTTGCTCAACAGATTGAAGAATTGATTGAATTTGTGGACATGGAGTTGGAACTAGAACCATAGGATGATGATGTTGACCTAATGCCTAGTGCACCACAAGTCACCATTCAGTCTCCACAACCTCCAACCACATATTTAGCCCTCAGAAAGGAAGGGGACATAATTATTCTTAATGATGATCCGGTAATGGATGTGTACAATATGTCATATAATGAACTTTAGAAGAAGATTGTACAAGCAAAAAGAGAGAATTTTTCAGATGGTCATGCATCACCTGCATTCATTAGAGAAAGGCTGATAGTGGAGGACACCAGTAAGAATCCAAATGTCATTGCCGAAGCCAACTTGGTCTTTGTGGGTGTGATGAGATCAAACACTCAGTATTTAATGGTCGAGAGTAAGCAATTGATACAAAATTTAGACATTTCCTAGAAAGCGATAGAACAACTCCTTGGAGTAGTGCATAATGCAGCTCTTGCACAGGTTTGCTTGGGCGAAATGAGAGCAATGATACTTCGTGAGGTATCAACACTTGAAGAAACCACGCGGGGCCTATATGAGGAGCTCATGATCATACATGAGGCAATTGTCTACTTGGATAGCTTGCAGTAACAGAGCAAGGAATTTTTCAAGACTCTTAGGAATGTACAAATTTCCATCATTGTCGTGCAAGAATGGAAAATGTGATACAAAGGTGCACCACTTACTTTGGTAAAGAAGATGAAGCGGCAAGAATAGCTGGAGATATCAAGAGTTCTAATGTTGATTTAGAACAAAAATCAACTCACCTTGCTCATTGGAAACATTCAGGCCTCATATGTACGGTTGTACAACAATTTGGATTTCATGGTGGGAACCCACAATATCCCATCTGTCAGCTCACTCACCAAAGCTAAACACAAAAACTAAGTCAGGCAAGAGATTAAGGAGTACTTGGAGAAGATGAGATAGGTTGCCACCAAGGAGGATTTAGTTCTCAACAGACAATGCATACATAACTACATTGATGGTCCTATCCTGATCAAAACCATGTTGCTCCTACTCAAGAAAGAAGTTAAGATTGGTTCCAAATCATTGTACCTAGATGCTATGGAGGCTAGAGTCTGTCCATCATAACACAATCATCGCAAAGTACCAAGCTTGGCATCATATGTGACTGAGAAGCATCAAATGGAAGGTGTTGACCTGAAGTGTTCACTAAAGAATCATACTGTCTTTCTTGTTAGGATTTCAATCTATCTCTACCCTATTTCATCCTATATGGGTATGAGTGTAAAATGAAATATTATTTGTAATTATGTTTTAAGTGAAATTCCAAGTGCCAATATTGCAATATGAAGATTCATCATGTAATATAATGTCTCATTTTGTAAATAAGTTGAAGAGTGATGAGGGTAGTCCAATGGCCACAAAGGGGAGTTTAAGAGTTACCCCCTCTTGTTATAAATATAACCTCATAACTCATGTAAAGGGATTTTCGGGAGCGAAGCTTTTGGCTAAGCTTAGGGTTAGGAAGAGTTTGGGAGTATTGTTGATCCAAGGGATTAGTAAAGTTCTCAAAATTCAAAGTGTTAAAAAGTGCTCAAACCTATACTAGAGCGTAGATCTCAATGACCTGGATCCAATGAGACTTAAATCGCTCAAAACTGATATCGTATGCTCCCAATGTCGCGTTCTAATCATTTTCCCAAACAGGTAAAAAATTTGCAGGTTGGTTGTAGGGCTGCTGATTGGGCAGTCCATATGATGATTGGACAAGGTGAATGGATAGGATGAATGTATAATTTGGGTCAATGAATGGATGCCAAGTTTCATTTTCTGATTGGTTCGAATTTGTTGTGTTTTCATTGGTCGAAATGGATTTTAAGTGGTCCAATGAATGGAGGCTGTGCGGGCCAATGGAGGGATGCCATGTGGCCTCCCAATGGTTCATTAAAATTTTGTTATCGGTAAAATTGCCTCTGGGAGAGTTGAACACATGGTCTCTAAACAAACAGCGCAGCGCCTTACTGCTAGTGTGCATGGTAGTTCTTAACAAGTATAGTATAAAACTTACATTTAAATTTTTCCACCAACTGTATTGGGGAACGAGGTCGGGGTTAAGCCCTGACCCTTAATCACCCCATGCCCAATAGACAGTAGGCAGGGGAGTTGAGGGCTCAGAAATAGCCCCTGCTCATATTTCCAACACTAACAGATAACACCCACCAGACCACACACCAAATAGTACGGAGCACCAACAGCAAAGGGTGTAAACATGGGGACCCGCCCTAGTCACATGCCATCATATAACCACACTCCACCACAACAAAGGGGTCAGCGCTGAGTCTGGGTTTGGGTTTGTAAGCTTTGGGATAAGCCCCGCTCATATTATAGCATGGAACTGCTCACTGAGAATTTGGGGTCTATGCCAAAGGGGGTGGGTGGTTAGCCCCAACCCTGAGATGCATGGCCCCCTGTGGCCATAATTTTCTGCCTATGTGCCTTACAGGAAAATTTAACCAAGTGACAAAATGCACCAATTTCAGTGTGAACCTCGTCGGTGCCGGGTGAAACTGTTATTCATTGCACTCAGGAAAGGTGAAATTCATAGGATGGTTAGTAGTCCAGTGCAGTATGTAGATCAATTAGCAGAAGAAACTTTGGGAGACTATAACTTCTTCAATTTTTGGCCAAATTGAGCCCAAAAAAATCCTTGCTAGGGGTTTTTTACTGTTCTAAATCCATTAGAGACATTATATTTACATTCCAAGCAATGTAAATCCATGTAAACAGAAATTTGAGCACTTAATGAAAGAGTCCCAACATTGGAAGCTAGACTAGGAGATGTATCCCACGACAGGGGTGAACACGTTTATCATTTTTGTTGTTATTTGTTTATGATATGGTATATGGTCTCTGTTATTGTTGTTAACTAAGTTTAAAAATCATTTTTTTGTGTTTTCTGTAAAGTGATCCACTACCCAAAATACATAAAATTTTACTTGAAAAGTTTCCATCACCTTTATCTTTTTATGACAAATCCGTTTGGTATCAAAGCCCAAGGTTATTTTGAAGGTTTGATTTTGTTTGTAAGTTTTTTCTCATGCTTACAAGGTTGAAGCTTAAAAGAGGAGAAGTATAACTTGTGGAGCCAAGGTCTCACATTGTTTCAAGGAGAACACACACACGTCAAGCTTCACTAGTCATGGCATATGAAGAAGGTCTTGAAGGGATGTCTGAAGATGAAGGAACTTTTAGAAAAGCTTTCTTTGAGATGTCTGAAATGGTAAAATTTCTTTATGAGGAGAGGAATTCAAGGTTGCAAGGAGAGAGCTCAAAACCTCCAAAGGGAGATGGAGGAAAAGGATACAAACCTCCAAAAGGGAATTGTGGGAATGGTGATAAGCCACCACCTTCACCTCCATCATCCTCATATTCATCCCCATATTCTTCTACTTCTTCAACCCTTCCACACAGACTTCGAAATTATCCAATGGGAAATGGTAAAACACCTTTGTTAAAGCTTGACATAAAGTTTGAATTTCCTATGTACAATGGAGAGGTAAATGCTGAGAAATTAGATAATTGGGTTTGTCAGATTAGTGTGTATCATAGGATAAAATGAATCAAGGATAATGAGACCAAAAATCAACTTTCTCTTCTTAGGTTTGAAGGTGCAACACTTATTTGGTGGGGGGCCAAAACTCAAGAGGACAAGAAGAAACATGGTAAGGTTTTATCCTCTTTGAATGATTTTATTGTTGCAATAAGAAGGAAATTTTATCCATTAGCATACATGCAAAAAGATATCATGGATTTGAAAAACTTTAGGCAAGCTAAGGGTCAAAATGTGTAAAGATACACTCAAGAATTTAGGAAAAGAGACATGATTTTGGGTATAGATTTATCCTCTCAAGACACTTTAGTCAAATACTTTGGAGGATTGCCTAGTTATTTGAGACATGCAATTCTCATGTTTAACCCTACAGAACTAGATGAAGTTTGTGTATAGGAAACTCATTTAGAAGTAAGAGGGAATAATGTTCCTCAAGAGGGCAACAGAAAGCCATTCAATAGTGGAGACAAAGGAAAGGGGAAATTCAAAGGAAAAGGGAAGAAGAATGTTTTAGTAAAAAAGGAGGGAGAAAAACTCACATGTAAACATTGTTCAAAAGAAGGCCATGATGAAGACCACTATTGGAAATTTCATCTTGAAATCAAACCCAAAAAGTTTAACAACAAAGGGAAAAAAAAGACTATTGCAACTACACAACATGATTCAGGATCTGATTTCGGGGATGAAACAAAGATCACAACTACGGGATTTAAATTGAAGGACTTTATTGCAAGTAATAGTTCTTCAAGTAGCCTAAATTAAACTCAACATGAAAAAGAAAGAATAGAGCTTATCCACATTAGAGTCAGTTCAAAGCATACCAAGATAGATACATTGTTTGATAGTGGATCACAAGAAAGAATTATTTCAGAAGAAATTGTTAAGAAGTTGAATTTGGAAACCACTCCTCATCCTAAACCTTATCCTTTAGGTTGGATATGTGACAATGCAAAACTGAATGTGACAAAAAGATGTGAAATGAGATTCTCCATCACTGTAAACTTTATAGATGAGGTATAACTTGATGTTATTCCACTTGACATTCGTGGTATTGTTTTCGAAAGCCCATATTTATATGGTAGGAGTGCCATCGTTCATTTCCCTTGAGAACAAATATCACTTGCTTAAAGATGGGATTTAGTACATTGTTAGAGCACATAGAAAGAAGTTTAATTTATCACTTGTGGCTATTGGAAAAATGAATAGGCTTGTTAATACTAGTAATTTTTTTTTACTTTTGATGATCAAACCCAAAGAGAATGTGGAAAATGAAGCATTCCAAGGATGTGATGCAAGATTAAAATCCAAATTGTATGAGGTTGTTAACACCTATGATGAGATGTATACGGAACCCAAAGGATTGCCTCCTAAAAGAGGAATCCAACATGAGATCCAATTGCAGAAATATTGTCCTATTCCAAACATTGGCATGTATAGGATGTCAGTTATGGAGAATGCAGAAATCAAGAAACAAATCCAAGAGTTTCTTGATAAAGGGGTCATCATACCAAGTACATCGCCATGTGGGTCACGAATTGTTTTATTACCAAAGAAATATGGTACATGGCGCATGTGTGGATTTCAGAGCCTTGAAGAAGATTACAGTAAAGAATAGTTACCCTCTTCCTCGAATTGATGATTTACTTGATCATTGAAGGATGTTGTGTATCTCACTAAGTTGGAATTAATAAGTGGCTATCATCATATTAGGATTGTTGAAGGAGACATATGGAAGACAACTTAAAAAAAAAACAATGTTTTTTTGAATTCTTGGTTATGTCATTTGGACTTTGTAATTCTCCTGCAACATTCATGAGAGTTATGAATAATGTCTTAAGGAGTTTTCTTGATGATTTTTTGATTGTCTACTTATATGACATATTGATCTTCAGTAAAACCCGTGAAGAACATGCTAGGCATGTCAGGAAATTCTTAGATGTCTTGAAGAAAGAAAAGTTTTTTTTAAATATGTCTAAATGTGAATTTGGAAAGACCACGCTAGTGTATTTGGGACATATTGTTGGAGGGGGTGAATTCAATATAGATCCCACAAAGGTAAAATTCATTGTAGATTGGCCAAATCCCAATAATGTAATTCAGGTTAGAAGATTTTTGGGAGTAGCCCAATATTGGAGAAAGTTAATTTCTAACTTTTCTTCAATTGCAAATCCATTACACGACATGACAAGTGTGAAGTATTTTTTTCAGTGGGGAGGAAAGCATCAAAAAGCCTTCAATGCATTGAAGGAGAGAATTATCACAAATCTAGTTGTTTCACTTATAGATTTAAGACAACCATTAAAGATACAAACAAATGCAAGTGACTATGCCATTGGAGCGGTCTTGATGCAAGATGGTAAGCCCATATGTTACCATTCTCAAAAGTTTAATGGGCCACTAGTTAACTATCCCACATATGAGAAGGAATTGTATGCACTAGTTCCAAATGTGAAAAAGTGGAAACACTATTTGATGGGAAAAGAAACTATCATTCACATTGATCATCAACCTTTGCAATACTTGTAATCACAAACTAAGATACAACAAGCGAGGCACTTCAGATGGATGGGTTTCTTGTAGAAATTCCATTTGGTGATAAGGTATAAGAAAGGTATCTATTACACAGTTTCTGACATGCTTTCTAGATAAATTGTTAGTGCTTTAGTTATTATTAAGCATAACTCTATCATGCATAAGACCTATGGTGAACAATATACTTAGATGATGATTTTAAAGATGTATATGCAACTTTGTGTCAACGAAATCAAGTAGAATAATTAGATTACCATGTTCATGATAACGTTGTGTATCA
Source organism: Pinus tabuliformis (assembly GCA_031772625.1). NCBI lineage: Eukaryota > Viridiplantae > Streptophyta > Pinopsida > Pinales > Pinaceae > Pinus > Pinus tabuliformis. The sequence continues at coordinate 609,170,410 of CM062817.1, forward strand.
TCTTGGCAAGCTATGAATTCCGTAGATTGAAATATTCAATATCATAAGGGAAGTGCATACTTCTATTATTGTTGCCCATTTTGGTGTAGGCAAGATAGTGGCACAATTACAAAGTTATTGTTTTATGCCTCGAATGAATGAAAGTGTGTCACAGTATGTAAGAGGATTTTATTTATGTGCTACAAATAAGACTAACAATAGAAATTTAGGATTTTATACTCCACTTCTAGTCCATTCTCCTCTTGGGAAAGTGTTTCTATGGAATTTCTAGGAGGACTGCCTATGTCTAAAAAAATCATGATTATATTTATGTTGTGGTGGATCGTTTCAACAAGATGTGTATTTTGATGCCTTGTACGAAGAAGGTTACAACTGAAAAGACTGTAAAAATGTTCTTTCAACATGTATGGGTACATCTTGGGTTTCCCAAATCAATTTTTTTTTATCGAGATTCTCGATTTGTCAGGAAATTTTGGTCAAGATTATGGGGACTCATGGACACCAGGTTGAAAAAGAGCACAACATTCCATCCACAAACCAATGGTCATACAGAAGTGGTGAACAAAATGGTGGTACATCTTCTTCGTGGTTATTGCATAAACCATTCTAAGCTTTGGGATGAACACTTAAACTACATTCAACAAGCTTATAATCACCATTGATCGACTCAAACATCTCCATTTGAGGCATGCTTTGGATATTTACGAAAATCACCTTTAGATTTATATTTGGGAAAGATGTTGCTATTGATGGTGATAGTGACATTGATAAGGCCAAGGAATTCATTGAACAAGTTCAATTGGTGCATCAGATGGTTCAAGAATAGTTGGAAAAGAGCCAAGCCAAGTAAAAAACAATGCATGATAAGCATCGTGTTGACCACAGTTTTCAGGTTGGAAATGAAGTTTGGCTTTACATTAGCAAGGAGAGGCATAAAGGAGAAGGTAAAAAATTGAAACCAATAAGGTATGGACCTTAGAAAAGATAGTTAATAATGCCTTTTGGTTGGATTTGTCTCCATATATGCAAATGCATGCAGTTGTTAATGTTGAGAATTTGAGATTATATGAGCCTCCTTTGATTGATGATCAAGGAGAGAATGTTGAAATTCCTTCAATGGAATATTTCTCTCATGAATTTCTTGAAGAATTGCAGCAGGACATTATCCTTGAAAGAAAAACAAGAGATTAAAAATGAGGGAATGTGGAGTACCTTCGTGTTGGACTCAAAGGCACAAATCCAAGCAAATACAAATGGATTGAAATTTTAAGGGTGAGTGAACTATACCCTCATCTGTTTGTTAAATAAAAGTAGTATTTTGGAGGTCCAAAAGCTTCTAGTGGGGAGGAGTGATACAAGGTATCAATAAAGTGCTCAAAATTAAAAGTGTTCAAAAGTTCTCAAAACCTACACCATAGTGTAGATCTCGATGACCTAAATCCAATGCAAATTGAATCGTTCAAAACAAATATCGTATGCTCCCGCTATCACATTCTGATCATTTTCCCAAACAGGTAAAAAATTTGCAGGTTGGTTGCAAGACTCCTGACTAGGTAGTTTCTACGATGACTAGGCAAGTGACTGGGAAGGATGACTACACAATTTGGGCCAATGAATGGCTGCCAGTGTCCTTTTCTAATTGGTTCGAATGTGTTGTTTTTTCATTGGTTGAAGTGGATTTTAAGTGGTCCAATGAATGGAGGCCACGTGGGCCAATGGAGGGCTGCCACATGGCATCCCAATGGTGCATTAAAGTTTTTTTATTGGCCAAACTGTCTCTTAGAGAGTCGACCACATGACCTCCAAACCAACAGTGTAGTGTCTTACCGCTAGGGTGTGTGGTAGTTCTTAACAGGTATAGTGGCAAACTCACATTTAAGTTTTTCCACCAATTGTATTGGAGAACGGGGTCGGGGTTAAGTCTTGATCCTCGCTCACCCCCTGCCCATGAGACCACAGGTAAAGAAGCCGAGGGCTCGAGCCTAGCTCTGGCCCACAGTTCTAACACCAATAGATAGAACCCACTAGACCACATACCAAACAATGCAGAGCGCCAACAGTAATGAGCAGAAACATGGTGACAAGTCCCAGTCACATGTCATCATATAACCACACTCCACCTGGTCAAGTGCTCGAGTTTATGCTCAAAAAATCAAAGTGTCAAAATTTTTTCAAACTCAACTTTAGATCAAAGAACTCTTAATTCAGAATCAAATGGTGTGAATGACACTCGAATACGAGCTCATATGTAGAAGCTAAATTAACTCAAAGTTCAGGTTTGACTTGGACACGTGGCAGGATTGGATGACATGGCAAAGGTCCCAACGAATTGGGAAGCCTCAAGTGGCAGGTGGCCATTGGGTCTTGCATGTCGCATATTAGGGGAGAACAAAGGACGCACGTTAAGAATCGGCCCCTGGCAAGTTGGGTTGTGATTTGCGATAATTGAAATCGCATATCGCACCAAGACCCCGCTGATATTTATGTTACCCCTGGTACTACGCTGATTGTGAAAGGTCCCCAGACATGATATGTTATACACTATATTTCATAGCCCGATGGGTCCATTGATATTGCAGTTGTATGGACTTTAATATCTGTCGAGGGAAAACCCCAATTGCAATTTGCGATGGGGCTCCGCACCCAATATTTTATGGACTAGGTTTGATAATCCTGGTGGGTCCATAGTGGTATCGGTTTTGTTATCCATTGATGGAAAGCGTTGATTGTGATTTGTGATTGGGTTCTTGAATGCAATAATTTATATGATAAGTTTAAACTCCAAGCGGGTCCATCGTATCTCAATCGCATATCGCCCTCCTATTTCACAATCCATAAGGCCACGAGACTCCACCTATTGCGGTTTGTGATATGACTGATAGGTTATGGCCCACGGTGTGGCCAAATTATTGCTCAGTTAGAGGATTTTGGAGTGAATTTGTGGGATTATGTCAGTTTTGGAGCATCTTATGGAATAAACAGTGGGAGAACTAGGAGACGTGAATCATCAGTTCTTATCCAAATTAGATGAAAAAAGAGGCTAGATAGGCATTTTTAGCATTCTAAACTTGTGGAGACAGGTTTCAAAGACATTTGAGCATTGTAAACATACTTTTTTTGTAATCTGAGCATAATAGAGAGGCCCAAATATTTGAAGCTGGACCAAAGGGACGTAGCCCAGGAGGGGTGAACTCCTCATCAAATCTCTATGTTATGCATTGTATTTTGATGTTCTTTGTTTTTATTTTGATGTTCATCAGCATATGTTTTATGTTAAATTTTTTATAACATTTACAAAAGAAACTCTCATGGGAATCAGTTAATTAAGAAAACATGGTGAATCCTTAAGCACTTGATAAGTAAATGATAAGAATCTTGGGTTTTATTTTGAATGTGGAATTAGCACAACGTTACTAATCTACTCCATTTTAGATCAAGTTGATATCAGAGCACTGGTTTCTACTTACTAAATTTTCTTAATGAAAGAATGATTTAATTGTTTGCAATTTTTTGCCATGCTAACAACGTTAAAACTCAAAAGAGGAGAAGGAAAGCTGGTTGGAAGCCCTGAATTTGGGTCAAGTGAAAGAAGAGAAAGGTTTCTAAAGTCATCTACACCAGTACATCCTCAAGTTGCAGAAGTTGCAGTTGCATCTTCAGAGGCCATGTCTCATGAAAGAGAACCTATCATGACAGAAGATGAGAAGGCCTTCAGAAATCCTTTCTTTGATATGACAGAGATGGTGAAGGTGCTCTATGAAGAGAGGAATAGAATATTGCAAGAATAAAGTTCCAAACCTCCCAAAGGAGAAGGCTCTTCAACAAGAGGTAATGGCAATGGATACAAGCCTCCACCCTCTCCACCGTCTTCTTCATCTTCTACTTCAAAAGTATCTTCACACTCTTCCACTAATACAACCCTTACTCATACTCATCATCATTCTGCAAAATGAACTGGTAAATCACCTTTTCTAAAGCTTGATGTTAAATTCGAGTTTCCTATTTACAGTGGAGAAGTCAATGCAGAAAACATGGATAACTAGATTTGTTAGTTGGAGGTATATTGTAGAATTCAGAACCTTCAATAGGTTGATATAAACATTCAGTTGGCTTCATTGAGAATGGAGGGTGCAACACTCATTTGGTGAGAAGCAAGGACTCAAGAGGAGATTAAAAAAAATGGTAAGCTCTCTATTACTTGGTCTAATTTCATTAAGCAAATAAAAAGGCAATTCTACCCTTTAGCCCATATTCAAAAAGCTATCATGAATTGGAAAAATTCCAGACAATTAAAAGATCAAAATGTGCAAGAGTATACTCAAGATTTTAGGAGATGTGTTCTTATGCTAGGAGTAGACTTGCAATTATAAGATACTTTTTTGAAATATATAGGAGGTTTGCATAGTTATCTTTGACATACCATTCTTAAGTTTAATCCCACGAATCTGGATGAGGTTTGTGTTCATGCTACACACCTCCAAGAAAGAGGGAAAGGTGTACAAAAAGAAGCCATTCTAGAGTGGTGGAAAAGGAAATAATTTTAAGGGAAAGCAAAAGAAAAATGCTTATGTTAAGAAAGAAGGGGAGAAGCCCATGTGCAAGAATTTTTCCAAAGAGGGTCATGATGGAGTGCATTGCTAGAAGCTTCATCCTGAATTAAGACCAAAGAAATCTAACAATAAAGGGAAACATAAGACAAACGCTAATGTCCAACAATACTTGGGTTCTGAATCAGGTGATGAATCAAATATTGTAGCCACATTCACTAAGGGAAAACCCGTGTCAAAAGCAAGTAAAGAGGAAGCCATGGAAAGTACAAGTGAAACAAATAACTCCAATAATGCTTCAAATGCGGAAAACATAATTGAGTTGTTCCATATCCGAGTTATTTCCAAAAACACAAAGATTGATATGGTGTTTGACAGTGGATCTCAGGAAAATTTAATGTCTACAGACTTGGTCAAGAAATTTAATCTAGAAGTTGCGCCTCATCATAAACTGTATCCATTGGGTTGGATAACCAAGGATGCAAATCTTCAGGTCACAAGGAAATGTCTTTTCAGGTTGTTTAGTCAATTTAGTGTGTCCTAAATTGCTACATTAATTATCAATCTGGGAGTCATAAACTGATGAAGTGTGGCACACTGTATGTGCAAGACAACCTTTTTCTTACTTTATTGTTTTCAGTTTTTATCTTGTTTTTGGGGTTTTTGTTCTTGTCGGTCTCCTAAAGTGTCTAATGCAAATGAAAATCCTATTCTAAGGTCTTAAGAATACTTTTAAAGGTCAAGTATGGATGTAGATTTTAAGACAAGGTTTATGCCTCTTATGGTAATTTCCAAACTTAGCACTTCAAAGATCTCAAAACATGCTATTGATAAAATCAGGACTTGAACAAAATTGTAAATATGCAGCTACTTAAATCAATAAAATGATGAAGTACTGAACATGATGTTACTATCTCTGCTGTCCATTTAATTATAGAAATAAAATCTAAATTACTGCACTCAAAACCAAAAATAAAGAAGCTGGAAACTAGTCGCTGATTTCATCGATAATTCTGATATTTCATCAATTAACTTCTAAAACGGGGTTAAGCTAAAGACACCAAAAATAATTTCATATGGCATGAAAGAATGACATTTAAACTATTTACTTGCAAACTAATGAAAGCAAAATCAATTACTTCACCTACAATCCGATAGCTTGCCAATTAACTTCTAAAATGGGGTTAAGCTAAAGGCACCGGAGATAACGTCATGTAGCATAAAGAACTGATATCTAAACTATCTACTTGCAAAATAATGAAAGCAAAATCAAATTACTTCACTTATAATCCGATAGCTCGCCAATTAACTTCTAAAACGGGGTTAAGCTAAAGGCACCGGAGATAACGTCAAATAACATGAAGAACTTGATATCTAAACTATCTACTTGCAACCTAATGAAAGAAAAATCAAATTACTTCACCTACAATCCGATAGCTCGCCAATTAACTTCTAAAATGGGGTTAAGCTAAAGGCATTGGAGATAACGCCAAGTAGCATGAAGAAATTGATATTTAAACCAGCTAAAAAGCAGTAAACAAATCTCATTGAAATCAAAGCATAAAAACTGGAATTAAAAGCTAAAATATAGTAGAAGAAGCAAATCTTAGATCACCACTTGATGCAAAAACAATATTAAAAGGCTCCAGCAAAACCTATCCTGAAATCACTGATCAGTGTTAGTGAAAAATATAACAATGCTGCAAAATCATGTACAGGAATAAAAACGATTAATACCATAAACGAATTATGAGAAATGTACAATGGAAATAAGAGAAAACACACACGGAAACTATACAAAAATGAAAGACAAAACCTCAGCCAGCAGGGGCCCTCTGAATAGCCTTTGGTCAATACGCTGTCACCTCAAAACCATGCTTTAAATAGTCATAAGAAAATAGATTTTTTTTATTGTAAAACAGAGAATATGTCTTCTCATTACAACAGCAAGACTAACGCTAAACCAACAGCATCAAGGATAACATCAAGACTAACTACTTGCATTTGCAAATGGTTTATTTATAGAGGAAAACAGATAACTGTCATTTGGAGAAAAATCTTTAGCAGAGGACACGTAAACAAGATGAAACCCGTAAGTTCATCCTCTTGGTTGCCACAAACATTAAATCTACAAAAGGTGGGTGTTAGATTGCGTCATGGAAACGACCTACAACTGGCAAAAGTGGATCCATGAACTCAAGAACGGTCTTGGACTTTTTCACGTGCTGGAATAGAGACCTAATGGACATAGGACTCTTTGTTGACCGTCCTTTGACCAATGCCTTTCTTCATGAATTCGACTAAACAAATAGGACCTTGTCCATGTGTATATCATTTTTGAGCTACCCACGTGCATCATTTCCCTTGTCGACACCCGTAACCTATAGAACAATGAAAACAGCTATGGAATTGCAAGTCAGTTGTGGAAAGTGCCTACATTCTGTAGCTAATGAACAAAATCTAAATCAAATAGCACACACAAGTATATAGTTTGAAAACCACTTAAATGCACTCCTAGAATCAATATGTAACAATTTTTGATAGCTTATGGGGCACTGATGTGATAAAATGGAAGAGAAAAGGTTTAGAAAAGTATGTAGAAGAGAGGTAGTCATGGGGCTCAACATACCCCCACTGTGAAGATGTTGCATGTCCTCATGGAACAAAAACTGTGACTATCCTTTCTTCAATTCATCTGCTCTGACACTTCTGCTAATACATCTAACCTTTTCTTCTTCTTCCTTGGTGTCACTATCAACTTGGGCTTCATCATCAGGCACCTGTATTTGAGGTTGATAAGGGATATGCTCAACCTCCTATTCTTCTTCTTCAATTTCATATTTTTCTTGTGCCACAATCCTAGATGCAACATGGTGTTGTCATGGATAATTTTGTCAAACTTGTCCTGCTCTTTCAATGTCTCATTTTCCCTTTTGAGTGTCTATTTAGGACTTCTAGTTCAAAGACTTCTTGTTTTAATGATTGGATCAGAGTGTCCTGAGCTGTACCAGGCTAAGTAGATGAAGTTCCCTGTTCTGTTGCAGTCTTTTCTAATGATTCAATAAAATCATACATTTGTTGTTGAGTTTGATCATTTCTAGTGTGGTCTTTCTTGGACTGATTTCAAAATCCGGTTGAGAAAAAGGAGAATGTTGTGGACTATGATCAGGAGGAGTGATTTTTGGTGACTGTTCTGGAATTTCCCCTCCTAGATCTATGAAGTGGGCTCCTTTGGTTTGCACTTTCTTCAATTTTCCTTTAAGTATTGAGCTCCTCCTTAAATTCTATGAGCTAGTATCTCCTTTTTCTAAACTCTATTTTTCTTTTCCTTTTCCTTTTTCCTTAGCTGACTACTCCTTCAGATGAACTAGTCTCTCAGAAAGTACCTATTCCTCTTTTGAAGAAGGTTCTGGGGTTTGATAAACATCTTCAACATTTCTTTTCCCTTTCTGTTTCACTTGTTTTCTAATCTCAATCAAAGTTTTAGACAACATTTCTTCCTTACTGGTTTCTTTAGTGATACTAGTAAGAGTATTTTGGATTTCTACATTTGTTCTTCTTCTCCTACTTTTTGTTGTTGAGCTTCCCTTAGGTGTTTTAGGAGGGTCTTGGAAGAAATTTCTAATTAACAATTGTTCCCATGTGTCCTTTCTTTTCTTCAATTGATTTTCAACCAGAATTTTAACAAGGTCGTGATGATAAAGATGAGGCTCCACATCATCTAGATTTTTTTGTACAGTGGTGGACATCCTTTTCAAGCTACTTAACAAGAAATAAGGCAGATTGATGGTTTGACTCTCTAGAAAATTCATTAATAACCTTATATGGTACATGTACATAGACCCATACATTCCTTCACACGTAATGAATTTTTGGATTATCAATAGCAGACTGGTCCATTTTTCCTTTAGGACTGAAACAATAATTTCACGTTTAAAAATGGATATATCCATACCTAGGTTACGCAAAATGATCCTCCAGGCCTTTTCATCAAAATCTTTATTTTTGAACCATTGTTCTCCTTCTAGTGGAAGCTCTGTTGCTACTGCAATGGATGCCTCTGTCACTGAGAATTTGATATCCCCAATCTCGACTTCCACACCATTGAAGGACCTTGCAAATGTCTTTGTGACTTCTTTATTATGACCCCTGAACTTCTGAATAAACTGCAACCACCTTGCTTTTCTTAACGTGCTCTTTAGCTATGGATAGCCCTCCATAAATTTGGCTCCATCTGGCTTTGTTCTTACCAGAAGACCCATTCCTCCTCTTTTCTTTGAAAATACCTCCGTAGGTGATGGTTTCATGGAGGTAGGATAGTGATATGAGCGGAGAATGGAAAAAGGGATGTGAGGAAAACTAGTGGTTATAATGCAGGAAGAATATAGAGCATGCAATGACAACAGGTTCACGGAATAGAGGCTTGTGTAAACAAACCCTGAACTGGCAATCGTAAACTCAGTGTGAGAGTATGGAGATAGTGTGAGACTGGCAGAATTTTGAAATAAAAGGCTGCAGAATGGACGTTGGAAAATTCATAAAATGATTGCGGATTGGTGCGTTAGAGGAGGATAGACGTGGTCAATTGGCTTACGTCTTCATGATTAACCGATTCAACAGGTGTAATGTGGACGTACAATGGAGTATGAGTTAAATTCGAAAGAGGATTATGGGGCCGTTCGAATTTGATGCGAAGGTTGTGGTGGAGTTATGCAGAGGTTATGGAGGAGTTAAGGCGGCTATCAAATCAATCATTACACATTACGGAGTTCGTGATTTTACAAACTATACAGATTATGTGTTTAAAATGCTATTTGAAATTGATTTTGCTCATACCTTAGAATCTTACCACTTCCGTTCACTAACTTTTGATTGGCTGCCTCTTGTAGGTGCTTTTAGGTGCTGACATCTTCAAAAGATTTTCCTCTTCCATACCTGCATCTGAATTTCATCATTATTTGGCTAATTACCTGGCTGTCACTACAGAGTAACAGAGGATTAGCTGTGGAATCAACAATTAGCTGCGGAATCAGTATTCATTTGCGGAATCAGAATTCGATTGCGGAAACTCACATAGTGAATAACACATGACTTGGTGAAATGAATGGAGATGGATGGAAATGATAAATGACTGAATGAATGATATATGGAAAGTTGAACATGAAAGAAATTTTTATTGGTGGAATGTGGTGGTGAGATGGAATGAAAATGAAATGAAATGAAATGACATGAAATGAAACAACTATGAGTGAAATGAGAGAGATTTTTTGGAAAATATAGGGCGTCAGAAGCTTCTGGTTTTTTCCCTGTATTTTCTGTATAAGGCTGCCAATCAATGATTTGTTTTCAGGCTTATACATTATTATTATTATTGTTGTTGTTGTTATATAATGATGAAAAGAACAAAGACTAGGCTGGTGGAGAAGAAGGATTCTTCTTCACCAGCCTCATTGCAGAATTATCTTGAAAGATTTTGATAAACTCCTCCTTTGAGAGTGGCTTATGATAGATCTTCAATCTGTGACCATTCACAATGAGAGGAGTTTGATACTCATCAATTTTTTTGATTCTTACTGCTCCATTGCTAAAAACGTTTTCAATCTCATATGGCCCAAGCCAATGACTATGAAATTTACCTTAAAAATCTTTGAACTTGGAATCAAATAGTAATGCCCAATCTCCTTCTTGAAACTTTTTCTCCTTGATGTAATTGTCATGCCATTTAGCTCTTTGATGTTGAACTAGATCAGTTCTTTGAATTGCTTCTTGTCTGATCTCATCTAGCTCATTCAACTGCTCCATTCTATGCTTTTGGGCTTCTGATAGATTCATTCCCAATTGAACTGCCATCTTGAAGGTCTTAATTTGGAACTCAATGGGGAGCAGAACTTCCTTCCCATAAACAAGTTCATAGGGAGAATGTCATGTTGTGCTCCTCCATGTGGTTCTATAGGCCCATAAGGCTTCAGGAAGCCTTTCTGCCCAATCTCCTCTGTGTAGATGAATATTCTTGGTAATTATTCCTTCAATTACTTTGTTTGTGGACTCCACTTGACCATTTTCTTGCGGATGGTAAGGAGTGGATTTTCTGTGCTTGACCTTGTACTCTTCCATCAGCTTCTCCATCAGTTTGGATGTGAATTGACCTCCCTGATCTATCACAATTTCTCTTGGAACACCAAAGCGAGTAAGAATATCCTCATAAAGAAAACTAACAACTAAATTTCAGTAGCAGAAAATAATGCTTTGGCTTCTATCAATTTAGTGACATAATCAGTACATGCCAATATGTACTTTTTCTATTCAGATGAAGGATTAATAGGTCCAACAAAGTCTAAAGTCCATTTTTCAAAGGGTTCGATGAGTACCTGAGGTTGTAATGGCATCTCATTTGAGAGGGTAGGTTTCCCTACCCTTTGGCAACTGTCACACCTTTTGACATATTATTTTGTATCTTTGAAGAGGGATGGCCAATAATATCCTAAAGAAAGGATCTTATAGGTTGTCCTCTTATCAGCAAAGTGTCCACCACACGGTTCATCATGACATGCTTTAAGAATATCAGGCATTTCATCTTCCCTGACACATCTTCTGATCACAAAGTCTGGCCCTGTTTTAAACAATTTGTTAGAAATCCATGAATATCTTGAACTCTCCTGAATAATCTTTCTTCTTTCACTAGAAAAGAAATGTGGAGGTAGTTTCCCTGTAACCAAATAGTTAGCCATATCTGCAAACCAAGGAGTCTTAGTAGTTACTACAAATAAGTATTCATCAGGAAACTTATCATCTACAGGTGAATCTTCTTTGATATTCTGAATCCTAGATAAGAAATTAGCTACTGTGTTTTATTTCCCTTGTCTATCTAACACAGTAATGTTGAATTCCTGCAAAAGTAGGAGCCACCTTGTAACTCTGCCATTAGTAACAGGTTTGTTCATTAGATATCTAATTGCAGAATGATCAGTATGAATAAAAGTTTCATAGCCTATTATATAATGTCTGAACTTATTAATTTCATGAACAACAGCTAAGAACTCTTTTTTAGTCACAGTATAATTCAACTCAGTGGGAGTCAAATTTTTACTGGTATAGTAAATGGCATAAGGAACCAAGTCCTTTTGTCCCAACACAACTCCTAGAGCTGTATCTGAAGCATCTGTAGAAATATGGAAAGGAAGTTTCCAATTTGGTCCTCTCAAGATAGTTGCTTTAGATATTCTTGTTTTCAAAGTTTCAAATGCTAATTAGCAATCAAGACTCCATTTGAATTCACAGTCTTTTGTAAGAAGTTTGAAGAGTGGAGATGCTATTTCGGTAAAGTTTTCTATAAATCTCCTATAATACCCAGTAAATCCTAGAAAACTTCTAACATATTTTTGACAATTTGGAATAAGTAACTTAGAGATGACTTCAACTTTTGATCTATCAACTTGTTGTGCTTTACAACAACCCCCCATTTCTTATCATTATTTCTTTTGAAAGAACTATCATATGAAATGGGTCCCTTTTAGTTTTTGATTGGTATCAATATCGTATTGTTAAAAAGATCTGAAAACAAAATGAAAAACATTATAAAAACCTTTTGAAAAACCCATTTTGATCATATTTATACAAATAAATCAATCTTTTATCATTGCAATAAAGCGATCGCAAGATCGCATATCGCAATGACATAAGGAACATAAGTAAATGGCACAATGGTTTCTGCCGCTGCCATATCGCTATCGGCTATCGGCAATGTTCTATGCACATTCTTAAAAAGCCCCAGGCCATTCACCCCGATGCGATGCGATTTCGCTATCGACTATCGGCGGTATGCTATCCATATGTTTATATAGCGCCCATACTCCCGATGCGATGCGATATAGCTATCGGCGATCGGGGATTTCAAAAAGTGTCAACATAAGGAGTTAAGTTTTCCCGACGCCCGATTGCGATAAAGCCAAAAGCACAGATTTCAAAAAAACCATTAAGACAAAGGGATATTACGATCAATTCATATTAAAAGCTCGATCTGTCGAACAGTGATTTCCCTGTGCTTAACCACCAAAATATCCAAGGCATGCTTAAACGAATCATTCGGCCGATTAATGATATGATGGGAATTTAAAGGATTGGCAGGTTTAAACGGCCATTTAATGTAATAATAATTCCTGAAATCTTCCTATAGATTGTATGCACGACCATTTTAAAAGCCAATTCCTCATTACGCATTGATCAATTTACCTTTCTCATATTGATTTTTCATTGCCAATTCTCTGTGTTACGTTTATTTTCACTTCTATGCAGAATTCATCCAAAGAAGAAAACTCAAGCAAAATGGGGAAGAAATCTAAGAAAACCACAGTCGCTTCCGTTGCGCCAGCCACAGGACAACCTATCACTGATCCCACAAACAAAAAGAAAGGATTGATTTCGGATACTACATGTTCTGGCCTCGGCAGAACTACTTGGCAGAGTACCTACAATCTGATTGAAGTCGAAGAACCTAAAGTGACAACAGTACAAGCTTCTGCAGATTCAACTAGGAAATCTGAGGGTACGTTAAAAGACTTGGCTGACTCCTTCCTTCATCGGATAGCAGCTCGGGAGCAAATTCTCCCATATACAGATGTAGTGTGATGGGCAATTGAGGAAATCCCGATCATGGACAAAACCTTCTGCACCAGAGACGGGAGAATTTTCGGGTCATTCAAGGCTGATGATTTAAGGCAAATGTATCATTTGCCTGAGCCAAAGAAGAAGTATAACAAGGCATTTTTGGAGAAATTCCGAAAAGAGAATGAAGTGGAATCCGAGCCCATCCGGAATTGGAGACAAAATCCAGAAAAACACAAACACGAGTCTTCCGGTAAGCACTCGGTTGATTCCCTATGTTCTCCTTATTGTTATGCTGGAATAATGATGTGTAGATTGTGGGGATTACACGACTCTTCTAATTTCACTATAGAAATGGTTCCCTTGATGGAAGTGACATGCAACAGTGAAATAATGGATTGGGCCACTATTCTCTCAGATAAACTAGCCACAGTTGTTCTTGAGTTTAGGAATAAGACCCGCATTACTGAAAGGCTAATTCCCCCATTCTATTACAGTGCCTATATTTTAGATACCTTGTGTTTTAATTATGAATTTCCTGTGCTCGGCTGGAGGTGGACACCATAAGACCCCATGCCTATTCACATATACCATCAGAAATTATGGAAGTCCTCTTATAAGCACCATTTGTACCAAGTCTGCAATGACTTTATGTTGCCTATTCATTATTTTATTTTTGATAAACCTGCTCCCAAGATTTCCTACCAAGCTGGGATTGATTTAACAGCAGTAGGGAGATGGTTCGGGGAGGAGAAGTTCACTTATATAAGAGTTTTCGGTAGCCAAGCTGAACCTCATGTCCTCCCTTTATACATACTTGATAAACTGCTGGCAAGGGAAATCGCTTACCAGATCATTGCTGAGAGTGTTACACAGACTCTCAAGAAAAATAAGAAGTAGGGCTGGCCCTCTTTTCCTTTGAGATGCGGTGTCTATACCTTGCATGATCTCAAACATGCAGAAAAAGAAGCTACAAAGATTAAATCATTAACTCTAGCAACTCTCCCTAATAGGCAATTTGATCCAAGCAAAGTTGCCTATAATGCACTAGAACAGGCCAAATTGTCAAAATTTGATCATAAAGAAGATATGTTTGATGACCTGTTCTCCTCCGCTGAGTCAATAATGCAGGTTAAGGCATTTTCCAGAATGAAATATCAAGATGAAGGGTTGGTTGAATTTAACAGACTTAGAGAACAGAGGTTGCAAACTCTGCCTCTAGATCTATTAGCAACAACCCCAACAACATCGACAAGCGAGCCTGAATGGCAACAGTCAAAGGAGCCTCTGGTTACAACAATAGAACCAGAAAAGCCACAGGAGGAAACTCAGACTACAGAGCAGGAGAAAGTGCGGGAAGAGACCCAGATGAAAGAGCAGAAACAGACCACCACTGAAGTAAACGTGGATACTCATATTGACCCAAAATTGCTCCAGGAATGGCAGCAATTTGATTCCATTATCAGTGGTCTGGAATGTTCTAAGGAAACTGAAACTTCAAAGGCAGCAGACACACAAGAAACCATTTCACCACAGGTTCTAAGTGGAAATAGCGGCCGGCCCATTTCAAAAGAGTTAGAGATAATACCAAAGGACCCCTCCGATCAAATCATTTTGCAGGTAGAAGAGATTCCTCCCTTGGATGTCTTCTACAGCACAAGGCATAAAGCTATAGTAAAACGACAAAGGAAAAGAAGAAGGACTGATCAACCTTCCCTTTTCCCAGAACAGACGGTCACGGGCAATGTGGTTTGGAAGGAGGAATTTGACCCCTCTGATGACCTGACAAAATTGTCACAATATTCTGAAGCCTATTCGGCGGAAACAATAGATAAGGCATCGGAGGTGAGTCTTTTACTGAGAACAAAGGACCAGGAAATTTTCTTATTACAAGCACAACTGACTGAAGCAAAGCAGAAAGCGGAGCAGGCAGAGCAGCAATTGTTGACACAACAACAATTAATTAGTCAATTAACTCAACAATTGCAGACAGAAAAACAACGGATTGACCACAACGCAATCCAAAAGCAGAAAGAATTGTCAGAAGCCTTGGCGCAATTGAAGGCAGCAAATGAGAAAATGCTGAAATCAAAAGATGAGCAAATCGCTCAACTGTCAGCACAGATTGAAAAGACAAAGGGCATTCCACAAGTAGCTGAATTCAGAGTAGAAGCATTACAGATAAATACTGCATTGATAGCCCAAATTAAGCTTCTATGTCAACAAATCACCCAGGCAGAGCCACTATGTGAATTAACGGCATCCATAAGTAATAAAGTAGATAAGGCTAGGACTGAATTGGATCAAGCTGAGGAAATGATAGCTACATTTGTCCACTGGCAAGATACTGATCAAGAATTTTAGAGTCACATAAAGATATACTCTTTACTGAATGGCAGTCCCAGTTAATGAAAGCCGAGAGGGCAGTTTCAAGATGCAAATCAACTTCAAGCAATTTAGTTGAATTAGTCAATAACACTCTCTACTTATCAAACATGATTTCCCAATGCACACCAGGAAAATTGACATCGATGAAAACATTGGAGCAATCATGTTATCCAGATCTAGAGGAAAAGGGGAGATTTATTGTTGGAATTAACAGTTTAACCTGGGACACCTATTGGTTCTTCTTGGTAAAACAACACACACAGAGAGCCGCCCTCAAGTGCCTTACGGATGCAATCGGGTATATCATCCCCGATATTCAGGATGCCACCTATGCCGCCCAGCTCAGCTCTCGCCTCAACAGACCACCTGAAGTGGAGCCGATGCTTGCGATAAGTCAGCTCAGATTTAAAGGCAAACAGCGTACTTGATGATTCATGCTGCCGACTGCCAGATTGCTGAAGAAAATAGGATCAAAATCAATTGATACCAATTAAGTAGGATTTCAGTTTCTTAGATAGTTAGATTAATTAAGTATTTATACACCCTTTCATTGTTTTGGAAAGGATCGTAAGGTTTTGTACTTGACTTTGAGACTGAAGTTGCACTATTGTGCTTCAGCCATATTCTTTTATGAAACTGGACCAGTTATTCTAATTTTGACAAGGAAGCTTTTATGCAATTGTGCACTACTGTCTTTGTTTGAAAGTATTTCTGCGTTGAAGGAAGAATCTCAAGTAGCGATTGATATTGGGAGTGTCTAGCAGCTCATATGGTACTATTATCTATGTCTGAATTCATTCTTTTCATATGAATTGTTATTTGATTACATTTGCTATTATCGCATATATGTATGTGTTTTAACAGCATTTCTGTATGATTTCCACTATTGGATGTGTATGGAATGCCTTTCCTTTGATCATATATGTATTGATGATATATAAAGTGTAGCAACATTGTGTTGATCCCTTTGTTTAACTATTTAAGCAAAGTAATTCTTGAATGAATAAAAGTCCATATTTACTGAATAGAGTCGTCTACATGCCTGTTTATAAATATAGATCATCAAACGCTACACTTTAAGAGTACAATATTTCCTGGGATTAGTAGTAGTTTTTTTTTTTTTTTTTTTTGCCAATAGATCAAGTTATTCACCTATCATTAGATTAATCAACCAATCATTCATTCCGTTTATCCATTTTAGGGAAACTGGTCCCATTATCCCCAGTCGGAGCCACCATTCCAAACGGAAAAGGAGCTGTACTAAGGTCCGGACCGGGTGGTTATCCCCCAATGTTGATACAACGATTTTCGGGGCATCAACATTTTTGGCGCTAGAAGGAGGGCACCAACTGTGAATGGCAAGCAAACCCAAATCTGCAAGTCATTCTAAGAGTAATTCTCCCTCCGTATCTCCTCGTACTTCTCAATTGCATGCTGGTTCTCCAGTATCCAAACAAGAAGAAGAGGAATCAACTACCACTGCTCAAATCCATCATACTCCAGAACAATTAAGTCTTGAATCCCCTGAAGTTCAGTCCCTTATCCACAAACTTCAGAGCTTCTCGATTTCACCACAGAAATCTGAGGTATCACAAAGCAGTGCGACTTCGTAGTTTAATCTACCTCATCCTCTCACCAGGCTTCAGAGCGAAAAGCTCGGTATTGAACCTACTGAGTTCCCTTTACCCAAAAGGAAAAAGGCGAAGAAATATACTGAAGGATCTGATAGTGAAGAGCTTTCATCCACATCCTCCATCTCACCTTCCCCTGTGCGAAGTCAACCATCCACTCCCCCATTACATATTGTTGTCCATCAGGGATTAGGAGCTTTAACATCCCCACCTGCTCACTCCGCAACATTAATTCCTTCCCAGACATTTGGAATTTCAACAACAACATCATCTGCTATTGCTGTTATAATGGCAGATCCATGGACCAGGCCTGGTGCGGTTAACATGCTTGCACCATTGCATCCATTACCTGATGCTCCTGAAAAATGGCTACCCAAGTTTAACCCAGATAATGGGACCCAAGCTGAGGAACACATTAATAACTTCATGTTGGCAGTCAACTTGAAACGAGTGACAGAACAAGATGTTGTTGTTAGACTTTTCCCCTATACTTTGCAAGGATCAGCAGGATCCTGGTATTTTTCTTTACCCTCTGGTTCCATTACCAGTTGGAACACTTCCCAAGAACAGTTTCTTACCAAGTATGGAGATGATAGGTCTTTGGCTACACTAATAAACGAGCTCTCCAATCTTAGGATAGAGCATAGGGAACCAATCAAGGAATTTAATGCCCGATTCAATAAACTCTTGAATAAAATCCCAATGGCCTCCAAACCAAGTGAGAAAATCCGAAGCGAATGGTACATAACTGCCCTACCTGCCAATATAGCCATTTTTGTAGACAGGGCCGGCAAACCTACTTTAGCCGAAAATATGAAAGAAGCACTTGCTGTGGAGAAACGCATTAATGCTCTAGAAAAGAAAGCTGCTCTGGAAGAAAGAAAAGCCAAAAAAGTTTCTTTTAAAGATGATTCAAGGAAGAAAACCCCAAAAGGTCCATATGACATAGAGGGTTTGCAAAAAGTCCTAAAAACTTTGTCAAATGAAATGGTTGAAATAAATAAACAGGTAGCCGAAACTTCAACCAAAAGACCCTTTAGAGATTATAAGAAAACTGAATCAAAACCACCAAATGTTATATCAAATGCAGATTCAGATCTTGAAGAAGGTGAAGAAGAAACAGCTACACCTACTGATGAAGAAGAAGAGATTGTTGAATGTCACGGAATGTGGGATTTCATACTGCCTAACTCCGATACCGATAATGAAGAAGAAGCGTTCCCTGTCACTACTAGAAGTAAAAGTACCTCCGAACCTGTTCAGGCAACTTCAAAGAAAAGGAGTGCAGGTGCTGCTACAACAAAGGAAAAGGTATCTATAAAGAAGCCGCCTGCAGCAGTTCCCCAAAACCAACCTTCAACCTCAAACACTCCTTCAACATCTAAAACTTTGGTTGTATCCGATTCAATGGATTACAATATTGTTGATGATATGAAGAAAACTAAGGCAAACATTACCATGTTTGAACTTAGCAAATTAAAACATCAGCAGAAATTGCTCCTCAAAGAATTAAATGATGTTCCCACTTCACCTCTTCCCAGTGCTAAAGCTGCTAATGATACAGGTCAACCACCTTCTGGTATGGTTGAAGCTACTGATGCAGTCCTAATTGGAGATAGATCAAACTCTCATACTCCACCTTTCCTTCTAACCTATGAGATCTACAATAGAAACCTGCACAACTATTTGATTGACTCAGGGGTATCTTCTAACATAATGCCAGCTTCAGTTTGTTCCAAACTGAACATTGAACCCCAGAAGTCTGCTATTCATATTGTACAGTTAGACAGGACTAAAGTACAGGTTTTGGGAGAGATTAACTCCGTAACTATCAGGTTATCTGCTGATCCCAGAGTAGTACAAAGGATTGATATCCTAATAGCCGATATACCTGAATTTTACGGTTTAATCTTGAGCAGGGATTGGTCTGAGAAACTACATGGGTATATTTCAACTGATTGGTCACATATGTGGCTTCCCTATAAGGGTAAGCCAAATCAAATAAGGATTGATCGAGAAAAACATATGACCCATACAGTTACAGAGTTTGAGCAAGAAAACCAACCTGTAGCATTTAATAACAACATTTTGGGGAATTATTCATCTGAGTCATTCTTTGGCAACTTTACTGCCCAGCCATCCCCTTTCTCAGTGAACCATTTTACATCTCAGATTGAGAATTTTTCACAAACAGATAGGTCTAGACGTTTCAATGATACTGAGAAAACTGTAAATAAAATTTTTAATACTTCTTTATTTTGGTCGTTATATTTCGATGGGTCTAAATCTAGTGAGGGCTCAGGAGCAGGATGTATTTTGATCAGCCCACAAGGGGAAAAAACAATGTTGTCCTGTAGGTTAGAATCTGAATGCACAAATAACACAGCAGAGTATGAAGCCTTAGTCCAAGGGCTATATAAAGCCATTGGCCTCAAGGTCCAATATTTGAAAGTGTTCGGAGATTCTGAAATTGTTATCAAACAAGTAAGGAATACAATTCATTGTCTTTCCACCCATCTCAAGCATTACCAATCGCTGACACAAGAACTTACCTCCCACTTTTTGGCATTCAATATTTCTCCTATTCCCAGATCTCAAAATTCGGCAGCTGACTTGCTAGCAAATGTTGCCTCAAAGCTCCTACCTTCCGAAGACTACAGCCCAGATAGGTTTTCAGTAGAATTGCTTTTTAGGCCATCAATTCCTGACAATGTCACAAATTGGAGAGTATTCAACCATGATGAAGACATTTTGCAGTTCTTAACTTCCGAGAAGTCCTATGATGATCAAATCATCGAGGAAAATGAGCATGACCTTCAAATGAGAGGTAAAACTGAGGAAAATTCAATCCCTAAGCCTGTGGTAAAGCTAGAGGATCTTTATGATATTAAAGACAGGTTTAAACCTGTGACTAATGCAAAGCTCCACAGTTCTACCCTTAGGTTTGAGTTGATAAACCTTGGCACTGAGCAAACTCCTCAAAACATTAATTTAGGATTGGGACTTTCCTTGGAAGAGAAGGAGGCATTCATTAGACTGTTAAGGAAAAATAAACAGGTTTTTGCTTGGAAATATGATGATTTAAAGACATATGATACATCCATCATCCAACATACTATTCCCATGCTTCCTGATCAGAAACCAATTCAGCAGAAGTTGAGAAAAATACATCCGAACTTAGAGAGTCAAATAAAATCTGAACTTAACAAACTCTTGAAAGCTAAGATTATTTTTCCCGTTCGGCACTCAAACTGGGTCTCCAATATGGTGCCAGTCAGAAAGAAAAATGGCGACATTAGGATTTGTATTGATTTCAGAAATTTGAACAAGGCAAGCTTAAAAGACAATTTCCCATTACCTACCATGGAGCAAATACTCCAAGCAGTAGCAGGCTCTGAGTTAATGTCCTTTCTAGACGGTTTCTCAGGATATAACCAAGTTCTGGTCCATCCTGATGACCAGCTTAAAACCACATTCAGAACAAAATGGGGAACATATGCATATCAGAAAATGCCTTTCGGACTTATTAATGCAGGAGCGACATTCCAAAGAGCGATGTACATAGCTTTTAAAGGGTTGATTAATAGAACAGTAGTCATCTATCTAGATGATATTACTGTATTTTCTAAAGAGAGGTCGAATCATTTGCATGATTTAAATCAAATCTTTGAACGCTGCAAAAGATATGGTATTTCTCTTAACCCTAAAAAATCTTTCTTTGCTCTTGACCAACGAAAACTCTTAGGCTTTATTGTGTCTAAAGATGATCGGATCAAAGAAATTTCTGAAATCCCTTTCCCTCATAATAAGAAATCCATGCAGTCATTTTTAGGCCAAATCAATTTTGTTAAAAGATTTGTTCCAGATTTTTCTCAAATTATTTTGCCACTTCAAACTATGATCAAGAAAAATTCAGTCTTTAAGAGGGGATCAACAGAAAAAGAAGCGTTTGATTTAATCAAGCAATCAATAATCAATGCCCCAGCCTTAAATACTCCCAATTTTTCTAATCATTTTACATTATACACTATCGCATCCACCTCTTCTTATGCCGCAGTACTCACGCAGCTCAATGATCACAATTTGGAAGCACCCATTTCATTCTATAGTTCAAATCTTCAAGGTGCTGAATTGAATTACTCCGAAATAGAAAAACAAGCCTTTGCTGTATATAAAGCTGTCAAACATTACAGACCCTTCCTTTTAAAAAACCACACAAAAGTAATAGTTCCCTTTCCGGTGGTAAGGCAACTATTGATCCAAAAGGAGCTAGGTGAAAAAAGGGCAAATTGGGTTACAGCACTTCAAGAATATGACTTAGAAATTAAACCAGCAAAGATTGTTAGAGGTCAAGGTTTTTGCAGGTTATTGGCAGGAGCATCCAACATTCCAGAATCAAGTGATACAGATCAAACTGAAGAAATTAACCAGATAAGTGTTACTGATTCTGAGTCTCAATATGCAGACTTAATCTTTTATTTAAAAAATGGATATGCACCTCCTAACCTGTCTTACAAAAACAAAAGGGCCATTAGATTGAAAGTGAAAAATTTTACAATTATTGATGATGTGCTTTTTAGGCAAAATTATGATTCAATCTTATTAAGATTCCTAGAAAATCCTGAAGCACAAAAGGTTTTGCAGGAATTACATGATGGACCAGCAGGAGGACACTTTGGAGCTGATACAACAGCCCATAAGATCATTCACGCTGGCTATTATTGGCCCACTCTATTTAGAGATGCTCATGAATACGTAAGGAAATGCCAAAATTGTCAAACTTCTAGTGGAAGACAAAGAAAATTAGCTTTTCCTTTGCAGTCGGTCAACATTGAACAGCCATTTGAGCAATGGGGATTGGATATCATTGGGGAAATTACTCCGCATTCTTCCAAATAGCATAAGTATATCCTTACTGCTACCGATTATTTTACTAAGTGGGTTGAAGCAGTTCCTTTCAAGACAACAAATTCTGACGCAATCATTGAATTCATAGACCAATTCATCATTACCAGGTTTGGTGTCCAAAATGCTCTTGTTTTTTATAACGCATCTTACTTCTCAGGCAATGCCATGTTTGATTTCGCTATTAAAAGAGGATTTAAACTAAAATATTCTGCTAATTGCTATCCTCATGGTAATGGTTTAGCAGAGTCTACAAATAAAAATCTGATTAAAATTATTAAGCGAACTATCGAGCAGAACCATAAAACATGGCACAAATCCTTAATATTCGCGCTATGGGCTGATAGGATAACACGGAAGACTTCTATAGGATCTTCTCCGTTTAACCTTGTGTATGGAAAAGAAGCAGTAATACCAACAAATCTTGTCCTTCCTTCCTTAGCCCTAGTTCAGTTTATTGAGGAAATCCCTTCTTCTTCTATTCAACTTAGACATGACCAAATTCTAAAATTAGAAGAGGAAAGAGAAAAAGCCAAGGTTTTTCATGTGAAACATCAGCAAATCATCAAGTCATCCTTTGATTCAGTCTCATCCGGTTCAAAACAATTTCAAGTCGGTGATTTAGTTCTGAAATGGGACAAAGCCCATGAGGACAAGGGAAAACACACCAAGTTCCAGAAGATGTGTCTTGGGCCATTTCAGATCTGTGAGAAGATAGGCCATTCGACCTTCATATTACAAGATTTATCAGGTTTGAGAGATTCTCCCCTTGTTAATGGCCTTATCTTAAAGAAATTGTTTAATTGAGGAGGTAACCCCTTCTCCTTTTTAGGTTAATAGAGTTTTGTAGTTTGTAGGACCATTAGAAAATAAAGCTTGTAAGGTATCTTCCATTGACCTTTGCTGTATTTAATAGTTGCTCAACAGAGGTAGTGTGAATATTTACTTTTAAATAATAGAAGTCTTACATAAGAGAGATAATTTCTAGGAAACTAGGTATAGTTGCATTCCAAAATCACAATTCAATTTTTGTGAACCCTTCCCGAAGTTTAAAACTATTGTAAATCATTTTATGTTTTCAGATTGGCCACAAAAGGGTTATCAATATCAAAACACAAACTAATCCAACTTCAGCATCTTTAACTCTTAACTTGTCATCCATTGACTCTTAAGGAGAAAATTGTCCATCCCATTCACCAAAGATTATGGTTACTCAGAGTGTAATTCTAAAATATCTGATATTAAAGATAAGAGGTCTTATTACAAGCCTGCTTACCATGATCATAGGGAAATAGTTTAACCGACATTACCAATTCTGAATACCAAAACAGGGTAATGGCTTAGAATTATAAGACAAGGGGTCTCATCACGAGCCAGCTTGTTCGGTTGGATTACTACCAGTGAATGGCATTGTCAATAGCTGGCTACCAAACCAGGACAATGGCTTTTTATCTGAGCAATAACAGAAAATGAAAGGAAATACAAAATGTGAAAACATGTTTTGAATTCATTCTGTTAATCACACTCTTAAGTGGATGGGACCATGGACAATAATATGGTTTAAAGGTATCCCTGTCGAAACTATGAACGTTTGCTGGCAGCAGAGGCTCTACCTATGACAAAGGAGTCAATTCTAAAAGCTGATTTGGAAAGGTTCTCTGTTTTATCATTATAAACCGATAAACGCCAATTTAGAACTTAGAATGTATCTAATTTTAAACAAGAGAGGGAATTAGCAAAGATAGTTTTATTTTATTTAGAATGCAAATATACCTAGTTATATTAGAATTTTTCCTTTAATGAGAATTCTATTTTGAAAAAGTTTAAGTATTTCTATACTTTTCAGAGATAACTGTTTCTTCCAGTGAATCGCCAATTGTTGTGCTTTACAACAACCCCCCATTTCTTATCATTATTTCTTTTGAAAAAACTATCATATGAAATGGGTCCCTTTTAGTTTTGATTGGTATCAATATTGTATTGTTAAAAAGATCCGAAAACAAAATGAAAAACATTATAAAAACCTTTTGAAAAACCCATTTTGATCATATTTATACAAATAAATCAATCTTTTATCATTGCGATAAAGCGATCGCAAGATCGCATATCGCAATGACATAAGGAACATAAGTAAATGGCACATTGGTTTCCGCCGATGCGATATCGCTATCGGCTATCGGCAATGTTCTATGCACATTCTTAAAGCGCCCCAGGCCATTCACCCTGATGCGATGCGATTTCGCTATCGGCTATCGGCGGTATGCTATCCATATGTTTATATAGCGCCCATACTCCCGATGCGATGCGATATCGCTATCGGCGATCGGGGATTTCAAAAAGTGTCAACATAAGGAGTTAAGTTTTCCCGACGCCCGATTGCGATAAAGCCAAAAGCACAGATTTCAAAAAAGCCGTTAAGACAAAGGGATATTACGATCAATTCATATTAAAAGCTCGATCTGTCGAACGGTGATTTACCTGCGCTTAACCGCCAAAACATCCAAGGCACGCTTAAACGAATCATTCGGCCGATTAATGATATGATGGGCATTTAAAGGATTGGCAGGTTTAAACGGCCATTTAATGTAATAATAAGTCCTGAAATCTTCCTATAGATTGTATTCGCGGCCATTTTAAAAGCCAATTCCTCATTACGCATTGATCAATTTATCTTTCTCATATTGAGTTTTCATTGCCAATTCTCTGTGTTACGTTCATTTTCACTTCTGTGCAGAATTCATCCAAAGAAGAAAACTCAAGCAGAATGGGGAAGAAATCTAAGAAAACCACAGTCGCTTCCGTTGCGCCAGCCACAGGACAAGCTGTCGCTGATCCCACAAACAAAAAGAAAGGATTGATTTCGGATACTACATGTTCTGGCCTCGGCAGAACTACTTGGCAGAGTACCTACAATCTGATTGAAGTCGAAGAACCTAAAGTGACAACAGTACAAGCTTCTGCAGATTCAACTAGGAAATCTGAGGGTACGTTAAAAGACTTGGCTGACTCCTTCCTTCATCGGATAGCAGCTCGGGAGCAAATTCTCCCATATACAGATGTAGTGCGATGGGCAATTGAGGAAATCCCGATCATGGACAGAACCTTCTGCACCAGAGACGGGAGAATTTTCGGGTCATTCAAGGCTGATGATTTAAGGCAAATGTATCATTTGCCTGAGCCAGAGAAGAAGTATAACAAGGCATTTTTGGAGAAATTCCGAAAAGAGAATGAAGTGGAATCCGAGCCCATCCGGGATTGGAGACAAAATCCAACAAAACACAAACATGAGTCTTCCGGTAAGTACTCGGTTGATTCCCTATGTTCTCCTTATTGTTATGCTGGAATAATGATGTGTAGATTGTGGGGATTGCACGACTCTTCTAATTTCACTATAGAAATGGTTCCCTTGATGGAAGCGGCATGCAATAGTGAAATAATGGATTGGGCCACTATTCTCTCAGATAAACTAGCCATAGTTGTTCTTGAGTTTAGGAATAAGACCCGCATTACTGAAAGGCTAATTCCCCCATTCTATTACAGTGCCTATATTTTAGATACCTTGTGTTTTAATTCTGAATTTCCTGTGCTCGGCTAGAGGTGGACACCACAAGACCCCATGCCTATTCACATATACCATCAGAAATTATGGAAATCCTCTTATAAGCACCATTTGTACCAAGTCTGCAATGGCTTTATGTTGCCTATTCATTATTCTATTTTTGATAAACCTGCTCCCAAGATTTCCTACCAAGCTGGGATTGATTTAACAGCAGTAGGGAGATGGTTCGGGGAGGAGAAGTTCACTTATATAAGAGTTTTCGGTAGCCAAGCCGAACCTCATGTCCTCCCTTTATACATACCTGATAAACTGCTGGCAAGGGAAATCGCTTACCAGATCATTGCTGAGAGTGTTACACAGACTCTCAAGAAAAATAAGAAGCAGGGCTGGCCCTCTTTTCCTTTGAGATGCGGTGTCTATACCTTGCATGATCTCAAACATGCAGAAAAAGAAGCTACAAAGATTAAATCATTAACTCTAGCAACTCTCCCTAATAGGCAATTTGATCCAAGCAAAGTTGCCTATAATGCACTAGAACAAGCCAAATTGTCAAAATTTGATCATAAAGAAGATATTTTTGATGACCTGTTCTCCTCCGCTGAGTCAATAATGCAGGTTAAGGCATTTGCCAGAATGAAATACCAAGATGAAGGGTTGGTTGAATTTAACAGACTTAGAGAATAGAGGTTGCAAACTCTGCCTCTAGATCTATTAGCAACAACCCCAACAACATCGACAAGCGAGCCTGAACGGAAACAGTCAAAGTAGCCTCCGGTTACGACAATAGAACCAAAAAAGCCACAGGAGGAAACTCAGACTACAGAGCAGGAGAAAATGCGGGAAGAGACCCAGATGAAAGAGCAGAAACAGACCACCACTGAAGTAAACGTGGATACTCATATTGACCCAAAATTTCTCCAGGAATGGCAGCAATTTGATTCTATTATCAGTGGTCTGGAATGTTCTAAGGACACTGAAACTTCAAAGGTAGCAGACACACAAGAAACCATTTCACCACAGGTTCTAAGTGGAACCAGCAGCCCACCCATTTCAAAAGAGGTTGAGATAATACCAAAGGACCCCTCCGATCAAATCATTTTGTAGGTAGAAGAGATTCCTCCCTTGGATGTCTTCTACAGCCCAAGGCATAAAGTTGTAGTAAAACGACAAATGAAAAGAAGAAGGACTGATCAACCTTCCCTTTTCCCAAAACAGACGGTCATGGGCAATGTGGTTTGGAAGGAGGAATTTGACCCCTCTGATGACCTGACAAAATTGTCACAATATGCTGGAGCCTATTCGGCGGCAACAATAGATAAGGCATCGGAGGTGAGTCTTTTACTGAAAACAAAGGACCAGGAAATTTTCTTATTACAGGCACAACTGACTGAAGCAAAGCAGAAAGCGGAGCAGGCAGAGCAGCAATTGTTGACACAACAACAATTAAACAGTCAATTAACTCAACAATTGCAGGCAGAAAAACAACGGATTGACCACAGCGCAATCCAAAAGCAGAAAGAATTGTCAGAGGCCTTGGCGCAATTGAAGGCAGCGAATGAGAAAATGCTGAAATCAAAAGATGAGCAAATCGCTCAACTATCAGCACAGATTGAAAAGACAAAGGGCGTTCCACAAGTAGCTGAATTCAGAGTAGAAGCACTACAGATAAATACTGCATTGATAGCCAAAATTAAGCTTCTATGTCAACAAATGGCCCAGGCAGAGCCACTATGTGAATTAACGGCATCCATAAGTAATAAAGTAGATAAGGCTAGGACTGAATTGGATCAAGCTGAGGAAACGATAGCTGCATTTCTCGACTGGCAAGATACTGATCAAGGACAAGCGGCGAATTTACCAAGAATTTTAGAGGCACATAAAGATATACTCTTTACTGAATGGCAGTCCCAGTTAATGAAAGCCGAGAGGGCAGTTTCAAGATGCAAATCAACTTCAAGCAATTTAGTTGAATTAGTCAATAACACTCTCTACTTATCAAACATGATTTCCCAATGCACACCAGGAAAATTGACATCGATGAAAACATTGGAGAAATCATGTTATCCAGATCTAGAGGAAAAGGGGAGATTAATTGCTGGAATTAACAGTTTAACCTGGGACACCTATTCGTTCTTCTTGGTAAAACCACACACACAAAGAGCCGCCCTCAAGTGCCTTATGGATGCAATCGGGTATATCATCCCCGATATTCAGGATGCCACCTATGCTGCCCAACTCAGCTCTGGCCTCAAAAGACCACCCGAAGTGGAGCCGATGCTTGCGATAAGTCAGCTTAGATTTAAAGGCAAACAACCTACTTGATGATTCATGCCACCGACTGCCAGATTGCTGAAGAAAATAGGATCAAAATCAATTGATACCAATTAAGTAGGATTTCAGTTTCTTAGATAGTTAGATTAATTAAGTATTTATAGACCCTTTCATTGTTTTGGAAAGGGTCGTAAGGTTTTGTACTTGACTTTAAGACTGAAGTTGCACTATTGTGCTTCAGCCATATTCTTTTATGAAACTGGACCAGTTATTCTAATTTTGACAAGGAAGCTTTTATGCAATTGTGCACTACTGTCTTTGTTTGAAAGTATTTCTGCGTTGAAGGAAGAATCTCAAGTAGCAATTGATATTGGGAGTGTCTAGCAGCTCATATGGTACTATTATCTATGTCTGAATTCATTCTTTTCATATGAATTGTTATTTGATTACATTTGCTATTATCGCATATATGTATGTGTTTTAACAGCATTTCTGTATGTTTTCCACTATTGGATGTGTATGGAATGCCTTTCCTTTGATCATATATGTATCGATGATATATAAAGTGTAGCAACATTGCGCTGATCCCTTTGTTTAACTATTTAAGCAAAGTAATTCTTGAATGAATAAAAGTCCATATTTATTGAATAGAGTCGTCTACATGCCTGTTTATAAATATAGATCATCAAGCGCTACACTTTAAGAGTACAATATTTCCCGGGATTAGTAGTAGTTTTTTTTTTTTTCGCCAATAGATCAAGTTATTCACCTATCATTAGATTAATCAACCAATCATTCATTCCGTTTATCCATTTTAGGGAAACTGGTCCCATTATCCCCAGTCGGAGCCACCATTCCAAACGGAAAAGGAGTTGTACTAAGGTCCGGACCGGGTGGTTATCCCCCAATGTTGATACAACGATTTTTGGGGCATCAACACAACTTTAATCCCATCCCATGAAATATGATGTCCCAAAACAATACCTTCATTAAACATCATAAAGCATTTTTCAAAGCTTAATGAAAGGTTTGTTTTTTTACATCTTATAAGGACTTTTTCCAAATTTTCTAAGGCCTCTTCAAATGTATTACCATAAACTGTAAAATCATTCATATACACCTCTACACAATCATGGATTAGATCAGAAAAAATTCCTAGTACTACTCTTTGGAATGTTGCAGGTGTATTGCATAATCCAAAAGGAAGCACTCGGTAGGCAAAAGTTCCCCATGGACAAGTAAATGTGGTTTTATCCTGATCTTCAGGTGATACCTGAATTTGATTATAACCACTAAAACCATCCAGAAATGAAAAGTACTTTTTGTCTGCTAATGTATCTAATAATTGATTGATAAAGGGCAAAGGAAAGTGATCCTTCAAAGTTTTTTTATTTAATTCCTTGTAATCAATGCACACCCTCCATTTACCATTCTTTTTAGGTACTATAACCAAGGGAGAAACCCATCGGCTATCTGAAATTGGTGAAATGAAGTTCACATTGAGTAGTTTTTGGAGCTCTTCTTTTACAATCTCCCTAAGATTTGGATTCATCCTTCTCTGAGGTTGGCTGATTGGTCTACTGTTTTCCTTAATATATATATGATGGATGCAAGTCTTAGGGTCAATACCTTTCATATTAGTATACTCCCATGCAAATGCAGCAGAATGTTTTTGAAAGATTTTTGTTAGCTCTTCTTGTTGTAACATTTCCAAATTTTTGTTAATATTCAATGTTTTGCCTGGAAAAATTTCAACTGCAGAACTGCCAAACTCTTCCATAGAGTAGAGAGACATTTGCCTCAATGAAAAATATTCAATATCAGAATCTAACTGAAATTGTGTGTGGTCATATTCTGAAGATATTTCAAAATTTTCTAATGTATTCAAGATTTAACTATCTTCACTAACTTCAAAGAGAGTAAAGACAGGTTGTGTAGTCTCTTCATCATCGACCCATTCATTGTCTCCTACTTCTGTAATTGCTTTTGCTGGAGGATACAAAGTGAATTTCTTCGTTGAACTACCATTAGAAATGTACATGTCCCCAAATATATAACTAATAAAAGCATGAGCTGTGGCTAGCAAAGGTCTTCCTAAGATGAGTGGGTGCCCTCCTAGATTACTTTTGGGAGTCAAAATCATGAAATCTACTAGATATTCCCAAGAATCTAAGGAGACTAAAATATCTTCTAGTACACCATCTAGTTTGATTACCAATCTATCTACAAGTTGCAGTAAGGTAGGTGTAAAAAGAAGATTAGGAAGTTTAAGTTGTTCCATAGTCTGTCTACTCATAATGTTTATAGCAGCCCCTAAGTTAATCAATGTATTTGGAATTTCTATCCCATTTATGTGTGTCTTGAAAATTGGACTACCTCGATCCACATATTTCTGCATGGTAATCTTTCCCATCATGATATTTGCAATTTTTCCTACCAGGTGGATTCTTTTTGTATCTCTTGGTTTCCTACCCGATCTTTTGAAACTTAACTCCTTTATTGTTTTTTCTAGAATAGGAATCTCTCTAATGGCTTGTAGCAATGGAATCTTGATACAGACATTCTTTAATTTATCTAGGAAATCATAGTCAGGCAACACGATTTTTTTTCCACCCCTTTGTCAATTTGTAATCTTTCATGGAAAGGAGGTGTGGATGAAGATGCAGGTTGCTCAACTATAGGAGCTGTGGGGGTTGAATCTTTTTGTTTTTCTTTTTGAATGGTTGGGTTTTGAAGGGATGCTTCTTCAAAACTTTTATTGACTTTCAGAGAATCCTCCTCAGAAGCATCTTGCTTTTGAACATCTATAGAAAGTTTTTCCTTTTCTAAAATCCTACCAGATCTAAGTTGAACATCACTAAGATCCAGAGGAACAATCATGTAGGTAGGATTTTGTTGTCCTCCTACCATGTAAGAATTCTGAGGGTTTTTGTTGTTGGGATTTGGTAATGGTTGGGCTGGCAGTTGATTTGGCTTCTGTTGAAATGGAAGCAAGAGTTGAGGATTTTGATTTTGCTGGGGAGGTTGTTGTTGTGGAAATGGCAATAAAAGTTGTGGCCTTTGATTTGGAAGTTGTGGATTTTGTTGTTGATTTTGTGGGATAGAATAGCCCTAAAAAGATGAAGGATAT
Organism: Pinus tabuliformis; assembly: GCA_031772625.1. Lineage (NCBI taxonomy): Eukaryota > Viridiplantae > Streptophyta > Pinopsida > Pinales > Pinaceae > Pinus > Pinus tabuliformis. The sequence continues at coordinate 609,201,442 of CM062817.1, forward strand.
TGATAAAATTGAGCAAATCTCCCATAAGGATTTTGTACCCCTTGTGCCCATGATTGAGATTGATACTGATTTTGAGGTTGGGGCCAAGGTTGCTGCCAAGCATTACAATTTGGTGGGGGCTGAAAATTCATAGGATTGTTAAATCCTTGATTTTGTTGCCCTTGCCAAGGTCTTCTTGAAACAAAACAAAGAGATTCTACTGAGTTTTGGTCCTCCTGAAAGACAGCTTTGAGTCCTGGGATTGAAGGACAATCCTTGGTCTCATTACTTTCTAAGCAAATCATACATGTTTCTACAAATTTTGCATCCAAGGGACATTCCCTTAGAGCATGTTTCTTTCTACATTTTGGGAAAAAGATGGCTAAAGCATCAGCTTCTGTTTTCTGCTTGTTTTGTATTTTGAGGGTGTCTAACTGTTCACTAAGGCTCCCTAAAATGTCAGTTTTGAATTCATCAAGCATATTGCCAATCTCTACTCTACTTATTGATCTGGTTTTAGATTTGTTTGCTCTAATAAGAGAAGGATCTCTAGGCCTTTTTCAAATTTTAGATTTTCCCCTGGAGAGATGGACACATAAGTCTGCAATGTCATGTAGTGGAAGTTGAGAAATGTCTCCCTTCCCCATCATGTTTAAAATATCTATTCATTCATCTCTAATGGCTTTCAATAGAAGGGCTTTCAAGGTTTCCTTATCTAAATTGTTCATTTTTGCTCTCTTTAAGTTGTATTGAAATCTTTCAAGTAAATCCTCCAAGTTCTCATCTTCTTTTTGCATCATTTTGAATACCTCATCCTTATGATTAGTGGACATACAATAATCCAGATATCTATCCAAAAATGTTTGCTTCATATCATTCCAACTCCTAATATATTGAGTGACTAATCCCATGAACCATTACAAAGCTACCCCTTTCAATGTTGAAGAAAACAGTTTGAGTTTTTGAGAGTCTTCTAGATAATCATAGGTTTGACATAAGACTTCAAACTCAAATAGAAATGTCTCAGGATCCTCACTTCGCAATCCATAAACGTTTGGGAGTACAGATGGTGAAATGTTTTTCATTGTTGTACGGGTTTCCTCATCGACTATAGGGAATCCAAATGAGTTATCTCCTCCCCTATTTTTGCTATTATTACCTCTACCTCCTCCATTGTTACCTCTACCACCACCTCCATTGTTTCATCTACCTCTACCTCTACCCCTTCCTCCAAATAGTGAAAATTATCCATCTATTAGTTCTTCTGCCATGATAGATTCCTCAGAGTATTCTGGTTCTTCCATTAATGGCTGATGAGAGAGATTCTCTTCCTCTTCTTCTTCTCTAGGTGATTCTACTTCTTTTACTGCAATATGTTCCCCTATAGAAGTAAAGAAGGGTTCTTCTCTTAGGTCTGATTTAGTATATAGTGTGGGAGAATCTTCTAATTCAGTTGCTACCCCTTGAATTCCAGGAATCCTAAGGCTGGGAGTATGAGTCTGGGATGGAGTTGTATCTTGTCTATGCCTTGAAGTAGTTGGAGTTGTAAAAATCAAACTCTTGGCCCTAGCTATAAGCCTTCCCCTAGAATCTCTTGCTCTATGCATGTCATTTTTTTTTTTTTTGATGAATTTTTAATCAGGCTAATAATCATTTTTTTGATCTTCCAGATCACACTAGGTGCAAGAAGAAAGCATACTCAAGAAATTATTAAACTAATAATTCTCTTTTCTGATCCTCTAGATCACACTGGGTGCAAGAGGAGAGCATATTTCAAGGAATTATCAAATTTTCCCTCTTTTTTTTTTTTTAATGTAAGAGATAGGCTACCTAGTTACACTTCCCCAGCAATGGTGCCAAAATGTTTAGTCAATTTAGTGTGTCCTAAATTGCTACATTATTTATCAATCTGGGAGTCGTAAACTGATGAAGTGTGGCACACTGTATGTGCAAGAGAACTTTTTTCTTACTTTATTGTTTTAATTTTTTATCTTGTTTTTGGGGTTTTTGTTCTGATCGGTCTCCTAAAGTGTCTAATGCAAATGAAAATCCTATTCTAGGGTCTTAACAATACTTTTAAAGGTCGAGTATGGATGTAGATTTTAAGACAAGGTTTATGCCTCTTATGGTAATTTCCAAACTTAGCACTTCAAAGATCTCAAAACATGCTATTGATACAATCAAGACTTGAACAAAAGTGTAAATATGCAGCTACTTAAGTCAAGAAAATGATGAAGTACTGAACATGAGGTTATTGTCTCTGCTGTCCATTTAATTAAGAAAATAAAATCTAAATTACTACACTCAAAACCAAAAATAAAGAAGCTGGAAACTGGTCACTGATTTCATCCATAATTCCAATATTTCGTCAATTAAATTATAAAATGGGGTTAAGCTAAAGACACTGGAAATAACGTCATATGGCATGAAAGAATGACATTTAAGCTATCTACTTGTAGACTAATGAAAACAAAATCAATTACTTCACCTACAATCCGATAGCTTGCCAATTAACTTCTAAAACGAGGTTAAGCTAAAGGCACTGGAGATAACGTCATGTAGCATAAAGAACTAATATCTAAACTGTCTACTTGAAAGCTAATGAAAAAAAATAAAATTACTTCACTTATAATCCGATAGCTCACCAATTAACTTCTAAAACGGGTTTAAGCTAAAGGCACTGGAGATAACGTCAAATAACATGAAGAACTTGATATCTAAACTATCTACTTGCAACGTAATGAAAGAAAAATCAAATTGCTTCACCTACAATCTGATAGCTCACCAATTAAATTCTAAAACAGGGTTAAGCTAAAGGCATCGGAGATAATGTCAAGTAGCATGAAGAAATTGATATCTAAACTAGCTAAAAAGCAGTAAACAAATCTCATTGAAATCAAAGCATACAAACTGGAATTAAAAGCAGGAAGCAAATCTCAGATCAACACTTGATGCAAAAACTATATTAAAAGGCTCCAGCACAACCTATCCTGAAATTACTGATCAATGTTAGTGAAAAATATAACAATGCTGCAAAATCATGTACAGGAATAAAAACGATTAATACCATAAACAAATTATGAGAAATGTACAGTGGAAATAAGAGAAAACATGCATGGAAGCTATACAAAAAAGAAAAACAAAACCTCAGCCAGCAGGGGCCCTCTACACAGCCTTTGGTTAATACGTTGTCACCTCAAAACCATGCTTTAAACAGTCATAAGAGAACAAAGTTTTTGTATTGCAAAACAGAGAATATGTCTTCTCGTTACAACAACAAGACTAATGCTAAACCAACAGCATCAAGGCTAACATCAAGATTAACTACTTGTGTTTGCAAACGCTTTATTTGTAGAGGAAAATAGATAACTATCATTTGGAGAAAAATCTTCAACAGAGGACACGTAAACATGACAAAACCCATAAGTTCAGCCTCTTGGTTGCCATAAACATTAAATCTACAAAAGGTGGGTGTTAGATTGCATCATGGAAACGACCTACAGCTGGAAAAATTGGATCCATGAACTCAGGAACAGTCTCGGACTTTTTCATGTGCTGGAACAAAGACCTAATGGACGTAGGACTCTTTGTTGACCATCCTTTGATCGATGCCTTTCTTCATGAATTCGACTGAACAAATAGGACCTTGTCCATGTGTAGATCATTTCTGAGCTGCCCACGTGCCTCGTTTCCCTTGCTGACACCTGTAACCTATAGAACAATGAAAAAAACTGTAGAATTGCAAGTCAGCTGCGGAAAGTGGCTACATTCCATAGCTAATGAACAAAATCTAAATCAAATAGCACACACAAGTATATAGTTTGAAAACCACTTAAATGCACTCGTAGAATCAATATGTAACAATCTTTGATAGCTTATGGGGCACTGATGTGCAAAAATGGAAAAGAAAAGGTTTAGAAAAGTATGTAGAAGAGAGGTAGTCTTGGGGCTCAACACAGGTTTTATATTACTACCAATTTCATTGATGAAGTCGAATTATATGTAGTTTCGTTGGATATTTATGGAATTGTGTCGGGAATCCCATATCTGTATGACAGGAAAGTTGTTTTCCATATATTTGAGAAAAAATATCACTTTTTCAAAGAAGAAGTGGAGTAGATTGTGAGTTCCCATCGCAGGAATCTTAATCTGTCTTTGGAAAGCGCAGGGAAAATGAAGTGACTGGTCAATTTCAACAAGAATATCATGCTCCTTATGATCATGCAGAAGAATAACACAGAGCATGAATCCTTTTTAGGTTGTGACATGAAGCTAAAAGCCGAATTGGTTGATGTGGTCAATTAATATGGAGACATCTTTCAAGACCCCAAAGGGATTTCCACCACAAAGGGGAATTCAGCATGAGTTCAGCTACAACAACACTGTCCACTCCCAAACATGGGTATGTATTGAATATGGAGACATGTTTCAAGAACCCAAAGGGATTTCCACCACAAAGGGGAATTCAGCATGAAGTTCAGCTACAGAAACACTGTCCACTCCCAAATATCAATATTTATCGAATGCCAATTCTAGAAAGTTTAGAAATTAAGAAACAAGTCTAGGAATTGTTAGATAAAGGTGTAATTCATCCCTCTACTTTGTTATGTGGTTCACCAATTGTTTTGGTACCCAAGAAAGATAGAACCTTGGGCATGTGTGTAGATTATCAAGCTTTGAATAAAATTACCATAAAGAATTGATACTCACTGCCCATAATAGATGATTTGCTAGATCAGTTAAAGAATGCCAAATATTTCACTAAGTTAGACTTAAGAAGTGGATATCATCAAGTTGGAATAGTTGACGAGGATATTTGGCAGAATAATTTTAAAACCAAACAAGGATTGTATGAGTGGCGGGTTATGCCTTTCAGTCTTTGCAATGCTCCAACTACATTCATGAGAGTCATGAATGATGTTTCAAGATCTTTTCTTGATGAGTTTGTAATTGTCTATTTAGATGATATTTTGATATTCAAAAAGTCACGAGAAGATCATGTCAAGCATGTGAGGAAACTATTCGATGTCTTGAGAAAAGAATAGCTATTTATGAAGATGTCTAAATGTGAATTCAGGAAAACTTCCTTAGTGTATTTGGGCCATATAGTAGGAGGAGGTGAGATGAAGATTGACCCCTCTAAAGTTTCAGTCATTTTGAATTGGCCAATACCCAAATCAGTCACAAAAGTAAAGAGTTTTCTGGGACTAGCATAGTATTGGAGGAAGTTCATTGCTAATTTCTCTTCCATAGCATATCCACTACATGCTTTAACTAGCATGAAGTTTTTCTTCTGGTGGGGAGGCAAACAACAATAATAATTTGATGCTTTAAAACAAAAGATCAGTTCACCCCCAATTTTAGCATTTCCATATTTGAAACAGCCATTTTAAATAAAAACATATGTGAGTGACTACACCATGGGTGTAATTATTTTACATCATGGTAAGCCCATTTCATTTCATTTTGATATTTTTAATGGTGTTGTTATTAACTATCCTACATATGATAAAGATATTTACACGTTGGTGCAAAGTGTGAAGAAACAAAAGCATTACTTGATGGGTAAAGAAACCATTATTCACACCGATCATCAACCTTTGCAATATCTGTAATATCAAACAAAATTACAACAATTGAGGCACTTTTGTTGGATGGGATTTTTAGAGCAATTACACTTGGTAATCAGGTACAAGAAAGGTATTTATAATAGAGTTGTTGATATCCTTTCTATACTAATTATTAATGTAGCCATTTTATTCAAGAATAATTTTGTTTTGCCTGAAAGTTATGTTGAAAAATACGCACATGATGCTGACTTTAAGAGGTATATTCAAACTTTAGTCAAGGTCACCAAGTTGAGGAATTGGACTACCATGTATATGATAATCTTTTGTATTATTTGGGAATACTTTGTGTTCCATAGGGAAAGAGAGTAAATGTCACAAGGGAAGCACACACTTCTCTTATTGATGGACATTTCGGTGTAAGTAAAACAGTGGAAAATCTTCAGAGGTATTTTTACTGGCCTCATATGCTTGAAAGTGTGCCATGTTTTATCGGAGGTTTTTCATTGTGTGCAGTCAGTAAGCCTAGTAATAGGAAACAAGGATTGTACACACCACTTCTAGTGCCTTCATGTCCATGGGAGAGTGTTTCTTTGGATTTTGTAGGAGGTCCTCCTTTACTAAGAAAAGGTCATGATTATTTGTATGTAGTTGTGGATAGGTTCAACAAGATGTGCATATTAATGCCTAGTAAAAAATCAAATTACAACTAAACAAACATCTCAACTTTTCTTTCAAAATGTATAGGTTCATTTTGGATTACCTACTTCTATTGAAAGTGATCTTGATTCCCTATTTGTTGGGAATTTTTGTTCAAGTTTATGGAACTTGATGGACACCCAGTTGAGGAAAAGTACAAACTTCCATCTGCAAACAAATGGTCAAACTGAAGTGGTTAATAGGAAAATTATTCATTTTCTAAGAGGATTTTGCAGCAAACATCCTAAGTTGTGGGATCAATAGTTTCATTATATTCAACATGCTTACAACTGAGCAAAACACTCTTCTACTCTAACTTCACCTTTTGAGGAATGTCTTGGTTATTTGCCTAAATCACATTGGCTTTCATCTTTGAGAAATGTGTAGTTGTATATGGACATAGTGACATAGATAGAGCAAAGAAATTCATTGAGGAAATTCAGTTGATTCACCAAATTGTTCAAGAACAACTAGAAAAGAGTCAAGGCAAGTATAAGGTAAGGCATGATAAGCACCATGTGGATCATCAGTTTCAAGTAGGTGATGAAGTTTGGCTTCACACTATCAAGGAAAGGCTTCAAGCTGAAGGTAAAAAGCTGAAACCAATTTGTTATGGCCATTTAAATTATGGAAAATATTGGTAATAATGATTTTAAACTTGAGTTTCCTTCATATATGAAAAATTACTCCATTGTTAATGTTGAAAATTTGAGATTGTAAGAGCCTCATTTGATTGAAGATCGAGGAGAAAGTGTAAAGATTCCATCAATTAACGATTTTTCTCCAGAATTTCTTGATGAGCTTCAACAAGACACCATACTTGATAGAAGAACGAGGTCATCAAAAAAGGGAAATCTTGATTATCTTAAAGTGGGTCTCAAAGGTACAAATCCACCAAAGGTTAAATGGATTGAAGAGGGGAAGGTGAGGGAATAGTACCCTCATTTGTTCATTAATTGAATATAATATTTTAGGGTCTAAAAGGCTTCTAGTGGGGAGGAGTGATTAGGTGCTCTATTTTATGCTAAAGAAACCTAAGTGTCATATTTTTTTCAAACTCTACTTCAGATAGAAGAGCTTGTCATTCTGAATCCAATGGTGTGGACGACACTCAAATCCGAGCTCATATGCAGAAGTTACAACAAGCCAAAGTTTAGGTTTGAATTAGACACGTGGTGGGGTTAGATGACATGGGAAAGGTCCCAATAAATAGGGAAGCGCCAAGTGGCAGGTTTCCACTCGGTCCCACATGTCGAATATCGGGAAAAATAGAGGATGTGGGATAAGAATCGGCCCTCGGCAAGTTGGGTTGTGATTTGCAATAATCGCACTTTCATATCGCACCAAAACCTCGCTCATATTTATGTTACCCTCGATACTCCGCTAATTGCAAAAGGTCCGCAGACATGATATGTTATACACTATATTTCATAGCTCAGTGGGTCTACTGATATCACAATTGTATGGAATTTAATATCTGCTGAGGGAAAATGTTGATTGTGATTTGCGATGGGGCTCTAGACCTGATATTTTATGGACTAGGTTTGATAATCTTGGTGGGTCCATAGTGGTATGGGTTTTGGTATCCGCTGATGGAAATCACCGATTATGATTTGAGATTGGGTTCCTAGATGTGATAATTTATATGTTAAATTTAATACTCCAGGCGGGTTCGTTGTATCGCAATCACATATTTCCCACCTATTTCACAGTCCATAAGACCGTGAGACTCCATCGATTGTGATTTGTGATATGGCTGATAGGTTATAACTCGCGGAACAGCCAAATTATGGCTCAACTAGCGGATTTTGAAGTGAATTTGTGGGATTATGTCGAGTTTGGAGAATTTTGTGGAACAAATAGTGGGAGAACTAGGAGAAGTCATAATTTCTTTGGTTCTTATCCAAATTGCATACAAAAAGAGTATAGATAGCCATTTTTGAGTATTATGAACTCATGGAGACGGGTTTTAGAGGCATTTGAGCATTGAAAAAACAATTTTGTTGTAGTTTTGAGGATAATAGAGAGGCCCAAGCAATGGAAGTTGGACCAAGGAGACGTAGCCCAGGAGGGGTGAACTCCTCATCAAATCTTTGTGTTGTGTGTTGTATATTTATGTTCTTTGTTGTTATTTTGTTGTTGCTTAACATATGTTTTATGTTAAATTGTTTATAACCTTTACATAAGAAACTCTTATCGGAATCAATCAATTAAGAAAACATGGTGAATCCTTAAGCACTTGAGAAGCAAATGATAATCATCTTGGGTTTTATTCTGAATGGGGAATTAGCACAACATTATCAATCTGCTCCATTTCAGATCACCAGAACAACAGAAGGGTTAGCATGAAGTTTGGGTTTGGGTGCGTAAATTTTTGGATAACCCCTAGTCTTATTGTAGCATGGAACCGCCCACCAAGAATTTGGGGGCTATGCCGAGAGGGGTGAGCGGTTAGTCCCATCCCCTAGACCCATGGCCCCACGTGGCCATAATTTTCTGGCTATGGGTCTTAGTGGACAATTAAACCAAGTGACAAAATGCACCAATTTAGGTGTCAATCTCCATCATGCTGGGCGAAATTGTCACTCGGCACACCCTAGAAAGAAAAAATTTGTAGGATGGTTAGCAGTCCAGTGCAATTTGTAGATCAGTCAGCATAGCGTCTTTATCTTTTGGCTAAATTGAGCCCAACAAAAGCCCAACTAGCGGTTTTTGACTGTTCTAAATCCAGTGGAGACATAATATCTACATTTTTAGCATTATAAATTGATGTAAACATATATTTGAGCACTTAAGGAAAGAGATCAAACATTAGAAGCTGAACAAGGAGATGTAGCCCAGGAGAGGGGTGAACTCTTTTATCATTTTTGTTATTATGTTTTTTAGATATGGTATATTTTCTATGTTATTGCTATTAACTAAGTTTAAAAACCATTATTTTATGTGTTTTGTAATGTGATCTGATCCATTACCCAAAATACATAAAATTTTGTTAAATTTCCATAAGGATATCTATATATTGTCTTGTTGATGGTGCTATACCTGCCAACATGTTAGGGGATCTCCTTGGTAAGAGGTCCCAATTAGACTTTAGACCATTTGGTGTAGGAGTCCCAGTAGTGGGTCGTATGGTAATGCCTTGTCCGTGATTTCACATAGAGGCAAGTAAGATAGCTCTGTGTGTAGCAAGGGTGTGACAATTGAGGTGAGCCAAGGAAGGTGCATGGGAGGTTCTAACACACGGGGGTTGAGATGAGTGTGGCCCTTGGAAACCTATGATAACACACAGTTAAGAACGAAACACACGAGTAAAGATACATCACAACATGGAAGGCAAATTAGCAAGTAATCCAAACTGATGGTTAAACCAACAACGCATTTCAGAAAGATTCATACATGCATACACAGATAGCTATACATGCATGTGTAAGCAAACCAATATATATATCATTTACAGAAAACTAGATAGCATATAATATAATACAACATATGCATGAAACGTGATGGCTCTTGTTATATTAAGAAGTGTAAGTTCCATTCATACAATACATCCATGTCCAACCACTAGTTCCAATAGCAGAATGTTACAGCCACAACCACCTGCTCTTCCAAAGAGATGCACTAGATTTGCACAGTGGAGAAGCCAAGGCTCATTATAATACTATCCAAGCTCTCTCCAAGATAATATTATCAAAAGCCTGGCTGAACAAAAGCCTATACAATGAGTTATGAGGGACAATTTATAGCAAAGGTTGGGGTGACCCTTGACATTTCCCTTTGTGACAGTTCAAATACCCTCATGACTCTTCATCTACTCTATGACTATTACATCCAACTATCACAACTTGACTTACATTTGACATGACTTTACATTACAATGCACATGTAACCATGTGAGAGAAATGGCTTGAGCAAGCCATGCTAGACATCACTCTGACTTAGACAACCATGGAACTCCAACTCCTCAACATCATCATGATGATCAACAGTAACATATTGATGCCAAGATCGGTAGTCCTTGATGGTGTCCATGTGCTCCATATGTGACATCTTTCTAGAACCTGACTCTTGCCTCCATAGCATCCGGGTACACTACTCGAGCTCCTCTGTCCAACTCATCTATAAACATGCGCATCATTGTCTTCAATGCAACTGGACCAACAACATACTTGTGCATGATGTCTGCATTAAAGGGAAAGTGTGGGCTAGTAGCAATGCACATCAACTCATCAAAGTATGATTCAAGATCTAGTTGGACATGTGCCTTTGTCTTCACCTCGATGAGAGTCCCAATTGATCGGATCACATGTGCGCATACCACAACATCCATGGTCTTTAACACACATGCATGGGAAGCCTGTATACTAGTGATAAGCTGCGGGAGCTCTTCATAGTTCTGGATCTGACTCTGGATACGTGTTTTCATCTCAACCGCACTCACCTTCATCATCTTATGCAAGTGAAGTGGGGCTCCCTTGTATCTCATCATGCATGCTTGCATGTAATCAACAACAACATGCAAGTTTGTCAAGATACATGCTCTTCTAACACATCATTACTGCCATCCGTTGAGATGGACAACTAGCTTATGTATGATGCCAAACATGAAGTACAATGCTCGTATAACTGTGTCAAGGGGAAATACTTCATCTATTATTTCCTTCTTCAGTTGAGCTCGGGCAGAAGCTATCACCAACTCTCCTGCTTTATTGGTCCTTTGTAGTTCCTTATCCATTTGCTCATTCTCAGCTATCAAAAAGCAAACACTTGAGGTAGTGGCTTCAACATACACTCTAGTTGCATTGGCTAAGGCTGCTAGATGTTTGCGCACGTCAGACACGATCACTCATTCCTCAAATTGTGTATGAGATGTATGCTCATTCGGAGTCGACATTCTACGAGACTGCACAGCTCGATGTTGAGACTCGTCAAATGAGATGTTGTGCATCTCTTCTTCCAGGTGATCTCCAAGGACCTTAGTGCCTCCTCGGTCACTTGAGACTTACTCATCATCTAGATGTGATGAAGTAGGTAGGTTGACCTCTTGGTGGTGAGGCATAAGGTCGATGTCCTATTCTGATTCCCATTGCTCCATATTCGTATCCAACTATTGAAGTGCTTGTTCTATCTCATGAGCGAAGTCTTGCTCCTCCCATGATTCACCCTGTTTGCCTAATGCTAGTTGTTTTGATGAATCCACTACCTTGTACAGCTGCTATTTCATCTGTTTGTACATGTTGTGCCCCTTGTTGTACCTATTTCTATTGCACTTCCCTCTCCTGGTTGCGCAACTCTTGTTCCTTCTGGAGTTGCTCCCTCAGCTCATGCAACTCCTTCTCTGCTTCTTCCATTATTCTCTTATCCCTCTTCCTTTTCATAATTTGCTTGTCACGTTGTTGCCTCTTTGCCTATATAGCCATAGCTTCTTTCTCCACAAGTGAATCTTCTCGGAACTTGCAACTTTGCTCTTCATCCATGCGATCAAAAATCTTCTTCTTGCCCTTATCGTGCAATGGTATGCTTGCCTCTGTTGCTAGTGCTTGTGCTCTCCTGGATGCTGCTTCATGTTGCTTCACAAACCACTCCTTAGTGAAGTGGACAAGTGCATTGAGTATGGAGAAACTATAGTAATATCTCCATGGGTCCTCCTTGGCCCAATGAAATTCCCCATGGATCCAGTTGAACTGTACTATCGTGCAGTGATCCTTCACAACACAATGTGGGTCATACGGATTGTAGCTTCAGAGGTTGAATGGATACTTCTTCATCAGTTCTGCTTCGACATCTGCTTTCTTGATACTCTGGATCTCATATAACCCAATCTGTAATGGAAGAGCGGGCCAAGGTGCCTTCTTCTTCTGGTGCAGTCTAGCTATCAATCTTGCCGATATGTCATATGCTACTTCCTGCATGGCAAGTATATCCAAGGCAAACTTCATTAGAACATGCGAAGGCTTCTCTGTGTTGAACATTCGTATGAAGGTGCCAGATGGTGAGGCATACCAATCAACAATGTCTATCAGTGCCTCCATTGCTTCCTTCGACATGCAGGGTGGATCCTGTTCGAATATCATCTTGTAGACTGGGGTGAAAAAATGATCGGACAACCATGTGATTACTCGTTTGAAGCTGCATTTGGATGGTAACTTACAATATGTGTTCACAATAGTCTTTGTTGGTGACCATGCCCACTCCAATCTCGAGAACTCCTGTTAGGCACATATTGCATCTAAGATGTAAGCGGACATGTAGATCTCTTCTTGCATCCCTTTTGGTGACTGTTAAGCCTTCGTTACCTGTTCCTTTAGTTGATGAGCCAACATGCTAGACTAGTTGCATGGTTTTCCCTCTCTGTCTAGTTGGTCCAGTGCGATCACCCAACACTGTGGGAAGGTTTCCATGCTTTCTGGCCACATAGTCAACATGCGAATATAACCAAGTATAGATACACCTTCCGTAGTATCTTCGTCTTGTAGATTTGGTTGGGTGTCATCCTAAATCTAGCCTGCTCCTTTACCTAGTTCTTCAGAATGTCTCTGGAGTTGGCACTGCTTCTGGGTAAGCTAAAAGGAGTCTCCACGATAATCACAGGCTTCGTCATCTGATACATCTCATCATAATACTATGCCTAGAAGGTGGCAAGATTCGTCCTGTTGACACTGCTTAGAGTCATCGTCTCAAGATTAGTGTGCAAGATGATCTAGTGTATCACATCCGTGCATGGGAACGTGGGGTATCTGCATGAAATCCTGTACAATTAGTACTTGTGAATGTTCACAACACCTGACAGTCTTCGAGGTCTTCACCAAAAGTTCCTCCAAATGCTTCGTTGAGATCTTGCCATTTCAGCTTGATGTCCTTGTCTAGAAACAACTTGGTATCTTCATAGATCAGTAGACATACAAACACCTGCTCAACTGATACTCCAGTTGCACTTTCATTAGTGTCCTTGGATCCTACTCTCTTGGAGGCCATTGATCCTGTATTGCTAAGAGGTGAATGAAAAACTAAAAGAATTTGAGACAAAGCAACATGCATGGCAAGAAATCTATCAGCGAAAACCAAAAAAAATTCGGGGAATGACTTAACACATACCTAGAGAATGATAGGAAAAGATTGCGTAATTTCTGCTAAGAAGCTAGGTGACTGGCTTCTAGAACTACGGAAAAGGTAGTCTAGGTTGTCTGGGAGGCAAGACTAGCTGCTAGATTTTCACAATGAACAATCCAAGTTGACTACTAACTATTGGGATTGTGTAATGTAAAATTCCAACTGGCAATGACTACAGGCTTAGGGACTGAATTGCACAATTTTCTGGGGCAGTAGTCACTGTCCCTCATAAATGCACAAAATAGTCATGGAGGACTGTGTCTGGGAAGAAATACACATTTATGGAGAGGAAGACATAGCCTTCCTTCTCTAGATTGTGCAATACTATCTGGATGAGGTAGAGTCTGGGCCAAGGCTGCCTAGACCCGCCGACGGGGAACTGAAAGAAAATCTGAAAGTGAATGCATTGTGACACTAAGTGAAAGAAGAAGTGATTGATTATGCATGCAAACATTGAATGAAAGTTTCATTGAATAGATCAACATGCATGTGGGTGAGGCGAGTCATTGAATCCACGACCGTTGATGCAAAACATTTTCATGCATGCGACAGCAGTGAGATAGAAACGAAAACTAAAATGGTGCTAGTATAAGGTAGTATACATGTAAATGACAACAAGCGTTTAAAGAAATAAAGAAAATGACACTCACCTAAGCGAAAACACAAAAAGCGACAGAAATGTTGAGAAAGACAAGTTGAGACCACTTACCCATGAATAGTTGAGTTGGATGTGTCGAAGAGTCTTGGATGTGCTGTGGGATGTCAGAGCTCCAAGATCGATGTGAAATAATGAGCTCTCATGCATTGAATAAATAAGTTTAAGCTCATGATGCACATGCCACAAATCTAGGAAAAAGTGACACTTGGAGGAAAGCTTCTAAAACAAACTTTGCATGTAACCTCCAACTGCTAAAAGTAGCTCCCTGAATCATGGGATAGTTTTTTCATGTTGCCTTTTTCTATTCCGGGAAAAGCAAGTCATGCATGAAAGTCAAGTTTCCTTGGTCTCGAGTGGAACTATTCAACCCAACTGCTCATGCATGAGGCTACTCAACTGCTCGAAAGAATTTTTTGCTAGGAGTGGGGCTGGCTGCCTAGGAAATTCACGTAATTTTTGGGCAGAGCAGTTGATTGTTGCCCAGGGTTGCACAATTCTTGGGCTAAGAAGTCCTGCTGGGAAGGATTACACAGTTTTTTGGGTGAAGACTGATTGGTAGGATTGCACAATTTTGGAGCCCAGCAAGCTACCAGAAAAAATTGTGCAATTCCGGAGGGAAGGTGGTTGCCCTCCAGAATTGTGCAATTTCTTGAGGGAGCTACTGAGCCTGTAGCTAGACCAAGTTCGGGTGATCAGCTTGTGAAGGGAATGCATCAGGCTTTGATCGACATGTTGTCTTTATGTAATAAAAACACTCAAGCTTATGTACTTGACGAAGCAAGATAAGGTGTCGTGAAAGGTTGGTAGGGAGGCTCCAAAACGAAACTAAGGAAAATTTTTGGAGGGTCGTTGTAACCGCTACAACATGTCTTTAATCAAATAATGTTAGAAATAAACATATGAAGTGTTGTGTCAACATAGGGAAACTATCTTGGACAAACAATCACTTGGTTGAGAGAATATCTCAACCACACACCAATCTAGGAAACAACTCCTAACTAATAGGAAAATGTAATTCCTACTTTTCTCAGTTTTGATTCTTTCTATGTAAAGGAGTCTATTCATATTAGTTAGGAGTTATTTCCTAGATTTGTGTGTGGTTGAGATATTCTCTCAACCAAGTGATTGTGTGTCCAAGATAGTTTCCCTATCTTGAGATAACACTTCATATATTTATTTGTAACATTACTTGATTAAAGACAATATATATATTTCCTTATGGAAATTTAACATGGTATCAAAGCTCGTGAGGGCTTGGTCCTTAGCCTCTCATGGGCTGAGGGAAATAAAGAGTTTGGTGTTTCATGTGTGTGTAGTTTTGGGTGTGCTAGGGCCGATGATGGCCAATTGGGATTCAATTTCTAGATCTGTAAAGTTGGTTGAGGAGTCAAGGAGCTTTGTGCCAATGGCGAGCTCTTCGACCGAACTGTAAAGGGGGGCCACTTTAACAAACGCAAGGATTTTGATTCCTTTGGAGGTTCCATGGTGGAGCCATGGCTTGCTGCTCACGACGATCCTTCCAAATGTGTACTTGTTGGTGTAAGATCTGGTGTAAATATCATAGACCAGGTAGCTCATAAGGCAGTCTAGGATGGAAATCACTTAAAACCAGTAAAAGTGGTTGTTTAAGTGCTTATGTACCCATTTTTTCATCGTTAGTGTCCTTACGTAGTCAAACATCAAGCTAGAAAATTCATACTTCTACGATAAAGAAATGTGCATTCTAGCATGGAAATTATTTTTGCGTGATGAAGAATTTAGCCTGGACCATGTTGTAGCCAAACCTCTCATTCTTGGAACATATCCTCCCTTGAAATTAATGACTCCAACAATCATAGTGGTGGAAGAACTTGAATAGATGAAGGACTGTTCCATTTCTTATTCAGAACCATTAAGGAAGGTTAACATTGATGCTCAAGTGTTGGAAAACAAAGATGCAGTACAAAAATTTGCAACACTTGATATTCTCATCAAATCGCGACAGGTTGAAGCATGTACATAAGATATGGCTATTTTCTTTGGAATGATGGATGGGAGCTAATGACTGTGTCAAAGGCATCATATTTTGCCATGAGAGACAACCTGCGGAGAGGACCTTTGCATAGCACAAAGTTTCATATAGAAAGAGGCACTGTTGTAGGTTAGCCATAGCCATTTCCCCCCATAGGATTGGCATCAAGAGCACCATGCTAAGTGCAAGAAGCAGGAGATCGATGGGTCTCCTAGTGCAACGGGAAGGCTCGCATCTGCTGAGAGTTGAGATGACGAAGAGACGGTGTACTAGGAGAGCGAAATGGAGTTGGTGTTTTTTGTGTCAATCACTTTGACACAATTGAACATCAGGTTGGGCGTTCTCTCTTTGATGAGATTTTAAATGTCATAGATTGTTTCTTTTTGGAGAGACCCTTATTGTTGGAGAAACGCAAAACACCTGACATCCACTGCCAATGATGAGATCCAGCATTGTCCATACCATGTGTCATAGTATTTGTGACATTGCCATATTTTTTCATTCCCACGGAAAGTGATTTCTCATGGTAAAGGAGTCTTCCAATAGTCTGGATTAATAATTTTTCTATTAGCGTTTAAATTTTAGAAATATACAAATATAAGCTTTGCACAAGATATGGGTGAAAATGAATATGTCTCAGAAGTTGTATACATATTGAGATTCATGACCTCAATGTGAAGTCATTTTGTTAGAATTCGTAACTCTAACTGATGACATGTAAAATATGGAGATCCAAGATCAGTGTGCCAAATTTAAAAATGAAGATGCCAAAGACTATAAGTACAAAACCTATGATATTCAAGTGGGAAAGCAGTGGTGTGTTCCAGCATATCAATGGTATGGTATATCCAAGATGAGTGGAAAATGAGCCAAATGGGCTTGAAAGTTCGTTTGTGTATGTGGAATAGACTCTATTATGTTGTAATGTGAATCAAATATGTATTAGTAAGCAAGTCTATGTAATATTGTATAGTGGTCTTTGTGAAATATGTATGTAGTAACTCCAAGAGTTGGCGTGTGTATTGTAAGCCTGATGAGGCATATGTACCCCCATAAAGTTCGTGGTAACCTTAAAACCAATTTGTAATGGAGGGTTTGTGGTTAGCAAGAAACCATTTTATAGTGTCCATTTGTGGTAAGCTAGAAACCATGTGTAAGAGTGAAGTGGACAGGGATTCCTGTAAGCATGGTTTAGGGTCAGCCGACAAAAACCTTGGCATGGTTGAGGGTGAGCCAAGAAAACCCTGGGCCTTGTTAAGTTGGGTCTGTGGTGAGCCTTCGTGGCTGAATTGAGTGCCTTGGTGGTAGAGTTGAGCCTTCATGGCTGGGTTGAGTCTTGTTAGATGTGTTGAGCCTTTGTGGTTGTGTTTACCCTTGGTTCATGAGAGAACTTGTTGTCATGGTTGAGGGTCATCCGATAAAACCCAGAGCATGGTTATGGGAAATTCGATAAAACCCATGATGATGATGGAGGGGGATTTGCAGGTATAGGTACATGTATGCAGTTATAATGGTTGACAGAACCATGTATGTGAAGAGCATCCTAGTAGACTGGCAGTTGTAGTGGTTAGCACCCATGCATTCCGGTGGACGGTTGTTCCTTTATATGGACGTCAACATGTTCTCTTATGTTTGACCACAACTAGACTTTGCAAATTGATATCGATACTAGTCATTAAGGGGGTGTGTTGGAAAATGTAATTCCTACTCGTCTCAGTTGTGAGTTTTTCTATGTAGAGGCATTTGTTCCTATTTGTTAGGAGTTGTTTCCTAGATTGGTGTGTGGTTGAGATATTCTCTTAACCAAGTGATTGTGTGTCCAAGATAGTTACCTGTCTTGGACACACAATCACTTGGTTGAGAGAATATCTCAACCACACACCAATCTAGGAAATAACTCCTAAATAATAGGAACATTCTCCTTTACATAGGAAGAATCACAACTAAGACAAGTAGGAATTACATTTTCCAGCAAATTTTACTTGCAATTTTTCTATCACATTCATGTTTTCATAACAAATCAATTATGAAGAGACTTGGCTTCTCCATAACGTAGAGAGAGTATACTTATTTGGAGGAGCATGTTTTCTTGACTATAATGTTCCACTATTGGGGCTAGTGGTCATCAATGGTATATGTATGGATGGAACTTTCACTTATAATAATAAAATCAGAGTCATCACGCTTTCATGCATATGTTGTTAATATAGTAGGACTATTCTTGTTGTATTGGAAATGTATGTTATTTAACTTACGCATATGCTTGTCAACTATTTCTTTGTAGGTGTATGAACCTTATTGAATGTTTGTTGTTGTATTAACTCATCACTTTAACTTGTGGAATATTCCACATCTTAGCTTGTGATGTCATTTCGCTCGTGTATTCCTTTCAAGTTGTGTACTATTACAGGCTTCCAAGGGCCACACTTCCTTTTCCTTTCATATGTTGGAAACTTCATGCATCACAATTGACTCTCTGCAGGGTCACACATTTACTCTCACAAAATTTTATCATACTTCCCTCTGCACGTTTCCATGGTCAATACATAACATTACCACAAACTGTTGGGACTCCTACTCCAAATGGTGTGAGGTATAGTTGGGACGTCATATCAGGGAGATCCCATGAATGTTGGCGGGTCCAACACCGTCAACAGGGCATCTTTAAAAAATCAAGTATTAATATAATTATTCAAACTTCTAGGATTGTAGCACATTTCACAGAATATAATATGAAGCAGAAAGGAGAAAACCAGAGAAGGATCAATCTCTCTAGATCATCTCAATGCCACCTAGTGGGTTTCTTTGATGGTGTTGCACAAGGGGATAGATATGGAGGTGACAGAACAATTAAAATGATAGGAAACAAGTCTTTTTAGTTTAGAATTGGTATCCATAAATGAACAAATACAAAAGCATAATTGACTTATTTTTGGCCTATTTTTTGTCTTGCAAAATTGAAAAATATACGATGTTTACAAATTTGTGGAGATTCCAAATGTATAATAGATTGGTTATTACGAACAGTCACTTGGAGGTCTTAAACTTAGCTTATTAGAAAGTCATAATTTTGGAGACGAGGAATTTCTTCCATGAAATCAGCTTTCAACACATTCATAAGGAACTAAACACAACAATGAACATCTTATCAAAAAGAGCATTATCTTTGGATATATGTTACTTATTTTATGAAGAATATGTTGGAAATGTTCTTCAAAGTGCACATTATGTCGTTTTATACTAATATGAGTACTCAACTATTTTCAACAAAATCTATGTCTTGGATTAGATTCTCTCAATGTTGGGATACCTTACTTCGCTATTTTCAATCACTCAGGTTATGGAAATTATTTTTGTATTTTTCAGCCCTTGAATGTTTCTTTCTATTATCAAGCTTTCTATATGGACAATTTCTCTTAGTTAAGTCCTCATTTTTTGGACAACTCTATTTTTAACATACCTGAAAATGTTGTCATATTTTTCACCATTTTGTGTAATGAATTTACCTCACAATAAACAATATATGTATATATACTTTTTATTATTCCTAATGAACAACAGAAAAAAAGCATTAAAAAAAAGTGGAGTGCCCTTAGCTAAAAGAGTGGATTGTCCTTAGCTAAAGCCATTTGAAGAAAAGTTTGAATACAAAAACTTCATTGCTATCTAAGATCAAGATCAAATAGGAGACCATTGAGTTGAATAGATGTATAATGGCAAGAAAAAAGAGAACTCAAAGAAAAAGAATTCAATTACACTGAGAATAATTTATTAGTATTAAACTAACAAAAAGATATAGACATAATCTATTTTTCTTGATTATGAAGATATGCATATGATCCTTTTTTCCCTTCCTAGTAGAGTAGGTTGAGTTACTATTAAGACGAATACTAATAATCTAGCTGTAAACATCAATGGATAGTTAAGGCAAGAATAATTCCAATGCCTTTAACATTTTGATTTTCACATGGAAATTTATTCCAATAAACAAATTTCTCAAAATTTTAGGATATAAATTTCTTATAATTTTACCAGGAGAATTGAAAGGTTTCTATGTTTGTCTGACCTATAAAGAATAACTTCTTAACAGATAGATAAAGTGCATCATACCATTTTTTGAATGTGTATGAATCTGAATAAAAATGTGTATGAATCTGAATTAAAAAATATATACACAATCCTTTCGTAAAGAATTATCCAGATATATAAAGATCTAAAAGGGTTTTAATCGTACTTTAACTTCTTAACATGATTTGATATTTTTAATCACAAACGGTCTAATCGGAGAAGATTTAGAAAACTCCATTCTTAAGATGATAACGTTGGGCATATATATGACAGGTATATCTTGAAAGGGAGTTCAGTTTCTCATGTGTTTTTTTACGAGGGGAATAAATCTTTTGTTTTCCTACTCGAAGCGAAATGCCAAAAGCGAGGACCTCCATTAAACATTAAAGTTTCAGTACAGGTAGAAACTCATCTAGAACCCAGGAGAAGAAGAAAAGAATAACAGGTAATATTATATGAAATAAAGAAGAAAAACATAATGAAGAATAGCAGGTAATATTATATGAAATAAAGAAGAAAAGCATAACAGGTATATTATAGGAAGTAAAGAAGAGGCTTGCGTAATTGAAATGGAGACTGCCTTGAATTTTAACCAGTGATGAATAGCTGATGCTTGAGATGCAAAGTAAAACAAGAAGATCTCTGGGGAAAGAAAATGCACATGTAAGCGAGCGATAAGTGGATTACTATATAATCATTTAAATTGTAGTTGATTAAGGTTGATAGACAAGTACAATAAGAGATTGGAACATTTCATTCACTCATACAAAAATTCCTAAGTTGAAACATGCGATTTTAACTTTGTAATTAACTTTTTAAATAAATCAATTTTTCAGTTTCTAATAGATTAATTGTAATCAACCCTTTAAATGAAATCAAATTTTCAATTACCAACGTTACATTATCACAATATTCCAATTAAAAACCAAACCCAAAAATATTCCCACAATCAAAAAATTGAATCATACATTTAATTTTTCAATTCTCAAAGTTACATAATCATAATCTTCAACGCAGTAGAATAATATTCCAATAATCTTCGCCATACATTTCAGCTTTGTCGTTGGAAGAATTCAACTTCTACGAATACATCGTACCCCATTTCCAATATCATCTTATCTTCAACTGGCAGGAAGATGAAGGCGGCGGCGTTACTCTAATGCGTGTTCATCAAAGGATTTCTTGCACATCAGGAAATCATCCTTTGTTTTTGCTCCCATTGTTTAAGTCGAAGATAAACGTAAGGCATTAGCATCAAACCTTAATTAAGAAGCAAACCAACCAATATATGGATAATAATAAGAAAGATGCATGATAAGGACTTCAATGGCTTTGAACAGGTGAGGGAGGGCATGTATATCAAGATCCAAATAGAAAGAAAAATTTGCTTACACAATAATTAAAAAAAAAATCTACTCCTGGGTTACAGAAAAATCATGACTAAGGTTATTAAGAATAGAAGAAAGATTTAGTCAAGTTTTATTAACACAATTAGCACTAGTTAACACAATTACCACAACGAGTTGAGGATGGGGATTTAGTCAAGTTTTATTAACACAATTAGCACTAGTTAACACAATTACCACAACGAGTTGAGGATGGGTCTTTTCAGTAAAGCCACCCAGGATTCCTCAGTAAAACCACCAAGGAGTAAAACCACCAAGGATTAAACTTTATTGGGTAATTGTGCCCAGTGTTAAAAAATGATACATACTAAACAAATCCAGTCAGTTAAAAGCTGATGTGAACCAGACTGGATGTAATAGTTGCTCCTCAAGCAATTTGCTATGTAAACTATCCCAAAAAAAAAGAGATTTGCAATATGAGCTATCCCAGAAAGAGATAAAGAACCATCAGCAAATTGAACTGAGCGTGTCATTGGCGGAGGAAGTATGTCAACCAACAAAATAGAACTAATTTCGAATAATGTTTTATTAACATGCAAGTCTGGCTTGGCATGTGGCAGTTCCCCAAACTCACACCAATTGGGGCGCTGATACAAAGCTGGTTGTTGCAACGCTTTGGAGTCTTCCCATTTTATTCTCGGCTGCACCATTTAAATAACTTGTGAATGTTGCAGCTGAGAATAGGTTGGGGAGAGTCCCAACGGTGGCAGAAACCAGCGGACTACGCCTGGTATCACACCAAGAGTGGAACACTATGTCTGCACGGTGGATATTCTTGTCATGGTAGATAGTTGGAAGAGGCAATGGATCTTATCAATAAAATGGCATTTCAGTATTGTGCTTTGGGGATGAATCCTGCTTGCTACTTGTAGAGTCCAAGGTCATGTAAAACATGGAAAGCATATGAAAAAAAATCATTCTTGCTTGCTTTGGTGCCACATGATGGACCAACATATTTTCTACTTTAAAATGCCTATGCAGTGGCCGGGAAATGGAATGATGCAGCAAAACTAAGGAGAACAATGAAAAACACGTCCCTGAAGAAGGAACCCACATGCAGTTGGATTGAAGTTAAGGATCAGGTGGATTCATTTGTTGTAAGAGATAGTTCACATCCACAATCTAAAGAGATATACAGAAAGCTATAGGAATTTACTAAGCAATTGAAGGAATCAGGGTATGTCGCTGAAAGCAATTTTATGCGGGATTTAGAAAAGAAGAATGATGAACAACCTCTTTATTAATATAGTGAAAGATTGGAATAACTTGTGCAATTCATTATTCCACAACGAACATCCATTCACGTTGTCAAAACTTAACATGTATTTGATGATTGTAATGCTGCTATAAAGCCTGTTAACAAGATTGTTGGTCAACGAGTTGTTGTGAGATACACAAATGCATTCAATTATTTCGAGAATAGGTTACTATGAAAATTATTGGTGATAATGATGACATCCAAAAACAGACGAGATATACTCAAAACTAGAGGAATTCACTGGGAAAATGAAGGAAGATGGCATTAAAACATTCAATCGATTGAGAGCATTAATTTATCAGTTAAAAAGTCGATGATGGGTAGGTCTGACATCTAAACTAACAGCTACAAGAACAATTACATGTTATGTTTTTAATAAAAGTAGGAATTAGGATGCAACAATTAGCTCCTAAACCTATCAATTGCTATTAAAATGAGTAGAAAAGGGTGAATTTATGAGCAGTGGCTACATCCTATCTCAAGTGGGATTTACACATTACTCTTGTCATCAACTATGGCGCTGACACATTATCAGATTTCACAGAGGCATATACGTGGATTTACTAGCAAGATGCACAACATAAGAAGGGAATTTTAATAATTCATTTTTCCTAAAAACAACAAAATGTGAAGTTATTGGTTTCAAAATAAGTTGATTTCCCAATTCTGGAATCTGAAGCACTTTCTGTGAGAAAATCAATGAAAGAGATAGCAGAATAGCAATGAAGGTACAACAACGCTGAAGTAAATGGTTAACCAGTCCTGGGTAGCATCACGAACATAATTTACCTTATAAAGAAGTGCCCATATATGAAGATAAATTATTATGTCATTTGTTACTCAAGCATTTACATTGTCATACGACGTTTAACTAATGGTTTTGGCAACAATTTTGGACCGAATATATAGGATGGTTTGCCTCATATTTGACGACTGTCTAAGAGCATTTTAGGTGTAGGATTTTGAGAGACATTTGATATCCATTTACACATCCACCTTTGGAACTTCACATACTTCACATAAGGTTAAGGATATAAAGGATTGAAAATGCTAGAGGATTTTTTATGTTTTGGTATATAAGTTGAGAAAAGAAAAGCTCCTTCACATTAATTATATCATAGTGCATTTTATTTCTGGATTAAAGATCATGTATCAGCCCCTACAATATGTGGTTTTAAGAAATAATGATGTCGGTGAGGTTGACTTGCAACTGCTAGAAATATGGATAGTACTGTAGTACGGATAGTGGAAGCATGTATGAATTGTTTTTGGCTATTTTTGGTGCCCACAATCACCTGCACTTATTCTGTAAAAGAACAAATAAATAAATTGAGGCTATTGGGTGACCTTTCTCTGCCACACACCTTTATTCTTGAAAATTCCAACTTGCAGCAGATTTCATTTTCAATCAATACTACAGGCTCCCATTGTTTTACTGTTACTCTTATCATCGCCAGTAAAATTTTTGAAGTTTGACTTTAGCCCTTTTCATGATAAGAGGCTGAGTTCATGATATTTATATCTATTACAAATGATAAAATGTATCCTACACAATTTTACTTTGATGTGGAGCCCCCAACTTGATCAAGAGGTTTCCCTTCAGATTCAAACAGAAGATATATTACAAATGACATTAATATATTCTATATTATTTTTACTGAAATCACTACATCAACGCATAATCGATGGTAACAGTATTACATTCATGTTTGAGTAAGCCTCCGCCAAAGTCTAAGTTGGTTCACCTATGGGGTGTATATCAGTCGATTTATATAGATTTAGATTTTGTATAACTCAAAGTTGGAAACCAAATGCAATTTTACTTTGATGTGGAGCCCCCAGCTTATTAAGAGGTTTCCCTTCAGATTCAAACAGAAGACATATTACAAAGGACATTAATATATTCTATATTATTTTTACTGAAATCACTACATCAACGCATAATCGATGGTAACAGTATTACATTCATGTTTGAGTGAGCCTCAGCCAAAGTATAAGTTGGTTCACCTATGGGGTGTATATCAGTCGATTTATATAGATTTAGATTTTATATAACTCAAGGTTGGAAACCAAATGCTCTATGAAAGTAAAGTACCCTTTTTCTTACCAGGAAAATGCAACCACGTCAGGAAAACCTTAACCACCGCTGCCTAAATTTCAAAGCGCACAACCCTAAACCATGTTCATCTTCCTTAGTATTACATGGTGGTATTATCTTGTCAAATTTATTTAGAATTTAGGATGAATTTGTTCCAAGTCTGTGAAGTTTTCACAATCTAAGTGTCTCAGCATTTTTAAGGTGCTGAATTCATATAGATAATAAAAAACTTAATTTAAATAACACAAAGCAAAATTTTACCCATTTTTTTTCAGGTCAAAATCTCCCAAAAAAAAAAAAAACAAAAACAAAAAACATCAGTTAATTAGAAAACCAGATTCTAATCCACCTTCCAAACAAAATCAATTTTTCAATTATCGATGTTTTAAATAAAATCAATTTTTCATTATCAATCTCACATGACTATAACTCTCCATTAAAAAGAAGCCAAAAATGTTCCAATACTCTTAAATTTTAAGTATACATTCAAATTTTCAATTTTCAATGTTCCGTAATGATAACCTTCCATCTACAAGCAGTAGAAGAATATTCCAATATTCTTAACTTCTAGGAATGCACCACACCCCATTTCCAATAGAAGAACAACTATCTGTGTAAATATCATCTTCAACACGTAATAAGATGAAGAAGACGGCCTTTCTCTACTGCGTGTTCATCTTTAAGGATTCCGAGTTGCACACCACAAATTCATCTTTTCCATTAAGGATTTCGTGTTTCACATCCGAAGTAATCTTTCGCTTTTCCTCACAAAACGAAAGGAGATAAACATAAGGCATTAGACCTGCAATGAAAGAATGGCATCATCAAGACTTCAACAGCTTTGAAACGGTGTGGGATGGCATGCATATCAAGATCGAAAAAACAGAGAAAAATATGCTCACAGAATTATTGAAGTGAAAAAAACTTTTTCCTTACCTGCTTAAAAAGAAAAATGTTGAAGATGTTGAAGGTTATTATGAAGAGGAGGAGAAATATTTGCACACTCGACTATCAAAAACAG
The DNA here is from genome assembly GCA_031772625.1 of Pinus tabuliformis. Classification (NCBI taxonomy): domain Eukaryota; kingdom Viridiplantae; phylum Streptophyta; class Pinopsida; order Pinales; family Pinaceae; genus Pinus; species Pinus tabuliformis. Next base: position 609,227,317 of record CM062817.1, read on the forward strand.
AATTAACTTTGCATAATGTTTTATCAGCGTTGCAAGTCTGCTTTGGCTTATGGCAGTTCATAAAGCTCACGCCAGTTGGGGAACTCATACAACGTGGAGTCCGCTGGTTGTTGTGACCAATTGTACTCCTCCCATAATATTCTCGGCTGCAACACTGTGAATAACTTGGGAATGTAGCAGCTGAGAATAACTTGGGAGAGTCCCAACTGTTGCAGCAACCACCTGACTACGCCTCGTATCACGCCACAATCGGTGTGACCTTCGGGAACTGCCATAGGCCAAGGCAGAGTCGAAGGTTAATAAAATGTTAATCAAAATTAATTCTGTTTCGTCCCTTGCTCAGTTCAATAGCTCGCTCTGATAATCTTTCTCCCCATCCTCTGTTTAATACTCTTCCTCACATTTCTTTTCTACCAAGGAAGACATCTTGTTTTCTTTAATGTGGGCATCTTCATCTTTCTTTTGGGATCTTGATATGGATGCCATCCGTCACGGGTTGAAAGCGATCGAAGCCATCTTTTCCTCAGGATGATATTCTCATCCATGTGCTGGTTTGTTTGATTGTCAATTAAAGTTTGATGCTGATGTGTCAAGTTGATCATCGGCTTTCCCTTTCGGTAGAAAAGCAAAAGTTGAATTCACTGAACCCTTACAGAGAACACGCAAAACAAGAAAGCTGTGTTCGCCTGGGACTTCATCTTATTGCGGGTCCGGATCATATTCTACATGCAATTGCAGGTGAACAAAAGCATTTTCGAGATCTTCTCTTCGTGTACATCATCAACAACCCATCACTTCTCAGTGTTCAACGCACTATCCGTTTCATTTGCTCAAGCATCTTCTTTCTATCATATTTATACTATTATTATTTTTTTCATCTTCTTGTGGGCACTAGTATACTGACTTGTGCTTGAACGAAGCATCCACTTTTAAGTAGAGAAGTGTAAGATAACGTCCACGGATTGAAAACACATGACAAGCTGAATTCTTTTTCACGGTATACTTCATATAACTTTATTATTCAGTGTTTTAGATTTTCTTTTACTGCTTAATATGATGTGTAAGTTTGTCTGTCCATCATGAAAGTTGAAATTTTGTTAATGTTGATCAAAACAAAAATTTAAAAAAAATTAAAAATAAAAAAATTAATTTAAATGTTTTATATAGTTATTCAAATTCAACCTATATGATAAAATAGCTAATTGAAAGAAATATTACCTTTAACAAAAAAAATTACCACATTAAAATTCCAAATTTATAAAATTTTAAACATTTTTACTCTTTACTAAGGTCAATACCATTTCCTAAAATAAAGTAAAAAACATTTCCTAAAATAAAATAAAAAGGTTATTTCAACAGAAAGAATCCAAAAATCTTGCTCCAAAATCTTTTAATATTTCTTTTAATTAAATATTTGTAAAATGAATTAAGAAGCATTGTATCATATGAATATATTAAAATCTCTAAAGACATAAATATTTCCACGTCAAAGTTGTAATATTTGCAAATTTTGTTATCATGCTATATAAAAAATATCATTATTCTAATATTAATATTAATGTCTTATAATATTAATATTATCAATTTAATAACTTAGGATTAATACAATAATATTAAATTTGTTATATTATAATATATATTAATATATCATGATATATATTAACTCGAGATATATATGGGAGCGTAGGACAAAGACACAGTGATAGAGGTGGAGAGATAGAGCGAGTGAGAGGAAGGAAGAGAAAGGGAGAGAGAGGAAGGATGAGCGAGGAATTTAGAGACAGGAGGAGAGAGGGAGGGATAGAGAAATGGAGTTGGAAGGAAAGAGAGGGAGGGAAGAAGAATCACATACAGAAAAGTGGAGAGGGAGAGAGGGAGTGAGGGAGAGATGGAGAGAGAGTGTATATGTTTGCGGTGAGATAGAGAGATAGGGAGAAAAGGGGGAGAGAAGGAGAGATAGTGATAATGTTGTAGGGTGGGGGGAGGAAGAGAGAGAGAGAGAGAAAGAGATAAGGAGGGGAGACAGAGGGAGGTAGGACAGAAGGGGAGGGAGTGGAAGGAAGAGAGCATGGATTAGAGAGAGAGGAGAGAGGAAGGGAGAGAAAGAGGGAGGTAACAAGAAAGACATAGAGAGATAAAGGTGGAGAATGAGAGGGGGGTGATAAGGGAGATGGAGAGAGATGAAGAGAGGAGAGCAAGAGGGAAGAGAGATAGAAGTGGGGGAGAGGGAGAGAAGGGGAAGAAAGAGAGAGAGGGAAAGGAAGAAGGGATAGATAGATAAATATGGAGAACTAGTATGTATGTTTTGGGGGTGATATAGAGAGATAAAAGAGAGACAGAGAGAGAGAGGTATATAGATGAAAGGTGAAGAGAGGGAAGAAGAGAGAGATAGATAGATATGGAGGGAGAAAACATGTGTGTTTGGTGGGGGGGCGAGTTAGAGAGACAAAGAAGGAGAGATGGAAGGAGATATAGATATAAATGGAGGGGGGAGAGAGGGAAGAAGAATTCTTGCACTAGATGCATTAATTTTAGTGTAGATGGTGATTTCTAATCCTATTTGATTGCTTGCATTGAATAAGATAAACTGAAGGACATGGGAGAGGAGGAATGGAGAGAGAGAGAAGGAGAGAAGTGAGAGAGAGAGAAGGGTAAGAGAGAGAGAGGGAGACACAAAGATTGAGGGGGGAGAGAGGGGGAGAGAGAAGGAGAGAGGGAGGGAGATAATGACAAGGTTGGAGGGAAAAGAGAGAGAGAGAGAGAGAGAGAGAGAGATGGGGAGAGAGAGCGGGATTTGGGAGAGAAAGGGAGAGAGACGACTTGAGAGAGAGGAGGAGAGAGGGAGGACAAAGAGTTGGATTTGGAAGGGGAGAGAGGGAGGGAAGAAAAAAGACATATAGAGAGAAAAGTGGAGAGAGAGAGAGAGGGGAAATGAAAAGGAGGAGATGGAGAGAGTGTCTGTATGTTTGGGGGTGAGATAGAGAGATAAATAAGGAGAGATGGAGGGAGATATAGATATAGATGGAGGGGGGGTGAGAGGGAAGAGGATTTATTGCACTAAATGCAATGAATTCATGGTACATGGTGATTTCTAATCCTATTTTATTACTTGCACTATATGCATTAATTTCAGTGTAGATGTTGATTTCTAATGATATTTCATTTCTTGCACTAGATGAATTGATTTCAGTGTAGAAGTTTATTTCTAATCCTATTTGATTGCTTGCACTAAATGCATTGATTTCAGTGTAGATGTTTTCTAATTCTATTTGATTGCTTGCACTGAATACATTGATTTCAATGCAGATGGTGATATCCAATTCTATTTGATTGCTTGCACTAAATGCATTGATTTCGGTGTAGATGGTGATTTTCTAATTCTATTTGATTTCTTGCACTATATGCATTGATTTAAGTGTAGATTGTGATTTCTAATCTTATTTGATTTCTTGCACTAGATCCATCAATTTTAGTGTATGTGGTGATTTCTAATCCTATTTGACTATTTGCACTAGATGCATTGATTTCAGTGTAGATGTTGTTTTCTAATCGTATTTGATTGTTTTCACTAGATGCATTGATTTTAGTGTAGATGGTGACTTATAATCATTTGATTGTTTGCACTAGATTTATTGACTTTAGTGTATATGTTGATTTCTAATCTTATTGATTGCTTGCATTAGATTCATTGATTTCAGTGTAGATGTTTTCTAATTTTATTTGATTGCGTGCATTGGATGCATTAATTTCAGCGTAGATGGTGATTTCTGATTTCATGTAACTCAATGTATGATGGTACATAAACTTAAACTTATTGGATTAACAATGTGCATTGATCTTAGTGTATGCAGAAAAAAATGATTGGCAATTTGCTTTGATTTTTGCGTTATAGTAATTCAACGGGAATCGTCTAATGAGGCAGAGGAATTTCCCAGACGGCCAAAAATGGCAAGAATCCGGACAAAAAAATTTCAAAAAATCTTGTAGAGGTAGTGTTTGAATCTTGTTTTTGATGGTGGAAATGGATTCAGCACCATCAAAAACATCTAGGACACCTAAAATTTTGAAGTTTAACAACTATAACTTGGATTTACAAAAGTCCTCGTCGGATTTTCTCTAAATATGACCAAAATTTCCATAACTTTCCGACAAAGTCTGATGTCTACTACAATAGTTCAAGTTAACGAATTGAATAGTTTACAATATCAACTATTCTTTTCATATAATCAATATGAAAAGATGGAAAACTAAAAAACAATTTAAACATTTTGTAAATATGACCACTCATTAAAAAAAAATCAAAATTACATTATTTCTTGAATTTCGCAAACAAACTATAGATAAAATAAATAAATCATCAAAATGTTCTGAAGGAAATAAATTAACACATTAGCAATGAAACGAAACATTTCAAGAGCAATATTGATACAATAAATTATTAAAACTACTCTTCAAAATATATTTAGTAATAACTAGAGGGATACTATTAGGAATTATTAATTGTCAAAAGTTGTGATACCTAAAATTAAATGAAATATATGTGCAGTATCAATCCTCTTGCAAACTATCAACATGATTTTCTCCCTTCATAATCACCAACTAATTACTAATATAAAATTACATACACATATAGAAATATAACACAAAATTTGTAACATTCACAAACATTATCATCCAAATCCAAACACATAAACACACAAACCACTCAAAGCATCCAAGCGCGTACACACAAACCATTCAAGGCAAGAAACAAAAACAAAATTAAAGAAGAGAATGATATAGCCATGTCAAGCAAAGAAAACATATTGTAAATTTCAAAGTATGAAGTTCATATCAAACATATACATAATAATGATAATCTAAAAATGTGCCATTGTCACCCTCAACTGGAACCAGCCTAGATCCATCTAACTTCGGATTTGTCATGCCCCGAGAGGAATCAAATCCCTCGAGGTGAAAACCTTTCCTCAAATTCCACAATCCAAAAATAAAGTTTGCACCTCGAGGGATTTAATCCCTCTCGGTGCATGATAGATCCAAAGTTAGATGGATCTAGGATGGTATGTCAATTCATGATTTAAGGTGAAAGTAAATAAAACAAATATAGGATTAAATCAATCCAAATTCTGAACATTAATTATAACAAGCATTCCCTAGAAGTCGGGGAAAAAGGCAACACTGAAATAAACTAAGATGTTGTTTGAAGATAACAAAAGTTTGTTGACTGGTTTATGAATAATTAATAGAGAGTCCATTTAATATTGTCTATGAATAACATAGTAAAATGATCTTTTATATGTTTAAGTGATGTCATCAATGAATGTATATAGAATGAATTGTGTTGGTGGGTTATTTTTAAAAAAAGTAAATTCCAACGAAATTAGTTTTCATTGTGAGTTGTAAGCTCATGTAGGTTTTCTATTTTCCCCAATATGGAGGTTATCGATGGGGCTCATCCCATTGTATATATACACATTCATTTTTTTTGTGTTTAATAAAGTAGAAGGTTGGCTTTGTAGTCTGATCTTGGAGAGTTTGAGACTCTTTCATGGTATCAGAGCAGATCTACAAGCCCCTTCTCTTTGTTTGATTGTTTCCATGGATTTTTGTTGATTGTTTTCTTGGAGTTATATCCATACAAATTAGACCCATATTGGATCAATCTTGGAGTAGAATAATTGCATATCACAACATAAACCTTTGTCTTCTTTGTTTACGCATTCGGTTTCTTTGTGGCCATTTGGTGGGGCACATTCAACCTTATGATTTCTAGAGCCAGATTGATTTCTTGACTTTGCAATCATTGAGTTTGTGGCACACCGTCTTTAGAGAGTGCAAGCACTCTATTCAATCTCCATTTAGCAGATTTTTTGGATCGTGTCATAAGTCCGACATCCGTCGATATTGGCTTTTTTGCCTGAATTTGTTATTTTTCTGTCACATGGCATCTTTTCTTCAGCGCTGGAAAATTTCCATTGTGCATTTAAATTTCACGTAAGAACTACACATCATCCACAAATTTTCCACCAGAGGTATTTTTAATTGAATTTTTTTTTCAAATATTTTGTTGTGGGCTTTTATTTGAAGGGGGATTTTTTATTATTTGTGATAACATGGCCGAATTCAGGACCATTGAGCTCCTCACTCCCCATAATTATCATACCTGGAAGCTCAAAATGCAACAACTCCAATCAAAGGGATTGTGGAAAATTTTAGTAGAAAATCAACCCACCTTCACCAAAGAAATGGAGAAGTTTTCTTACAGAAACAAGCTTGATGAAGCCATGGGGTTAATTGGGCTTCATGTTTCAGATAGTTTGTTATTCCATCTTGATAAATGTGATACTCCGAAGAAAAGTTGGGACAAGATTACCTCTCTATTTGGCAAAGTAAACGAGTTCAAGGCCTTACAATTGGAAGTCAAATTGTCTTCATTGATCCCTTATGAGCATGCCTCTATTGAAGATTATCTTGTCAATTTCAGTGATTGGTTGCACAGTTAAAAGGATGTGAACACACCAAATCAAATAGTGAGTGGATTTTCTTGATTTTATCCAAGCTAAAGGGTTTGTATCATGTATTTTCTTCTACATTCTATTCTATAATGGATGCACTTGGTGATCATTTTAAAATGCCTTCTTTTTAGTTACTTTGTGAATGCTTAACAAGAGAAAAATCTAAGCTTCAGTGGTTAGATGCTCTTTGAATATCTACATCTCAAGCTCTTGTAGCACATATCTCCAAAGGAAAATCCAAGACTAGTCATCATAAGAAGAAGCATTCTACTCAAAGTAGTGAGCCTCCCTTCAAACCCCAGCAAAAGTAAAAACCCTCTCCATCCTCTTCCAAGTCCAAAAGGTCTTCCCCAAAGCCATGGAAGAAGAGGTCAAATGAAACTTGCAGCCTTTGTGGAGGAGAAGGGCATAAAAAATCTAAGTGTTATAAGAAACTTGAAGCATTGAATGAAGCGATGAAACAACATAATATTTCAGTATCCAAACCCTCTTCATCTGGTAGAGGGCATGCTTTATCTGCTTGAGCTTTACATGCATTCTCAAATAGCTGGATATTTGACTCAGGTGCATCTCATCATATGACTCATTCTAGTAAGTTTCTTCCATCTCCATCTGATTGTAGTGTTTCCCAGATTGCAGTGGGAGACTCTTCACAACTTGATGTTCATGGATCAAGCACTGTGTAGTTAGATGATGGTTGCATCAAGAATTTTTTTCTTGTGCCTGACATCTCCGCAAATTTACTTTCTATTTATCAGATCTGCCATTCTGGTGATGGGAAAATAGTTGAGTTTTCTCCCAATGATGTAGTCATTCGAGAACTACAAGATCTAGAAGTTGTTGTTGCATATGGATAGGTAGATCACAACTCTCACTTATACAGATTTTCAAGTTTTGAGCCTTCTTTTGGTAACTCTTTTATTGCACATGTTGATTCATTAAGTAAGCTTTGGCATGAAATATTTGGACACCTTAACTACAGATATTTGCAGCAAATGAATTCTCAAAATCTTGTTCTTGGGCTTCCTAAGGTGTCATGCATAGATGGAGTTTGTCTAGGATGTGTTCTTGGCAAACAACATCAAGATCCCTTTCCAAAAGGGAAAGCATTGTGGGCTATTGTTCCTCTCGAGTTGGTGCATAGTGATCTTATGATCTTTCCAACTCGTTCTTTTTTAGGAGCTAAGTATGCACTTACCTTCATTGATGATTTCTCATGCAAATCTTGGGTATATTTTCTTAAGTTTAAAAGTGAAGTCTTGGCCACTTTCAAAAATTTTAAAGCTTTTGTTGAGAATCAATCCTCTCTTTATATCAAGAATCTACGCATGGATAATGGTGGGGAGTATGTCAGTCAGACATTCAAATATTTTCTAGAGAACATATTGTTGTGCCCCATAGAAGCCCACTATTGTTATTGTTGTGCCCTTACATTATTATTCTTATGTAGGGTCTAGTTATATTGTGAACCCTTAGACTCCTATATATACCAAGGAGGTCTTATCACTAGAATCATTCAAGAATTGTTCATTTGTGTAATGTAAATCAGGTTTCCCCCTCAAAGAGGATAAGTTTTAAGTTGTTGGTATGTATTTCTTGTGAGCTGGTTGCATAACATTTCGTATCAAAGCTTTAGATTCTAAGGTTTCGCTTCTTCAAATAGGTCATCTTAGAATTTTCACTACAACATTTTTTCTACTATGCTTAAGATGCTAAAATTTTTACCATGTGGAGCCAAAAGCGCTGTGAATTTTGTGTAAAAAATTCATAGTTTTGTTCATTATATTTTCATAGATATGATATAAGGAAGTTAGGGTTTTTTGAAGGATCCAAAATTCAATCTCAAACAGGTGACCTAGGGAAAATCGTCATAACCTTCTCTTTGAGAATTTGATTTGAATTTCATAAAATGTGACTAAAATCAAATAGTCTTTATCTTCTTTTTTTATTGTTTTCAAGGCCAAAGGTCGAAATAGTGACACATGGAACTCAGTACAATTTCGCTTTCTTGAACAAATCTATAATCTGGTCATCATGGGAGATCGGGAATAACTATTTCTTGAAGAATCCAATCTCAGTCTGAATTGTGGGGTTTGAAAGAAGCCTCATAGGGCTACCAGAGGATGAAATTTCAGACCTTGGATATTTAAAATTACAGAGATACAACAAATTCAATATGGAACTCCTAAAAAGAAAGAAAAAGGTGTGTATTTTTTGAAATTTTACATCTTTTGTTTCAAAAGTTGGTTTGAAGTGATTCCAAGGGCATATTGAAGCATAGATATCAATATTAAGTTATACAATGTCTCCTAAAAAAAATAATTGTACACCCATTAATCCCTCAAAAAGCTCTACTATGATGCAGGAAGAGGAAGAATTGCAACATGATATATCAAAATTACGAGACCAAGTGCAACAAATTTCACTCATAAAGAACAACAAAATATGAACTTAAATGGGACATGGATGACTTAAAAGGGGACATGGAGGGTTTAAAATCAAACATAGAAGGTTTTAAGGATGGGATGGAAGCTAATATGGATGGTTTGAAAGAAAACATGGAAGGTTTGACAAGGTTATTACAAGAAAAACTTCTCGGCAGTGACAAGGCCCATGAAAATCATGATGAGGACAAATGGAATATGAATTATGATTTTAGAGACTCCAATGTGGGGTTTAAGAACAACCACATTTCAAAGATAGATATGAGGAAGTTTGATGGTAAGGATCCAGTAACATGGATACTACAGATTGAGCAATATTTTGATCTAAATGATGTGCACCACACACAAAAGGTATGAATTGAATCAAACCCAATCAATTTGTATGGTATTGGTGGGTTTTTGCTCATTAACCACTTGTCACTTGGTAAATTTTTATGAAGGAAATGATAGCACATTATGAGGATACAAAGAGCAACACATTCTTTATCCAAATGATAAATCTCAAACAAAAGGATACAATGGTAGAGCACATTAAGGAATTCCAAAAATTGAATATTAGGGTAACTCATATTATAGAGGAGCATAGGATTGATGTATTCATAGGGAATTTGAAGGATAACATCAAACATGAGGTTCACCTTTGGGAACCTAATTTATTGGGCAAGGCATTCAAGGTGGCAATAAAATTTGAAAGAAAAATTATGGCATCAAGGAAGTCTACCACTCACAACTATAAATATGGAAGTGTTGCTACTACTAGGCTTCCACAACCTACAAGGTTGACGCCACAACAATTGGAGGAAAAAAGAGAAAAAGGGATTTGCTACAATATTGATAGAAAATAAACTAAAGGTCATAAGTGTGATGAGAAGAAATTATTCTACATAGATTGTGAAGTGGAGGAAGAAAGGGAACAAGAAACATAAAAAGAAGAGGATATACAACATGAAATAACCCAAAAGAAATAAGAAATGAATCCAAACATCTCTTGCAATGAATTGACAAGAATTACCAGTCTTGTAATGCTCAATATAGAAGGATATATCAAGAAGAAAAAGGTAATAGTGTTGATTGATTTAGGTAGTACTCATAATTTTATTCATTGTAAGATAGCCAAAGAATTGAATTACTTCTCATATCCAACACTCGAGTGTCAAGTGATGGTTGTAAATGGAGGATTTATAAATTGATGTGGAAAGTTCCAGAATATTAAGCTAACTATGGGGGAATATGTATTGAATAGTCCAATTCTTTCCATTCCAATGGGTGGTGTTTATGTTGTACTAGGAGTCCAATGGTTAAAATCTTTGGGAACAACAGCTTTTAATTTTCAAGAACTATTTTAATTTTTTTTTTGGGAAGGAAAATAAGTTGAATTAAGGGGTATCATAGGGAAACCTGGAAAGATAATCAACTCTAATGGCATGACAAAGCTTATGAAGAAATAACAATGAGACATAAATACAAAATTATGCTCACTAGAGGTTCAAATATCAAAATCATATATTTCTCCATATCTCCAAAAAGTCTTGGATAATCATTCTAAGTAATTTGAGACTCCCAAAGTTCTCCCACCTATCCAAAATCATGATCATGCTATTCATTTGATTCCAGGAAGTGTTCCTCCAAGCATACGACCTTACAGGTATCCCTATGCCCAAAATATTGAAATTGAATGTATGGTTGCAAAAATGTTAGAGGCTGGCATAATTCAACCTAATCCAAGTTCTTTCTTTTCTCCAGTAGTATTGGTGCACAAGAAGGATGGATCATGGCGTATGTGTCCAGATTATAGGGAGCTCAACAACCTCACTGTTAAAGACAAATTTCACATTCCTATCATTGATGAATTGTTGGATAAACTACATGGAGAAATTTACTTCACCATGCTGGATCTTCGTTCAAGATATCATAAAATTATAATGAAGACTAAAGACATTCAGAACTCGTGAGGGTCATTATGAATTTTTGGTCATGCCCTTTGGCCTTACTAATGGACCTTTGACATTTAAAGCTTTGATCAATTCCATTTTCAAACCCTTCCTTAGATAATTTATGTTAGCAGTTTTTGATGATATACTGATCGACATCAAGTCTTGGAAGGTTCATGTTCAACATGTTGACATGGTGCTCATATTATTAGAGGAGAAACAATTATATGAAAAATCCCCCAAATGTTTCTTTGGAGTATAGGAGGCAGAATATTTGGGTCATATTGAATCTCATGAGGGTGTTAAGCTAGACCCTAACAAAATTAAAGACATTAAGGAATGGAAAATATCCATAACCATAAAACATCTTCAAGAATTTCTTATGTTGACACAGTATTATTGCAAGTTTGTTAAGAATTATGGAAGATTAGAAACACCTATAACAACACTACTAAAGAAAGATGCATTTTATTGGACTCCATAAGTGACTAAAGCCTTTGAACATCTTAAAGAGGCAATGTGCCAAGCACTAGTATCAAGTATGTCTGAATTCACAAAAGCCTTTATGGTGGAATGTGATGCCTCATCAAATGGATTTGGTGCTATTTTAATGTAAGAAGGAAAACCCATTGCTTTTGAAAGTCGTCCAATCAAAGGAAAGTATTTACACAAACATATTTATGAGAAGTAAATGTTGGCAATACTACATTCACTAAAGCAACGGAGACCTTACCTAATGGGAAGACACTTGAAGGTAAAAATGGATCATGATAGTCTTAAATACTTTTTGGAACAAATATTATTTTTAGAAGAGCAAAAAAGGTGGGTCGCAAAGATGTGGGGTTATGACTTTGAAATCATCTACAAAAAAGGGAAGAAAAGTTTTGTTGCAGATACACTCTCAAGAAATAATGAGGTTACGGAAGCATTTGTTTGTGTCATTTATATTATCCAACCTCATTGGATAACCGAAGAAAGGGATAAATGGAAGAATGAAGAAGAGGTGTGGGCACTCATTCAAAGGTTGCAACAAGATCCTAGTACATCTGATACATTTATCTGGAAAAATGATTCATTATCTTACAAATATCCCTTATATATTTATAATAATTCCCAGCTCAAGAAAAATATTATTTTGGAAGTGCACAACTCCCCCATAGGAGGGCACTCAGAGTTTTTGCAAACTTACCATAGGGTCAAGAAGGAAAGTTTTTGGGATGGCCTTAAATATACTATTCATAAGTTTGTGGTGGAATTTTTAGTTTTCCGGCAAAATAAAGTTAAGACAATTAAGGCCCTCGGTTTGTTACAACCTCTATCCATTCCAAGTCAATGTTAGGAGGGCGTCTCAATGGATTTTATCACAGGCTTACCCAGTCTGAAGGAAAGAGTGTCATCACGGTGGTAATTGATAAACTTACCATGTATCCACACTTTTGTGCATTGTCTCATCCTTTTAAAGCCAATATAGTTGCTACTGAATTTATGGAAATAATTCAAAAGCTACATGGAAAACCAAAGATTATTCGAGTGACAAAGATCCCATTTTCACGGGAAATTTTTCAACAAAATTATTTTCTTCGTTCGATACTCAACTAGCTCATAGCTCATCTTATCATCCTCAATCTCACAAGAAAAATGAGATAGTGAAAAAATGTTTGGAAGGATATCTTCATTTATTTGTATCAGATAAACAAACATAATGGGTCAAGTGGTTACCTCTAGCTGAATGGTGGTATAACACTTCCTTTCATACTACAATAAAAATGACCCTATTTATGACACTTTATGTATATCATCCACCATCCATCACATCATCTTTAAGAGAAAATTCTAAGATTCAAGGAGTGGAAGATCACATGAAGCATCAACAAAAAGTTCTCCAACTCTTAAATGATAACCTGGCTCTGGCACATAATCGAATGAGACAACATGGATATAAATATCGCAGTGAAAGAAGTTTTGATGCAGGTGGTTGGATATTTTTATGACTACAACCATACAAACAAATGTCCCTCAAGAAATCTAAGAAGGACAATAAACTATCACCCAAGTACTATGGTCTTTACAAGGTGTTGCAAAAGATTGGTACTATGGCATACAAATTGGATTTTCTTGCATCTTCCCAAGTACACTGAGTTTTCCTTGTTTCATGCTTAAAGAGGCTTATCGATGACAATCTCCTAATTGAAACAACGTTGTTAGAACTTGATGAAGAAGGAAATATCATAATTGAGCTTGAAGCAATCACAGAAACAAGGAACTAACAACTATAAAATTGATTAATTTCAAAATATCTCATTAAGTGGAAGAACTTGCCTGCTAAAGATTCCACATGGGAGGATTAGAATTTTGTGCAGAATCATGCAGAACTACTCAAGCATTGAACACAACACTTTTTTGAATGAGAGAGGCATGTTAAGTCCTTATAATACTAGTGTATTCCCCTGATTTTTATTAGTGTAGCCCCTTATTATCATTTTTGTGCTCCATAGAAGCCCACTATTGTTATTGTTGTTCCCTTTCATTATTATTATTGTTATGTAGGCTCTGATTATATTGTGAATCCTTAGACTCCTATATATACCAAGGAAGTCTTATCATTTGAATCATCCCATAATTGTTCATTTACGTAATGTAAAGGAGGATCCCCTTTTGAAGAGGATAATTTTTAAGTCATTGATCTATCTTTTCTGTGAGCTGGTTTCATGATAGAGGTTGAGTTCCCTTATATATATAGGCTTCCAAGGTTTACTTAGTTCCTCAAATTACACCGACTTCTTAGCTAGTAGGCCGAATTGGTGTTGGAAGGTATTTTGACACTTTAAATTAAAAAATAGCTATTTTAACAAGTTATAATGTGCCCGATGGGGTTTCAACATATGAAAATGAATCTTTTGACTTCTTGACCTAGGAAAAAAACTAGAAGCACTCAGTGGGTGCTTTACCTCTAAAATAAAATAGCATATGCATGAAACCCATGCTTCAAAACATTTTACAATATACAATAATCAAAAGAACCTTCATATTTATGAAGACCAAACCTAGTTACACATTTTTCAACACTCCCTATTAACTAGGGAGGTATTCATAAATGGTACATAGACATTCTCAATATGAAGAGATCCCATAAGAAGAGTCAAATTAGTAACCCATATGTATAGGATCATATCAACCAACATTGTCACATAGAAAGGCCTTTACTAACAACTCTATCTCTCCACAAGATTAGAGCACAATGCTAGTGAGACCAATGAATTATATACACCATTTTCATTACCTCTCAAGAAACATACCCCACCCGGGTGTTCGTAGTGTATTTCCTTCTAGGATTATTCTTATCATGGATTCCAAACCCTAAAACAAGATTGGTCCTCTATGAATAATCTTATCTTGGGTTCCCTACCTCACCCTCAAAGAGTATGAGATGCCAAATACTTACCCAATCCTCCATTCTTTCTTCCCAAAGTGAAGACAAGAATGTGTGTCTATCTCTCCCTCTGAACTAGGGAGGATATATCAACTAGTCCAAGCTTGTCTCTCAAATACACAAGCTTCTTGTTAAGAAGATATTTTGTCAAGATGTCAGCTACATGTTCATCAACAGAGATATACTGTAGCTACAACACTCCATCATGCACCAACTTTCTAATGTAGTGATACTTTTTATTTATGTGCTTTGTCCTTCCATGAAACACTAGGTCTCTTGAAAACCTTATAGATTTGTTGTTATCACAATGTATCATTGCAGGGTCCATTGGTCCTTTAAACAAATTGAACAACAAATTCCTCAACTGGACAACTTCTTTTCTTACTTCATAGGTTGCAATATATTTAGCCTCGAAACTACTCAAAGAAATGGATTCTTACTTTTTTCTCATCCAGGCGACCATGGAGGATCCCAAACTAAAACATCCTCCAGTAGTGCTTCTTCCATCCTTTCCTCTACCTCCCCAGTTGGAATATGTATATCCAATTAGGTGGACACCGTTCCTCTTTCCACACTTTAGGGAGTAGTGGATGGTTCCTTACTAATATCTCAGTATATTCTTGGATGTTATCCAATGATCATGCTTTGGTTCTACCTAGAATTGACTTAGAACATTCACTTCAAAGCATAGGTTTTTTCGAGTATTCACCATGTACATCAACGAGCCAATCAATTGTCTATAGTTGGTCGGATCCACATGGCTTGACTCAAACTTCTTAGCCTTTTCAAGTTTGTGATCATGGGAGTAGTCATAGGTTTGTAATCCATCACGTCAAACCTCTTCAACATCTAGATCACATAATTTCCTTAACCTATATTAATCTCATTAGGTCCCTGCCAAACTTTGAGTCCCAAATAATAGTGCATCAACCCTAGATCCTTCATGTCGAATTATGGTGCTAGTTTCTTCTTGCAATCTTGGATACGACCTTCCACACCTGTCATGGGAAGATAACACACACATATAAGAATATTATATGCTCATCCTTCACAACCTTGATGTCTATATTCAGATCAATTTTTTCTTCTAACAAGCCCAATATTTGTAGGTATGCACCCATTCTTGCATACCATGCCCTTGGTGCTTGCTTGAGGCCATACAATTCCTTATTCAACCTGCAAACATAACTCTCTATTTCTTTGACTTCAAATCCGAAGGGTTTTTCTTTATAGAATTATTAATCAATAGTGCCATTCAGGAATGAAAATTTGACATCCAATTGATGGATGTTCCATCCCATGGATGCTTCCAAAAGAGACCAATGAATTTATAGTGGTATACCTTGTTGTAGATGCAAATGTCTCTTCATAGCCGATGCCTTCCTGTTGAGAGAAACCCCTAGACACAAATATTACCTTATACTTTTCAGTACTTCTAGGTGTTGCATGTTTAATATTATAGAGCCACTTGGAAGTTACGATAGATTTCTCTTTGGGCTTAGGTACAATCTACCAAACTTCGCTTTTCATTAAGGATTGATACTCTTCATTCATGGCATCTTTCCAAGGCCTGATTTTTTACAGCCTCTTCAAAGGTGGTTCGTTCATATTCTATTAACTTCGTCATGTACACTACATAATCTGAATATATTTTGGGCTTCTTATTTTCCGTGAATGTGCCTTTGGTTGTTCCATTCCCCTCTGCATCTAAAAGACTACATTTCAATCAATTAGGTCTCTTTCTACTTTCTGGGATGACCATAGGTTACACAGGTTCACCGGGACCTTCACCTTCATGATTTGAGTTTCCTTCCTCCTTGGTACCTTCCTCTTCAAATATAGAAAGTTCTTGGTCATCGGAGTTCATCGGGAGATCTTTTGATTTCGTAAATGCAATGTTTTCATCAAATATCACATCTTGGCTAACTTCTATTCAATGTCATTCCTTTATATAGATCCTATAAGCCTTAGAAGTATTTCTACAACCAACTTATTTCTCTTGTCCTTTGACATGTGAACACAGACATAACAACCAAGTATTTGAAGATGGTTCTCACTTGGTTTCTTCCTAGTGAATGCTACTTCATAAGTCATGTTTTCTAGTGATCTTTTGATGATGCTAGACCCGCCAACATGTCAAGGGGATCTCCCCGATAAGAAGTCCCAGTTAGACCTCAGACCATTTGGTGTGGGAGTCCTAGTACTGGGTCGTAAGTTAATGCCTTGACCGTGATGCCGTACAGAGGCAAATAAGATAACTCTGCCAATAGCGAGGGTGTGACTACTGCAGTGAGTCAAGGGAGGTGTAGGAGAGGTTCTAACACATAAGGGGGGAGATAAGGGTGAAGGTGAGTTCCAGGTTGAAAGGGATCAGTCCTAACTCGGCTAGGAACACACAACACAAAAGGACATACACAGCTTCCGATAGAGTAGTCCACTCGGATGTAGTAGTCACAACATACAAGGTAAGATAACATGTACAACACTCACGGATTAGTCCAAACAAGTGAAATGGTTGTTATAGCATGGTTCATGTGAAAGGTTTGTCTAGTGTCTAGCAGAGCAGTCGACACGGACGGGACAACATTAACAACATATACAACACATTTTCAACAAGATTCATATAATTTCATACGAATACATGCATACACAAATACGTAAGTTAAACAACCTATATCATTAAGTCAACCAGATCATTCCAACTATAATAACAACATATGCATGAAAATGTGTTGGCTCTTATTATATAAAAGTGTAAGTTCCAATCATACAATACATCCATGTAAACCTACTAGTCCCATCAGTGAAACGTTATAGCCACATCTACCTGCTCCTCAAAAGAGATGTACTAGTTCCATACGGTGGAGAAGCTAAGGCACATTACAATATTGTCCAAGCTTTCTTCAAGATAGTCTTAATAGAAGCTTGGCTGACCAAAAAGCCTATACAATGAGTTATGAGGGACTATTTATAGCAAAGGGTGGGGTGACCCTTGACATTCCCCTTTGTGACCATTCAAATACCCTCGTGAATCTTCACCTACTCTACAACTGTTACATCCACTATTGAGACTTGAATTACACTTGACATGAGTCAACATTACAATGCACACATACCCATGTGAACAATGGCTTGAACAAGCCGAACTAAACATCATTCTGACATAGAAAACTATAGAATTCCAATTGCTCGACAGCCTCATGCTTATCAATTGTAACATATTGATGCCAAGATTGGTAGTCCTTGATAGTGTCTGTATGTTTTGCTATGACATCCATCTGAAACTTGAACCTTGCCTCCATAGCATCTGGGTGCACTGCTTGTTCTCCACTGTCCAACTCGTCTGAAATCATGCACATCATTATCTTCAATGTGGCCGGACCAGCAACATAGTTGCGCATGATGTCTGCACTAATAGGCAAGTCTGGGCTGGTGGTGGTGTGCATCAACTCGTCGAGGTACGAGTCAAGCTCCTGTTGGACCTGCTTCTTTGTCTTTGCTTGGGTCAGAGTCCCAAGTGATGGGGTTGCACAAGTGTGCACTATAACATCCATGCTCTTGAATACTCATGCATCAGAAGCCTGTATGCTAGTGATGAGTTGCGGTAAGTCCTTATAGTTTCAGATCTAACTCTGGATACGTGCTTTCAAGTCAACCGCATTGGCCTTCATCATATGTGGCAAGTGAAGTGGGGCTCCCTTGTACTTCATTGTCCATGCTTGCATGTTATCAACAACAACATGTATTTTCTTCAATATGCATGCTCTTCTCGCACATGGCTGTTGCCATTCGTGGAGATGGATGACTGCTTGGTGCACGATACCAAACTTGGAGTACAATGCTCGCATAACTATATCAAGGGACAACACTTCATATAGTATTGCCTTCTTCAGTTCAGCTTGGGCAGACATTGTCACCAAGTCTACTCCTTGCTTTGCCACCTATATTTCCTTCGCCATTCACTCATTCTGAGCTATGAGGAAATGAACACGTGAGCTAGTGGCTTTGGTGTATACTCTAGTTGCATCAGCCAAAGCAGCTGGATGCTTATGCACATCAGTCATGATCACTCGTTCTTCAACTTGCACAGAGGATGTTTGGTGTTTCAGAGTCGGTACTCTGTGAGACTCCACAACTCGATGATGATATTTGTCAAAGGAGATGTTGTGCACCTCTACCTCTGGATGACCACCAAGGATCTCAGTGCTTCCTTGGTCATTCGAGACTTTCTCATCATCTAGATGCATTGAAGCGGGTGAGTCAACCTCTTTGTGGTGAGGCATGAGGTCGGTGTCCTATTCTAACTCCTGCTGCTCCATGTCTACATCCAACTATTCAAGTGCCTATTCTATCTCATGAGCAAAGTCTTTCCCCTGCAATGGTTCACCCTGTTTGCCTGATGCCAGGTGTTCATATGAATCAACTACTTGTATGGGCACTACCTCGTCTGTTTGCATGTGATGCACCCTTTGATGTATCCATTGTTGTTGCACTTCCTTCTCCTGTTGATGCAACTCTTGTTCTTTCTGGAGTTTCTCCCTCAGCTCATGCAACTCCTTCTCTGCTTCTTCCATTCTCTTCTTATCCCTCTGCCTTGGCGCAATTCGCTTGTCACGTTGCTGCCTCTTTTCTTAAATAGCTATAGTTTCTTGTTCTACAAGTGGATCATCTTGAAACTTGTAGCTTTGCTCCTCCTCCATGTGGTCGACAATCTTCCTCTTCCCTTTATCGAGCATAGGTATTCTTGGCTCTGCTACATCTGTGGCTTCTACTGTTGGTGCTCTCTGTGATGCTACTTCATGCTGATTTACTAACCACTCTACAGCGAAGTCGACTTGTTCATTGGGTCCAGAAGAATTGTAGCGATACCTCCATGAGTCTTCCTCAGCCTAATGAAATGCCACATGGATCTAGTTGAACTGAACTCTCATGTAGTGATCCTTCACAATGCAATGTGGTCCATACAGGTTGAAGTTTTGGAGGTCGAATAGGTACTTATTCATCTGTTCTACTTCGACATCTGCTTGCTTGATACTTTGGATCTCATATAACCCAATCCGCAACAGAAGAGTGGGCCAAGGTTCCTTCTTCTTCCACTGCAGTCTAGTTGTCAATCCTATGAGATGTGATACACTACTTCCTGCATGACAAGTACATTCAAGGAAAAATTTGGTAGAACATGTGGAGGCTTCTCTGCACTGAACATTCGAATGAAAGTGTCTGACGGTGAGGCATACCAATCTGCAATGCCTAACAACACCTCCATTACTTCCATTGACATGCAGGGTGGATTCTATTCGAAAATCAACCTTTAGACTGGGATGAAAAAATGGTCGGACAACGATATGATTACTCCCCTGAAGCTGCATTGAGACAACAACTTGAAATATGTGTTCACAACAGTCTCTGCTAGTGACCATGCCCACTCCAAGCCCAGGAACTCATGTTGGGAACAGACTACATCTAGGATGTAGGTGGACATGTAAATCTCTACATGCATAACCTCGGGTGACTGTTGAGCCCTCGTAACTTGTTCCTTCAGCTGGTGAGCTAGTATGCCGGACCAGTTGCATGGTATTCCTTCTCTAGTGAGTTGGTCCAATGTGATCACCCAACTCTGAGGAAAGGTTTCAGTGCTTTCCTGGCCACTTAGTGAACATGCAAATATACCAAGTATTGATACGCCTTCCTTAATATATTTTTCTTGTAGATCTGGTTGGGTGTCATCCTAAAGTGAGCTGGCTCCTTTACCCACTCCTTGAAAATGTCTCTTGAGTTACCTCTGCTTCTGGGCAAGCTGAATGGAGGAATCATGACAGTCGCGGGCTCTGACATTTGATACATCTCATCATAATATCGTGCCCAGAAGGTTGCAGGCTTCTTCCCACTAACATTGCTAAAGGTCATTGTCTTGGGGCTAGTGTGAGAGATGATCCAGTGAATCATGTCCGCGCATGGTAACGTAGGGTATCTGCATGCATTCTGGTACAAGCTGGACTTGTGAATGTTCACATACACCTGGTGGTCTTCGAGGTCTTCCCCAAAAGTGCCTATGAATGTTTCATTAACCTCTTGCCACTTAAGTTTGATGTCCTTGTCTAGATACAACTTCGTGTCCTCATAGATCGGAAGACTAGAGGACACCTTCTCAACTATTGCTCCGTCTGCAACTCCATCAGTGTCCTATGATCCTGTTCTCTTGGAAGCCATTGAGACAAATGAACACCTGAAATATCTGGAAACAAGCAGCATGCAAGGAAAGAAATATGTTAGTGGAAACAAAGCGAATCCGAGGAAGGACACAACACATACCTAGGAAACTGATGAGCAAGATTGCACAAATTTTACTAGGAGGCTGGGTGACTAGTTTCCAGAATTGCGCAAAACGAAGTTTGGGTTGTCTGGGAGGTAGGACTGGTTGCTGGATCTGTAAAATGCGCAATCCAGTTAGGCAGCTAGCTATTGGGATTGCGCAATTCCAAATGGGAAGGACTACTAGCCTAGGGACAAATTTGCGTAATTTCTTGGGCCAAGCAGCCACTATCCTCCAGAAATGTGAAAAATAGTCCTGGAGGAAAGTGCTAGGAAATAATGCACATTTCTTGGGAGGAAGGTGAGCCTTCCCTCCCCAGATTGTGCAATACAACCTTGGTGAAGGCAGAGCCTAGGACAAGGTTTGCCCAACTCACTAATAGGCAAGTGAAAGCAACTAAGACAGTAAATGCATGGCAAAACTAAGTGATAGCAGAAGTGATTAAAAATGCATGAAAAACATGAATGAAACATTAAAAAAACAGATCAACATGCATGTGGGTGAGGTAGTTCACCGGTTGGGTGAACGTCCATGCAAAAATAGTTTCATGCATGCGAAAGTAGTGAGATTGCAACGAAAACTGAAACAGAGTTAGGAAAAGTGAGTATACATGTAAACGACAACAGGCGTTCAAAGAAATCAAGGAAACAACACTCACACGAGCGAATACACAAAAAGCGACAGAAATTGCTGAAAAAGACATGTTGAGGTCACTTACCCGTGAATATATGAGTTGGATGTGTTGAAGAGTCTTGGATGTGCTATGGGATGTCAGAGCTCCAAGATCGATGTTAATGAATGAGCTCTGATGTGTTGAATAAATAAGTTTGGTCTCATGACACGCATGCCACAAATCTAGGAAAAAGCGACACTTGGAGGGAAACTTCTAAAACAACTTTGCATGTAACCTCCGACTACTAAAAATAGCTCCGTGAATCATGGGATGCCCTTCGCATGTTGCCTATTGCTATTCCAGGAAGAGAAATTCATGCATGCATGCAAGTCAAGTCTCCTTGGTCCCGGGTGGAACTGGTCAACCAGACTACTCATGCATGCAGTTGCTCAACTGCTTGGGAAAAATGCACATTCCTGGCTAGGAGCTAGTCTGACTGCCCAGGAGGACTGTGCAATTTTTTAGCAGAGAAGCTGATTGTTGTCCATATTTCACAAATCCTCGGCTGAGCAACCCTGCTAGGGAAATTTGCACAAATACTGTTGGGAGTGTTGGCTGGCTCGATTGCACAATCTTGTAGCCCAACAGGCTGCCAGAGAGGATTATGCAATTTCTAGAGGGAAGGCTGGCTACCCTCTAGAAATGTGCAATTTTCAAGGGGAAGCTGCTCAGCCTATAACTAGACCAAGTCTAGGTGAACAACCTGTGAGGGGAATGGATCGAATGTGATCGACAGGTTGCCTTTGTGCAAGGAAAACACTAAAGCTTGAGTACTTGACGAAGCAAGACAAAGTGTTGTGAAAGGTTGGTAGGGAGGCTCCAAAAAAGGCTAAGACAAAATTTTGGAGGGTGGTTGTATCCGCTACAACAATTGGTGACACACTGGTAGAACTCTAGCTCTCTGCATAGACCTTGTTCGTGAAAAGCAAGTCTAACACCTCTGGAATTATTCAGTTCTCAGCTCATCTTGGCTTCACACTAGCTTGATTGAGAGGTGTATCATCTACCAAACTCTTGCTTGATTGACACACATTCCAAGCCAATGTAACGTAGTTGTTTCGATTGGGGTTGAGAGGTATATAAGTGCACAAGAAGTATAGTCGTCAAAGTCTTAGGTTGATCTCTGGTGTTGCTCCACTGCCAGTAGGCCTGGATAGTACCCCAGTGGAGTCACATAGGAACATAGGCATGGCTTCGCTACCAGCGAACCTGGTCAGTACCCCATCAGAGTTACTTGCATCACCTCCATGTGTAGGAAAGCTTTCTCTTCTTTCGCCTTATTTATTGTTCATTTTGAATTTTTTGACTTTGAATTTTTTCATTTTTCACTGTGCATACCACTTATTCATTTCAGAGGCGGAAGAGGGATCCCGACTTATTGAGAGCAAAAGAGGTTGTTCCAACAGAGAAGTAGTTTATTGTATCTTTGACATGCCTATTAAGGTTTTCCACGTCACCTTACCCTACTTTACTGAGTTGACAAGGGTTAACCCAAAAACAACTGACTAGAGAAGGTGACGCTAGTTAGCGTGCAAGCATTGTGTTATCACCAAGATTCACTTTGAACAATACGTATTTTCCTTCAACCTATCATGGACTAAAAGTAACAAGCTCATCATATAGAGGCAAGATGACAGATAACCAAGTAGTGAAATTTGTACAAGCCCTCTTGTACTTTTCCTAGCTTGCTTGAAGAGTCATACATGGTTTCATGCAAAACTAACATATGAACAAAACAAGCGAACTAACAAACAACAAAGCAAAGCAAGAGCAGAAGCAAAAACTAAAGGCAAAGCAAGTAAGCAAACAAGAAAGCAAAGAATGTAAGTAAAAAATGATGCAAGAAAACAATTGAAAGAAAACACTACTCCTATTCCTAGACTAATGGTGCATGTGCCTGATCACGTGAAGTGATACCTCCAATGCAGCCACCAGCGCATTGGTAGACCCACATTGGTGAAGGCTTGGTCTGCAAGCAACCTAGTCGTGTGAACTAGAAAGCAAGAAATATTTAACAATGAAGATAACTACACTTCATGTTTCAAAGTTCCCACAGGACATAAGTGAGTGCATGTGCATGATCGGAAGTATGTGGACTTACCATGGTGTTGGGTGACACTAGGTGCAACTTTGGAGCATAAGAACACTGTTGAATGTGGCATGCAAGCAAATGAAAGAAACAAAGATTACTTGCGTCGCAAACGAGTGCTTGCAATGTAAGACTCCTTTAATGCATGAGAAATGGAATCATGTAGTTCGAGTGGAGGAAGTGTGATATGTGAATGAGATGGATCTTCAACGCATATATATGGGTGATGAGGAGCCTTGGGTGATTGAACAGTTCCACAATTGGAAGTGAGACTAACCACAAGAGAGTGAGGGATTGACATAACCATCAACTCGGGCTAAAGTGCCTCCACAGTCTTGGGTGTCTCAACTTCATCATTAGATAGATCATCATAAACCGGTGGCTTTGAGATATCAACTACGATAGAGTCATGATTGTGATAAAAAATGGAAGTAAACGGATCACAACTGCCACAATCAGAAAAATCAATGAATTCTTTGGCATCCTCATGATCAGATGAATCAAATAGAGGGGTAGATGAAAAGCTAATAAACTCATCCTCTGTGTCTCCAGAAAGGACAAATGAAGGATCAAGTGGATCTTTAATGCGTAACTTATCCTCTCCGTTGTTGGATGATGGACTAACATCTGGTGAGTAATGCGAGTGATCAACAATGGATGCATCCATGGACGAAGACACAAATGCAAAATCATGCATGGCAGGTTAACCAAAGAGGTTAGGAAAGAATGGAGGGGGCTTGGAAGGAAGGGAGTCATCCTTCGCCGAGTGTTGATGTTCAAGCTCCCACTCATACTCTTCATGAATGACAGTGCATGTTGGTTGTGCAACACCAACTCCGTCAATGGATTTCTCCTTGTTCACAACAAGCAAAGAGTTCGGAATGGACAAACACAAGACATCATCATTCGGAGGAACACCTGAGTGCAAAGACGGAGGTCATAGACAAGCATGCATATGAGAACTCGAAGGATTCACAACCAAATTTGCACGAAAATTGAGTGAAGTGATGTTGGGAGAGTGTGAACGATGAACATGTGTGTGAGTATTCTCTTCAGCATCACTTGGCAGTGGTGGAGTTGTTGAATGAGAGGAAAGTGGACAGTCACTTGAGATGGTGTTCGCATCCAAATGAGATTGTGCAACTCCATTAATGAATAATGTTGAGAGAGGCCTGATTTCAAGCTTTCTCTTGGGATGAGAAGATTTCTTAAGGTAATACTTGAACCAGTCCCAAAGATAAGAAAACTTCATCTGGCTCCCTGGAGCTTGAAACTCTAAGTCACGGAAGTGCTACCAAAAATCAATAATTGATTCATGCTGAGCCCTCCATTGCTGTAATAGTTTCCGGTCAAGATGGTTTTGATAAAAATGATAGAACATGTCTTCAATGAGATCACATAAGTGCTCAAATGAGTGCATGGTGTCAGCTAGTAGGCTGAGCACCCAACGAAATGGAGATTCGCGAAGTGTGTATGCAAGCAGCAAACCAGCTTGTTCATTAGAAAACTCATCTTCCTCGTGAAGCATGGAAAGAAGGTTTTGTAAGTTCTCAGGCCAGGCCACTTCGCCTTCACCATCATATGTGTGAGTGGAAAAGAGATTAAAAGGCTTCCCTGTGATGGAGACATCTTCACGATTCGAAAAACACTGCAGCAGAAGAAGAGTGCAAGACTCCTTGAAAGATGTGCAAAGGTTCAAAACTGGATGAGAGGACACAACTTGTCATTAGACCCTCCTTCTAGTGCCAGAAATGTTGACGGTGTTGGACCCGCTAACATGTCAAGGGGATCTCCTGAGTAAGAATTCCCAATTAGACCTCAGATTGTTTGGTGTAGGAGTCCCAGCTGTGGGTCATAAGGTAATGCCTTGACCGTGATGTTGCACAGAGGCAAGTAAGATAACTTTGTCAGTAGCAAGGGTGTGATTGTTGCAGTGAGTCAAGGAAGGTGTAGGATAGGTTCTAACACATAAGGGGGGAGATAAGGGTGAAGGTGACTTCTAGTTTGAAAGGGATCAGTACCAACTTGGCTAGGAACACACAACAGAAAATGACATACACAGCTTCTGGCGGAGAAGTCCACTCGAATGCAGTAGTCACAACATACAAGGTAAGATAACACGTACAACACTCATGGATCAGTCGGAACGAGTGTAAAAATTGTTACAACAAGGTTCATGTGAAAGGTCTATCTGGTGTCCGGCAGAGTGGTCAACATGGACAGGACAACATTAACAACATATACAACACATTTGCAACAAGATTCATATAATTTCATACGAATCAATTCATACACAAATATGTAAGTTAAACAAGATATATCATTAAGGCAACCAAAGAAATCCAACAACAATAACAACATATGCATGAAAATGTGTTGGCTCTTATTATATAAAAGTGTAATTTCCAATCATACAATACATCCATGTAAACCTGCTAGCCCCATTGGTGAAACTTTATAACCACATCCGCCTTCTCCTCCAAAGAGATGTACTAGCTCTGTGCAGTGGAGAAGCCAAGGCACATTACAATATTGTCCAAGCTTTCTTCAAGATAGTCTTAATAGAAACTTCGCTGACTAAAAAGCCTATACAATGAGTTATGAGGGACTATTTATAGCAAAGGGTGGGGTGCCCCTTGACATGCCCCTTTGTAACCATTCAACTACCCTCATGACTCTTCACCTACTCTATGACTGTTACATCCACTCTTGAGACTTGAATTACACTTGACATGAGTCAACATTACAATGCACACGTACCGATGTGAAAAATGGCTTGAACGAGCCAAACTAGACATCATTCTGAATTAGAAAACTATAGAAGTCCAATTGCTTGACATCCTCATGCTTGTCAATTATAACATATTGATGCCAAGATTGGTAGTCCTTGATAGTGTCTGTATGTTTTGTTGTGACATCCATCTAAAACTTGAACCTTGCCTCCATAGCATCCAGGTACACTGCTTAGGCTCCTCTATCCAACTCGTCTGAAAGCATGTGCATCATTGTCTTCAATGTGGCTGGACCAGCAACATACTTGCGCATGATGTTTGCACTGATAGGAAAGTCTAGGCTAGTGGCGGTGCGCATCAACTCGTCGAAGTACAAGTCAAGCTCCTGTTGGACCTGCTTCTTTATCTTCACCTGGGTGAGAGTCCCTAGTGATGGGATCGCATGAGTGTGCACTATAACATCCATGCTCTTGAATGGTCATGCATGGGAAGCCTGTATGCTAGCGATGAGTTGTGGTAGGTCCTCATAGTTCTATATCTTACTCCAGATACATGCATGTAGCTTGACCGAATTGGCCCTCATCAGCTTTGGCAAGTGAAGCAAGGCTCACTTGTACTTCATCATCCATGCTTGCATGTTATCAATGAGAGCATGTATGTTCTTCAAGATGCATTCTCTCCTCGCACATGGATGCTTCAATCCGTGGAGATGGACGACTACTTGGTGCACAGTACCAAACTTGGACTACAATGCTCACATAACTGTATCAAGGGATAATACTTCATCTAGTATTGCCTTCTTTAGTTCAGCTCAGGCAGACATTGTCACCAAGTCTCCTCCTTGCTTGGCCACCTGTAGTTCCTTCAAAATTCACTTATTTTAAGCTATGAGGAAACGAACACTTGAGCTAGTGGCTTCAGCATATACTCTAGTTGCATCGGCCAAAGCAGCTGGATTCTTGTGTACATCAGTCACGATCACTTGTTCTTCAACTTGCGCAAGGATGTTTGGTCCTCCAAAGTTGGTACTCTGTGAGACTGCACAACTCGGTGATGAGATTCGTCAAAGGAGATGTTGTGCACCTCTGCTTCTGGCTGACCACCAAGGATCTCAGTGCCTCCTTGGTCATTCAAGACTTTCTCATCATTTGGATGCATTGAAGCGGGTGAGTCGACCTCTTTGTGGTGAGGCATGAGGTCGGTGTCCTGTTCTAACTCCTGCTGCTCCATGTCTACATCCAACTATTCAAGCACCTGTTCTATCTCATGAGAAAATTCTTTCCCCTGCGATGGTTCACCTTGTTCGCCTAATGCTGGTTGTTAAAATCAATCAACTACTTGTATGGGCACTACTTCGTTTGTCTACACATGATGTGCCGCCCGGTGTATCTGTTGCTTCTACGCTTCCTTCTCATTTTGGCATAGCTCTTGTTCTTTTTGGAGTTTCTCCCTCAGTTCATGCACCTCCTCCTCTGCTTCTTCCATTCTCTTATTATACCTCTACCTTCGTGCGATTTGCTTGTCACACTACTGCCTATTTTCTTGAATAGTCATAGCTTCTTGTTCTACAAGTGGATATGCTCAACAATTTCAGCTTTGCTTCTCCTCCATGTAGTTGACAATATTCCTCTTCCCTTTGTCGCGCACAAGTATGCTTGGCTTTGTTGCCTCTTCTATCGTTGCTGCTTCTACTACTGTTACTCTCTGTGATGCTGCTTCATGCAGCTTTGCTAACCACTCTATGGCAAAGCTGACTTGTTCATTGGGTCTTAAAGAATTGTAGCAATACCTCCATGAGTCTTCCTCAGCCCAATGAAATGACCCATGGATCTAGTTGAATTCAACTCTCATGTAGTGATCCTTCACAATGCAATTTGGGTCATACAGGTTGAAGCTTCAAAGGTTGAATGGGTACTTCTTCATCTGTTCTACTTCGACATTCGCTTGCTTGATACTTTAGATCTCATATAACCCAATCTGCAATGGAAGAGTGGGCCAAGGTGCCTTCTTCTTTCGCTACAGTCTTGCTATCAATCTTGTTGAGATGTGATACACTACTTCCTGCATGACAAGTACGTCTAAGGCAAACTTTGGCAGAACATGGGGAGGCTTCTCCACATTGAACATTCAGATGAAAGTGCCAGACGGTGAGGCATACCAATCTGCAATTCCTAACAATGCCTCCATTGCTTCCTTTGACATGTATGGTGACAAAATGGTCGAACAGCCGTATGATTACTCCCCTGAAGCTGCATTCAAACAACAACTTGAAATATGCGTTCACAATAGTCTTCGTAGATGACCATGCCCACTCCAAGCCCGAGAACTCGTGTTAGGCACAGAATGCATCTAGGATGTAAGCGGACATGTAAATCTCTGCATGCATACCCTCGGGTGACTGTCGAGCCTTCATGACTTGTTCCTTCAGCTAGTGAGCCAATATGCCAGACCAGTTGCATGGTCTTCCTTCTCTAGCCAGTTGGTCCAATGCGATCACCCAACTATGGGGAAAGGTTTTAGTGCTTTCTTGACCACTGAGTGGACATGTGAATATGACCAAGTAATGGTACACCTTCCTCCATGTGTTTGTCTTGTAGATCTCATTCGGTGTAATCCTAGAACGAGCTCGCTCCTTTACCCAATCCTCCAAAATGTCTTTGGAGTTACCTTTGTTGTTGGGCAAGTTAAATGAAGGAATCATGAGAGTCGCAAGCTCTGACATTTGATACATCTTATCATAATCTTGTGCCCAGAAGGTTGCAAGATTCATCCCAATAACATTGTTGAAGCTCATCGTCTCTAGGTGAGTTTGAGAGACGATCGAGTGAATAATATCCAGGCAAAGGGAACTCGTGGTATCTCCATGCAATCATTTGCACTTGTGAATGTTCATGTATACCTGTCAATCTTTGAGTTCTTCCCAAAAGTTCCTACGAATGTTTCATTAACCTCTTGCCACTTAAGTTTGATGTCCTTTTCTAGGTACAACTTTGTATCCTCATAGATCAGCAAACTAGAGGACACCTACTCAACTGCTACTTCAACTACAACTCCATCAGTGTCCTATGATCCTATTAACTTGGAAGCCATTGAGGCAGATGAACACCTAAAATATATGGAAACAAGAAGCATGCAAGGCAAGAAATATGTTAGTGGAAACAAAGCAAACCTAGGGAAGGACACAACACATACCTAGGAAACTGATGAGAAAGATTGAGGAAATTTTATTTGGAGGCTGGGTGACTGGTTTCCAGAACTGCGCAAAAGATGGTTTGGGTTGTCTAGGAGGCAGGACTGGCTACTGGATCTACGAAATTCACAATCTAGTCAGGTAGTTGGCTGCTGGGATTGCGTAATGCGTAATTCCAGGTGGGAAGGATTGCTGGCCCAAGGACAAAGTTGCGTAATTTCTTGGGCCAAGTAGCCACTGTCCTCCAAAAATGTGCAAAAAAGTCCTAGAGGCCAATGATAGGCAAGAATGTGCATTTCTAGGGAGGAAGGTGAGCCTTCCTTCCCCAAATTGCACAATGCAGCCTTGGTGAAGGCATAGCCTGGGCCAAGGTTTGCCCGACTCGTCGACTTGAAACTGAAAGCAACTAAGACAATAAATGCATGGTGACACTAAGTGATAGTAGAAGCGACTGATAGTGCATGCAAACCATGAATGAAAGATTTAACAAACAAATCAACATGCATGTGGATGAGGCAGTGCACCGGTTGGGCGAACGTTCGTGGAAAAACAGTTTCATGCATGCGACAATAGTGAGATAGCAATGAAAACTGAAACAAAGCTAGGACAAGCTAGTATACATGTAAACGACAACAAGAGTTCAAAGAAATCAAGCAAATAACACTCACACAAGCGAATACACAAATAGAGACATAAATGTTGAAAAAGACAAGTTGAGGCCACTTACCCGTGAATAACTGGGTTGGATGTGTTGAAGAGTCCTATATGTGCTGCGGGATGTTAGAAATCCAAGATCGATGTCAATGAATGAGCTCTGATGCGTCGAATAAATAAGTTTGTTCTCATGATGTGCATGCCACAAATCTAGGAAAAGGTGACACTTGGAGGGAAACTTGTATAACAACTTTGCATGTAACCTCCGATTGCTAAAATTAGCTCCCTAAATAATCGAATTCCATTCGCATGTTGCCTCTTCTTATTCTAGGAAGAGAAAGTCATGCATGCATGCAAGTCAATTCTCCTTAGTCCTGGGTGGAACTGGTCAACTGCACTACTCATGCATGCAATTTCTCAACTCCTTCGGAAAATGTGCATTCCTGGCTGGGAGTTGGGCTGATTGCCCAGGAGGATTGCACAATTTCTAGGCAAAGAAGATGACTGCTACCCAGATTTTTACAAATCCTGGGATGAGCAACCCTGCTGGGGAAATTTGTGCAAATCTTGTTGTGAGTGTTGGACGTCCAGATAGTGTAATATTGTAACCCAATAGGCTGCCAGAGAGGATTATGCAATTTCTGCAGGGAAGGCTGGCTACCCTCCAGAAATGCGCAATTTTCAAGGGGGAGTTGCTCAGCCTTCAGCTGGACCAAATCTAGGTGAACAATCTGTGAGGGGAATGGATCGACTATGATCGACAGGCTGCCTTTGTGCAAGGAAAACACTAAAGCTTGAGTTCCTGACGAAGCAAGACAAAGTGTTGTGAGAGGTTGGTAGGGAGGCTCCAAAATAGGCTAAGGAAGAATTTTGGAGGGTGGTTGTAGCCACTACAACATGATCCATGAGGAATTCTATTTTGAATATATACAACAGTCTTAGTTGCTTCACCCAACATAAAGTTTAGTAGATCTTGATCATGTAACATGGATCTTACACTTTCTTTAATAGATTGATTCTTTCATTCCGCAACTCCATTTTGTTCGGGATTGTATGGGACTATCAACTTCCTCTTAATCCCAGACTCCTTCCAAAAAGATATGATTTCCTTTGAAGTGTATTCTCCTCCATTATTAGACCTTAGAATATTTATTCTTCTTTCTTTAAGGTTGTCCACTTCAGCTTCGAATTCTTGAATTTTAATGAATACTCCATCCTTGTATTTTAGAAAATAAACCAAAGTTTTTCTTGAATGGTCATAATGAGTGTCACATAATATAGATGACCTCCAAGAGACTTTGTATACATAGGACCACACACATTGGAATGAATGAGATCTGAAATTTCTTTTGACCTAGAAGAAATACTTCCAAATGGTCTCTTGACATTTTTCCCCTTCATGTTCCTCCCTGAGTTTGAGTATGCCATTCACCATTGAGTTTAGAGTACGTACAATTTTGTAGTGAGGGTGACCAAATATTCTACACCAATATTCACATGGGCTTACTTCAATGTGAACCAAAACTTGAGATGGAGGAGTTGACAATAGGTAGAGTATTACTTCTCGAATCCTAATCATCTTTAAATTTTCGATGTTATAATTTTTATCCCATATTACAACTTTCCCATCTATAAAAGCAACTCTATATCCAGTATCTTCTAGACATGGAATAGAAAGTATATTCTTTTTCAAACCTGGAAAAAATAGGATGTTGTTGAGATGAGTGCTTCATCCACTCTCTCATTCCAGCAAGGATGATCCAATTCCAATTACAGGATATCTCCTCTTGTCATCAAGCTTAACAGAGAGAATATTTTCCTCTTGATAAGGTATTTAGTTTCTTGTGCTCACCAATCATATGTCTTGATGCTCCATTGTCTATTACCCAAATGTTCTCATCTTCAAATGTGCTAGCAAGAGCTAAGAATAGTCCTTCGTCCTTTGTAGATGTATTGGTCGCATAATTCTTGAAAAGTAGGAGATCCCACAATGCCTTGATGCCCTTCTTGAGATGATTTTATACCATAAAACACTTCTTTAGAAAATTCTTCAAGGGAGTACTGATCTTCATCATGCCTTTAGCCAACCTTAGCTTTGATACCATGTTAAGGAATCTATAACGAAATAGATTGAATGATTTCCCTTTAGCTTGATAACTTTTTGTGATATATTTTTTCTTTTCCTTACTTATTAGCTTCTTCTTGTATTATTGTGTTATTATTATAATAAAAAAAATAACAAAACAAGAAGATCAATAGTACATAAGAACCAAGGATATATGCTTCAAGCCAAAGCCAAAACCTCTTCACTTGAGAGGAAAACCCACAAATATCTTCTCTTCTTATAGATTCTTCAACTCACGAATTCTAATACCTCTAGATCAAGACCCATACCTCTCCAAGACCAATTCCACCCTTCTTGATGATGTACCTCCTCTATCCAAGTCTAACCTAGTCAAATCTCTTTCAATAGCACAACTTCGACCCCCAACAATAGAATATTGGCCTGTTACTACAGGTCTGACATTTTTGGCACTTCCAGTAGAAGCTACTTCCACACATGTGAGCTTATTTTGGGATTCCAAGACTTATTTATACTTTTGCTTGAATTTATCTCTGTTCTATGGTTTGAAGATGACCTAATGAGCCTTCCTTTGACCTTCTTTCTACACTTTCTCCAAGTTCAGTCCTACAACAACAAAAACCTAACCCAATAGCAAAAACCCTAGCTTTTTTCCATCACACGTGTGAAGAGAGAGAGAGATAAAATATACCAAACACTTGATCCTCATCCTTCTCCTTCTTCGATAGCCTCTTTATTCTTCTCCTTTTCTTACTTGATGAGAGAGTGAATTGTGTCTCTAGGAGGTTGAGTTCCCTCCCATATATAGGCCTTCAAGGTGGACGAAGTTCCTCAAAATTAGGCCCACTTCTTAGCTGGAAAGACAACTTAACCTTGGAGGGTATTTTAACACTTTTAAATAAAAAAATAATTCTTTTTACAAGTTACAATATGCCCGATGGGGTCTTCAACATATAACAATGACTCTTTTCACTTCTTGACCTAGGACAAACCCTAGAAGAACACAATGGTTGTTTGACCTCTAAAAGAAAATACCTTGAGCATGAATCCCAGGCTTCAAAATAAAAATAATAATTTCTCTTTGATTTTACAATATACAGGAATCAAAAGTACATTTCATATTTACAAAGACCAAACCGAGTTCAACATTTTTCAAGAACAAGCTCTCATTGTTTTATTATTCATGTTTCTTCTCATCTCTAGTAAAATTTTTGAAGCTTGATTTTATCACTTTTTCATGGTAAAAGGGTGAATTCATGATATTAAAATCTATTACAAATGATAATAATGTATCCTACAGTATTTTACTTTGATGTGGAGCCCCTAGGTTGATCAAGAGGTTTCCTTTCATATTCGAATAGGGGATATATTACAAATGAATGTTAGGATATTCCGACACATAGGAAAAAGTTAAGTATAACTTGGTCTAGTTTAGAGTTAGGTAAAGTGTGTTTCTTTACTGTGTATATTTTGTAGCTTACAATCCGACGATCACGATATGTAGTGATCCGACAGTTCATTCTCTCCTCAGTATTACCAACACTTGATCCGTGGCTTAACACCCGATTCGTCCATGATCTCTATTTAAAGAGCATGGAGGGTCATTTGTAGGGTAACCGTTCATGAGAGAAGCTTATGTAAATTTTCATTCTTTTTATTAATATATTGCCTGAAGTGGCCGCTTTGGCTCAGGCCGTGGACTGTTTCCCTCTTCGAGGGTTTTAACCACATCAAAAATACTGGTGTATTGATCTATGATCTATTTGTGAGCGGTGTCCTTTGGTGTTCTGTCTGAAGAACTTACCCTATAAATTCCTACATGGTATCAGAGTTATTTGAGGGCCACATCCATTGGTGATCCAAATCTGAAGCCGGTAGAACTGCATCCGACTGTCGTTTCCTAGATCTATTGTTTCTGACTACTTTCGGGCCGAGAGGACTGTTCTGTTGTGTTAGGAGCATCTGTTCCAATGAGGAACTGCTTTCGTTTCACGTGAAAAGGTTTCTGGTAGCCCTAGCTACGTCATTTTTAAGATCTGGAGGTATACAGTGTTTATTTGCAGTTTACAGTTATTTTCTCTCTGCTTATTTCAGTTTATTTAGCTCTTTGCCCCGTGACTCTATGCGATCTGGGCAAATCAGAAACAGAAAGGAATGATTTTTCTCATGGGTATGCTCTTTTCCGCTGCACCTTAGTGTGATCTCAGAAAATCAGAAACATTGAGGAAAATATTTAGTTTCTGGCTAAAACTAACTTTGAGCCATAAGGTTCGTTTTTTTTGTATGTCCGTGTTGGGTTTTGTGTTTTTTATTTTGTAGGGAAAAAGAGCTTTCTCAAAGGAAGCACGTAGCCCAAAGCTTCAGCGGCTAAAAAAAAAAAAAACCCTTCCTCTTTTCCAAAAGTTATTAAAATTTTAGTTTAGCTCACTTGGTCCAAAGCTACTTTATGATAGTAGAGGTCTTGAGATCAAGTCTTCTTTTTGTTGAGCTAATTAGATTAAGTTTGGAAAGGGGGCTGATTTTTTTTTATAACATTATCATTCATTTCCGCAGATTCCCGCACTTCATCGGCATCTTCATCAAATTTTCTTCAAAAAGCCATAACTTCTTCATCCGGAAGCCATTTGCAGAGCCGCTTTTTTTGAACCAGCCTAATTTTTCGAGATCTTTCCATTGAAAGACTTAGTTTCAGCATCTATAGCTTTAGTTTCTATTAAAATAGAAAGTCCATGCCAAGTTATTCTTTACAGTACCAACTACTTCCAATGGTGGTCCTACATTGTGGATTTACTTAGAAGTAAAGGTCTCTACAGAATAGCCTCAAGCCAAGAAATCAAACTGAAAGATGAAGATAATGCAGCTAAATGGGAAAATAGGCAAGATCAAGAACGAGGGTTGATAGGGATGTCTATTTCTCCAGATCTTAGATTCCATATTGCAGAATTTGATACTCTTGATGAAGCAATGAAACAGATTACTAAAGTTTTTGGAATTAAAAATGAACTTAAAGCCCATCAACTCGAAAATGAGTTGCTTACATTGGACCCTAATAATTTTTCTTGCATTGAAGATTTTTTGTCCAAGTTCAAGACCCTTAGACTTCTCTTGGAAGGTGTTAAGGTTAAGAAAGAAGATGGTAACCTTATCTATTCCATTCTTACTAAGTTGGGACCAATTTACTCTGTGTTTGTTTCCACCTTCCATTCTACAAGAGAAGCCTTCACTTCTTAAGGACAAGCCTACAAGTCCCCCTCCTTTGATTCCTTTTGTGATTCTTTAATAAGAGACCAGGAAAAACTCTTACACCTTGGTCTTCTTAATCTTGGAAACTCTTCTAAGAAAGTGTTAGCCGCCCAGCAGCAACCAAATTCAAAGAATCCTAAGAATTTGTATCCTAAAAGGAATGGTCCTAAACCAAACAAGGGTCCTAAGTAATTCCAGCCTCAAAATGAAAAATCATTTCAACAAAATGATAAGACAAATAAAAACAAAGGGAAGAAGACTGATAGACATTGCAACTTTTGTAATTGAGATGGCCACTTAGAATCCAAATGCTTTAAGAAGATGGAAGCCTTGGAAGCAGCAATGAAGAAGCATAACATCCATTTGGAGCACTCTTCAACATCAACTTCATCTTCAGGAATAGCACTTTTTGCATGTGGTTGTCAAGCATCTCGGTCTGGCTATGAACTAAATGTATCTTCTTCTTCTCATTCTCATGAGTGGCTCATTGATTCTGGAGCTTCTTATCACATGGCCAAAAACAAAGCCATGTTTTCTTCTTTAAATGATTGTAACACCAAAAATATATATTTTGGTGATGATAGATCTCTTAGTGTTGAAGGGACTGGAACTGTTCATATAGACAATGGTCAATTTAATGATGTATTATGTGTTCCAACCTTATCCTGCAACCTTCTATCTATATATCAGATAACTCATTTAGGTGAAGGTAAAATCATTGAATTTTCACCTCACGATGTTGTAATTAAGGACCTAAGAGATCCTAGACAGATTTTAGCTACTGGCATTGCTAATGATTCTACAAGGTTGTATAAGTTTCACAACTTTGGGTCATCAAATCTTCCCTTGGTATTTGTTGCTCATAACAATGAAGTGAGAAAACTTTGGCATGAGCGATTTGGTCAATTAAACTATCACTCCCTTCAGAATCTATGTAAAGAAAATATGGTGACAGGTCTTCCAATGGTATCTTGCAGAGATGGTGTTTGTTCCGGATGTGTACTCAGAAAACATCATCGGGATAGTTTTTGAAAAATGTGCCTCTTGGCATGCCTCAACCCCTTTACAACGTGTGCATAGTGATTTATGTGGTCCACTTCCAGTTGTTTCATTCTATGGCTACAAGTATTTCTTAACTTTCATTAATGATTTCTCCAGACGCACTTGGGTATACTTCTTAAAACTCAAGAGTGAAGTATTTAACATGTTCTTGGCCTTTAAGGCCTTTGTTGAAAAACAATCTGGACGTCAAATTCTTAAGCTAAGATCTGATAATGGTGGAGAATATGTTAGCAAAAAATTCATCAACTTTTGCATTGAGAATGGAATTCAAATGCAACATACTGTTCCATATACTCCACAACAAAATGGTGTAGCTGAAAGGAAGAATCGCACCCTAAAGGAAATGGCTAATTGTATGTTTCAATCTAAAGGACTTGGTCTTAATTTTTGGGTAGAAGCAATTAACTGTGCAAATTACATAATAAATCGCACTCCTACTAAGGTTTTAAAGAATATCACTCCAGAAGAAGCATGGAGCTCAATTAAACCAGATGTAAGTCACTTTCATGTTTTTGGAAGTGAAGCATGGGCCCATATTCCAGATGAGAAGCATAAAGCTTTAGAACCTAAGAGTGAAAAATGTATTTTTGTTGGATATTCTGAAGATGTCAAAGGATATAGACTTATTCCGCTTAAGTCCAAAAATGTTATCATTAGAAGAGATGTAAAATTTGCTAAAAATATATCGGCCTACGAGCCTAGTTCGGCGTATGTGCCACCTCTCCCTATCTCTTCTACTTTTGAAAATATTTCTTCTTCAGATGATGAAAGCGAGGATGACAATCCTCCCCCACCTTCTTAGGATCCTCCTTCAGCTCCTCAG
The DNA here is from genome assembly GCA_031772625.1 of Pinus tabuliformis. Taxonomy (NCBI): domain Eukaryota; kingdom Viridiplantae; phylum Streptophyta; class Pinopsida; order Pinales; family Pinaceae; genus Pinus; species Pinus tabuliformis. The sequence continues at coordinate 609,264,499 of CM062817.1, forward strand.
CTTCCAAAATGGGTCCATGCTACTCGGGATGCAGCACGTGATCTTGCCGGTGATCCTACAGATCAGCGACGTACACGTTCTCAGTTTGATAGAGCCTATTCTTTACTGGCTCAAGCTTTAGTGAATTATGATCCTGACACCTTTGCAAAAGCTTCAAGCCATCCAGATTGGGAAGCAGCTATGAATGAATAATATCATTCATTATTGGCAATCCAAGGAAGGTATTTCCCTTTTCCCCTTCCAAGTATGCCTGTGATATTCTATGCCATTTTCACATGGAAGACTGTAAGCCATCCCCTTCTCCCTTTCAGTCGGGAGTCAAACTTTCAGTCACTTGTACTTCTCCTGAAGCTGATGCTACCTTATACCGTCAACTTGTAGGAAACATTTTGTATCTAACCCATACTCATCCTGACCTTTCCTTTGTCGTTGGCCTTGTTTCTCAGTTTATGAAAAACCCACATGAAAGTCATTGGAAAGAAGCTAAAAGAATACTTCGTTATGTTTGAGGCACAGTTCAGTTTGGGATTCATTACCGTGCTGAAGCAGCTCCTCTATTGGTTGGTTTCACTGATTCTGATTGGGCTGGTGACCCTGATGATCGGAAGTCTACTGCAGGTTATGTGTTCACTCTTAGTTCAAGACCTATTACATGGGCTTGCAAGAAACAAGGTGCCCTTTCTCTTTCTTCAACAGAAGCGGAGTATCGTGGTGCCGTAGAAGCTAGTAAGGAAGCCTTGTGGCTTCGTCAGATCCTGTCAGAGTTTGGCTTTCAGCAGTAGCGTCCGACTACACTTTGGTGTGATAATCAAAGTGCCATTCAACTATGCAAAGATCCATTCCAACATCAACGCAACAAACACATTGAACTGCACATGCACTTAATCAGAAAGCTCATTCATGACCATGTTCTTGAAGTGCAATATTGTTCAGCAGATGATCAAGTTGCAGACATCTTTACAAAGGCTCTCACAGAGGCGAAGTTTACTAAACTTCGATTTATGGTTGGATTTCAGGAAGTTGTCACTAAGGGGGAATAGGCTCTAGTGCCTCCTTCCTTCTCATATTGTGTCATATTTGTACATCCTTCAATCCTATCCCAAGTTGTCCTTAAGGGGGGATGTTAGGATATTCCGACACATAGGAAAAAGTTAAGTATAACTTGGTCTAGTATAGAGTTAGGTAAAGTTTGTTTCTTTACTATGTACATTTTGTAACTTACAATCCAACGGTCACGATATGTAGTGATCCAACGGTTCATTCTCTCCTCGGTATTACCGACACTTGCTCTGTGGCTTAACACCCGATTGGTCCATGATCTCTATTTAAAGAGCATGGAGGGTCATTTGTAGGGTAACCGTTCATGAGAGAAGCTTATGTAAATTTTCATTCTTTTATTAATATATTGCCTAAAGTGGCCGCGTTGGCTCAGGCCGTGGACTGTTTCCCTCTTTGAGGGTTTTAACCACGTCAAAAATACTAGTGTATTGATCTGTGATCTGTTTGTGAGTGATGTCCTTTGGTGTTCTATCTGAGGAACTTACCCTGTAAATTCCTACAATGAAAATAATATATTCTATATTATTTTTACTAAAATCACTACATCAACACATAATTGATGGTAACAATATTACATTCATGTTTGAGTGAGCCTCCACCAAAGTATAAGTTGGTTTACCTAAACCATGTGCACCTGTAACCCTTGCTGCCTAGGTTCTCTTCCCTGGTACCACATTGTATAGTAATGAAATAGATAAATATCACTTCTATCTCTCTAAGGAATGGTTCAATGGTGAGGATACAATGGTGAGTTAATAGGGATTTATTCCGTCGGTACCCAATTTGTTGACTTGTTTGTGGTGTGAGGTGTTTCTCATGCACTAAAGGAAGGCAATCTTGATTTCCTTCATAGTTATAATTTGGGTTTGATTATGAAAGTGAAATAAGGGGAAAAAGAAGGGGAGACTCACTCTACGGAGCCAATATTGTTGGTTGGACTATATTTTCTACATAATTTTGAAATCTAGTGAAAGGGTGGGTGCTTTATTGAGGGTTTGTTTCTTTATTTCGACTTGCATCTTCAACCTGGTTAGAACTACCAGAAAGCTCCTATCGGAGAAATACGTAGGAAAATAACATTTTACTATCCGCCCACCCCAGATGATGTATTCTACACCATATTGGATAATCGAGTACTATAGGGGGGATCTTGACGTGGAGCTCTACGCACTAGTTCATGTCCCCGGGTGGTCTGGATAATTTCCTACAATATATTGTGCCAGAAAATGTTCAATTGAAAATGTAGGAAATAGGGTGGTACATATTTAAAATGAAAAAGATTGGTGAAAGAAAAATGTTGAAAAGAGGGTGGGGTAGTAGATAATAAAGACAAAATAAAATGGTGAAAGGTGGGTAGCAGATATTTAAGACAAAATTTTATTTTTATCTTAAAAAAATGTCTTAAAATGCCCTCTTGTCTAGGAATGTGTCCCCTCTAACATCATCTTATAGCTCATGAAAAATTCTCACCTAAAGTCAAAATATATATTTTTCAAATTAATAATATTTATTATCATTTATATACTTACCATTATAAGATGTAGATATTTTCTTGCTATTGAAACTTACTAGCAATAAGTTAAAGCTTGCAAGTGATTGTGGTTGCTATGGAAAAAAATACAATATAAAATATGAATGGCCACTTCATCTCAAATGATATTCTTTATCTTTTAGTAAATTTCAACTTCATGCATGAAAAATATAAAATAGGACAAAAGAAACTTCCCTCGAGTTAAGTTTTTAAAGGATTTAAGGTTGCTTTCAATATTCCATATCTAGGGAAATAAAAAGTTGTGTATGATATTTGTTTCAAAATTTTCACCAATATATTTATAAATGTTTGTTAACACTGATGGGATTTAGTCTTAAAATTATGAAAGTTTTCTACTGACTATTTGGAATATTTGCATCTTCAATCAAAATTTCCACCAATATATTTATAAATGTTTGCTAATCTTGATAGGATTTAGTCTTAAAATTATGAAAATTTTCTACTCACTATTTGGATGTTTGTATCTTCAACTATATTTTTTAAGGTGGTTCACTAACACTAAGTGACCACTACATCCACGAGAAAATCCCGAAGTGATCTACTCGTTGAGCAAACTAGCAAGGCCTAACCCCAAGGTATTCAAAGAAATTTGATCCCATTCTAGATCCCAAACCTTAAATTTTTTAGCAAATCTAACACATTATAGTGTTCTAATTAACATAAGATTTCAACCAAAATGAGAACACATAAGGGATATGGAGCTTCAACCACTGTATTTAATTAATTTATGAAAATAAGACATGCCAGAATAATTAACATAAGAAATCCTCGCCAATGGCATGCAAGGCTTCTCATCAAATGAGAAATCACAACACTGAAGCACAATCATAGATCCTCGATGGATCCACCAAACAAATTCAACTATGTGGTTTTCATCCCTAGAATTAGGCTAGAACTAGCCTCGTCAAGTTCTCAACAAAGACAAAATAGATAGATAGCTCAAAATGATCCAAATTCCTAGCTCCAATTCCCTTTAATAGGCTTGAGGGACTCTCTAGAAATCTTATTTTACCATTTTCCCTCAAAAAATGATGGAAAATATTATGGGAAGATCCCATGGGTAGATTCTATCCATTTCAACAACATCAAGAAAAGGGAATATTACAAATCCTTCCACCCAAATATTGCTTGCCCTCAACTAATCCACTTCTATCCACAACAAAGCATATGTATATTGATACCTAAATCCCATACTAACCAGTGTGTTGTTCGATGACTCCATTCTAAATGATACCAAATGTATCTTCAATAGCTGGATCCCAAATAATCCTCCGACCAATCCTGCCCTCAATGGATTCACCTAGATCCCAATGCCACCTAAGTCTTGGGACCTGTGGGTTATGATACCATCTCATCCCTCCATCATTGCTCATGCTTAAGGGCTCAAGCTGCAATATGCCCTTGGCTAAGGGTATCCTCCTAGGAATCATCCCATCGATAGAGTTCCAACTCATAATCTATCACCAATCCATCCTGTGGGAAGGATCTAATGTAGGAATGCCTGCACAAGGAATAAGTCTACTATGTTAATGTTTCTTGATGCTCAACTCATGCTTCTCCACTCGGTCACCCAACATGATCCATTTGGAGAAATTTTCCTTGCTCTCCCCAATGTATAAAGGTGGGTTGGTAGTGTTGCAAGCCTTATCTATGTACTCATGTAGAGGTTTTGTCTAGAACACCCAACTGTACTCCTCATACTTCCTTGTGAGAGACTTGAGTCATTCCTCAATTCTAGATAGCTTGGTCATTGATTCAACACTTACCAGTATGAGCCCCTCAATTTTCCGATTCTCCTATAAGACAATGTCTTGGATTTTCTAGACTCTCTGCTTCAACATCATAATATTTGTCTTGAAATGCATGATCTTTTCCTGAAATTCCTCTACTGGAAATTTTGGTGCCTTGCTGAATGTCTTTGTACTTGTCTGCACCGGATTGCCAACAACCACAACTTCAACTTGAGCCTTTGACTCACTCTCTAGGAATGGTTCATTTTTCACATTATATCTGACATGTTTCTCCTCATGATCATGCTCATCATGATTGTTCACTACAACAGGCTCCTCACTCAAATTTCCCTAGCATCCTCCCTCTATGAAGACAATATGTTTCCCATCCTCTCCAATTGTTGAACATAGATGTACTGGTGGACTATTGTCTATACTTGATTGTTCATATTCTTTATTGATATTCCCCTGGAGACCAACGGAATCAGTTGTATAGGAGTCTACCTCATCAATACCATTAGGTATAATTTCCTCATGCACTTCCAAATGTGTGCCATCCTACAACCTACTTGAATAATATCACGTTGTTGCTCACCATCCTGAAAATCAATAAACCCAACTATAGAAGAATCCCCAGGATCTAAAGGAATCTCCTTTTGTTTTGTCCTTGTTGCCTCCTCCCTATCACCTAGACATGAATGGTTAAGGGCCCAAGGTCCCTTGTATATAAAACATAGTCCTCTCCTCCTTAGTTCATTATTGTTGCAGGTTTTGTTCTTGCTTCCTCCATCAATCCATCTCAACTCCTTCCTAGTTAGAACCTTTCTAAGAAATTTTATGTTTTTCCTAACCAACTTCTCAACTAGATCATAACTAGATCACAGGAAACTGGAAATATTGATTCCTTCCTCCAGATGGTGAATAATTTAGATCTTAGTATCTTGCACATATCATCACGTCCTTCCAAGAATAGAGACACAATATTTTACATGTTTGTTCTGACACAGTCTAGATGGGTTGATGTAATGTTGGTGTAAAATCTTTGTAGTAACTGAAAGATTAGTTCATCGAATCCTAAATTCAACATAGAGGTGCCAAAGGTGAACTTTTCCATGAGTTTTAAAATTCTGGACCGCTTCTGAAACATAGGAAGCATGATGTTATTCAACCCTTGATGATCTATAGTATATCTCTCATGAGATCATTATTGTAGGGTGGTGTTAGAGCTATGATCATGCTGAGATAAGAAGAAACTGTGAGCCTAGCCTCTTCACAAGGATGTTCCCAAAGTTTGGGTTGTATCAATGCAAGCATGGATGGCTTGAAAGCCCAACTAATTTTCTTCCATTCTTGTTGCCCCACCTCAGAGATACATGTGTCTAATTCCTCCAACTTATGAAGATCTATGTTTGACTTCGTTTGTTGCAATTCAGATCCAAGTGTGAAGAATTTAGCCCCTCTTCCATGTCCTTCCTTCGCTTCCCCTAGGTGTTTCTGTTGCAAAATCGCATAGACTCTTTTTGAAAAAGGTTTGCTTCTTTGACCATTATTTTGGTCTAAGGAGTTATTGTTGTGTAAAGGACCATATATTCTCACTAGTTCATCAAGAAGTTTCTGGGTGTTTTCCAAGGTCTCTTCAAGATGATCCACTTCATTCTAAAGCAAGAAAATATGGAGGAATACACTAATTCTTCATAAGGAGATTTTGTCAATCATGTGTTCCCAAATATTTTCAATAAATTTGACCTGTACATACTATAGCCATAGATTTGGAAATTATCCTCCCTTCACTTCACTTCTCTTCTGTTCTTCTTCTTCTTTTTGTTTTTTTTATTTAATCCAAAATCCCTTATGTCTCCAAAACCCCTTTTTCTTTTAAACCACACCGTATTGAACCTAACTACTTGCTATACTTATACTCTCCTTTCTTTCTCTTTTTTTTTGTATACCCCTTATATCTTCATTGTTATACTATATAACCAAAGTTCTTTCACTAATACAACCTAATTAATTTTTGCACCCTTTCCATCATGATGAGGGAAGCCTGCTTACCATTGGACTTCTTCCATGGTTGATTGTTTTCAACTGCCCTACAACAACGGCCTTGGTCCTCTTCTTGAAGCTCAAATACGCCCATACCCAAAAAATAAAATTTTGATACAACGTATTTCGGCCCTTCCTCTTGTGCCAGCCTGTGATGGCTCCTTCACCCTTTCTAGTAATGCCTCACAACCATATAATATTGGCACACAGTGTAAATATTGGGGACATAAATAAACACTTTGCCTCAAGTGATCTTGGTTCTCTATCCCTTTGCTGCAATTAACCCAGGAACCTTTGGCTTCATTCAACTTCGCGCAACCCTCTTGTCAAGCTCATGCACCCATCATGGAATGTTGTCTCTTAATCCTTGTAACCACAAACTAGTATGACTGAAATGGCCTACCAACCAATCGAGTCTGACAATGGACTAGCTTCAATCCTATGTTCATCGCAAGGGTGAATATAGATCCTCGGCTCTGGAACTGTTGAAAATAGCAACAAGAAATGCTAAATATAGAAGTGCTAAAAATAACATTGCTATAAATAGCATTTCGGGATATATTCCAATTTTAGTTAGTCCTTGAACTAAAATTGAGAATTAAAATTCGAATTTGATCTTAGCAGCTGTTTGAAAAATAATTAATTAACTCATCTTGAGTTAATTAGTTGGAGAAAATCAAACGTGAAGTCTATGTGAAGACATGAAACAGTTATCCCTTTGATTGGAGAAGTTATCCCTTAATTAAGGAGATCAAGATGAGTTGTAATTTGAGTTGTAATTAGTTAGCTCAGTTAATTGAGTTAAGTCCAGTTAGATTAGTTCCAACAGTTTGTGGAACTGATTGTGAGTTCAGTTAGTTAATGCATGCATGCATGTAACTAGTGTACTTCATATCATTGAATATTCTCTTATAAATAACTCATGCATGTCAGTTCAATTAGAGACCTCGTTGAAATCAGAGGATGGGACAGTGTACTATCAGTTGCAGGAATATTCCATTGAGGATACCTCTTGCATGCAGAAGGAATTCATTCCTTGGAGATTGCGTAATTAATTCTGAGTTTGGTGAGTTGTGTGAGAGGTGAATTCACACAGGTGGCATCCAGAGGACCCAGGAGAAACTGCGCAAGGAAATAGGAGGCTTGGAGGACCGAGGGAAGGCATATGTTGTGTCTATTTAGTCTATGAGCAACATTGAGCGATTGTACTAAGAGTTGGATAGCTTGTGAGCTAAAGCTTTGTGTAATCCGGAGATATTTCCACTTGTATGATAATACAGATAGCGGGGTTTTTAGCTGAGTCTTTCCCCAGAGTATTCTTCTGTGTTCATGTGTGATTGACTTCTCATTCTCTATTATATGTGTTCCATTTGATCTTGCTCAAAATCGATTAAGCTTCCGCAAGTTTTTTTGTAGAAGTAAATCAAGTATTTTTCTTTAGTGTATTGCATTATCAGGTGATCTACAATGGGAATTTCTACATGGTCTCAGAGCAAAGGTGATCAAAGTGGAGAACAATATACAAAGAAGGGAGAATGTCGAAGTTTTAAGTTCTTAATTATAGAAATCGAATTCTTATCACATCTCATATTTCACTAATGGCATTCAGTGGTTTGAGACTCAAGTATGCCCTGGATGGCAGCTCGAATTATATAGCCTGGAAGGATCACATGGAAGTGGTATTAGAGGACAATGGTTTGAAGGACTTCATTGATCAAGAAGTCCCCAAGCAAGTAGCTTCTAATGCCCAAGAATTGGCGGAATGGAAGAAATGTGTGGCTAGAGCGAGGAGGCTTCTTCTGGAGGGAGTTCGAGACCACATTGTTTTGAGTCTCCATGGGAAGGAGACATCATTTTCAATGTGGAAAACATTGAAGGATCTATATCAAGACAACAACGATTAGATGAAGTTGGCGTTGAAAGACAAGCTTTGGAAAATCAAGTGTAAAAAGGGTGACATGATCTCTACATATCTGAACAAGCTCACCACCTATAGGGATGAGCTTGGAAGTGTAGGAATCACGATAGCCAATGATGACATGGTGAGTCTTGCTCTCCTCGGTCTTCCTAAGAGTTGGCATAACTACCAAGACTCAGTAAATGGAAGAGAGAAACTGCCAGATTGGGAACGAATTTGGTTAGATCTGATGCAGGAGGAGATAAGGAGAAGCACCAGAGATGGATCTTCATCAAAGAATGATGATGAAGAAAATCTAGCCTTAGCGAGTAAGGCAAGGAAAGGGAAAGGGAAGGTTTCCCATTCCAAATCGAGTTCTTCCCATGGTGAGAAGAAGATTGAGAAATCGAATGTGCGATGCTTTCATTGTCATGAGGTGGGCCATTATGCTACGAATTGTTGACAGATGAAATCCAAGAAGGGATCCTCGAAATAATCAGATGGTGAGGCACTGGCCTCACAATTCAAATTGGATTTCACCCTCATCGCATGCATGGTTTCATCGATGGTGGGTTGTGTTTAGACCTGGATAGTCGAGCCTCATTCCACATGACCGACGACAAGAGTTGATTTAGTACCTTGGATGAGAATGACCTCCAGATACGCATCGAGATGGGCGATGATGGAAAGTATCGTGTTTCAGGTGAAGGTACAGTTGTGTTTCAGAGGGAGCATGGAGATCCTCTCACCCTGACTGATGTAAAGTATGTTCCTGGTCTAAAGAAGAACCTTGTATCTGTCGCTATGTTCGAAGATAAAGGTTCTGATGTAGTCTTCAGTAAAGGAAAGGCATTCTTGAGGCATATCGACAGTAGACAGACCCAGAGGATTGGGATTCGAGTAAAGAATCTCTACAAGCTGGAGGTAGACGACTGTGCTGCATTGAGTTCCAAAGCAGACTTGGTGCAGAGCCAAGATATTGGCGAGCTATGGCATAGAAGATTGGGCCACTTACACCCTGGGGCCTTGAAGATCATGAAGCAAATTTCTACCGGACTTCCCAAGGGTAAACTAGAGCAAGTGGATACATGCAAAGGTTGTACCTTGGTTAACTATGCAAAATCTTCCTTTCAGGATCGAGACAGTCGAGCTGGAGCAATCCTGGAGTGAGTTCATACAGATGTGTGTGGACCATTCTCGATAGCCTCCACCATTAAAAAAATGTACTATGTTATTTTTATTGATGATTTTTCTTGTAGATGTTGGATCTACTTCATGCAGAAGAAGGATCAAACCTTCTCAATGTTTTGTGAGTTCAAAACCTTGGTTGAGAAAGAATCTGTAAAGAAAATAAGAGCCTTGCAAAGTAACAATGGTGGAGAGTATGTCTCCCAACAGTTTAAGGACTTCTTTGTAGAAGAAGGAATTAAATGGGAGTTGACGACACCCAATAACCCACAACAGAATGGTGTGGCTAAAAGGAAGAACAGATCGATTGTGGGAGCAGCTTAAGCGATGTTGCATGACCAAGGCTTACTACTTCATTTGTTGGCTGAGGCATGCAATACAACAGTATAATTGTAGAATAGAAGCCCGCATCATATACTAGGGATGAAGACACCTGCGGAGGCCTTCTTCGGAAGAGACTAGATGTGAGTCACTTCAAGATCTTTGGATCATCGGTTTATTGCCATGTGACCAAAGATGCCCAGAAGAAGCTAGATCCAACAGTTGAGTTGGGGATACTTGTGGGGTACACTGATACACCCCACAACTATCAGGTGTTCTTGCCTACCAGTTAGAGGACAATGGTATGTAGAGATCTGAAGTTTGACGAGTAGAAGTCCATGTGAGTTTCCCTTGAGAGGGAGCTCAAGTTGCATGCAGAGGAGGAAATTTTGGTTCCTAAGGAGAAGGAGCCTCAGACCGATGTGGAGCAGCTACATGCAGAGGATCCAGGAGTGGAGACATCCACTCATGTAGAGTCTTCCAGAGATGGGCGGAAACACTCAAGGGAAGCTAGCAGATTGATGCTCGATGTGAGAGAGAATGTGGGACATCCATCTTCTCAACGCAAACATAGGAGGTCACTCGAGCGGTACACTGGTTACATGGCCCTGGTTGGGGAGTGTGTAGAGACCGAACCATCTTCGTTTGAGGAAGTAGTGTGGCATCCAGTCTGGGTTGATGCTATGGTGGAGGAGTACGACTCCATAGTTCGAAACAGTGTTTGGGATGTTGTCCCAAGACTGGAGGACACGTCAGTGGTGAGTTCTCGATGGATTTACAAGGTAAAGCAAGCAGTTGATGGTAGTGTGGAGAAACATAAGGCAAGGTATGTTGCCCATGGTTTCTCACAGGTTGAGGGGATTGACTATGATGAGACTTTTGCTCTTGTAGCAAGGTACTCATCCATCAGATCGATGTTGGCACTATCAGCTCAGATGGCTTGGAAGATCCATCAAATGGATGTGAAGACTATGTTCCTCAATGGAAAGATTGAGGAAGAGGTGTACATAGATCAACCGGAAGGATTTGAGACCTTCCATCATGAGTCACATGTGTGCCGACTCAAGAGAGCTTTGTATAGGCTAAAGCAAGCACCTCGTGCTTGGCACACTAGGATCGACAACTATTTCACCTGGCTTCACAAAGAGTGAAGCAGATGCGAACCTTTACCACATCATGGTAGAAGGTAAGCCATTGATCATTGTTCTTTATGTTGATGATTAGATATTGACACATGATGATCAATTGATCAAGTCTTGCAAGGAGGACCTTGCAAGAGAGTTTGAGATGAAAGACATGGGTGTCATGTACTACTTTCTAGGCATGGAAGTGTTGCAGAAAGATGGGGAAGTATTTGTGTCTCAAGGCAAGTATGACAATGAGATACTCAGGCGATTCCACATGGAGAAGTATAAGCCCATATAGACTCCTCTAGCAGGATGCTACTTTAGGTGAGGTAGTAGCTGCTACTATTTATCGGAAGCTTGTGGGTTCATTGATGTATCTAGTGAACACACGACCAGATTTGTGCTTTGCGGTGAACCAGCTGAGTCAAGCTATGGTTCAGGCTACCAAGCTATTTTGGAAGGCAGTGAAGCATGTACTGAGATACCTCAAAGGCACATGTGATTATGGATTATGGTACAAACGGATAGAGGGAGTGAAGCTTCACGGCTTCACAGATGCAGATTGGGTAGGGAGTCCATCTAAGCAAAAGAGCACTTCAGGAGGAATTTTCAACCTTGGTTCAGCTGCAGTTTCTTGGTATAGTAAGAAATAGAGGTCAGTTGCACTTAGCTCAGTAGAGGCTGAATACATGGCTGCCAGTCAGGAAGCATGTGAGGCCATTTGGATGCGGAAAATTATAGTTGGATTGTTTGGTCAGAGGATGGATCCAACTGTGATCTATTGCGATAATCAGAGTTGTATCGAACTCTTTGAGAATCCAGTATTTCATGATAGGTCCAAGCACATCGATATCCAATATCATCATCTTCGAGACTTTGTGGTGAAAAGGATCATGTTGTTTTTGTATGTTTCGATCGAGAAATAGGATGCAGATATTTTGACTAAGGCATTGTCAAAATGCAAATTCGAGTTCCACAGAGAGTGGATTGGGGTGACAGATAATCTCTTTCTTGTTGAGAGGGAGTGTTGAAAATAGCAATAAGAAATTCTAAATATAGAAGTGCTAAAAATAGCATTGTTATAAATAGCATTTCAGAATACATTCCAATTTTAGTTAGTCCCTGAACTAAAATTGAGAATTAAAATTCGAATTTGATCTTAGTAGTGGTTTGAAAAATAATTAATTAATTCATCTTGAGTTAATTAGTTGGAGAAAATCAAACATGAAGTCTATGTGAAGACATGCAATAGTTATCCCTTTGATTGAGGAAGTTACCCTTAATTAAGGAGATCAGGATGAGTTGTACTTTGAGTTGTAATTAGTTAGCTTAGTTAACTAAGTTAAGTCCAGTTAGATTAGTTCCAACAGTTTATGGAACTGATTGTGAGTTAAGTTAGTTAATGCATGCATGCATGTAACTAGTGTACTTCAGATAACTGAATATTTTCTCATAAATAACTCATGCATGTCAGTTCATTCAGAGACCTAGTTGAGGTCAGAGGATGGGACATTGTACTATCAGTTGCATGAAAATTCCATTGAGGATATCCCTTGCATGGAGAAGGAATTCATTCCTTGGAGATTGCGCAATTACTTGCGAGTTTGGTGAGTTGTGTGAGAGGTGAATTCACACAGGTGGCAACCAGAGGACCCAAGAGAAACTACGCAAGGGAATAGGGGGCTTGGAGGACTGAGGGAAGGCATATGTTGTGTCTATTTAGTCTATGAGCAACATTGAGGCACTGTATTGAGAGTTGGATAGCTTGTGAGCTAAAGCTTTATGTAATCTGGAGATATTTCCACTTGTATGATAATACAGATAGCGGGGTTTTTAGCTGAGGCTTTCCCCAGTGTATTCTTCTGTGTCCATGTGTGATTGATTTCTTATTCTCTGTTTTATGTGTTCTATTTGATCTTGCTCAAAATCTATTAAGCTTCTGCAAGTTTGTTTGTAGAAGTAGATCAAGTATTTTACTTTAGTATATTGCATTATCAGGTGATCTATAGTGGGAATTTCTACAACAAAGAGTGGGATTTATGGGCTTCAACAATGATGAATACCCTGTTGAGAAATTAATCTCACTATTAGTTAGTTGTTGGTTAGGTGTCATATTTATTGATTTCTTGTCTGCTAGGTGTCATAAGCAGTTTAGTCTTACTTGATTTCTACTCCATAGGTGTCGAGTTTTACTTCAGTTATTTATTATTAGTGTTTACAATGTAACCTATTTAATCATTCAGAATATTGAGAAGAGCAATCTATGCTCCACTTTTCAGTTTCATTCTTTTTCATGGTATTAAAGCATATATTGTGTAAGACTCGAGAGCAATAGAGAGAGATGAGTTTGCATAAGACTCGTTGAGAGAGCAACAACGTGATCGAAGAGAGCGTAAAACTCATTGAAAGCAACATTTCATACGTGTGTATTCACAAGAAAAAAGCAGAGATTTGCTACAAAGATTGTAGCAAAGTGAAGCAGATGTGAGAGGAAATTGCCTGCGAAGTCTATGTTGAATATTTTTTTTTTGGAGATTAACATTGTCCATGAGTCAAACCAGAGCGTACTAACACTGTGCAGCCAGACAAGAAATGCGTTAATCAACTTTCCTTACACCAATTTCAGCTTAACGCTCCATAGTTGTGATGGATAGTGCATTAGAGCACTAACGCTGCCATTCAAGGTTGAGAAAGGCATTAGCATGCTACCACATCAATCTTCCTGCCATGTTAGAAAAATCAACGAGCATAGAGCATTAAGGTAGCAAAGTTTCGTAATGGCGTTCCTTTGTAAAAGACAGCAACAACAAAGTACATGAAGTCCACGAAGATAGCAGCAGCAAAGTACATGAAACCCATTGGTTGTATGAAGCACGAAATGTGAATAACACCGAAGGTTTAAAGGTTTAAATGGTTTGAAAGGTAGAAGTGATTTTTTGAATGAGAAGTGTGTACTTTTATTTTGAAAAGATTTGAATGAAAATTTGTGTAGCAGAGAAGTCTGTCGCTAGGTTTGAAGTTTGATTTCTTTGATGAGTCGCATTCTGTCAGTGATCAAATGGGAAAAGCCAAGAGGCCGAGAAAGTCAAAATGACAATAGGAGATGTTTGAGATCTTTTTAGATCTGGAAGTGAAGAGGCAAAAGGATGTCTTTTCATTGAAATGCATAAAAGAATCTATAGATGACAATATTCTTCCCCTGATTTCAGAAGCCAAGACAACCAAGGAGGCCTTCGATACTTTTGAGAGATGTTTTGGTGGAAAGGGGAGCACTGAAGTCGAAGATGAAGGTGGATCTATAGTAATAGATCTACAACAAGATGAAAAGTGTGTTGAATCCCACTGTGCTTAGTCACAAGTGGATGATGTATGTGAAGAAGTCGTAGAAGAAGGAGAGAACGAGCACATAGATGCTCGTGAACCCCACTATTCACATCCATAAGTGGACAAAAGTTTGGTAAATCCAGCAAAAAAGATTGTTGATGAAGATTTGGTAAAACCAACAACAGGTCTTGCTGATGAAATTTTGGTGAATCAACCAAATAATCTTGTTGATGACAATGAAACTCCCATAGGAGCAGTCGATACTATGGTGAATCCAACAAATAATATTGCTGATGTAAAATTTGATGAAGAATTGTTGGCTAATGATGAATGGTTGCAGGTGATGCAACAAAAACATCATATAGAAATGATGTTATTTAGTGAGAAAATCCCACTTGATTTAGTAGAAGACAACCTATCTGCAGCAACACAGGTTAGTACAGAAGAGGAAGAAGCAAAGACAAAGTCAGAGATAAAGGCAGAGGCAAACACAAAAGCACACAAAGAGAAAACAAAGATAGAAAAAGAGGCAGAGAGAGAAGCACAACAGGGAAAAGCTCTCATTACACAGCAGAAAGAACATAACCAATGTGGTTCTGTAGATGTTTTTACACTTACCATTGATTTCAAATATGCAGGTACACATAATGATTTTGAAGAAATGTTAAATTTTCTTCAAGCATGGCTTGCAATACCATGTCTAGATGAGGCCTGCATAGTAGCTGCAGAAATGAATGTTGAAGATAGTATGCATAAAGAAGAAATTAATGAAAATTTCAAGTATTGGAGTCCTGAAGAGATGAAATTTTACTATAATCTTATGTTGCAGCAGATTGATGACGAAAAGCGCACTATTGAAGATAATATGTGGCAACAACCCACATACAAGTCGTTTTCTGAAGTAGTCCAACACATGGTTAGACAACCTATAAAAATGGAAGACCTGCACCAACAAATGGAGAGACTGAGATTTGAAGGATACAACAAAGAGAAAAGGCTGAAACAATTTAGAGGCTATAGGATCTGGAAAAAGAGAAGAAGAAAAGTTGAAGTCAATTTTTAAGTTGTAAACCTAGCTTAAACATAGACCAACTGGTATCGTAATTGAATTTTTTGTGCTTGTAATTAAGTAGGAGTGTTAGAGAATAGAATCCCAACCACATATTAAGTGTCAAAACGGTCCCTCCAAGTGTCCTATAATTTACTTTCACTAGTCTAGTTTAAGTCAAGTTTAACTCCAGTCATTTCTTAGTGATGTTTCCAATATAATTTTATTTAAGTGATTTGTAGTACAAGAAAAAAACAAGTCCTATGTTTCTTCTAATGTTCCATTTTTTTTCATACCGAGTGGCCACGAAACCTCCTTTCCCTTGTTCCATATTTTGTCATACCGAGTGGCCACGAAACCTCCTTTCGCTTGTCTTTGATGCAGCCTCTGTCCCCCGGATGCACACGCTTTGTAGCTCAGCGTTCTCCGAGATGATAGAAAGATTCAACTTCAAGCAATCGAAATAACCTTCTACTGCGATGCTTATCTGATCCCGGGCACAAACTTAATTTACGATATATCAATTTCCCATTAAGACACTTGGTATCATGCTATGATGCGTCTCGGTTCTGACAGTGATGCGACTGCGTGGTTATACGAATGCCCTCTGCAATCCTTGTGATTAGTCGATGATAGATAGTGCCTTCGGCTTCTCTACAGCCCTGCGGGATATGAGGCTCACGATCTCCAACTTAATTCAACTATAATGACTTTGCTCGACCGTATGGTGTTGTGGTGGCCTTCCACCTCTGGATCCTTGCAACTACAGTCAAGAAAATCGTTCCCACTGCAATAGTCCCAAATGACCGGCCCTCGTCAAAGAAAATAATTCGGACAGGTGAATAAAAAATTGGCCTTTACAAATGTCGTCAATGATGGGGCCTTGGAAAGGTTCAACGTCCTTGGAGCTCTGTTCCCTTACTGACTGGTTAATTTACTTGACAACAATGCTTTAATGACTCGATGTAGCATGTCAGCATTTTGTGGAGTCAGTAGAAGTGAATCCTCTGGTTTTTCGTGCATCTAAAATGTTGAGATTTGGTACCGGAGGATAGGTGGTTCCCTTAAGCTTTGATCTTTGGCCTAGGGAAAAGTGTCCAAAAGAATTTAATTTTCTCCTAAAGTAACTTTATAATTTTTATAAAGTTAAATCTAATTTAAAAGTGACTTTAAGTGATAAAGTTACTAAGTCTAATTTTAAAGTGACTTTTATAAAGTCAATGGAAAATTAGAAAGGAAAAGTGACTTTGGAAATAAATGACTAAGTGGGTCTTTATTAAAGTGGGGTGAATTAAAAAATAAAAAGTGAGATTTAAATGAGCATTTAATCTCAGCCTTAGATCTCAATCTATTTCAACCATTGGATTTAGGGATCACCCAAAATTCACTTGGATCACCCAAAAGTCACTTGGGGTTAGATTAAAGGAGGAAAAGGAGGAAAAGGTCATTCATTCTTTCATGAGCAGATTGGGAGAAGGAGAGGAAGAGAACAAGAGAGATTTCTGAGCAGGGAGGAGAAGGAGACAACAGCTTGGCACACATTCCAAGGCAGCAGTTGAGTAGATTTGTATAGCTGGTTCAGCACACAATGAAAGGCAGATTTTGGCACGATTTTCGAGGAGTGGTTTGCACAAAAATCGAGGAGCAGTTTGCTGATTTTTCTGCACGCACAACGAGGGCCATACAACGCATTTATTGCAGTCCGTACAACACATTTAATGCTGGCCGTACAACAACATTTAATCCTAAAAGTGGGCACGAAAATCGAGGAGGCCTTACAGCATTTATTGCTGTCCTATTTGCTGTAATTTCTAGTTTGCTGTCAGGCATGGGAAAAGAGATAAGTTGTAAATTTGCTTGCTGATTTTTTGCTGAATATTTCTCACTGTGAAAAAGGAATTTTTAGAAATAAAGAAGAGCTCTCGAACTAGTTTTCCCCAAGTGTTGTAGGGGGTTATTCCAGGGTCACATTGACCAAAAATCTCAGTGTTTAAATGTGTTTTAATGGCTGTTTATTACTGCTGATTTTTATTTCTGCAATTTCCAACATTCTGTAAAATTTCCAGAATTTGTGTTTTCAGCAAATTTATTTTTTCCAGCTTGTTAAATGTATGGTTATGGGAAAGGGCATTTAACTATATGGGAGAAATAAGGAGAAACTGAAAACCAGGGTGGGAAAACA
Source organism: Pinus tabuliformis (assembly GCA_031772625.1). Lineage (NCBI taxonomy): Eukaryota > Viridiplantae > Streptophyta > Pinopsida > Pinales > Pinaceae > Pinus > Pinus tabuliformis. The sequence continues at coordinate 609,281,970 of CM062817.1, forward strand.
GAAATTTCTACATGGTATCAGAGGTTGAGTGCCGAAGGACAGTTTGGGACAGCAAAAGGAAAAATTACAGCTGTTGATTTTTCACTCAGAAAATTCCAGCAAGCTGATTTTTTCCATAAACAACAGTTTTATCTTTACTACAGTAGTGCTATTTTTCAGTTTTAGGACAACAGGATGTCATTGGGATTGAGGGTGGAGGATAGGCTGGATGGGCATACAAATTACAGCGTTTGGAAGGAGAGAATGCAGAGTATCTTTGAGGAGGCAGAAGTCTAGGATATCATGGTGCATACCACACAAAACCCTGTTGTTGTGCCTACTGATGCTACTCAGTTGACAACTTATAATAAAAAGAACAACAAAGGTAAGAGGCTGATTCTGATGGAATCAAAGACCATTGCATTCCTCATGTGAGAGGAAAGAGAAATGCCCATGAGATGTGGACAGCATTGTCCAATCTCTACCAAAGTACCAATGAGAACCGGAAGATGATCCTGAAGGAGAAGCTGAAGAACATTAAGATGGGTAATGATAGTGCAGTTGGATATCTCACAAAGATTACTAATGTGAGAGATGAGTTGGCAGCGATTGGAGAGGCCATTCCACCCACTGAGTTGGTGCGGATTGCAGTGAATGGCCTCCCCCGTTCATGGTTGAACTTTGCTGATGGGGTTTGTGCACGTGAGACCCTTCCCACATGGGAGAGGTTTTGGGATGATTGCATTCAGACAGAGATCAAGAAAGGTCAGCTTGGGGCAGCCAAGCTAGCTGAGCAGGATGAGGATGTAGCATTGGTGGCAGAAGGCAAGAAAGGCAAAGGGAAGAAGCAGGCTTCCACAAGCAGTGGTGGGGGCAAAGGCAAAGGTAAAGGTAAACAGGGGAACACACAGAAGGACTATTCCAAGGTAAAGTGTTGGAATTGTCAAAAGATGGGACACTATGCAGTTGTGTGTCCGGAGAAGAAGAAGAAGAAGGGGAAGAACCAGGACGTGGCAGCTTCAGCAGAGATTGAGGACTTTGCAGGTCGTTTTGACTGGGAGTTTGTGTTCACTACGTGTGAGTTCTCTAGTGCAGGATCACCTGCCACACAGGTTCAGAGGGAGCATGCTTTTCCCTCGATTAGCGGAGCATCTTCAGGTATCTGGTATATGGACAGTGGGGCTTCACGTCACATGACAGGAGTCCGTGAGTACTTCTCAGAGCTTTCAGAGAGTGGCACTGATATAGAGGTAGTACTCGGTGATGATAGAGTTGTTAGAGCAGTCGGGGTGGGGACACCGACATTTCAGAGGGAGTCCAAACCTCCCTTGAAAGTGTCAGATGTTCTTTATGTGCCAGGGATGAGAAAGAACCTCATATTCGTCTCAGCTTTGGAGGACAGAGGATATGAGGTACTGTTCAGGGGAGGACAGGTGTTGATGTATCCCAGGGGCACTCCAGCTGATTCAGCTAGAGTGATAGGCATACGCCATGCAAAGGTGTACAAGTTTGCATTCTAGCCCCTTTTGGCACTGAGCAGTAGTACCGACAGCAGAGCTAGCAGTTCTGATCTGTGTGAGATTTGGCACTGCAGGATGGAACATATGTATCATGGAGCCTTGAGGACATTGCGGGAGATCACTACAGGTGTGCTAGATTTCAGTACTGATCACTTTGATACTTGCAGAGGTTGTGCGATGGGCAAGTTTGCCAAATCCCCTTTTCCCAGTAGTGACAGCAGAGTGACTGGGATACTTGATTTGATTCATTCTGATGTGAGCGGTTGGATGTCTCATGTTTCCTTGAGTGGATATGAGTACTATGTTTTATTCATTGATGATCACTCCAGGAGGACCTGGATTTATTTCTTGAAGACCAAGAGTGAGGTCCTCAAGTGGTTTTAGGAGTTCAGAGCTCTTGTGGAGACACAGACAGGTCGAAAGCTCAAGTCCCCGAGGTCGGACAATGAAGGAGAGTACACCCTCGGAGAGTTTGTTGACTATTGTGCGGAGGCAGGCATTAGGAGGGAGTTCACTGTTCCTTACAACCCCCAGCAGAACGGGGTTGCAGAGAGGAAGAATAGATCCATCATAGGGGCTGCCAAAGCCATGTTACATGATCAGGGGTTGCCATTGTTCTTGTGGGCAGAGGCCTGCAACACAGCTGTTTACTTGCAGAACAAGAGTCCGCATCGTGCCTTGGGGCACATGAATCTAGAGGAGGCTTTCTCTGGGAAGAAACCTGATATTGGTCATCTTCATATCTTTGGATGCATTACATACTCTTATATACCCAAGGAGAAGAGGACCAAACTAGAGCCCACCGCAGAGAAGGGTAGCTTTGTGGGCTACAGTGAGACCTCAAAGGCCTTTTGGATTTACATTCTTGCACAGAGGAGAGTTGTTGTCAGATGGGATGTGAAGTTCGAGGAGGACAGGGCCTTTAGGAGGTCACGGGAGTTAGAGTATCTGGATCAGCCAGACCCTCAGCAGCAGTTGAGTCAGTCGCAGGGATCCAATGGGCAGGGATCAGGAGGATCAGGAGGTACATCTATGAGGATGTCAGGTCCGTCACTGAGCAGTGGCTCGCCGAGACAGAGGGGTGGTGCTCCGGATAGCATGCAGAGCAATTCATAGAGCAGTTCACTAGGGAGTCCACTGATGGACAGTTCACACGGTACCTCAACTTCTACAGGTTCAGGTGCAGGCAGGAGGATAGCAAATAGACAGTCAGGAGTTCAGGCTCCTGATGATGATGAGGAGGAGGAGTTTCATTCTCTGGTGGGAGAAGTGCGTTCAGGGAAGAGGAAGCCCAAGTGGCTTCAGGACACCTTGAGAGATGCCTCATCTATTGCTGAGCCGAAGAGGCTGGTCAGAGAGAGTAGATCACCTGAGAGGTTTTGTAGCTATATGGAGATGGTTACCAGCATCCTTGACTCTGAGCCTTCTAGCTATGAGGAGGCAGCTAGCCAGCAGGTCTGGAGAGAGGCCATGCAGGAGGAGTATTCTTCTATCATGAAGAATGATGTTTGGGAGGTGGTGCCGAGGCCTGAGGGCAAATCAGTGGTTACTTCCAGATGGATTTACAAGGTAAAGCATGCTGTAGATGGTAGCATTAAGAAATTCAAAGCGAGTTTTGTGGCTAGAGGGTTCTCCCAGGTAGAGGGAGTTGATTATGAGGAGACCTTCGCTCCCGTGGCTCGATATACTTCGATCCACTCCATTATATCGATAGCAGCAGAGATGGGTTGGAAGATCCACCAGATGGATGTGAAGGCTGCATTTCTCAATGGCTTCATACAGGAGGAGGTGTACATTGAGCAGCCACAGGGCTTTGAGGTGCATGGGAAGGAGTCCCATGTGTGCAGACTGAAGAAGGCCCTTTACGGCCTGAAGCAAGCTCCCAGAGCTTGGTACTCCAGGATAGATACATATTTGCAGGGGATGGGTTTCACAAAGAGTGAGGCAGATCCGAACCTTTACTTATTGTGATTGGTGAGGAGCCTCTCATTTTGGTGTTGTATGTGGAAGACTTGGTCATTACAGGTGCAGAGAGACTCACAGAGCACTGCAAGAGAGATCTTGCGACGGAGTTTGAGATGAAGGACATCGGCTTGATGCATTACTTTTTAGGCTTGGAGGTGTGGTAGGAGGAGGGGAATTTCTTCCTAGGGCAGGGGAAGTATATTGTGGACATCCTTAGTAGATTCCACATGGAGGATTGTAGACCCATGTCGACACCGATGATCACCAACTGGAAGAAGCTTCATGCTTCGGATTCCGAGTTGGTGGATCCCACATTGTATAGGCAGCTGATTGGCTCCTTGATATATTTGGTCAACACTAGACCAGATATCTGTTTTGCAGTCAACACGATGAGTCAGTTTATGTGTGAGCCTAGGAAGGTTCACTAGGTGGCTGCAAAACACATTTTGCGGTACTTGCAGGGGACAGTGGATTATGGTCTGGACTACAGGCAGGGAGATGGAGTGAGATTGGCAGGATACACTGATTCTGATTGGGTAGGTTGTGCTTCTGATAGGAAGAGCACTTTAGGGTATTGTTTTGGGTTGGGTTCAGCAGTAGTGTCATGGTTCAGCTGGAAGCAGTAGTCAGTAGCACTGAGTTCAGCGGAAGCAGAGTATATGGCAGCCAGTCTAGCTAGTTGTGAGGCTATCTGGCTTCGCAAGATGTTGTTTGGCTTATTTGGTCAGCCATTGAGACCTTCAGTGATTTACTATGATAATCAAAGTTGCATTAAACTCACGGAGAATCCAGTATTTCATGACAGGTCAAAGCATATCGGGATCAGATATCATTTCATCAGAGACTATGCTCAGAAGGGAGTTGTGAAGCTTGAGTATATTTCCACTGATGAGCAGGTTGCAGATCTTCTCAACAAAGCCTTACCACGGGGCAAGCATGTCTACTTCGGAGACAAGATGGGTGTGGTGAGGAACACCTTCCTCGGTAAGAGGGAGTGTTGAAATTTGGTACCAGAGGACAGGTGGTTCCCTTAGGCTTTGATCTTTGGCCTAGGGAAAAGTGTCCAAAAGAATTTAATTTTCTCCTAAAGTAGCTTTATAATTTTTATAAAGTTAAATCTAATTTAAAAATGACTTTAAGTGATAAAGTTACTAAGTCTAATTTTAGAGTGACTTTTATAAAGTCAATGAAAAATTAGAAAGGATTAGTGACTTTGGAAATAAATGACTAAGTGGGTCTTTATTAAAGTGGGGTGAATTAAAAAATAAAAAGTGAGATTTAAATGAGCATTTAATCTCAGCCTTAGATCTCAATCTATTTCATCGATTGGATTTAGGGACAGGGAAAATTTTAAGAACCCCCCTAAATTTATAAATATAATAAATGGGCGAATCTCCATGGTATATAGGAAAAATGGAAGGCGATTTTATCAATAATATAATATGTATATATAATTTTTTGGCGAATCTCTCACCAGGCATGGCGAATATTTTACTCAATTATAAAATCTTGTAAGATCTTGGCGAGTCTTTCACTAAATAATAAAACTTTGTAAAGTCCTAGTGAATCTTAGCATTGTGAACTCTTAGAGAAGAGTAAAAATGGATTTATGCTGGTTTAATTCCCCCATTTAAATAGGCCACATTCCAGGTGAATACCATGGGTCAATACCATGTGCCATTTTGGTGAATACCATGGGTCAATACCATGTGCCATTTTTATTTTTATTAATTCTAATATTAGAGTTAATAATGGTTTTTTGCATGGTATTAATAGCAATCTAGTCCATAGTATTTGTCCCATAGTATTTTTCCCATAGGTTTCACCTAAATATAACCCATTTCTTGAGTGTTCGTAAATATAAGGTGACTTATGGAGTAAATATAAAAAAATGTTTTATTTGTTTACCATACCTCTAGTTTATTTATATTTTTATTAATTTACCATACCTCTGTTACAAATATGGTATTTGGCCGATAGGATTCACTTAAATAAAACCTCTTTCTTGAGCCTTCATAAATAGAACGAGGGTTATGGACTAAATATAAAAAGAGGTTTTATTTATTTACCATACGTCTAGTTTATTTATATTTTTATTTATTTACCATACCTTTTGAGTAAGTATAAAAAGACGTTTTATTTATTTACCGTACCTCCACTTTACTTATATTTTTATTTGTTTACACCAGGTGACTTATGGAGTAAATATAAAAAATGTTTTATTTATTTACCATACCTCTCATTTATTTATATTTTTATTAATTTACCATACCTCTTTTATAAATATGGTATTTGGCCCATAGGATTCACTTAAATAAAACCTATTCTTGAAAATGGGCGAATTGATTCACTTAAATAAAACCTATTCTTGAAAATGGGCGAATGGAAGGTTGTAACTCCTAATTTCGAGGGATAAATTTACCTTTTTTACCCTCTCCCTTAAAATAAGATGGGCTATTTGAGGTGATTTGTAAAAATGTACTATGATACAAAATATTTGCCCACTAAAAATTTAAAACCCCTTAATTTCGCCAAAGGGCGAACATTCGCCCGTAAAATTATCCTTGTTTAGGGATCACTTGAAAGTCACTTGGATCACCCATAAGTCACTTGGGGTTAGATTAAAGGAGGAAAAGGAGGAAAATGTCATTCATTCTTTCATGAGCAGATTGGGAGAATGAGAGCAAGAGAGCAAGAGAGATTTCTGAGCAGGGAGGAGAAGGAGATAGCAGCTTGGCACACATTCCAAGGCAGTAGTTGAGCAGATTTGTACAGCTTGTTCAGCACAGTGAAAGGCAGATTTTGGCACAATTTTCGAGGAGTGGTTTGATTTTTCTGCACGCAAAATGAGGGCTGTACAGCGCATTTATTGCAGTCCATACAACGCATTTAATGCTGGCTGTACAACATCATTTAATGTTGAAAGTGGGCACGAAAATCGAGGAGGCCATACAACATTTATTGCTGTCCTGTTTGCTGTAATTTTCAGTTTGTTGTGAGGCATGGGAAAAGAGATAAGTTGTAAATTTGCTTGCTGATTTTTTACTGAATATTTCTTACTGTGAAAAAGGCATTTTTAGAAATAAAGAAGAGCTCTCGAACTGATTTTCCCCAAGAGTTGTAGGGGGTTTTTCCAGGGTCACATTGACAAAAAGTCTCAGTGTTTAAATGTGTTTTAATGGCTGTTTGTTACTGCTGATTTTTATTTCTGCAATTTCCAGCATTCTATAAAATTTCCAGAATTTGTGTTTTCAGCAAATTTATTTTTTCCAGCTTGTTAAATGTATGGTTATGGGAAAGGGCATTTAACTATATGGGAGAAATAAGGAGAAACTGAAAACTGGGGTGGGAAAACAGAAGTTTCTACATAAAAACGCTCATCAATGACAGAACAACAACCCTGTTATAACTCAGTCGACGATGGCCCTTTTACTGCTACGTAACCCATGCATCAGTCATCAGCCAACTGTGACTTCTAACAATTAGTGGATTGGCTTGTAATTGTTCTCGGCCCACTGTATGACTTTGGTGCTGTTGGACTTTGCCCTTTCGGCGCTCCGATCCGACCTTGCAGCCTTAAATTATTGTTCTCTCGACAATATACAGAGCTTCCCCCGTGTTGATCCCACTGTGAGCGTTATAACTGTGCAATATCTCCTCGACCTTCACAACAGAGAATGATCAACTTGCGTAGGGAGATATACAATAGGTCAACGTGCTTTTTGCAACAATTCAAATCTCAACAATTCGAGGCCTTATGCAAGATAATCGATTCCTAAACCTCTGAGAGGGAATAGTCGTGCCCTAAATAGCCCTAGAAAAATCAATTAATTGCAAAATACTCTGCCCCAATATAGATCAAAATCCGTTCCCGTTCCCGTTCCTCTAATTGGTAGCAGAAAAACCGCCAAAGAAACCAATTAGGGTGATATTAAATATCACAGAAGATGGAAATGCTGGTTAAGAATTATGCACAATTCTCATATCAGTATAAGATCCCAAATCTTAAATTTTTAGCGAATCTAACACATTATAGTGTTCTAATTAACATAAGATTTCAACCAAAACGAGAACACATAATGGATTTAGAACTGCAACGACTTTATTTAATTAATTTATACAAATAATATATTCCAGAATAATTAACATAAGAAATCTTGGGCAATGGCATGCAAGGCTGCTCATCAAATGAAAAATCACAACCCCTAAGCATAATCGTAGATCCCAGATGGATCTAATAAACAAATTCACCCATGGAGTTTTCGTTTCTAGCATTAGACTAGAACTGACCTCGCCAAGTTCTCAACAAAGACAAAACAGGTAACTTAGAATGATCCAAATCCCTAGCTCCTATTCCCTTTAATAACTCTCTAAAAACCTTATTTTACTATTTCCCTCAAAAAATGGAAGCAAATATTATGGGCAGATCCGATGGGCAAATACGATGGTAAATACCATGGGTAGATTCTGTCCATTTTGACCAGATCAAAAAAAGAGATTATTACACCTGGTGACCTCCCAATAAGCAAGGTATTTAGAAAAAAGCACTCAACTAAGTAAGTTATCCTTGGGACTATCTTGCATTTTCAAATATATATATAATTTTAAGATAAATATCTTTTACATTAGGCTAAATGTATAAAATTATATAAGCTTTTTTTAAAAAATTATTTTGCATTTTCACCAATTTTCAAATCGTTTTATTTTTTCCTAAATAAATATGTTTAAAATTTAACTTTCATAATTATTTGTTTAAAATTTCATTACTATAAGCAATATAAGTTTGGTTTTGGTGTCTATAATCTCTGAGTTTTTCCTATGCCTTGCAACTCTTTCAAAATAAGGGAGGCTCCTTGATTCTTGCAATCTCTTTGAAATCTTATTGTAATGTGTCATGATTATTGCTATGTGTTTGAAATCTTGTTACTAAGATGGATAATAATTGTAATGCAAGTCATATCCCTTGCAACTCTTTCAAGATAGGAGGTGTTGCCATGATTCTTGCAATCACTTTGAAATCTTGTTATAGTGTGTCATGATTATTGCTATTTGTTTGAAATCTTGTTACCAATATGGATAATAATTATAAATGTAAATTTATAGAAGTATGAAGCATGATATGCTGGAATTTGAATTTCCAATTGATATAAAGCCCAATGCCCTTAGCCAAATCCATTTGAAAAGAAAGGAGAGTGCAAATATAATAGCTTCATTGCAGGCTAATATCAAATAGGACACCATTGAGTTGAGCAGATGTGTCAGGTCAACAACAACGATAATTGGATTACACTAACAAGTAATTTATTAGTATTAAAAGAATAGGAAGGTAGGAACATATGCACATAATTAAGGAAGATATGGATATGATCCTCTACTTTTCCTTCGATTCGGTGACTTAGTGTTAAGACAGATGTTAAGAATCGAGTAGCTGTAAACATCAGAGAATATTTCAGGCTACCCATTATAATAAAAATTAAAAAAAAAAAAAAAAAAACTTCAATATTTTCATTTTCATATGAAAAGTTGTTTTTCAAAAATTTAACATAAAAAAAATTCTCATAACAAACAAATTTCTTATACTCTGATCAGGGCTTCTACGTTTACCTATCATATACAGAATAACTCCTTCATGTTCCTAGTTATACAGCTAGAGTGCTTTGCTTCTCGAAACAAAGTTTCTCAGTAGAATGTCATAAACAGATAGATAGAATGCATCAAATAATTTTTTCATTGTATGTGAATTTGAATCCTAATATATTTATGCAATCTTTATCCAAATATCTTAGAATCTGAAATGATTTTCATTATATTAATTTTTTCCTACTATGATGGGATTATCATGATATTTTTAATCACAAAAAGTGAAATCGGAAAAATTTTCGAAGGTGAATAAATCTTTTGCTTTCCTACTCGAAGTGAAATGCTGAATAACAACAAATATTATATGAAAAAAAGAAGATGCTTGTGCAAATGAAATGGTGACTGCGTTGAATTCTAACCAATTGTGGACACCATTTGCTGATGCTAGAGATGCAAAAGAAAACAAGAAGATCTCTGAGAAAAGAAAATGCACATGTAAGCCAGCAATAAGTGGATTAGCATAATTATGCAACTTGTGGTGGATAGACAACTACAACGAGAGAGAATGAGACATTTCATCCTTTACACAAAAAAAATTCCATGTTCAATTATGCAGCTCTAACTTTGATTCCATATCTGCCTGCACACATCTTCTATGATAAAACCAATTTATCACTATCTTATTACTCGAGAAACAATGAAGCGGGCTTATTACCCAAGGCCGGTAACAAAAATGCCTATCACAACACAATCCTGTAGTAGCAATTAATAGGTTAAAGGAAAGGATTTCCAATTAATAGGTTGCAGAAAAGTAGTAGCCAATATGATAATTGAACTCGATCGTTTCTAATTTATATTATAGTTAACCTTTTAAACCAATAAAAAAATTTCATTTCTAGTTGATTAATTCTATTTATTTATTGTAGTTTATTTGTTAATGTTTTAGTGGTTTTTTTTAAAGCTTATTTTCTTGTTTAATTGGGTTAGAATTTGGCATGAATTTGTTGGAATTATTAGTTTTTTCTACAATCCACTAGCTGAATCCATATAGATGGTAAAAAATTCAATTTAAATAACTCAAACCCATCCATATAACTAGTAAAAAAATTCAATTTAAACTACACAAACCAAAATTTGACCCTTTTTTCAGCCCAAAACTCTGAAACATCTCATAGTCAGAAAGCCCCATTCTATGATCAATTTTTCAATTATCAAACGTTTAAATAAAACCGGTTTTTTAATTATCAATGTTATATAACTACAAGCTTCCACGAAGAAAAAGCCAAAAATATTCTAATAACATTAAATTTTAAGTAGACATTTCAATATTTCAATTCTCAATGTTTTGTAATGATAACCTTCCATCTACAAGCAGTAGAAGAATATTCCAATAATCTTCACCATGCATTTCGGTTTTGTCATTAGATCTTAACTTCTACGAATGCACCACACCCATTTCCAATACAAGAACAACTATCTGTGTTAATATCATCTTCAACGCGGAATAACATGAAGAGGCCAGCCTTCCTCTACTGCGTGTTCATCTTTAAGGATTTCGAGTTTCACATTACAAATTCATATTTTCCATTAAGGATTTCATGTTTCACATCCGGAACTCATCTTTCGCTTCTCCACCCAAAGTGAAAGCAGAAGATAAACGTAAGGCATTAGCATAAAACCTTAATTCAGAAACAAGACAACCAGTACATGGATAATATATAATCTGGGACCTGCAATGAAAAAAGATGGCATCATAAGGAATTCAACAGCTTTGAACCGGTGTGGGATGGCATGTATATCAAGATCGAAAAAACAGCGAAAATTATGCTCACAGAATATCAGAAGGGAAAAAAAATTTCCTTACCTGGTTAAAAAGAAAAATGATGAAGGCTATTAAGAAGAGGAGGAAAAATATTTGCACACTCAACTATCCAACGAGGAGGAAGCGAACCACTAGCAAATTGAACTGATCGTGCTATTAGCAGATGAAGCATGTCAACTAACAAAACGGAATTAATTTTGCATAATGTTTTATTAGAGTTGCAACTCTGCTTTGGCTTATGGCAGTTCACAAAACTCACACCAGTTGGGGCACTCATGCAAGGTGTAATCGGCTAGTTGTTGTGACCAATTGGAATGTCCCCATAATATTCTCGGGTCCAACATTGTGAATAACTTCGGAATGCTGCAGCTGACAATAACTTGGGAGAGTCCCACCTGACTGTGGCAGTGACTACGCCTTGCCCTGTGACCTTCACCAACGGCCACAGGCAAAGGCAAGGTTGAACGTTAATAAAATGTTAGTAAAAATTAATTCTGTTTCGTCCTTTGACGCACTTACCCCACCATGGCATGCTCTGTTCGGTACGCCATTCTCTCCTTAGATACCTCGCTCTGCTAATCTTTCTCCCCAGCCTCTGTTTAATTCTCTTCGTCACAGTTCTTTTCTACTGAGGGGGACATATTTTCTCTCCTTTTTCAATTTTTTACGTGCGCATATTCATCTTTCTTTTCGGATCTTGATATGGATGCCATGCTTCACGGATTGAAAGCGATCGAAGTCCTTTTGATGCCATATTTTCCTTCATATGACATTCTCATCCATGTGCTGGTTGGTTTGATTATAATTTAAAGTTTGATGCTGATGTGTCAAGTTGATTATCTGCTTTCACTTTGAGTAGAAAAGCAAAAGATGAATTCACTAAACCCACGCAGAACATGAAAGCCGTCTTCGTCTTGGACTTCATCTTATTGCCGGTCCAAGATCATATTCTACATGCAAATGTGAACAAAAACATTTTTCCAGATCTTCTCTTCTTGTATTGTTGGAAATATTAATCCCAATTATCCCGTGAAACACACTAACCACCATCATATTTGCCCAGTGAACTTTTGCAAGTTGTGATTTTTTTTCACATTGAAGTTCTGCCCAGAAATACAACGCGTTGGCAACATCTGCAAGATCAGGAAATCTCTCGTTTTGTATAATCGCTTATCTCGTGTCTTAAATATTTGTTCTGAGTCAAAGTTGTACGTTTAGATAAATATGAATGTAAAAGTCATTTTGTATAGTTGAGCAAGTTGAGGTTGATTTTGTTTGCAGGCGAAGCACTGAAGTTCTAAGAAGTATAACGCTGACCATTCCGCAACACATCAAATAGTTAAAACACTTAATGAAGATTTGGGTAAAATGTATGTTCAAACATTTACTCCGCAACTCTTAGTTACAGTTCGCAACCTCTGCAAGATCAGAAAATCCCTCATTTTGTATAATCGTCCATCCCATGTTTTAAATATTTTCTCTGTGTCAAAGTTGTATATTTAGAAAATATAGGTGGGTGCCTGAAAACAAGTTCTTAGCGTAAATTAAGATTTTGTGTTTTACTTAGAGCAACAACCTCCAATTTATCATGCCAATGTATTTATCAGCCTCCAAAGTTTGGTTCATTGCAATATGGTTTTAAACTTTCACGAGTAGATTCACGGCAACCACATTGTTTTACTCTGTTTCTGATGGTTAAATTTTCTACATTTTATTCAAGTCTATGACTAGTTGGGATTTGCTTGCTGCAAGGTCAAACTCCTCTCTTCCCTCTTTAAAATTTTCTAACATCGAATTAGAGCACGTTAAACTTTGTTAGTGTAAAAACAAGTGTTTTTACTAGCAATTTAAAAAATTTATTTTCAGGGCAGATTGCCTTTTTTCTTTGTTAGTGTAAAAACAAGTGTTTTTATTAGCAATTTAAAAAGTTTGTTTTGAGGGCAGATTGCCTTTTTTCTTTGGAGCTTATTTACCACCAGGTAGAAAGTTCTTTTTTACACTAAAAAATGGAAACATTGAGCACAAACTTGACTAATCCTCAAATACCTCAATTTAATGGAAAAAAAATATGATTATTAGGCTATTACAATAAAGACCATGTTTTTTTCTCAACGCATTTGGGATTTGGTGGAGAATGGTTTTCAAGAACCCACAGATGCAACACCATACAATGCCTTGTCTCAAGCAGAAGGGATTTGTTGAGAGACAATAGGAAGAAGGATGCAAAAGCCCTCGAAACAATAGAAAGAAGGATGCAAAAGCCCTCTTCTACATTTTTCAAGCAGTTCATGAAAGTATTTTCTCAAGGGTTTCAACAGCAATGAAGTCAAAGTGGGACACCCTCAAGACAACCTACCAAAACATAGCCAAAGTGAAGACATCAAAACTACAAAAACTAAAGAGATACTTTGAGACACTGTATGAAAGAGTCTGAGAATGTAGACTCATTTTTTACACATGTAATTGGGCTGGTTACTCAAATCAAGTCCCATGGTGAGACACTTGAGGAAAGGAGAATAGGTAACAAAGTTTTGAGAAGTTTGCCAGCAAGGTTTGATGCCATTGTTGTGGCCATAGAAGAGACAATGGATCTCTCACAGTTCTTAGTGGATGAACTTCATGCATCACTAATTTCTCATGAACATAGACTGAATAGAGCAACAAGCTCTTGATTGGAGCATGCCTTCAAGACACAAGTTTCATTTGGTCAAGGTAGAGGCAGAGGAAGATCATATGCTAGAGGAAGAGGAAGAAGCCCACACAGAGGTGGAAGAAGCAACCCTTCAAGCTCCAGTGGAAGGGGCAGCAATCAAAATCTAAGTCAAGGCCCAAGCCCAAATCAAGCACAAGGTCAGAGGTATGATAATCTCAAGTTTAATGTCATTACTGTAAGAAGTATGGTCATTATGAAAATGAATGTAGAAAGAAGCAATATGACATTAGTAAAAAACGAAGTGTAAATTTCACAATAGAAAATCATAACCATGATAGCATGTTTTTAGCTTGTAGTGTAGCACAAGAAAAGAAAAGTGATATATGGTATCTAGATTGAGGGTGTAGCAACCACATGTCAGGGAACATAGAAATGTTTTCCAATCTAGATGAAAGTGTGAAATCTAAAGTGACATTAGGGTCTGACAGCAAAGTCTTTGTCATGGGAAAATGAAGAGTTAATATCCTAACAAAGAAGGGGGAAAAGAAATATATTTCAGATGTTTATTTTGTCCCTGAGTTGAAGCATTACCTCATAAGAATTGGACAACTCATGCAAAAGGGCTACAATGTGTTCTTAAAAAATTATGAGTGCACAATTTTGGATAAGCCTCCAAAAAGGCAGATGATTGCAAAGGTTCAGGTGAAAAACAATAAAATGTTTCCCCCAAAGATAAGTTCATATTTGAAGGAAGAAATTGCACAAGCACAACTATCAATGAACTGGAAAGAGGACGTAAGAAAAGATGCAGCTGCCACACAAGTAAAATTTGAAGCAAAGGTCAAAGATGAAAATTGGTTATGGCATTTGAGATTTGGAGAATCTCAACTTTGGAGGTTTGAATTTGTTGCATAGAAAAGACATGGTGAAGGGGTTGCCTGTAATAGAAAAACCAGATAGCCTATGTGAAGGACGTATCTTGGGAAAACAACATAAAGAGACATTTCCAGTAGGAAAGTCAATAAGGGAAAATGCACCTTTGGAGATTGCCCATGCAGATTTATGTGGACCAATGCAAACACCATCAATTGGTGGCAACCATTATTTATTGACCTTCCTAAATGACGACACAAAGAAGACATGGGTCTATCTCTTAAAACAAAAATGTGAAGTGTTTGAGCGCTTCTGTCAATACAAAGCTCTTGTTGAGAAGCAAAGTTGACACTACATCAAAGTCTTTAGGATTGATAGAGGTGGCGAATACATCTCAAATGACTTCCTTCAATTTTGCAGGGAGCATGGAATTCACAAGCAATTTACAACAAGATATACACCTCAGCAAAGTGGTGTCACGGAAAGGAAGAATATGACTATTATGGAAATGGCAATGAGTATGTCGAAGGCAAAGAATTTGCCAAATGATTATTGGGTTGAAGTCGTTGCTTGTGCAACGTATATCATTAATAGGTGTCCAACCAAATTGTCAAGAATGGGGTTCCTGAAGAGGCATGGAGTGGAAGAAAGCATAGTGTCACTCACATGAGAGTCTCTGGATGTGTTGCATATGCACATGTCCCCGATGCGTTGAGGAAGAAGTTGGAAAACAAGGAGGAGAAATGCATATTTCTTGTATATAGTGATGAATCCAAGGCATACAAGCTCTACAATCCATCAACCAAGAAGGTCATAATCAGTATATATGTGCAATTCATAGATTATGAAGAATGGGATGGAAGTTTAGATAAGACAATCAATGTCAAAGCATGTATACCACATGAGGACAAAGAGGAATTGATAGTAGAAAACAATTCCTCAACAACGACTCCCTCTACTCCTAGTCAAGTGCAACAAAGCAGGCAGCAAGTAACATCATCAACAAATAATAGAACAACATCACGTAGTCAAGCAAGTGCTTCTCAAAGCATGCCACAAAGAGCAACACCAAGTGACATGTCAAGTCCAACTTCAGCAAGCATAAGAAGACAAAATTTCATAAATTAAAATGAAGTTTATGAGCAAGATGAAGTTGACAGTAGCGCTGGTCTAAATTCCTTATTTGAATTATTTTGTCATGTAGATGACCCAATCCATTTTGAGGATACGGTCAAATAAGAAAAATGGGTTGTGGCAATGGATGAAGAAATAAAAGCAATAGAAAATAATGACACATGGGAGTTAGTGAACCTTCCGCAAGGAAAAGAAGTCATTTGAGTGAAGCGGGTCTATAAGACCAAGAGCAGTGTCGACAGGAAGATTGAAAGGCATAAAGCAAGGCTAGTTGTCAAAGGATACAAGTAGCAACATGGAAGAGATTATGTAGAGACTTTTGCGGAGGTCGCGAGGATGGAGACAATGCATACAGTGGTGGCAATTATCGCGCAACATAAATGGAAAGTGTATCAAATGGACGTAAAATCAACATTCTTGAATGGAGTGCTAAAAGAGAAATTGTATGTTGCGCAACCACCTGGTTATGAGGTAGAAGGCCAAGAAGACAAGGTGTATAGGTTGAGGAAAACTCTTTATGGATTGAAGCAAGCACTATGTGCATGGTAAAATAGGATAGATGCTTACTTGTTGGACAATGGTTTTGACAAATGTGACGTTGAACCTACTCTCTACATAAAAGAGAGTGATGGTAAGATTCTTATTGTTGTTTTATATGTAGATGATTTGACTTTTACAGATATTGATGATTTCCTCATAATTGATTTCAAAGAAGTCATGAAAAGTGAATTTGAAATGACTAACTTGGGGTTGTTAAGTAATTTTTGTAGAAATTCCCACCTGTAGATCACCTAATAATGCAAGATACTAAAGCAAAATACTTGATCTACTTCTATAAACAATTATGTGGAAGCTTAATCGAATATGAGCAAGATCAATAAAAACACATATAACAGATGAAGAGAAAGCAATCACATGAACGCAGAAGAATAATATTGGGGAAAGCCTCAGCCTAAAACCTCAATCTCTGTATATCATACAAGTGGAAATATGTTCAGTATTACAAAGAGAATCAGCTTTCAAGCTATCCTGCTCTCTGCAATACCTCTGTTGCTCATAGACAGTCAAAGGCCTCTCACAAACCTTCTCTTCTGTCCTCCAAGCCTCCTATTTCTTTGCGCAATTTTTCTTGGGGTCCAGTGCTTCCACACATGTGAATTCCCACCTCACACTACTCACTTAGCTCAGTTGTAACTATACAATCCTGAAGGATATAAATCCTTCTCCATAGATGAGTTTCTTTTATAGGAAAAATCCATCCAATTGATAGTACATTGTCCCTCCTCTGATCTCAAAACTAACATGCATGAGTTATTCATGAGATAATTTTCAATTATCTGAAGAACAACAATTATATGCAAGCATGCATTAACTAACTGAACTTACATTAATTTAAACAAACTGTTTAAATCAATCTAACTCGACTTGACTTAGTTAATTGGGCCAACTAATTACAGCTCAAATTAGAACTCATCCTTATCTCTTTAACTAATGGATAAATTCCTGAATTAATAGAGAAATTGTTGCATGTCCTCACATAGACTTCATGTTTTATTTTTCGCAACTAATTAACTCATGGTGAATAAATTAATTTATTTTCAAATAGCTGTTAATTTCAAATTCGAATTTTACTTCATATTTTAGTCCAGGAACTGACTAAAATAGGAATCCATCCCGAACTGCTAAAAATAACAATTCTATTTTTAGCACTTCCATTTTTCATTCCCTGTTGCTCAATCCAGCACTGGTACCCAAACTGCTATTTATAGTAGTGCTATTTTTAGCACTTCTATTTTTAGCATTTCTTGTTGCTATTTTCAACACTCCCTCTCAACAAGTAAGGCATTCAACTCAAACCCTATCCTGTACCTTTGGAATGTTCTGCATGCAACACTTCTCCCAAGTGTGGTTGTTCCACAACTCTAGAAACAAAAAAAAACTCCCCACTGACCTCTCTGTTGGGCTAGAAACATACTCTGATGTTGAAGCTCCATGTGTCACTGACAAGTGCTCCCTCTCTAACCTCTGAGCTGCTGCAACACTCCATGCATCTCGCACTGTTGCACACCTCTCTGTGCCATCATACATTGGTGCAACACTCCTGTGCCTCTCGCATTGTTGCAACCTGCTAGCTCTGCACAGTCTTGGAACTTCTGCACTATAACTCTCTCTGCCGCTCCATCCGCATTTGTCTCTACCCAATCAGCCAGTCCTGTTACTCCTTGTCGGGGCTCCTGTAGCAAAGTCGAATCAAATAGGTTGGCTACCTCAAGGATCCTGCCCCTATTCCAACCTTCTTGGAACTATCACTCCACATTGCCCCACCTCTGACCTAGAGGTATGGATACATGTGATCTCTCTACCCACTTGGCTCAAAATTTCCCCTTACTAGAGGTCTCTGCATGAATAGATGCCTCCACTCTATCTCCTCTCAGCTTCCCTAGTTGTGGCTACTCCACAACCTCCTGAAACTGCTTCACCAGTGATGGCTCCTCCACAATCATCTGAGACTTCTTCTGGCATTGCATGTTGAGAGGTAATGTACTCTCCCTCTCAACCACCAAGTCTCCATCAGTTTCCTTGCTCCTCAAGGCTTTGCATGCATCTTGAACCTCAAGAGCATATAGGTTCCTGACCCGTAAACCAATCTGCTTCACCTGTCTAGTGATGATGTGTCTAAGGAAAACCTTTCCCTTACTGAAGACTACATCATAGCCTTTGTCTTCTAGCATCGTGATCAACACCAAATTTTTCTTCAGTCATGGTACATACTTGACATCGGTCAAGGTAATGCAAACTTCATGCTCCTTCTGAAAAACAACCGTGCCTATGCCTGAGACACTATATTTTTCATCATTACCCATCGCTATGAGTATCTGGAGATCTTTCTCCTCCAAGGTACTGAACAAACTCTTATCGTCGGTCATGTGGAAAGAAGCTCCACTATCAAGAAACCAACCACTTCCCACCATGGATGAAACCATGCATGGAAAAAGTGTGAAATCCAACTCGAACTGTGAGGCCAATGCCTGACCTTCAGATCCTTCCACGGATCCCTTTTTGGATTTCATTAGTGAACAATTTGTAGCAAAATGGCCCACCTCATGACAATGAAAGCATCGCACTTTCAATTTGTAAAGCTTCTACCCACCATGGGAAGAACTCGAATTGGAATGAGAATTCTTCTCCTTCCCCTTCTTCGCCTTACTCGCTAAGGCTCATTTTTCTTCATCCTCCTTGGATGAAGAACCATTTCTGGTGTTTCTTCTTATCTCCTCCATCAGATCTGACCAAAGTCATTCCCAATCTGGTAGTTTTTCTTTTCCATTAACCGAGTATTGGTAGCTATGCCAGCGCTTAGGAAGACCGAGGAGTGCAAGACTCACCATGTCATCATCAACGGTCATGATCCCTACACTTCCAAACTCATCCCTCCAGGTGGTGAGCATGTTTAGGAATGTAGAGATTGTGTCGCCTTTTTCACACTTGATCTGCCGAAGCTTGCCTTTCAGTGCCAACTTCCTCTAATCAATGCTATTCTGATATAGATCTTTCAATGTTTTCCACATTGAAAATGGTGTCTCATTTCCATGGAGACTCGAGACTATGTGGTCTCGAACTCCCTCCAGAAGGATTCTCCTTGCTCTAGCCACACATTTCTTCCATTCCGCCAGTTTAGTAGCATCAGTCGGCTTGGGGACTTCTTGATCAATGAAGTCCTTTAGACCGTTATCCTCAAACACTGCTTCCATGCGATCCTTTCAGGCTATATAATTTGAACTGCCATCAAGGGCATATTCGAGTCTTAAACCATTGAATGCCATAGGTGAAATAGAGATGTGATAAGAACTCGATTTCTAAATTCAGGGGTCACAAAATTCGAATTTCTCCCTTATTTTATACTGTGCTTCTTTGATCATCTTTGCTGTGATACCATGTAGAAATTCTCACCTTTAGATCACCTGATAATTCAATATACTAAAGCAAAATACTTGATCTACTTCTATAAAAAAATATGTGGAAGTTTAATCGAATATAAACAAGATCAATAAGAACACATATAACAGATGAAGACAAAGCAATCACATGAACACAGAAGAATAATCCTGGGGAAAGCCTCGGGCTAAAACCCCAATCTCTATATATCAAACAAGTGGAAATATGTTCAATATTACAAAAAGAGTCAACTCTCAAGTTGTCCTGCTTTCTCTGCAATACCTCTGCTGCTCATAGACAGTCAAAGGTCTTTCACAAACCTTCTCCTATGTCCTTCAAGCCTCCTATTTCTTTGCGCAATTTTTCTTGGGGTCCAGTGCTTCCACACATGTGAATTCCCACCTCACACTTCTGACTTGGCCTAGTAGTAACTGCGCAATCCTGAAGGAGATAAATCCTTCTCCATGGATGAGTTTCCCTTATAGGAAAAATCCATCCAACTGATAGTACATTGTCCCTCCTCTGATCTCAACTAGGTATTTGTCTGAACTGACATGCATGAGTTATTCATGAGAGAATATGCAGTTATTTAAAGAACAACAGTTATATGCAAGCATGTATTAACTAACTGAACTTACATTAATTTAAACAAACTGTTTAAATCAATCTACCTAGACTTGACTCAGTTATCTGAGCCAACTAATTACAACTCAAATTATAACTTATCCTTATCTCTTTAAATGATGGATAAATTCCTCAATTAATAGAGAAATTGTTGCATGTCCTCACATAGAATTCATGTTTGATTTTTCACAACTAATTAACTCATGGTGAATTAATTATTTTTTTTTCAAATAGATGTTAAATTCAAATTCAAATTTTACTTCCTATTTTAGTCCAGGCACGGACTAAAATAGGAATCCATCCCGAATTGCTAAAAATAACAATTCTATTTTTAGCACTTCCATTTTTCATTCTCTGTTGCTCAATCCAACACTGGTATCCAAACTGCTATTTCTAGTAGTACTATTTTTAGCACTTCTATTTTTAGCATTTCTTGTTGCTATTTTCAACAATTTTTTAGCATAGAAGTGAAGCAAAGGGAAAATGGTATTTTTATTTCCCAAGAGAAGTATGTAGCAAGAAATTTGGAGAGGTTTAATATGGAGAACAACAAGCCCGCACCGACTCCAACGGTCATGGAGTTGAAGTTGAGCAAAAAAGATTGCAGCAGCAATGTCAATGCGACATTATACAAAAGTATGATAGGAATATTGATGTATTTCACTACCTACAGGCCATATATAATGTATGTAGTGATTTTGGTGTTGAGGTTCATGGAGACACCCAAGGAGACACATTGCTAAGCAGTGAAAAGGATTCTAAGGTATGTCAATGGGACAAAGGAGTATGGTATTTTCTATGCCGCAACAAATGATTTTCGGCTGGTTGGTTACAATGACAGTGATTGGGCAGGAAACGTCGATGAAAGAAAGATAATGTCAGGATATGTTTTTCATTTGGGTTCTTGAACCATTTCATGGGCCTCCAAGAAGTAGTCAATAATGTTACTGCCAATAGCAGAGGCTGAATATATCGCTGCAACAACAACAACATGTCAAGCAATTTGGATGAGAAGGATGTTGAGGGATCTTCGACACAACCAAAAAGAAACAACAACTATTTTTTTTGACAACACGTTCGCAATTGCATTGTCAAAGAATTATGTTTTTGATAAGAGGACCAAGCGTATTTATGTTAAATATCATTTTATTAAAGAGTTGATTAATAATGGTGAAATTGTAGTGCAACAATGTAGCTCACATGAACAATTTGCTGATATTTTCACAAAGGCATTCGCACGTAAAAGTTTTGTTTATCTTAGATATTGTTTGGGAATTATCAATGGCGATAATTGTGATTAAAGGGGATTTTTGGAAATACTATTCCCAACCAACGCCTTAAACACAATCACAACCACCATACTTTCCCAGTCAACTTCTGTGGGTTCCGATTTTGTTTGTAGATAGAAGGACCGAAGTTTTGAGCAAAAGTACAATGTTGAACATTCCGAAACATATCAAATAGTTAAAGCACTTAATGAAGATTTGGTAAAATGTATGTTCAAACATTTACTCCGCACCTCTTATTTGCAATCCGCAACCTCTACAAGATCAGAAAATTGCTCATTTTATATAATCGTCCATCCCGTGTTTTAAATATTTACTCTATCATGAGTTAATCAGTCAAAATTGTATGTTTAGATAAATATGAACGTAAAAGTCATTTTGTATAGTTGAGAAAGTTGAGAGAAATCGAGGTACTGAGGAAAAAATCATGGAAAAAATATAGGTGGACACATGAAAACAAATTTTTACGGAGTTTTACATAGAGTACTCTGCAACCCCATTGAAGTGTAAATAACAATAAGATTTTGTGTTTCATAGCCTCCAATTTATCATGAGAATGTATTTCCATATGTTTTATAATATAATCCAAAATTTGATTTGTTAAAATATGGTTTTAAACTTTTATGAGTAAATTTACTGCAACCTCATCGTTTTAGTCTATTTCTGGGTGTTAAATTTTCTGCCTTTTATTCAAGCCTCTCTTTTGTTGAGATTTGCTTGCCGCAACTGATTTCTGGTCAAACTCATTTCCTCTGCCCCTGTAAAGTTTTTTAACATGTACATCATCAGCAACCCATCACGTCTCAATGTTCAACACTTTCTGTTTCATTTGCTCAAGCATCTTCTTTCTATTATATTTATATTATTATTCTTTTCTTCGTCTTCTTGTGGGAACTATGACACTGGTTTGCATTTGAATGGAAATTCCACTTTTAAGTAGAAAAGCAAAAGATAACGCCCTCTGGCTGAAAACACATGACAACATGAATTGTTTTTTAGGGTATATTCGACATATATGGCAGACGCCATCATTTACAAAAATGGAGTGTTTTGTATCTTCTCTGATTTAGCCCCATGTTATATTAGAAATGTCAAATCATGATTTAATGTGAAAGTAAAAAAAAAAATACAATTAAATCCATCCAAATTCCGAACATTGTTTATAACAATAATTCCCTGGAAGCTGGGAAAAGGGAACACTGAAATAAATTAAGATGTTCTCTAAAGATAACAGAAGTTTGTTGAATGGTTTGTGAATAATTAATAGAGAATTCATTACTAGATGTTTATGAATAATATATTAAAATGGTCTTTCATTAAGTGATGTTATCGATGAATTTATACAGAATAAATAGTTAAATGAAACTATTTTTTTTTTTTTCGGAAATATAGTTTTAGATGGAGTTTCTTTCACAAGTATTTCTCTTAAATAAGTATTTGTAATTTCTCTTAAATAAGTATTTGTAATTTCTTTTAAATAAGTACATGTGAATGTTAATTTTTTTTATATAATTATAATTTTAGAATTCTAAATGAATTATTCTAGAGATTCTAGAATATTACCGAGTTAGATTTGTTATAATATTAGTCATACACCTCAATATTGAGCTAAGGTGCTCGATAAGATTAAGGAGATAACTTGCTAAGATTGAAATGATTAATTATCTCTCTCAATGCATGACAAGATGAGAGATGTTGATACACACAATACAATAAGAATATCAAGATATTCACAAAGATTAATTTAGCAAATTTAGAGCGCAAGAGAGGAGCTAAGGTTGAGAAGCACAGAAACAAAAGGCATATTCTCAATTTTCCAATAGGAAAATTCATCTCAATATGTGCACATCTATTTTTTTAATGTATTTAAAGGTTTCATCCTAAACTTGGAATATCTAAATAAAAATATGATTTGTTGCATGCTAAGAAATATTTATCTTTGTGATTAAATAAGTTCATATATGATTTATTTAATTAATAAAAACATAGGGCAACAATTATCCTGAACATAAAAATTTACACTCATTTCTAATTAAAATCAACTAAAAGTTTAATATAGACAATGGTCATAAGGTAGTTACACCGTAAGGTGTTCCCTCTAAGAATAAATCCCCTCCCATGTCACCTGTTCCATCTTGAGCAATTGATTTTGGTGTTAGATGATTGAAATAATGCCTGCCATAAGATTGAAAGCAGGGATGAGTTAGTTACAATTCATAACAATATTCTACCACCATTTCTACTAGGTTTTGCTTTATCTAAATTCGCTCATTGTACCTCAAACCAAGCAACCACCATGTGATATACTTGAATGCAAAAATTCATCCATATGAAGGCCTCCATGTGACAGACTTGAATGCCAGGATTCATCCATACGAATCTCTTGTTTTCAGCTGCAACTTCGTGACAATTATGCTATGCTTAGTTGATAACCAACCTACACACCAATTCTGTCACTGTAAGTTTATTTTTTCTTTCTCCTTGTTGTGTTGGAAAGTTATATCTTAAATTAACAATTGGTAATCATCATGCTTGCAGATTGTTCCAACCGAATTTTCAATGAAGGAGGTTCTTTGGCACAGGGGGGCAATCATGAAAAAGGAGTTCAAGAAAATGATAAATGTGAGGAGGACAAGTAGTTTTCAATCCTTGAAACTGATCAATATCATCCATTCATAGAAATATTATAGTCAAAATAAAACATGAGTATTTCACATTCATCATCAGTGGACGGTAAAGATGATTTAGATATTGATCACATTTCAAAAATAGATGGCCATCTAGACCAAAGTTGTAAGTTCCCTTCACCTTTTTCACTTTGTTGCATTGGCAATTTACTTCTTATAAAATATTGTTTTAAATTAACAATTGATGATCACCGTGCCTGCAGATTGTCCCAACAACATTGAAAATGAAGGAGTTTCTTTATTAGCCAACTAGAACTCGGTAGATGAGTTTGAGTTTGACCAGAATTTGAATTTGTTTGAGCATCCTCATCATTCACGGCATGGGTGAACACTAAAAAGGAAAAGGCAGGAATCAAAGGTGCCACATTAGAGTTAATACTGTTGAGTTCAGGGAAAATTTTAAGAACCCCCCTAAATTTATATGTATAATAAATGGGCGAATCCCCATGATACATAGGAAAAATGGAAGGCGATTTTATTAATAATATAATATGTAAATATAATTTTTTTGGCGAATCTCTCACCAAATTATATTATCTTGTAAAATCACAGTGAATCACTAGTACAAAATGGTGAATCGCTAAGAAATACAAGGGTTGTTGCAGTATCTTGGCACCAAGAGGGTATTCAAGAAGAAATTGTAAAAGAACTTGACAACATTGTTGGTGAATTAGACGAGCTTGACTAGTTACCATCAAGCGTGCCACTCTAGTGACTAAATCATACAGATCTGGAACTAATTGTTAAAGTCAGTTGATGTGTAATTGTTTTTTCTTGTATTGTTTCATTGATTGCAGACAATTAATCATTGGCATACTTAACACCTTTTAGGTGGCCACCATTGATCTGCTATTTTGTATTTGTGACACATATAGCTTGATTATAGAGATGAGTATTCTTGTTTTATTTGCATCTTCATATAAAAGTCGTGAACTTTTTTCTTCACCATGCATATTCCATGTCCTACACTTGAGGCACTCGGTATGAGGTCATCTACTACAGATGGCATAGTGATCATCAATCCTTCCTAGTTTTCTCATATACTTCTTCTAACTTCTAACAATAATATTTCAATAGCCAGTTAAATGCAGAAGTTGCTAGAAAGTTTGAAAACTCCATTAATGTGCAGATTTATTGTGAAACAAAAAGGTCAGCAAAATCTTACTTCTGTCACTAATACTTGTGATTTTGTCAAACTTTGTACAATCTTAATGATATTTTTCTGGGTAGAATGGGTTATTCTTTGACTTTGGATAGAAGTTTTCCCTTCTGGTGGAATTTAAATGACTTCTCTTAGGAAAATTCATACCTCTTGTTGGCACCCTATTTTTCCTCTATCTTTTTGTCACTCGAAAGATCAAAACCTACTGGATAGGTTTCTTCATCCTAGCCTACACTACTGGAGATTCCTCTCAAACTTTCACTATTGCATGAGCTCAATAATTTCTTTCCACATGATTATCTCTGCAATATGCTCTCTTTGAGGTTCTCCAAGCTCATGGCTCTAATGTCCATTTCAGAATTTTTCTTGAAACTTTATGAAAATTTAAACTGACCTTTCATTAATGTCCTTTCTTGCAACAATCATTGATGCATTTTTTAAACTATCAATATATAATATTTGAACTCGAGAAAGCTTCCATCTCTATCAATCCTGATCATTATGTCTACCATGGACATAAAAATTGAAATTCTGGTACCCATTGTTATGCAAATATGACATGGAATTATTGTTGGTGTTCTTCCGAAAGCCTTGATACCTAGTCAATCTCATAATCAATTATCCTAGATGGGATATGAAATTCCACTTTCTCCATATAAGTCCAATGAGGTTGGAAACACTCTCAAACACCCAGAAACAATTAATGGTAATGTTAAAAAAGTGACATTCTTTGGACATTCTCCAAACAGTCATAAATGAGATTGTTTGGATAGAAAAAGTAGAAATAAATGAGAATGTCTCATTTATGACTGTTTGGAGAATGTCACTTTTATTTTAAGAATTTGATATTGCCCTTAATTTCCAAGGTCACAAACTCCTCAAATTTCTATCCCATACTTTTTTTTTGTCTTAAAGGGTTGTTGAACAAAAAAATTGGGGGTCATGGCACCCAGGCATCCCCTCCTAGAGTTGGTGGGGAGATGGGGAGGGGGTGCCTAGATACACCCCTTTTGGGGAAATGTGTCCCCCACATTGGGAAATGTTTCCCTTGGTCCCACGCATAGCATGAGATACATGGGGGGCATGTCCCCGTGGAACATTGGAGATAATATGCAACAAAAAAATATCCAAGGTGGTTAAAATGTCAAAGCAGACATCTTTATAGATACGAAAACATGCATTCCCCAAATTTTTAGAAAATTAAAAAATATACATAAACCATCCAAAATTTTAAACTAACAATCTTTCTTCATTGAAAAGCAAGTTGAAATATAACATACCACATACCAATGTGACATATATGATCTCATCATCTTGATTCCCTCACTAGTTTTAGGAGAATTCTTAGTGTAAAAAAAAAATCAACACACAAGTTTTTAATATGAAAGAACAAATGAAGCAACATGATATCAATTAGAGACATTTGAAATCATAAATTAAAAGTATAGGCTCATGGTCTCAATATATTTATGTAATTGCATGTCCATCTTCATCACTGACATCACTAAACTCTTTAGCTTTGTCATTATCTGGAATATTTCTAAGTAGTACATTGCCATCCTCATTGTCTAGGTGAGGGTGTATGAAAGTAGGCACTTAAACCCCTCTTCCTGTTGTGTTTTCTATTAAATCCAATCCACTTCAATTTCCATTCAATTAATCAAACCCACCCACCCCATTCTAGCCATGCCAATTCCACACATTGTATGATTCCCTCTTGCTGCCACACTATTTGTCTTGGAAAGAAAGAGAGAACTGAGTGAACCAACTTCCTCCATACACAACACATCCTCCTATGTAGCCTATATTATCCTTCTCTTTTCCCCTTTAAAATCACTCCCACTTAGAGAAGCTTTCATTGCAATCCTCAAAGGCATCAAAATCATTAAGAAGTTCCTTCCTAAAAACATATTCAATGATCTCTATTTCCCTCCAGTGTGAATGTGAAGATGCAAAGTGATCATTCTCCCCAACCCCTGTGGTCATATTGGTGTTAGCATCTTTAGTGGAGTGGACTCTTGCCAGAAAGTAGAGGCTCCTGGCCTCTTACAAGTTACAACCCCACTTCTTTTCCTCCCAGGTACAACATATTCAATGGTACAACCCCACCTCTTTACCTCTCAGGTACAACCCTTGACAACTGAGGCAGGGCCCTTTGCACCCTGTTTTGGATAAGGGGTTGCAATGTGTTTTGTTTTCTTGCCTTTTTCAGCACCTGGAACATAAACAAGCAATTCCAAATAAGTCATGTTAGCTAAATACAGGTGAAAAATGATTTCAGATCATGGTATATCATGCAACCTTCACTTTTCAGAGGCAATCATCCATCGTGTTAACCAATTCAAAACCAGTGACAAAAAATCACTCACGAGAACTATCAACCCACTGATCTACTTATTACCTTTCTTATCCATTCTTGCAACGATCAAAGTATCCCAATACTCTCTAACTACAACATTTTCTGCTTCCCATATTGATGAATCGTTTCCAAAAGAAAACCCAATATGCTCATTGTGTGATGGATACAATTTGAAATGCTGATAGGAGAGTCAAAAGGTAAAAAAAGGAATCATAAATGAAATATGTTAGGTTGAATTCCAATGCTCAAATCTGCAAGACAATATAAAGCATCGATAAGAATTTCATTTAAATGGAACCTTCAAGATAAAGAATTATCAGAATTTTATTCAATGGAATCTTAACTAAGAAAGAAAAATTAATTCTTACAAGTATATAACTAAGAATATTCCAAGCCTTAAATAATTGACATTTTAGTAGATGTCATTATAAAGCTTTGTTCATCTATCATGTTAATTGCCACTGCATTGAGTGCATACAGGGGCAAGAACCTTCAATGTGACAACCTATTAGCTATATAACAATTCCTCTCATGTCATATAGATCAAAACTATTAGGTCATATTCCAAAGGTAACAACAATATTAGCACTCTAATTTCAAAACAAAAGCAACACCTACACTATACAAGAAATCAAACAGATTGTGTTGCATCGAACAAAAAAAATTCAAATAAGAACCATTTGCACAGAATAATGTACAAGACATGAGACGTGATATATTTGTGTATAAAATTTCATTGAAAGATGATATTGAGTAACATTTCTATATGAAAAAAATCATGATCTGACATACATTAGTGAATTTTTGAAGGATGGTTAATGGTCTTTCTTTTCTCAAATATCATGTTGCAACGTCATTAACAGACAAGAAATTTGAGTACCTTTGTTTCTCAAAACAAAATTTTAAAGTTATCTACCATACACCCATAGCATGGCACAGTCAACCGTTCAGTTCCTTAACCCATCAATTTAATGTGATGGAATTCAAACAAAATGCATTGTCTACTGCGTTTATCTCATGAAATGACACAACAACCCTCTAGTAGACAACGTTGAAACTTATCTTTAACTACTAAGTTGTTACCAAGCAAAAACCATCCAAACAGTTTGTTCCTAAATGAAAAGTGGGATTTTTGGATATTGTGACAACTCTTTAGCCACCTTATATCATTGTATTGGATGGCTCAGTTTTTGCTTAATAGATTTTGCAATCAAAAGAATTAGTTGTTAGTGCAATACTAAGTTATGTTGAGTTCATGATTCTCTTTGGGCTATTCTCTAGCAAGCACGAACGAGCTATGTTTCAAAAATCTATGTAGGGCTTGGATTCTTTGTTTATGGTGTCAAGGCCAATTCCCAATTATGGGGCAAAACTCTAAGAAAGTGATGCCTACTCTTGTTTTACAAATTGGTGCCCAAAAGCAATACTATTCTTTCTTGCAATTCCAAATACACTCTACATACTACAATTTTGCGACCAGTTGAAAGTCAAACAACTGAAAAATGATACAAATTATGTTGTTTCAACACTAAGCACTATGTTCTAGCTTGAATTTTCAATCATAGTGCCTCATCTGGTTCAACCATATATCTACCCTTCAACATACATTCAAGCCATAACACTCCCAACACAAATTTGGGTGTGAGCTAGACCAAATGCCAATTGAATGTATACATGATTATATATACATGGTTTTATCCAATTGTGTAGAACCAAGCACTTATTGCACCTGTTTTCACGTGCACACACAAACATATAAGATGTGATTCCTTCAAATGTGCCATTATCTCTCACCATAGCCAATTATAATTTTGAATATCATTTATGCATCGTTGTAGTTACCCAATGCACACATTGAAGGGACATTGGTTGTATGCATATGACGTATAATAGAAGAAACCCTCAAATGCTAGCTTTCCTGTATGGGTTTCGAGGTTCAAAATCTACCTTCTATGGTGCTTTTTGAGTATATTCAAGTTGGATTCAAGAGAATTTCTCAAATCCTCTATCAAAGGATCATCTATGTCAAGGAATGAAGCCTTAGGATCCCCTTTGTTTTCTATCATGAAATTCACATTGATAGAACTATCTGTGTCCTTTTCCAGATCACCAATGTAAGCCTATGTCAAAGATGATATATCATTTCCTTCCAATCATTGAACATGACAGTAGAGGTATGTTTAGTGCACATGATATTCTCACCAGATTCATTTGAATGGTTATCCACTTTTCTCTTTGCATTTGTAGCATGCATATGTGAGTTTCTTAGAATCTTCTTTGCCTTAATCTTCCTATTGTTAGATGGAAGAGAATCCTTATTATCAATATATTTTCCATGCATAAGACATTGAAATTGCAACCTATGCAAGGACATAAGAGATCTCTGAATACATTCCAATAGGAAAACAATCTTTTGAGCCCTACAAATTTTCAACTTCTATGTCTTCAAAATTTTATAGTCCCTTGCTATCGAGTTAGTGAATGGAGAACGTAAATATACTCCTTAAAACAATTAAACAAATTCGTCTAGCAACTAATTGATATGAATTCATTAAAGTTGCAGCACATGAGATATCCACCTACCCAAAAAAGGCAGGTCATTACTCTCTCAAAGTCTATGCCATATTTTTCTTTCCCCCTACAATGCTACAAGGGAGCTCCAGTTACCCATTCACATTGTTACTCTGCAAGAAGCTTCAAGGGCATAAAATTATGAATGGCATTGTACTAGACTGAATAGTTCTTCTAGATCTACTAGTACGCGACATTTGGACACCTTGAGATGATGGAAAATGGATTCATATTTATAATGGTGCAAGTTTCCAACTTGAGACAATGGATGTTTCATGCTTTATGTGCATTAGTGAATTCCAAGCACTAATGAAGGTTGGGAATAAGCAAGGTTCACCTCAAATAATAGTCAATCCAAAGCTACACTTTCTCCCTTTCCTCTATGCTTCAAGTGGTAAATTCAAGGCGTTTTAACAATTATCCTTGCTTCTATCTATTTTTGCTAATTTCTTCAGTACTTTTCTTGATGTATTTTCTATATATCATTAAAGCCTCAAAAGGAAACAAGCTCCGAAACTTACTACTTCCTGATTGATAACCACATCTTTCTTTAAAGGTGAGTAATGTCCTTATGATATCAACTAAACAAACAAATATATTGTTGAATTTAACTAATGCTGAAATTAAATTTCAGACCATAACTAGCTAAAAATTAAATAGAAGAAGCATAAAAATTAATTTCACATACACACAAGTAATTACGCCTTCAAATAAGCTTTTCAATCCTTGAAAAAGTTACAAGGAAACCTCCACACATTGCCCAAAAATTAGGATTGCACAGTTACCAAAATCACCCTAAACTTGAGATTCTACAGGTTTCTTAAGAGGTACACCTACTGAAAGAACCAAAAATAACAATTCTCTATTGTACAGACTGTACAAAAGGGGGCATATGATCCTGTTGTATGGATTCTGGGTGGATGTACAGAACTGTGTGCTACCCAGAAAAGACTATTTCCTGGCTTCCTGCTCTCTCTCTCTCTCTCTCTCTCTCAAAATTACTCAACCTCCTCAACTGCTCATGTGTGTTGAAAACCTTCTCATCCCTATTATTATTCCCCATCCTCATTGTCATGTTCTTTAGTTTATAGGGGACTACAATAAATGGATGTTCCTTCCACTTCTAAGATTCATTCTAAGAGGAAACAAATTAGAAATGGAAATGGTGTTAAAAAACATTTCAACTGCCATAAGTTTTTTGGCCATTCTAATGAAGAATTCCTTAAAAAAAAAGCACTCAAATCATGTAAGCTAATGGCTGAGAAAATAATATAAACTAAGGAGAAAGATAAACTAACTACTAGTTCTCCAAATCCATTATTAGTCCTGAAGGAAAATCATTATGCATTTGTGGTTTATAAAGAAGCTTTGTTCAAGTGAAATTGACAAATCAAAGACCAACTGGCCCAAAGCATAAATAATGACAACATGAAGAATCTTATTTCAGAAAATCTTAGAACGTCTCTTAATTTTCTCTCTAAACCTCATCCTCACCATTTTTAGGTTGAATCAAAGCAAATGAGAAACCAAAGTGAATAGATAAGGATCGTCCATAATGTTACGTTTTCTCACCTTTCATTCAAAATGTTGACTGTGACATCACATTTCTTGATTGTTGTGGCCTTATCCCTAAGGAATCCTTTACAACATGACCACCATGAAATCAGAGATGCATATCACCTCACTAATCAAATGGTACAAACAAGGATGAGCCTATAAATAGGAGTCTTCTTCTACCTATTCATTTTCAATACATGGTAAGTAGATCTGCACTTCTAAAACAAAACCCTAAGCTGGGAATTGAAACCTGATTAGTCACATATCAAAAAAATAGACAAGGAATGCTAGATCTACAAACACATAATTTTGTAGCACTCCACCACATTTCTCTCTACTAACTGAAATAATGAATTACAATGCAACAATCTCAAAATTTCTATTGTTTAACCATCACAATGAAGTGCATTTTCTAACCACAGTGAAGTGCCCTGCCCTTCTTTTATCGAATAAGAAAGGACTAGGGTTACACTAGATGTGGGCAATACCAGTGATGTGCCTCACATGAGCAGCTAAACCCTAACCCTAATGCACCTAGTGGATATCACCATCACGTGTGGATAACACTGCTTCAAATACAAGACCCAATAGGGTAGACTGAATGCATGAACTCATGCACCCAACACACTTAGAAAATTGCACCATTCAAAGAATAGACGTTCATGCATGCCCTCTCTTGGATGGTTAACTGTGCGTTCCTAATTGAAGACAATACATTCATACATGTGCCTCATCCAATGATCCTACTAAACTACTTCACCTCCATTAGAGGATCTCTTATGGGCCCTCTACTAAACAACAACTTTGTATTTGTTGAAGGATGATGTTGTTGCCAAAGGAGAACAACTACTAAGAAATAGGTAAAATCTGAGACTACCTCCACTCTTGTATAAGATAGAAGTAAAACTGTTGTCAAATTAAGCAATACTGTTAAGAAATTTTCTCTTTGTATATTCAGTGAGCCAAAAATGAAAAAGGATAATTGTAATTATCTTTCACCTCATGAAATAAAGAATATTTTGAATGCCTAATTTGAATTTTTTGGGAACCTAGTTGTCTTTCTCATTTAATGATTACACTGACAATATTGTTTACACTTTTCATTTTATTTTTATATATTTTATTTTTTGTTTACTAGTATATGTTAAAAACTATGTGTATAAAGGAATCCAAGGGTACCTTGGTAAGAACCAACAAATAAAAGCCATGGATAAGTTTTATCAACCTCCAGATTACAACCCACCTTGGAACTTCAACATTTGGAGTCATTTTTATGCCTTCATATACATATTTTATTTGATGATGTACGTAAAAGGGAGGGATCTCCTTGTCTACAAATTTTTTATACCTTCTTTCCTGTCCAAATGGCTCTAGAGGCAATCAGGGGCAATGATCTATGTTATTTGAGTGCTCTATCATCAAACAGTCCAACAAGGAAGCCTCCTGCCAAATACCCTATCCTCAAATAAGGGGAGAATAACACCCCATACCTCTTGAGAAAAAATACAAATGAACACTAGCACATGGTCTATTGTTTCCCCTTCACATTTGCATAGAGTGCAAATTCTAGGACCCTACCTTGCCCTATTTTGTAGAACCTCTCACGTCAAAACATTATTTGTTAGGGCCAACCACATAAAAATCATGGATTTCATTGAATATTTAACTTTCCAAATCTTCCACATCACCAAGCTACTACTACTACTTCATCATCAAAGATAGCCTTGTACCGCAAGCTAGCTGTCAACAGTCATATGGCAGGATTGTTGGACCATACAACTTTCTTGCGTGAAGAAGACATGGAGACAACTCTTTGCTCCTAAATGCAACCAATGTTGAGTTTAAAAAAAAAATTGCTTGATTTTGTACTGAGCAACAACAAAATATACATAATTTCCTTGTGACAGAGTTGCTAAGATGGAATCTTCATCTACAAACATTTACCTATCAGGATGAGAAAAACTAGATTTTTCAAATATAACCAAAATAAGTTGAACAAATTTAACTTTTGTTGCATATGTTGTATGGATAAGTTCTCTTGCAACCATTGTAAGTTATAATTGTAAAATCAAGGTAGATCTTAAAAAAAAGGGTCATTGGGAAACCAATACAAGGATCTACAACAAGATCATAATATATTCTAAGTGAAAACCCAAGTAAAAATATCTATGTAAAGTCATATATTCAAAATTCATGTTAATTATCAAGCTGTACGACGTGGGTCCATAGCTTTTCAAAGATGAATATTTCTTCATTACATGATCTATTAGAAGATTAGAAGTTACAATTATGTGGGTAATATATTATATCATATGTCATTGTACATGGAGAAGTTAGAAATCAGTCTACTTCCATAGATTGAAATGGACTACAACCCTATTACAAGGCCTATAGTACCAAGTGCAACATCTAGTTTAATAAGAGTAATATCCATTGGCTTGTAGCAATATTCTTTTGGAAATCAACTAAAAGAGCTTTATTACGCTTTGAATTTCAAATTCTTGTTAAAGGATCAAGTGGTGGCTGCAATGAACGACTCAAACTAGGTGATCTCAGAACAAAATAATTCAGTATTTCTAAGACAAAATAACATTACTGATGTATCTCTGTATTCCATGAAAATAGAACAATTTGATGTATTGAAATGATGTTAGGAGATTAGTAAAGAGGATCAAATTAAGTGATGTTATGGTCATACCATTGTATCCATTAACGCTTCGAGCGAAGAGACTTGGGAATAACAAGAACATAGAGTGCCCTCCAAGCATTGGTCATCCGAGACAATCTAGTCCTCATGGATTGTAGAGAGTCTTCTCACTCTAACATTGGGCTCTTCAAACCAACTCTTCACAAGGTCATTACAAATGTAAAAAATTAGCAAGACACAAATTTGGTAGTAAATATGACCAAAATAAGAACTAGTTCGAACAATTTTCACAATCTTGATTTTGAAGTCAACATTCTAATCTCCTTACCATTATGATCAGTTGTCACTGTTCTTCTCAAGTCAACGAACTCAACTCCACCTTGGCATCAAAAGTGTAATTGTGTAAAATTAATGTCGGTCTCATGCCAATAGGTCTCCTACGATGAATGCGTAGGAACCTAGTACATAGACCATTTTCTCTTTGCATAGCTACGGAGGGTTTATTTCCCTTTCCAAATATCAACAATTCTTTTCCAAGAAAATATATAATAAGAATAATATTTTACTATATTCTAAAAGGTGAAGATGTTGAAATCATGCCACAAAGTGAAAGGAAATCAAATATATTTCCTCAAACCACCAAATATATAAAGAAAAAAGTAGTAATTATAAAAATAAAACTATATCTATCGATTTATGCATGAAATGAGTTAAGGGACTAAAAAAATCTAACCAAAACAAACCAAAAATTTCAAACTTGACAAAATCCTCTAAACAAGCAGCTAATAAATCGCTAAAATTTTCTAAGATATCAAAGATAGACATCAACACAATTCCATGTACTTGAATAAGCCCATTGTTGCTTAGTGTTGGACTTCTTAAATTAGTTATTTATCATTTAATACTAGGACACTATCTATGTGAAAAGAAATAGGTTTGAGCTTCATCAAATCCGACTTCATTTCCAATCAAAGATCAAATCGAAAGTACACTAACTCATTACTCTAGGGTGGTTCTAAAGTTAAATACATAAAATAATAAAAAATAAAGATATGATAGAAAATATACCTGCAAGATTGTATTGGTCGAGTGTGATAGGGACGCCAATAAATGAGACTAGAGAGATTTATAGAATGTGGTAGTTACTAGTGTGTGTATATTATGCGATTAGTGGTATGGTGGAGAGACCTACCAAGAAGGGACGTTGGTCTTGGGAAAGTATAATAGGGAGATCCATAGAGAATTTATGTAAAAGGAATATGAGAAGTGTTGTCTTCAAGTTGGGTTATGTTATGGGAGAATTTTGTTGGTGATAAGTGGTAACAAAACAGTTACATCAATAGGTAAAAATTAAATTCGAGGCATGAGTTGGACTGACTCATTTTATCTCATCCCTTAATGGTCCTAAGGACATGTGGGGACCCGAAAAACTTAGTACATGAAAGACTTGAAAGCATGGCTAACAAATGAATGACAACAATATAAAAAATAATGTTGGTCTCATGTCAATATGTCTCCTACGATGAATGCAAAGAAACCTAGTACATAAACAATTTTTCTCTTCACTTAGCTACCCATGGCTCATTTCCCTTTCCAAATATCAATAATCATTTTCCAAGAAAATATAAAATAATCATAGTAGTCTACAAAGTCATGCCACAAAGTAAAAGGAAATGAAAACAACTTTCTTCAAACCACAAAATATATAAAGAAAACAATAATAATTATAAAACTAGATCTATGAATCTAAGCATGAAGTAAGAACTAAAATAATTTAAGGGACTAACATAATATTTGACCAAAACAAAACTCAAAACTCAATAAAATGCCCCAAACACAAGCAACATATAAACCATTAAAAATTTCCAAGATATCAGAGTTAGACATCAAGGTAGTTTCATGTACTTGAATGAGCCCATTTATGCTTTGCGTTAGTCTTGTTAAATTAGTTATTTATCATTTAATAATAGTCAGACACTATCTATGTGAAAAGAAATAGGTCCCAACCTCATCAAATCCAACTTTATTTCCTGTCACAGATAAGAAACAAACAATGTAATGATTAAATATGAAACATCAATCTTAAAATAACATGCATCAAAGTAATGTCGTTGTAATGTTACAATGAAAAATACAAATATAGAACCTATTTTTACCTGAATTTGACATATAGTAATCTTGCATGATCAATGGAACATGTATACCAAAATAAGAGTCCTAGGGTATTTCAATTTCCCAGTTGTCATCTTGGTCCTCATTTTCTAAACTCTGAACATGATCTTCTCTAAATGAACTGTCATTATGAGCCTCCAAAACATTATGTTCTATATCAAGTTCATTAGAGAAATTTGTTATATTTTTTTCTCCCCTTCTATCACAATCTAATTGCCAAAGAGTTAGCGCTCTTTCATATGGAAAATTTTCAATTTCATACTTTGTTACATATAACCTTAAACATGTACCCACATGTTTATCAAGCTTGTTCCTCAACTTTGAATTCAAGAATGATAATGCACTAAACATTCTCTCATTCTCCACTGATCCCAAAATCATGGTTTGACACAAATCTTCTAATTTGAAATATTCTGATATGTTTTCTTGCAGGTATTGTCTAGCACTTAAAGTAGTCCATAATCTTGTTATAGCACCATTTTCTTTAGGATTCTCCAAAAAAGGATATTGCTTCCACATTGTTTCAACAAAGCATCCACCTTGTTGATACAATGTTGATGAATCTAAACTACCTTCAATTTTTTCTCCATGTATCGAGGCTTTCTTGGAAAAATGGTCTACTAAACATTTTAATCTTTTTTGAAAATCAAATTTTAAAGTTCTTGGACATTGGAAATTGTTCCAGTATTGAGGGTATACCACACACATGGCCTCCAACAATTCATCTCGGGGAAATCGTTCTCTTATCTCTAATGATAGTGATCTTGCAATTTCTATCAAATTTTGTCTCACTAAAATCACAATATTATCAATTTGGTCTCTGGACACATGGCAATCTTTGGTTATTCATTCCATCTACTAATATAATGAAAGGGAACTATATACCCACGCACTACGATACATAGTATCCCTTTTTTATCAAGCGTCAAAAAAATTTCAGTATTTTCTATATTGATGATGTTAGTCCAACTTTTAAACTGTGGAAGAGTAAAAAAGTCCCACATCATATACAAATTATCCAATGCAAGACATGCTGACCTTCTTGCATTTCTATATTCCACAATATACATTATATGATTCTGAGACATTTTCACATTGACATTCATTTCATGTAGCATAGGAAGAATTCCAACCAATGTCAATAATGTCTCTATATTAGTAAGTCGATAAACAAGATCTTGAGCTTTGTCTACATTGTAGCGATTTTCATACATCAACCCTACCAAAGATTTGAACTCAATAAATAGCCTTTGAGCTGGTCCATTTAATGAGATCCATCTTGTATCAACATCTTTTATTAGTTTTTGTCTATCAGTAACACCATCTACAAATTGTTGAAACTCTAAATATTGTTTGGTACTATAAGAAAAGTATGCATGAGTCTCACATACAAGATCTTCAACTTTTCAAACCGATGGAAACTTACTTACTATTTTAAATGCAAGATTCATGAGCCATACAATGAATGTTAAGCATATATGGTGAAGTTGATAGTTGTAGTCTAACACAAAGTCCATTCCTTTGTCCTTGCATTACCGATGCTCAATCTGCTCCAACACATACCAAGTTTTTTCAGTCATTAAATGATACATACCACTTTCCTTCAAACAATTAAGAACAAATTCATAAATATTTTTATCTATAGAAGTCTCTATCATCTTTTTAACCCCAAGTAGATATGAATGCCTAATATGGTCATTAACCATATAAATGCTCATGCAAATCCATGAAGTATTGTCTATAACCATAACCTCATCCAAAAAAAGCCAAAAACCTAGCATTTGCAATATTCTCTTTCAAATCATCCTTTTCTACTTGAGCTAGATATCTTTCCCATTCCCAACCACTGGTTATAGACCAATGAGAAGATGGAAAGTTTGACACTTGAAGAAAAGATAGAAATTTCATGTGATCTGGATAATCTATCATAGGACAACCTTTAGATAAGATGTGAAATACAATGCTCAATTGTATCGTCTTGGATAACAAAATTCTTTCCATCATCTTTTCAAATAGAGATATGATGGTTCCTCCACTTGCCTCAAGTTTCCTCTTACTTATTAAATATTTTTTATATTCTTCTGCATATTCAATATGTCGACATTCCTCAGAAGATTTCCATCTAACAATAGATTTCTATTTACCATTTACAATTTTCTTTTCATACACCTTTCCTGCATGGTTTTGTATTGTATTTAGTTTCATCTGAAATTCACTACCTTTCGAGTTTTCCAACTACACGCATTACATCTAACTCATCGGAAAACCTCATTCTCATTTTTAGGAGGTATTTCTTCAATAAATGGAAAACTTGAGAAAAAATTTTCTTGGAATCATCTCCCTATGGTCCACTTGCCTTTTTTCCTTTTCCACAAATGGATTGTGTCACCTTCCAAGGAAAAAAATTTAACATTTTCATCACCAATTTATGTTGAAACTACATTTATATCACCCTTATCACTTGAGGAACCTATTCTTTCATCCATCATATGGATATCAAATGCATTTCCACAAGAATTAACCTCTCTTTCAATAAAAGATTGTTCAAAGGAGCTTGAATCATGAAGAGCATGTGTATTTTTGGATGGAGCCTTTTGAAACTATGATAATACATCCATTTTCCTTGATGGTTTCTTCCCATGATTATGTTTTGACATCTCATTGAATATTCCACAAGTAAAATTTCAAATCGATCTGCAAACA
This sequence comes from Pinus tabuliformis, assembly GCA_031772625.1. NCBI lineage: Eukaryota > Viridiplantae > Streptophyta > Pinopsida > Pinales > Pinaceae > Pinus > Pinus tabuliformis. The sequence continues at coordinate 609,321,200 of CM062817.1, forward strand.
TACATAAATAGTTTCCAAGTGTTGATATCTGCTTCATATAAATTAATTTGTTCATAGAAAATAGAATTGTACTTTGCAAAAGAATTGTTGAGTTAACCTTGAAAGAACAAATATCATAAATTGAATTTTAAGGCAAAATGGAAATTCACAAAAATTATTTAACAATGATAATGGGAAACTATTAACTTTTAAGACATAAAATATAATAATTCATTTGTATAAAATTGAAACAACATCATCCTTGTAGGTCTATCTTAGTCCTTTTGGTTTACTAGTTTGGCTTGGGTCAATATCCATGATAGATATCTATGGATGGGCTTTGAATCATTCCCATTCCATGCAGTTAGCTTTTTGGACAAATTATATTAGAAAAATTAGTGACTCTTTGAATTTTGTGCAGTAAATAGAATATTAATCCTCATGGATTTGAATGTAGGCATGATCTAGCATGAAATCCATTGTTAAATGAGTAAATTTCATATGGATTTGTTGTAGAATTTCCTCCTTGTTTTACATTTTTGTAGCCATCTATCATGCTAAGAAGTGGGTGAATCAATGAAATTTTCATGTGTTAAATGGGAATTCTATGTGAGCAATTGTAATTCCATCTGCAGTTTGCATTAGAATTTTAATGAATGTTGTTAAAAAACCAAAAATTTGTTCATAACTCGGAATCCTGACTAGGTCTAGAGCTTGAGGAAATTCTTGAGATAAGGTGAAGTGGATATCTAGTTACCACTATGGGAGCAAGGTTGAGTGCACCATTTGGGAGTACAAAGTTGAAAAGTTCATCTCCCAAGAGTACAAAAGAAAATCTAGATTCTAGACATATAACAGCCATAAGAAAAACCTTAATTATTGTAGTTGCTAATTTCAGAACAATGCAACATCAAACATATCAGTCACCGACTCACCAGTATGAAGTTGGTGTAAATCAATATGCATGAAAAAGTTACCATATTTCTTGCACATTTCATATTAAGGTTAGGGTAATTGATTTTACATCCTCTCAAAGAAGCAGGTCACAACTAGCCCTAATCCGCCATCACAATTATAGCTATCTAAAGTAGCTTGTATACATTGCAAAGGAAGCCTAGCCGCAACATAAAGGAGATATATATTAGCATAAATAAGCACCATGGAAATCCCTGTAATGACATGTTAAATACTGTTGTTCTAAGGCATGGATACGGTACGTTTTGGAGTAGTAGTCACTATATTAGAAGATAGAGGGAAATGCTACTAATTAGGATCTTGTTTAGGCCTATTGAAGGAGTCTACAGCTACAACTAGCTGCTTTTCTAGGTTGAAAGCCATAGTAAGCAGCTAAGGTTGTTCGAAGGCAGTATTACAATATTCTTTGAGTTCAAATGGCAGCATGGATTAGGAGAGACTCTCGTAGGTGGAATGAAGCCCTTTAAGTGCTTAGTTATCTACCAGCTTGAATGCAGCATGGTGATGGATGCAACATGGTGATGGATGCAGCATCGTGATGGAATCACCTTGGAGAACCAGTTGAAGTATGGGGACTAATAAGTGTGCTTTCACCTGAGTTCAGATCTGAAGTCCTTGTCACTAGAACTATCGTGTCATCATCATCATGAAAGATCTTTGATGTTTGATCTCTTATTTTCTTAAGTCAAAGTGTTGACTTCAAATGTATTTGTATTATCTCTCTCTCTGCTGAATTATTGAAGAATATAAGGAGAATTGATCAAGGGTTTCCCCACATTGGGGTTTGTCCCTGTCGGGTGCCACATCTTGTGTCATCTTGTCTTGGCTTGTCTTTAGATGTTTACGTTTATGTTCTATCTTCACTTTACTATCATGCTGATGTGATTCCTAATCTGAATATTTTCATTCAGGTAATGTGAAAAATTGAAGTAAACTTCTCTAAGCATAGAACATACCAAAACTAAGGCCACCCACATCTCACTGTCATATTTTCCTCAGCCCCTCAAACCTCCAAATCTGATAAGGAGAAGTTAGAGTGAAACCTATATCATTATTATATATGGTTGGTACTCATCAATAGACTGTGAACTATATTATAATATCAACTTCACCTTCTGGGATGTATAGATTTTAGAAATTGATTTGAGGTATAAGTCATTACCTAGTTCCACATATCATAATATTTTAAGCACAATTTTCTCTGTTAGACATTTTATTTAGAGGTTTCCTATGTGAAATTATGTTTCACAGCAGTAAGAGGATGGTCACATAAGGGGAAATGAAACAGGTTTTAGAGGATTCCTGGAGAGACCCTCACAATTTAAGGTGGCAGTGCAAGGGATGGAAAAGTCTGGGACACAAGGGACCGCTTTAGACCCCGTTTGTTGAATATAGAAACAATATTGGAAACTTTAAAATAATCATAAAAAATGCAAATGTGTTGAGTGCAGGCCTTTCTCCTTTAGATTCTCAATCGTTGATGATAGTATCTCTTTAAACCACTATCAAGGTATGATTGATTTCATGTTGCACCATTAATAAGATGTTATCAATTTCTTACTACACCAGTTGTAGCATGTGACTACCCCTAGATCCTTTTAGAGTCAACAATTTTTTAGGATATCAATATTGTGTGTTGGATACTCCACATCATGAACTTGGAAACTTTTATTAGACTTAAATTCCACTAAGTTGTAGGTGTATAGAGACATTCCCTAGCCTCCTCTATCAATCTATATAAGGAAGGCATACCAAGGGAGAAAGGAGGAAAATTTTAAGATAAACTTATGTTTGGCATCCCGAGGGAGAAATGAGGAAAATTTTATGATAAACTTATGTTTGCTACAATTGAAAGAAGCTCTTCTACACTAGCCTTCATCGATCAAAGTGTTCATGCTTGTGTGAGAGTCAAGGAGGAGTTGGAGCAAGGGATTAAGAGGAACCTTCAACTAGGAACTCAAGGTAAAATCTTGGTGGTTGTAATGTTTCTCATTTATGAATATAGATCTATATTATTTCCCCCTCCATTATCATTTGTGCTTAGTATTGTATGCAATTCAATGGTAGATATGTTCTTCCTTGAGTAGATTAGGTTAGATCTAGGGGTATTTGACATTACCCTTGCTTAAGAAGGTTTCAAGTTGGTCTTGTTTTATTATTATGTGTAGGAAGTAGGTGCTAGTAGTTGGAGTTGAATCTCTATAGCTACATCAACTAGGAGTATACATGGAAAACCATTGGGTGAAAGGTATGGGAAATGTTCTTGTTTATCATAGCTTATGTTAGGATCAATTAGAAGTCTCATTATAGAGCACAGTTCATGGAGTTTCACATCAATTATTAACCATATTAACAGTGTTCCATGCGGATGTGCTCCTAGCATTTCCTGCAGTCCAAGAGCATGGGGGACCTAGAGAAATGTTTTTGCATGCCACACCTCTGGGGGAAACTCAATAAAATTCATCAAAAAACCTTTCCCTAGTGTGTGGGACATGTTTCCACAAAATGTGGGCATATAGGTGCTTCCCCCACTAGTACGGGATTGCCTGGTCACCCCTAGCCTTGATATTTTTGTCCAACAATCCTTTAAGATAGAATAAAGATAGGGGATAGAAATTTGAGGAGTTTGTGACTTTGGAAATTAATGGTAACCTTGGTAATTAATGGTATTAGTTAAAGTGATACCCTTGAGAATTCTACTAGAGATTCTATCAATAGGTGGTGTCCTATAATCTTGTCTAGTGTCACCTACAAAATTACCGCTTAGGCAATGGCATTGCAAGTAAGAGATGATGCTAAGAAGATTGTGTGTAAGGAGTAGATTAGCTTTGTACAAGGCTACTTTACTCTAGATAATGTGATCTTGGCTCAAGAGGCTATGCAATGGGCTAAGGAGATTATCTAGCAAGCTCTCTTTTTAAAGATTGACCTCGACAAAACCTATGATTGAATTTACGAGACATTCTTTACTGGAATGTTGATCTTCCTGGGCTTTGCTTCGCAATGTGTAGAGATGGTCAATACCCTATTTTTTTGTGCCTCTCCATTTGTTTCAACAAATAAGGCGTTGTCTCCCCATATTCATCTCTTCAATATATACCAGGAAAGAATGCTCCTTGGCACCTAATATTTTATGTGTTGACAACCAAATCCCTTGGTTTTTTTTTGGAATTGGCCTGTTTACAAAGATGATTATGGGGGAGTATCTCTCCAAATAATCTTGAGATGGTGAAAAATCATTCTATAGATGATTCGCTTCCCTGTGAAGAGGGTTGTCTCCAACCTTTAAAAATCACATACCTACACCATGCTTCTGCAGCTCTGATTGAAAATTGAAACAACACGAGTTCAATGTAAGCAAGTTGAATGACTACATCAAAACATTGTGGAAAAGGAAGAAAAAATATAGCTTCAGGACTCCGTACTGCACTCAAAAATCTAATTTAGCATAAGAGTGAGGAGATATGTACCATGGAAAATTTTGTGGCTACTTGACAAATTCAAATGGGCTTGTTTGTCTATATTCAAGGTGGTTTGGTAGTCACAGAAAACTAGAGAGCATGATTTGTTCCTACAACACATTTTGGGAGGCAATATAATATTTTTTGTTGGGATTCTTTCTTATTCAATTGAGGACTATGTCATGACAAGGCTCATTTGAGAGGGCGATGAATTCCATGGATGTTATAGTGATTTGACTAGAGGCTGAGAAGGTCTAGTAGACCATGGAAGTGAAACTATATTTTTTATTAATACCTCAAATGTGACCAAGCTTAAAAATAAAGATGGTTCTAGTGAAAAAGGACAAAAAATAAACAAAAGAAGAAACAACAAAAATTTGAGACCTCATTCACCTCTAGAAAGTAGTTCTACGGTGACTCACATCTATTGTAGCTATTGCAAAACTCTTCTATATGCTTGAACATGAGAGTAACATGATCACACCATCATTTTATTTATTCTCTTCCTCTATGAATTTCATGGCAAGTAAAAACATCACTTTCTTATGTTATTTGAGCATTATATGGAAGGCTTCATGTAGTTGTTTCGCAAGGTGCCATAATTTATTTTCAAGAGAAAATTGTTCAACAAACCCTAATTAATGAATCCTATTGGATCCTGTTACTACTAATACTTGAATATATCATTCCAGAAATTCCCCTCCTTCCAGATTGTAAATTCGTCATATATTTTCCTAGGACAAGAATCGGTGAGTGATTCCATAAGAAAGGTATTGAGATGCTAGTTGGAGTGCCTAGAAAGTTTTAGGTATTGGAAGGGTGCTTCAAAAATTGAAACAAGGTAGAGAGGGATGCTTGATCTATTGGAAGACTACTTGAACTACTTAGAATTTACATATTGTCGAATGGATGGGAGCACTCCAACATTAGAAAAGTGACATTGGATAAAGAAATTCAATAACCCATATAAAAAAAAAAAAAATCTTATTTCAACTCAGGTAGGTCGGGTTGGAACCAATTTTGCAAGTGAAGATAGAGTTGTTATATATGATTTATATTTCAGTCCTCTTTTTTATTTATGATCTGAATCATGATCTCATAGGATAGGCCAAGAAAAACCACTGATTGTATATCATTTGATAATAAAGTGTTATGTTGAGGATAGAATATTGCAGTGGTAAGGAGCAAAGTTTGATTTGGAGAATATAGTGATAAATATTTGTAAAAACGAAAGTTTAAATAAGTATCTAAATCATAAAAAACCCTTTGTGTTTGTAGAGACTTCCACAACACCACCAATTGCATCTCCATAATTTTCAAGTGAAAAATTATTGAGGTATTATTTCCTTGTGCAATTGTTAATAATGGTAGACCATGTAGAAATGTTTATTTTGTGAATAGAGTTCATTATACAAAGATCAAAGGTTCAATATTTTTGGTCATAAAAAACCCCAACCAGGTTTCATTGATCTACTATGTTAACCAAACCAGGTTTCATCACTGTATGAAGTACATATGGAATTCTAATATCTCACTATGGGTGTTTGTACTACCTATTTCTTATACTCAAGGAAAAAGGCCTACTATCTGATAATCAAATCAAATGGAAGCTAGGCAAAATAGAAATAGCATGGTTAGGCCCATACGTGATCCAAGACGTATTTCCTTTGGGAGAAATCTAGATGAGGACACTCAAAAGGGAAATTTTTTGTTCATATCACCTATGTAGCCCAACGCAAAAGAAAAAATCGATGACCCTTAATAGGTTTACTAGTAAAACACCCTTGAGGCACTAGCAACCATGGGCTAAGATGAAAACCACTTCATTGTGGTATAATTCCTCAACACCTGTATATTAGTTTCATTTTATTTTTAAGAAAAAGAATTAAGTCACAGAATCGGCAATAAATAGGTTGGTTGCAAAATATGGTATACTAACTAATTTCCCTAGCAATAAGTACCATCATTCAACATTCTACAGTAGAAACAAATTATGGAAAAATAGTAAAAACCTGCATAGATCCATGGACCAAAAGATTTAAAGAATTCTATTTTTTCTTAGATTTGTTAATCTCCACTTCTTCAACACGGAAAAGGAAGGGCAGGGGAGAAGTTGGAGGGGCTAGTAGTCCTAGTCAACTAGACCTAACAAGTCAAGATAGTCAACTAGACTTTGTAGTTGAAGTCAAAATGTAAGTCAAAACGGCTTCTGTATTGGGTCAATTGACTAAGTTATTTTAGATAGTTAATCCTTTGTAACCATCATATTCTATTATAAATATGTATGTATCTAGATTATGAAGAGTGTAATGATTGTCGTTGACTAATATACAGGTGCTTTCGTCGAGATACCACTACTACCTTTTCTCTTCTATTCTATCTTCTATGTGTGTTGTGTATATCTCTTTACACATAATTTTATTGGTGTATGGATATGTTGGTAATACATTTATATAGTTCCCTATATTACAACAGGGATACTTGAATCATTTTCTATCCATTCTCCCTAATATGGAAACAATAAATGTCAATGTCCAATACCTAGTTTTTGCTACTATGGTGGTTTTTGACAATTCATTAACTCAATACATAATGTATATTTTGAATGGGATTTGGATGTGGATTGTGAGTACTGAGTGCAGGCTATCTAATTAAACAGGTAGAAGAAGGAAGGATGTATTTCTTTTTTATTATGAGTTAAGAATCCTTGTTCCAGGGTGGAGGAACATTCTCTAAGACTAAGACTTCTATCACTCTTACCTCAAATCTGGTATGGATCAGAAATCGAGGCCCAGTCTCTTCAAGGACTGATTTTCTTAAGACTCTTCACTTGGAATATACATGAGTTGGAAAATAGGAAGGATCATGAAAGGATTATCAGTCAAATTGAATTAGATACCGTTGAGGATTTGAACCTGTGAGAGAACTGAAAAAAAAGAATTAAATATGCTCTCATTCGCTGTGATAATTTTCCTTTGCACTGTTACGGATTATTTTCTTACATTTTAATGTAGCCATTGGCATAAATCATTTCAGTCTGGAATTCAGATTTGCTAAAGCATGCACCTCAGCCTATTAGATTTGAGGGTCCTAGCCTTCAGAAAATTGTTATTCATTTCGAGTTCCCCAAGAAGGATTCATCCTACTGGTTGGGACATATTTCTGTGTATTCTTGAGCAAGAAATATTTTGAGATTGGTTGTTTAAAGGTTCAAAGATTCCTGTGGAATATTTTTGGCCTTAGAATAGAGTAAGAAAAGGTTAAGCTTCTGATGATATCCATTCGGAGACTGAAGTCATCAATACACATCAAAAGTTGCAGACCCAGATTAATTAAGCAAGGAGGCATCTAGTACTCCATTGTGAAAGTCATTTCTATAAACAAAAGAAAGACCATCAGATCTGCACTCTTCTCTGAATTTTTTATCTCTGGCACATACATTATTGATTAGTAAATATATATAAAGTCTTATGGAGGGACTGCTCTAATGATGCAAGGCATTCGCTCTCTAATGAGACTGATATATTGATACTAAATGGTCGTCCCTTTGTATGAACATCTGCTAGCGAACTTTGAACTTTGAATTCTGGTTCTCCAGTAGCTAGCGGCAAACACAAGTCATTCCCAATCTTTGGAAGGATTTCAAGGTGCTAGAACACAAACCATTCACGATCTTTTGATAGATTTTAAAATTTTCTATGATTATAAATAAACTGTTGATATGTGACTAATGGAAAGAACAACTTATAGATGATAGATAATTAATAAAAAAATTCATAAAAGAAAAATTATTGTAGCGGAAAATATAAAATATATAACCCATGTTTTAAGTTGTGGGCTCTGCCTTCGTTGGCTCCTTCCTAGAAACTATAGAATTTGTACCCTGGTCGGGGCCTTTTGTGTGTGTGTCCTTCTGGTTGGGCCAATCGATTCTCATTGTAGGTTGCGTTTACTTACCTTAGAATGAACAAAGGCTAGTGAGTTGAGTTTCTTGGGGTCCCTGTCCACATTTCCATGACCGGAGACCTTACAGACAACGCTTACTGCATAATTCCAGAACTGCAACAACATAAATGGAATGGGATTCCCTTCCTACAAAAGTAAGGTGTTGTTCGCTACCTTCTAGAATAGTAAGAGAAAAATATTATACCATAGTACGGCATTGTTCGATGCCTTCCAGAATTGTAAGAAAAAAATATTATACCAGAGTAGTTGGTTTGATGGTTATGGCTTACCTGGCAATGAGTCACCAATTCAAAAATGGTTCAAATGGAGGATTCTGATTCACAAAATTGATACCATGGGACTTCTTGAAATGAGTCACCAAGAAATGGAGGATTCTAATTCACAAAATGTATACCCTGGTCCCTAGCGTTGCTTGAAAGGAGTCACCAAGTCAAAAATTACAAATGGAGGATTCACAAAATAAGGAATCCAAAACTATCAAATTTATAAACCCTTGCCATTGATGAAAACTAGATTTGAAAATAGGGATCCATTCATCAGGTCATTCTTACCCTCCATTTGAAAACCAAGAAATCAGGGAAACTGGGACCAAATCCAACCTCCTAAACCAGAAAAACTAGAAAATGGGTGATTGCAAACGAATTTAGCATTGCAAAGCAGAAAATCGGGTGATTGTAAGGGAATATAACCTCCCAAACCAGACGAATCAGGTCAAATGAGTCTTTGCATGGTTTATCTACCCCTTTATTTTTAGGCTAAAATGAAAAAAATAATTGTTTTTTAAATAAAAGTTGGGTTCACTATATGAAATGGGTGTTTTATGAAAATTTCACCCCTCTAAAATGCAAAACCCCTTAAATTTCGCTCTTGGGCTAAAATTTGCCCCTAAAATTTACCATGTACCATAGTCTCTGCACACGTAGCTGCATGAGTCGTTCCCTTGTCCCGACTCATGGAGCCTTCACTCAATGAACCTCTAACATAGCACGTGTGTTCTTGACATACTAAACAATACCCTTAATTCGCCTACATATTGGAATATACCTCTAAAAATCACATTATTTAACCCCATACCAATACGAACCAAATACACTTTCCCAATTTAAAAACCCCTTACTTTCACTAGATATTTTAGGTTTCCTTTTTTTCATTAGCATTTTTTATACCCCTTTATATTTTTTCATTAATTTTGAGCTCCGTTTTTATACGAGCTAATATTAAAACCCTTTACCCCATATTATATGCTCAATATATTGTGTTATTTTTTCCTCAATATATATCCACCAATATGAACCCACATGATATGGTATTGCTACCCCAGTGAAGGTCATGTGGCTTCACTACAGAAAATATCTTACAAAATAGACTCAAAAGTATTTCATCAAGTTAATTCATGCCTTAGACTTGGTTAAAACATCCCTTTATATATGCATTGACCCTTACAATACTATGGTCCACAAACCATGTGCAGAGCTTAAAATCCTCTAGATAATTTCATCCCTTTACAAAATAAGGGGCTTTGAACCACCCTAAAGCCCCTTTGACTCTTAGAAGGTTGCACTAATCACACTCCACTCCTCAAAATACTAAGTCTTTACATGAATCAGACAAAACTCAGACACAGGGGACCCCTACCCAACAAGATGAACTATGCCCCTTTATATATAACAATTTATCTAGGCACACCAAAACACGTAAATATGTCCTCCTACAAAAGATCTACAACTAAATTTTTAGTAGCATAAAAAATTTCTTTAGATACTACACACATAGTTACATAATAATTATAAATTAAGATATAGCCTTTCTTTTGAGATGCTGGAGAGATTGGCCCCACAATTTTAAGGGATCATTTTTCAAAGGGCTCAATAAGTACCTATTGGTGGAAAGGCATCTCATCATCCTGTACTGGGTAGCCCATAAATTCATAGTCATCAAATCTATTCACCATGAGGGATTCACTAGGGGAGATATACCATACGACGTACATTCATATTGGGGGATATATATTGAGAAAAAATGGAAATATATTAAGCATGTAATAGGGGGTAAAGGGTTTTCATATTGGAAGGTAAAGAAAATGGATCTCAAAGTTAATGAAAAAATATAAATGGGTATAAAAAATGTTAATGAAAAATGGATATCTAAAATATTTAATGAAAGTAGGGGTTTTTTAATGGGAAGGTGTATTGGGTTCCTATTGGTAGGGGGTTAAATAAAGTTATTTTTATAGGTATTTCACAATATGTAGTCAAATTAAGGGTATTGTTTAGTATGCCATAAATTAACTTGATATGTCAAAGGTTCATTGAGTGAATCCCTCGTGCTATGCACATACACCTTGGAATCCTGAAAGAGGGTAGGTCAAAAGTAGCCAAAATGAAAGACCTTATAAGTAGCCCTTCTGTTGGGAAAGTGTCCTTTGCATGGTTCATCATGGGAAGCGCTCAATATTTCAAATGAATTGTATTCTCACACATATCTCGAAATGATAAAATTAGGGTCATTGTTGTAAAGTTCTCCCTCAACCTACGAATAGGAGGCACTAGATTTGATGATCTTAAGGTTTTCTCTAGAAGAGAGATGATATGGGAATTTGCGTATGGCTAAATAGTTAGCTATATATCTAAACCATTAGGAATTACTAGACAAAACAAACAAATCCTTATAACGAAAATTATCATCTACAGGAATTACTTGAACTTCTTTACAAATGATAGCTTTTAATAGTTCAAGATTACAAAGAGTGGAGCTAAACAATTCTAAGGTTGAAAAGGAGGCTTGTGAAGTTTTCAAGTCAGTAAAACATTTCAGACCCTTTTTTCTCAAGTCTCATACCAAGGTAATTTTACCATACTCAACAGTGAGAAATTTACTAATACAAAATGACCTTGGCGAGAAAGAGCACATTAGGTGGTTTCCTTTCAAGAATACGAATTGGAAATAAAGCCTGCTAAAATCGTGCAAGCACAAGGTTTATGTAAGTTGGTTACTGGTTATGTTGATTCTCAACCAGAAGATATCTTAGGTGAGCAAGAAGATGTGGAACAGGTATGTGTCACTACCTTTGACTCAAAATATGCATATTTGATTTATCTTCTAACTCATGGTTATCGTCCTTATGATTTGGAACCTAAGAAAAAAATATCCCTAAGATTAAAATATAATCAGTACTAAGTTGTTAATGGAATACTTTTCGAGAAGAACTATGATTCTATATTGCTTATATGTTTAGAGAAAACTGAAGTTGGAAATGTGTTGTAGGAAATGCATGATGGACTTGGTGGACATTATGGAGGAGATACTACAAAAGAAAAAATCCTTCACGTTGGCTATTATTAGCCATCCTTTTTTAGGGATTCCCATGCCTATGTTAGAAAATGTAAGGTGTGCCAAAAAAAATCAGAAAAATATAGGATCGAACAACCATTTGAACAATGGGGATTAGACGTAATTGGTGTGATCATTCCTCATTCTTCTAAGAAGCATAGATGTATTCTTACCAAAAGAAATTATTTTACTAAATTGTGTAGGTCATTCCTTTTAAAGAGGTCAATTCTATACAACCTATAAATTTTATTGATCAACACATTATTACTAGATTTGGCATCCCAAGCTCTTTGATGTTTGATAATGATTCTTATTTAACTAGAAATGCCTTAACTAAATTTCCTTTAAAAATAGATTTAAAGTAAAATAATTTTCTAACTATTACCCACAAGGAAATGGATTGGAAAAATCCAAAAAAAAATAAATCTCTTAAGAAATATTAAAATAAGAGAAGATGATAATCGAGAGATTTGGAATAAAACATTAATTTATGCTTTATGGCATGATACAATAAATTTCAAAGCAACGTTAGGCACTTCTCCTTAATTCCTAGTATATGGGAAGGAGGTTGTTCTCCCACCTAATATTTCTTTTCCTTATTTAGCTTTGATACAACCTATTGAGGAAAAACCTTGCTTTTCACTACAAAAATGACTATTGCAAATTTTTAAACATGAGAAAGAAAGAGAAAAAGGAGAATTAAATGTATTCCAAGCATCAACAAATTATTAAAAATTGGTTCAATTATAGTTCAGTAGGAAACAAAGATTTCCAGGTTGGTGATCTAGTGTTGAAATGGGATAAGGCCCACGAAGAGAAAGGAAAACATAAAATAATTCAAAAATTGTGATTAGGCCCATTTCAAATTCCTGATAAAATAGGTCCATTTACTTTTATTTTTCAAAACCTTGAAGGAATAAAATAAAATCTCACTGTAATTGGAAATATCCTTGAGAAGTGTTTTTATTGAAATATTAATAACACCTTTGTAGATATGTCAATAATCAAATGTATATCTAGTGTGTTTGTTATTTGTTCATGGTAGTTGGTGTCTTACTACATTATTAATCTTGTTTATACATTATTTATAGAAAAAATTTATTTTATAAATTTAAATACAAGCAATAATACTTAGACCTTACCTTTACAATGACTAGTTTTCTTATGATTAATTCATTACATATTAAAAAGTTTACTTTAGAAAACACTTCATAGTTTATTATTTTCTAGAAGTCTAGTTCCCTCTAACAATCATCTTATAAATTAGGTAAATTATAAGATGAAAGGCTATCCAATATCGTCAAATACAATGCCTCGAGGTTCTTCCTCATCATCCAACCCCTACAAAATGTCATTGCTAAACGCAATGTCAAATAAGCTAATCGAAAGGAATTTTTTTAACAAATAAATTTGGATTTTGGATATGTAAGTAAACTTGACGGGGTATTGAATAGGCTCGCTAGTAGTGGTTAAATATATGCAGGTAAATTCTTTGAGATATTGAACAACCTTTCTAGTATTGAAGTGATGCCAAATATGGGAGATAAAAATAATTAGCATGTAAGAATGGTAGATGGCTATGCTTAGTAATCAAATCATAAACCCATCTACCATTGATTAACTATATCTCCCTTTTTGATAGAATACATGAGGAAGTATGAGTATATGTGTAAATTCTTATTTCTTTAATGATCATAAATATAGTTGTCTAGAAATCTTCGGCAAAATCACATAATCAACCTTTTGTCGACACGTTTCGAACCAACCAGTGTGGTTCATCGTCAGGACAAGTTGAAGAACCAATCTGGCTTAGCTCGATTAAACTTAGGACAGATTGGTTCTTCAACTTGTCCTGACGATGAACCACACTGGTTGGTTCGAAACGCGTCGACAAAAGGTTGATTATGTGATTTTGCCGAAGATTTCTAGACAATGTTATGGATCACAGAAGTCTAAATTCCTTAATAAATATAGTTATCATTTCTTTTATAATAGTTTGAGTCTACTCTTGTATATGACTTCATTAATTTTTCTCTATCTTAATATGAACAAAGACTACTACTTCACCTAGTGTATCGACAATTGTTGTGGCAAACAACAAACACCCATTTTAAATTTATCCATAATAATAATGGGGAAGCTTCTTTTATTTTTATTTTTATTTTTATCTTAGAATCTGAAACTCTCTTTTAATAAAACCCTTTTCTTTAATAAATTCTCATTATCAAAGAAAAAAAATTAGACCTTTTTGGCCTAGAACCACGATGGCCAAGACTTAATTAATTTCTTTAGATCTGGTTTTGAGCTTTCTCAATCCATTCTATTGACATTTATTAATAAATGTGCATTCATGTTATATTTTCTTAACACGCAGACCGACGGGGAGACCTCAATTCTTTACTTAACTCACAATGTTATTTTCGGCGGGATCCTTGTAGTAGGATGAGGTGTAGAGGCAACACACAAATATGAATGTATTGAAATGTTGATTGGTCTTACCATCGAATCATCCAACACGTTATCGCTGCCACCAGATTTATTTTGTGACACGTTTTTAAGTACCATGACTAAATCAGCTAGACAACTCATTACAAATGGGTCCCACCTTTCTCCTTTTTCATTGCTCACAATGCATTGTTAACTGGCCATTCTATTTAACTCTTTTAGCTAGAAGGTTATTCCACATAATCTCACATCCCAGTCATCCCATCCATCTTTAAAAATAAGCATTTAACTTTACCTTATGGGATTTAACCTTATGGGATGACGTAAAGAGACACATTACCTGCCAACAATCAATCTTATCCAATATGAATGTGGCCTATATATTATTAAATGTTGCCGTATAGAACTACGAATTGGAAATTGCACCTTTAGTTTTAAAAGCATTTACATGTTATGGTAAATATTCATAATGGATTCATTTAAATCACGCTTCTCATTTTTAAGATTTATTTAACCCTTTTCATGCCATTAAATGCTCTACTTATGGTAAAATTTCTCTTACCCGTCGCATTTTCCCTTACAGGGGAATTTTGAGCAAAGCACTCCTCAAGTTGCTACTATGGACAAAGGCAAGAAGATGGATATTGTGCAAGTGGTGAATGGTCGATTCAAATAAGAAATCAATAAGTTGTTATTGGATACAAATTTCTTTTCTCTAACACTATTCTAGTCATGCATCTTGGAATACTATTTTTGAGATATTCGAAGAGGAATTTTTAGAGGAGCTAGAAGCTTCACCAACAATTGCGACAGTGGACTAGGGTGGCTTCAAGACTTCTAAACCAACAATTAGTGATGACTCAAGTTCTCACCTTCACAAGATTGCAACGTGAGCAAGGTTATTTCCCTACACATATATGATATGTCAGGCAGTCAACAATGTGGATATCAGTGAGAGATAATTCATCACTCATCAAGGCATCACTATTGGGTCTTTCAAGATGGACAACATTCGTGGTATGTATCATTTTTGAGAGGGCATTCACAATATTTATCATTTTTATGACTAGTTTATTAAAAACGAATGTGAGGGAAACACATAGGCTTTACTAAAACTGATTCCATAGAGGCATGACTCTAATAAATTTATAGAAGAATCCTCTAGAAATTATTCCATTATTTCCCTAGCTTCCCCTTTCTTCTATATTGCCGCTATGCTCTATCAATTATATGCCCGACAAAATGTTTCCCAAATCCGTCTTGATTGGATCTCGTTTATTTGAACCACCTCTCATGGATGTATCTTTGACTAGGCTCAACTATTATTAGATAATACGGCCAAGCATATTTCTCTTTTCCAAAAAAAGAAGACCTCCACTAATGTCCCACAATTTTACATGTCTATGTAATGGATGCCATATGTTTTTCACCAGACTTCTCGTGTATGGGCTAGAAGTGGATACTTGTAGACCCCGTTCTTATTCACACTTATCACAATATCATCTAAGAAGATAATTATTTGGATAATTTCTATCACATTTTCCACCTTGTGATGATTCCATATATCGATCCATCTTTAATTCTATAGCTCCAAGGATGTCTCCAGAGCCTATGGAAAATTTTGCTAAGGATTGGAAACTATTTTTTCGAGGAGATCTTTTCTTATATTAGGGATTGGGGAAGAAATTATGCCCCTCATGTTCTACCTCTTTATATTCAAAATAAACTCATATCCAGAGAAATTTCTTATTAGAATGTAGGATCCAGGATTACTATTGAACTCAAAAAGGCTTCCAAGATATTTTGGCCTAAATTTCCTTTTCAAGTTAGTTTGCTTACACTCCAAATTATCAACATGATGAAAACAAGATCTTGGCATTAAATGAATTAAAGATTTCCACCATTCCTTCTAGAGCTTATGATCCTCCTCACGTAGCCAAAAATATAGCTATTCAATCATTTATCATAAATTACCTTCATGACAACAATTAATATGATGATATATTTTGTTAAGCCTCCTGTTATGAGTCATTTTCTTATAAATAAAACTAGTTGTCTCCAGATAAATTTTAGTACTTCATAATTTTTAGAGACTCAAACTCCCATAAGGAGATAGTTTTTTAGAAAAGGCTACCAACTCTTTCTCACAATCTGGACCACAGGCCTCTACACCAATGAGGATTTGCTATATATTCCAAGGATTAATGTTCCTCAATCAATCTTCTAGTTAAGGATATGAATAAAGAATTCAAATCATTCTTAGAAACAATTCGAACACCAGATGATGCAACTAAGAAAAATGTAAATGCTAAAGTAAACACTTCACATATTATCACTCAGCAAATAGTGCCAGGTACTGCTGACTCATCAAAATCTATCCTTGCTCACTTTGGTACCATTTCTAAAACCCCTATTAATACTCATGTTAATCTAGAAGTAATTCCTGCTCATCCTACCTCAGAAATTCAGTTAAATGTTGATGAAATCCCTCCAATTGAAGTTTTACATCGCCCTCAACATAAAGTTGTGATCCAGAAAAGAAGGAAGAAAAGAAGAAAATAAAGTGATCAAACAGAGAGATGATAAATTGAAATAATTATAGCAAATATTGGAGAAAGTAAAAGCTAAATCATTGGATCTAGCCCAGTTTAAACATGAAGCATTTAAGCTTAACTCCCAACTCGAGAAATAACATCAAATCTTCTATGAGAAGTTGAGTTTTATATATGTTGAATGCAAGTTGAGTAATTTATTGGTTGATGAATTACTGGACATAGGAATTCAATATGATGAGGCCAAACATAACCTTAATAAACTCTTAGAATGGAAACCCAAAGAAAATGGAAATCATCCAACCCTTCCCAAAATTGATGATATGCATAAATCTATTGTTCTTGGAAGCTCGAAGTATAGAATACATTTTGTAAGAAAAATGGTTGTTGATACACATGACCTTTCAAGTTGCATTGTGTAATATATCACCCAGTCTCTATTGTAGGAAAATTTAATTTTAAATCATAAAGATGATGTTCTTCCAAATATATAGGTTTTACAAAAAAGATGGATGAATGACAGGACAAAAAGTGGTAAAAATATTGATGAGTTATCAAAAGTAAATCTAGAGTTAAAGTAGAAACTCTTGATTAAACCACACATTCATTGGCAAGCTCTTAAAACTCTTATATAAATATCGATTCAAGTTTTATCACCTCTACAAGCATTTGTTTTTAGTTTCTAGACAAGCATAAAGCATCATTCTCCTCACAAGCTGGAACCTCTTATATAAGTTCATTGGTAATGGAAACAAAATACTGGCTCAATATCAACAACGAGTCATTTTATTTAATCCTTTTCTTTCCAAATGTAATCATTTACTATTTTATGCAAGTTTTTTTTAGTTTAGTTGAGTAAAAATTGGAGACATAGTTTTTTCCTTTACTTTTTAAAGAAGATTATTTCTATCTCTCAAACTCATGCAAAAGGTTCTGAAATTTGCAAAAAAAACTTTTGTTGCACTTTTGTACCTAAGTCCTTTTAAATAATATATTTTAACCATCTTTTATTCCAACATGCAAAGATTGCGAGTAGATTGGGTGCTTCTATCTTCTCTCCTTTTTCCTTATCTTTAGTGGAATCAATTTATTAAAGTTGAGATATCATTCTTTGTACCTTGTTTTCATTGATTGAAGCATAATCACTACTGATGTGTGAATATTTGTTTATTTCCAATATATTGAATGATTTAGCGCTATTTCATATCTATTTGTTATGAACATTAAATTGATTAGCTATTTAATCAAAATAATATTTTTAACTATATTTATTAGTGTTATATCTTCGAGATATTTACTTTCATCATTGTAACATTACCATTATCTCACGTATGTACTATAATGCTAGGGTAAAGTAGATTATTAAATTAGTTATTATATTAGTTTTTATCAGCCACATTTTATTATTATAATCAATTCACTTCCACTCCTTTCCTTTACATTTCACTTAAACTTCACCTTGTGGGTAGCTTGACCCAGATAAACTAGTAGGAACCATAATTTTCAACCAAAAAGGGTCTAACTTGGGACTCTAACAAAGTGGTATCCCAAATGTTGATGATGTCATTCATGGCCATCAACAGGGCCCAATGTACAAATGATAGTTGTCGAGTCACACACGACTCAATAGTGGGTTTGCACAATAACATGAGGATGTGTCAAAACCAGAGTTGACGCTACAAGGTGTTGAAAATAGCAACAAGAAATGCTAAAAATAATAATGCTATAAATAGCATTGTCATAAATAGAATTTCAGGTACCAGTGTTGGAAATAGAAACAAGGAATGATAAATAGAAATGTTAAAAATAGCATTGCTATAAATAGCATTTCGGGATACATTCCAATTTTAGTTAGTCCCTGAACTAAAATTGAGAACTAAAATTAGAATTTGATCTTAGCAACTACTTGAAAAATAATTAATTAATTCATCTTGAGTTAATTAGTTGGAGAAAATCAAACATGAAGTCTATGTGAAGGCATGCAACAGTGATCCCTTTAATTGAGGAAGTTATCCCTTAATTAAGGAGATCAGGATGAGTTGTAATTAGTTAGCTGAGTTAACTAAGTTAAGTCTAGTTAGATTAGTTCCAATAGTTTGTGGAACTGATTGCGAGTTCAGTTAGTTAATGCATGCATGCATGTAACTAGTGTACTTCAGATAACTAAATATTCTCTCATAAATAACTCATGCATGTCAGTTCAGTCAAAGGCCTAGTTGATATCAAAGGAAGGGATAGTGTACTATCAGTTGGAGGAATTTTCCTATATAGGAAACCCATCCATGCAAAAGGAATTATCTCCTTTAGGATTTCGTAGTTATTTCAGAGGTTAGTCAATAGTGTGTGAGGTAATAACACACAGGCGGTAGCTAGAGGACCCAGGGGAAACTACGCAAGGAAATAGGAGGCTTGGAGGGCAGAGGAGAAGGTTTGTGAGAAGCCTTTGACTATATATAAGCAGCATTGAGGGATTGTACTGAGAGTTGGATAGCTTGTGAGCTAAAGCTTTGTGTAATCTGAAGATATTTCCACTTGTATGATAATAAAGATAGCGGGGTTTTTAGCTGAGGCTTTCCCCAGAGTATTCCTCTGTGTTCATGTGTGATTGATTTCTTATTCTCTATTATATGTGTTCTATTTGATCTTGCTCAAAATTGATTAAGCTTCTGCAAGTTTGTTTGTAGAAGTAGATCAAGTATTTTTCTTTAGTATATTGCATTATTAGGTGATCTACAGTGAAAATTTCTACATGGTATCAGAGCAAAGGTGATCAAAGCGGAGAACAGTATAAAAATAAGGGAGAAGTTCGAAGGTTGAATTTCTTGATTATAGAAATCGAATTCTTATCACATCTCAAATTTCACCAATGACATTCAACGGTTTGAGACTCGAGTATGCCTTGGATGGCAGCTCAAATTATATATCCTGGAAGGATCGCATGGAAGCGGTATTAGAGGACATCGGTTTGAAGGACTTCGTTGATCAAGAAGTCCCCAAGCCAGTAGCTGCTAATGCCCAAGATTTGGTGGAATGGAAGAAATGTTTGGCTAGAGCGAGGAGGATTTATCTGGAGGGAGTTCGAGACCACATTGTCTCGAGTCTCCATGGGAAGGAGACACCATTTTCAATGTGGGAAACATTGAAGGATCTATATCAAAATAGCAACTATCAGAGGAGGCTGGCGCTGAAAGACAAGCTTCAGAAAATCAAGTGTGAAAAGGGTGACACGTTCTCTACATATCTGAACAAGCTCACCACCTGTAGGGATGAGATTGGAAGTGTAGGAATCACGACAACCAATGATGACATGGTGAGTCTTGCTCTCCTCAATCTTCCTAAGAGCTAGCATAGCTACCAAGACTCAGTAAATGGAAGAGAGAAACTACCAGATTAGGAATGACTATGGTCGGATCTGATGCAGGAGGAGATCAGGAGAAGCACTAGAGATGGTTCTTCATACAAGGAGGATGAAGAAAATTGCGCCTTAGCGAGTAAGGCAAAGAAAGGGAAGGAGAAGGATTCTCATCCCAAATTGAGTTCTTCTCATGGAGGGAAGAAGATTGACAAATCTAAAGTGCGATGCTTTAATTGTCATGAGGTAGGCCATTATGCAATTAATTGTCCATTGAAAAAATCCAAGAAGGGATGTAAGGAAGGATATGAAGGTGAGGCATTGGCCTCTTAGTTCGAATTGGATTTTACCCTCATCGCATGCATGGTTTCATCGATGATGGGTTGTGGTTGGTTTCTTGATAGTGGAGCCTCATTCCACATGACCGACAATAAGATTCTGCTCAGTACCTTAGAGGAGAAATACCTTAAGATACTCATAGAGATGGGTAATGATGAAAATAATAGTGTTTCAGGTGTGCACATGATTTCTTTTCAGAGGGAGCATGGAGCTCGCATTACCTTGATAGATGTGAAGTATGTGCCAAGACTAAAGAAGAACTTGGTATCGATCGCGATGCTGGAGGACAAAGGCTATGATGTAGTCTTCAGTAAGGGAAAGGTTTTCCTTAGACACATCACAATGAGATAGGTGATGCAGATCAGTTCACGAGTCAAGAACCTGTATACTCTTGAGGTTCAAGATGCATGCAAAGCCTTGAGGAGCAAGGCAACTGTTGGAGACTTGGTGGTTGAGAGGGAGAGTAAATTACCTCTCAACATGCAGCACCAGAAGAAGTCTCAGAGAATTGTGGAGGAGCCACAATTGGTGAAGCAGCTTCAGGAGGTTGTGGAGCAACCACAACTGGAGAAGCCGAGAGTAGACCGAGTGGAGGCATCCACTCATGCAGAGACCTCCAGTAGGGGGAAATTTCAAGCTAAGTGGGCAGAAGGATCACATGCATCCATACCTCCAAGTGGGAGGTGGGGCGATGTGGAGTGATAGTCCCAAGAAGGCTAAAATAAGGGTAGGATCCTTGAGGTACCCAGCCTCTTTGATTAGACCTTGCTACGGGAGCCCCTACGAAGAGTAGCAGGATTCGTTGACTGGGTAGAGACAGATGCAGATGGAGCGACAGTGGAAGCTTCAACATCAGAGGATGTTTCTAGCCCAACAGGGAGGTCAGTTGAGAGATCAATTACTTACTTCTCAGTAACTGAGTTGTAGTGTAGCAGTGAGCAGCATGATGCAACATGATGAGAGGAGGTGCAGTGCGGATGTAGTGCTGGGAGACAAGACCAGCAACAACATGGATGCAGCTGGAAGAATCAGTGTGATTGATGTAGTCAGAGATCAAACTAACAGAGGTTAGAGCAATCAGATACTGAAGAGCACAGAGGTGCAGACTTTTTCAGTCAACAGAGGCAATAGCAGTCAAAGACTTTGATGACAGAGGAATCATTCTGATTCAGGTTGGATATTTTTTTGTTTCTAGAGTTGCTGGAGCAACAACAGTAGGGAGGAGTGTTGCATGTAGAACATTCCAAAGGTTCGGGATCGGGTTCAAGTTGAATGCCTTTATTGTTGAGAGGGAATGTTGAAAATAGCAACAAGAAAAGCTAAAAATAGAAATGCTATAAATAGCATTTCAGGTACCAGTGTTGGAAATAGCAACAAGGAATGATAAAATAGAAATGTTAAAAATAGCATTGCTATAAATAGCATTTCGGGATACATTTAAATTTTCGTTAGTCCCTGAACTAAAATTGAGAATTCAAATTCAAATTTGATCTTCGCAGCTGTTTGAAAAATAATTAATTAATTCATCTTGAGTTAATTAGTTGGAGAAAATCAAACATGAAGTCTATGTGAAAACATGCAATAGTTATCCCTTTGATTGAGGAAGTTATCCCTAAATTAAGGAGATCAAGATGAGTTGTACTTTGAGTTGTAATTAGTTATCTCAGTTCACTGAGTTAAGTCCAGCTAGATTAGTTCCAACAGTTTGTGGAACTGATTGTGAGTTCAGTTAGTTAATGCATGCATGCATGTAACTAGTGTACTTCAGATAACTAAATATTCTCTCATAAATAACTCATGCATGTCAGTTTAGTTAGAGACCCAGTTGAAATCAGAGGAAGGGAGAGTGTACTATCAGTTGGAGGAATTTTCTTATATAGGAAACTCATCCATGCATAAGGAATTATCTCCTTCAGGATTGCGTAGATATTTCAAAGGTTAGTGAGTAGTGTGTGAGGTAATTACACACAAGTGGCAGCCAGAGGACCCAGGAGAAACTACGCAAGGAAATAGCAGGCTTGGACGGCAGAGGAGAAGGTTTGTGAGAAGCCTTTGACTGTCTATGAGCAGCATTGAGGGGTTGTACTGAGAGATGGATAGCTTGTGATCTAAATCTTTGTGTAATCTGGAGATATTTCCAGTTGTATGATAATAAAGATAGCGGGGTTTTTAGCTGAGGCTTTCCCCAGGGTATTCTTCTGTGTTCATGTGTGATTGATTTCTTATTCTCTGTTATATGTGTTCTATTTGATCTTTCTCAAAATTGATTAAGCTTCCACCAGTTTGTTTATAGAAGTAGATCAAGTATTTTTATTTAGTGATCTACGGTGTTATGAAACCAGCTCAAGAAAAGATAGAAAAGATAGATCAATGCCTTAGAATTCAGCCTCTTCGAGGGGGCAACCTCCTTTACATTACATAAATGAACAATTCTTGGATGATACAAATGACAAAACCTCCTTTCTATATATAGGAGTCTAAGGAGTCACAATATAATCCAGCCGACCTAACAATAATAATATAAAGCCACAAAAATAACAATAGAGGGATTCTATGGGGCACAGAAATAACAATATGGAGGTAATAGGGGCACAACAATATAAATAAGGGGTATAACTACAATAGTAATGGGGTAATCACTAGTATTATAGGGACCCAACATGCCCCTCTCCTTCAAAAAAGTGTTGTCCTCAACGCTTGAGTAGTTCTGGATACTTCTGCATAAAATTCTCATCCTCCCATGTGGAATCTTCAGCGGATAAGTTCTTCCACTTGATAAGATACTCTGAAATTGATCGATTTCGTAGCTGTCGAGTTCTTGTTTCTGTGACTGCTTCCGGTTCCAATATAATTTTTCCTTCCTCGTCAAGTTCTGGCAATATTGTTTGAACTGGGAGCTTGTCGCCTATAACCTTCTTTAAACATGAAACATGGAAAACTGGGTGCAATCGAGAAGCTGCAGGAAGCTCCAATTTGTATGCCATAGTACCAATCTTTTCCAACACCTTGTACGGACCATAATACTTTGGTGATAATTTATTATCCTTCTTAGCTTGCTTTAGGGACATTTGCTTATATGGTTGTAGCCGTAGGAATACCCAATCACCTACATCAAAACTTCTTTCACTGCGATGTTGATCTGCCTGTTGTTTCATTCTATTTTGTGCCAACACGAGGTTATCCTTTAAGAGTTGGAGGACTTGTTGTTGATGTTCGATGTGATGTTCCACTGCCTGAACCTTAGAATTTTCTCTTAAATATGATGTGATGGATGGTGGTTGATACCCATAAAGTGCCATAAATGGGGTCATTTTTGTTGCTGTATGGAAGGAAGTGTTATACCACCATTCAGCCAGAGGCAACCATTTGACCCATTGTGTCTGTTTATCAGATACAAAGCAACGAAGATATCCTTCCAAACATTTGTTTACTATCTCAGTTTGCCCATCAGATTGAGGATGATAAGATGAGCTATGAGCTAACTGAGTACCAAGACAAGAAAATAATTCTGTCCAAAAATTTCCAGTGAAAATGGGATCTCTGTCACTTACAATAATCTTTGGGTTTCCATGTAGCTTTTGAACTGTTTCCATAAATGCAGTAGAAACTGTACTGGCTTTAAATGGATGTGATAATGCACAAAAGTGTGCATACTTGGTAAGTCTGTCAACTACCACCATGATGACACTCTTTCCCTCAGACTTGGGTAAACCTGTGATAAAATCCATTGAAACCTCCTCCCAACGTTGGCTTGGAATGGATAAAGGTTGTAATAGACCCGGTGTCTTAATTGTTTCAACTTTATTTTGTTGGCAAACCAAACATTCCGCCACAAACTTTTGAATATCTGATTTAAGGCCATCCCAAAAAAATTCCTTCTTAACCCTGTGGTAAGTTTTTAAAAATCCTGAGTGCCCTCCTAAGGGAGAAGTGTGCAATTCCATAAGAATCTTTTGTTTTAGCTGGGAATTCTTACAGAGGTATAAGCGATCTTTGTACCATAACGAATCATTTTGCCAGCTAAATGTATCAGAAGTACTGGAATCTTGTTGTAGCTTTCGAATAAGTGCCCACACTTCTTCGTCATTCTTCCATTCCTCCCTTGCTTCGTTTATCCAATCTGGTTGGATAATAGAAATGGCACACAACAATGCTTCCACATCCTCATCCTTTCTTGAGAGTGCATCTGCCACCACATTTTGCTTCCCTTTTTTGTAGATGATTTCAAAGTCATAACCCAACATCTTTGTGACCCACTTTTGTTGCTCTTCAGAGGATAATCTTTGTTCTAAAAAGTATTTAAGGCTATCATGATCCGTTTTTACCTTGAAGTGTCTTCCCATTAGGTAGGGTCGCCATTTCTTAAGTGCATGGAGTATTGCCAACATTTCCTTCTCATAAATAGCTTTGCTTAAAAACTTTCCCTTGATTGGACGACTTTCAAAAGCAATGGGTCTTTCATCTTGCATTAGAACAACACCAATTCCATTTCCTGAAGCATCACATTCCACAATAAAGGTTTTTGTGAAGTCCGGTGTAGCTAAGACCGGTGCTTGGCACATTGCCTCTTTAAGATGTTCAAAGGCCTTTGTTGCTTCCGGAGTCCATGAAAATGAATCTTTCTTCAATAATGTTGTTAGAGGTGCTGCTATTCTCCCATAATTCTTAACAAACTTGCGATAATACCCTGTCAACCCAAGAAATCCTCGCAGATGCTTTATGGATGTGGGGATTTTCCATTCCTTAATGGCTTTAATTTTGCTAGGGTCTACCTTAACTCCTTCATGAGATACAATATGACCCAAATATTCCACCTCCTGGACTCCAAAGAAACATTTGGATCTTTTTGCATATAATTGTTTCTCCTCCAATAGTTGTAGCACCCTGTCAACATGTTCAACATGATCCTTCCAAGACTTGCTGTAGATTAGTATATCATCAAAAAATACTAACACAAATTTTCTAAGGAATGGTTTGAAAATTGAATTCATCAAACCTTGAAATGTTGAAGGTGCATTGGTAAGGCCAAAAGGCATGACCAAAAATTCATAATGACCCTCATGAGTTCTAAATGCCGTTTTCGGAATGTCTTCAATCTTCATTCTGATTTGATGATATCCCGAACGAAGATCCAACTTGGTGAAGTAAATTGATCCATGCAATTCATCCAGTAATTCATCAATGACAGGAATGGGGAACTTATCTTTAATAGTGAGCTTGTTGAGCTCCCTATAATCTGGACACATGCGCCATGATCCATCCTTCTTGTGCACCAATACTACTGGAGCTGAGAAAGAACTTTGACTCGGTTGAATTATACCAGCCTCTAGCATTTCTGCAACCATACGTTCAATTTCACTTTTTTGGACATAGGGATATCTGTACGGCCTGATGTTTGGAGGAACACTTCCTGGAATCAGATGAATAGCATGATCATGATCACGCATAGGTGGGAGACCTTTGGGAGTCTCAAATACCTTGGAATGATTGTCCAGGACTTTTTGGAGATCTGGAGAAATAGATGATTCCAATGTGGAAACATCTAGCGAACATAATTGTGCAATTACACCTCTTTGCTCCTTTTTTAGAAGCTTTGTCATGCCATTAGAGCTGATTATCTTTCCTGGTTTCCCTGCAATACCCCTTAATTCAACTTCCTTTCCTTCCACAGAAAATTTCATGAAAAGTTCTTGAAAATTAAAAGCTATTGTACCCAAGGATTGTAGCCATTGGACTCCTAGTACAACATCAGCACCTCCCATTGGAATGGAAAGCATTGGGCTAGTCAATACATATTCTCCCATGGATAGCTTGATATTATGGCACTTTCCAGAACAATTTATTGTTCCTCCATTTGCAATCATCACTTGACACTCTGGTGCTGGATATAGGAAGCAATTCAATTCTTTTGCTACCCTACAATGAATAAAATTGTGGGTGCTTCCTGAATCAATCAACACTATTACCTTTTTCTTCTTGATTTGTCCTTCTATCTTGATGGTTTGAGGAGTGGTAATTCCCGCCAATGCATTACAAGATATGGTCGGATTTATTTGTTCTTCATCTAGGCTTTGTTCCTGGAATATATCCTCTTCTTTTGACCTTTCTTGCTCCTTTTCTTCTTCCTCTTCACAATCTATGTAGAATAATTTCTTCTCAGCACACTTATGACCTTTTGTGTATTTGCTATCACAATTGTAACAAAGCCCTTTTGCTCTTTTTTCTTCCAATTGTTGTGGTGTCAACCTTGTAGGTTGTGGAAGACTATGGGCAACAACACTTCCGTCTTTATAGTTGTGAATGGTATGCTTCCTAGTTGCCATAATTTTGCTTTCCATTTTTCTTGCTAACCTGAATGCCTTCTCTAATGAATCAGGTTCCCAAAGGCGCACATCATGTTGGATATTATCCTTTAAAGACCCTATGAACACATCAATCCTATGCTCCTCTGGAATATCTTTTACCCTTATGTTCAATTTTTGGAACTCCTCAATGTGCTCCATTATTGAACCCTTTTGTTTGAGACTTATCAATTGGCTAAAAAAAGTGTTGCTTTTTGTATCCTCATAATGTGCTATCAATTCTTCCGTAAAAATTGCCCAAGTGATAAATTGTTTACGAGAACAAAGCCATTGATACCATACAAACTGATTTGGTTCCAAATATAAAGTTGCCATACGTACCTTTTGTGTGTTTTGCACATTATTGAGATCGAAGAATTGCTCCATCTGTAATATCCATGTGGCGGGATCCTTGCCATCAAACTTCCTCATATCGATTTTTGGAATATGGTGATTCTTCGATCCAACATTAGCGTCTATGGAATCATGATTAACATTTCTTTTGTTCTCATCATGAGTTTCCTTTACTACCTTTTCACCATTAGTAACTATTTCTTGTAGAAAATTAGTCAAATCTGTCTTCAAATTTGTCATGCCTGTCTTCAAATTTGTGTTCAAATTTATCTTCAAATTGTCCATCTTAGCTTCCATGCCATTCATCTTAGCTTCCACGCCATTTATCTTAGCATCTGTTAACTTTTGTGAGCGTGACATTTGTTGCACTTGTTCTTGTAATTTTGATATATCATGTAGCATTTCTTCCTCTTCTTCATGAGTCATGCTAGAGCTTTCAGGTTCCTTACTAGGTGTTTGCATTTTCTTTCCTCGGGGCATCAGTTACCGATAATAATGCTCTACTATGCCCTTTGAATTCCTTCAAAATAAATTTTCAAACCAAGCTTAAGCAAAAATTTAAAAAAATCTACACACCTTTTTTCACTTTGTAGGAGCTCGATATTTCCTCTGATGTATCTCTGTATTTTCCAGTCATCTAGTTCTGAACTTGTGACCTGTAGTAGCTCTCTGTGTCCTCTTTCCAATGCCACAAGTCTGACCCAAATTGGATTCTCCAAGGAAGAGTTATGTGAAATCTCCCACAGTGACTTGATTATAGACTAGTTCAGTAGAGCGAACTTGTACGACGTGCCACGAGTCACTGTTTCGACCTTTGGATCTAAAAAACACCCACAAGAAACTACAGTCCGTCCTCTTTCTGTACCTTTTTACGAAATTTCAATCCGATTCTCAGAGAGAAAGTTATGACGATTTTTCCCAGGTCACCTGTTTTGAATGTAATTCAGGAGTCTGCAAAAGGACCAACTTCCTCAGATCATATCTCCGAAAATATTGCGTGAAAAGCTCTGAAATTCAGACCCAAGGTTCAGCGTCAATTCTTCTCAAATGGGTTTTTTTTGCGACTTCTGAAACGTCACAGAAACAAATTTATAGTGAAAATGCCACGATGACCTGTTTGGAGCAGCGAAACCCTAGAATCCAAAGCTCTGATACCAAATGTTATGAAACCAGCTCAAGGAAAGATAGAAAAGATAGAAAAACGCCTTAGAATTTAGCCTCTTCGAGGGGCCAACCTCCTTTACATTACATAAATGAACAATTCTTGGATGATACAAATGACAAAACCTCCTTTCTATATATAGGAGTCTAAGGAGTCACAATATAATCCAGCCGACCTAACAATAATAATATAAAGCCACAAAAATAACAATAGAGGGATTCTATGGGGCACAAAAATAATAATATGGGGGTAATAGGGGCACAACAATATAAATAAGGGGTATAACTACAATAGTAATCGGGTAATCACTAGCATTATAGGGACCCAACATACGGTGAAAATTTCTACACGAGGCCACTAATGTCATAGCCCCAATGGGTCAGGAGAGATCCTAAACCCCCTCCAAAGATTGAACCATGTAGAGAAAAGGCCACGTATAAAGAGGCTTGATGAGAAATGGCTGCGAAAGAATGGGATAGGTCAAAAGTTTGGTGTGAAGTAGTCATGCCAGAGATATCTAATGCTATGGTAGATAAGGAGCAAAGTACTGCAGTAAAACCATCTAGAGTTTGTAGTAAAGTTGTCTTGAATTAGTAAAGGATCCTCATCATTTGGATAAGTTCATAAGGATGGTATAAAAATGCAGCAACGAGACTTAGGATACTACTGCAAAAGCTTTGCCAAGAGTTTTAAATTGAGTCTCTCACATAAAGAGGAATACTAAAGAATTCTAGTTTGACACACAAATTAGCGAGCATGGGAAGCAAAACATTATTATGGACCTAGGATTAGATGTAAATATTATACCAAAAATCACATGGAAAATGATGGGGAAACCGAATCTTTCTTTGTTGAAAATTCAGCTTAGATTGTCCAATCAGTATTTCCTACCGGGTAGTTGTTACGAGTACTTGTGGACATTGATGGAGTGTTGAGCACCACTGATTTCATTGTGATTGAAATCATGGATGATACTAATCCCTATCTGACTATTTTGGGGATTGATTGGGACTTTGATAACCAGGTAACTACTAATATTAAGAAGACATAGATGATCTTCGAGGGTGGAGACATTCGAGTCATTTCACCATTGGATTGATGTGAAGAGGATTGATATGTCAAGCCTATGAAAGGTGAGATTAGTCAAGAGGACTTAGATAATAATTATAGCATCAAGACTTGATGGGATGGGACAAAGTACTGAGGTGGTGTAGCATTGGTTCATCTGCCTCCTATTGCGATGAAGCCTTAGAGAATTGGAAAAAATGGTGGCATCAGGTCAGCATTAGGCGATGTGCACATGTTACAAGAACAGTTGTTTGGATATGGACTAAGGTTCATAATCCCCTTTGGTTCGATGAGATACCATAGGTAGAAATTTTTGTTCAGGAATATGAAGAGAAACTACCGGAGTATCAAAGGATTCTTGTGTTGGATGTTGCATTGCACACTATACCGGTCAGATCGTGTGTTGTGCACAAGGTGTGAATCACGAGTTGGCGACAATGTAAAGAACTATTAAAATGTAGGTTTAGAACAAATTCTGAAGTCCCTAGAGAGAATTATTGAGGTGTGGAATGTCTCAGGCCCCACCTGAAGCAGTGCATCACAACATGGATGAGAGGACATGTACCCTATTAAGATTGTGTGCATCAATTTATACACACGTTGTATATCACTCCAGCCAATTGGTACATTGAATTGGAAGTGGATAGAGGAACATAGGATTGGGATGAAACAATGCAAAATTTGAAGGTGACATTTTTCTTTGAAGAAAAGGAATCAGTGCTGGAGGAAGCTCTAAAGGTATTGCACCATAAAATATTTTTTTATGATGATCTGGTTGTGATTAGGAATGGACCACTATGTGTCATACATTAACACCTACACTTGGTACAAAAATTCCTGGAATGATACAATGTCATAGAGAAGGCAATGATGATGATGATCCCTCGAACATTCAAATTTTGGAAATTAAAGGTGAGTACGCATTAGAGGGACCACCATTGGAGTTCAAAGAATACACATAGCTGATCAAAATGAAGAAAGTGAATATCAATACTAAAGGGAGTCTTTATATGGCCGCTATTAGAGATAACTAGGACAATGAAACTATTGAGAAGGTTGTGGACCTGATGCATGAATATGATGGCTTGTTTCCTAATACATTTGAATAAATGAAATGGATTGTGCTAACTCTGGGAGAAATGAGGATCCCTTAAATCCTTACGCAAATCCATTAAAGTAGAGATCATATTGACTAAATCCCATTTACAATGGGAAGGTCAAGTGGGAACTAGAGAATATGTTGTAGGAAGGGATCATTGAGCCAGTGTAAGAATCAAATTGGATCAGTCAAATGGTGGTTCAAAATAATAAAACATGTGAGATTAGGATTTGTGTTGACCTGCAGAAGTTGAACGATGTTTGCAGCATGACCCTTTTCCTACCTTGTTCACTGATGAAATTATGGAAAATGTGGGGAGGACACGAAGCATATTCTTTTATTGATGGGTTCTCGAGGCACCTAAAACTGTGGATTTCCAAAGAGGGCCAACTCAAAACCAATTTCATGACAAAGTGGGGTTGTTTTCAATACACGGTGATGTCATTTGGCCTAAACAATGCGGCAGAAATATTTTCTAGAATAGTAGTCGTGACGTTTAAGGAATTTATTCACAAATTCTTAGATTTTTATTTAGATGATTCGAAAGTGTTTAGTTTATTGAAGAAACATATTGATGTGTTGTAGTTGATGTTACACAGGTGTAGGAAACTGGAAAAAAACTTTAAATCTTAATGTGTATATTCTACACTCTTTTTGGTATCTTGCTAGGATACATTGTATGTAAACATGGGTTGCTGGTATATCCGACCAATATTTTCGTTATTCTGGATATACCACAAGCTACTATAGTCCAATAGCTGATATCCACCTTGGACCATATAAGGTATTATTCAAAATTCCATACAAGGATATGCAAATATCACTGCGCCCATGGAGCAATTATTGAAAAAGGGGGTAGAATTTCAATGGATTGAGGAGTTCCCACAAGCTTTGCATATCTTGAAAGAGAAGATGGTATAAGTGCTTATTCTAGTTTTCCCAGTCTAGAGCAAGGAGTTCCATGTACACGTCGATGTTTCATCAATCGCCCGGGGAGAAATATTGGCTCATCCAAGAGAAGGAGTGGTCAACCACCCCATTTGCTTCTTCGATCGCAAGTTATAAACCATGGAGAAAAATTACACTGTGACCAAAAGGGCAGGGCTAGTGATAGTGTATTCCCTCCTAAACTTTAGAAACTACTTGTTGCGAAACAAACTAAAACTATATACAAACCATTCTTCCTTAAAATACCTGGTTAACAAGCTTGTGTTGGGTTGAGGATCTGTTGATGGTTGTTGTACTTTCAAGACTGTGACTTTCAGGTAGTAGTTAAACAGAGAAGATTGAATCTAGGGCTTGATCACCTGTCGCACTTAACTTCACGCTGTTGGGTTGTGTTATAATCTTTCCACGACTAGCCTATGTAGTGAACCAGGGGGTTAGAGGGGGAGGGGAGCCCCCCCTTCGTTGCACCAATTGCATAGCGAGGGGGTCACCGGGCCGCCCCCCCTGTCCGGGGGGTTTGAGGGGGGCAGGTAGCCCCCCAGTAAGGGGTCCGGAGCAGCGCCCTGAAAAAATTGTTTTGGACCCTATATTAGGTTGGGTAGAACTACCTATGGTTTTCAGTCCATGGTATTGGATGCTTCGGCATGTATAAATATATATTGTAACATTGAAAGGAACATAATGAAAAATCAAGTTGGTAGTCCTAGTTTTGGAATCCAGGGGAAAATCTCTGTGTATATGTGTTTTATGTGTTATGCACTCGCATTGTTTATTTTCTGTGTTTTAGAATTCGCATGTAGGTAATTTCTCTACAGGGTTAAAACCTACATTTGGTATCAGAGCTATTTTGGCTTCAAGGGGACGCCTTTGTTGCTGAGGGGTTTCTCTTGGGCCTGTGGTAGACCCTGTTCAATGGGATATTTGTGGGATTGATTCTGGTGGTGAAAGAAGATGGCGAGAAGTCGAAATACAGAGATTGAGAAATTTAATGGTCAGAGTTTTGAGTTGTGGAAACTCAAGATGGAGGATCTGTTGGTGGGTAAAGATCAGTGGATTGCGGTAGATCTGGGTACTAAACCAATGGGAGTTTCTGATGAATAATGGAAGAAGTTGGATCAGAAGGCAAACAACACAATATGATTGTGTGTCTCAGATTCAGTATGGATGAATGTATCAGGGGAAGCTACAACAAAGGCTTTGTGGGAGAAGTTAGAGACTTTGTACCAATCTAAGTCTTTGGTGAATAAACTGTTCCTGCAAAAAAAGTCATATAACATGAGGATGAAAGATGGAGACTCAGTGACAAAGCATCTGAATGCATTTAATACTGTGGTAAGTCAGTTATCGTTTGTCGATATCAAAATCTCAAATGAAGATAAGTGCATTATTTTGTTGTGTTCTCTACCAGATTTGTGGGATAGTCTGGTTATTGCAATAGGTAGCAATGCAACTACCTTGCAGTTTGATGAAATAGTCTCATCCTTACTAACAGAGGAGACGAGACAGAAAAATACGGAGAGCCAGAATGGTGGTGCCTTGTCTATATGAGGATGGTCCCAGAATAGAAACAAAAATAAGTCATCGAGTGGGGGATCTAAATCTAGAGGGAGATCTAAATCTCCAGGAAAACCTGTAAAGGTGGTGTGCTAGAAATGCGGAAAGGAAGGGCACTACAAAAGGGGCTGTAAATCTAAAGCTCCTAACAAAGGAAAGGGATCTAATGATGCTCCTTCAGCAGAGGCGAAAACCACCTCAGATGAAGGTGGGGATGTGTACTTGGCTTTTTCAAGTACACATGTAGATCATGAGGCATGGTTGATTGAATCAGGTGCATCCTTTCACTTCACTCCCCATAGAGAGTGGTTCTACGAGTAAGAGAAATATGATGGTGGTGATGTCTTCTTAGGGGATGATAGGAAGGCTAGAATTGTTGGTCGTAGAATAGTAAAGTTGAAGTTCCAAGGTGGAAGGGTTAGAACACTTCTGGGTGTTCTGCATATTCCTGCATTAGCCAGAAATCTGATTTCTATAAGCAAGTTGGATGATGCAGGTGTAAAAACAATGTTTGAGAAGGATATATGCAAGATGGTTCGGGGAGCACTGGTATTGATGCAGGGAGTTCAGACTGGAACTCTTTACAAGCTACAATGTAGCACTATTGTTGATGAGTGTAACAGTTCTGTGTTTCCTGAAAGTGGAGCAGAAAACCTAGTGGTCTCTGGAGAGAAGACCATGCTGTGGCATCAAAGGCTTGGACATATTGGAGAGAAGGGCCTTCAAATACTCCATGGTAAAGGTATGGTAGAAGGTATGAGTAATAGCTCTCTAGATTTTGATTTCTATGAAAATTGTGTATATGGGAAGCATAATCGGGTGAGTTTCCCCTCTGGTGGTAAGAGGGCAAAATAGATATTAGATCTTGTGCACAGTGATGTGTTTGGACCTGTGAAGGTTGCATCACTAGGTAATTCTGTGTACTATGTATCATTTATAGATGACTTCTCAAGGAATACATGGATATATTTCCTTAAGAAGAAATCTGAAGTCTTGGATAGGTTTAAAGAATTTGAGGCTCTGGTAGAAAACCAGACAGAGAAGAAGATAAAGGTTTTGAGGACATATAACGGTGGAGAGTTTTGTAGTAATGAATTTGAAGAATTCTGTAAGAAGTGTGGTATAGCAGGACAGAAGGCTACTCCATATACACCTCAACAAAATGTAGTTGCAGAAAGAATGAACAACACATTGATGGAAAGGGCAAGAGGCATGCTCAGTGGTGTCGGGTTAGGACAGGAATTCTGGGGAGAGGCAGTGGAGACAGCATGTTACCTAGTCAATAGATCACCTTCATCAGTGTTGGAGGATAAGACTCCAAAAGAGCTATGGACTGGTAAGAAACCCTCTCTTTCACATCTGAGGGTATTTGGATGTGATGCATATGTACATGTTCCAAAGCAGAAATGAACC
The DNA here is from genome assembly GCA_031772625.1 of Pinus tabuliformis. NCBI lineage: Eukaryota > Viridiplantae > Streptophyta > Pinopsida > Pinales > Pinaceae > Pinus > Pinus tabuliformis. The sequence goes on from CM062817.1 coordinate 609,355,538, forward strand.
ATGTTGGATAGTAAATCTGAAAAGTGCATCTTTATTGGGTATAAGGATGGTTTAAAGGGTTATAAGATTTGGAACCCAATAATAAGGAAGGTTGTGTACAACCAAGATGCGGTGTTCATAGAGGTGAAAGATGTTACTAAACATGAAGTCCAATGAAAGGAACCTGAGAAGATAGAGTTTGAGCTAAAGTAGGAATAATCAGACTCTACAGCAGAGGAGGAATCAGAAGATGAAGAGCCACAAACTCCAGGTGTGAGAAGATCAGTTCGAGAACGAAGGTAGCGAGAAAGGTATAGTCCATCTACTTTCTGTTCAAATTTTGCTTTATCTATTACTGATAATGATCCCAGAACTATGAAGGAAGTAGTAGATTCGGAGGATGGAAAACTCTAGAAAGAGGCCATGGTTGATGAAATGGTATCTTTGTACAAAAATAAGGCTTGGGATCTGGTGGAGTTGCTGGCTGGAAGGAAACCCATTAGTAGCAAATGGGTGTTCAAGAAGAAGACAAATGTAGTAGGAAAGGTGGAGAAATACAAAGCTCGGTTGGTAGCAAAAGATTATTCCCAGGTGCCAGGAATTGATTTTAGTGATATTTTTTCTCCTGTTGCCAAGGTAGCTTCTATTAGATTACTTTTATCTGTTGCTACTGGTTTTCATTTTGAGGTAGAACAAATGGATGTGAAGACAAATTTTCTTCACGGGGATCTGGAAGAGGAGATCTACATGAAGCAACCTGAAGGCTTTGCGGTGAAGGGTAAGAAAAAACTGGTATACAAGTTAAAGAAGTCTTTGTATGGGTTAAAACAGTCACTAAGGATGTGGTATCTGAAATTTGATACATTTATATGGGGACTTGGCTTCACCAGAAGAAAATCATATCACTATGTGTATTTTAAATTAATTGGTGACTATGTTATTTGTCTGGTCTTGTATGTGGATGATATGTTGCTGGTTGGAAATGACAAAGAAATTATCTAGGATTTGAAGACCCAATTGTCCTCCTAATTCGACATGAAATATCTTGTTGCTGCAAACTATATTTTGGCCATGGAAATTAAAAGAGATCGGGCAAAGAGAAAGCTCTGGTTAAACCGGAGGAAGTATGTTGAAACAATATTGTAGAGGTTTAATATGCAGGATAGTAAACCGGTGAAGGTTCCTGTTCCTGTAGGTGTAAAGTTATCTGTTGAACAGTGTCCCAAGACACAAGAAGAGGAAGAGGATATGTCCCATGTTCCATATGCAAGTGCAGTCGGTAGCCTGATGTATGCGATGGTCTATATGAGACCATACATTACACATGTAGTGGGAGTATTGAGTAGCGTTTTGTCAAAACCAGGGAAGGAGCATTGGACAATAGTGAAGTGGGTTTTCAGGTATTTGCATGGCACTAGTGATTAGGGCTTGTGCTACCAAGGAAGACCAAGATTGGATAGAGTGTTGCATATTCATGGCTTTATTGATGCAGACTGGGCTGGAGATCTGGATCAGAGAAGATCTATAAGTGGGTATGTGTTTAACCTATTTATAGGTGTAGTCAGTTGGATGAGTAAGAAACAATTTGTAGTGGCACTATCAACTACAGAGGCAGAATACATGGTAGCCATTGATGCAAGCAAGGAAACAGTTTGGTTGCATAGATTGTGTTCAGGTATGGGGTTAGTACAGGGAGCTATAAGGATAGACTGTGAAAGCCAAAGTGCATTTTTCTTGGCAAAGAACCCTACTTATCATTTAAAGACAAAGCACATTGATGTCCAGTATCACTTTGTGAGGGATATGATAGAAGACAAAAAGGTGTTGCTGGTAAAGGTGGACACTTTGAAGAATACTGTAGATGCATTGACAAAATCTGTGAGCTCTGAGAAGTTCTCTTGGTGTAGAGAAACAATGGGCATTTCAGGGCTAGATAAAAGACTGAGCTCTCCTGTGGCCCCATGTGGAAAGAAAACAACAAGTGGGAGAATGTTGGGTTGTGTTATATTCTTTCCACGACTAGCCTACATAGTGAACCGGGGGGTTAGAGGGGGGGCAGAGCCCCCCCTTCGTTGAGCCGATTGCACAGCGAGGGGGCGGTAGGCCCCCCTGTCTGAGGAGTTTGACGGGGGTGGGTAACCCCCCTCTACGGGGTCCAAGGTAGCACCCCGGGAAATTTTTTTTGGACCCTATATTAGGTTGGGCAGACCTACCTATGGTTTTCTGTCCATGGTTTTGGATGCGATGGTTTTCAGTCCATGGTATTAGATGCTTCGGCATGTATAAATATGTATTGTAACATTGAAAGGAAGATAATGAAAAATCAAGCTGGTAGTCCCGATTTTGGGATCCAGGGGAAAAACTCTGTGTATATGTGTTTTATGTGTTATGCTCTTGCATTGTTTATTTTCTGTGTTTTAGAATTCGTATGCAGGTAATTTCTGTACACGGTTAAAACCTACACAAGAGAGGAGGCACAAAATTTGGAACACAACCTTCTAGATATGTAACTATTCATAGTAACCATGGTAGATGATTATTTTGCAGAAATTGCATAGCAAGGAAAATTTTAAGGATGATAAACCATCTTGAAGTTTAAAAATATTAGTAAATCTCACTAGTCCCTAATATTAAAAATATAAAATGTTTATTGATATATGTGTAAAATTATTCAAAATTATACTAATTTTATATATTCTCTCTATATAATGTTGGTGATTTTTAAGGTAAAATAATTTTATATTGTAAAATTTGGGCGAATCATTTTTGTAAAAAATGGAAAGTGGAGAATCTATTTTTTGGAAAAATCATGGAAAATTAGCCCACTTGCGATTTTTAGCCCCTAAAATTTTCCATGTTGCAAAGTTTCTAAATACTTGGATGGAAGCCGAGGGATATATAGAAACATAGAACAAACATCTTGTGGTGAAGGTAGCAGACTATTAACTGATTGCAGGAGCACTATATAAACTAGGAGCTGATGGAATATGAGGAGGTGTTTCATGGAGAACAAACAACCCTTGATCTTGGCGGAAGCACATGTAGGTGTCATAGTGTGTCACTACGTAGGTCGGTTTACAATGCAAAATATTTTACATGTTGGACTTTGGTGGCCCATGGTACATGCAGATACTAAAGAGTATTGGAGGACCAATGATGTATGTTAAAGGGTACAAAGGTTGTCTTGGCAGGATGGAATGCCCCTAAACCCCAGCTCATTATGTAACCATTTGAAAAGTGATATATTGTCTTTATTGAACCAATTGATCCCCAGGAGAGAAGGGCTGGTGCGCAGTACATTATTACGCTACATATTATTTAACTAGGTGGGCTAAAGCCACATAGGTGAAAGAATGAAGCACGGAGACTGATGCACAATTTCTCTTGACCATGTGGTAACTAGGTTTGGGTGCCCCAAAATTCTAATGAGCAATCAAGGAACACATTTTTTCGTCTAGACCATAGTATCACTAACATAATAGTTTGAGATTTGTCACCATAAGAGCTCCCTGTATCATTCCCAAGCCGATGGGATGGTAGAAGCTTTTAACAAAACCTTAGAAACTTCCCTCACAAAGGTATGTAATGTGCAACACAATGATTGGGACCTGAGAATCCCTATAGTTTTATGAGAATATCGAACTACATGTAAGAAGTTGATTGAATAGACCCCATTCCAGTTGGTGTATGGGATGGAAGTTGTCATACCAATGGAGTTCCGGGTGCCTAGCTTGCTCATTGCACTAGCTACCAAGATGATATAATTTGAAATATTAGAGGGGTGACTATAGGATTTATTGTATTTGGAAGAATATCGAGTGTTAGCGAGTTTCCACCAAGAGGTAAAAAAGGCTTGAGATAAAGCATGACACGACTGAATGATCAAGCTCAACATATTTCAAGAGGAATACTTACTATTACTATATGATAACAAATTCTTGAACCATCTAGGTAAACTATGAATGCACCAGTTGGGACCTTATATCATTTAGCATGTAATTGATGGAAGCACAGTGCAATTGGGAAATTTGGATGGCACACCACGCGAAGGGTTTGAAAATGGGAGTAGGTTGAAATTGTATAGGGAAAACCAAGCTCTTATGTAGAATGGGTAGAGGATAGAGGGATTCAATCTATTGGATATATATAAATAAGGTTGAATGAAGTGAGTAGTAGAATATTTTGAATAAAACAAGACTAGGTTAAGAGTACTAGAATTTATAAGAATGGATGAGTGCGCATATGAAGAGGAAAACTAGGGAACACGCATTGTTGGGGATGCTCGTGTCTAGAATTACCCATTGAGGGGGCTACCATGACTAGATAAGAGGCATAGACGATACTGACAAGAGGGGTTGAGTTCATGTCAGTTCAGCTATGGTTGATGGAAAAGGGTGGTGAGAAATGTAACTAACAAAAAATCATAGCGAACAGTTAATGAACATGCTTTGGGCAAGTGACTAGCAGTTATGTAGTGAATCAGGGGCATATAGGGAAACTACTATTAAAAAAATTGCAATGATGTTAGGGAAACACAGTCATCCTATTCACCTATGGTGAGTAGATAATCATTATAATTACATGTCATGTCTATAGGTTTTAACCTCGTACAGAAATTACTTGCTTATGAATTCTAAAACACAGAAAATAAATAATGCGAGAGCAGAATACATAAAACAAATATACACAGAGATTTCCCCCTGGATCCCAAAACCGGGACTACCAACTTGATTTTTCATTATTTTCCTTTCAATGTTATAATACATATTTATACATGCCAAGACATCTAATACCATGGACCGAAAAAACCATCGCGTCCAAAAAACATGTGCGAAAATCATGCACAAAACCATAGGTGGGTCCGCCCAACCTAACTTAGGGTCCAAAACCAAAATTTTCCAGGGCACTGCCCCGACCCCCATAAAGTGGGGTTATGGTGCCCCTCAAACCCATTGTTAACTACATGGAAAGAATATAACACAACCCAACATTCTCCCACTTGTTGTTTTCTTTCCACAGGGGGCCACAAGAGAGCTTAGTCATTTTTCCAGCCCTGAAATGCCCATTGTCTCTCTACACCAAGAGAACTTCTCAAAGCTCATAGATTTTATCAATGCATCTGTAGTATTCTTCAAAGTGTCCACCTTTGATACTGAACATCAATATGCTTTGTCTTTGAATGATATGTGGGGTTCTTTGCCAAGAAAATTGCACTTTGGCTGTCACAGTCTATCCTTATAGCTTCCTGTACTAACCCCATACTTGAACACAATCTCTGCAACCAAACTGCTTCCTTACTTGCATGAGTGGCTGCCATGTATTCTGCCTCTGTAGTTGACAGTGCCACTACAGATTGTTTCTTACTCATCCAACTGATTGCACCTCCAAATAGGTTAAACACATACCCACTTGTAGATCTTCTTTGATCCAGATCTCCAGCCCAGTCTGCATCAACAAAGCCATGAATATCCAACACTCTGTCCAATCTTGGTCTTCCTTGGTAGCAGAAACCATAATCACTAGTGCCACGGAAATGCCTGAAAACCCGCTTCACTGTTGTCCAGTGCTCCTTCCCTGGTTTTGACATAAACCTGCTCAATACTCCCACTGCATGTGCAATGTCTGGTCTAGTACAGACCATTGCATACATCAGGCTACTGACTGCACTTGCATATGGAACATGGGACATGTCCTCTTCCTCTTCTTGTGTCTTGAGACATTGTTCAACAGATAACCTCACACCTACAGGAATAGGAACCTTCACCGGTTTACTATCCTACATATTAAACCTCTACAATATTGTCTCGACATACTTCCTCTGGTTTAACCAGAGCTTCCTCTTTGCCTGATCTCTTTTAATTTCCATGCCCAAAAAAAAAGTTTGCAGCACCAAGATCTTTCATGTCAAATTTGGAGGACAATTGTGTCTTCAAATCCTGGATAGCTTCTTTGTCATTTCAAACCAACAACATATCATCCACATACAAGACCAGATAAATAACATGGTCACCAATTAATTTAAAATACACATAGTGATCTGCTTTGCTTCTGGTGAAGCCAAGTCCTCGTATAAATGTATCAAATTTATGATACCACATCCTTGGTGACTGTTTTAACCCATATACACACTTCTTTAACTTATATACTATTTCTTTCTTACCCTTCACCGCCAAGCCTTCAGGTTGCTTCATGTAGATCTCTTGTTCTAGATCCTCGTGAAGAAATGTTTCTTTCACATCCATCTGTTCTACCTCAAAATCAAAAGCAACAGCAACAGATAAAAGTAATCTAATAGAAGTTACCTTGGCAACAAGAGAAAAAATATCACCAAAATCAATTCCCGACACCTGGGAATAACTTTTTGCTACCAACTGAGATTTGTATTTCTCCACTTTTCCTTCTACATTTGTCTTCTTTTTGAACACCCATTTGCTGCCAATGGGTTTCCTTCCAGCCGGCAACTCCACCAGATCCCAAGACTCATTTTTGTGCAAGGATGCCATTTCATCAACCATGGCCTCTTTCCAGAGTTTTCCATCCTCTGAATCCACTGCTTCCTTCACAGTTCTGGGATCATCATCAGTAACAGACAAAGAAAAATTTGAACAAAAAGTAGATGGACTATACCTTTCTGGCTACCTTCTTTCTCGAACTGATCTTCTCACAACCGGAGTTTGTGGCTCTTCATCTTCTGATTCCTCCTCTACTGTAGAGTCTGATTCTTCCTCATTTAGCTCAAACTCTATCTTCTCAGGTTCCTTTGGCTGGACTTCATGTTTAATAAAATCTTTCACCTCTCTAAACACCACATCTCAGCTGTACATAACTTTCCTTGTTACTGGATTCCAAAGCTTATAACCCTTTAAACCATCCTTATACCCAATAAAGATGCACTTTTCAGATTTACTATCCAACTTTCTTCTTTTCTCCTTTGGAACATGTACATATGCATCACATCCAAATACCCTTAGATGTGAATGAGAGGGTTTCTTACCAGTCCAAAGCTCTTGTGGAGTCTTATCCTCCAACGCTGATGAAGGTGACTTGTTGACCAGGTAACATGCAGTATCCACCGCCTCTGCCCAGAATTCCTATCCTAACCCGACACCACTGAGCATGCTTCTTGCCCTTTCCATCAACGTCTTTTTCATTCTTTCTGCAACTCCATTTCGCCGATGTGTATATGGAGTAGTCTTCTACCATGCTATACCACACTTCTTGCAAAATTCTTCAAATTCCTTACTGCAAAACTCTCCACCATTATCTGTCCTCAGCACCTTTATCTTCTTCTCTGTCTAGTTTTCCACTAGAACCTTAAATTCTTTAAAACTATCAAAGACATCAGATTTCTTCTTAAGGAAATATATCCATGTATTCCTTGAGAAGTCATCTATAAATGATACATAGTACACCGACTTAACCAGTGATGGAACCTTCACAGGTCCAAACACATCACTGTGCACAAGCTCTAATATATATTTCGCCCTCTTACCACTAGAGGGGAAACTCACCCGATTCTGCTTCCCGTATACACAATTTTCACAGAAATCAAAATCCAGAGAGCTATTACTCATACCTTCTACCATACCTTTACCATGAAGTATTCAAAGGCCCTTCTCTCCAATATGTCCAAGCCTTTGATGCCATAACATGGTCTTTTCTCCAGAGACCACTAGATTTTCTACTCCACTTTTAGGAACCACGGAACTGTTGTACCCATCAACAACAGTGCTACCTTGCAGCTTGTACAGAGTTCCAATCCAAACTCCCGGCATCAATACCAGTGCTCCCCGAACCATCTTGCAGGTGTCCTTCTCGAACACTAATTTTACACCTGCATCATCCAGCTTACTAACCGAAATCAGATTTCTGGCTAATGCAGGAATATTCAGAACACCCAGAAGTGTTCTAACCCTTCCACCTTGCAGCTTCAACTTTACTTTTCCATTACCAATGATTCTAGCCTTACTGTCATCCCCCAAGAATAAATCACCACTATCATATTTCTCATACACTAAGAACCACTCTCTATGGGTAGTGAAGTGAAAGGATGCACCTGATTCAGTCAACCATGCCTCATGATCTACATGTGTACTTGAAGAAGCCAAGTACACATCCCCACCTTCATTTGAGGTGGTTTTCGCCTCTACAGAAGGAGCCTCATCAGATCCCTTTCCTTTGTCAAGAGCTTTAGATTTACAGTCCCTTTTGAAGTGGCCTTCCTTTCCGCATTTCTAGCACACCACCTTTACAGGTTTTCCTAGAGATTTAAATCTCCCTCTAGATTTAGACCTCCCACTCGATGACTTATTTTTGTTTCTGTTCTGGGACTGTCCTCGTACAGACAAGGCATCACCATTTTGGCTCTCCATATTTTTCCATCTCATCTCCTCTGTCAGCAAGGCTGAGACTATTTCATCAAACTGCAAGGTAGTTGCATTGCTACCTATTGCAATAACCAGACTATCCCACAAATCTAGTAGGGAACACAACAAACTAATGCACTTATCTTCATCTGAAATTTTAATATCAACAGATGCTAACTGACTTACCACAGTATTAAATGCGTTCAGATGCTCTATCACCGAGTCTCCATCTTTCATCCTCAGGTTATACAGCTTTTTCCGCAGGAACAGTTTATTCAACAGAGACTTAGATTAGTACAAAGTCCTTAACTTGTCCCGCAAAGACTTTGTTGTAGCTTCCCCTGATACATTCAGCATTACTGAATCTGAGACACACAATCATATTATGCTCTTTGCCTTCCGATCCAACTTCTTCCATTCTTAATCAGACACTCCCCATCTCTATCTTTCCACTGCTCGCCATCTTCTTTCACCACCAGAATTGATCTCGCAGATCTCCCACTGAACAGGGTCTACCACAGGCCCAAGCGAAAGCCCTCAGCAACAAAGGCGTCCCCTTGAAGCCAAATCTGCTTTCATACCAAATGTAGGTTTTAACCCCATACAGAAATTACCTGCATATGAATTCTAAAACACAGAAAATAAATAATGTGAGAGCAGAACACATAAAACACATATACACAGAGATTTTCCCCTGGATCCCAAAACCGGGACTACCAGCTTGATTTTTCATTATTTTCTTTTCAATGTTATAATACATATTTATACATGCCGAAGCATCCAATACCATGGACCAAAAAAACCATCGCGTCCAATACCATGGACCAAAAACCATCGCGTCCAAAAAACATGTGCAAAAATCATGCACAAAACCATAGGTGGGTCCGCCCAACCTAACATAGGGTCCAAAACCAAAATTTTCCGGGCACTGCCCCAGACTCCATAAAGTGGGGTTACAGGTGCCCCTCAAGCCCCTTGTTAACTACGTGGAAAGAATATAACACAACCCAACAATGTCAGGTAGTGGCATCAAAGGGAAGTCATTCCTTGGGATGCAAAGATCGAACAGTGGGTCAAATGCAAGCAAATGGGAGGTACCAGTAGTTTTTGAAAGGTTCATAAACCACGAGTTGAAGGGGAAGTTCAAAATTTCAAACCAAAAGAATTGAGAAGAGATGAGAGTTGAGGGGAGAAGTGAGGGTTGAGAAGGATTAGAAGGTCGACCAGTATGAAAGAGGAAAGTACAATCATAGAAGAGCAGAAGACGGGCACAAAACACCATATATTCATAATACAATGGAGGACATAAAAGCCAAGATCGATTCATAGGAAGAAATATGGGAAACCTTGTAGAAGTCTATGAACGGCAATATTTATTTGACGTAGGATTGTCTGCCTCGAGGATGAGGCACATTTTTTTGTTGAGGGGTTGTTGGAGCCTAGAAAAGAAATTTGAAATTTTTTTGGCATTGCAAAACCACAGAACAAGGATGAGCAACGTGGAAAGGACAAGTTTGAGTGCAACATAGGGCTAGCATAGTGAGTGGAGCATAACATACCATTGGCGCAATAGGTAAGGCATGGCGAAGATGGAATTTTCACAGTAGTGTGATAGTGGATATTGAGGAAGGAGGGTAAACGAAAGCAATATTCAAGATTATGATTTTGTAGAAGATAGAGTTGATGAAGGAGATCATGGTGAGCAGATGGTTTTGGAGGTGTTTTGAAGGAGGAAGAGACAAGGCAGAGTGGAGACAAATAAGAGGAGATATTTTTTACAATCATTAGCATGCATGGAATAGCTCACAAATATGAGAGAAATATCTTAACATCCTCTCGGGACAACTAGACTAGTCAGGCGAGAAGCAAAGAGGATTCGAGAGAGTTCCCAATATCCATATGGTAATGTGTTGTAGATGAAGCTAGGGTTGGATGAGTTGGTCTGAAGGATTAGCAACACAAGATGGTAGTGGAGTACAGAGAGGTTGTTAGATAATAAAACATAGAAGGGGTTAAGTCTTAGAGTCTATAGAGACACCAATGTCATTTAAATTTAATTTTTGGGAAGGTATGGAGTCTGTCACTACTTCACAGCCTCATTGTAATGGTTTTAGTATTTGGTTATATGAGAATAGTATTGATGTTTACAGTTTTGGTTATTTTTGCTATTTATTGTTATCATGGATGGTCAATGAGATTATTGAATTAAATTATGTAGTCTTGAACACCATGCATCTTCTATGAATATGAATATAAACCAGTGCTTGGGAAATTTACTGTAGTATTTTGTTGCATAGTCATGTGAATGTTTTGTGCGTTAATTTATGGTATCGTTGGTGATGGTTTATAAGTCTGATTAATACTCCAAATGTTGATATTTTTAATATGTTTTGGAATGGCGGTTTATGGTGATGATATTGTTTGTTATGGGCCCATAATGTTGTCTACATTGAATCCTTTTTAAATGACCGTAACGGGCCAAGTGACTAATAAAGTGTCAAAGGGATAGTCAAGGTTGGGTGTCAATAGCAGAATTTTCCGAGCTTAGTGGTGACTCTACCTTCAATTTATTGGGTCCATGTCGAGGGTCTCACGTTGCGCATAGTTGCTACAGGTTTTTTTTGTGGTTTGGTAAAATAAGGTTAGCAACATGTGTAGTGCTTAGCAACCGCTAGTTATTGTAGCATGCGTGAGTTAGGAATAGAGTGTCACAAGCCATAAGAGAATCCTATCAGACTGCGAAAACTTAGTTCCAGCAGTCACCCATTAGCATCTCCGGTGAGACTCGAGTCACTTCATAGGTGTTTCTGAAAGGGTCGATGCTAAGCAGGTCCTTGTTGTCCATGCGTCACAAATTCCAGGTGTGTCCAAACCCTCTACGCAAACACATAAACTAAAAATTGATTTATTTGAGGAGTTATGGTGCTAGGGTTTTGTTCAGTAAATAACAATGCAAATTTTGGACAAGGGGGTGGAATTTTCAAAGGGCCAAATCGATAGATTATGGGTAGTGTTCTCACATGGGCCTTGTCCAAGTACCTGCTATGGCTTTTGGAACTCAAAATTTTATACTTGGTTTGGTTTTTACACACTATATAAGTTCATAATGTATCCTTGAATGTCTCTACGAAGTGAGTTGCAACTAGCCATGAAATTCAAACAAAGATTTAGTTGTGTGAACCATTGGTTATCTTAGATTTGTGGCACTGTGTTATAGATATGGGCACCCACCTTCTAGGACTACATAAGATGTAATTCATTTTTTTTAGTATCTTTAGAGCTAGTGCTTTATTCAGTAAAAATCGATGCATTTTTTTCACAAGGGGATGGATTTTTCAAAATATTGGATCAAGAGATTGGCCTTGGCCAAAAAAAATATCCAGATCTTCTCGAATTCATTTATGCTACTTAGTATGGTTTTATAACCCGTAATCATATTTACCCTATTTCCTTAAATGGATCCAGGAAGCTAATTGTGATTGGATAAAAACTTCAAACTAGGACACAGATAGTGGACTCTCAATTCCATTGGAATGATAGCATTAGGATACAACTAGGGGAACCTCCTCCTAGGACAACATATGCCAAAATTGATTTATTTGAGGATATTTGGAGCTAAGGTTTTATCTAGTAAAGGTCGCTAACTTTTCACAACGGGGTGGAATTCGGGAAACCTTGGTTTGAGATATTGTGGTATTTTGGTCCCATGAGCTTTGGCCAAACACACTTGTTGGAGCTTATAGGACTTATTTATGGTGCCAGTTTGGTTTTTATACCACCAAAACAATTTCATCATATGTTCATAAATGGTTAAGAAGCAATTTGCAACTATCCATAAAATTCAAATCAAAACTTGGATGAGTGAACCATTGATTTTTATTGGACTCTTAGGACTAGGTTATAGCCAAGGACACCCATCTCTTGGGACTTGATAGATTAAAAGTTGATTTATTTGAGGATTATTGGAGCTAGGGTTTTCTCAATAAATATCAATGCAAAGTTTTGAACAAGGGAGTGGATTTTGCGAATCATCAGAATGAGTCATTATGGGTAGTTTGTTCACATGGCCCTTAACCACATACACGTGTTAGATATTGTGAAGCCCATTATTATGCTTAATAGCTATACCCTGTGAAAAAATTCACAACGTGTCCATGAATCACTCTTCGAAGTGACATGCAATTGACTATATAACTTTAACAAATATTTGGATGGGAAAATTATCAATTATGTTGTACTCCTAACACCAAGTTACGTTTAGGGGCATTTTTCTCCTATGATTTCATTGGATAAAAATTCATTTATTTTTGGATCTATTAAGCTAGGGTTTGACTGAAAAGAATTATGCAAAATATCTTTAACAAATAGAAAATGATATGTTGGGATATAAATTAAGGTTCGAGAAGATTATTTTAAGCATTGATGACTTTGGTGATTTTGGTATGGTTATCAAGAAGTTCAATATAAATATATTCGCATTTTATTTTAATAGATTCCCATGAGTTTTAAGTCTCATGGTAGCTTGTAAGTGAAGAAAAAATACATTAATGGTTTGTAAAGCCATATGCCCTCTTCTATTGACCACATATACACATCTATAACTCCAAAAAATGGTCGAATAAGATAGTAACTTACACATTCATGAAAACCATGAAAAAGTATAATAGATTAAATGAAAATAACAGAATATGGTTTTATGTGAATTTGGTGTATTCTTAAGGGGGGTAAATTTGGTTAGTATCCAAAAATATTGCTGACTAAATGGAATATTAAGTCCTCAAGTGAGTGATTGGCTTGAATTATATCACCATGCTATATTGGAGTTTCAACAATTAAGGAGGAAATTAGAACAATTATACATTATTAGAGTTGGAACACTTAGTAATTATTGGGGTTTCATAAAAGAGGAAATGTTGAAAGGAAGGAAAATTCTAAAATAGAATAGATATTAGTGAATATGTTGTGGATATAGTATAGCATATTTTAAATTATCCATGAGAACACAAGTTATAGACAACATAAGAGATGTTGCATGAAGTTAAAATTCTCTTGATCATTAGGACGTGTATCTAATATTTGTTTTTTACAAAGTTGTTGGTAGTTTGAGTTGGGAAGAGCTATAAAATATTAAGCATGTGACTCCATGTTCTGTTGATTTGAGCGAGTTGCTAGCTAAACAAAATATTATTTGTAAACTAAAAGAAAAATGCTAGTAGATGGATAAAAAATATCGAGGCATTGGTTTTTCACATGATTATTTCGACATTAGGTGGAAGGATACTCTCATTGTTGCATACCAAAACATTGCATATTCATCATGTGATTATGATAAGTTAGTACATATTCTTGGCTGATAACAAAATCAATTAGTAATTTGTACATGTAAACAAATACATTAAAATTATCAACATGTAGAGTTAGGAAGCAATCCTTCAAGATTATGTTTCTGATTATTCTTGTTGTTAATAAAGTTAATCCCTTTGACCTATTATTAGTTACACTCTTCATGAATCCGATAGCTCATGCACATTCTTCAACAACCACAAGTGCTACTAATGCACTTTATTCAACAATACAAATTGAATATACCATCAACATAAAGATAAATGGATGACATGGCAGGAAGATGAGGTGGAATATTTGGAAAACATGGTCCAAATAGTGAATTATTCATGAGGATTATTACAAGCATATTGAACCCTAGTAAGACCACTTTTGATATCATCATGGGGAATGTTTCAAAAATGGAATAACCATTAAAATCTCACAGAAAATTTGATAGCAGGTTTTAGTGTAAATTTTTTGGAGAAATGTACCAAAAGTTCTTCACTTAAGTTGTTCGTGACAAGCACTAACCCTAACAACAAAAGTTATATTTGCAATTGTTCTTTAGCTATGCAAAATGAACATTAGAAACCCTACAAAAAAATATATCATGAAAATAATAATAACATATACAATGATAGAGACCCAATGGAAAAAGAAATGGTTTTTATTATTATTATCAAATTGAAAAGCTTACACTTGATGAGCACAGATTGTAGACTTAGGTCTACAAATCCCCCTTCTTGAGATGGGTCCTTTGGAGGCCCTGTACTTCAGCTTGAACCCTTTCTCTCAATGTATCCAGTGGGAAAATGGAATGGTGATGGAGGATTGAACTCAAGACGAGAGCTCAAATGTCACAAGATGATGAAAATGGTCATAGTGAAGAATTAGGAGGAAACCCCTCTATTTATAACAAAATATTGAGATATATCGAGATTTAGAAAATAATAAACTAAATCAAAATCTAGTTGTTGTGAATATTTTATTATATTTTTTGAGAGGGATAAGATATTCGAAAGGGTTAAATATCGCCATTTATAAAATGGTTAAAATAATTAACAAATAAAAAATTATTTATTAATTACTTTATGGAGATTAAGTAAAAAATGAATTAGAAATAGTTATTACATAATGATTTATTAATTATCTCATGAGGAAAATAAGGGAATAATAAAAAATAATGATTTATTTAGTTATTGTTGAGTCGTTAAGTAAAAAATGGTTAGATATAATCATTAAATAATTATTTAATAATTAGTTCAAGACAATATTAAATAAATAATGTTTTGTTTAATTATTATCGTGATGATTTTTGGATTTTAATGAGAAATAATGTAGGAAAATGGTTCACTAAATTATTTCCTTAGGTGAAAGTGGGTTTTAATTTGTAAAAACCCATCCTACATGGTGTATTCTGATCAACCTAGTAAGAAATGTCTAGGTGATCATTTTTTGGGTGATAACAAGAAGGTTACAAATTATTTTATCTTTAATGTTGATTGGAACCATGTTGTTGGAATATTTCTTCCAATTCTTGTAATGTCAATTAGAAGGTTGATTTGAGTGGATTATGGATAAGTGGAGCATCAAACATACTTACCATTAATGTGGAGAGGCTTCATTATGTTTTCACACAAGAGATAATTTGTGGTTCTAGATATGTGGACAAGGTTGGTGTATTATCTGATTATTGCATTTTCTCCCCATGGTCACTACCATTTGGATGAAATTTGGTGTAGGGTATTTGTCTCATTGGAAGATATTTAATTCTAAGGGATATATAATATCAAAAGGTTTTGGAAATGAATGCTAGATTAATTTCTAAGCCTCAAAATGTGTTGGGTCCCTATAATACTAGTGATTACCCCATTACTATTATAGTTATACCCCTTATTAATATTGTTGTGCCCCTATTGCCCCCATATTGTTATTACTGTGCCCCATAGAATCCCTCTATTGTTATTTTTGTGGCTTTATATTATTATTGTTAGGTCGGCTGGATTATATTGTGACTCCTTAGACTCCTATATATAGAACGGAGGTTTTGTCATTTGAATCATCCAAGAATTGTTCATTTATGTAATGTAAAGGAGGTTTCCCCCTCAAAGAGGCTGAATTCTAAGGCGTTGATCTATCTTTTCTATCTTTTCTTGAGCTGGTTTCATAACATTTGGTATCAGAGCTTTGGATTCTAGGGTTTCGCCGCTCCAAACAAGTCTTCGTGGAATTTTTGCTATAACTTTTTTTCTGCGACGTTTCAGAAGTTGAAAAAAAACCCATTTGAGAAGAAATCGCGTTGAACCTCGAGTCCGAATTTCAGAGCTTTTCGCGCTATATTTGCAGAGATATGATCTGAGGAAGTTGGTCTTTTTGCAGACTCCTGAATTACATTCCAAACAAGTGACCTAGGGAAAATCGTCATAACTTTCTCTCTGGGGATCGGATTGAAATTTCATAAGAAGGTACAGAAAGAGGACAGACTATAGTTTCTTGTATGCATTTTCAGATCCAAAGGTAGAAACAGTGACTCGTGGCACGTCGTACAAGTTCGCTCTACTGAACTAGTCTATAATCAAGTCACTGTGGGAGATTTCGCAGAACTCTTCCTTGGAGAATCCAATTTGGGTCAGACTTGTGGCATTAGAAAGAGGACAAAAAGGGCTACTGCAGGTTACAAATTTAGAACTAGATGATCAGAAAGTATAGAGATACATCAGAGGCAATATCGAGCTCCTACAAAGTGAAAAAAAGGTGTGTAGTTTTTAAATTTTTTTGCATAAGATTGGTTTGAAAAATTACTTTGAAGGAATTCAAAAGGCATAGTAAAGCATTATTATTGGTAATTGATGCCCCGAGGAAAGAAAATTCAAACACTTAGTAGGCAACCTAAAAGCTCTAGCATGACCCATGAGGAAGAGGAAGAAATGCAACATGATATATCAAAATTACGAGACCAAGTGCAACAATTGTCACTTGCACAAAAAGGAACAGAATCTAAGATGGATGGTTTAAAGAAATATGTAGAAGCTAAGATGGATGGTTTAAAGAAAGGCGTAGAAGCTAAGATGGATGATTTGAAGATAGATCTGAAGACAGAGATGGACAAATTGAAGATAAATATGAATAAGTTGCTACAAGAAATGGTCACTAAGGGTGAAAGGGTACTAAAGGAAACTCATGATGAGAACAAAAGAAATGTTAATCATGATTCCATAGACTCTAATGTTGGAGTGAAGACTCACCATATTCCAAAAATCGATATGAGGAAGTTTGATGGCAAGGATCCCGCCACATGGATATTACAGATGGAGCAATTCTTCGATCTCAATAATGTGCAAAATACACGAAAGGTACGTATGGCAACTTTATATTTGGAACCAAATCAGTTTGTATGGTATCAATGGATTTGCTCTCCTAAACAATTGATCACTTGGGGATTTTTTACAGAATAATTGATAGCACATTATGAGGATACAAAAAGCAACACTTTGTTTAGCCAATTGATAAGTCTCAAAGAAAAGGGTTCAATAATGGAGCACATTGAGGAGTTCCAAAAATTGAACATAAGGGTAAAAGATATTCCAGAGGAGCATAGGATTGATGTGTTCATAGGGTCTTTAAAGGATAATATCCAACATGATGTTCGCCTTTGGGAACCTGATTCATTAGAGAAGGCATTCAGGTTAGCAAGAAAAATGGAAAGCAAAATTATGGCAACCAGGAAGCATACCACTCACAACTATAAAGACGGAAGTGTTGTTGCCCCTAGTCTTCCACAACCTATAAGGTTGACACCACAACAATTGGAAGAAAAAAGAGCAAAAGGGCTTTGTTACAGTTGTGATAGCAAATACACTAAGGTCATAAGTGTGCTGAGAAGAAATTATTCTACATAGATTGTGAAGAGGAAGAAGAAAAGGAGCAAGAAAGGTCAAAAGAAGAGGATATACTCCAAGAACAAAGCCTAGATGAAGAAAAAATAAATCCGACCATATCTTGTAATGCATTGGCAGGAATTACCACTCCTCAAACCATCAAGATAGAAGGACAAATCAAGAAGAAAAAGGTAATAGTGTTGATTGATTCAGGAAGCACCCACAATTTTATTCATTGTAAGGTAGCAAAAGAATTGAATTGCTTCCTATATCCAGCACCAGAGTGTCAAGTGATGATTGCAAATGGAGGAACAATAAATTGCTCTGGAAAGTGCCATAATATCAAGCTATCCATGGGAGAATATGTATTGACTAGCCCAATGCTTTCCATTCCAATGGGAGGTGCTGATGTTGTACTAGGAGTCCAATGGCTACAATCCTTGGGTACAATAGCTTTTAATTTTCAAGAACTTTTCATCAAATTTTCTACGGAAGGAAAGGAAGTTGAATTAAGGGGTATTGCAGGGAAACCAGGAAAGATAATCAGCTCTAATGGTATGACAAAGCTTCTAAAAAAGGAGCAAAGAGGTGTAATTGCACAATTATGTTCGCTAGATGTTTCCACATTGGAATC
Source organism: Pinus tabuliformis (assembly GCA_031772625.1). Taxonomy (NCBI): domain Eukaryota; kingdom Viridiplantae; phylum Streptophyta; class Pinopsida; order Pinales; family Pinaceae; genus Pinus; species Pinus tabuliformis. Next base: position 609,373,720 of record CM062817.1, read on the forward strand.
ATCTATTTCTCCAGATCTCCAAAAAGTCCTGGACAATCATTCCAAGGTATTTGAGACTCCCAAAGGTCTCCCACCTATGCGTGATCATGATCATGCTATTCATCTGATTCCAGGAAGTGTTCCTCCAAACATCAGGCCGTACAGATATCCCTATGTCCAAAAGAGTGAAATTGAACGTATGGTTGCAGAAATGCTAGAGGCTGGTATAATTCAACCGAGTCAAAGTTCTTTCTCTGCTCCAGTAGTATTGGTGCACAAGAAGGATGGATCATGGCGCATGTGTCCGGATTATAGGGAGCTCAACAAGCTCACTATTAAAGATAAGTTCCCCATTCCTGTCATTGATGAATTACTGGATGAATTGCATGGATCAATTTACTTCACCAAGTTGGATCTTCGTTCAGGATATCATCAAATCAGAATGAAGACTGAAGACATTCCGAAAACAACATTTAGAACTCATGAGGGTCATTATGAATTTTTGGTCATGCCTTTTGGCCTTACCAATGCACCTTCAACATTTCAAGGTTTGATGAATTCAATTTTCAAACCATTCCTTAGAAAATTTGTGTTAGTATTTTTTGATGATATACTAATCTACAGCAAGTCTTGGAAGGATCATGTTGAACATGTTGACAAGGTGCTACAACTATTGGAGGAGAAACAATTATATGCAAAAAGATCCAAATGTTTCTTTGGAGTCCAGGAGGTGGAATATCTGGGTCATATTGTATCTCATGAAGGAGTTAAGGTAGACCCTAGCAAAATTAAAGCCATTAAGGAATGGAAAATCCCCACATCCATAAAGCATCTGCGAGGATTTCTTGGGTTGACAGGGTATTATCGCAAGTTTGTTAAGAATTATGGGAGAATAGCAGCACCTCTAACAACATTATTGAAGAAAGATGCATTTTCATGGACTCCGGAAGCAACAAAGGCCTTTGAACATCTTAAAGAGGCAATGTGCCAAGCACCGGTCTTAGCTACACCGGACTTCACAAAAACCTTTATTGTGGAATGTGATGCTTCAGGAAATGGAATTGGTGCTGTTCTAATGCAAGATGAAAGACCCATTGCTTTTGAAAGTCGTCCAATCAAGGGAAAGTTTTTAAGCAAAGCTATTTATGAGAAGGAAATGTTGGCAATACTCCATGCACTTAAGAAATGGCGACCCTACCTAATGGGAAGACACTTCAAGGTAAAAACGGATCATGATAGCCTTAAATACTTTTTAGAACAAAGATTATCCTCTGAAGAGCAACAAAAGTGGGTCACAAAGATGTTGGGTTATGACTTTGAAATCATCTACAAAAAAGGGAAGCAAAATGTGGTGGCAGATGCACTCTCAAGAAAGGATGAGGATGTGGAAGCATTGTTGTGTGCCATTTCTATTATCCAACCAGATTGGATAAACGAAGCAAGGGAGGAATGGAAGAATGACGAAGAAGTGTGGGCACTTATTCGAAAGTTACAACAAGATTCCAGTACGTCTGATACATTTAGCTGGCAAAATGATTCGTTATGGTACAAAGATCGCTTATACCTCTGTAAGAATTCCCAGCTAAAACAAAAGATTCTTATGGAATTGCACACTTCTCCCTTAGGAGGGCACTCAGGATTTTTAAAAACTTACCACAGGGTTAAGAAGGAATTTTTTTGGGATGGCCTTAAATCAGATATTCAAAAGTTTGTGGCAGAATGTTTGGTTTGCCAACAAAATAAAGTTGAAACAATTAAGACACCGGTCTATTACAACCTTTATCCATTCCAAGCCAACGTTGGGAGGAGGTTTCAATGGATTTTATCACAGGTTTACCCAAGTCTGAGGGAAAGAGTGTCATCATGGTGGTAGTTGACAGACTTACCAAGTATGCACACTTTTGTGCATTATCACATCCATTTAAAGCCAGTACAGTTTCTACTGCATTTATGGAAACAATTCAAAAGCTACATGGAAACCCAAAGATTATTGTAAGTGACAGAGATCCCATTTTCACTGGAAATTTTTGGACAGAATTATTTTCTTGTCTTGGTACTCAGTTAGCTCATAGCTCATCTTATCATCCTCAATCTGATGGGAAAATTGAGATAGTAAACAAATGTTTGGAAGGATATCTTCGTTGCTTTGTATCTGATAAACAGACACAATGGGTCAAATGGTTGCCTCTGGCTGAATGGTGGTATAACACTTCCTTCCATACAGCAACAAAAATGACCCCATTTATGGCACTTTATGGGTATCAACCACCATCCATCACATCATATTTAAGAGAAAATTCTAAGGTTCAGGCAGTGGAACATCACATCGAACATCAACAACAAGTCCTCCAACTCTTAAAGGATAACCTCGTGTTGGCACATAATAGAATGAAACAACAGGCAGATCAACATCGCAGTGAAAGAAGTTTTGATGTAGGTGATTGGGTATTCCTACGGCTACAACCATATAAGCAAATGTCCCTAAAGCAAGCTAAGAAGGATAATAAATTATCACCAAAGTATTATGGTCCGTACAAGGTGTTGCAAAAGATTGGTACTATGGCATACAAATTGGAGCTTCCTGCAGCTTCTCGATTGCACCCAGTTTTCCATGTTTCATGTTTAAAGAAGGTTATAGGTGACAAGCTCCCAGTTCAAACAATATTGCCAGAACTTGACGAGGAAGGAAAAATTATATTGGAACCAGAAGCAGTCACAGAAACAAGAACTCGACAGCTACGAAATCGATCAATTTCAGAGTATCTTATCAAGTGGAAGAACTTATCCGCTGAAGATTCCACATGGGAGGATGAGAATTTTATGCAGAAGTATCCAGAACTACTCAAGCGTTGAGGACAACACTTTTTTGAAGGAGAGGGGCATGTTGGGTCCCTATAATACTAGTGATTACCCCATTACTATTGTAGTTATACCCCTTATTAATATTGTTGTGCCCCTATTGCCCCCATATTGTTATTACTGTGCCCCATAGAATCCCTCTATTGTTATTTTTGTGGCTTTATATTATTATTGTTAGGTCGGCTGGATTATATTGTGACTCCTTAGACTCCTATATATAGAAAGGAGGTTTTGTCATTTGAATCATCCAAGAATTGTTCATTTATGTAATGTAAAGGAGGTTGCCCCCTCGAAGAGGCTGAATTCTAAGGCGTTGATCTATCTTTTCTATCTTTTCTTGAGCTGGTTTCATAACAGAATGAAAAATGACATAAATCATGGTAAAACAAAGTAAATGCTAGGTAAGGTTGGTCTTGGAGGACAATGAAAGGGTAGACTTCTATTTATATGTGATATTAAACCTAGGTAGATCATTGGGGAATAAATAAATTGCAATATTTTTGGTAGTATATATGATTGATCTATAATGAAAATACGGTTTGTTGTCTATTTGATTCATGTGTTAATGTCAATATTGTATGGCCAATAAGAATAAATTCTTCCTACATTTTATTATCTTGATGACTTTTTAATTGGAGTTGTGGTAAATAACTTGTTTGATTTATTATCCAATGTTAATCCATCATCCAAATGTGCTGATGTAAATCACAACCTTGGGGGTTATTTTCAATACTAAAACACCCTCCCAAATCTTGTTATATTTGAATTTTGTAGCCTACCTTCTATCATATCAAGTGTCACTTTGGTAACCAAGTATCATTTATTGTTAGCCCAAATGTTTGAGGTGTCCTTATTCTTCCTCAAGTGCCATCACATCATCAAGAACATATATAGTGCATTCCAAAGTTATAACATACTTTATATTCATAAAACAACACTTTTGGTCACAATTGCACATAGTTTGTCTGTTATACGTAAAGAGTGTTTGTAAAATAACATTTTAATATATAATTCTCTGTATTGGGTCCTATCTTAGTTTCACTAATGATTTGGTATGTGTCTCACTTAGTATTTCTTATAACTCATTGCATTTCCTCAGGTTTGATCCTCAATAATCAGACAAATTTCGAAGCTTGTAGGTCATCCTATTGGGGAAGGGAAAGCACACAACACACTCACAAGGCTCATTCATACCCTCTTCCCTATTCATATTGTGCTTTGCACCCCTCTTTGGAACACAATGCACTCTTAAGCAACAAGGCCCCTTTTCTTCCCGAATTGCGGCTTTCACAAAACTCTCTCCTAGTTGAGCGCATGGCACACTAACAATGGATATCAAGCCTCCCTTAAGCCCTGAAACTATTCCATGCAACCTCTTTGTGACTCATACCTCTCTAATTGAGTGCATGGCACACCAACAAGCATCATTAGGCCTTCTCGTCCCTTGAGACTGTGTCTTGCACCCTCCATCCAACATCCTCTTCCAAGTGGAGCACACAACACATCCTCAGTCCTCAACACCCAACCCTTGTCCCTTGATAGTGCACCTTCCATCCAAATGCTTCCTTTTCCCTTCCCAAGCTCACTGTTGATTCACAATCAGAAAACTTGTTTGAAACATGTTAGAATAGGATATTTTCAGGTTCATTTTTTCTTACCATGAGTGATCTTACTTGCGGGTATTTTCAGAACAGCATGGTAAGGATGCATGAGGAAATATGTTAGAGGAAGAAACACAAGGAAACATCCAAATACAAAGAAAATATCATTGTGACAAGTCAAAGAAAATTAAATTCTTATGATCAAATTGGTCCATAAAAACTACATATGATTTGATACCCTTTGGAGGGTGAAAGGAAAAAACAATGAGAAAATTACAATAAGTATGAAGGACATCGGTGGCAACATTGTCACCTCTCAAGAATATCCATGTCACAAGTCACTTTTGGTCCAAATCATCAATGTCAGTGACTTGTCATGATATCATCACATGACGATGTGGAAATAATGATGTAATTTTGTAAATGTAATATGTGGAAGTCCAAATGTCATATAGGGAAAGAAGAGACACATGGAGAAGTCTAAAGGTCACATGTGGAAGTCCAAAAGACATAAATAAGTCCAAAGGTTATATATAAGTCTGAAGGTCATTAGAAGTTGAAAAGTCATGTAGGAAGTTCAAGAGTCATGGGGATATGAAGATTCATGCCTCTAGTTATAATAGAAGCGTCATTACTCAAATAAGGTACTTTTCACCTTCGCTTCTCCAATAAGTCATTAGAGAGACAGAGATAGTTCTTCTAGAGAGAAAATAGTGGCTCTAAGGGTCCACTATCGGAGCTAGTGGTGTTCAATGTACTCATGTATCATAGAAATTTTGCTAAATACTTGAAGTCTATTTGAGCTTACACATTTTCATGTATAGATCGTGGATGTTTTGAGACTATTCTTTGATTTTTTGCAGTTTATGTTGGCATTCACATCTGCTAAATAAATTGAACTATTTTGGTGGATTTGGAGCTTAACTCGTTGAAATTGTGTTGTGATTGTTAAATGATTGTTGCATCTATGTAAACTATTTTGCTTAATGGCTAATTATTCTTCCTTATTTACATGCATGTGTCTTTATTAGAATAGTACTACTACTTTTTTTTAGTTACTCGTTTTTTTTCCTTACAGTGAAAGAACCTTGATACATTTACAATTGAGCACTTCATAAGGCCCACTCTCTTGTGCTAATTGTTCAAGCTAAGGAAAATATTTAAGTAAATGGCAGTTGGGAAATATTTCTAGATGGATATCCTACACCAAATGGTGTGAGGGAGAATTTGGAATTCATATAGGATAGATCCCATATATGTTGGCAGGATCCAACACTGTCAACATTCTGGCACTAGAAGGAGGGAAACCACCCTTTTGTGGCTACTAATTTACCTCAACCCAACAACAAAGAATATGTGCAAGGTGGTAATGAACTGAGTTCAACTCTGACTCATACTCCTACAGTAGGACTTTCTTCTCATTCTGGTCCAGAACAAACCTCATAAGTCACATACGATCAACTGCAAACACATTGGTCAATTACCCATTCGTTTGTGAGGGTCCTTAGGTTACTCCTTGTTGCTCATAGCCTTCCTCATAATCCAAGAAAGAAAGAAACAACTTGTATTGTTGTATTGATTTCATCAGTGGAATATTTTGTTATTGCCACTATTGAAGAGTTAGTAGAGCGTTCAAAAGAGAAAATTCAACAAGGGGATCTTCCACTCATCGATGAATGTTTAGAAGGTGACAATGGATATTTTGAATTTCCTTACGAAAAATGACCTGGTTATAATGAATATCTAAATGGTGAAGGAGAAGAGCCTTCAGATTCAGATAAGGAATAGGAGGAAGGAGAAGAAGATATGGCTGATCAAGACTTGGATTGGATGGCCCGAGAGCCACACGTTCTTCTGGATAATCTACATAAAATTCCAAAACTCCAAAAAAACTTGTTAAAGTTCGATCCTGACAAGAAGACAAAAGTTGAAGGTCATATTAACGACTTCTAAATGCATTTACAAATTCTTGAGGTATGATTTAATGACTTTTCTTGTCGACATTTTCTGTACACTTTAGAAGATAGAGTGTTTGTATTGTATCACAGTGTTCTAGCCAATTCCATTCATAAATTGGGGGAGTTTAAGAAGTTACTTTTAGAAAATTTTACAAATGAAAAATATCTCACTATGCAATTAAAAAAGCATGGGAATATCAATATGGGGTAAAAAGAGAAAGTAAAGGATTTCAATGAAACATTTACCCACATATTGGAAAAGTTCCTCGCAGATGTACAACCACATGATACTATCACTAAATATTATTACACCAGTGACTTGCCTACAAATGGATTTATGTATTTTTAGAGAGAGCTGCAAAGGAGATACTGGATTTAAATTTTGCAAAAGCCATTGCAGTTGAAAAGAATTTGTGTTACATTGCGGAAATTGAAGATCATGAGGATTCTAAAGATACAAAGGATACCGGTAAAAAAACTCAAGCCTCTTCAACCAAAACAAAGGAAAAGGTTTCTTTTGACATGGAAAGCTAGGAAAAATATTTAAAATCACTTACTAATGAAGTATCTGAATTAAAGAGAAAGTTAAGCTAGGCATCTACCAACAACAAGTATTTCAAGTCATTTTTATTTAGAATAAATAACAATAATCACCTAGCCAAATTCTCAGAGAGCTTAAATGTGTGTTTAATGTTGAAAGTTTAGGAATGGACAACTATTTGTTTTTCCATTAGGAAAATCATTCAGAGAATACATGCCCATAGTGGGATCACAACATGAATGCTATGGAAGCCCATATTATTAATATTATATTAGTAGATGAGAAGTCTGAGTAGACATAAGAAACAAATGAGCCTACAACGACCGAGGAAATTTCACATGTTGTACACTCAATTAATGCCTTTGATATTATATTCAATGCTGACAAGAAAAGTGTTGAAGAAACAACGACAAGTAAAGCTCCTCCTCATCCCCCAAATGGTCGATATAATTTGAGGAGAAAAGGACCCATTTCTAAGAAAGAGTTGAAAAAAAAGAGTTAAAGAAGCAATTGTTGAGAAGGATTCTACCACCAACCAATCCTACTCAGAGTACATAGAATAATTTGGAAAGTCCTCCTACTTCTAAGAACACTTCCACAAAAAATAAGAACAATTCAATCACTCTGAAAGTTTCTAATAGCGATACACCTCCACATACTTCAGTAGTACCTGTTGGAAATGAAAGTATTGATTATAACATCATTGAAGATATGAAGATAGCTCATGCCAACATTTCTATCTTTGAGCTCGTAAAAGTAACATGCCAAAGTGAGTTGATTTTCCAAGGGTTTTCATCCCAGCCTCCATCAGGTGATAAATTTTAATCTTCTCAAGCTATGTCTGGTAAGTCTCTTGGTATTCTTGAATCGATAGTTAATGTTGTAAATTTGAATACTAAGACTCTTTACCCCCCTTTTCTCCTAATGTTTGAAATTTTTAATTATAATGCCCATAATTGTTTGGTTAATTCCATTGCATCTTAAAATGTAACGACTTTATCTATTTCTATGAAAACTAACTATAATTGGGATAAAACCGATGCACAGATCATTTATTTGGATAGATAACTAGTCTAGGAAATTGGTGAAATCAACAATGTTATTATTCATTTATCATCATCCATAGAGTACACAAATGCATTCACATTGTTATTGTGGAAATCCCTAAAGCCTATGGTTTACTGTTAACTAGAGATTGGTCGAGTAAGTGCAGGGATATTTCTCAACAAAATGAACACACTTATGGATTCCATATAAGGGTAGAAACAACGTGATTCAAATAGAAAGTGAGCCCTAGATGAAATATATTGTGACACTGATTGAGGGTCATCATGATCCTTTTGGCTTTGCTAGCATTATTTTTAGAAATTGCTTCCTAGAGGTTGATCACAAGTGTTATCAAGCACAACAATCACTCATTCCATTATATACACAATTGGAGCTCATTCTTTACACCCAAATTGGTGCAAATGAAACTTGTAATGTAGATGCACATAATAGTAGTAATATAGGAACTAGCTTAGTAGTTATTGATCTTTGGATTTTGTAATTCGATGGTTCTAAAGCTCACGATGGCTCTAGAGTTGGTTTTTTGCTTACAGGCCCATATAACAAGAAGTACATTTTATCATGTTGTTTGGAGTTTGAGCGCACAAATAACATTGCTGAATATGAAGCACTCATTTTAGGATTAAAGAAGGCCATTGACCTCCTCATAGAGATGCTTAAGGTAACTTTTTACTGAGAGGTTGTCACCTGTTAGGTATGAAGGATTATCCAATATGTTTCTCCTACTTTGAAAAGCTACCAATAGGAGGTATGGCGACTGATTTATCATTTTAAAGCATTTAATACTATTTATGTTCCTATAGTTTCAATTGTCACTACAGGTACATTAGTTAATGCAACTACTAGGATGTCAACTTTAAGAGATGGGTTTTCTATATAAAATTTATTTATTAACCATTTGTGCCTGATAAGGTAACTACTTTTCATGTTTTTAATGATGAACGGTAGATACTCCATTTTATAGCTAATGCAGACATGTTTAAATATGTGGAAATTGAATAAGATGAACACGAGAAGGATTTGTAGGAAGAAGTTGAAGAACTGAAAGGGAATACTATACACAAAGGTTTAGTGTCTCTGGAAAAAATTTACAATATACAAAACCGATTTAGAGAACCAGTTAACACTAAGACTCAGAGCTCAAATCTATCATATGAACAAGTCAATTTTGGAACTCATGACGATACGAAATATGTAAACCTCAGTACATGTTGTCCTCTGCAATAATGATAGGCATTTATTCATCTTTTCAAGTAATATCATCATGTGTTTGGATGGTCATACGATGGTTTAAATTCATATGATACATATAATATCCGACATGTCATTTCTATTAAAGAAGGGGTGAAGTTGTTTCAACAAAATCTAAGCAAAGTTCAACCAACGCTTGAGCACCTAATGCAAAAGTAGTTAAGGAAGTTGTTGGATTCTCATATAATTTTTAAGATAATAAATTCTACTTGTTTTTCAAACTTATTCCTCATAAGGAAAACATTCGGTGAGATATACCTACGTGTATGTTTTCGCAATCTCAATTAGTCTTGAAGCAAAGATAACTACCCAGTGCCATCTATGGAACAAATACTTCAAATAGTTCATGGGTCAGAGATGTTCTTGCTGCTAGATGGATTCTTCTTATATAATTAGGTGCTAGTAGAGGAACTTTACTATCTAAATACCACCTTTAGGATAAAGTGAGGAAATGTTTCCTTTAAGCGCATGCCATTCAGAATTATCAATGTCGATGGTACATTTCAATGGGCTATGGACGTCACTTTCTGTGGCTTAATTGGACAAAGTTTAGTAGTCTATTTGGATGATATAACTATATTTTCAAATAAAATATGAGACCATGTTTTTCATCTAAAGAAGATATTCAAGCAATGTTGTAAGTATGGAATTTCTTTGATTCCCAAAATATCATCTTCAGTGTGTCATAAGGAACTCTCTTAGGACACATCATTTCCAAGAGTAGAATCAAGGTTGATCTGTGAAGGGTCAAAACTATAGCACAAATCCCCTTCCCTATGAGCAAGAAACCTATGCAATCTTTCTTAGGGAAGATTAATTTCCTACACAAGTTCATCTCTGATTATGCACAAATTGTAAAGTTGTTGCAAGGGATGATAAATAAAAAGGCATTTTATAAATGGGATAAAATAAAGAAAGATGTTTTTTCCCGTATTAAGAAAGATATTACTAATGCTCCCACATAATAACATCCAAATTTCTGTAAGGATTTCTCGTTGTATACCTTTGTTATTGATTCATCCATTGTGACCTTATTAATGCAAAATGATAATGAAGGAAATGAAAAACCTGTTTCTTTTATAAGTGTTTATTTACAGGGGTTAGAGTTAAATTATCGTACCATTGGTGAGCTAGATTATTCAGTATATAAGGAAGTTAAGCATTTCAGGCCTTATCTTCCCAAAGCTCACATGATTATGTATGTGCCTCATCCAGCGGTTAGAACTCTCTTTGTACAAAAAGAGCTAGGTGAGAAGAGGGCAAAATAGATGTCCTATTTACAAGAATATGATTTGGATTTCAAGTCATTTCATACTTTGAAGGGACATAGCCTATATCGACTTGCAGAGTGATGCTCCAAAATATCTTTCAGGATGGGAACAATAAATAGAAACATACAACTTGTTTCAACAACGGCTTGGTGTACTGATATACGATAATAACTGGAGCACGACACCTTGCCCATAAATTTATCAAAAAAACATGAAAGGGAAATTCATTTGAAAGCTCTATATTATCATCTTATACATGGAGTGATTTTTGGAAAGAACCATAATTATGTCCTGCTAATATGCCTAGAGCTGCAAGATATTGAAAGGATGTTAAAATATTTGCATGATGGACCAATAGGTAGATACTTCGCAGGTGATACAACGGTACATAAAGTAAATAAAACTGGTTATTATCGGCCTACTTTATTTAAGGATGCACATGATTATGCCCATAAGTGCCCAACATGCCAGAGATGTGTTGGTCGAGATCCAAAGTCATCCCACCCACTACTGCCAATAGTAGTTGAGGAACCTTTCCAATAGTGGGGTTTAGATATTATTGGTCAGATATTTCCACATTCGTCAAACAAACACTAATACACCCTGACAACAATAAATTATTTTACTCAATGTACCAAAATAGTTCCTCTAAGGTAAGTCAACAACTAGGAAGTCATCCAATTTTTGAAATAGCATATCATAACCAAGTTTGGTATTCTAACATCACTTTTCTTTAATAATACAACTTACTTTTATTCATTGAAACTTTATGATTTTACATTGGAAATGGTATCGTTTTGAAGCATGCATCAAATTATTACCCACAGGGAAATTAATTAGCAGAATTAGCTAATAAAAATTTCATTCACATAATCAAGAAAAATGTCTTTTGTAAACAAAGGAACTAGCACAATGCTTTGGTGAATGCACTATTTGTTGAATGTGTAACACCCAAATTTTATCTTAAAACCTTTCCATGCTTCTTCGTATATGGTAAAGAAGTTATCCTACTTTCGAATATGTATCTCCTGACCTTGAAACATTCGAAAGAGTCCCAAGGTAAACTTTATCTCCTGGTTCAAATTAGGATAGATAACTTGCTTATTCTTGAGTAAGAGAGCCTCAAAGCCAAAGAAATATTTGTCATGCACCAAAACCTCATTAAGTGTTTGTTCGATAAGAAGTCTATAGGGAATAGGAATTTGAATGTGGGTGACTTAGTATTAAAGTATGATAAATCCTATGAAGAGAAAGGAAAACACACAAAGTTTCAATCTTTTTGGATTGGCTTCTTTACCATCAAAGAAAGCTTGGCCATAATGCTTCCAATTTGAAATATTTGGATGGGAGGTCAAATCCTCTTCCCACTAATGACTGATATCTCAAACACTATTTTTAGTGGCAACCTTAAGTTGTGTTCCTCTGTACAATTTTCTTTCTTTCTTTGTCATTTACTTTCCATTGTATTGTTCATTGTATGTTTTTCATGATGAGTCATGTTTTCTCACTGTACATAAATAAGACCTTGTGTAAAATCATTTGTATTGTTTTTGAAAGACTATGTGGAAAATTAGATAGGGGAGGTGATAACCACAATGGTTGGTTATTTATTAGTTCTCCTTCTTTGTTTGGGAAGATTCCTTAGGAAAATTAAGGTCTAGATGGAAAATATAATGCTTTCAGGTAGAAAAACTTGAGTGAACCCATGATACCTACATTTATTTTAGCATCTCTACTCCTCAACTTGGAGTTAAATCTAATTGGTTTTTTACATGCGTATCCAATAAAATAGAGGAATTATAAGGAGAAAATAAATAACGAGTAAAATTATATTAGAGGTTATATGCATACTTCTCTGAAGGAGAAGCCCCTCCTACTCTCAATAAGTTGGGATCCCTCTCCTACCCCATTGAAATAATAAGTGCTAAAGAGAAAATAACATATATAAAATAAATAAAGGCTGAACAAGAGAAAGGCTTCCTGCACAGGGAGGTGAAGCAAGTAACTTCGTTGGGGTACTAAACAGGCTTGCTAACAACGAAGAAATTCTTGTGTTCATGTGGTGACTCTATCGTGGTACTAAATAAGCCTGCTAGAAGCAGAGCAACACTAAAGATGAAACTCATACTTTGCATATCCTAAACTCGCAATTCTATATTACCCTTTCCTATATTGAAATAATTGTGATATGGCATAAAATTTTGTAAGTTAGACCAAGAAAAGGAATGGTGGGTGTTATAGATATAACCAGGTCGAGTGGGAAAGCTAAGGTAATATAATTGATGAATCAATACATCCTAAAGGGCTAGAACTTTTGCTGAATTTATTCCTTGGTAGAAAAGTTGAAGTTCGCCCAGAGTGTCGCCAAGTGTTTTCACTGCTATAACACCCTCCAAAATCATGCTATATTTGAATTTTACAGCCTACCTTACTATCCTATCAAGAATTTATTTGTTCACCAAGTGTCATTCCATCTTACTCCACACGCTTCAGGTGTCCTTATTCTTTCTCAAGTTTAGTTACATTTTCGAGAACATCTATAATGCATTCCAAAGCCATAACATAGTTTCTAGTTATAAAAAGAAAAATTTTGGTTGTAGTGGAACATACTTTATTTTTTATACATGGAGAGTGTTTGTAAATTGGCATTTTGATATATACTTCTTAGTATTTGGTCCTCTCTAAGTTTTACTATTGATTTTTGATGTGTCACACTTAGTTTTTCTTCTAATTCATTGCATTTCCTTAGTTTTCATCCTCCAAACTTAAAAAAAATTCCAACCTTGCAAGTTGGACTATTAAGCAAGGGAATGTGCACAACGCACTCCCAAGGCTTAGGCAGACCCTTTTCATTGTTTAGGCCCAACCGATAGAGGCTACCCAGCCAGGAAGGGGGCTCCGCATCAGCAGGGGGTACAAACAACGACAACGATTGAACCCTGTGCAACCTTTTTGTGCACAACACACTCTTAAGCAATAAGAACCTTTTGTTTCCTTGAACTGCACCCTTCAAAAAAAATCTCTCCCAATTGAGTGGATGGTGCACTAACAGTGAACATCAAGCCTCCCTTGAGCCCTGACATTGCACCCTATGCCCTCTTTTTGACTTGGGCGTCCCCATCTGACCACATGGTGCACAAACAAACATCATTGATCTTTCTTGTCCATTCAAACTATGTCCTGCACCCTCCACCAAGACTCCTCTTCCCATTGGAGTGAATAGCACATCCTCAGTCCTCAACAACCATTCCTTGTCCCTTAACAGTCCTCCCAAGGCCTAGAATCCTCCTTTTCTCTTCCCAAATGCACTTTTGACTCACAATTGGAATTTTTTTAAGAAAAATTATAGAATAGGAGATTTTTGTCTTGATGTATGCTTTCCATTAGTCATCATACTTGTAGGTGTTTTTAGAACAACATGGAAAGGATACGTGAGGAAATCTATTGAAGGAAGTAGCATATAGAAACATCCAAAGACAAATAACATATGATGATGAAAAATCAAAGAACACTGGATTCAGATGATATAAGTGATCCTTAAAGAATCCATATGATCTGGGACACTTTGGAGATAAAAGGCAACAACAATTAGAAATCCGCACCAAGTATCAAAACATAGGTGGCAACATTGTCACCTCTCAAGAAATTCCATGTCACAAGTCATTTTGGGTTTAAGTCATCAATGTCAAGGACTTGTCATGATATCGCCACATGATGACGTGGAAATAATGATGTAATTTTATAAATGTAATATGTGGTAGTCTAAGAGTCAAATAAGGAGAAAAGAGACACATAGAGAAATCTGAAGGTCACATGTGGAAGTCCAAAATACATAAATAAGTCCTATAGTAATTTGGAAGTCCAAAGGTTGTATAGAAGTCTAAAGGACATTAGAAGTTGAAAATTTATGTAGGAAGTTCGAGAGCATGGGGATATGAAGAGTCATGCCTCTAGTTATAAAAGAAGCCTCATTATAGAAAGAAGGGAATTTTCACCTTGGCTTCTCCCATAAGTCATTAGAGAGAGATATATCGTTTTTTTAGAGCAAATAGTGGCTCTAATGCTCTACTATTGGAGCTAGTGGTGTTCACGGTACTCATGCATCTTGGAGCTTTTTCTTAATACTTGAAGCCTATTTGTGCCTACACATTTTCATGCATATATCATGGATGTTTCCATATTATTATTTGAATCTTTATGGTTTATGTGGGCATTCACATGTGGTAAAAAATTTGAAATATTTTTGGTTGTTTTGATGCTTAACTCATTGAAAGTGTGTTTCGATCGTTATACCGATGGTTGCATCTATGTGAACTATTTCACTCATGGGGCTTCCCTAGGGGAGAAATACCATGCCACATGCATTCATATTGGGGGACATATATTGAGGAAAAAAGGACATAATATATTGGGGGATATATAAGGGTTAAAGGGTTTTTATATTGGAAAGTATACAAAATGGAGCTCAAAGTTAATGAAAAAATATAAATGGGTATAAAAAATGTTAATGAAAAAATGGATACCTACAATATCTAGAGAAAGTAGGGGTTTTATAAATTGGGAAGGTGTACTGGGTTTGTATTGGAAGGGGGTTAAATAATGTGATTTTTAGAGGTATTTTCTATTATGTAATCAAATTAAGGGTATTATTTAGTATGCCATGAATGCACATGATATGTGAGAGGTTCATTGAGTGAAAACCTTATGATTACTCTTGATGGCAAATTATTCTTCATTATTTGCATGTGTGTGTATTTAATAGAATGGTACAACTAATTTTAATTTACAGGCTCAATTATGTTCCTTCCAGTAAAAGAACCTTGATACGTTTACAATTGAACACTTCAAAAGGCATACTCTCTTGCTCATTCAAAAGTAAATGCATGATACTCTCTTGTGCTAACTGTTCAAAGCAAGGAAAATTTTTAAGTAAATGGCTTTTGGGTCATATTTTGAGATGGGATTCCTATACCAAACTGTCTGATTTCTAATTGGGACTTCATATCGGAAAGATCTCTTGTATGTTTGAGGGATACATCATTGTCAAAAGGTGCATAATAATCTTGAGTGACAATATATTTTACATTAAACTTTATTTACTATTACTAATTGATGTGATCTAGTTGAAAGTAAGGCTCCTTCTCATGTGATTTAACTATGATGAGGTCACATGAATCAAAAGATGTACAACTATAGAGAGGAATCCATAATTATATAAATGTTATTTTCGTTACAAATGTAGGATTAAATGATTGTAGTCCTATAATTGAAACTCATTTATCAATAATGTTATGTGTCCATGTAACATGTGGAAAGGAATTTAGATATTTAAATAAACACTTAGATTTCATTACCTCATAAAAATCATTAGACTTGTTAGTTTTCATAGACTCAGAGTGAATGTTGGATATAATATTTCATTTGTCTTGGATGGATATCCATTCTCGGGTTAACATTTTAATATATTGACAAGGAAATCAAGATAAAATTTTAAACTTTAAATGAATATATATGAAAATTGAAATTAACAATATAATTCTTGAACATCAAATAAACAAACATTTCAATTCATAGAACATGTACCACATAATGTTTGCACGCACACACACTCAAAATTGTCCAAACTGTCAATTTTTAGTAGAATGACATAATGTTCCAAATACACAAATGACACCTAATGCAAAACCATGGAAGTAAGGTGTATGGTCCTCTATATAGGAACCGGTAACACATTGACCATTTCCACTATCATGACCAATATTTGGATCCCAAAAGTTGATATTCTCTTCTTACTAGAGGAAGGAACTTGATTTTTTTTTTTCCTTTTTGGGCATGCTTCATCTCTTCAAAGACTTCAAAAAGAAACAACATTCTCATAAAAAAAAATCCAAAATGAATTATCACACTTACAAATTAATACTTTGTAATTCAAGCAAAAAAAACTCATGCTAGATGATACATTCAATCACAATGGTAGTACCCTCCTCTACGAGCCCAACCTCTCTATTATAATACCTATATTAGCTACAAGTGTCAAAGTTATAATTTTAAAAAAACCATAAAATATATCTCATTAATGATAGATAAAGTATTCAACATCGAATTATCTCATCGTGAATAACTTAATTAATGACAAGGACTCACTAGTTGGTGGTATACTTGACCACAAAATATATTTAGAGGAAACATCAATTGTCATATCCATTGAACTACCATTATGGGTTGATCATTATTTGGGATTGCATGGGGGATAGATGGAGAAATGACCAAGGATGAAAAAATGGTAGCAAAATAGAGTGGGGTGGGGGGTGCGTGGGGGTCCATGTATGGGGTTGGTGGATGGTCTATGGATGTGGCCTTGGTGTATGAACGGGATGGGAAATGTTGTGGATGTGGGTAATAATTAACCCCCACAGTTTGTAGAAATGATGAAAGTTCCTCAGTGGAAGTAAGTTGGATCCAAAAAATTGGTGCAATGTGATGATAGTGAGGGACAAGTTATTGGGGAATAATGGAAGGTGGTGAATGATATGTGCCACTGAGGTCATGGAACAATGTGGAAATTACATAACCTACATACACATTTATAGTATTTTAATTATTTAACTAAATTGAGATAAAGCATAGTAAACATTTTTCTTTTTAAATCAAGTCTCCACATGATACTTTGGAATAAGATGATATGCCCATCCTAGGTGGGCATGTATCATCTCCTTTTGTCATCAAAATCTATCGAAACATTAAAATAACACTACAATTATACCCAAAATAAAAGAATCTATAATATGGAATAAAAACATATGAAAAGTTATGTGAGGAGGGATCACTTCAATTAGCCATACTTGAGTGTGTGGTACACCAAATGAGAAGGCATCATCCATTGTTGAATTAATGCTAGAAATTGACATTGATGCAATTGCCTATGTGGCATAATTCTTAATAGGATCTAGCAACCACAAAAAATATAATTTAATATATAAAGACACAAACTATCACACACACATAACTAAGAACATAGAGATGGTTAATATAATAAACTCTTCCAAAAAACATAATTGTCTTCTAGCCTCCACTAGTCTATAACAACTCTATTCATAGCTAGTAATTCTATGAGGCTCATAGGAATCTCCATGTGGTATCTCTTGATCGAATCATACTATAGAATCTAGCAGTTCAACCCCTCATGCAACATCATCTACTAGTCACTCCCAGAGTGATGATGCAACCAAGGCACCATGGTGCATCAAGGTGTTATTCGAGGTGGAAATTTCCATTTATGTCTCAATAATTATCTCTATTATTGAAGGATGTTGTAGAGGCTAGTTACACCATCATTTAGTTGGATTTGAACCTATTGTTGGGTTACACATCACATTCTCCATATCTTTGTTAGGACCATGACTCACCCCCTACAATGATCATATGTCAAAGTAGTTGACATGTAGTCCTAGCCTAATCTCTACCAATAATTTATTCAAGAAATATATAGGAACATCCCTAATTTTACAAGGAGGTTTATCAAAATTTATCAATCATCTATCCATCAAATAGTCTTAAAATGGTCGGTAGGTATATTAGTCCATACAAATGCATTTATTGTTAACTAGTATGTGTTGGTTATTTCTTCAGTCATTGAGAAATGATAGAAAATCTTATTTGGTAATGCTAAAATCTCTATTTTTGTATTTATTTTGAATAGTTTGATAGTATTTATAAATCATAACCATGTAATTGGAAATACTAGCCAAAATGCCATGAGCATCGAAAAGAGATGACACAACTAAATTTAGCACACTTTCTAGAGGAAATAATAACGGATCTCTAGTGTTTTGGAGATCATATATGGCAGGCCTCAAAGTAGTCAAGAATGTAATGATTTAAGCATTGC
Source organism: Pinus tabuliformis (assembly GCA_031772625.1). Taxonomy (NCBI): domain Eukaryota; kingdom Viridiplantae; phylum Streptophyta; class Pinopsida; order Pinales; family Pinaceae; genus Pinus; species Pinus tabuliformis. The sequence goes on from CM062817.1 coordinate 609,392,136, forward strand.
AATTTTTCTGTTCTTCCTTGGAACTTGGTTGTTTCGAGTTGGGATTTAGCAATGGTGGGTTTGTATTCTCTTTATGCTCCATGGTAACCAAGTCTCTTGCAATTCAATATGGCTATTTTGTTTAGGATATCATTTAATTTTTGTTCAATTTTAAACCAATTTTTTTAAGGAAAAAAACCAAACAAATTGTGTTGGAATGCTTACATAAAATATGAAGGAGATCAACTCCATTCACTTGGTGATCAATCTAAAACAAAGAGATTATCCTTAGCTTGACAAGATCCTAAAAACATGTCACATATTCAAAACTGGGGAAAAAATGGACCATGTGTGTATAAAAATTAATATGCACTAGGAATATGTGTGTGTTCCTAAAAATTTGTGTGCATTTACATTCCATTCCTACATGGCATCCTAGATGATGCCCTAGTTTGTGGTTTGAGGCTTATTTAGTCTTGGTGATTAGGCACACATACATGTTCTTCTGAATGTGCATGCATTTCTATGAGTGTGCATTCTTGATGGTCTCATTGCAACTTTTGAGACCATCAATATTGTGTGAGCACACATGAAGCGCGTTATCAATTGAATCTTTTGTCATTTTCTTATATATGATTTTTTTGGGTGTAAGCTAATTTCATAATTTCCCAATAAATTTCATAATTCATTTAATTTTATGCATATCTATAATGAAATGGATATGTCCTTTTATTACTTTAAATGCCAATGTAGGGAATTTCCACTGCATTTAGCGATTTCCTTGTCCTCAACTATTCTCCTAAGAAAAAAACATATAAATTCCTTAATAAGAATTTGCATGCAGAGTAAGAATTAAAATAAAGTTAGAATAATATGGTTACTGCATTTATGTTTAGTTGTGATATATTTTTCCTTTATTTTTTTAAATGTGATTGTTGTTTATGGTAGATATTCCCTTGGTTTGTCATATCACATTGGTAACAATAGAGATTTATTTTGAGTTTGAAGAATAAATAATTTAAATTTATATGATAACCTATGCTAACGTGATAAACTTAGTTAATGATGAGAGTTCCAAAATTTATATGAAGTAATGTGTTGTCAATAAAACGGTTTATTTTAATACATCAAGTAACACCATATTATATTGATAATGAAACATTATATTAACATATATGACAATTTTGTCATTCAATATTTTTTTATAAATCTGGGATCATAGTTAAAAGAATGAATTACATATGAAAACACATATCAAAGTGCCCCTCTTACCATCAATATTTAATAATAGTTTATCTATAATTTCTAACACTTATAACGGTGCAAATTAAGAAGAGAAGTAAGACAAGAGGATTTCAAGAATAGAAGTGAAAGAAAAATGTGAAAATAAAGAAGTAAGAACATAGGTTATAATTGGTCATATATTAAAAAAAAAAGGTCTAATATAAATATAATATAAATAAAATATTAATATAAATGAAAAAAATTATAATAGTAATGTTTTTACATGTAGTCATTTTATCCTTAAGTGAAAGTAAAGGATGTAGTAATAATATTTGATAATGGAAACACTCAATTGGTAAAAGTATGATATATGTTGGCAATTATGGAGACTTGAGAAGGTTAAATTAAATTATATTGCGAATGTTAAAAGTCAAATAATTACCAAACATAAAAAGTTGAAAGATACACATTGAATATAATTATTTCTGAAAACCTTGTGGATAAAAGAGCTTCTGAATATACGTGGACAGATGTGCGAGGAAATAGGAGGAAAGGTTAATGGAAATATCTTAATAGTGGCATACACATTTAATATGAACATTTTTGGAAATAACTTTTAGGATAAAAAATATTTAGAATATAAATTGAAAGATACATATGAAGAAATATATAGAATTATGGAAATGTATCTTAATGGAATACAATGAGATCTAATAAGTTTTAATTTTTAGGAAACAAAATCTTGTTTTATGATATAATATAGAATTGTACATATAAATGTACAATTCTTTGTACAAATTTGGGGATTTTCCATAACCATCATCATTTTTTTACTTTTTAATTTAGTTTATCTTATTTATCTTATCGCAGATATATATATATATATTATTTTATTTAAATTGTTGAGATATATTTTCTTGTTGTAGATGTATACCATCTTATTTCTCATACAAATTGTTTCCTATGGAAATCCTCTCTTAGGCTACTATACATTTGATGTGAGGATGGCTATGGATTATCGAGATATTATCATCTATTATCATCTCTTTATAAAGAAGTTTATGGAATTGACATAATTTACCTAATCTTTTTGCATTGAGAATCCTTCCCCTACCTTATTCCCAATCTCACAACTTCAATCCCATCAAGTTAAGAAGGATGAATACTGCCCTATTTCGTATGGGTTGTCTGGAATATTTACCTATATTTCATTGATGCTTAAGAAAAATTGGGATTGGATATCTACGACTCATGGTTTCTTCTTGCAAGAATTTTTAGGGAAACACATTGTTGCAAAGAGGTTTTTTGTTATGGAATTTAACTCTTATTTGTATAAAGAGCCTATCATTCATGATTATGAGTCCTTAGGAATAACATATCTACCCTTATGTAAAGTTATATATTGTTCCTATTTAGAAATTCTAAACATGGATTTAGAATATTGGCACCTTAGTTATCTTTCTACATGAAATTCTCCTTGGAATAGTTACATCCTAATTCCCTTCCTAATAAATTATCATGGTAAGTTCCATTCCTTCATGGGCATGTAGATGAATGTTTGAACTTTTAAGTACACACAGATTTCCATTGATGATGATTTTGCTAATGGTCTCTGTGAAGAGGTTATTCTTAAATCCAATGATTACAATAAGACTCAAATTTTATATTATTAAAAAACTTTTCATTATAGATATTTTTGCAGATGTCCATTTGAATTTACTTTTTGTTAAATAAATAAGAGTATTAGAAAAGAAATAGCTACTTTGTAAAAGTGATCTATCTCTGAGCATCATCTCATTTCAAATTATTTGATTAAAATTATGAAAATGATTACAATTGAACTGAAAAGTTGGACTATTAAAGAATTTTCTTTTGTCAGGAAAATTAATTTTCTATAAAAAAATATTCATTCACTCTAACATAAATTGTCAATCAAGGTGTTCACAAACTTCAAGATGTTTCAGTATATGTGTGAATTTCAAGGCATTAGTAATCTTCCTATCCTATTGTTGTCGAATGGAAACTAAATAAGGAACTAAAAAGCATCTAAAGGCACTCATGCATAAAGTAAATCACTAATGTAGAAAGTAAATCAATCATGTGGAACTAAATGCAGAGGGAACCAAGTAAAAGACAAGGAAAAGGAATAGGAGCCTAAATCTACTCACACTCTTCATATAAAACTACACAATTGTAAGAATTCAAAGGAAAGGCACGTAAATTATTCATCATTTCGAAAAGGATATGAAAATTAATTGATCCACCCTATGATCTATAAACACCAATAATCACCAATTTCATTAAATATAAATCTTGAACAATACATATCCAACAGCTCATTGATCAACAATCTCTTCATTGCAAAGAGGTGAATGATCTAGAAATCCTAGCTACTATCTCTAATATTTGGGAAACTCCATGCTACTGTACTTTAATCTCTATCTATATTCTACTTACTAACTATTCTTTTATGATATTCCCATACTTTTATACAAAGAAGAAAGGGGTAAACCGAAACCAATTCCCTTAAGTCTAGACTATCAAAGCTATGTACAAATTACAAAACATTATATTTACTTATTTTTCGTAGGTCTTGGTTGGAGTGAAACTCAATATTTGATTACATATAATCCATATAACTCAAAATTAGTTGATAATAGGTTTGATTCGTTTCATTTCCTAACTGGTTGCTTTGTGTGGATTACACTTATCCAACGAACACACCAAGAAATATCTACTTGAAAGAACCATGCATATCTCCCAAATCACACACTTTTAGAGAAAAATATTTTGAGTCACCTAACTGGGGATGTTCTTGACAAAACCCATGTCACATATTTTCCATATTTGTATTTTTTTCTCTTCAAATTGTGCCTGTACTTCATTACTCAATTACGCTGGGCATGAGTTGTCCAAATTGTAGATCATGAACTAGAGCCTTATTGAGTCAACTTCGCTATGAATTAGGCAACATAAATCCATGTCAACATCCTTAGAAATAAAAATCATGTTCTATAATTTCCCTTAGAGCTATGTAATTATGCCAACCAAGAGGTTGGTTGCAGTAACTACATAAGATCCATAGTAACAATGCTAGGAAAAACATCATGAGTAAAACCAACAATAATAATTTATAATTCATCAAAATAAATGAAAATAATAGTAATAAATAATTTAACATTTTAATCTTATTATCACTCATTCATGAGAAAACATCGTAAGACAAGTAATATATGGGCAAAGAATTGCAATAAAATGAATACAAATCGGTGTTTAGAATACTGAAATTTGGTGACTCGACATCTCCCCCATGCCTGCACTTTTTCATCTCTTCGTGAAAACAAGATAGAGCTAACAACAGAGAGTCACCGAACTTTTCAAGTGCACCCAACCTGTATGGCTATACCATACATCAAACTAACAACAAGTGCAGTGGAATGCAATTTTCCATCCTTATTCTATTTTGGTTAGTTTCATGAACACCATCTCACATGACACTCTTATCATTTGTCATTCTACCCTTGGAAGAGACTTTTGATCATGTTTTTTAGGACAACTAGTAAGGGATAAGTGCATTAGGTTTTCGTGTTTATTGTAAAAAATTTCACTGTGATGCAACCCAATATCTCTGAAAATAATTTTGTCCTTTACCTTGAATTATTTTCTTTTTGTTTGTTAATTGTCATTCCATGAAAGTTTCAATTGAAATAATGATGATTACCTTGATCATTTATCTTATTCCCACAATAGATTCCTGTGTAGTGGCTTTCCCTTTCGTATCCAACATTAGTGATTATGTGGAAATATTTATTCATTTTGTACTATGTTAAACACTAGTTATTTTGTGGCAGTCTTGATGTTTGCTTAGGAATTTATTGCATATGTTGGGTATATATACATGATCATCTTCTTTTGTTGACCTTTAAATTGGAGAAGAAAACACATAGTGATGGGCAGAAAGGTTGAAAAATATTAATGCTTCCACTTTTTAAGGCATAGTAACCAATGGAACTTGTTATTACCTTTCTCTTATTCAACTAATAAAGATAACAATTATTTCCTAATAGCACCTTAAATATATTTCGAACAAGGGTTCTCCCATTCTTTCAAAATTTCATTTCTCATAAAAAGGCCTTCTTAAAACACATGTCTTCATTAGCCATTCATGAACAAATACAAGTGATCTAAATTATGTTATTTTAATCCAAAATTACCTAGGTCAACTTATTAGTCATGTTTCCAATTCCCATAGCCAACATACCTTCAAAAGTAGCATTTTAACAATTCTAGTGGAGTTGCAAAAATCTATTCATGGAGTTGTAGTACATTCAAAGAAATTGACATTTCATACAAGAAACAACTCAGAATGAGGTTATTTTTAGTGGTTTTGTTTATCACTATTTAGTGCCATCATCTACCAAAAATCACAAAAAACTGTTAGGTCCCTATAATACTAGTGATTACCCCATTACTATTGTAGTTATATCCCTTATTAATATTGTTGTGCCCCTATTGTCCCCATATTGTTATTACTGTGCCCCTTAGAATCCCTCTATTGTTTTTTGTGTCGTTATATTATTATTGTTAGGTCAGCTGGGCTATATTGTGACTCCTTATACTCCTATATATAGAAAGGAGGTTTTGTCATTTGAATCATCCAAGAATTGTTCATTTATGTAATGTAAAGTAGGTTTCCCCCTCGAAGAGGCTGAATTCTAAGGCATTGATCTATCTTTTGTATCTTTTTGTGAGCTAGTTTCATAACATTTGGTATCAGAGCTTTGGATTCTAGGGTTTCGATCTCCAAATAGGTCATTGTGGATTTTTCGCTATAAATTTTTTTCTGCAACATTTCAGAAGAAAAAAAAAACCCATTTGAGACGAAATCAGACCGAACTTGGGGTCCAAATTTCAGAGCTTTTCGTGCTATATTTGTGGAGATATGATCTGAGGAAGTTGGTCTTTTTGCAGACTCCTGAATTACATTCCAAACAGGTGACCTGGGGAAAATCATCATAACATTCTCTCTGAGCATCAGATTGAAGTTTCATTAGAAGGTACAGAAAGAGGACGGAATGTAGTTTCTTGTATATATTTTTCAGAGCCAAAGGTCAAGACAGGGACACATGGCATGTCGTACAAGTTCGCTCTACTAAACTAGTCTATAATTAGGTCACTGTGGGAGATTTGGCATAACTCTTCCTTGGAGAATCCAATTTGGATCAGACTGGTGGAATTGGAAAGAGGACACAGAGGGCTATTGCAGGTCACAATTTCATAACTGGATGATCCTAAATTACAGAGATACATCAAAGGCAATATCGAGCTCCTACAAAGTGAAAAAAGGTGTGTAGATTTTTTTAAACTTTTGCTTAAGCTTGGTTTGAAAGATTATTTTGAAGGAATTCAAAGGGCATAGTAGAGCATTATTATCGGTAATTGATGCCCCGAGGAAAAAAAATGCAAACACCTAGTAAGCAACCTGAAAGCTCTAGCATGACTCATGAAGAAGAGGAAGAAATGCTACATGATATATCAAAATTACAAGACCAAGTGCAACAAATGTCACTCTCACAAAAGCTAACATAAGCTAAGATAAATGGTGTGGAATCTAAGATAAAGGGTGTGGAAGCTAAGATTGACGATTTGAAGATATATTTGAAGACAGATTTGAAGAGAGACATGGCAAATTTGAAGACAGATTTGAAGATAGACATGGCAGATTTGAGGACAGTTTAACAAATTTTCTACAAGAAATACTTACAAATGGTGAAAGGGTAGTAAGGGAAAATCATGATGCAAACAAAAGAAATGTTAATAATGATTTCCTAGACTCTAATGTTGGATCAAAGACCCACCATATTCCAAAAATCGATATGAGGAAGTTTGATGGCAAGGATCTCGCAACATGGATATTACAAATGGAGAAATTTTTTGATCTCAAGAATGTGAAAAACACACAAAAGGTACATATTGCAACTTTATATTTGGAACCAAATCAGTTTGTATGGTATCAATGGCTTTTCTCTCATAAAAAAATTATCACTTGGGCAATTTTTACGAAAGAATTGGTAGCACATTATGAGGATACAAAAAGCAACACTTTTTTTAGCCAATTGATAAGTCTCAAACAAAAGGGTTCAATAATGGAGCACATTGAAGAGTTCCAAAAATTGAACATAATGGTAAAAAATATTCCAGAGGAGCATAGGATTGATGTGTTCATAGGGACTTTAAAGCATAATATCCAACATGATGTTCACCTTTGGGAACCTGATTCATTAGAGAAGGGATTCAGGTTAGCAAGAAAAATGGAAAGCAAAATTATTGCAACCAGGAAGCATACCACTCACAACTATAAAGATGGAAGTGTTTTTGCCCCTAGTCTTCCACAACCTATAAGGTTGACACCACAACAATTGGAAGAAAAAAGAGCAAAAGGGCTTTGTTACAGTTGTGATGGAAAATACAGTAAAGGTCATAAGTGTGCTGAGAAGAAATTATTCTACATAGATTGTGAAGAGGAAGAAGAAAAGGAGAAAGAAAGGTCAAAAGAAGAGGATATACTCCAGGAGCGAAGCTGACCATATCTTGTAATGCATTGGCAGGAATTACCACTCCTCAAACCATCAAGATAGAAGGACAAATCAAGAAGAAAAAGGTAATAGTGTTGATTGATTCATGAAGTACCCACAATTTTATTCATTGTAAGGTAGAAAAAGAATTGAACTGCTTCCTATATCCAGCACCAGAGTGTCAATTGATGGATACAAATGGAGGAACAATAAATTGCTTTGGAAAGTGCCATAATATCAAGCTATCCATGGGAGGATATGTATTGACTTGCCCAATCCTTTCCATTCCAATGGGAGGTGTTGATGTTGTACTAGGAGTCCAATGGCTACAATCTTCTTACAATAGCTTTTAATTTTCAAGAAATTTTCACGAAATTTTCTGCAGAATGAAAGGAAATTGAATTAAGGGGTATTGCAGGGAAATGTGGAAAGATAATCAGCTCTAACGGTATGACAAAGCCTCTGAAAAAGGAATAAAGAGGTGTAATTGCACAATTATGTTCGCTAGATGTTTCCACATCAAAATCGTCTATTTCTCCAGATCTCCAAAAAGTCTTGGACAATCATTCCAAGGTATTTGAGACTCCCAAAGGTCTCCCACCTATTCATGATCATGATCATGCTATTCATCTGATTCCAGGAAGTGTTTGTCTAAACATCAGGCCGTACAGATATCCCTATGACCAAAAGAGTGAAATTGAATGTATGGTTGTAGAAATGCTAGATGTTGGTATAATTCAACCTAGTCAAAGTTCTTTCTCTGCTCCAGTAGTATTGGAGCACAAGAAGGATGGATCATGGCAAATGTGTCCAGATTATAGGGAGCTCAATAAGCTCACTATTAAAGATAAGTTTCCCATTTCTATCATTGATGAATTACTAGATGAATTGCATGGATCAATTTACTTCACCAAGTTGAATCTTCATTTAGGATTTCATCAAATCAGAATGAAGACTAAAGACATTCAGAAAAAAGCATTTAGAACTCATGAGGGTCATTATGAATTTTTGGTCATGCCTTTTGGCCTTACCAATGCACCTTCTACATTTCAAGGTTTGATGAATTCCATTTTCAAACCCTTCCTTAGAAAATTTGTGTTAGTATTTTTTGATGATATACTAATCTATAGCAAGTCTTGGAAGGATCATGTTGAACATGTTGACAGGGTGCTAAAACTATTGAAGGATAAACTATTATATGCAAAAAGATCCAAATGTTACTTTGGAGTACAAGAGGTGGAATATTTGGGTCATACTGTATCTCATGAAGGAGTTAAGGTAGACCCTAGAAAAATTAAAGCCATTAAGGAATGGAAAATCCCCACATCCATAAAGCATCCCCGAGGATTTCTCATGTTGACAGGGTATTATCGCAAGTTTGTTAAAAATTATGGGAGAATAGCAGCACCTCTAATAACATTATTGAAGAAAGATGCATTTTCATGGACTCCAGAAGCAACAAAGGCCTTTGAACATCTTAAATAGGCAATGTGCCAAGCACCGGTCTTAGCTACACCGAACTTCACAAAAACCTTGATTGTTGAATGTGATGCTTCAGGAAATGGAATTGGTGCTGTTTTAATGCAAGATGAAAGACCCATTACTTTTGAAAGTCATCCAATCAAGGGAAATTTTTTACACAAAGCCATTTATGAGAAGGAAATGTTGGCAATACTACATGCACTTAAGAAATGGCAACCCTACCTAATGGGAAGACACTTCAAGGTAAAAACGGATCATGATAGCCTTAAATACTTTTTAGAACAAAGATTATCCTCTGAAGAGCAAAAGAAGTGGGTCACAAAGATGTTGGGTTATGACTTTGAAATCATCTAACAAAAAGGGAAGAAAAATGTGGTGGCAGATGCACTCTCAAGAAAGGATGAGGATGTGGAAGCATTGTTGTGTGCCATTTCTATTATCCACCCAAATTGGATAAACGAAGCAAGGAATGAATGGAAGAACGATGACGAAGTGTGGGCACTTATTCAAAAGTTACAACAAGATTCCAGTACATCTGATACATTTAGCTGGAAAAATGATTCGTTATGGTACAAAGATCGCTTATACCTTTGTAAGAATTCCCAACTCAAACAAAAGATTCTTATGGAACTGCACACTTCTCCCTTAGGAGGGCACTCAGGATTTTTAAAAACTTACCACAGGGTTAAGAAGGAATTTTTTTGGGATGGCCTTAAATCGGATATTCAAAATTTTGTGGCAGAATGTTTCGTTTGCCAACAAAATAAAGTTGAAACAATTAAGACCCCGAGTCTATTACAACCTTTATCCATTCCAAGCCAATGTTGGGAGGAGGTTTCAATGGATTTTATCACAGGGTTACCCAAGTCTGAGGGAAAGAGTGTCATCATAAAACCGTTGCAAATATCCTGAGATATAATAATTGAGATACTACAAGAGTTGCAACAAATTGTTACAGGTGTAGTAGTGAACTTTGTTAACCAATTTATAACAAGGCATAAATTTGATTTTGATGAAATTTTGTGAATATGTTTTGACTATATTTTAATTCTTCAAACCAAATAACAGAACCATCTGATGCACAAATCTCAATATATAACAAATAAGATGCTAAAGGAGTTGCAACAAATTGTTATAAGTGTAGCAGGAAAATTTGCTAACCAGTTTCTCACAAAATACAAATTAGATTTCTATGAAATTTTGTGAGGAGGTTTTTACTATTTTAATGCTTCTCCACACCAAAAATTAAAGTCATCTGATGCATGGATCTCAATATATGAGAAAAATTTCTATAGGTGATGATGCTTAATTTCTCAAAAATTATAAATTGGTTTTGTTTTAAATTTTGTAGATTTGTTCTTATTACCTTCAAGCTTCCGTTATTAGGGTCCAACCTTAACCCCCTTATTTATGTAATAGGATCGAGTCATAGTTATAGTTAAGTAAAGAGTCAATAAAGCACATATTAATAATTTTAAGTGGTTGACCTGTATTTAAAGAAGGGACCATAGTTAGCTGCAAATGGGCCATGGTATTAGACAGATGGTATTAATAAGAACCATGGTATTGACCCATGGTATTGCATGTATGAATCCTATATAAAGGATAGAGACTCCCCTCCAGGAACATTGTGTCTTATTTTGTAATTGAGTCCAGCTCTATTGGAGGTTGCCCCTCGAAGAGGCAAGTGAACATTGCTTTCCTTTCTGAATAATAAAATACATGTTGTTATTTCTTATTGTTTTTTGTTCTAGGTATATTTCTTCACATATTTGGTATTCTGGTATCTTCTCATAGGTCAAGAGCATAACAAGTAGTATCGGAGCACTTACCAAGACTGGTGGGATCTCCATTTTTAGCCAAAAAAAATTGTTTAGAGATTCGTTTTGGCGTCTTTAAACCATGGGATCTGTTGTTGAGTGCATAAACTTGCGGATTTGGGGAGGCATGCATGCAGGAAATACAAGAGGTGGTCACGCTTATTGGACTCCTTTGTAACCCCTGTGGGTACCCCTTCGAGTAGTAGCGCATTATAAAGAACCGTGCACGGACTGTCTTCCAAGTACCCTCTAGGTATATCAGAAGCCCCCTAGGCTCTCTTGAAACCTCGCCATAGATAAACCGTCGGTTGTCTTGCTGCTATAGTACACCAAGAACAGCAGTCGGGGAGATTACTCATACGTACGATAGGGTAGTCGAGTTGTACGGCTAAGGGTATGGTTAATCCTCCTTGGTTAGTGCCATGAAAGATTGGGCCAAGCACTACTGTCAGACCCTTATGTATATTGCGATCTATAACACCTGACACTCCTTGAGACCATAGTTCCCTTGTCTCTCTCTAGATCATGCATCATCTTTGCCAGATCAGATCTAGTAGGTGGGGTTCTGTCGCAGCCACAATAATACGTTCTGCCATTCAAATCTCTCAGATCTACCATTCAAATCTATCAGATCCGCCAATCAGATCTATCAGATCTACCATTCAGATCTAGCCGTTTGGGTTCTGTAGCAGTCGCCACAATCAGATCCACCTTTCAGATCTAGCAACAGGGGTTCAATCACTACCACATTCCTACTCATACACTGCATTTGAGGGTTAGCCGACAGCAAGGAAAATTTTAAGGATGGAAAATTTTCTTGAAGTTTAAAACATTGGCGAATCTCACTAATCCCTAATATGCAAATTATAAATGTTTATTGATATATTTGTAAAATTAATCAAATTTATAATTATTTTATATATAGTCTCTCTATAATGTTGGCGATTTTTAAGGTAAAATAATTTTATATTTTAAAATTTGGGCGAATCGTCTTTTATAAAATTGGAAATTGGCGAATCTTTTTTTTGGAAAAATCATGGAAAATTAGCCCACTGGGCGAACATTAGCCCCTAAAATTTTCCATGGCCGACAGATCTGACTATTTGTGTGGGCCCCTATACCTGGGCGTGATTCTCGCAAGACATTGGGCAGAATTTACTTTTCTGGGATTCGGCTACTGCAGTATTCCTAAGCGAGGAGTAAAGCCCCTTTCAGAGTTAAAAATAAATAAATAAATAAATAAAATTGAGACCCTCTCGGGACGCTTATAGGAGACTTAGCCCATAAGAATCAGGTCAATGGGTTGAGCAAGGTGGTACCATTCACTTGTTAGCGTCAAAATTTCGGGTGGTCCCAAATTTTATTTATTTTTTTCGTAGTAACGACAAGTGCACCGGATTGGTGCATGGTACAAACCAAAGCTCAAGCTATGGCCAATGAGAATATTGACACCCTTGAACAAAAGTTGCACGCATTAATGAAGACGATCCAGACCTTAGCTGACATAATGAAAAAAGGCAAGTCGGGGGGAACAATCGAAGCATATGCTTTTAATGAAAACATTGTAGGTGAGTCTAGCCATTCTCTTCACCTCTTTGGAAACCACCAACTGTCCCAGCCGTGACCACGCAAGCTAGACATGTATAAATTTGATGGCTCTCATCTGGCCACGTGGCTAGCACAAATGGAGTAATATTTCACATTGAATCACATCAGAGATGATGCGACTCGGCTAAGTATGGGTAGCATGTACTTGGACAACAAAAGATGGAAATGGTGGCAGTGGCATCAATGTTGTTATGGAAGGCCTGTGACTTGGCAGGTATTCGCAAAAGCCCTTTCGGATCGCTTCGACCATGAATCTAATTTTTTGGGTCATCTTACTAAGCTTTGACAGATAGGAACAGTGGAAGAATATATCACAGCCTTTGAAGCCTTAGCCTTCCACACAGGAGGTCTACGAGATGAGTTCTACTTGGAATGTTTTGTCAGTGGTCTCAAAGAAGCAATACAAGCCCACATCCGACTGCAACACCCAATCTCATGGCTGGATGCTTGCAAGATAGCTCATGAAGTAGAACGCGTGTTAGCAGCCTAGTCGACTCATCCAAATTTCATAGCCAAGGGTCACCCCACCCAGGCTCCAAGCACCACCCAAACACTTAAAGTTCAAAAGGTGTCACCAACAGAAATGGCGGAAAGAAGAAAGTAAGCATTGTGTTACTAGTGTGATGAGAAATACTCCCCAGGGCATAAATGCAAGGAACCCAAATTATTTCAAATTGATGCTACTGATCACAGTTCATTAGAGGAAGCCACACCATTTGAGGAACCAGAGGAGGAAGATGAGGAAAACTAGCTGGACAATGCGCTCCCAGCTACACCTGACGAACTAGTTATATCGCTTCATACTTTAGCAAGGATTTCTTCTCCCCAAACTCTCAAAATGAGAGTCTCTAATTTGCAGGTTCAAATTGCTGATGGGGGACAATGAAATGTGAAGGCCACTGTGAAAATGTCAAACTTCAAATGGGGGATTATCAACTAAAGACCCACATTTTTTCCATACACATGGGAGGGTGTGACATTGTCTTGGGTGATGAATGGCTCCGCACACTCGACCCAATCACAATGGATTTCCAAGAGTTATATATGAGCTTTACGCAGAACAACCACACACATACCCTCCGCGAAGTCCAGGCAGGTGCTCCCTCTATCATCAGTTTGCATAGGATGGAAAAATTGTTAAAAAAGGGCCACCGTGGAGTTATAGCCCAATTTAATGCCTTCGAACCCACTTCTCTCCATATTCATCCTGAGATGCAAAAGATCTTAAACAACCATCTACCGGTCTTTGACAAGCCTCATGAGCTTCCACCCTCGAGAGGGGAACATGATCATAACATTACTTTGGTCCTAGGGGCCCAACCACCAAATCTGCGCCCATATAGATATCTGTTCGCCCAAAAGAATGAAATTGAAAAAATCATCAAGGAAATCCTGGAAGCAAACATTATTCATCCTAGCATTATTGTGGTCATGGTGCTCAAGAATGATGGGGAAAGGCGTCTATGTCCAGATTTCAGGGCCCTCAACAAGCTGACGGTCAAAGATAAATTTCCCATCCTGGTTGTCGATGATTTGTTGGATGAACTAAATGGGGCTCAATTCTTTACTAAGCTTGACCTTCGTTCGGGATATCACCAAATTCGCATGAAAGAAGTAGACATTCCAAAGACTTCTTTTCGAACTCATGAAGGCCATTATGAATTCCTGGTCATGGCATTTGTTCTTTGTAATGCCCCATCCACCTTTCAGAGCCTCATGAACCACCCGCTCAAACCATATCTTAGAAAATTTGTCCTTGTTTTCTTTGATGACATCCTCATCTACAGCCACACCTGGGCCACACATATTCAACATGTAGATCTGCTCTTGCAACTTCTCCGGAAGAATAAATTATTTGTCAAGATGTCGAAGTGCTATTTTGGCATGAAGAAGTTGAGTATTTGGGCCACATTGTGGGGCGTGAAGGTGTCAGGGTGGACCCCAAAAAGATCCAGGCAATGTAGGACTAGCCTTAATCAAAGACCTTGAAGAGCTTAAGAGGATTGTTGGGTCTCACAGGCTACTATCGCAAATTTTTCTGCAATTATGGTCACATTGCTAGACCCCTCACTCACCTTCTCAAGAAAAATTCATTTCTCTGGAATGATGAAGTGCAACAGGCATTTATAGCTCTCAAACATGCCATGTGTTCCACTCCCGTATTAGCACTACCCAACTTCACCAAATCTTTTGTGATTGAATGTGATGCTTCAGGTACGGGTATTGGGGCGGTCTTAATGTAGGAAGGTCAACCCTTGGCCTTCACTAGCCAACAACTAAGTGGGACAAATCTGGGACAATCTACCTATGAGAAGGAGATGATGGCCATCTTACATGTAGTAGATACCTGGTGACCATACTTATTGGGGCGACATTTCCAAATCTGCACAGACCATCAAAGCCTTAAATATTTTTTGGAGCAACGCCTATCCTCACCACAACAAAATAAATGGCTTGCCAAAATGTTGGGATATGATTATGAGATAATTTACAATAAAGGGCATGAAAATGTTGTAGCAGATGCTTTAACATGCCAATTTGAGGAGGAAAGCACCCTGCTCACAATCTCCCTTCCCATTCCCGAATGGATTGAAGAGGCCCACAAGGAATGGTTTTCACATCCTTTGCTCTCCCAACTCATTAATAAATTGCAGGCGAATCCAAATTCCACAACGGGCCACTCTTGGCAGGATGCGATTCTTCGCTACAAGGACAGAGTCATGATATCACCAACATCCACCCTCAAAAGTTTCATTTTGGCGGAGTTGCACTCATCTCCCACTGCAGGCCATTCAAGCTTTCAGAAGACTTATGCTCGCACTCTACGTTCATTGTTTTGGACAGGCATGAAAAAGGACATTCTTACTTTGTAGCTGAGTGTGACGTATGTCAGTTCCACAAAGGATAAACAGTCAAATCCCCAGGCACATTACAGCCATTGCCCATCCCGGCCTCTATCTAGACGGAGGTTTCTATGGACTTCATTACGGGTCTTCCAAAGTCAAGCAACATGTCAATCATCATGGTGGTTGTGAACATAATTTCTAAGTATGCTAATTTTTGTGCCCTACCCCACCCTTTTACATGGGCTTTGGTGGCTCAATCTTTCATGGACCAGATCTTCAAATTGCATGGGATGCCCACTTCCATTGTGTCTGATCATGACCCGACCTTCACCAGTAACTTTTGGTAGGAACTCTTTAGGTTACAAGGTATCCAACTACAACTCAGTACTTTTTATCATCCCCAAACTGATGGTCAAACTGAAGTAGTCAACAAATGTCTGGAGACCTACCTTAGGTGTTTCACTTCAGAAAAGCAACATCTATGGGTACAGTGGTTACCTCTAGCCAAATGGTGGTATAACACTAACTATCATGCCACCACCAAAATGACTCCATATGAAGTAGTTTATGGTCAACTCCCTCCTTCACCTACTTCTTATATCGAGGGATGCTCGAAGGTACAAGCAGTGGATCAACTCCTACAGAACCACACAACCATGCTGGCCCACCTCAGAGAGAATCTCCATCAAGCTCAAAACCGCATGAAGCAACACGTAGATCAACATCGTTCAGAATGCAAATTTCAAGAAGGGGATCAGGTATTTTTGAGGCTGTAACCATATAAGAAAACATCACTCAAAGACAAGGGCTGTCAAAAAATATCTCCAAAATTCTACGAACCGTATCCAATACTTCAACGCATCGGAGAAGTAGCCTACAAGCTAGCTTTTCCACCCACGGCAAAAATCCTATTGAAAATAATACTGAGGGGGGGGTGAAACAGTATTATTAAGTCAAATTCTTTTTCAATTTATACAAAGATTTGTATACGCTACTTCAGTGAATGAAAACAGTGTGTATACGCAACTCTAACTAATGAAACTCGCATATAACTTCCAGACTTATAATTTAATTTATTCTTTAGATGTTGATCATTAATCTGTGTGTCAGAACCATATAACAGTAAGCAGGAACTGAAAAGTAGAGCAGACAGTCACACAAAATAACACAAGATATAAGGTGGAAACCCAATGTGGGTGAAAACCACCTGCTGCAATATGTCTCTATCTTCTTTCAATTAGAAACTTCTTTTTCCAATGATTCTGTACTGGTGCAGTCTTATACCAGCACGCAGGCTTCAACCTACAGAAGGCTACAACCTTCTCTCGTTCTCCAGCTTCTCCTGGAAGGGAGATCCAACCCCCTTAGCTCTTGTACTAGCTGAGGTACTAGTATGTAGGTGCTGACCTACAGAAGGCTTCAACCTTCTCTTTTCTTCCAGGGACCACATTTCATAATTTTTCAGACTGGATCCATATACATCAATCAAACATCAAGTATATCTACATTAGCCAAACTCCTTTGTGCAAACAGATACTGAATCAACCAGAAAAATAGTACCAGTAACCAAAAAAATAGTACCAATAACCAGACACCAATTCTGAACCCAGAACACTGCAGCAATAAACAGAAGCAGCTAAAGCATATTTCAAGAGATGTACACTACTTCACCAATATAAACCTGCGTATATACACAGCTATGCCAAAACCAACCAGCGTATACGCAATCTTCACTTGCTTAACCTGTCTATATACGCGCCTTTGTTGTGTCGAACCTACGTACAGATCTATAAAATATAATTTATCCTTTTACTTAATCAGACATCAGTTATACCCAGATTATCAGATTTATAGATCTAATCATGCACCAAATATAATAGATCAAAAACACACAATGATACTACTATTCAAGCCTTGAGATCTTGACCCATCAATAGATCTTAACCATCATGTAATGCTTAGGTTCCTCCTTGATTCAGATCCAGTTGTAACTCACCAACCAATCACCAGTATTCCAAATCTTGCTTCACTCAAGATATTCAACATCTAAGTCGATGCCCTTGCCAAATGATCTCCTTCCCTTTTTATAGACTTAGGCCTTACTCAAACCATGGTCCAAAACCATTGAGAACTAATACTAGGGACCCAATACTTGGGTTCAACACTTTTAAATGCAATACCAAGGACCAAAACCATAGGATCAAATATGTCGGACTAAGTACCATGGACCAACCATATGCTTTCCCACATATACCCGCTTTTCTTTGCATGAAAGTGCATGCATACGTATACGCGCCTTTTGATCGGTACAACCGCATGTATACGCTATTTTGTTAAGATGAATCTGTGTATACCTCATTTTCTTTCATTCTGAGAGCCTATACTATGATCTACCCTTTGAGTGAGTTGCCATCAAGGACAACAGTTGTGCCATAGTGCCAAACCTGTGCCATAATGCCAACAATCTCCCCCTTTGGACTTGATGGCAACCTCAAGTCACTCAAAAACATTCTCCCCCTTTGACATCAAGGGAAAATGGTTATGCTCCCCCTGAATACATGTTGAATCCTCTGCTCTGCTGTGCTGTCTAAGCTCCCCCTGACTGTAGGCAAGGTCTGCAAGAAGATGATCTACACAAGAAACATGACTTTATACATTATAAGAGACCTTCCTATCATCAAAGGCTCATACATACATCCATCTCCCAACAAAGTGGGGATATACTAGAATTGAGCACCCAACCAAGTGGGGAGACACCTGAAGTTTACACATGAAAAATAAGTACATTACATAATTCATCCCAGGCATGGTGGGGAAACCAAAATAGGTCGTTACATGACCTTGAAAAAAGAAAGAGAGACAAAATATCTACAGTAAGACTCTGACAGTTATCAGCAGCATTTGTCAGTCATTATTCAAACCAGCATCCATGTTCTCCTTCTGCACCTGTTCCACCTGAAATCAAACCAATTATGAATTTGAACCTAGATCTTCTAATATAATGCCAATAATGAATTATTAGAAGAATATATTCTCCCCCTGAACCTGTGCCAGATGGTCTCTGTCAGACCCATATCAGACTCTTTTCATCCTGAGCCTGGCCCTACTGCTTTCCTTAAACAGCATATACGTGACTGTACCTTCATAAACTGACGTATGTACGCGGATCCTCCTCATTCAACTCGCGTGCATCCACTTTTTTGAAACATACAAGATTCAACAGCAAGATAATGCATCAATTACTCCTAGCTTCTGTCTGAGGTATTCAAATGTCTCCCTGGGCAGTGGTTTGGTGAGGATATCAGCAACTTGTTCCTTAAAGGGAACATACTCCAACTTGACCTTTTGTTCAAGCACTTGTTCTCGGAGAAAATGATAGTTGATAGGTATGTGCCTGGTCTTTGAATGCATGACTGGATTTTTTGAAATGCTGATTACACTTGTATTATCACCTAGAATGGGGATAGGTGGAGTACAAGTGATTTGCATGTCTTGTAATGTCTACATCATCTAGAGGAGTTGTGTGCAACAAGATGCAGCAGCTACATATTCTGCTTCAACTCTAGATAATGCAATTGAACTCTATTTCTTGTTGAACCAAGATACTAACCTAGGACCCATGAAGAATGCACCACCACTAGTGCTTTTTCTGTCATTCACACTTCCTACCCAATCTGCATCTGTATATGCATGAAGTGTGAGATCTGTACTTCTAGGATACCATAAGCCATAGTTTTGAGTTCCTTGAAGATACCTAAAAATTCTCTTAACATCCTGAAGATGATTTTCCTTTGGATTTTCCTGAAACCTTCCAACTATTCCCACTGCATGCATAATATGTAGTCGGGTACCTGTCAGATAGAGCAGACTACCAATCATGGATCTATAGGTTGGTTGATTCATTGCTGCTGATTCATCATTTTCGCTGAGGCTGCATCCTGTTACCATAGGGGTACATAATGGTTTCATATCCCCCATCCCATATTTCTTCAAGATCTACTTGAGATACTTGGTTTGTGATAGAAAAATGTCGTCTTTGTTTTGTTGGACTTGTAAACCAAGAAAATATGTGAGCTCACCAAGCATAGACATTTCAAACCCTTTTTGCATCACCAAGGCAAAATTTTGACTCATGTCTTCTTCATTGCTACCAAAGATGATATCATCAACATACACAACAGGTATTAGCAACCTATCATTGTCAACTTTTATATACAGATTGCTATCTATGGAACCTTTTATGAAACCTTGTTGATGGAGGTACTTATCCAAGCGATAATACCAAGCCCTAGGAGCCTATTTAAGGCCATAGAGAGCCTTTTTGAGTCTGCATACAAGCTTTGGATCATTTCCAAGGATAAACCCATCTGGTTGCTCAATATACACTTCTTCATCCAAGTCTCCATTTAGAAAAGCAGACTTCACGTCCATTTGAAATACTATGAACTTCCAAAAGCTAGAAAGGGCAAGGAACATCCTTATGGCCTCAAGTTTGGAAATTGGTGCAAAATTTTCTTCAAAGTTTATGCCTTCCTGTTGAGCATACCCTTTAAAAACATGTCTGGCCTTGTTCCTAATCACATCTCCATTTTCATTTAGCTTATTTTTGAATATCCATTTTGTTCCTATGACATTCTTATCTTTTGGTCTAGGAACCAACTCCCAAGTGTTATTCTTTTCAATCTGCTCAAGTTCTTCCTCCATAGCCTTTACCCAGCATTCATCTTTGCATGCCTCTCTTACATTTTGTGGTTTAGTGGAGGAGAGTAATGCTAGATAACTTGAAGCTTCTGAAATTGTTCTTCTTGTTTGTACACCTACCTCCTTTTGCCCCAAAATTTGAGTTTCTGGATGATTCCTCTGAACGTGCCTAGATGGGGTCTTTTCTTCTATCCTTATCGGTTCTTCTGGTGCCTCATGGGTTTCTTCTTCATCATGAGTTTGGTTTGTTGTAGAATGATAGTCCTCATCATCTTCGAACTCTTCAAATTTTACTTGCCTTGGA
Organism: Pinus tabuliformis; assembly: GCA_031772625.1. Taxonomy (NCBI): domain Eukaryota; kingdom Viridiplantae; phylum Streptophyta; class Pinopsida; order Pinales; family Pinaceae; genus Pinus; species Pinus tabuliformis. The sequence goes on from CM062817.1 coordinate 609,412,675, forward strand.
ATGTTTCCTTCTTCATCAACCACTACATCAATACTTTCAACAATTTTTCCAAGTCTTTTATTGTAACACTTATATGCTTTGTTGTGGGGAGAGCAACCAAAGAGAATTCCTTCATCTGCTCTAGGTTCAAACTTGCCAAGGTTTTCATCAGTGTTTTTGATGTAGCATTTGCTCCCAAAAATTTTGAAGTATTTTACCGTGGGAGTCTTACCATGCCATAGTTCGTGAGGAGTCTGAGTGTTGTTTACCCGGACGTTTGTCTTGTTGAGAATAGTAACTGTAGCAAATGCGGCTTCACCCCAGAAGGTTGCAGGAGTTCCAGACTCATCAAGCATAGCACGAGCCATTTGTTGAACCGTTCTGCTCATCCTTTCCACTACTCCATTTTGCTGAGGAGTCCTTGCAGTAGAGAATTCCCTTCTTATTCCATGTTCTTCACAAAAATCGAAAAACTCATTCGAGGTAAATTCCCCTCCTCAATCAGACCTGAGCCATTTGATTCTGCAATCTAATTCGTTTTCCACCAAGGCTTTGAATTATTTGAACTTTTAGAAAGCTTCATCTTTATGATTCATAAGTCCTATCCAACACATCCTAGAAAAGTCATCAATGAACAATATAAAGTATTCTTCTCCTCGAGGTGATCTTTTCCTAGATGGACCACATACATCAGTATGGACAAGTTCAAGTGGCCTGCTAGCTGATCCTTCCTTCTTAGGGAAATTAGTTCTGGTTTGCTTACCAAATTGACATGATTTGCATATTGTATTGTCTGTAATTCTGATGTCAGGTAGATCACACACCGCCTGATATTTGCATGCTTTCCTTATCTGTGAGAAGCTTAGATGCCCCAATCTTCTGTGCCATAGCCAATGTTCATCATTCTTGCTTAGATAGCATTGTTGTCCTCCCTTGAGTATATATAAATTATTTGGAGTTCTTATGCCTTTGATCATTGTTTCTCATGTATCAAGCTCACGAACAATGCATCCATTTGATCAAAATATTACTTCATTTCCTTGATCACACATTTGACTAACACTTAATAAATTATGCTTTAAGGCATCAACATACATAACATTTCCAGCCTTGACCTTTTCTTTCAAAAGAACATAACCTTTACCTTTTATGAGTGCAGGGGTGTCATTTCCAAATGAGACCTTCTTTTCCTTTTCTAAGGAACTATATGGCTGAAGTTTATCCTTATCACCTGTCATATGTTTTGAGCATCCACTGTCAATGTACCATTGATTTTCCTGTCCTTCCGCATATAAGGCTATCCCACATCTTTCTGGTAGCGGTTCTTTCTTTTTCCATGTTTTGGGACTTAATGAAGCTTGCTCCTTCTGAGTTATTTGTCAAAACCTACTCCTGCATTCAGAATCTTCATGACCGAAGTTGTTACAAATACAACATTCTATTTCATTTTCAAGAGCAGAAAAGTTATTGTAGGTTCTTTTCATGGTCCCAATCATACTCCTTTGTTTTTGAGATTCTCTAGTCATGATCGTCTTGTAGGCAACACATTGAGTTGCTTTGTGACCAAAGTTATGACAAGAGAAACATTGGCCATTGAAGAAACTCATGCGATTATCAAATCTACCGACCAAATGATTGTAGTTTCTATTGACATCCATTCTTGAGGTAAATTGAGATTGATTTACATGTGGTTGGTTGTAGCTTCTGTTCATCCTTGAAGCAGATTGCCCCCGATTTACCTGGTAGTCTTTGTTCATTCTTGAGGAAAATTGTCCCTGATTTACCTGGTGATATCCATTGGTCGTTTGCTGTCGATTATCAACCTGCTCACTTCTCCTTGCAGCTTCAGGATAACTTTTGGAGGAGGATGGCTTCTGTGCTTGAGATGTTTCTTTGGTATACCCAAGTCCTGTCTTGATTAGAGGAGAACGTTGTACTTTGATAATTTCATCTAAAGTTTCAGATTCTTTAGCAAATCTAAGATTAAGAGCTTTCATTTTCTCAATGTCCTTTCTAAGTCCCACAATTTCACATTCTAACTTTTCATTGTGTTTCTCCATTTCAGCAAGTTGGGATGTCAGAGTATCTATAATCATGTTTTTCTCCTCTAAGCAAATTTTGAGTTTAGAAATTTCTTCATAAAGACTTTGTTCATCTATAGCATCCAAGAAATCATCATCTTCAAAAGCCATCAAAAGTCTATAATCATTACCTTGTTCATCTTCATCGCTATTTGAAAGTCCATCACTGTCTCCATGTGTGTAATAGCTCTTCTTACTTACATTTTGTTTTCTGTTCCATCTAACTGGTTCCTTTCCTTTGTCAAGCTTATTTTTATGAGGACACTTGGCAGCATAGTGACCGACTCTTCCACAAGCAAAATATTTGAAAGGGAGCTTACCTCTGAATCTTCCAGAACCCCGTTGAAGGTTTTTGACAAAATTTGACTCTTCCTCTTCTTCCGACATATGTCCTGAGTCATTGTAATCTCCTTTTCCTGAGGCTTTGAATGTGACTTCTCTCTTGTCTGACGGTCCCCCTTTTCTCATTTTGTAAGCGGTTAGGATTCCGTGTAGCTGTGACATGGTAAGGCTCTGTAGATTCTGTTTTTCTTCTATGGCGGAAACTTTTGATTCAAACTTAGAAGACAAAGATATTAGAACCTTTTCAACCAAAACAACTTCTTTTATTTCTTCACCCAAATTTTTCATACAATTAACAATCTCATCTATATGTAGGAAATAGTTAGCCACACTTTCATCATAGTACATTCTGAGATTTTCATATTGAATTCTGAGAGTTTGTAGTTTTGCTCGTTTTACCTGTTCATCTCCTTCATAGCTCAAAATGATCTTATCCCATATTTCTTTTGCAGTTTTGAGCTGCATAACCTTGACGAATTCTGATTGAGATAGGCTCCCTAATAGAGTATTGACCGCCTTTGCATTTGTTTCATACTGCTTCTTACCAGCCGTATTTGTAGGAGTTGCTGATGGAAAAGTGTATCATGTTTCCACAATATCCCAAAATTCTGTACCAAGAGATTGAAGATAGGCAGTGATTCTTACCTTCCAATAGACGAAGTTGCTTCCATAAAAAATTGGTGGCCTGATTGATGCTTCTTTTTCGTAGTTGCTCATGATGATAGATCTTCCTTCAAGCGATCAAGCTTCTTCTGAAGGACCTGCTCTGATACCAATTGTTGAAAATAATACTGAGAGGGGGGGGGGGGGGGGGGGGGGGGGGGGGGGTGAATCAGTATTATTAAGTCAAATTATTTTTCAATTTATACAAAGATTTGTATATGCTACTTCAGTGAATGAAAACAACGTGTATACACAACTCTCACTAATGAAACTCGTGTATAACTTCCAGAATTATAATTTAATTTATTCTTCAGATGTTGATCATTAATCTGTGTGTCAGAACCATATAATAGTAAGCAGGAACAGAAAAGTAGAGCAGACAGTCACACAAAAGAACACAAGATATAAGGTGGAAACCCAATGTGGGTGAAAACCACCTGTTGCAATATGTCTCTATCTTCTTTCAATTAGAAACTTATTTTTACAATGATTCTGTACTGGTGTAGTCTTATACCAACACATAGGCTTCAACCTACAGAAGGCTACAACCTTCTCTCGTTCTCCATCTTCTCCTAGAAGGGAGCTCCAACCCCCTTAGCTCTTGTACTAGCTGAGGTACTAGTACATAGGTGTTGACCTACAAAAGGCTTCAACCTTCTCTTTTCTTCCAGGGACCACGTTTCATAAATTTTCAAACTGGATCCATGTACATCAATCAAACATCAAGTATATCTGCATTAACCAAACTCCTTTGTGCAAACAGATACTGAATCAACCAATAAATTCTCAGAATGCTGTAACCAGAAAAACAGTACCAGTAACCAAACACCAATTCTGAACCCAGAACACTGCAGCAATAAACAGAAGTAGCTAAAGCATATTCCAAGAGACGTACGCTACTTCACCAATATAAACCTGCGTATATACGCAGATATGCCAGAACCAACCAGCGTATACGCAGTCTTCACTTGCTTAACCTGTGTGTATATGCGCCTCTGTTGTGTCGAACCTGCGTACAGATCTATAAAAGATAATTTATCCTTTTACTTAATCAGACATCTGTTATACCCAGACTATCAGATTTATAGATCTAATCATGCGCCAAATATAATAGATCAAAAAAACACAATCATACTACTATTCAAGCCTTGAGATCTTGACCCATCAATAGATCTTAACCATCGTGTAATGCTCAGGATCCTCCTTGATTCAGATCCAGCTGTAACTCACCAACCAATCACCAATATTCCAGATCTTGCTTCACACAAGATATTCAACGTCTAATTCGATGCCCTTGCCAAATGATCTCCTTCCCTTTTTATAGACTTATGCCTTACTCAAACCATGGTCCAAAACCATTAAGAACTAATACTAGGGACCCAATACTTGGGTTCAACACTTTTAAATGCAATACCAAGGACCAAAACCATAGGATCAAATATGTCGGACTAAATACCATGGACCAACCATAAGTTTTCCCACATATACGTGCTTTTCTTTGCATGAAAGTGCGTGCATACGTATACGCACCTTTTGATCGGTACAACCGCGTGTATACGCGATTTTGTTAAGATGAACCTGCGTATACCTCATTTTATTTCATTCTGAGAGCCTGAACTGTGATCTTCCCTTTCAGTGAGTTTCCATCAAGGACAACACCTGTGCCAAGTGCCAAACCTGTGCCATAATGCCAACAAATCCATCCAGTCTTCCATGTCTCATGCCTCAAGAAAGTGATTGGGAACCATTGTTGAATTCAAATCAGTCTACTGGAATTGGATGAATAAGTTTCAATCTGGCTCCAACCTGAACAGGTTCTTGACACGCGAGAATGGCACCTATGCGGCCGCACGATCAAGGAAGTCCTCGTCAAGTGAAAAGATAACTCTCCAGAAGATGCGACCCGGGAACCAACCACTGTCCTTCAGCAGTGTCTGCAGCTTCAACCTTGAGGACAAGGCTATTTTTATGGGGGAGGGCATGTTAGGGTCTAACCCTAACCCCCTTATTTATGTAATAGGGTCGAGTCATAGTTATAGTTAAGGAAAAAGTCAATAAAGCCCATATTAATAATTGTAAGTGGTTGACCCGCATTTAAAGAAGCGACCATAGTTAGTTTCAAATGGGCCATGGTATTAGATAGATGGTATTAATAAGAACCATGGTATTGACCCATGGTATTGCATGTATGAATCCTATATAAAGGATAGAGACTCCCCTCGAGGAGCATCATGTCTTATTTCGTAATTGAGCCCAGCTCTATTGGAGGTTGCCACCTCAAAGAGGCAAGTGAACATTGCTTTGCTTTCTGAATAATAAAATACATGCTGTTATTTCTTATTGTTCTGTGTTCTAGGTATATTTCTTCGCATATTTGGTATTCTGGTATCTTCTCGCAGGTCAAGAGCATAACATCCATCCTCCAAATTTCATGGACATACAATGCATGGTTTGGAAGACAAAATCTAGTCAATTTATGCATAATGAGATAATACCAAAGTAATTTCCTTGTTCGTGACAACTTTATTTAGAACTCTATATTTATGTTAAACTTCTTTAACTTAGATTTTCTTTTAGCACACCAAGCTAGAGTATGAGCTTATTCGATTTTTGTAAAAATTATCCCCCACGCCTACACTTTTGCACGTCATCATGCAGAAAAAGTAGAATGTTAACATGTGAATCAACTAACTTGCAATTACCCATGTTCCATATTCGATCGTTGGCACATCATCAAAATTCCACCAATGCCAATCCTCCACACAAAGGTCTATCTACAAATGCTAAAATCCTTGTACATGTCATAATGCTACCATTAAAGATTACCGAACAGCTAGCTCAAGTTTCCTTTCCCTATCATTTTCTCATGATATCATAAAAGGATGTTCTAATAGATGGAAAGCTTGACCATTTAGAAGTTGATATAACATTATGAGTTGTTACTTGAATATTTTCTATTGGAATTGTTTTCAATTTTCACATAATCCTATTTGTATAAGTTAGCCTAAGAAACATCTCTATACATATATTTTTCTGTCAAGAATAAAAAATAGTTATCAACCTTTCATCTCATTATACCTCTTTCTTTTAAAAAAATAACTGATATTACCACCCAACATTATAGCCTCAAAGATATCAATCCTTACCTAAAATAGAGGAAGAGAATAAATTATTTCCTGGCTTCTTAGTGTTACAGGTCATTTTGTCACCATTGGGAAAATGAACGCCAATCAAGATATCTCACTATCCGATGAGGTGTTCCAAGTATTCCCCTACAATGTTGGAAGCAAAAAAAATCCTAAATATCACAAGAATCCTAGAAAACATTCCTCAAAAACCTATTTGTAAGCGCTTCCGCAGTTTCCATAGTCATTTCCTTCACAAGTGCAGTTTTTACTATTGGGGTAATCCTACGCTCTATCTTCCACTAAAAACTGCACAAATATCTTAACAAAGGTAAAAATAAAAAGTGATTTCTAGAAGATTTGTTGGAGGAATATTTACCAACTGAAGGCCTCAAGCCCCTACATACTTGGGCCTCATCCCTTTGTTCATGGAGAAAACTTCCTCTCTTTGTGGAACCCTAATCCCTTTCTTTATGGATCTCATCCCTTGAGAAGGGGATCTCAAACCTCCTCCTCTTGGCCTATGAATTCAACACATGTCAGAGGCTAAGGGAGGAATTTGACATGTAAACTTATGATATTAAATTAGGGTTGGAATATTGTCACCTAAAGGGAGGATTGGAGACTACTGGGAGGATGCTTACATCATCAAGGCTAAGAATGTATTGTTCCTTCTTATACAAGATTAATACAAGCAATTCTTTCTTTCCTATTTGCACTTGTTATGATGTTCTTTGCAAAGCTCCTTGATCTTTTGCATAGTTCATAAATGAATACTAGATTAACATGGTCATCTATGCTATTTTTCAATTTTCATACACTTTGTATTTCACTCTTTATCTATGTTATGCTTTTATTCCTTATTCTATTTTGTTTATGTAGACCTTCTCTTGAAGTAGCGAGGAAAGGATTTTGAAATCATCGAAAGGACATCCACAAGAATTTCGTAGAAATTTAAGAGGATCTTGCACATTTCATCCATCATATTTTAGTAATAGATTAGAAAAATATTTGTCTTTGAATCTAGGGATATCACTCTTGTCTGCAAGAGCGATTTGTCTGCCATAACACTTGGCATGAATGTTTTCACATTCAATTGTAATATTTCTCAACAACCTTTAATACACTATTGATCACTTTACATGGATCAATTTCAGTACCAAAAGAACCAGATACACTCGTTAAGTTGTCTCAACAACAAAATCTATGTTTTCCAAGGAAATTTCAAGCTCCTTGTTTTCATTCCCTTTGCACCCAATGTTGAGGGTGGTGAAAGGATAAAAATTTTAATATTTTTTTTCTAGGATATGACCATCCGGGAAGTCGATATGAATTTTTCTCCATAAACAATATGATAAATTACTAACACCAAGTAGAAAAATAAAATGTAGTTTGTGGATGGAAGCTTTATAACAATACATGATTTGGATGGCTATTTGGAAATAGGCTTGGGCCCAACATGTGCAGGGAAAGAAAATAGGTCCTTCAAAATCAATGTGAAAATTAGTAATAGGGATCAAACTCAACATGAAGTGGATAGACATGAGATATAAAAGAAATACTCCCTCAAACTCTCATTTGTGCTTATATATACACTCTATAATAAAAGGATGGAGTTCTATATATCGTACCAATATTGCTAATGATTATTGATTATGAGTGGAAATACGTAATACACAGTGAAGACAACACTTGTTTGGGGGCAAAATAAATTTATATGTAGTTAGGACTTATGAAAATGTGGAGAAAATATTGAATCCTACATGTTGAGTGAATTAGAGATGGATTAACGGACTAATAGGATATTAGGGACTAAAAAGATTTCAAATATAGAGACAAGATGTAACAAAATGAAATTCTAGGATTACAATAGTCTTTAATCATTACGCTCTAAAGTTTCAACAAACAAAAAAGTTTCAAGTGGGTTTTCGCCTCAAGTTTCACATCAAAGTCTTGATTTTTCCAAACATGTTGATGAAGGGAAACTAAATATGAAACTAATACGTCGTTGAGTTGATCCAAAACAAATCATTGATGTATTTCAATGGTTGTGTTGAAATTCCAGTGATTATTGAATGTTTACGATTGATTATATGAAGTTAACTATCGTTTGGGTGAGGTTGACTATTGTGCTGAACTTAAGACTTAAAATATGAAGGTAGCATAAATCTCATTTCAGAGGGTAGATTTGAATAGGCACACTACTTCTCATCCTGTAACAACATATACAAAGTGAAATACCTAAAGAGTAACAATGATTAGAGAGTATCAATATATGGATAGTAACAACACCTGGGGAGTAACAACACTTGTAGAGTAATATCACTTGTAAATAAACAACACTTGCATATGGATATTCAGTATTTTGACAGGATGAAGGAAAAATTGTTGCTACCTTGGAAGTCCAACAATTGATCCGCCCTTCCTATTTGAAAAAATGAAAGGTTGCAACTATTGTTGAGTTCTTCACAAAATCTTCATCAAAACTAAATGCACAGTACAACTCTCACCATGTGAATGAATATGTTGAGGTTGATCATGGAAATAGATCATTGGATTACCTATCATTATGTATGGCATTAACCAATGTGAGACAACTCACCATTGATGTCAATGAGGATCAAGGTACCTTAATGCATACCACATCAGCTAACACTATCACATATGTAAATGTTTGAAAGATTTCTAGAGGAGAAATGACATGATATAAATATTATTCAGCACTTTATCAGCCAATAACATGGTTTTCAAGCAAAGTATTTATCTAATTATCACAATTTCCTAGTTTTCACAGTTAGACATATTTTTATTTTCGCTATTTTATTTATTTAATTATCTATTTTATCCTACTCTACATGCAAGAGGAAGCATCTTCTCATATAGGAATATTTCTAATGAATTCATGTGCATAACAAAATTACAAATATACTCATATTAAAATTTGGAGGATATGCTTTGATGAATACCAAAATATAAGGATTTGACTACTTTGGCTTATATGACCATAGGAGAAGTTGGATTATGGAGGAATGTTGTGATGTGACAATCATTTGGAGCCAAGCTTCATTATAATATACATAGCCTTGCCACTCTAGTTCACTATCAATTGTTTGGATGTCCTTTATAATGCCAAGAATGTCTTCTGAGACTTGTTGTTTTCCATTTTGAATGCATAGAGGATATGGTGATAAGTATGAGAGAAATTCCTTGATTTGAGGTTTCAATATCTTCTCTCCCTCAATGATTTCTTGTGACCCTTTGGTTTCTTCCACGGGTTGGTAAGGATGGTCAAAAGAAAATCCAAAATATTATCCTTGATATTTTTCATGAACTTCTATATCTTCCTATTATTGTTTCTCATGCACTCCTTGCTCGTCTCTTCCTTCCTAAGATGCAAATATGTTTTTACTTGCAGTCAGAGCTTCTTCCACTTCAGATGTGGGTAGGTCCTTGATTGCAGTCAGAATTTACTCCACTTAAGATATAGTTAGGTCTACAATTATTTTGAAGACTTGAGATATTTCTTGGAGATGAGATCCTTCTACTAACTAGTAGAATTATCTTAGGTCTACAACTATTGTGAAGACTTGAGCTATTTCTTGGAGTGTCATTTCTTCCTTTGTCTAATAACCGCATTCTAGTAACTAGTAGAACTAGACACATAGATTAATACACGAGGAATAAAAAATTCTACTTCGAATGAAATTCACTGGAGAAAAAATATCAAAGCCCTAATGTCTTTTAGCACCCCATGGAAAAAAATCCAAAATGTTGGGAAAATTAATTGTTAATTATAAATAATTCATCCACTCTAACACAAATTTTCAACCAAAGTGTTCATAAAATTAGAGATGATACATTATATGTGTGAAGTTCAAAGAATTAATATTCTCACTATCCTATTGGTTCTAAATGGAAACCAAAACATGAAAGTCATAACTATGTGAGGACACTCGCCTAGAAAGTAAATCTTTCCTGTGAAAAGTAAATCACTCATGCAGAAAGTAAATCACTCATGTGGAAAGTAAATTAAACCTTTCATGTGAAAAGTAAATCACTCATGCATAAATTAAATCACTCATGTGGAAAGTAAATAACATATGTGAAAAGTACCTATGCAACAAACAAGTGAAAGGCATGGAAAAGGGATAGGAGCCTAAACATACTCACACTCTTCACACAAAACCACACAACTATAATTATTGAAAGGAAAGGTAAGTAAACTTTCTACATTCAGAAAAGACATGAAAAGTAATCAATCCACCCATGATCTATAAACACTAACAATTAACAATTTCATTAAACATAAATCCTCTACAATATATCACCAATAACTCTAATGCTCTCTTTATAATATTTCGCAACCTCCCTACTACTCTACTCCAACATAATACTAGTTACTCTCAACTCTCTTTGTCATCTTGGGAAACCTACCTACTACTCTACTCCAACATAATCCTAGCTACTCTCTTCGTAATCTTTGGCAACCTCCCTACTACTCTACTCCAACATCTCTCTCTAATTGACTTACTAACTATTTTTTTTTATCTTACCATACATTTTAAACCAAGAACAAAGGAGTGATTTGGAATCAATTCCCCTAAATCTGGAGTGTCAAAGCTATGGACACATAAAAAAATATTGTATTTATTCATAGATCTTGGTTGAAACACAATTCGGTATCTAATTACATCTAATCCATCTAGCACACAATCAACTGAGAATAGGTTTGATTCAATTAATTTTCTAATTGTTCACTTTGTTTAGATTGTAGTTTGTCAACAACTATATCCAGAAAAATATTCTTGAAAAAACCATATGTATCTCACAAATCACATACTTTTTAGAGAAACCACTTACCAATAATCTGATGGTGGAATTACATTACCCAGAAAATATTCCTTCAAAAACCATGTATATATCACAAATCATAAACTTCTTGGAGAAACCACTTACCGATCACCTAATGCCCAAATTACATTACCCTATTCTGTGTGACACAAATTATCTAAATTACACAAATCACACACTTCTTAGAGAAACCACTTACCAATAACCTAATGCCCGAATTACATTACTCGAAAAATATTCCTGAAAGAGCCATGTGTATCTCACAAATCACACACTTCTCAGAGAAACCACTTACCAATCACCTAATGCCCGAATTTGATTACCCTATTCTACCTGACACAAGTTGTCTAAATTGTAGATCATGAACTAGAGCCTTATGGAGTTAACCTGGTATGAATTAGACGACATAAATCAATTTCAACATCTTATGAACAAAACCCATATTCTGGAATTTCCGCTCAAGAGAACCAACCTATAAGAAGTGCAGCACCCTTGAGGAAGAACATTTGTTAGGTTAAGCCAATTTCTGGCCCAATACACGTAGTAGGCAATGTATGTACTCAATGGGAGCCCTAATCCAATAACTAACAATGAAGGAAATATATTCAAAGCACTGATGACACCAATGCCAAGGAGATGTAGAACCCAACTTTGTCTTCTTGATTCAGACCAAATTCATAGCAATCTGAACTAATTATTTACATGTTCATGTTTGTTTTTCAAAGTAGAATTTGGCACTGAAACCCCAAATGAGTTATAGGTAACCAAAAGGCTAGATGTAGGTGTTTAGGAATGTATACAACGGAATGGGAGACCAGGAGATCATATCTTTTTATTATCCTCCAAGATTAGTACATATACCAATTGCATTCAACTAAAGCTATAGAACGATGGCTTCTAATGTTATCATGAGAATCACCATTAGATGCTCATGCTGCCTAGTCTTATTTTCTTGTATTTATGTTCATATTAACATAATATTTTATGGTAAAATTTTCCTTCGACTTTTTATTTGTTTATGCTAATTAATTTCCATGAATTTATCTTTGCAAGTGTTTAAAGAATTCAAGTAAAATTTAATTAATGGATTCAATGAAACTTGCTGGAAATTTAATGATAACTATTTATGGGTAAATGAAAATCTTGTTTTTGTTTAAGTGCTATTGTCTTTATGAACTTCTTTTTTAACATAATAACAAACTTATTATTGATTCCATTCACACTTGGATTTAAGTATGTAGTATGGATGTTTTAATAACTACCTATTCAAATTATTCTGTTGCATATTTGTTTGAAAAGTTTGCAAATCATATAAACTAGTTTTATGATTTGCAAGCTTATCTTAATCTTAGATCCAATCTCAGTCCTTATCTCCTCTATATACCGTTCTCTTGATTGGGACAATGATCTATATTTTGTCCTAATCAAGATGAATTCATTTTCTTTTACTATTTACACTTTATATTAGTTCTATATAGCAAAGTCTCCTTACCCATGAACAAAACCTAACATGCCTTTGTTGAACCTTGTTTCAGCAAAATATTATCTTCTTCAAGCAATGACAAAAAATAATTCTTTCTCTTTTGTCAATTGATAACAATAATTAACCAAATACATAGAAAATATGATAAAAATAAGTAACCAAATACATAGAAAATAGAAACTTATGTATATATTTACTTCAAATCCAACTCCATGATTGCTTCATTAATGTAATCACAATTGCATCCTATTTATAGAAATTAATTCATTAAATGAATTAATTCATTAAATCATAGAAATTATACATTAAATGAATTAAATCATACATTATATTTCTTACTAAGTTTTAGCACGCTTTTCCCCTTCGAGGTTTTTCATGGGTCTATTCTTCTCGACAATACATTGACATTTATAGACTTTTGAGAGGTTTTGAGTTCATTGAAAAGAAATGTGTGGAGACATTTTTATCTTGATTGTATTGTGAGATATTTCTGGATTTCTGCGGACAGTTATCCATAAAGTTAAACATTTAATCTAATAAAAGTCAAACCATTAAAAATCAAAGCATTTTTATCTAATAATAATAAAAGTCAAACAATCACTTGGATTTCAAAATATTCTCAAGCTTATAATTTAAATAAAATCCTAAAGTAAAAACTTACAATAAATTTTTATCGTATATTAATAACGGTTACTCAAAATGCTATTGTAACCATAAATTCAAAGGGTAGATATATTTTTCCCAAAAGAGCATTCACTCGGATATAATGTGTTAAAGTCTATCCATCACTTTTCTCCGAAATTTTATGCAAGCGAGCTCAATGTTTTTCATTTTTGCAACCTATGACCTGTCAAACTTTACCCTCAATTGAAAGATTATAAAGGTTATGATATGGTGAGTCAGGATGGAATTTGAGAATAATCTGCATGTTAAATACAATACTCTGTCACTGAGCGTGATATCGAATTTTAACCATAAAAATGATCATAATTGAAATTTTGGTTTGTCTATTTTTGAAATATTATTTTATTACAATGATTTATTATATTATTAGATTTTATAGGTTGGAAAGTGTTTTATAATTTAATAAAAAACATTAACATTTAATTTTCACAGTAATATGATGATTTTTAATGTTTTATATATATATATATATATATATATATATATATATATATATAATTTATTTATTATTAAAAAATTGTATGTTAATAATGTGTTTTACAATCACTAATGAAGATTTAGAAAAGATATTGTTATAAAGTGAAGAAATAAATATATGTTTAACAATTAAGACATAAAATGCGCATTATTATCAGATAAAAGTATATTATTATAAGATGAAGTAGAACATTTGTTTAGTTTCAAGAGAAAATATAATGAATAGGAATTATTAATGTTCAATTTTATTTATATAATATTAGATTTTTTTTATTAATGTAATCAATTTTTTGTTAAGATTATTTTCAATTTTTTATTTTATTTTTATTTTTTTGTGAAATAAAAGCACTTTGGGACCATTTAAGTTATCCAAATATTAAGGAAATGTAAAATCATATAAATCAATCTTTATATAAATATATATCATAAAACGGTTATGAGATAGATAACGCTAAGTAAAGAAAACAATTTTCAATCCAGAATAAGAACAAGAGGCAATGATTTGATGCATAATCATACATCATTAGTGAAACAAGATATTAAAATGTGGAAAAACAAATAACAATGGAAATTAATAATGTATTAGCACATTATTAAGACATTAGAAATACATTAATTTACACATTAACACATTGATGACATATTAATTGTACATTAACATGTGTCAACTATGGCTAAAAGGGTCAACCATAGTCAATATAAGTGCCATGGTGAACCAAAATCACCATAGGCAACAAGGTAAACACTGACAATCTAAATTCAACCATACTCAACCATAGTAAACTTCATTGATTGTTGTTGACTATGGTTGACTATGGTTAACATGGTCAACCATGGCCAACGTAGGCATCATGTTCAACCATAGTTAATTATAGGCATCATGTCTAACATGCCCATAATAAACCATAGGCATCATGTCCAACATACCCATAGGAATCATGTTCAACATGTCCATAGGCATCTGTAAGAAATAATGTCAACCATAGTCAATATAGGCATCATGTTCTTGTTCAACATGACAATGGTCAACCATATGCATCATGCCTAGTGTGCCCATAGTCAACTATAAACACATGCCTATAATTAGCATGTGCATAGACATTACTATAATCATTAAAGTGAATAACTTTATATGATATATTTAATACACAATATTAAATATAATTGTTTACTATTTCAACTTGTTAACATTTAGTTTTTAATATAACTTAGAACATTAATACTTGTTTTAGCACTAAACATTGTATCATAACTTAGTAATATAACTTTAATATCACTTCAAGTTTATATTGTCCAAAATATGATTTCAATATTATTCTTAAACTCATAAAGAGCAAACAAAGTTGTAATGTGATGAACAACAAACAACCTTGCAATGTAATAAACAAAAAACAATGTTGTGATGTGATGAACAACAAACAATTTCACAATTTGACAAAACAATGGCATCCTGATGTGATGATAAAAATTAACAAATAGAAGTCAACATTGTAATTTGATGAACTAAAATCGACATCGTAATATGAAGGATAGTAATCAATGTCACAATGTGATGAACAAAAGTTGACTTGCAATGTAATTAACAAATATTGATGACATAGTGTGATACAAGAAAGTCAACATTAAAATCTGATAAACAAATATTAATGTCAAAATATGATGAACAAATATCAAAATCACAATGTGTCAAACAAAATTTGTCACCAATGCATGTGATAAACTAAAATCAACATCACAATATGATGAACAAAAATCATTTTTAAATGTGATGAACAAAAACTAAGATTGAAATGTGATGAAAAAAATGACATCGCATGTGATGTACAATAATTAAATTCACATTATGAAAAACATTAACCAATGTCATAACATAACAAACAAAAATCAATATCACAACATGATAAACAAAAATGAACATTGCAACATGATGGATATCGAAAACATGCACTACCACATGAAAAACTCAATATCGTTGCTAGTCAATTATAGTCATCTTGGTTAACTATGGTCAACCATGTTCACCCAGGGTTTACCAAGGCCAAACTTGGCCAACATGTTTATACATGTTTGACCATAATCAACCATAGACAACAAGGTAAACCATGATGAAATTGGTCAAACAAGCTTACTAATGGACACCATAAGCAACATAAACAATCCTTTTCATACATCGTTAAGTGGTCTACATGATCAACCATGGTAATGGACGATGAACCATAAGTAACATGGTTAACCATAGTCATATACAATTAAACATTAACAACGATATTAATCCATAGTAAACCATAGGTGACCATAGTCAACCATGGTCAAATAAACTTAGCCATGGTCAAACATGATTAACAAGTTCAAACATAGTCAACAAGTTCAATGATAATCAACCATTAACAAACTAGCACAAGTATAGTCAACCATGGTCACTATGATCAAACATACTTTAGTTGGGCAACCATGGCCAGTCATGATTAAATATGGTTAAACATGATCAACGTGTTCATCCACTATCGACCATAAATAACCATATGTGATTATTCGACCACAATGAATTTGGTTAAACGATGTTTGGTCATGGTCAACATGGCTAACATAATTAACCATCTTCAGCAATAGTTCACCATAGTTAATATCTTCCAAACAAGTTCAACCATAGCCAAACAAGCCCAACCATAGTCATAATGGTCAAACATCATCACCAAGTTCAACCATAATTGACCATGTTCAACCATAGTCAAAATAGTTAAACAATGGTCAATCATGGTGACCATGCTCATCTCTAGCCAACCTTAGTAAGTTGTCAAATTATACCTATCCATGGCCAATGAAGACAAACCATGGCCAGCATGGGCATCCATGGTTGTGCTTAGCCCACCATAATCTATCCTCTTCATCCCTAGTCAACCATGATAATCATTGTCAACCATGGTTGGCCATGGTCAATTAAGGTCAATGATGGTGAACCAAAGTCAAATATAACCAACCATGCTGAACCAAGGTCAACAATAATATATCTTCCTAGTACTTGGAAAACCATGACAATCACATTCAATTAATGTCGGCCATGGTCAACATTAGTCAACTAAGGCCTACCTCCATCAACCAAAGTTAACCTATTCAACTATGATCAATCTCATTGACCGTGGTCAATTTATCAACCCTCTTTAATTGTTAATATAACCATCATTATAACATTAATGTAACGTCAACCGTATTCAACCATGGTCAACCATCATAAACCATCAACAACCCTCATCAATAATTTTTAACAATATTCAATTAACATGAACCATAGTCAACATGATCTATGAATTTGCCCCATGCACATCAACTGTCAACTAGCAAAACTACATTAGTAAATGTGGTTGATATGTCATTCAATGTCATTTTCTACTTTTTATGTACTAATTAATGTATAAAAAACAACCATCAACATACATGAACTACATATACTAATTAACTATATTAATGATATAAAAAAATAATTTAAATTAATTATTTTAGTGATATAAAAATAGTAATTTAAACTAATTATTTTAGTGATATAAAATAAATTAATTTAAACTAATTTTAATGGTATACAAAAATTAGAAAAATGAACCTTTTCAAAATATTGCACACGCATGATCTAAATATTTCGGATATTAGACCCACATAATTTTCAGTAGGGGCTTCTGGTCACAAGCTTGCTACAATGGTGCTTTAGTGCTGCTGCTACAGTGTCGCGCGCTATATTGCTGTCACTTTTTCTGCTAACTTGGCCTTGTTGTGTCCCTTCGATTATCTCTGATCACTGACTCCTGGTAAACCAGTGGTGAACCTACTCAGAATTTTCATGCTCTCACGGCCCAAACAACGGCTTCCTCGCCTAACAACACTCTTGGTGTCCCTTCGTTCCTTTGGCGAACTTCCTGCGAACTTCAGATGTAAGCTTAATAGATAACTACTACCACAATAGACATTATATATAGGCAAAGTATTTAGATGCAGAACGGTATACTCATTTTATTTCAGAATGGATAAAGCCTTTTACAGAGAGATTCTTTACAGAGATTGACTATCTTCGCATTTATCGGACTATATGCTATTCGCAAGGAATAAGAAAAATCGAAGGCTACCTGGTGATAGATAGGCTCTGCCTCAGAATACGACTCAACTCATATGCAAACTGGACGACTCTCTAAATGATTCAGCCACTTTAGGTTCTCACTAGTACTGAGCACACTGATGCGCAGGCTCCCAAATCACCTAAGGACTTGAGTTCTTCTCGTGTTGCAAGCAGATCAGACAGATTGTCCGCAGATGCAGAGCAGGAGAGGCACTCGACTAGACTCAAACACACAAAGACTCGGACTCACTCCAAATGTGAATGCCTTAGCAATGAGCCTTACCCTCCTTATATAGGAAGAGAGGGGGGACAAGCATTACTGTGGATCATCCGTGATCTGACCTAAAGGTAGACAAAATCATTACCTTTCGGTGCTGCCAGGGCAACGTCCGCACAAAGATTCTGATCCGAGTGGATGGAATTATTGCTTTCGGGTAATGCCAGGGCGTCATCCATCCAACAGATCCTTGTCTGAAAAAGTAAATCTTACGGAAAAGATTCTTCTCAGTACAAAGCTCATGAGAAGATTATGAAATCGACAAAACAAAGTGGATGCTTTTCTGAAAGCCCACAGGAAAGATTATTTACACAGTGGAAGCTTTATTACAACAAAGCCCACAAAAAATCTGGTCACAATTAAGCCCTTGTGACTGGTACTCGTATTTACAATATGGATACTTTTAATGGAAAGCCCATGAGAACCATCAAAATACTGTTAATCCAGGGAATCTATCTCTTTTATACAACATTTCGTCCCAGGCTTTTGTATAGATCCTGCGGACAATCATTGGTTTTCCTAATACAATCTGGTATTGGACTTTGGTTAATACAAGCCATTCCATGTGTTCTCTCATATATTCTTCCAGGGAATTATTATAGGGAGATGACTTGTAGGTTGTCCACTCACCCTCTATCATTTCTTTAACAGTTCTATAAATGGGATGAATGCATTCTGCAAGGTTTTGCTGATTACATAATTTACAATGGGTTTTGTAATATTTTTCATGCCATACTGGGTCCATTGTGGTTCTGCTTATACCATAATCAGTCCACCAGTCTCTGAACCATTTACACTATTGATATCCTTGATAATGACCAATGGTGCTGAATTTTAATTTGGTGTAGTGGGTTCCTACCTTATCATCAACATTCAGGAAGTCCCACCAGAGCTGCTTGTAGTCTGCAAAGTTGTACACTGTATCGGGAAAAATGATCTTGGGATCATTTCTTGGCCATCTAGTAGCAGGTTGAGTTCTGACGTGTCCTGGCTCGTTCCAAAGATCTCTTGTCCTATAGATGCAAACGTATCTTTCATATATTCCTGTGTTGGATCCACCATGGTACCAAATAGTGGCAATGTCATGAAAATTTTGCTCCAATGCCCGTTGTGCAATGTCAGCATCTCGCCTTGCTTTGTCATATATCATATCATGAATCCACTTGCCTCCTTTAGGGTACACTATTCTTTCTGGGAAAAAGTGTTGGATATCAGTATGAGGCTGCAAGTTGGCATCCAGGACTTTTGTGTTTCTCAGCTGCCAAGTGGGTCTCCAGTTTCTCTTATAGGTCTCCCAATCTTAGTCGTCCGGGATAGTCCTTAAGATTTCTTGTTTCTGGTGTTGGTCCCATTCAGTGATGATCATCATGACATGATCTCTTGGTTCAATGTATTCTCTGCTTAAAAAATCAGGGAGATTGTTGTCTTTTCCTTTAATGTGCTCTACCTGAAAATCAAAGTTTGCAAAAAGAGCTTGCCATCTGGCAAACTTGGCTTCTCCGGCCTTTTTGATGTCTTTTGTTAAGACCTTCTGCAAAGCAGATGCATCAGTTCTTAATAAAAAAGGTTTATTAATAAGATAAACTTCAAACTTACTGATGCAGTTCCATGCTGCCTTGACCTCTTTCTCTATTGTGGAGTAATTTAATTCGGCTGGATTCCATACTCCAGAAGCAAACTGAACAACTTGTTCATCTTTTCCAATTTTTTGCTTCAAAACTCCACCCCAACCAATATTACTTGCATCTGATTCAACAATTTTATATGCAAGATTATCAGCAACATACAGAATAGGCAATGATTTTACCTTTGCTTTGATGTTCTGGACTGCTCTTGTATGGACTTCTGTCCATTCTGGAGGATTCTTCTTTAGCCTTTTGTTCAATATCCTTCTGTCACTGGCACAGTCCTGGTAAAAGTTGCTGACATAGTTGAGGAAGCCTAAGAACCTTTGCAGTTGGTTCTTATCTATTATGACATCTGGAAACTTGTCTGTAATCTCTAAAGCATGTTTCTATGGAGATATTTGCCCATTGCAGACTGTATGACCCAAAAATTTGATAGTGGTCTGAAAGACCTCTATCTTCTTTTTGCTAAGCACCAGACCATTGTGCTTAACTAAATTCTTAAATATATTTACATGCTTAAAATGATCATGAATGGTTTTGGAGAAAATTAATACATCATCAATATATACAATTAGCCAGTCAAAATATGGCTTGAAAATACTGTCCATTACCTTTTGAAATTTTGATGGCGCGTTCTTGAGCCCAAAAGGCATGACATTCCATTCATAATGTCCTGTTGGTATGCTGAAGGCAGTTTTGAACTTATCTTTTTCAGCAATGGCCACTTGCCAAAAACCTGCTTTTAGGTCAAACTTGGAAAAAATCTTGGCGCCGTCTATCCTCCTGATCAAATCTCCTTTGTGTGGAATTGGATAGGTGTCATCAGCTAGGACTGAATTTAGAGGCTTGTAATTAATAACCAATCTCGGAATGCCTCTGATTTGTTCAGCTCTCTTATTTACATAGAACCCATAACAGTTCCAAGGATTGTCGGATTCTCTGATCAATCCTCTGCTGAGGAGCTGCTGAATTTCTCTCTCGCAGAGATTTCTGTATTCTTGGCTCATTGGAATAGCTCTGCTCTTACAAGGTTTACCAGCAAATCCTTCCTTGTAAGGGAGTTCGACTGTGTGCTGCTTCCTGTGCCAAAAGGCATTCGGTTCTTCTGAGAAGCATTCTTCTTCTAATTGTTTCTTCAATTCTCCAATTCTGTTTTTGACCTAGAGTGATTTAAGTTGTTCTTCTACTCTCAGAGTTGATTTCAGATCTTTTAGATCTGTCAGTCTGGCTTCGGCTTTATCCAGATCTTGTACAGTGTGTACCATTGTAGAAATTCTAGGATTGGAGATATATGGAAGTTCAATTTTCTTTCTTGTCCCTTTTGAAGTGGGGACAGATATAAAATATCCAGCTTTGCCTCCTTTGAGTCTGAGTGACCCATGAGGTTCTACTGCTGCAAGAAAGACATTACCAAGTATGCAGTCTACTGGAATGTCAGCTACTGCAAATTTCAAATAAACACAGTGGCTATCAAAACAAACAGATGCCTTGGGTACTTCATATCGGAGCTTTTTATTGCCCAATCCTACCACTTCTCTTTTTGCAGTCACCCAATATTTTGTTGGGATATTTTTCATATTCAGGATGTTAATATCTGCTCCTGAATCAATAAGAGCAATCATTTCAAACATTTGCCCCTTTATGCAGATATTTATCAGGACATGATGTTGTTGGTATGAAATGGTTAATAACCGCATATCTCTGAATCCAAAATTTGGATCCTTCATACCTTCAACAATTTGAACCTCTTGATTACTGCTGTATGAAGCAGTATTCCATGGCTGATCATCACCTTCTTCTTTTGCCATCTGTTTTCCTTTCTGTATTTCTGCAACTTGAGCTTTTATTGCAGAAATTTCTGTCTTGAGATTATGTATCTCTCGACTGACTTCTCCTAGAGTAAGTGATCTTACTCTATCAGGCTTCTGCTGATGCCTTTGGAATGATTTTGTATTTTGTTCATATGAAGCATCAACAAATAGAGACTTCTTACCTGAACTGTTTGAAGCTTTTGCTTTGAGCTGATCCATGAAGGCTTCAGTCAGGCGATTTTTCATTTCTCCATCCTCCATAGCTCGAATCTGGGATAGAATCTTTAATTCTTCTTCTTCTGTAGTGGCCATGAGGACTTTCTCTTTCTGGGGCTTAGGCTTTTCCCCTTCTTCATTACTAGACTCACTGAAATATTCAGAATCAGAATTATATTGTATTTGACAAGCACACTCTTCAGAGTCAGAACATGAACAATCTAAAGAACCAAAATCTGAATATTTTTCCATATAAGCATTAAGTTCTTCTGCAGAGGAAGAACTGAAAGAATCATAGGAAGATTCTTCTATCTGATGCTGCTGAGCTATGTCTCTGATTGTGACATTTGGGCAGCGCTCTGTAGTATGTGCATGAGAGCCACATTTCATGCACACTATTGGTCTTCTTCCTTCTTGCTTTACTTGCTTGTTTCTTTGGGCAAAGGCTTGGGATTTCTTGCCTTTGTTTAGCTTTGACTCTTCGCCTTCTGGACATCTGGAGGAAGTGTGTCCAGTTTTTCCACATAACCAGCAAGTAATTTTATTCCATTTTTCCTGCTTAGTGGTGTGCAGGTGAATATCAGAGGGATTATAGTAGTGTGTTCTGGGGACATACTTATAATACCCTCTCTTTGTTCTGGAGGCTTGGCCTTGCCTCGGCTTTGAATATCTCTTTTTAGTCTTTGGATAATTTCTTCAGTTTTTATAGAAAGTTTCTTTAAACTCTCTTTTAGCTCTTTTCTTAGCCTTCTTTCATTTTATCCAATGTTAATTCATACTTGCTGCATATGGATTTTCTGTCAGGCAATCTGGAAAGTTCTCCCAAAGACTTATTTACCTTTGAGCTAGTACAAAGACTCACGAATGTCTTTGTAATGAGAGCATAAATCTCTCCCCGTGTATATGACTCAAAAGGTAATTGAAAGACTTCCTGCATTTGATGAGCCCCAAAAATGTACAATTATTTGGGCTCATTCAACCTCCTAATTTGG
The DNA here is from genome assembly GCA_031772625.1 of Pinus tabuliformis. Classification (NCBI taxonomy): domain Eukaryota; kingdom Viridiplantae; phylum Streptophyta; class Pinopsida; order Pinales; family Pinaceae; genus Pinus; species Pinus tabuliformis. The sequence goes on from CM062817.1 coordinate 609,435,386, forward strand.
CTTAGTCCACCATTCTCATTTGTTTATTGCATGTTTTTGATTATTTTTATGTTAATAGAGTGAATTTGGTTAGTCATTATGCCAACAAGTCTAATGGGTGCTTTGTGTAGCCTTGTTGGTCAACTTGGAGACAAATTTGAAGGTCTTAATGAGCACTTGGCAGCCAAATTCGTGGGAGAACAAGCTAGAGGATTTGTAGGAAGGTGTCCCCCTCATTTATGGGCCCTTACCTCGAATTCTCCACCATCAGCTCGGAGTTCAAAGGCCACCAAATCAATGAGCACAAGGGCAGCCAAGCAAGTCAAGTTGGACTGCTGTTAACTCCAAGTCTTGGGCAGCCAAGTCCCTAACTTTTAGGAGGACTGTTGGGTACTCAAATTGTATAAATAAGAAGGCTTGGGGCCTCATTTTGGTTAGCTAGTGGTTGGTCATTTTTGGAAGCTAGTTGGTAGTCAATTCGTTTAGCTAGTTAGTCATTTTGTTTTAGCCATTAGTTAGCCATTTTGTAATTCGATTTTTATGCAATAGACTAGCTTTGCTTTCAGCTCATGTTCAAGCTCTCCTTGTGGACAGTTTTGATGTACTTTTCATTTCTTAATTAATAAAGATGGATCCAGCTTTGCACCAGCTCTAAATCTTTCATGGGAGGCTGTAGCTCTTGGGGTTTGGTCCATCTCAAGCGCCCAGTACCTCCCATGTTTCTCTTTATGTGTTTGCTGCGTTCTTGAAATAAAATATGCTCTTTAGACTTAATTCGTGCTTTGTTACTTAGGTTTCTTTTGATGGTTCAAGTAGCTTTTCATGTTTATAATAGATTGGTAGGAGTTTGTTATGCATTTAGATCTTTTGGCATGTTCTTGCTCACGTGATGTATATGGTTCTCTTTCCAAACAAAGCTACTGTTTATTCATTTCATTGACAGTTGGATTGAGTTAGCTAGGACTTGGTTTGTTTGCAAGAATTCCTTGATTTGTGTGAATGAGCATTATGCAGGGCATCTCTATCACCTTCATCACCTCCTCGTTCATTTGAGCCTCGTTCAGATCAGCTCCTCCATCACCAAGTCTGTTCCCTCATCTCCCATCTTCTCTTTTGCCAAGTAACCTTACCTTCTTCTCCATTGTTGCCTCAACTACCTTAAAGCCAAATCAGCCTTCCACATATCATATCATCACTCCATCCATCAGTTCCTAGGTCACTTCAGACCCCCATCCTACCTCCATAACCATCCATGCATCTTCCATCAAAAATCCATCCTCAAAAATCCAATTCGTAAACATCCTGTAGAAGAATTACATAACATCCTGTAGAAGACCTACAGGACTTTCCTGTAGAAACCCCTGCAGACTTCCTGTAGAAGTTCATAAACACGGTTGCATGTCATCCAAACTTTGTGAAACTCTCAGAGAGAATGTCAGGTATCCCTTAGACCCTCTCTGTACCATCCCAACCTTTCCCAAAGCAATTCGTCCCTTGATCCATCCCTACACAGTGGAAAACTAGTTAGAAGCACATGCATGATAATTTCAATAACTTAAACAAAAATACAAAAAGATGTTTTCTTCAAATAGTGATAACTTAGACACATGCATTTTACCTTCCTAGAAGTAATAGCATCTCTTCTCATAGTTTGCATTCTCATTTTTGCATCAGTAGGACTAGTTGGTAGAATTAGGGTTTTCCTAGGGTTTCCATGCTTTGGTTTGCTTTCAGTTCATTTTCGCCAAGTAGATTAGTTTTCTCTGAGCTAGCTTTCGTCCATCATTTAGCAAGATTCTTCTGAGAGCCTATAGAAGTTGGATTGAGCCCTAGCGGACTTGTGCTAGCTGACCAAGTGACAGCTGCGACAAGAGCTAGTACTTGTGCATATAGCACCGCCGCTTCCAAGTTTGTACGAACTACCGGGTTGATAAAATTAAGAGACAGGAAGCCCCAGGAGTTGTAGCATTATTGCTACAATACTGGAGCTCACCATCTTTTTGGCGCCGTTGCTGGGGAAGCGGCAGAGTATTGGTGATTGTTGCTATTCTTCTATTTTCCTTTACAACCTTCTGCTAAGTAGTTTATTTCATTTCCCTTATGCAATTTCATTTATGCAAAAGTAGATTAGCATTTCTTGCTTTCATAGATTAGTATTTCTTGCTTTCATAGATTAGCATTTCCTGCTTTCCTAGATTAGCCTTTCAATTCCGCAATTTCAATTCTGCAAGCGTAGATTAGTGTTTCAATTTCGCAAGCGTAGCCTAGCATTTCATTCTTGCAATTTCATTTGAGCAAAATAGATTAGTCCTTTCCTGCTTTCATTTCAATTTCGCAAGATAGTTAGTTGCAGTTCAATCTATTTCATGCCTTGTAGGAGTAGAGATAAGTTAGAAAAATGATTGCACAACACCCCCACTGCTTCACACAGCCAACGTTCTTCTTCGATGGCTGTGATGAAAGAACCCCTGGGTGGACATCAAGACATATCTGAAGAAACTATCGGGGAGAAGAAGAAGAAAACATTCCTCTGAAGCAAATGGCTACAAGTAGAGATGTTGGGGGCAACATCTTGTCCAAAGATGAATTTGAAAATCAGATCAAAGATTTCAAGAGTGATATGAGGCAGTTTCTTGCCATGCAACTGGATACCTTGCGGATCCAAAAGAAGCAAGAAGAAGCCAAGAGGGCTTTGGTCATTTTTTGTCCTGGGTGTCTTAAAAAGCATCCTAGGAACGAATGTCCAATGCACTCCCTAGAAGTGTGTTTTGTATGTGAAGGATACCATCCTACAGATCAGTGCCCTTCCTTGCCCAGAATCAAAGCTGCATATCAAAGAGCCAAGGGAGCCACTGAATCACTCTATTATATGAACCAAAGTTGGCCACATGGACCTAGATCTTACCAGCAGGAACTGCAAGGGATACCCGAGACCTATTATGACCCTTATCAAGCCACTTTCATGCCTTCTTGGGATCCCCCTGCTCATCCTTCCTGGTCTACACCTCCTCCTTGGTCATATTCTCCTTGTTCCTTCACAGATCCATATTATGCCCAACCAGTTGCTCATTCATTTCACTCTTATGCTCAGCCACAGCCTCAGTGGAATGCACCTTATCAGGAGTGGAGGCCCCAGTACAACTCTCATCCCGCTCATTTTCCTCCACCACCTGCTCATCCACAACCATCGCCTCCTCCTCCACCAAGGCAACCCCAAATGCCTACCCAACCACAATGTCATCCATCTCCATCTCAGTTTCACACCTCCACTCAACTACCCGTACCATTTCCAAAACCATGCAATGGAGCAGCTCAACCCAATTGCAAATCTGAGGCACAACATGTGCAAATGATTCCTCGTGAGCTCAATGATGTTCACCAAAGCTCAGGAAAAGCATTGCAAAAAAGAGATCATCTTGAAAGCATTGAAGGATCACATCCAGCAAAAGGAGAATCAAAAGAGGAGATCAAAGAACCATGGGCTGCACTTGATGAAGAGAAGAGATCAGAATTAGAGATGGAGAAAGTCCCCTCATGGTTACCATCAAATCTTCCATGTATTCAAGAGAAAGATCAGCAAAAGGAGGAAGATGAGAAAGTCATGATAGAAAATGACATGAAGAATGATCCAGATCAGAAAAGGAACCAAGGATATCAAAGCTATATTGAGATATGGTTTCAGAAGGTCACTCAGTTGCAGCAGTACTCTCTTCCTCAGCTATGTTTTGTACTTTCAAAGTCAGATCATTTTGTCTCTGAAACTTGGATAGTTGTCAAAGCATGCATTCCGAGCCTTCACATCATCTTGTCTCTAATCTCGATGTGCACATGGCTCCATTGGAAGTATTCTTATACTTGAAAATGATTTCGTTTTTCAAGTAGGGTAGGGTAGGAAAAAAAAAAGAAAAAAAAGAAAAAAAGAGAAAAAAGAAAAAGAAAAAAATGAAAAAAGAGGAAAATAGAAATCTAAGGTGAAAACCTCCTCGGAGGCGCCTTAGATTGGCTCATTGATTGAAAACCTCCATGAGGCGGTCAATGGGTTGGAAAAAAAAGAGAAAAGAGAATAAGATCTCTGGGTGAAAACCTCCCTTGGAGGCGCCCAGGGCAGGCAATTAGGGTGAAAACCTCCATGAGGCGCCCTAGTTGTTTTTCAAAAAAAAAAAAGAGAAAAAAGAAAAAGAAAAATAAAGGTAATCATCATTGAATAATTTTGTCTTGCAGCAATGACATTTCAGGTTGCAAGAAGGATGTTTCATGGCAGGAGGAGCACTCAAATCAAGGTCAAAGGAGTTTTTGTGCCTTCTACAGGAAGTTTCGTATCTTCTACAGGAAGCTTACAAAAAAGCCAAATTGATCTCCAAAGAGGACCTGAAGGCTTGGAATATGTCCATGAGGCCTACACTCATCTATGTTTCCACTCCTCACCCCTTTTCCATCATTCTTTTCATGTCATTATGCTTCTTTCCTCAAAACTGTGTTTTCTACAGGATGCTCTGTACTTCTACAGGAAACATCCTGTAGAACCTTTGGACGAGCCAAATTCAATCTCAAAAGTGAATCTAATGGTGGGAATTTGTTGATCAGGCCTACAAGCACTTTTGTGTCCATCCCTTGCCTTTCTCCATCATTCGTCCACCTCCTTGTGCTTCTCACTGTGCTTCTACAGGATCTTCCTGTAGAAATTGTGGGAAACTAGACATGCATTTCAAAAAAGGGTTTGGCGAGCATGGTAGCTTCCTCAAAGGTTCAGAAGTCCTCCTGCAACCTTCCAACTCCTCCTCCATCATCTCCATACCTGCATCACAACCAAAATTCATTTTTTCATACCATGCAAACACATGCAAAATGCCTTGAAGCCAAAAACACATAGAGCAGAATTTGTTTTTTCCATAACTTGAGAACCATGCATCCATTTGAAAAACCTTTCTATGGGGGATTGTACAAGGTCGATGACAACATGCCTGAGCAGTTTCATGCAATTCTGATGCACGGTTTCCAAGGAATCAGCCTCCATCACCATCAGCCATTTTTTCATTTTCTCCATAACCGTACATCCGTTTCAAAACCTGTTTCATGGGGAGATGCACATGGATGATAGTAGCCTACCCAAGCAGTTTCAGCCGATTCCGATTCACGGTTTCCGAGAAATTGACCTCTGAAATCTTCAGCCATTTTCCATTTTTCTCGAAATCCGTGCATCCATTGATCACGAATTTGATATGGGAGATGCATAATGATGGTAGAAACATGCTCAGCAAGTTTCAGCTCGACCTGCTTTGGCGTTGGGAGAAACGTCGAAAACAAGTTCTGGTTTGGTGAAGATGCAGCAACAGTAGCTTGGACGTGCAGGTTTGAACATGGAAACGATTGTATGGAGCTCAGATCTGGCCAGAGGATACCTGCACACGGAACAACAATCAAAAATCATCAGCCACGCCCTCATGCAACCAAGGAATCCAAGCATGCATCAGCAAAGAGCTTCACAGCAGCCAGTCGACTTGCAGGTACGTGACTAAACTAATTCCTCTGTTGCATGAATGTAATTCGAAATCTGCGTGAACAATGAGATGGTTGGATTTAGAAAAATCGGTGGCCAGCTAACTGGCCACCCTCATCCAGTTCAACAACACTTGGTGGGTGAATGAGACACGTGCACTCAGCGATCTCAGGGAGGAAATTAAAAACGGGCAGTAATGAACAGTTAATCTTCAGCGCGTTTGATGGTGAGAGATTAACAGCAAAGAACCAATAGTTAAAATTGCAGTGGAGACAACAGTTGCATGGGCCAGCACACGTCTCTGCCACCTCACTCCAAAAATCACGCGGACATCACTGAGCGCTCGGCTGAAATCCAAAGACCGTTAGTCAACTTGCACTTGCATCGCGTTCACTCAAAGAATACATCCTTTGCTTCCACCATCGGCTTAATCTATCTTCCTCCACTAAGTTTCCTACCTCTTTTCAAAATTCTCTAGTGCAGCGGGCTCACTCAAAGGCCGAATCACACTCTACAGGCGTTTTTCTACAGGAAGCTGTTTTACAAGAAACCCAGCCTACGAAGAGCTTGCACTGTTCATGTCAGGGGTGGCGATTCTTAATGAGGTAGGCCTGAACATAATTCTCCCACGCAATTGATTAAAAAGCTGGTGGAGTTGACGTGTTGAAGGGGTAGGAAATTGTGAATAAAAGTCTGTTCATGAAATTACAAGTCATTTTCTTATCGCTGCATGAGAATTGTTGTTGTATGCGGGATTTTCTCCAGGGGTTGATTCATAATTGAGCCACTGTTAAGGCTCACTTGCAGAAAATCGTGAATTTTATATACTGTGTGCATAACAGAGGCATAGCTCTGTGCTATCTCTAAGGAAATCCCAAAAATCCACTTCTGTATACAAGCAGGCAAGCAGGCCAACAAAGCTAAAAATCCTTGGGTGTCTACTGCAATAAGGATGGCTAATGATAGCAGTTCCTCACATATCTACAGAGAGTAAAACACTGAAGCTGACAAGTCTTGCAAATAGGGCCAAGGAATTACAGTATGGGATGATCGCAGCAAGATGAGGTTTTATCGTTCCCGACTTAGCAGATTCTTGAGTAGTTTTGATTGTGGCTATGTGCTCTATCCCAAACTGGTTTGTGCTCTACCTCGGGATGGGATATTACAAGCTTGAGTCTAGGATAGCCACAGCCAAGCTGAAAGGAAAATGACCCACAACCGAGCATAATATAATGGTGCTGTCTGTTTCTACATGAAGACAGAAAAAGCCACTACAGGACTTTCCTGTAGAAGCCAACGAACAGTTTCTACAGGAAAGTTTGAAAAAAGGGCAGCAAAAGGAGAAATCAGTCGAGATTTTAGCTAAGGAGGTAGCACATGTGTTGGCCACCCCAAGCACATCCATCCCCTCTATGAACACTCATTTCTTTCAAGGTTCGGGCACAATTTAGTCACGGTTCAACCTTCTACAGGAAGCTACAGGACTTTCCTGTAGAAGCCTTTTGGCAGGCGAGAATCAATTTTGGAGAGGGATTTGAAGCTTGAAGTCTGTTGAGGAGGCATGCAACCACTCTTTTCTTCTATCCTCCACTGGTTTCATCTCCTTTCACCACCATTTCCGCCATCAGATTGAATATACTTGCACAATCATACCCAAGCTGAGAATTCTTTAGGGAAAGGAGCAAGTAGTGGGAAGAAGCAAAGAAGCATGGTTTCATAACAGAGAAGAGGACATCACTTCAGAAGCTTGGCATGACAAGGAGTCCATCAGGGCCATCAGATGAGGAGAGATTTGGTTGCTCAGAGGATGAGCAACACTTTCAGTAGGGGGGTGATGATGAGCCCCAAAAATGTACAATTATTTGGGCTCATTCAACCTCCTAATTTGGCTTAGTCCACCATTCTCATTTGTTTATTGCATGTTTTTGATTATTTTTATGTTAATAGAGTGAATTTGGTTAGTCATTATGCCAACAAGTCTAATGGGTGCTTTGTGTAGCCTTGTTGGTCAACTTGGAGACAAATTTGAAGGTCTTAATGAGCACTTGGCAGCCAAATTCGTGGGAGAACAAGCTAGAGGATTTGTAGGAAGGTGTCCCCCTCATTTATGGGCCCTTACCTCGAATTCTCCACCATCAGCTCGGAGTTCAAAGCCCACCAAATCAATGAGCACAAGGGCAGCCAAGCAAGTCAAGTTGGACTGCTGTTAACTCCAAGTCTTGGGCAGCCAAGTCCCTAACTTTTAGGAGGACTATTGGGTCCTGAAATTGTATAAATAAGAAGGCTTGGGGCCTCATTTTGGTTAGCTAGTGGTTGGTCATTTTTGGAAGCTAGTTGGTAGTCAATTCGTTTAGCTAGTTAGTCATTTTGTTTTAGCCATTAGTTAGCCATTTTGTAATTCGATTTTTATGCAATAGACTAGCTTTGCTTTCAGCTCATGTTCAAGCTCTCCTTGTGGACAATTTTGATGTACTTTTCATTTCTTGATTAATAAAGATGGATCCAGCTTTGCACCAGCTCTAAATCTTTCATGGGAGGCTGTAGCTCTTGGGGTTGGGCCCATCTCAAGCGCCCAGTACCTCCCTTGTTTCTCTTTATGTGTTTGCTGCGTTCTTGAAATAAAATCTGCTCTTTAGACTTAATTCGTGCTTTGTTACTTAGGTTTCTTTTGATGGTTCAAGTAGCTTTTCATGTTTATAATAGATTGGTAGGAGTTTGTTATGCATTTAGATCTTTTGGCATGTTCTTGCTCACGTGATGTATATGGTTCTCTTTCCAAACAAAGCTGCTGTTTATTCATTTCATTGACAGTTGGATTGAGTTAGCTAGGACTTGGTTTGTTTGCAAGAATTCCTTGATTTGTGTGAATGAGCATTATGCAGGGCATCTCTATCACCTTCATCACCTCCTCGTTCATTTGAGCCTCGTTCAGATCAGCTCCTCCATCACCAAGTCTGTTCCCTCATCTCCCATCTTCTCTTTTGCCAAGTAACCTTACCTTCTTCTCCATTGTTGCCTCAACTACCTTAAAGCCAAATCAGCCTTCCACATATCATCTCATCACTCCATCCATCAGTTCCTAGGTCACTTCAGACCCCCATCCTACCTCCATAACCATCCATGCATCTTCCATCAACCATCCATCCTCAAAAATCCAATTCGTAAACATCCTGTAGAAGAATTACAGAACATCCTGTAGAAGACCTACAGGACTTTCCTGTAGAAACCCCTGCAGACTTCCTGTAGAAGTTCATAAACACGGTTGCATGTCATCCAAACTTTGTGAAACTCTCAGAGAGAATTTCAGGTATCCCTTAGACCCTCTCTGTACCATCCCAACCTTTCCCAAAGCAATTCGTCCCTTGATCCATCCCTGCACAGTGGAAAACTAGTTAGAAGCACATGCATGATAATTTCAATAACTTAAACAAAAATACAAAAAGATGTTTTCTTCAGATAGTGATAACTTAGACACATGCATTTTACCTTCCTAGAAGTAATAGCATCTCTTCTCATAGTTTGCATTCTCATTTTTGCATCAGTAGGACTAGTTGGTAGAATTAGGGTTTTCCTAGGGTTTCCATGCTTTGGTTTGCTTTCAGTTCATGTTCGCCAAGTAGATTAGTTTTCTCTGAGCTAGATTTCGTCCATCATTTAGCAAGATTCTTCTGAGAGCCTATAGAAGTTGGCTTGAGCCCTAGCGGACTTGTGCCAGCTGACCAAGTGACAGCTGCGACAAGAGCTAGTACTTGTGCATATAGCACCGCCGCTTCCAAGTTTGTACGAACTACCGGGTTGATAAAATTAAGAGACAGGAAGCCCCAGGAGTTGTAGCATTATTGCTACAATACTGGAGCTCACCAGCATTCTTATATAATCAACAAATTTATATGGGAGAGCTACAAGATATACCTATTTCCATAACAGGTTCTTTGAGTGTCTGACTTCATATATCCTCCGCATCCAGTCCCTGTGGAAGTCATCATATTGAGGCATTTTATGGCACTTTAAATTCATCAAAATAACTTCATTTTTATCAACAATTTATGTTTCACTTCCACTCCAATGTTCCAAAATCATTGATGTTAGTGCTCCTATCATGTTACTGATATATGAGCCATCAGGATTATGTGTCACATCTCCTTTCTCATCTTTGAGCACTTTTGCTTCCATTGTGTCTATGAGCTTTGGAGATGATTCTATCTCCCACCACCTGAGGAGTGTTCCTGTAAAACACTGAATAATAGTCCTGCAAGCATCTATTTCAGATTTCCCCCTGAGACACATGAGCTTATATTCTGTATACATCATGTCAATCATTTGGTGTATTTGGCCAACACTCATGTTATCTATATTCCACTCTCCGTGGGAATCTGCAAAGAATGTGCTTGCTTCAGGAAGTTTTCCTTTTCCTTCTATGTCAGGTGCTAGATATCTGGTGAACTTATGTTCAAGAGGTTCATATATAGGAAATATTTGTGTATCCTGGTCTTTGTGTTCTTTCCTTTCATCTGATTCTTCATCCTTGAACAAGGATGCTATTGTGATTTTATTTGTAGCCTCAGTATCAGAAGATGACCTGGCTACCTCCTTAGGAAATAATGCAGGAAACCTGTCCACGGATTTCACAAGATCCTCGATTCTTATGCTTCTTTTTATAAGAAAGGAGTTTCGAACGGTTTCTCAATTTTAGACAGATTCAACTTTTCAACTTTGTCTGTTAAACTAGTTATAAGCTGTTTAGTTGTATCCGAATGATCAATTAACTTTTCTTTGACTCCTATTTTATTCAAAGAATATCTTGCATAAGAACGAATCATACTAGATTCAAACTGTACATTGTTCAAACATTTATTTACATCATTAATTGATACTTGGACAGTATCAATTTGTTCCTTTACTTCTATTGATTTTGCAACATTCATCTCTAAGCCTTTTACTGCAGTATTTGTCCAGTTCAGCTGTTCACTGGCTTTCTATATCCGACCATCAATGCCTAAAGCATTGTCATCTTTCTGGACCAAAGGAATAGCTTTGGCTGCATTTTGATTTTCTCCTATGACAATTCCTTTGTAAGGAGGAAAGGTCGTAGGGGTTTCAACTTTAGACCCGTCTAATGCAGTCCAAGCATGCTTGCTTGCTGAGGTACTGATTGAACCAGTGAAGACATTTAATGGGGCAATATTATCTTTCCATGAATAGAAAGATATCCAGGTGTTATTCATCTCCATATAGTGTTTCCAATCTTCAGCAAACTGTTTTTTCTCTATGGGTGTATATTCCTGGTCAAACTCATCTGCTTGAGGATTAGTGTACAGATCCCAATTTAACATGGCTTTCATCCACTCGGCACTAATCTCATATTTTAAACATCCATCCATAAGAGAGAAAAACTTATGTATTTCCATTACTGCAGGAATTTTACAGTCAGAAGGAACATAGCGAAATCTGCAATCTGGAATTACGCCATGGGCTTGCTCAAGGTATCCCAACCCATATCTGGGCTTGGCTGGTCTCATTGAACACATCATTTCAGTCATTCTTGGATGTTCTCCTTCTATGGTAACAATTTCATGCATCATGAGCACATGATCAGCATCCGGTTCATGTGGGAAAGGGATGTCTGAGCATTTTGGATTTGGGCATGAATTTACAGATGTGGAAGGTGGAGCTATACCAGTCCTGGGATTATGGTTTGTATGGATTTTAGATTCTACTAGAGTAAGCAGATTTACATGTTCTTGGCAATCTGGACATTTGACTTCTAAAGAACAATAATTTACAAGCTGGGCTAATTCATACAAAGAATTATGTCTACAAGAAGATGAAGTAGAACAAGTTGTATCTACTGTGGAAGGATCTCTGTAATACTTGGATTGTTTACAGGCTAACTCTATACCTCGTCTATCAATGGTAGATCTTCTGGGGAATGATATAACTGCAGAAGTCATATTTTCTGAAATATCAGCGGAGGTAATGTTCTTCGGAATGAGAGGCTTAGGATTATTTACAACCCAGTGTTCTGGAAACGTCAAGTCTTCCCATCGGATGGTCTGATGCTCAATTTTTTGGTTCTTTGCATCAGTGAGGACAACTATACTTGACTTTGAGTCTCGGCTGGGTGTATGGCGGATGGCTGGCCAAAGGGTATTGGTGTGACGAAAACAACCTTTGGTCTGGATGGCAATATTATTTCTCTTCTTTTTCATATCGAAACCTGTAGTTTGGATTTGGAGTTGGAGGATTTGGTCTATGGTTTCGTCAAAAGTATATACAGAGAAATTTGGGTAACAGTCAAAGTAGACTGGGCCATCTGAAAGAGGAGCAACAATCTCGCCTATTAAGGAATTTGTATACTTATTGTGTGTCATATCTCTGACAGTAGCTAGCACAAAAGTATTTAGGCCTTTATGAGTTAAGGCATTGATTCCTACTCGGATACATCCTAAGTGCAAATAATTTCTCTTAAGTTTCTTTGCCTCTCCCTGTAATTCTTTGGGTTTCAAGAGATATAGTCTATATATTATCTAAATTCTCCTGAATTTGACTTACACTCTTTAATGCTTATTCTAGTAGCGACTATTAAATGAAAAGCTGAAAAGTCACTATACACTTTTGAATGAGCTATTGCAAATAGTTCCCATCGGGCTGAAAGCTGGGATTCTAGACGCAGTTTTAGCTATAAAATAATGTTGGTTTATATATGAATTTGAATCCCGAAATACCTCCACGCCTCGCTTTTCTTATAAACAATGGTCAAAATTTGGATTAGTTTAATATTATATTTGTTTTAAACCTTTTTACTTCAATAATGATTTGTCCTTTTTAATATAATATATATGGCTAAATCGGAACAGATCTACCACGCTCCATTTTTTAAATGATAGTGTTGGCCATATATGTCGAGTATACCCTCAAAAAGATTTCAACTTCTCATGTGTTTTTAACGAGTGGACTTTAACTTTTGCTTTTCTACATAAAGGTCGGGGCTTCATTCGCACGCAAACCAGTACTCGACTAATCTCAATTGGTGGCCAGTGGATGTTATCTTTTGCTTTTCTACTTAAAAGAGAAAACGCAAAACCTTCATTGGGCGCTTAATTCACATTCACACGAAAACCAGTATCGTAGGGCAACAAATATTTACGAACCATTAATTCTTAGGGTTACATGCTTACGGTAAGCAAGTATATTATCCATATATAATTTTCTCTCATTAATAAGTCAATATTAACGTAAATATTAGTTACCCAATTACGTTATCATAATAATAACATAAATATTAGTTACCCAATTACGTTATCATAATAATAACATAAATATTAGTTACCTTATCATAATACCCACAAGAAGATGAAGAAAAGAATAATAATTAATATAAATATGAAGTAAAGAGTGCGTTCAACTCTGAGCAGTGATGGATTGCTGATATGTACAGGAAAAGAAGACCCTTGATAAAAGAAAATGCTTTTGTTCACATGCAAACCAACGGCATGTGATCCCGGACCCGCAATAAGATGAAGACCAAGAGGAAGACAGCTTTCTTGTAATGCGTGTTGATCTTTTAAGGGTTCAATGAATTAATCTTCTGCTTTTGTCCTGAAAGTGAAAGCACAAGATCGACTTGACACATCAACATCAAACTTTAATTGGCAATCAAACCAACCAGCATATTGATGGGAATATCATCTGGAAAAAAAGATGGCATCATAAGGACTTCGATCGCTTTTAACCCGAGAGGGATGGCTTGCATATCAAGATCCAAAAAAGAAAGATGAATACAGGAAAAAATGTTTGAAGAAAAGAGAGATGGCTTCCTTTGTGCAAAAGAAATGTATGGCGAAGATTATTGGAATATTATTCCACTGCGTTGAAGATCATGATTATGTAACATTGAGAATTGAGAAATTAAATGTATGATTCAATTTTTTTGATTGTGAGAATATTTTTGGCTTTGGTTCTTAATTGGAATATTATGATGATGTAACGTTGGTAATTGAAGGTTGGTAATATTGGGTAGTGTTTTTATGGGAAGTATGGAAGGATGTTCTATAGAGCGCATTTATAGGTTACAGAACAAGAAGGCAGACAGTTTATCAAAGGAAGGCCTGTTAATGTCTCCAGGTATATGGCATATGAAGGTAATTTCAGATAGGCAGGTGTTCTCTATCACAGAATTTTCTTTACATGATGCTTTGTACATTTTGTTTATGTCTCTTTTTGTCCTTGCTATCCTCATTATGATTTTGTCTCTCGCTTTTTTGGAATTTCCATACAGCGATGCTTCTTCCATGGAGGATCTCAGCGATCCAATGATTGTATGCTTCAAAATATTATCTCTGCGACTTTCTATTACAGAGACATCGCTGTCAATTTAGATGATCATCAGATTTATGTTTTTTAGGATTATATCTTCTTTTCTTCTTGTTTTTTAGGATTATATCTTCTTTTCTTCTTTCTCATTTTCAGTTTGTAACTGATTGCCCACCAGTCCTTTTTTAACTCATATCCATCTGACAAATGTATTTCTAATCATTATATTCTTTATATAATATAATCATGCTTTTTCCTGCCTGAAAACGTTGATAATTGAAAATTCCATTTCTAAACTAAAAAAGTAGATTAGAATTAACGAATTAGAAACTGGAAATTTGATTTATTTAAAAATTTAATTGCAATTAATTGAGTTATCATATTTTCTACTACTTTTCTTGAACCTACCGATCGGAAATCCTTTCCTTCAACCTATTAATTGCTGCGACATATACACATGCACCATCTACAAAGTCACTGAATGATCATTCAAAATGGCTTTTCTAGTACAGTTTTTGAAGATATTCACACAAGAGCCATTGCTGTAGACAGAAAGTGGTCCTTCTATGTTGTAGGTATGTTTTTGTTAGAGTCTTAGTCTTTTAATATTTTGTTTGACATTTTTGTTATAAGTTTTTTAATAAATTTTATTTATTGGTTTTTGAGTTTGAGTATGGAAAATTTTAAGGGTTAATATTTACAGTTAGATTAGTTTTTCATGATTTTACCAAATAGTGAATTTCATTTTTAATAAAAATGATTCACTTAAATTTGAACAAATTATTTTATTTTAAAAATAGCCAACATTATATAAAGTACATAAAAATCATTATAAATTCGAATAATTATAAAAATATATTTAAATTTATAATTTTAAAAATTATAAATTTGAATAATTATAAAAATATATTTAAATTTATAATTTTAAAAATATATTAACAAATATTTTTTAGTAATTGATTTTAAATTTCAAAATGACTTTCCTCTTTAAAATTAATAAAATGATATTAAATTGCTTTCAACGTTAAAATTAATAAAATGATATTAAATTGCTTTCAACGTTAAAATTAATAAAATGATATTAAATTGCTTTCAACGTAATTTTTTTTATACAAATAGATAGGGAAATAAAGTTAAAATCGCATGTTTCAATATACTAATTTTTGTACGAGTGAATGAAATGTCCCAATCTCTTATTGTACTTACCTATCAACCTTAATCAACTACAATTTAAATGATTATATACTTTCTTTTCTCCGAGATTTCTTGTTTTCCTTCGCATCTCAAGCATCAACTATTCATCACTGTTAAAATTCAACGCAGTCTCCATTTCAATTATGCAAGCATCTTCTTTACTTCATATAATATTACCTGTTATGCTTTTCTTCTTTATTTCATATAATATTACCTGTTATTCTTTTCTTCTTACGGGTTATAGATGGGTTTCTACATGTACTGAAGCTTTAGTGTTTACTGAAGCTTTAATATTTAATGGAGGTCTTCGCTTTATTGCATTTTGCTTCGATTATGAAAACAAAAGATTTATTTCTCTTATAATAGGGGCTCATTTTACAGCCTAGTATAAGAGGGATATGAAAATTGATGCGTTTTTTCCGTTCCCCTTAAAATAAAAATAAAAGTTAAAAATAATATTCTAAATAGAAAATAATGCTCATTTTACAGCTATGAGAGGGATGTGAAAGTTTATCGGTTTTTTAGTTCCCCTTGAAAATAAAAATAAAAGTTGAAAATAATGTTCTAAATAAAAAATAATGTTAGCTATAATAATAAAAAAAATATGTTGTAAAGTAATTAGAAATAAAAAAATGTATGAATAAGATGTTTAAATCCTATAATTTGGTTAGTTATAAAATATTTTAATATTAATTAATATTGAAATATACTTAAAAATATGTTAATAATAAAAAATCATTTTAATTTGCGTCATAAAATATACATGTTAGGTAAAAAAATTAATGTCAATTGCGTATACATTATATGTCATTTAAAAAAAAATGCGTTTTTTCCGTTCCCCTTAAAATAAAAATAAAAGTTAAAAATAATATTCTAAATAGAAAATAATGCTCATTTTACGGCTATGAGAGGGATGTGAAAGTTTATCGGTTTTTTCGTTCCCCTTGAAAATAAAAATAAAAGTTGAAAATAATGTTCTAAATAAAAAATAATGTTAGCTATAATAATAAAAAAATATGTTGCAAAGTAATTAGAAATAAAAAAATGTATGAATGAGATGTTTAAATCCTATAATTTGGTTAGTTATAAAATATTTTAATATTAATTAATATTGAAATATACTTAAAAATGTGTTAATAATAAAAAATCATTTTAATTTGCGTCATAAAATATACATGTTAGGTAAAAAAATTAATGTCAATTGCGTATACATTATATGTCATTTTTAAAAAATTATGTTTATATCATTAACAAATTATGTTTTTTTATGGTTAAAAGGTTTATTTGGTTGTATAGATATTTTATTTAGCATTTAAAAATTCAATTTAAACAATGAAAAATAACATATTATATTTTACACTCTAAAGAAGTTTTCATGTGAAGAAATTTGATCCTTCTCCACTCATGTTAGATCTGTACATAAAATAGATTCTATATTAATGATTAAAAATGTCAAGTCACATTAAAAAGTTAATGTACCATTAAAATCACTTCAAATTTTTATATTTGTGGATAATTCTTTATGAAAAAAATTGTGTATATATTTTATTTGGATATGGTCTATGTATTATGTTAATATTTACTCAGAAATTTGTTCTAAGAGGAAAAATAGCTACTTTCGAGCTATATAATATAGTTAAGAAGATATTTCACAAATAGTATTGCCTAAGAAGTTATTCTTTATAGATTAGAAAAACATAGAAGCCCTCCAAGTCTCCTTGTTAATAGTAAAATTATAAGAAATTCGTATGTTAAAATTTTTTGGAATAAATTTTGATGTGAAAATTAAAATGTTAAAGGTATTTGAATAATTTTTAGCCTAAATGATCCATTGATGTTTATAGTTACTGGATTATGAGCATTCGTCTTACTAGTAACTCACATACTTTACTGGAAAAGGGGGAAAAAAGGATCATATGCATATCTTTATAAGCAAGAAAAATGGATTATGTTCATATCTTCTTGTTATTTTAATTCTAATAAATTATTGCCAGTGTAATTGAGTTTTTTTTCTTTGAGTTTTCTCTCTTTTTCCCCTCTCACATCTATTCAACTCAATGGTCTTGTATTTGATCTTAGATAGCAAGCAAGATTTTGTATTCAGACTTTTTTCAAATGGATTTAGCTAAGGGCACTCCACTCTTCTTTTAATGTTTTTTTGTTATTCATTAAGAATAAAAAAAGAGAACATACATATATTGTTTATTGTAAGGTAAATTCAGTCCACAAAATTGTCAAAAACATAAGACAACATTTTTTGGCAAAGTTAAAAATATATTTGTCCAAAAATGAGGAATGTAATTAGCAGGAAATTGTCCATATAGAAAGCTTGATAATAGAAAGCAACATTAAAGGGTTAAAAATACAAAAATAACTTCCATAACTTGAGTGATTCAAAGTAGCAAAGTAAGGTATTCCCAAGATTGAGAGAATCTAATCCAATACATAGATTTTGTTGAAAATATTTGAGTACTAATATTAGTATAAAACCACGGAATGTGCACTTTGAAGAACATTTCCAACATATTATTCATAAACTAAGAAGCTAAGTTTGAGACCTCCAACTTTATCTTTTATAACAACCAATCTATTAGACATTTAGAATCTCCAAAAATTTGTAAACATCTTATATTTTTCAATTTTGCAAGATAAAAAAGAGGCCAACAATAAATCAAGTATGCTTTTGTATTTGTTCCCTTCTCTATACCAATTCTAAACTAAAAAGACTTGTTGCCTATCATTTTAATTATTTTGTCACCTCCACATCTATCCCCTTGTGTAACCCCATCAAGGAAACCCACTAGGTGGCATTGCGATAATCTAGGGAGATTGATCCTTCTTTGATTTTCTCCTTTCTGCTTTAGATTATATTCCCTGAATGTGCCAGAATCCTAGAGGTTTGAATAATTATATTAATACCTAAGTTTTTTAAGATAACCCTATTTCTTAATAACCACATTCCCCAAGTCACAAAGATTGGAAGGGAGAAATGTTTTTTGAACTTATCATTCCAACTATGAAGAGCATCCTTAAACGAGATCTAATCTATCTTCTCTTTAAAGCCTAAAAATTATAATACATAGAGCCATATTTCTTGTGTAATCCTGTAGTAAACGAAATAATGATCCACCAATTGTTCATGGGTCTTGCAAAGGCTACGAAACATAGGGCCTAAGAAACCTCTTTTCTAAAGGCTTTCCTAGGTTAGGATTTTATTTTGTAAAACTAGACATGTGATACATTTCACCTTGCTTGGAATGTTTTATCTCCAAATTGAATTGGTCCACCAAAAAAATCTCTATTCAACGACAGTGTGCTATGGCTTCATAAGCATGTTTTTCTCTCACCTTGCCAAAGGAATTATCCCAGCTCTAGATAAGTGAATCATTTGTGTTAGATAATCTGCTATCATTGTTATATAAATCCTTTATGAAAATATTCAATTCTTCAACCAGATAACTAACTAACCCCAAATCAACAAGAGTCATCCAGTAACTAATTAAGAATTGTGTGAACTCCATTTTATTGATATTGTTTATAAAATGGTAACCTTTAGAGTTTAGGATAACAACTCTCAAGATAATTTATAGCAACTAGCTCCTCCTACAATGAGGTCCTTACCAAGAATCACTTGTTTTCCATCCCCAACTTTCGAGGCTAACCAATTAAAGAGGAAAGGAAAGGAGTCCATAAGGTCCTTCAAAACAATAGAGCCTCTTGAGTCTGGCTTAACAAAAACATTTCTAAGCTAATAAAATAAAAACATATTTATGAAATAATTGTTCCTTATTACTTGACTCCATCAAATTTCACCAAAAAATCCTCTTTGCAATATTTTTAGATCGAAGGCCTTACCAAACCAAACCAAGTTCTTAAAACCCCACCATCCAAGCCTCTTTGGCCTCAATAATAATTCATAGCTGGCAAGGTGAATCCCGTCGTTACTTTTCTTGCTTATCCACAAAAGCTAAACATCCTCTTCCTTAATTTATTCAGAATTGATTTGAGAATCTTAGATAAAGACATCCATAAGACTAGAATATTTTCTAGTACACATTTTACTAATATCATACTTCCTCCCAATGATAGCCAGTTATAACACCCTAAACTTATATAATTCTCAACTTTTCCAAGTAGCCACATCTAGTCTTCTTTTTTATAACCATTTTTCTTAAGGTATAATCCCAAATACTTGAATCCTTTGAATACTTGAAGCAATTTGATTTGCAAATTTCACAACTTCAACTTTATCACCAAGAGGCACCCAAATTGGTATTAGAAAAGGACAAGGACAAGGAAAAAAAGGAATATTAGGTTCCTCCTCTAAAATTAGAGGTGTCTCATGATTTACAAAAGTCAGGGAAGCAAAAACATGAGGGGGTTCAGATTCACCATGAAAAGGGATATTAACCAAGCACTCAAACTTTCCTTTAAATAAATCTCAATTTGTATCTTCCCTAGGAAACTCATAACATAGGTGAAGGAATCGATTAGAAAAATCCTCAATTGATTCATGAGGGTTCATTCTTAGTTGATCCATCCTTTTAAGGACATCCTAGTAATCATGCTTATTGAAGGCTAAATGAAGCTTCTTGATGAAGTGTTCAAAAGAATGAATGCAAGTGGGTGGTAGGGTGTGACTCCATTGGTTAACTTGACATTCAAAGGTGAGGAAGAAAAGTATAAAATAAACATCTTCAAAATTCGCTACATAAAATTCACAAAAATACTGAAGATTACAAATGTGCCGAGCTATGGATATTTCACCCTCGCCATCAAATTTTAATTGAGACAAGTTATAAAGAGGTTCATTGGGGAATAAATTTTTACCATTAGTTCTATTGGAAAAACACCCGTGGAGTATGATTTGTGGATGAGACATTTAAGATATACTAGTACAAAATGGCTAATCAGTTACTAAAAAAATGACTAAAATTTGCACATAAATGACCATTTTGTCAGTCGGTGACCAATAGTAGCTAATTTACAATATCTTATAACGCGACTAACTTTTAGTCATTTTTAGCTCATTCATTAATTAGTTGTTTCAATTTCATCGTTTACTAGTATATTTAGTCATAAAGTTGGTCATTAATTTAGTCATTGATTTAATCATTAATTGGCACAATTAATGAACAAATATATAACAAAATATATTACTATATGGTCACCCGGAAAAACCAATTAATGACCAAAATGTTGGTCGTGTTATAAGATACAGTAAATTAGTTACTAACAGTCATATGTATGCAAATTTTAGTCATAATTTGAAACCAATTAATGACCAAAGAAATATGAATAAATTTTGATTGTGTTATAAAATACTGTAAATTAGCTACTAATAGTCGTATATATGCAAAATTTAGTTGTCATTTGTAATCACAAATTTACCATTTGTAGTAGTCATTTATCTTTTTTCAGTAATTTCATATTCATTATATAAATGACTAATTTAGTAGTTTATATTCATTCCATTTATTTTCATTAATAATTATTGTAAATGACTAATTTAGTTTATATTCATTTTATTTTTGTTCATCATTAATCAACATAAACTACTGATTTAGTAGTTTTCGATTGATTTTATGTGCTCATTATTAATTAACATAAATTACTTAGTATGATTTTGTGACTAACTTAAAAATATGTTATACAATGTGCATCGGTTCATCTAATATGAAAATGCAAAGTTATGTATGTTAATTACAATACTAAACAATATCAAGTGCAACTATAAATAATTTCAACCACATAAATTATATTATATGAAATTTCAAGTATTACAATATGAGTTTACAACTTAATATTGGCTAGACTACAATTTACACATAGAATTTTGTTTCATCACTACAAAACATTTTCGTTCTGTTGCCAAAGAATTGTAAGTGAATTCACCAACTCTGAAGACTTTACCATCAGTCTCTATGTGTGTGTCTTATACGGGATATTGGCTTTAAGGGTATCACTAGACCGGTTCTCTTCTCTCTCCTTTTTCATTTTTCGCCCGAGTGTTATTGGTTTCCTCTTTCTTCAAAACCTGTTGCTGACCATCAATACTGAGTTCCTTTTATGAAAACAAAATAAGATACAATGCAGAGTGTAATACATGAAATACGGTGAACAATAGAATATAAACTAAAGTAGCGTATAAAGGATTTATATGACATATATCTCAACATCAACAATGTTAAAGTCATTTTCCCCCGTAAAAGCAAGAAACTTGAACAAGATTTCTTTGTTGAGTGATAGTGGCCACTATATGGTTAAATGAACTGTATAAACAAAGAAAATAAAATGTCACCATAAACAACAAAACCTTAGTAACTTAGTATTCAACCTTCAAGGAAACCTTACGCACAATCATGCTAACTAAGTTACATTCTAAAAATCTCAAGCTATAAATAACTTTTGAAAACAAATAATATGAGTTGCGATGTCTAATCCTTGTTGTTTTATTTGCAAAAACATCTCATTCTCTAACGCATGAACTTGGTCAAGTATATAAATAACATATGCTCAAATAACAACATGAAAGTAAACTTTTCTAATAGTCATGAAACTATTTCAACATAAAACAATTAACAAAATTTGAATCAATATTGTGTAATACTAGTTTCATCTTCAAGCTCTGGTTGTTGTCTAAATGGACATGATACCAAGTATTTTCAATTTCATAGTTAAAATACAAAGAAAAATCAAAAGTGATGCTTAAAATATAATCAAACAATAAAGAGAGGATATCATGGAATGGAAATTGCAATTATAAAAAAATTGTTTACCTATCAATCGATGTAGTGTCAGACATTCCTAAAACATATGCTTGCCCAAAATAACCATGAGGTGAAAGAATCACGACATTAGAAACATCGATGGACAACCTATGCTCAAATCATTTTTAATTTTGTCACTTCAAAAATAATTGAAACAAGATATAGCACTAATCTCAAACAACTTACAAAAAAATCCTTAGTGGCACAAACTCTCCCAATAATTGTATCAGAGCTTAGAAGAATTTTGTATACTCCTTTTAGGACTATCTGCAATATGCCACTTGTCTTTAGTAAAGTTAAACAACATATTACAGTCTTTAAACAGTTTCAACAAACAGACTAAGAAATTAAGAGTGAAATGCATATGGACACTAATACCATAGAATAGACAATATGTTACCAATAAGAAGATTGTTTTTAAGAACTTAAAGGAGGACCAAATACCAACCCAAGCATGATTTAAGAGCCTTTTGAAGATTTCCATACTTCTTTCTCGCAGACCCTTTCAACATGCATTGGAAAGATCGGGTAACAAAGTAACTTGTTGTTCCATCCATTGAATTAAAATAACAAAATGTTATTTTCAACATCTTTCTCTTGGGAGTGTTTCTTTTACATTGCCCCTATTTCTAAGTGTGTCTCCTCATCATCCAACCTACACAGGGAAAACAAATATATTCAGTTGTTGAATATATTGGAAATCAAATGTAAAATTAACTCAACTTGATCTTTACATGGCATAGGCATAATGAAATGGTACAATAAAAGCATGCCAACTCAGAAAAGGGAGATGATAAAAAAAAAATGATGGAGCCTTGTTTCCTGTCATAGAATTTTCTTTGGCCGCAACAGTTGAAAGGATGTCACATATCAACGTATGCTCCTCATTGGTACATGCATTTCCTTATTCCATGAAATCTTGCACATCTACTACCCTCTTACTAGACATGATCCTCAATCCCAAAGCTTAAGCGCAGTGAGAATAGAGCTTCTGCAAGCATGCATGCAACTTGATATTCATGGTCAAACAAATGAATGTGGCAATGACATTGAGATTTTGCATTCTTGGCTAACATTGTTTTGCCTAGAATAATGTTCTTGGTAAATGGAATTTCTCATTCTCATTCTTGGTACATGTTTCCTGCATTGATCATCATTGACAACTTGATGTCATAAAGTCAAATAGAGATCAAAATTTAATCATAACTCCTATAGTCAAATATTAAGGTCCATCTTGTACAATGAATTTTAAGGAATTTCTCATCATATCCTAGTAAGTTTTTAATTTAATATCCTAATACCATGGACTATAATCAATATGATTAGCCTCACATCTTTCATCGAAAAAATAATTCTCCTTTATAATGACCCAATTTTAAATTAAAATCATATCCTTCAAAGTTGTCATTACAATCATCCATCATTAGCCTCAAATGAGGGCATGTATATTGTGGATTTAAATGACAACTATAATCTAATTGAAGATACAATTTGTGAAGCGTGCATATATATTTGAAGATGTAATCAATGTGAAGTATGTAATTTATACAATATATTTTAAGAATTTAAAATAAAAAATAAATAAATATGTAATTTAAACCACATGTTTTAAAATTTAAAGATATAAAATAAGTAAAAATAAATAGTAATAAGTAAACCAGCATAGATCCATCTTTACTCTAGATCTAGCAAGGGCCTAGAGGGATCAAATAATTTTCCACTCTATACGCTTAGTAGATTGAGAGTAAATATGGATCTATGCTGGTTTAATTCTCCCTTTAAATAGGCTACATTGCATGGGAATACCTTGGGTCAATACCATGGGTCAATACCATGTGCCATCTTTATTTTTATTAATATTAATATTAGGGTTAATAATGTTCTTTTGCATGGTATTAATAATAATTTGGCCCATGGTATTTGGCCCATAAGGTTTTCCTAAATAAAACCTATTTTTTGAGTGTTGATAAATATAAAGTGAATGATGGAGTAAATATAAAAAATATTTCATTTACTTACCATACCTCTCATTTATTTATATATTCATTAATTGACCATTCCTTTTTTATAAATATGGTATTTGTCCCATGGTATTAAAATAGTATTTGTCCCATATGCTTCACCTAAATAAAACCTCTTTTTTGAGTCTTAGTAATATAACGAGGTGTATGGACTAAATATAAAAAGAGGTTTTATTTATTTACCATAGCTCTAATTTATTTATATTTTTATTTATTTACCATACTTTTGGAATATGTGTAAAAAGTGGTTTTACTTTTTTACCATACCTCCACTTTATTTATAATTTTATTTATTTACCATACCTATTTTTTGAGTGTTCATAAACCTTTTTATATTTTAAATTTATATAGTGTTTATATATAATAATAATTAGATTGATTTCTAAATAGGACATACATTAAATTAAAAATGTTAAATTTTTACGTTTACATTTATACATTTGCATTTACATTTTTATGTGAGATCTACCGTTGTAGAGTGCCTGTCTCTCAGCACAATAAATAATAATACATAAAAAGTAAATAATAATAATAAGTAGTAAATAGTAACTAAACAATAATAGTAATAAGTGGATAAATAGTAACAAGTATAAATAATACAAATTTAAATTTTACCCAAAACGTTATACATTACCCATAAATGTTCTTAATATTTATTGAAATCGAAGTGTTATAGGTGTTTGGGAGTCTAAATGGAATTTTAGTAAAATATCAAAAGAAGAAAAAAAAAAAAAAACATTTTAATAAATGCATAATCTAAGTCCAAATGTCTGGGAGTTTGGGATAAAAATAAAGTGACCAATTTACGTAAGTTTGAGTTAGGATAAAAATAAATGATCACTCAAAGAATACCCTTTGGAAGTTCTAGAGCCTAGGGTGCCTGGGCTATGGAACATGTTGAATCCTATGGATATCTGGCTTTAGATGGCTAAAACATTTTTGATGTTCGACATTTTATTTGAAAAACCACTATATAAAATATTTATCAAATGAGAAATAATATTCAGAAATAAATTATACCGAAGAGATGCTTAGATCCATATATATCTAAGATCTCACGTGAAAACAAGCTCGTAATTTGTAAAAAAGCCCGAACTTCAGATCATGTAAGGAGAAAAAATGAAATTTATTAAAGAAATGCATATAAAGTGGATTGAAACCATGCACAGAGAAAAAATGAAATTTATTTAAAAAATGCATATAAAGTGGATAGAAATAGAATGTTATTTTAGAAAAATGCATGGAATCTAGACTTATTCACAAAATATTAAGCCCCGGCTTATGGTGTGCAGTTCCAAGCTCGAACTGTAGTTTCTCCACCTTCCTCATTCTCCACATTAATGTTCAGTGTACTCCTTATTGCCTAGGGATTGGACGTATACACACATAGAGAGGAACAAACCTCATCCTCACTAAAACGTCCTACACTCGAATAGCTACCCACGTGCTGCGTATTCCATGAGTATAGCTAGATGGATGGGAGTCAGCAAGACCTCCTTGAAGCGAACTATGTTGGGAGAAGCAAGACCTCCGATGAGAGTTTCTTATATAAATGTTATAAACAATTTAACATAAAACATATGTTAAACAACAACAAAATAACAACAAAGAACATAAATATACAACACACAACACAAAGATTTGATGAGGAGTTCACCCCTCCTGGGCTACGTCTCCTTGGTCCAGCTTCCAATGCTTGGGCCTCTCTATTATCCTCAAAACTACAAAAAAATTGTTTTTACAATGCTCAAATGCCTCTGAAGCCTGTCTCCATGAGTTCATAATACTCAAAAATGGCTATCTAGACTCTTTTTGTATCCAACTTGAATAAGAACTGAAGAAATTATGACTTCTCCTAGTTATCCCATTATTTGTCCCACAAAATTCTCCAAACTCGACATAATCCCACTAATTCGCTTCAAAATCCACTAGTTGAGCCATAATTTGGTCGTTCCATGAGTTATAACCTATCAACCATATCACAAATCACAATCGATGTAGTCTCGCAGTCTTATGGACAGTGAAATAGGCGGGCAATATGTGATTGCGATACAACAGACTTTCTTGGAGTATTAAACTTAACGTATAAATGATCACATCTAGGAACCCAATCTCAAATCATAATCAGTGCTTTCCATTAGCGAATACCAAAACCCATACCACTGCAGACCCATCTGGATTATCAAACCTAGTTCGTAAAATATCGAGTCTAGAGCCCCATCGCAAATCGTAATCGATGTTTTCCCTCAACAGATATTAAATTCCATACAATTGTGATATCAACAGACCCACCGAGCTATGAAATATAGTGTATAACATATCATGTCCAGGGACCTTTCGCAATTAGCGGAGTACCGAGGGTAACATAAATATCAGCGAGGTTTGGTGCGATATGCAAGTGCGATTATCGCAAATCACAACCCAACCTGCTGAGGGCCAATTCTTATCCTGCGTCCTCTATTTTTCCCAATATTCGACATGTGGGACCCAGTGGAAACCTACCACTTGGCACTTCCCTATTCATTGGGACCTTTTCCATGTCATCCAACCCCACCATGTGTTTAAGTCAAACCTGAAATTTGACTTGCTGTAACTTCTGCATATGAGCTCAGATTTGAGTGTTGTCCACACCGTTGGATTCAGAATGACAAGCTCTTCTATTTGAACTAGATTTCGAAAAAAATATGATACTTAGGTTTTTTTAGCATAAAATTGAGCACCTGATCACTCCTCCCCATTGGAAGCCTTTTAGACCCTAAAATATTATATTCAGTTAGTGAATAGATGAGGGTACTACTCCCTCACCTTCCCCTCTTCAATCCATTTAACCTTTGATGGATTTGTACCTTTGAGACCCACTCGAAGATAATCAAGATTTCCATTTTTTGGTGACTTCGTTCTTCTGTCAAGTATGGTGTTTTATTGAAGCTCATCAAGAAATTCTGGAGAAAAATATTCAATTGATGGAATATTTACACTTTCTTCTCGATCTTCAATCAAATGAGGCTCTTACAATCTCAAATCTTCAACATTAACAATGGAGTAAATTTTCATATATGAAGGCAACTCAAGTTTAAAATCATTATTACCAATATTTTCCATAATTTAAATGGCCATAACGGATTGGTTTTAGCTTTTTACCTTCACCTTGAATCCTTTCCTTGATAATGTGAAGCCAGACTTCATCATCTACTTGAAACTGATGATCCACATGATGCTTATCATGCCTTCCTTATACTTGGCTTAACTCTTTTCTAGTTGTTCTTGAACAATTTGGTGAATCAACTGAATTTCCTCAATGAATTTCTTCACTCTGTCTATGTCGCTATGTCCATATACAACTACATCTTTCTCAAAGATGAAATCCAATGTGATTTAGGCAAATAACCAAGACATTCCTCAAAAGGTGAAGTTAGAGTAGAAGAGTGTTTTGCTTGGTTGTAAGCATGTTGAATATAATGCAACTATTGATCCCATAACTTAGGATTCTTGTTGTAATATCCTCTTAGAAAATGAATAATTTTCCTATTAACCACTTTAGGTTGACCATCTCTTTGCAGATGGAAGGTTGTACTTTTCCTCAACTAGGTGTCCATCAAGTTCCATAAACTTGAACAAAAATTCCCAACAAATAGGGAATCAATATCACTTTCAATATAAGTAGGTAATCCACAATGAACCTATACATTTTGAAAGAAAATTTGAGTTGTTTGTTCAGCTGTGATTTGTTTTCTACAAGGCATTAATATGCACATATTGTTGAATCTATCCACAACTACATACAAATAATCATGACCTTTTATTAATAAAGGCGGACCTCCTACAAAATCCATAGAAACACTCTCCCATGGACATGAAGGCACTAGAAGTGGTGTGTACAATCCTAGTTTCCTATTACTAGGCTTACTGACTGCACACAATGAAAAACCTCTAATAAAACATGACACACTTTCAAGCATATGAGGCCAGTAAAAATACCTCTAAAGATTTTCCACTGTTTTACTTACACCGAAATGTCGAGCAATAAGAGAAGTGTGTGCTTCCCTTGTGACATTTACTCTCTCTCCCTATGGAATAGAAAGTATTCCCAAATTATACAATAGATTATCATGTACATGGTAATCCAGTTCCTCAACTTGGTGGCCTTGACTCAAGTTTGAATATACCTCTTAAAGTCAGCATCATGTGTGTATTTTTCAACATAACTTTCAGGCAAAAGAAAATTATTCTTGAGTAAAATGGTTACATTAACAATCGGTCTAGAAAGGATATCAGAAACTTTGTTATAAATACATTTCTTGTACTTGATTACCAAGTGGAATTGCTCTAAAAATCTCATCCAACAAAAGTGCTTTGATTGTTATAATTGTGTTTGAGATTGCAAAGGTTGATGATTGGTGTGAATAATGGTTTCTTTACCCATCAAGTAATGCCTCTGTTTCTTCACACTTTGCACCAATGTGTAAAGATCTTTATCATATGTAGAATGGTTAATAACAACACCATTAAAAATCTCAAAATGAAATGAAATGGGCTTACCATGATGTAAAATAATTACACCCATGGTGTAGTCACTCACATCTGTTTGTATTTAAAATGGTTGTTTCAAATAAGGAAATGCTAAAATTGGGGCTGAGCTGATCTTTTTTCTTAAAGCATCAAATTCTTTTTGTTGTTTTCCTCTCCACTGGAAGAAAAACTTCACGTTGGTCAAAGCATGTAGTGGATATGCTATGGAAGAGAAATTGGCATTGAACTTCCTCCAGTACTACACTGCTCCCAGAAAACTCCTTACTTTTGTGACTGATTTGGGTATTGGCCAATTCACAATGATCAAAACTTTAGAGGGGTCAATCTTCATCTCACCTCCTCCAACTATATGGCCCAAATACACTAAGGAAGTTTTCCTGAATTCACATTTAGACATCTTCATAAATAACTATTCTTTTCTCAAGACATCCAACACTTTCCTCACATGCTTGACATGCTCTTCTCGTGATTTGTTGAATATCAAAATATCATCTAAATAGACAATTACAAACTCATCAAGAAAGGATATTGAAACATCATTCATAACTCTCATGAATGTAGTTGGAGCATTACAAAGACCGAAAGGCGTAACCTGCCACTCATACAATCCCTATTTGGTTTTAAAAGTAGTCTTCCAATTATCCTCCTCAACTATTCTAACTTGATGATATCCACTTCTTAAGTCTAATTTACTGAAATATTTGGCATTCTTTAACTGATCTAGCAAATCATCTATTATGGGCAGTGAGTATCAATTATTTATGGTAATTTTATTCAAAGCTTGATAATCTACACACATGCGCAAGGTTCCATCTTTCTTGTGTACCAAAACAATTTGTGAACCACATAACGAAGTAGAGAGATGAATTACACCTTTATCTAACAGTTCCTGGACTTGTTTCTTAATTTCTGAACTTTCCAGAATTGACATTCGATACATACTGATCTTTGGGAGTGGACATTGTTGTTGTAGCTGAACTTCATGTTGAATTCCCCTTTGTGGTGGAAATCCCTTTGGGTTCTTGAAACATATCTCCATATTGATTGACCACATCAACCAATTCGGCTTTCAGCTTCATGTTACAACCTAAAAAGGATTCATGCTCTGTGTTATTCTTCTGCTTGATCATAAGGAGCATGAGATTCTTGTTGGAATTGACCAGTCACTTCATTTTCCTTGCGCTTTCTAAAGATAGATTAAGATTCCTGCAATGGGATCTCACAATATACTCCACTTCTTCTTTGAACAAATGATATTTTTTCTCAAATATATGGAAAAGAACTTCCTGTCATACAGATACAGGCTTCCCAACACAATTCTAGAAATATCCAGTGACACTACATATAATTCGACTTCATCAATGAAATTGGTAGTAATAGAAAACAAGAAAACACATTTAGTTGTGACCCGAAAATTTGCATCCTTAGTTATCCAACCCAACGGATATGGTTTATGATGAGGCATGACTTCTAGATTAAATTTCTTGACCAAGTCTTTAGACATTAAATTTTCACGAGAGCCACTATCAAACAACATATCAATCTTGGTGTGTTTGGAAATAACTCGAATATCGGACAACTCAATTATGTTTTCCTCATTTGAAGTGTTATTGGAGTTATTTGTTTCACTGGTACTTTCCACGACTTCCTCTTTGCTTGCTTTCGACACGGGTTTTCCCTTAGTGACTGTGGCTGCAATCTTTGATTCATCACGTGATTCAGAACCCAAGTATTATTGGACATCAACGTTTGTCTTATGTTTCCCTTTATTGTTATATTTATTTGGTCTTAATATAGGATGAAGCTTCTAGCAATGCACTTCATCATGACCCTCTTTGGAACAATTCTTGCACATGGGCTTCTCCCCTTCTTTCTTAACAGAAGCATTTTTCTTTTGCTTTCCCTTAAAATTTTTTCCTTTTCCACCACTCTGGAATGGCTTCTTCTTGTACACTTTTCCCTCTTTCTTGGAGGTGTGTACCACGAACACAGACCTCATCTAGATTCATGGGATTAAACATAAGAATGGTATGTCGAAGATAACTATGCTAACCTCCTATATATTTTAAAAAAGTATCGTATAACTGCAAGTCTACTCCTAGCATAAGAACACTTCTCCTAAACTCTTGACTATACTCTTGCACATTTTGATCTTTTAATTGTCTGGAATTTTTCCAATTCATGATAGCTTTTTAAATATGGGCTATAGGGTAAAATTGTCTTTTTATTTGCTCAATGAAATCAGACCAAGTAATAGAGAGCTTACCATGTTTTTTAATCTCCTCTTGAGTCCTTGCTTCCCACCAAATGAGTGTTGCACCCTCCATTCTCAATGAAGCCAATTGAATTTTGATATCATTCTCTTGAAGGTTTTAAATTCTACAGTATACCTCCAACTGACAAATCTAGTTATCCATGTTTTCTACGTTGACTTCTCCATTGTAAATAGGAAACTCAAATTTAACATCAAGCTTTAGAAAAGGTGATTTACCAGTTCCTTTTGCAGAATGATGATGAGTATGAGTAAGGGTTGTATTAGTGGAAGAGTGTGAAGATGCTTGTGAAGTAGAAGATGAAGAAGATGATGGAGAGGGTGGAGGCTTGTATCCATTCCCATTACCTCCTTTTCCTTTACCTCCTCTTTAAGAGCCTTCTCCTTTGGGAGGTTTGGAACTTTCTTCTTGCAATCTTCTATTCCTCTCTTCATAGAGTACCTTCACCATCTCTGTCATATCAATGAAAGGATTTTTGAAGGCCTTCTCATCTTCTGTCATGATAGGTTCTCTTTCATGAGACATGGTCTCTGAAGACACAACAACTTCTACAACTTGAGGATGTACTGGTGTAGATGACTTTGGAAACCTTTCTCTTCTTCCACTTGACCCAACTTCAGGGCTTCCAACCAGCTTTCCTTCTCCTATTTTGAGTTTTAACATTGTTAGCATGAAAAAATTGCAAACAATTAAATCTTTCTTTCACGAATAAAATTTAGTAAGCAGAAACCAGTGCTCTGATAATAACTTGATCTAAAACGGAGTAGATAAGTAACGTTGTGCTACTTCCCCATTCAAAATATAACCCAAGATGCTTATCATTTAATTATCAAGTGCTTAAGGATTCACCATGCTTTCTTAATTAATTGATTCCCATGAGAGTTACTTATGTAAATGCTATAAAAAATTTAACATAAAACATATGCTGAAGAAAATCAAAATAACAACAAAGAACATCAAAATACAATGCACAACACAGAGATTTGATGAGGAGTTCACCCCTCTTAGGCTATGCCCCTGGGTCCAGCTTCAAATTCTTGGGCCTCTCTATTATGCTCAAATTACAAACAAAGTATGTTTACAATGCTCAAATGTCTTCGAAACCTGTCTCCACGAGTTCAGAATGCTAAAAAATGCCTATCTAGCCTCTTTTTTCATCCAATGTGGATAAGAACTGAAGATTGATTTCTCCTAGTTCTCCCACTATTTATTCCATAATATGCTCCAAAACTGACATAATCCTGCAAATTCACTCCAAAATCCACTAACTAACCAATAGTATGGCCACACTGCAGGCCATAACCTGTCGGTCATATCACAAATCAGAATAGGTGGAGTCTCGTGGCCTTATGGATTGTGAAATAGGCGGGTGATATGCGATTGAGATACAATGGACCTGCTTGGAGTATTAAACTTAACATATAAATTATTGCATCCGGGAACCCAATCACAAATCACAATCGACACTTTCCATCGGTGGATAACAAAATCGATACCACTATGGACCCACCAGGATTATCAAACCTAGTCCATAAAATATCGGGTCCGGAGCCCCATTGAAAATCGCAATCGGGGTTTTCCCTCGACAGATATTAAAGTCCATACAACTGTAATATCAGCAGACCCATCGGGCTATGAAATATAGTGTATAACATATCACATCTGGGGACCTTTCACAATCAACAGAGTACCAGGGGTAACATAAATATCAGCGGGGTTTTGGTGCGATATGCGATTGCAATTATCGCAAATCGCAACCCAACCTGCCAGGGGGCCGATTCTTAACGTGCGTCCTCTGTTTTCCCCCAATATGCGACATGCAAGACCCAATGGCCACCTGCCACTTGGGGATTCCCAATTCGTTGGGACCTTTGCCATGTCATCCAATCCTACCACATGTCCAAGTCAAACCTAAACTTTGATTTAATCTAACTTCTGCATATGAGCTGGTATTTGAGTGTCATTCACACCGTTGGATTCTGAATTATGAGCTCTTTCATCTGAAGTTGAGTTGGATAAAATTTTGACACTTTGATTTTTTGAGCATAAACTTGAGCACCTGACTAGGTGGACTGTGGTTATATGACGACATGTGACTGGAACTTATCACCATGTTTCTGCGCATTACTATTGGCGCTCTACATTGTTTGGTATGTGGTCTAGTGGGTTCTATCTACTGGTGTCGAAACTGTGGTCCAGAGTTAGGCTCGATCCCTTGGCTTCCCTACCTGTGGTCTCATGGGCATGGGGTGACCGAGGATCAAGACTTAACCCAGACCTTGTTCTCCAATACAATTGGTGGAAAAACTTAAATGTGAGCTTGCCACTATACCTGTTAAGAACTACCACACACCCTAGCAGCAAGACACTACACTGTTGGTTTGGAGGTCATGTGGTCGACTCTCTAAGAGACAGTTTGGCCAATAACAAAACTTTAATGCACCATTGGGAGGCCATGTGGCAGCCCTCCATCGGCCCATGCAACCTCCATTCACTGGAGCACTTAAAATCCACTTCGACCAATGAAAAGAAAACACATTCGAACCAACCAGAAAAGGACACTTGGTAGCCATTCATTGGCCCAAATTGGGTAGTCATCCTTCCCAGTCACTTGCCCAATCATTGTACAAACTACCTAGTCAGTAGTCCTACAACCAACCTGCAAATTTTTTACCTATTTGGGAAAAGGATCAGAACGCGATAGCGGGAGCATACGATATTGGTTTTAGACGATTCAAGTTGCATTGGATTTAGGTCATCGAGATCTACACTATGGTGTAGGTTTTGAGAACTTTTGAACACTTTTAATTTTGAGCACTTTATTGATCCCCTGTATCACTCCTCCCCACTATAAGCTTTTGGACCTCCAAAATACTACTTTTAATCAACAAACAGATGAGGGTACAGTTCCCTCACCCTTAAAATTTCAATCCATTTGTATTTTCTTGGATTTGTGCCTTTGAGTCCAACACAAAGGTACTCCTCATTCCCTCGTTTTGAATTTCTTGTTTTTCTGTCAAGGATAATGTCCTGCTACAATTCTTCAAGAATTTCATAAGAGAAATATTCCACAACATGCTCTCCTTGATCATCAATCAAAGGAGGCTCATATAATCTCAAATTCTCAACATTAACAACTGCATGCATTTGCATATATGGAGACAAATCCAACCATAAGGCATTATTAACTATCTTTTCTAAGGTCCATACCTTATTGGTTTCAATTTTTTACCTTCTCCTTTATGCCTCTCCTTCGTAATGTAAAGCCAAACTTCATATCCAACCTTAAAACTGTGGTCAACACGATGCTTATCATGTGTTTTCTTGTACTTGTCTTGGCTCCTTTCCAACTGTTCTTGAACCATCTGATGCACCAATTGAACTTGTTCAATGAATTCGTTGGCCTTATCTTTGTCACTATCACCATCAATAGCAACATCTTTCCCAAAGATGAAATCTAAAGGTGATTTTTGTAATTATCCAAAACATGCCTCAGATGGAGATGTTTGAGTCGATGAATGCTTTGCCCGATTATAAGCTTGTTGAATGAGTTTAAGTGCTCATCCCAAAGCTTAGAACGGTTTATGCAATAACCACAAAGAAGATGTACCACCGTTTTGTTCACCACTTCTGTATGAGCATTGGTTTGTGAATGGAATGTTGTGCTCTTTTTCAACCTGGTGTCCATGAGTCCCCATAAGCTTAACCAAAATTTCCTGACAAATCGAGAATCTCGATAAAAAACAATCGATTTGGGAAACCCAAGATGTACCCATACATGTTGAAAGAAAATTTTTGCAGTCTTTTCAGTTGTAACCTTCTTCTTACAAGGCATCAAAATACACATCTTGTTGAAACGATCCACCACAACATAAATATAATCATTATTTTTTTAGACATAGGCAGTCCTCCTAGAAATTCCATAGAAACACTTTCCCAAGACGAGAATGGACTAGAAGTGGAGTATACAATCCTAAATTTCTATTGTTAGTCTTATTTGTAGCACATAAATAAAATCCTCTCACATATTGTGACACACTTTCATTCATTCAAGGCCAAAAACAATAACTTTCTAATTGTTCCACTGTCTTGCCGACACCAAAATGGGAAACAATAATAGAAGTATGTGCTTCCCTTATGATATTGAATATTTCACTCTACGGAATGCATAGCTTGCCAAGATGATACACAACTTTATCATGAACATGGTAATCCAATTCTTCTACTTGATTTCGTTGACACAAAGTTGCATATACATCTTTAAAATCATCATCTAAGTATATTTTTCAACATAGGTCTCATGCATGATAGAGTTATGCTTAAGAATAACTAAAGCAGTAACAATTGATCTAGAAAGCATGTCAGAAACCGTGTAATAGATACATTTCCTATACCTTACACCAAGTGGAATTTCTACAAGAAACCCATCCATCTGAAATTCCTCGCTTGTTGTATCTTAGTTTGTGATTGGAAGTATTGCAATGATTGATGATCAATGTGAATGATAGTTTATTTTCCCATCGAATAGCGTTTCCACTTTTTCACATTTGGCACCAGTGCATACAATTCCTTGTCATATGTGGGATAGTTAACGAGTGGCCCATTAAATTTTTGAGAATGGTAACATATGGGCTTACCATGTTGCATCAAGACCACTCCAATGGCATAGTCACTTGCATTTGTTTGTATCTTGAATGGTTGTCTTAAATCTAGAAGTGCAACAACTGGATTTGTGATAATTCTCTCCTTCAATGCGTTGAAGGCTTTCTGATGCTTGCCTCCCCACTGAAAAACATACTTCACACTTGTCATGTCATGTAATGGATTTGCAATTGAAGAAATGTTAGAAATTAACTTTCTCCAATATTGGGCTACTCCAAAAAATCTTCTAACCTGAATTACATTATTGGGATTTGGCCAATCTACAATGAATTTGACCTTTGTGGGATCTATCTTGAATTCACCCCCTCCAACAATATGTCCCAAATACACTAATGTGGTCTTTCCAAATTCACATTTAGACATATTTAAAAAAATTTTTTTTTTCTTCAATACATCTAAGACTTTCTTGACATGCCTAGCATGTTCTTCACAAGTTTTACTAAAGATCAAGATGTCATATAAGTAGACAATCACAAAATCATCAAGAAAACTCCTTAAGACATTATTCATAACTCTCATGAATGTTGTAGGAGCATTACAAAGTCCAAATGACATAACCAACCATTCAAAAAAACATTGTTTTTTTTTTTTTTTAAAGTTGTCTTCCATATGTCTCCTTCAGCAATCCTAATATGATGATAGCAACTTATTAATTCCAACTTAGTGAGATACAAAACATCTTTCAGTGGTCAAGTAAATCGTCAATTTGAGGAGGAGGGTAACGATTCTTTACTGTAATCTTGTTCAAGGCTCTAAAATTTACATGTGCACCATGTACCATATTTCTTTGATAATAAAACAAATCATGACCTGCATGGCAATGTGCTTGGTATGATGACCCCTTTATCAAGAAACTCTTCGATTTGTTTCTTGATTTCTGCATTCTCCATAACTAACATCCTGTACATGCCAATGTTTGGAATAGGAAAATCTTTCTGCAATTGGATCTCATGTTTGATTCCTCTTTTAGGAGGCAATCCTTTGGGTTCCTGAAACATCTCATCATAGGTGTTAACAACCTCATACAAATTGGATTTTAATCTTGCATCACATCCTTGGAATGCTTCATTTTCCACATTCTCTTTGTGTTTGATCATCAAAAGTAAAAAGTTTTTACTAGTACTAAGAATCCTCTCCATTTGTCCAATAGCCGCAAGTGATAAATTAAACTTCTTTCTATGTGCTCTAACAACGTACTAAATCCCATCTTTAAACAAGTGATATTTGTTCTCAAGGGAGATGAAAGATGGCACTCCTACCATATAAATATGGGCTTCCCAAAACAATACCATGAATGTCAAGTGGAATAACATCAAGCTATACCTCATCTATAAATTTTACAATGATGGAAAATCTCATTTAACATCTTTTTGTCACATTCAGTGTTTCATTGTCACATATCCAACCTAAAGGATAAGGTTTAGGATGAGGAGTGGTTTCCAAATTCAATTTCTTAACAATTTCTTCTGAAATAATTCTTTCTTGTGATCCACTATCAAACAATGTATCTGTCTTGGTATGTTTTGAAATGACTCTAATGTGGATAAGCTCTATTCTTTCCTTTTCATGTTGAGTTTCATTTAGGCTACTTGAAGAACTATTACTTGCAATAGAGTCCGTACATCTAAATCCCATAGTTGTGATCTGTGTTTCATTCCCAGAATCAGATCCTAAATCATGTTGTGTAGTCACAATAGTATTTTTTTTCCCTTTGTTGTTAAACTTTTTGGGTCTCATTTCAAGATGAAATTTCCAATAGTGGTCTTCATCATGGCCTTCTTTTGAACAATGTTTATATGTGAGTTTTTCTCCCTCCTTTTTTACTAAAACATTCTTCTTCCCTTTTCCTTTGAATTCCCCCTTTCCTTTGTCTCCACTATTGAATGGATTTCTATTGCCCACTTGAGGAACATTATTCCCTCTTCTAAATGAGTTTCCTATACACAAACTTCATCTAGTTTTGTAGGGTTAAACATGAGAATTGTGTGTCCCAAATAACTAGGCAATCCTCCAAAGTATTTGACTAAAGTGTCCTGAGAGGATAAATCTATACCCAAAATCATGTCTCTTTTCCTAAATTATTGAGTGTATCTTTACACATTTTGACCCTTAGCTTGCCTAAAGTTTTTCCAATCCATGATATCTTTTTGCATGTATGCTAATGGATAAAATTGCCTTCTCATTGCAACAACAAAATCATTCAAAGAGGATAGAACCTTACCATGTTTCTTCTTGTCCTCTTTAGTTTTGGGCCCCCACCAAATAAGTGTTGCACCTTCTAACCTAAGAAGAGCAACCTGATTTTTGGTCTCATTATCCCTAATTCTTTCCATCCTGCAATACACTCTAATCTGATGAACCCAATTATCTAATTTCTCAACATTTAGCTCTCCATTGTACCTAGGAAATTCAAACTTTATGTCAAGCTTTAACAAAGGTGTTTTACCATTTCCCATTGGATAATTTGGAAGTCTATGTGGAAGGGTTGAAGAAGTAGAAAAATATAGGGATGAAGATGAAGATGATGGAGGTGAAGGTGGTGGCTTATCACCATTCCCACAATTCCCTTTTGGAGGTTTGTCTCCTTTTCCTCCATCTCCTTTGGAGGTTTTGAGATCTCTCCTTGCAACCTTGAATTAGTCTCCTCATAAAGAAATTTTACCATTTCAAACATCTCAAAGAAAGCTTTTATGAAAGTTCTTTCATCTTCAGATGTCCCTTCAAGACCTTCTTCATGTACCATGACTAGTGAAGCTTGACGTGTGTGTGTTCTCCTTGAAACAATGTGAGACCTTGGCTCCACAAGTTATCCTTCTCCTCTTTTAAGATTCAACCTTGTAAGCATCAGAAAAAACTTACAAACAAAATCAAACCTTCAAAATAACCTTGGGCTTTGATACGAAACAGATTTCTTATGAAAAAATAAAGGTGATGGAAAATTTGCAAGTAAAATTTTATGTATTTTGGGTAGCGGATCACTTTACAAAAAACATAAAAAAATTATTTTTAAAGTTAGTTAACAACAATAACAGAGACCATATACCATATCATAAACACATAACAACAAAAATGATAAACGTGTTCACCCCTCTCGTGGGATACATCTCCTGGTCCAGCTTCCAATGTTGGGACTCTTTCATTAAGTGCTAAAGTTTGTGTTTACATGGATTTACAGTGCTTGGAATGTAAATATTATGTCTCTAATTCCTTTAGAACAGTAAAAAACCACTAGCTAGGATTCTGTTGGGTTCAATTTGGCCAAAACCTGAAGAAGTTATAGTCTCCCTAAGCTTCTTCTGCTAATTGATCTACATACTACACCGGACTGCTAACCATCCTATGAATTTCACCTTTCCTGAGCACACTGAATAATAGTTTCGCTTGGCACCGACGAGATTCACATTGAAATTGGTGCATTTTGTCACTTGGTTTAATTTTCCTGTAAGGCACATAGGCGGAAAAATATGGCCACATGGGGCCATGCATCCAGGGGTTGGGGCTAACCGCCCACCCCCTTGGCATAGACCCCAAATTCTCAGCGAGCGGTTCCATGCTACAATAAGAGTGGGGCTTATCCCAAAGCTTACATGCCCAAACCCAGACTCAGCACTCACCCCTTTGTTGTGGTGGAGTGTGGTTATATGGTGGCATGTGACTAGGGCAGGTCCCCATGTTTATGCCCTTTACTGTTCATGCTCTGCGCTATTTGGTATGTGGTCTTGTGGGTGTTATATGTTAGTGTTGGAACTATGAGGAGGGGCTATGCCCAAGCCCTCAGCTTCCCTGCCTACGGTCTAGTGGGCATGGTTTGATTAAGGATCGGTGCTTAAGAACTACCACACACCCTAGCGGTAAGGCACTGCACTGTTTGTTTGGAGGCCATGTGTTCGACTCTCCCAGAGGCAATTTTACTAATAACAAAATTTTAATGAACTGTTGGGAGGCCACGTGGCATCCCTCCACTGGCCTGCATGGCCTCCATTCATTGGACCACTTAAAATCCATTTCGACCAATGAAAACACAACAAATTCGAACCAATCGGAAAATGAAACTTGGCAGCCATTCATTGGCCCAAATTATACATTCATCCTACCCATTCACCTTGCCCAATCATCATATGGACTGCCCAGTCAACAGCCCTACAACCAACCTACAAATTTTTTACCTGTTTGGGAAAATGATCAGAAAGCGACATCAAGAGCATACGATATCAATTTTGGGTGATTTAAGTCTCATTGGATCTAGGTCATCAAGATCTATGCTCTAGTATAGGTTTGAGCACTTTTGAACACTTTGAATTTTGAGAACTTCACTGATCCCTTGGATCAAAAATACTCCCAAACTCTTCCTAAGCCTAAGCCTAGCCAAAAGCTTTGCTCTCGAAAATCCCTCTACATGAGTTATGAGGTTCTATTTATAACAAGAGGGGGTGACTCTTCAACTCCCCTTTGTGGCCTTTGGACTACCCTCATGACTCTTCAACTTACTTACAAAATGAGAAATTACATTACATGATGAATCTTCATATTGCAATATTGGCACTTGGAATTTCACTTAAAACATAATTCCAAATAATATTAAATTTTACCCTCATACCCATATAGGATGAAATAAAGTAGAGACATCTTGAAATCCTAACAAGGAAGACACTATTATTCTTGAGTGAACACTTTAGATCAAGACCTTCCATTTGATGCTTCTCGGTCACATATGATGCCAAGCTTGGTACTATGTGATGATTGTGTCATGATGGACAGACTCTAGCCTCCATAGCATCCAGGTACAATGATTTGGAACCAATCTTAACTTCTTTCTCGAGCAAGAGCAACATGGTTTTGATCGGGATAGGACCATTGATGTAGTTATGTATATATTGTTTGTTGAGCACTAAATCCTCCTTGGTGGCAACCTGTCTCAGCTACTCCAAGTACTCCTTAATCTCCTGCCTGACTTAGTATTTGTGTTTAGCTTCGGTGAGTGAGCTAACCGATGGGATATTGTGGGTTCCCACCATGAAATCCAAATTGTTTTACAACCGTACATATGAGGCCTGAATGTTTCCAATGAACAAGGTGAGCTGATTTTTGTTCTGAATCAACATTAGAACTCTTGATCTCTCCAGCTATGCTTGCGGCTTCATCTTCTTTACAAAATTAAGTGGTGCACCTTTGTATCACATTGTCCATTCTTGCGCGACAATGATCTCAGTTTGTACATTCCTAAGAGTCTTGAAAAATTCCTTGCTCTGTTGTTGCAATCTATCCAAGCGGACAATTGCCTCATGTATGATCATGAGCTCCTCATATAGGTTCCGTGTGGTTTCTTCAAGTGTTGATACCTCATGAAGTATCACTGCTCTCATTTGCCCTAATAAAACCTATGCGGGGGCTGCATTATGCGCTAATCCAAGGAGTTGTTCTATCGCTTGCTATGAAATGTGTAAATTTTGTATCAATTGCTTACTCTCGACCATTAAATACTGAGTGTTTGATCTCATCGCACCCACGAAGACCAAGTTGGCTTCAGCAATGGAATTTGGATTCCTACTGGTGTCCTCCACTATCAGCCTTTCTCTAATGAATGCAGGTGATGCATGACCATCTGAAAAATTCTCTCTTTCTGCTTGTACAATCTTCTTTTGAAGTTCATTATATGACATATTCTACACATCCATTACTAGATCATCATTAAGAATAATTATTTCCCCTTCCTTGATCAGGGATAAATCTGTGGTTGGAGGTTGTGGAGACTGAATGATGACTTGTGGTGCACTGGGCATTTGGTCAACATCATCATCCTATGGTTCTAGTTCCAACTCCATGTCCACAAATTTAATCAATTTTTCAATCCTTTGAGAAAGCTCTTGATCCTACATATGTTCACTCTCCTCTTCTATTTTTGGTTGTTTTTTTCCTTTCTCTTCAACTTGAACCGAATCATATGAAACATTTTGCAGGGTGGTTGTACCCACTACAACATTGGCGACACACTGGTAGGAATCTAGCTCTCTCTATGTACCTTGTCTCATGCAAAAAAGGTCTAACTCTACTGGAATTATTATTCAGTTCTTTCAATATCATAGCTTCTTCACTTAGCTTGAGTTAGAGATATAGTCCCTACCATTCTCCTTATTGGTAGCACACATACCAAGCCAAGTCAAAATAGCTTGTTTTGATTGGGGATGAGGAGTATATAGATGCACAAGTAAAAGAAACTGTCATAGTCTTAGTTTTCATCTTTGGTGTTGCTCCGTTGCCAGTAGGCCTAGACAGTACCATGATAGAGTCACTTCAGGAACGTGAGCATTGCTCTACTATCAGCAAGTGTTGACAATACCCTGACGAAGTTTCTTGCTCCACCTCTCTCCACAAGAAGCCTATCTCTCCTTTCACACTTTAGTTCATTTTTCATTTTTTCATTTTTTATTTGTTCAAAGAACTGTGCATAGGCACTTATTTATTTCATGGGGCAGAAGAGGGATCCCGACTTATTAAGGGTAGAAGAGGTTGTCCTTTTAGAGAAGGATATTTATGTATACCTCTAACATACTTGTTAAGGTTTTCCTCCTCTCTTTACTCTACTCAACTTAGTTGACAAGGGTTAACCGAAAATAGAAGACCGATTAGGGTAGGAGGTTCTAGTTAAAAGTGCAAGCGTGATGATTTCACTATGACCCTCTCTAAAAGGAAAATGTTTTCCATCAGAGTATCATTGACTAAAAGAAATGCAAGATTCACATAAAGAGAGGGAATATATAGATAACCAAGCATTGATATCATTACAACTTCCTCTTGGATTTCACTGAGCTTATCTAAGAAGCCAAACATGGTCTCATGTAGAAGCTAACCCATCACTAAAAAGAGAACAAACAAAAGAAAGAAGTGGAGTGAAAGCGAAAGAAATTAAAGAAAATAAAAGGAAAATAAACAAAATAAAAACTACTCCTACTCCTAACCTAAACAAAGCATAGGCCAAACTCATGTGAATGATACTTCCAATGCAGCCATCGGTGCATTAGTTGTCCTATGTGGGAGAGGGAATGCATGTCAAGAAAGATATACAAGAAAATTAGTAAACAAGAAATATAGGAAAATGCAAACCAAAATGTTAAAAGTTTGAATATATACGCAAAAAAGTAACAACGAAAAGCGCATGAAAGAATTTTGTGATTATATCATGGTGTCTCGACACACTGCAAGTTACAGACATGCAAGCACAAACTTTCGAACTGTGAAGGAAACAAAACATGAAGAAGGAAGGAACTTTTCATTTTGCAATAGTTACCCCATGTACGAGTCCTCCAATGACTAAGTAATAAGATCGTGTAATACAGATGGAGGGTACAATAATTTTATGAAAAATTGATTTCAATATGTGTGATAGAGTGATGAGGAGCCTCAAAAGGTTCAACATTGTTCTGATTGGAAGCGGAACTAACCTCAAGACTATGAGAACCTGACATAACCATCAGCTAGGGTTGAAGTTCCGTGATAGCTTGAGGAAGTTTCAACTCATCAGAAGGTAGATTGTC
This sequence comes from Pinus tabuliformis, assembly GCA_031772625.1. Taxonomy (NCBI): domain Eukaryota; kingdom Viridiplantae; phylum Streptophyta; class Pinopsida; order Pinales; family Pinaceae; genus Pinus; species Pinus tabuliformis. Next base: position 609,478,157 of record CM062817.1, read on the forward strand.
ACAGATCAGTGGCTGGGAAAGATTAGCAACAGAAAAATCTGAATCATGACTAAATTAATCAATGAAGAGGTCACAATAGCAATGATTATAAAGTTCAAGATCACAGATGAAGGAATCCTCATGATATGATGAATTTCAAAGAGGGGAAGATGAAAAACAAAAAATTTCACCCTCTAAGTTCTTGGAAAGGTAAGATGAGAGATTGGGGGATCAGGGAAGGCAATTTTTTCCTCTTCACGTTCAAATGAAAAATTGGCATTCCACGTGTTCTATGAGTGATCGAAATTATTAATATCAAAAACTAAGTTTTTACAAGTTTGAATAGAAATGACATAATTGTTGAAAATGTTAGGATAATCTGAAAGAGGTGCAGAAGGAAGTGGGTCCTTCTTCACGACATATTATTATTCGAACTCCCACACATGCTCATAAAAAATGATACCACTGGTTGGTTGTTCAACACCAAATCCAACTAGAATTTGATCCTCATGAACATCAAAAGATAGATCTGATACAGGTTAACACAACACATTGAAATCTAGAGGATCAGAGGGACCAAATGATGGAGGAAAAGGAGATAAAACTTCATCAGAACCATTGGAGTCACATTCCAAATTTGTGTTGCAATTTTGAGTATGTGGGGTAAGAGGAGATGGTGTTAGATCAACAGGTGAACTCGCAAATTCCCCCACCTTAACCTGTTGAAATAGAGTTGTTTGATGAGAAGGGGATGGAGGGTCACTTGGAACAACAATATTGTCCGTCACATATTTAGAAGCTCTAATACCGAGGTATTTTGGGATAGGTTCAAAAGATTATAACTCGTGTGGATTTTCTGATATGTAAACAAGATATAAAAATATATCAACCAATAAATACCAATCAACTTTATCTTCAGGAAATTTAAAGCAGTAATGGATAAAACAACTGTGAAAATCCTGAATGGATTTGTAAAGTGATTTTCACAATTTCAAAATTTTCTTATTAAGAGATTTACAATCATATAGATCGAAAGCATGACATGAATCTATGAAAAGATGTTTGAAAGAGTGAATGGAGCCATTAGGCAATGTGCTACACCGTTATCACACATGCTCTTTGAACGTGAGAATGAACAACCTACATCCAACATCCTCACAGTGGATGTTGTGCTTTGTGCATAAATCAATAAACTATGTGGTATGTTGAAATAAGATTTTTTCACCCTCGTCATTGAATTTTAGATTGGGAAAGTCATCTATAATTCTCGTCGTCACTTTCAGATTATGGATTTAGAAAAACATGTCAGGGTTATGATTTGGTGAGAAGTCATGAAATAAGTGTGTAAATTCAAAACAAACTTCAAGGGCTAAACTTGTCATCTATCCCTCCTTCTAGCGCCAGAAATGTTGACGGTGTTGTATCCAACCACATTCAAGGGATTTCCCTGATATGAACTCGCAACTAGACCTCACACCATTTGGAGTAGGAGTCCTAGTAGTGGGTGGTAATGTTATTCCTTGACCACAGAAACATGTAGAGGGAAGTATCATAACTTTGGTTGAGAGAAAGTTTCTGACCCTACGGAGAGTCAAGTGTGATGCATGAAGGTTCCAACACACGAAGGGAAAAGGAAGTGCACCCCTTGCAAGCCTGTAATAGTATGCAGCTTGAAAGGAACACATGAGATTTTCCTGCATCTTCACCTTCTTTACTGAAGTAAGCAATGCCCCTTTGTACCAAATTATCCATTCATGCACAACAGTGATGGAAGTTTGTATATTCCTAAGAGTCTTAACATATTCCTTACTTTGTTGTTACAAGCTATGAAATTGGACAACTTGCTCATGTACAGTTATGAACTCCTCATAGATGTCCTGCATGGTCTCTTCAAGTGCTAATACTTCACCAAGTATCGTTGTTCTCATTTCCCCTGAGTAGACATATGTGGGAGGTGCATTATGCGTTGCTACATGAAGGTGTTCTATCTCTTGTCAAGAAACATGTAAATTTTGTATCAAGTGCTTACCATTAGCCATCAAATACTGAGTGTTTGATCTCGTCTCACCCCAGGAAGGCCAAGTTGGCTTCGACATTGGCATCTAGATTCCTACTGGTGTCCATCACTATCACCCTTTCTCTAATGAATGCAAGTGATGCATGGCCATCCCAAAAATTCTCTCTTCACACTTGTACAATCCTCGTATGAAGTTCCTTATATGATAGATTGTATAGATCCATTACTGGATCATAGCCAAATTTTCAAGGTGACTAGACAAACAAGGTGGAGAGTGAAGCATAAGTGGAAACATTAGACTGAAGCTTAGGAGAGATTGCACAAAGGTTCTCTAGTGCAAGAATGATGGCTCCACCGAGGAAATGAAACCCTAATAGGTTGGCCTTCATAATTCCCAAGTGCGCTGAAGTTCAAAATTCTTAGGGATAGGACTAGCAGGATGATGTGGCATGCAGGTAGCAGAATGGACCAATCCAATCTCACAAGAGAGTGTGCAAAGGTGCTTTAGCACAAGACTGGTGGCCCCACGATAACATGTGACCCTTACTATTATTTCTTGGCATCTTTCAAGAGTGACCCAAGTCTCGGTATCATGGTGATGTGTGAGTGGGATGTGTTGTTAATCTAAAGTGTTAGGTATAATAGTAACAATGGCAAAGATTTAGTGGAGATTGTAGACCCACAAAATCAAATAACACTAGTGTTTTAATCCTAGAAGTTACAAGCAGAGGTCATGTTTTAAATTATAGGGAGAGAAGTATGGGACAAAAATGTTTGTAACAATTGTTAGAAAGTGGTTTCAATGAAGAATTCATGTCCATAGACCGAAATTTTTATAACATAAAAAACATAAGTCTTGGACCCCTCCTTTCTTCGTACTGGTGACAACATGGACTAATGGTATAAGAATAAGTGGCACAATCTCATTGGATGACCCATATTACATGGAGCATAGGTGGCAAATACAGTAGAAGTTAAAGTAAGCCTCACAATGGCCTGGGGTGACATCAACAACCCAAAGTCCCAAGACACATGGCACTCCATGATGATGACATGTGGCTTATATATATAACACTTTCATATGGCCAAGTGGGTTGAAAACGGGTGACACGTGGTAGTTGGTACAGGTGGAAGGTAGTTGGTAGAGAAGTGACGAGGGTGTGATGCCACCACACCTTGACGTCTTTGAATGGAGGAACCCCAAAGGATTTTTGAAAGAGTTCAAAATGAAAAAGGTGAGGGAGATAAGACTTGGGGTAACATGGTTCTTTATGAAGTGACATGTGGTAGTGGGCAGACATTGTGGCATACACATTGTCCTGACATTTATATGTAGGTAATTTTTGGAGGGGCTCTAATTAAAAAATCAGGGGTAACAAGTATCATATAGAAAATCCATTTTCCTTAGTCGTTTCCATCAAAGCTTGAAAGGCATGCCAAATAATGTATTGTGTGAAGGTTTCAATTGTTAAGAGCCTTTGTGTTTTTGGGCATAACAAAGCAAAATTGGCACTCGATTAATAGGTAAGTGTCTTGGGCCTTAGGGCTTGTGGAGAGAACTGAAGGGTGCATGAACTAGTCAGCTAGTTCATAGGTCAACAACACAACAGTGTGGGTGTATGTTTAAAAGCATGAATGGGTCAACAATTGATTTGGGACTATGTGTTATATTTGATGGTTCACCCAAAATTGGCGTTTCTCTACAATTGTATCGCATGGCTTGAACGGGTCAGTAGTTGGTCTAACATAAAACACCATATATGGGAATTTTCCACCCTTGGAGTTAAAAGGAGATTAAACGGGTCGACAACTGATTTTCCCTAACAACTATATTTGGCTGAATTTGCCAAAGTTTGAAATGCACCACATTTGGAAAGTATGGCTTTAACAGGTCCACAACCTTTTGACAGTTTATTAAAGATTGAGATGCAAACTCTATGATTGACTCCAATATATATATATATATATATATATATATATATATATATATATATATATATATATATATATATATATATATATATATATTTTCATGGCTTTATCAAAATTATCCATACCTGAGTTTCCCTCACACGATGAAGAATTCACTAGAATAGAAAACTAGGGGTTGGATATTTGACCAAAAATCAGTGAGCCATGTTGGAGTACCTTTATGACACCATGATCAATTAATAATCATGGAGAGCCATATTCTAATATTAATATCATTTATAGTGTGTTGCAGTTGTTGGAATAAAGAATGGAATAATAGAATGGTAAGCCATGTTGGATTATCCTCTCGGGAAGTGTGTGAATGATAGCAAGGACTACAAATTTCCCCATGTAGGAGAGGAAAAAAACTTTAGAATGTAGAGCTAGATAGTGGGGGATTGCAATAGTGTGTTTTAGGTGCAGTGTTGTGAGAACAATATGTTGAGTGACGATGAGTGTGACTATTTGAACAAGGCCAAGTTTTATTTCCTTACATACTGCATGAGGGATGAATGTTGAATGGAGTATGTAGCTTTAGAGGAGTTGACTGAGTGTTGTGTGGGTTTAGTGAAGTGAATGATGATGATGATAACATAGAGCTAAAAGGGTTGAGGATAGAGGGCCAAGTTATTTAACACAAAGTTGAAATTAGGCCAAGTGGGTTCCATATAAGAGAAAAAATAATTTCCTTATTGAGTGTGGGTTGGAGCCTACAAAAAAAGGAGTTGGAGCTTCCATGTAGTGGGTGTCTGAAAATAGCTTGGAGGTTGGTGCCTCCTACAAGTGGGTGTTTGCATAAATCCATGAAATTGGTTCTTCATGGTAAGTTTATCAAGTGTCTAGAAAGAAGGGAATTGGGGCTTCCTACTAGTGGGTGATAGCAAACAATTTAAGGGAGGTGGTTCTTCATGTGATTGGTGGCTCATCAAGTGAGATGATGTAACAAAATAGGAGCTCAGATTACATCATAATAACAAATATTGATGGTTTCTTACCTTTTGGGTTTCCACATCAAATTATTTGTGTTCCATGTGTTTACTACTCATGTTTTTATTATGTATGTTTATGAGATGGTTCCATTTGCTGCATGTGTTATGATGGTGGTTGTTCACATAATGATTACCAAGAATGAATCATAAATATAAATTGGCATCAAAGTTGAAATTAGTTTGAATACTGATTCACAACCCCTTTCAATATTAAATATTCTTTAGATGGCCAAATAACTATTCAAATGGTTGACGTGAACCAATCAAAGAGCACCATGTGGTAGGCCCAAATGGATTATGGTGGTTTGCAAAAAAACCAGTCGAAAGGTTCGAACCCTCGACCTTCATGAGTAATTTCAATTGGCTTGACCATAACACCAGCCATCCATTGTTACAAACCTCCTAAAAGAATGATCTATAAAGTTTTTGAACAACCTATATGTTAAAATGGCGTTAGTGGGCATTTGCAGTCTTGGTCGTATAACCTCCATGCCACAAATTCAATTGACTAGCCATTATGTCGTTGTATTACTTAGAATAGTGGAAATAGAGCTATAATATTTGAATTGTAAATGTTCCAATTATCTAAAATATCACAATGATATATGGGTTTGGACCTAAAACCCCCACCATATAAGCCAATGATTTTTCCACTGCTCCACATGGAGTTTTGTTGTGAGGATTGTGAAGCTAAAGTAGTTTTATGCTGTTCATACTATGTGTACTTTGAAGAAAGGAGGTTTCGGACCTCGTTTTTACTGTTCGAGAGCAAGAAAGTGGCTTTCTAGATATCATGACCTCTATCGAGAAGTTGGGAATGAGTATTGTTGCAAATTGGAGACCTATTGAATATAAACATCACTTTTACATCACTTAATAAAATGATTACTCATTGGATGTTGGCTCAAAGACATAACCCACCAATGATGAACTCCATTAACAACCTAAGTTTTACATTATAGAATTACTAATCACAAATTATTAAAAATGCTTAAAAGAAATACCAACCATTATATATATATATATATATAACTGTATCATTTTGTTTTGTCAATTTAATTTTGTAAATTCTTAGAGATCTATCTTCCAAATCCATGACATAAATCTTTTAGATTGTTGACACTTTTTGAACCTACTAATGTGGTTCATCTTCAAGGCAATTAGATGAAAATAATTTGATCCAATGGTGGGAATAAATTGGGGGGAATTCCTACAAGCTCAAATAGTAGGTTAAAGGTCAAAGAATCTAATATTTGAGCTTGTAAGAATCCTCCCCACTTTTTATTCCCCATGTTGGATCATATTCTCTTCATCTTATCGTCATGAATATGAATCATATTAACTGGTTCTAAACACGCAGGCAATCTAAAGGATTTATGTGATGGATCTCGAAGATAAGTCTCTAAATAACTCTAATCATAAAAGGCTTCATCTAGATATTTCTAAATATTATTCCAATATGGATTGATTTTAGTTGTATATGAAAATTAGAAATTAAATATTGATTAATTCATTGAAGGTGTTCTTATATTGGAACAAGCATTCAACATTTTATGTGTTTTAATTAAAAAAAGAAATAGGCATATAGGTGAGACTGATTGAGAAGTATATGTTCTTCATTCTATTCATATATCGAGGGTTGAGAATAAAAATTGAAACTTTTAAAATATGATCGACAACTTCTAAAATCTAATTGATTCATTCCACCATTTGTCCATCCAATTGATAGCTTGCTTTAGTCACTGAATTAAATTGAGAGGTGCAACTTACTTCAACCGTGGGAGAGAATTGAGGGGGTAAGTTCAAATCAAGAGGCATAATTCTTAGCTATTGGTTAAGATAATGAAAATATCATAATCCACTCAAGAGAGCCAACCTATAAGAATTGTAGCACCCTTGAGGAAGAACATTTGTTAGGTTAAGCCAATTTCAGGCCCAATACATGTAGTAGGCAATGTATGTACTCAATGGGAGCCCTAATCCAATAACTAACAACGAAGGCAACATATTCAAAGCACTGATGACACCAATGCCATGGAGACGTAGAACCCAACTTTGTCTTCTTGATTCAGAGCAAATTCATAGCAATCTTGACTAATTATTTACATGTTCATGTTTGTTTTTCAAAGTAGAATTTGGCACTGAAACCCCAAATGAGTTACATGTAACCAAAAGGCTAGATGTAGCGGTTTAGGAATGTATACAGCGGAATGGGAGACTACGAGATCATATCTTTTTATTATCCTCCAAGATCAGTACATCTACCTTTTATTCCGGTATAGAAAATTGCATTCAATTAAAGCTGCAGAACGATGGCTTCTAATGCTATCATGAGAATCACCATTAGATGCTCATGCTGCCTAGTTTTATTTTCTTGTTCTTATGTACATATTAACATAATATTTCATGGTGAAATTTGCCTTTGACTTTTCATTTGTTTATGCTAATTAATTTCCATGAATCTATCTTTGCAAGTGTTTAAAGAATTCAGGTGAAATTTAATTAATGGATTCAATGAAACTTGTTGGAAATTTAATGATAACTATTTATCAATAAATGAAAATCTTGTTTTTCTTTAAGTGTTATTGTCTTTAATGAACTTCTTTTTTAACATAATAGCAAACTTATTATTGATTTCCTTCACAATTGGGTTTAAGTATGTAGTATGGATGTTTTAATAACTACCTATTCAAATTGTTCTGTTGCATATTTGTTTGAAAAGTTTGTAAATCATATAAACTAGTTCTATGATTTGCAAGCTTATCTTAATCTTAGATCCAATCTCGGTCCTTATCCCCTCTATATACCTTTCTCTTGATTGGGACAATGATCTATATTTTGTCCTAATCAAGATGAATTCATTTTATTTTACCATTTGCACTTTATATTAGTTCTATAATTGCATTTAGAACATTTTTAACAAAGTCTCCTTGCCCAGGAGAAAAACCTAACATCCTTTATTAAACCTTTGTTTCAGCAAAATATTACCTTCTTCAAACATCGACAAAAAAATAATTAACAAAATACATAGAAAATAAAATAATTAACAAAATACATAGAAAATAAAAACTTATGTATATATTTTTTTATTATAAGAAACATCAAATTGAAACCTATTTACTTCAACTCCAACTCCATGACTGCTTCACTAATGTAATCACAATTCTACCATATTTATTATATGCATGCCTTCTTGTTGTCAAAATGAGTTAAATCATAGAAATTATACATTATATTTATTACTAAGTTTTAGTATGCTTTTCCCGTTCGAGGTTTTTCATGGGTCTATTCTTCTCGACAATACATTGACGTTTATAGACTTTTGAGAGGTTTTGAGTTCATTGAAGAGAAATGTGTAGAGACATTTTTATCTTGATTGTATTGTGAGATATTATCCGTAAAGTTAAACATTTAATCCAATAAAAGTCAAAGCATTTTTATCTAATAACAATAAAATTCAAACAATCACTTGGATTTGAACGGTTACTCAAAATTCTAATTAATAAATTTTTATCGTATATTAATAAATAATTTAACAACGGTTACTCAAAATTCTATTGTAACCATTAATTCATACGTTACATATATTTTTCCCAAAAGAACATTCACTAGTATATAATATATCAAAGTCTATCCATCAGTTTTCTCCGAGATTTTATGCAACCTATGACCTGTCAAACTTTACCCTAAATTGAATGAACTTTACCCTAAATTGAATGATTATAAAGGTTATGATATGGTGAGTAAGGATGGACTTTGAGGATAATCTGCATGTTAAATACAATACTCTGTCACTGAAAGTGATATCGAATTTTAACCATAAAAATGATCATAATTGAAATTTTGGTTTATTTATTTTTAAAAATATTACTTTATTATAATGATTTATTATATTATTAGATTTTATTGGGTTGGAAAGTGTTTTTTAATTTAATAATAAACATTAATATTTAATTTTTTACAGTAATATGCTGATTTCTAATCTAATATATATATATATATATATATATAGATAATTTAATTATCATTAAAAAATTATATGTTAGTAATGTGTTTTACAATTACTAATGAAGATTAAGAAAAAGTATTGTTATAAAGTGAAGAAATAAATATGTTTTTAACAATTAAGATATAGAATGTACATTATTATAAGATAAAATGTACATTATTATAAGATGAAGTAGAACATTTGTTTAGTTTCAAGACAAAATATAATGAATAGGAATTATTAATGTTCAATTTTATTTATATAATATTATATTTTTTTTATTAAAGTAATCAACTTTTTGTTAAGATTATTTTCAATTTTTTATTTTATTTTTAGTCTTTTGTGAAATAAAAGCACTTTGGACCATTTAAGTTATCCAAATATTAAGAAAATGTAAAATCATATGAATCAATCTTTATATAAATATATATCATAAAAGGGTTATGAGATAGATAACACTAAGTAAAGGAAACAATTTTCAATCCAGAATAAGAACAAGAGGCAATGTTTTGATGCATAATCATACATCATTTAATGAAACAAGATATTAAAATGTGGAAAAACAAATAACCATGGAAATTAATAATGTATTAGCACATTAATAAAACATTAGCAATACATTAATTTACACATTAACACATTGTTGACATATTATTTTTACATTATCATGTGTCAACTATGGCTAAAATGGTCAACCATAGTCAGTATAGGTGCCATGGTGAATCAAAATCACCATAGGCAACAAGGTGAACACTGGCAATATAAAGTAAACCATACCCAACCATACTCAACTTCATTGAGTGTTGTTTTCTATGGTTGACTATGGTTACCATGGTCAACCATGGCCAATGTAGGCATCATGTCCAACATACCCATAGGCATCATGTTCAACATGTCCATAGGCAATTGTAGCAAATAATGTCAACCATAGTCAACATAGACATCGTGTTCCTGTTCAACATGACAATGGTCAACCATATGCATCATGCCTAGTGTGCCCATAGTCAACTATAAACGCATGCCTATAATTAGCATGTGCATAGACATTACTGTTGACACCTAATCCGAAACGGATGAGGTGAAGCCGGACAGTCATCTAGAAGATGAACTGATCCGTTTCTTGTGTATATATAAATAATAGTTGTCTAATGAGAAATAATCAGTTCTGTCTTGCACTCATAAATTGCTGGAGTTACCCTGGCCTGACATGGTATCAGAGCCCAGGTCCCAGTCCCTAAAATAGTGTAACTCCTGCTGAGCGCTGCATCATCCTCAGAGATTCCTGACACTGCTGAAGACTGCGCCCTCTGTCCTGACATGGAGACTGCGCCCTCTGTCCGCGGAACTATGCGTTGATGCGTTTTCTGCTGTTGGTAAAAAAAAAAAAACCCTATCTCACTCATTCCATTCAAACAAGGTTATTGATGCGCTTCTGCTGTTGACTGCTACTGCGTTGCTTGTATGGTGGCTGCGTTCTCATTTTAATAAAACCTGCGTTTGTCTTTGTAATGGAAACGCTACTGTATTAAAACCTGCGTTGTATTATTTTAAAGCTATTACGGTTGTGGAGGAAGATTAAAGCTTGGACTGCGTTTTTTTTTATTGAAGCCTGACTGTATACATTGTAATAGACTGCGTTTCCCACTTCAGAACCCAAACTTTGGGCATGAGATTTGGCACGATATCTGAATGACAGAACGCTGAACGCTGCATCAACTGGAACGCTGCATCAACTGGAACGCTGGAACGCTGCATCGGTTGTTGCCTTGGTATGGTGACTGCGTTTTTTATTAACGCTGTGGGTATATGGGAGACTGCGTTTTTGGTAAAGAACTGTGGTTTCGTTAATTGAAGATTGGGACTGCGTATTTTATTTGAAGCGATTTCTGACATGGATAGAATGTGTTGATTGGGGTTATTTTTCTTGTAATTAAGATAGGCTTTGGCTCGAGACCCTAATGGCGTAAAGACATGTGCCAATACCCACATCTTTGTGTAAAAGAAATCATTCCTATTTCATTGCATGGTGATTTCATCGATAATATCATAAAGTTGGGCAACGGATTCTCGTTGAGATAAGTGTTTCAACCAAATGACTGTGTGAATGATTTGTGAACGAAAACACGACAGCTCTCTGAGGTTCGAGAGCATATGACAATGAACCACCCTGTTACACATAGTGTCACAAAGAATCAATCTGCATAAAGCGATTTGGGACTGATTTTTTTTTACAGAACAGCAGAGTTTATAGTATACTTGGAGCAAAGTTTTAATCTTGTTAAACAAATACAAATGCCTGGACCATCTCAGATTTTTATTACGCTGTCCTCTTGAACAGTTTTTGCATTAATGATATATATTGAAGTGATATATATTTGAGCGCCCTCTCTTTTTTCAAAACAGTCATATATGTTGAGCAGTAATATATGTTGAACAGTGATATATATTTGAGCGCCCTCGTTTTTAAAAAAAATAATATTATGGAAGTGATGGTGATATAAGAAATGCTCATGATATGCTGATGAAGAAGAATAAAATGCATAAGGCTATGATATAAAGTTTTTTTTTACAGAAGTTTTTGGCAGAGATATTTTTTTTCAGAAGAATTTTGTTTACATAAGTTTTTGGCAGAGATATTTTTTTTACAGAATGCATTCAATCATTTCTATGGTCGGAATAGTTCTCACTGGCAAGGAGAACTATTTTGAATGGTCCCGGATGGTAAAACACACCCTTATCTACAATGAACTGTGGAAAGGAGTGTGTGTCGGAGAAGAAGACAGAGACCCTGTGCAGCCCACATCAGACAAAGAACTCGCCATTTGGGAAAACAAGAACAGCAAAGCCTTTGCATTGATCGCAGCATCTGTAAATGAGGAAGTAAGTCGTCATATTTCATCCTATTCCACTGCCTTTGAAGCTTTACAAAAGCTGAAAGAACTCTATGATACACATTCTGCACTTGAAGTTGTTCAGCTCATGATTAAACTCTTCACTCTTGAACTGAAAAATAATGATCCTCTTACTCTTGCATCTGAAATAAAGTCTATAGTGCATGATATTAAATCCACTAAGGTTGAGTTGGATATCTCTCTTATTGCCTTTCTCAAACCACTCTATCCTACCTACTCTAACTATCTTGAGTCTTTACAAGCAAATGGAAATCTTAAAGATATAACCTTTGACACTCTTGTGAAAAAGTTTGCTGAAAGAGAGAAAGCCTTTGGAAAGAAAACTGTCCCTGAATCTTCTGAAGAGACTGTTTGCCTTGCTCACAAAGAAAAGAATCCTGCTCAAGATTCTACAAGAGGAAGAGGTGGACGAAGAGGAAGAGGAAGATACTTCAGAGGCAGGGGGGGCAGACATCCTCAAGCAGAAAAGGCAGATCTGCATTGCATTCGCTGCAAACGAAATGGATCGCATGATGCTTCTACATGCAAGCTACCATGGGACAAAGTTGAGCAGAGAAGAAATCAGCAGAAAGGTAAAACTGATGACACAGACAAAGGTAAAGCACCTGAATCCGCTCACTATATTGAGGCACAATGTAACATTGGAGTAAATGAAGATTTGTTTAATGCTTCACTTGCTTCTTCGAAAAATGACTGGTTGCTTGATTCAGGAGCAACCTGTCATATGACTTATAGGAAAGAATTTTTTGAAGATTTCACTGACAATGTTGATGGAGCAGTATACTTTGCAGATCAGTCAAAAATCAAGCCATCAGGGCTTGGCACAATCAGGCTTAAACTGCCTGGTCTTCTAGACTTTCTTCTAGATCATGTTCTATATCTCCCACAGCTGAAGAGAAACTTGCTGTCCCTGGTCCACATCCGCCGGCAAGGTCACTCCATTCACATGTTTGATGGCAAGCTTGAGGTAAGAAAGGCATCTGACCACTCACTTGTCATGAGGGGTATAGAAGAAGAAAGACTCCTTAAACTGCAAGGAACCTCTGCTCATGCACAACATTTTTCATATGTTTCTCATCATGATGAAAGTACACTTCCATCAAGTTTATTATGGCATGCTAGATTTGGACATTTAAACTATGATATTCTCCGCTTGTTGAAGAAAAATGGTGTTGTTGGTTTGCCTACAATTCCTAGAAAACATAAACAATGTGATGCTTGCATTCTAGGAAAGCATAGCAAACAGTCTTTTCATGATTCACATTCAAGAGCACATAGGAAGCTTGAACTTATTCATTCAGATTTATGTGGTCCAATGCATGTTCCTTCTGCAAATGGAAATAAATATATCATGACATTTATTGATGATTACACCAGAATGTGTTGGGTTTACTTATTGAAGAAAAAATCTGATGCTTTTCAAACATTTAAGAATTTTCATAAGTGGATTGAAAATGATGCACAATCTCATATTGGGTCTATTCGCACTGATAATGGAAAAGAATATACATCAAATGAATTTGAACACTATCTTCGCCAACATGGGATTAAACATCAAACAACTGTGCCTTATAATCCTCAACAGAATGGTGTAGCTGAAAGAATGAACAGAACAATTTTGAATATGGTACGATCCATGCTTTTCTTCAAAAATGTAAAGACAATGTTTTGGGCTGATGCTGTTCTATGTGCTGCATATATAAAGAATAGATGTCCATCTAGTGCTATAAGAAACAAGACTCCTTATGAATTGTGGTATGGACATGTTCCTTCGGTAAAACATCTCAGGATATTTGGTTCCACCTGTTATGCTTTAATACCAAAGGTACATAGAAACAAACTTGGTGCTAGAAGTCGTAAGTGTATCTTCCTGGGGTATTCAAACACATCTAAAGCATACCGCCTTTATGATGAAGTAAATAAAAAGTTTGTTTTATCTAGAGATGTCATTTTTCTTGAATCATCCAAATTTGACAGTGTTGTTGAGCGGCAACTTGATCGCTTGGATAGATTCACAAAACCGAAATCATTTCAAGAGTTTGATAATCAGATTCCACATCTTGAAGGGGGGATTCCTATACTAGATCAACATGTGGAATCTTCTTCTGAAGAACAACCTCCCCTGCATGACACTCCAACAACGGATGATGCTTTAAGTGATGTAATTGATAGAATTGGGAGACTCAATCTTGATTCAGACCCAACTCAATCAACAGAACAGCCTGGACCATCTCAGAAGGGTCCTCCAAAGTGGCTGACAAAGACACTTGAAAGTGTTCATCCTGATGAAATTGGAAAAACAGGAACCCGAAATTCAAACCGACAAGATGGAGGTGATGTAGATAACTCTAATTCACCTGTTGATATGGATGTTACTTATGATTGTGAATTGAACTTGTCTACAGATTTTGAACCAACTTCCTTCAAAGAAGCTGCTTCTCATGATGAATGGAAAGAAGCGATGCAGAAGGAGTATGATGCCCTCATAAAGAATGGCACTTGGAAGCTGGTTGATCCTCCATTTGGAACCAAACCAATTGGCTGCAAGTGGGTCTACAAGAACAAGTACAAAGCTGATGGCTCACTTGACAAGCACAAAGCTAGGCTTGTGGCAAAAGGTTTTGCACAGAAGGAAGGGGTCGATTATGAGGAAACTTTTGCTCCCACAGCAAAATGGGCCACCATCCGGACACTCTTTGCACTAGCTGCTCAGAACGGTTGGAAAGTCCATCAAATGGATGTAAAAACTGCATTCTTGAATGGAGATCTAAAAGAGAATGTTTTTATGTCCCAACCTGAAGGATTTGCTGTGAAAGGACATGAACACAAAGTATGCAAACTTGTGAAGTCCTTGTATCGCCTCAAACAAGCACCACGAGCCTGGTATGAAAAACTAACTGAGCATCTTCTGAAACTCAACTTCAAACATTTTGATCTTGATGATGCAACTTTATTTGTCAAGAAAGTTGGCAAAACAGTTGTATATCTTGTGGTATATGTAGATGATCTTTTAATGACAGGGAACAATGAAAGCTATATTGCATCCATAAAGAAAGAATTAGGAAAAAATTTTGAAATGACTGATTTGGGCTATGTTCATTACTATCTTGGCATTGAAGTAACCCAACATCCAAAGTCCATATTTCTTTCTCAAAAGAAATACATTGGAGATTTGTTATACAGATTTGGCATGACAGAGTGCAATCCCCTTTCTACTCCAATGGAACAAAACTTGAAGCTCACATCTACTGAAGGAAAGGAATTTGAGGATGCAACAAGGTATAGACAACTTGTAGGAAGTCTCATCTACCTCACTACTACCAGACCAGACATTTCATTTGCTGTTGGAATCCTCTCCAGGTTTATGCAAAAGCCTTGTGAGGGACATTGGTCTGCTGCAAAAAGAGTTCTAAGGTACTTGAAGGGAACTCAAGACCTTGGAATCAAGTATACACAGGTGGACGACTTCAACTTGATTGGATACTCTGATTCAGACTTCGATGGAGACAAAGAAACTGGGGTATCTACTTCAGGATATGCTATGAGTCTTGGATCAGGAGCTGTCTCCTGGAGATCACGCAAACAATCAGTACCAGCAGATTCCACAACAGAAGCAGAATACGTGGCAGCAGCTGAAGCAACGAAAGAAATTGTGTGGCTCAGGAAAATTCTTGAAGATTTGCAAGTAAAACAAATACAATCTACTCCACTCATGATTGATAACACATCTGCAATAAAGTTGGCCAAGAATCCAAAGTTCCATGATCGTACTAAGCACATCAATACTAAATATCATCTGATCCGACATCATGTTGAGGCCAAAACAATCCATCTCCGTCATTGTTCCACAAACGAACAAATTGCAGACATCTTCACCAAAGCGCTTGGAAGAGAAAAGCTTGAAAGATTCAGAACGATGCTTGGACTCACCAACATCCCTTCAGATTAAGGGGGGGAATGTTGACACCTAATCCGAAACGGATGAGGTGAAGCCGGACAGTCATCTAGAAGATGAACTGATCCGTTTCTTGTGTATATATAAATAATAGTTGTCTAATGAGAAATAATCAGTTCTGTCTTGCACTCATAAATTGCTGGAGTTACCCTGGCCTGACAATTACTATAATCATTAAAATGTATAACTTTATATGATATATTTAATACACAATATTAAATATAATTTCTTACTATTTCAACTTGTTAATATTTAGTTTTTAATATAACTTGTAACATTAATAATTGTTTTAGCACTAAACATTGTATTATAACTTAGTAATATAACTTTAATATCACTTCAAGTTTATATTGTCCAAAATATGATTTCAATATTATTCCTAAACTCATAAAGAACAAACAAAGTTGTAATGTGATGAACAACAAACAACCTTGCAATGTAATAAACAACAAACAATGTCGTGATGTGATGAACAACAAACAACGTCACAATTTGATAGAACAATGGCATCATGATGTGATGATAAAAACTAACAAACAAAAGTCAACATTGTAATTTGATGAACTAAAATCGACATCATAATATGAAGGATAGTAATCAATGTCACAATGTGATGAACAAAAGTTGACTTGCAATGTGATTAACAAATATTAATGACATAATGTGATACAAAAAATTCAACATTAAAATCTGATAAACAAATATTAATGTCAAAATATGATGAACAAATATCAACATCACAATGTGTCAAACAAAAATTGTCACCAATGCATGTGATAAACTAAAATCAACATCACAATATGATGAACAAAAATCATTATTAAATGTGATGAACAAAAACTAAGATTGAAATGTGATGAAAAAAACATCTCATGTGATGTACAATAACTAAATTCACATTATGAAAAACATTAACCAATGTCATAACGTAGCAAACAAAAATCAATATTGCAACATGACAAACAAAAATGAACATTGCAACGTGATGGATATCAAAAACATGGACTACTACATGAAAAGCTCAATATCATTGCTAGTCAATTATAGTCATCTTGGTTAACTATGGTCAACCATGTTCACCCAAGGTTTACCAAGGCCAAACTTGGCCAACATGTTCATACATGGTCGACCATAATCAACCATAGACAACAAGGTAAACCATGATGAAATTGGTCAAACAAGCTTACCAATGGACAACATAAGCAACATAAGCAACCCTTTTCATACATGGTTAAGTGGTCTATATGATCAACCATGGTAAAGGATGATGAACCATAACTAACATGGTGAACCATAGTCATATACATTTAAACATTAACATCGATGTTAATCTATAGTAAACCATAGGTGACCATAGTCAACCATGGTCAAATAAACTTAGCATGGTCAAACATGATCAACAACTTCAAACATAGTCAACAAGTTCAATGATAATCAACAATTAACAAACTAGCACAACTATAGTCAACCATGGTCACTATGATCAAACATACTTTAGTTGGGCAACCATGGCCAGCCATGATTAAATATGGTTAAACATGATCAACGTGTTCATCCACTATCAACCATAAGTAACCATATGTGATTAGTCAACCACAATGAATTTGGTTAAATGATGTTTGGTTGTGGTCAACATGGCTAACATAATTAACCATCTTCAACAATAGTTCATCATAGTTAATATCTTCAAAACAATTTCAACCATAGCCAAACAAGCTCAACCATAGTCATAATGGTCAAACATCGTCACCATGTTCAACCATAATTGACCATGTTCAACCATAGTCAAAATAGTTAAACAATGGTCAGTAAGGGTGACCATGCTCATCTTTGGCCAACCTTAGTAAGTTGTCAAATTATACCTATCCATGGCCAATGAAGACAAACCATGGCCAACATGGGCATCCATGGTTGTGCTTAGCCCACCATAATCTATCCTCTTCATCCCTAGTCAACCATGATAATCATTGTCAACCATGGTTGGCCATGGTCAATTAAGGTCAATGATGGTGAACCAAGTCAAACATAACCAACCATGCTTAACCAATGTCGACAATAATATATCTTTCTAGTACTTGGTCAATCATGACAATCACGTTCAATTAATGTAGGCCATGGGCAACATTAGTCAACTAAGGCCTACCTCAATCAACCAAAGTTAACCTAGTCAACCATGGTCAATCTCATTGACAGTGTTCAATTTATCAATCCTCTTCAATCATTAATATAACCATCATTATAACATTAATGTAACATCAACCATCTTCAACCATGGTCAACCATCATAAACCATCAACAACCCTTAACAATCATACTCAAACCCTCGTCAATAATTTTTAACAATATTCAATCAACATGAACCTTACTCAACAATGGTCAATGAATTTGCCTCGCGCACATCAACTATCAACTAGCAAAACTACATCAGTAAATGTGGTTGATATGTCGTTCATTATCATTTCCCACTTTTTATATACTAATTAATGTATAAAAAACAACCATCAACATACATGAACTACATTTATTTATTGATTATGTTAATGATATAAAAAATTAATTTAAACTAAAGATTTTGATTAGGTTAATGATATAAAAAAATAATTTAAACTAAAGATTGCACACGCCTGATCTAAATATTTCGGATATTAGACCCACATATTAGACCCATTTTTAGCTGTAAAATAATGATTGCTCATATATGAATTTGAATCCCAGAATAACTCCAGGCCTCGCTTTTGTTATAAACAATGGTCAGAATTTGGATTAGTTTAATATTATATTTGTTTTAAACCCTTTTACTTTAATAATGATTTGTCTTTTTTAATATAATATATATGGCTAAATCGGAACAGATCTAGCACACTCCATTTTTACAATGATATTGTTGGCCATATATGTCGAGTATACCCTCAAAAAGAATTCAACTTCTCATGTGTTTTTAACGAGTGGGGGCTTCATTCGCACGCAAACCAGTACACGACTAATCTCAATCGCTGGCCAGTGGATGCTATCTTTTGCTTTTCTAGTTAAAAGCGAAAAAGCAAGATCTTCCTTGGACGCTCCATTCATATTCACACGAAAACGAGTATCGTAGGGCAACAAATATTTACGAACCATTAATTCTTAGGGTTACATGCTTACGGTAAGCAAGTATATTATCCATATATAATTTTCTCTCATTAATAAGTCAATATTAACGTAAATATAAGTTAGCCAATTACCTTATCATAATAATAACATAAATATTAGTTACCTAGTTACCTTCTCATAATACCCACAAGAAGATGAAGAAAGGAATAATAATTAATATAAATATGAAGTAAAGAGTGCGTTGAACTCTGAGCAGTGATGGATTGCTGATCATGTACATGAAAAGAAGATCGTTGATAAAAGAAAATGCTTTTGTTCACATGCAAACCAACGGCATGTGATCCCCGACCCGCAATAAGATAAAGACCAAGACGAAGAGAGCTTTCTTGTAATGCGTGTTCATCTTTTAAGGGTTCAATGAATTCATCTCTTGCTTTTCTCCTGAAAGTGAAAGCAGAAGATCAACTTGACACATCAACATCAAAGTTTAATTGGCAATCAAACCAACCAGCACAGTGATGAGAATATCATCTGGAAAAAAAGATGGCATCATAAGGACTTCGATCGCTTTTAACCCGAGAGGGATAGCTTGCATATCAAGATCCAAAAAAGAAGGATGAATACAGGAAAAAAATGTTTGAAAAAATGAGAGATGGCTTCCTTTGTGGTAAAGAAATGTGACGAAGAGTATTAAACAGAGCAGGGGGAGAGAGATTAACAGAGCGAGCTATCTAAGGAGAGAACCAGTAGCGTATTGAACAGAGCATGCCATGGGTGGAGAAAGTACGTCAAGGGACGAAACAGAATTAATTTTGATTAACATTTTATTAACCTTCAACTCTGCCTTGGCCTATGGCAGTTTTGAAGGTCACATCGATTGGGGCGTCATACAAGGCGTAGTCAGCTGGTTGCTGCGACCATTAGGACTCCCCTAGCCTATTCTCAGCTGCAACATTCGCAAGTTATTTACAGTGTTGCAGCCGAGAATAAAATGAGAAGAGTCGAAAGCGTGGGAACAACCAGCAGATTACGCTTTGTATGAGCGCCCCAACTGGTGTGAGCTTCGGGAATTGCCATATGCCAAGCCAGACTTGCATGCTAATAAAACATTATTCGAAATTAATTCCGTTTTGTTGGTTGACATACTTCCTCCACCAATGACACGCTCAGTTCAATTTGCTGATGGTTCGCTATCTCCTTCTTGGATAGCCCATACCGCAAATCTCTTCTTTGGATAGTTTACACTGCAAATTTGTTTCTTATTTTTGTTTGTGTATGATTTTCTAGGTTTTAAGAGCAATCACTACATTTTGTCTGGGTCACATTAGTTTTAACTGATTGGATTTGTTTAGTATGTCTCTCTTAGTATAAGACACAACCACTCATTAAAATTTGATATAAGGGGTTTTACAGAAAAGGCTTATTCTCAACCAATTATATTAGTAAAACTAGATTAAATCTTTCTTCTATTTTTAATAACCTTTATTATTTTTTTGTTTAACCCTCATCACTATTTTTGTCTAACCAAAAAGTGTTTTTTTAATTGTGTGGGCATATTTTCCTTTCCATGTGGATCTTGATATACATGCCATCCCTCACCGGTTCAAAGCCATTGAAGTCCTTATGCTGCATCTTTTCCTTATTATTATCCATATATTGGTTGTTTTGTTTCTTAATTAAGGTTTGATGTTATGCCTTACGTTTATCTCCGACTTTCACAATTGGAGCAAAAGCAAAAGATGATTTCCTGATGTGTAGGAAATCCTTTGATGAACACACGGTAGAGTAACGCCGCCTTCTTCATCTTACTGCGCGTTGAAGATAAGATATATTGGAAATGGGGTGCGATGTATTCGTAGAAGTTAAATTCTTCCCACGACAAAGCTGAAATGTATGGCGAAGATTATTGGAATATTATTCTACTGCGTTGAAGATTATGATTATGTAACATTGAGAATTGAAAAATTAAATATATAATTCAATTTTTTCTTTTTATTATGGGAGTATTTTTGGGTTTGTTTTTTAATTGGAATATGATGATGATGTAAAGTTTGGTACTTGAAAAATTGATTTCATTTAAAAGGGTGGTCACAATTAATGAATTAGAAACTGAAAATTTGGTTCATCGCGGAAAGGATGAAGGCTGTGTTAAATTTATTTATTACAACTCACCAACATGCCTTTCTCAAAGACAGAGGTGACATTTTTTTTAAATTCCAATCGGCATCGGGTCTGGTGATAAATAAGGTTAAGTCTATGTTGTATCATAATGATTTTGATATGGACACAGTTTTATGGATTGCTGATTTATTTGGCATATCACAGTCATCTATTAGGGGTGGATTCAAATATCTTGGTTTCTCATTGGAAGCCAAAGGATATGGTAAATGTGATTGGTGCTGGCTAATTGACAGATTCTTCAAAAAAATCTCTGGTTGGGAAGCGAGAATTTTATCTCTGGCTGGAAGACTCATATTGGTTCAGGCCGTTTTAACCCAATTATCGGTCTATTGGGCCCATTTGTTTCATCTTGCGGCCTCCACTGTTAAAAAAATGTGTTCCATAGCAGGTAACTTCTTGTACCAGTCAAAGATTAACCTCGTAAAAATGGAATCCATATCCAGGCCGAAGAAAAATGGAGGCTGGGGACTCATCAACATGAAAATTTTTGGAAAGGCATTACTTTGTAAATGGCTCTACGGGGGTATTTTTGGTTCCGGTCCTTGGAGCAAGATTATCCA
The DNA here is from genome assembly GCA_031772625.1 of Pinus tabuliformis. Taxonomy (NCBI): domain Eukaryota; kingdom Viridiplantae; phylum Streptophyta; class Pinopsida; order Pinales; family Pinaceae; genus Pinus; species Pinus tabuliformis. Next base: position 609,499,799 of record CM062817.1, read on the forward strand.
AAATCGATACCTAAAAGGACGCAGCCTAGAGTACTAGTATCGTAGATCCTCCATTGGTATTAAAACAGGTTCTGCTATATGGAACTCCATTGGTATTAAAACAGGTTCTGCTATATGGAACAGTTACAGGAAAATTCTGCCTTTCTTTCTTGAGAACCTTCGATGGAGCTTTTATTCGGGATCCTGCATTTATATTGGTATTGATCCAATTGTCAATGGTCTGGAATTGATGATCCCAAGATGTCTTATACCCTTCCTCCAATCAAAAGGCATATTCACATGGGATAGGTTGATAAAACAATGGACATTCTCATCTCCTGTTTGGATGGACGATGAAGACTTATCGTTGCCCCCTCACATGAGACCAATATGGGCCTTGGTGATCCAGAACCTATCAAGCAAAGTTCAGCGTTCGGGTAATAAATATAAACTGGTATGGTCCATATCGAAATCAATCCGGGTCAAGGACATTTACATTGCAATGATAGATGGTCTCCCTGCTGCCACAACTTCAATGTTTCCGATGCCACTATGGGAAGTGACATGCCCGCTCAAAATTACTCTTTTTTCATGGTTGGTCTTCTCCAACAGGAACCTCTCTTGGGAGGTTCTTCAAAAGAAGGGGTGGAATGGTCCTGGTCGTTGTTCTATGTGCCTCTCGGATCACGAGACTAATGTTCACATGTTTTTTCAATGTGACCACACTCTGCAAATCTGGTATGAATTGTCTTTATCCTTTTGTTTCCCTTACCGCGTTTTTGCTTCTGTACAGGAGGGCTACAGGTGGTGGAGTGAGCAAAGCATCTCTCTTCGCTCCATGTTTGTTTCGGTTATCTGGCTCTTATGGAAGTGGAGAAATGATTGTATTTTCCAAGATCTCAGAACTCCTCTTGTATCCATCTTGCTGCGGATATCTGATTTCTCTATCGCTCCTGATGTGTAGGGATCTCTCTCCTACAGGTTCTGATGTTGACTTTTTTGTATACTTTTCCAGCCGCGGTCTTCGCTGGGTCGATATGCTTATGGTGCTCTCGCTATTTCTGTTTCCTTTCTCATTAGGACCAATGATCTCATTTTGCCTCATGCTGGCACGGGACTTTCTCCGCATAGTCAATCTATATCTGTATATCTGTATATTTTCCATTCTCGGTTTTTTTCTGTTCTGCCGTGGTTGTCTCCAGGCAATATGGAATATTTGACTGTTGTATCAAAGTTTCATTATATTCTCTTAATATAATCTATCTGGTTTTTTTCTTCGGAAAAAAAAGTTTTGATTTATTTAAAAGGTTAATTGCAAAGTTAAAATCGCATGTTTCCACTGAGAAATTTTTGTAGGAGTGAATGAAATGTTCCAATCTCTTATTGTACTTTCCCATCAACCTTAATCAACTACAATTTAAATTATTATATACTAACCCACTTATTGCTTGCTTATATGTGCATTTTCTTTTGTCAGAGATCTTCTTGTTTTCCTTTGCATCTCAAGCATCAGCTATTCATCACTGTTAAAATTCAGCGCAGTCTCCATTTCAATTACGCAAGCATCTTCTTTACTTCATATAATATTACCTCTTATGCTTTTCTTCTATATTTCATATAAGATTACCTCTTATTCTTTTCTTCTTCTTGCGGGTTCTACATGAGATTCTACATGTATTGAAGCTTTAATGTTTAATGGAGGTCTTCGCTTTTGGAATTTCGCTTCGATTACGAAAGCAAAAGATATATTCCCTCTCAGAAAATAAAGTTTTTAAAAAAAAATTAGATTCCGTAGTTTGTTAAGCTGATAGGCTTATTTTACAGCTTAGTGTCAGAAAGAGAACCAGAAAGATGTGCAAGTTTGTTTGTCATTCAATTCTCTTTTCAAATAAAAATTTGAATGTGTTGTAAAGTAATTAGAAGTAAAAAAATTATGTGAATAAAATGTTTAAATCTTATAATTTAGTTATTGGTAAAATATTTTAATACCAATTAATATTGATATATACTTAAAAATATAACATTACTAGTATGAACACCATTGATCACATGTAATACTAGTATCAAACAAAACTAACTCAATACATTAGGGAAAGGTACATGAATAATAGGTGATGAAACTAGATATGATGGTTATGTATATAAAATGTATATGTTATGTCAAAAAAATTAATGTCAATTACGATATACATTATATATCATTTAAAAAAATTTATGTTTATATCATTAACAAATTATGTTTTTATGGTTAAAATAATTATTTATTTCTATATATATTTTATTTAGCATTTAAAAATCAATTTAATTATGAAAAATAATATATTGTATTTTACACTCATGTGAAAACATTTGATCAGATTTATACTTAAAATGGATTCTATGTTGGTGACTAAAATTGTAAAATCATATTAAGAAGTTAATGTATAATTAAAATCACTTTAGATATTTATATATGTGTATAATTCTTTACCAAAAAAATTGTGTATATATTTTATGTAGATATGGTCTGATGCACTTTATCTATCTATTACGTAAAAATTTACTCTGAAATTTGTTCTCCTAAGAAAAGTAGCTACTTTCAAGCTATATAGTATAGTTAAGAAGATATTTCACAAATACTATTTCTTAAGAAATTATTCTTTATTGGTTAGACAAAAATAGAAGCCCTCCAAGTCTCCTTGTTAATGGTAAAATTATAAGAAGTTTGTATGCCAAAATTTTTTGAAATAAATTTAGATGTGAAAATAAAAATGTTAAATGTATTTGAATAATTCTTAGCCTCAACTATCCATTGATTTTTATAGCTACTGGATTATGAGCATTGGTCCTAATAGTAACTCAACATACTCTACTGGTAAAGGGGCAAAAAGGATCATATGCATATCTTCATAAGCAAGAAAAATGGATTATGTTCATGATCTTCTTGTTATTTTAATAGTAATAAATTACTGTCAATGTAATTGAGAATTTTTTCTTCGATTTTTCTCTCTAGTTGCCCTCACACATCTATTCAATTCAATGGTCTCATATTTGATCTTAGATAGCAAAGAAGCTTTTGTATTCATATTTTTTTTTCAAATGGCTTTAGCTAAGGGAACTCCACTCTTTTTTTAATGTTTCTTTGTTATTAACTAGGAATAAAAAAATAAGACAATATTTTTTGGCACAATTAAAAATAGATTTGTCCAAAAATGACGAATGTAATTAGCAGGAAATTGTCCATATAGAAAGCAACATTAAAGGGTTGAAAAATACCAAAAAAAACTTCCATAACTTGAGTGATTCAAAGTAGCGAAGTAAGGAATTCCCAACATTGAGAGAATCTAATCCAAGACATAGATTTTGTTGAAAATAGTTGAGTAATCATATTAGTATAAAACCACAGAATGTGTACTTTGAAGAACATTTCCAACATATTATTCATAAACTAAGAAGCTAATTTTATGACCTCCAACTTTACTTTTTCTAACAACCAATCTATTAGATATTTGGAATCAAAAAATTTTAAACATCTTTTATTTTTCAATTTTGCAAGATACAAAAGAGGCCAACAATAAATCAATTATGCTTTTGTACTTGTTCCCTTCTCTATATCAATTCTAAACTAGAAATACTTGTTTCCTATCATTTTAATTATTTTTTCACCTCCACATATATCCCCTTGTGCAACACCATCAAAGAAACCCACTACATGGCATTGAGATAATCTAGGGAGATTGATCCTTCTTTGATTTTCTCCTTTGTACTTCAGACTACATTCCCTTAAATGTGCTACAATCCTAGAGGTTTGAATAATTATATTAATACGTGAGTTTTTTAAGTTAACACTATTTCTTAATAACCACATCCCCCAAGCCACAAAGATTGGAAGGGAGCAATGTTTCTTGAACTTATCATTCGAACTATGAAGAGCATCCTTAAAGGAGATCTCCTCCACCTTCTCTTTAAAGCATAAAAATTGTAATACTTAGTGCCATGCTTCTTGTATAATCTTGTAGTAGACAAAATGATGATCCACCAATTCTTCATGGTTATTGCAAACGCTACAAAAATTAGGTATCGATAAACCTATTTTCTAAAGTTTTTCCTAGGTTAGGCTTTTATTTTGTAAAACTAGACATGTGATACATTTCAACTTGCTTGGAATGTTTTATATCCAAATTGAATTGGTCCACCAAAAAACTGTCTATTCAAAAATAGTGTGTGCTATGGATTCATAATCAAGTTTTTCTCTCACCTAGCCAAAAGAATTATCCTAGCTCTAGACAAGTGAATCAAATGTGTTAGATAATCTGTTACCATCATTATATAAATCCTTTATGAAAATATTCCATTCTTCAACCAGATAACTAACTAACCCGAAATCAACATGAGCCATCCAGTAATGAATTAAGAAATGTGTGAACTCCATTTTATTGATATTTCTTATAAAAAGTAACCTTTAGAGTTTAGGATAACAACTCTTGAGATAATTTATAGCAACTAGCTCCTCCTATAATGGGGTCCTTACAAAGAATCCCTTGTTTTCCATCCCCAAATTTCCAGGCTAACCAATTAAAGAGGAAAGGAAAGGAGTCCATAAGGGCCTTTAAAGCAATAGAGCCTCTAGATACGGGCTTAAAAATCATATTTCTAAGCTAATCAAATACAAATATATTTATGAGATAATTGGTCCTTATTACTTGATTCCATAAACTTTCACCAAAAAATCCTCTTGACAATTTTTTTAGAGCCAAGGCCTTACCAAACCAAACCAAGGTCTTAAAATCCCACCCTCCAAGCCTCTTTGGCCTCAATAATAATTCCTAGCTGACAAGGTGTATCCCCTCATTACGTTTCTTACTTGTCCGCAAAAAACTAAACATCCTTTTCCTTAATTTATTCAAAATTGATTTGTGAATCTTAGATAAAGACATCCATAAGACTAGAATATTTTGTAGTACACATTTTACTAATATCATCCTTCCTCCTAGTGATAGCCAGTTATAACACTGTAAAGTTATATACTTCTCAACTTTTCCAAGTAGCCACATCTAGTCTTCTTTTTTATAACCATTTGGCTTAAGGTAGTGTTATGAAACCAGCTCACAAAAGGATAGAAAAGATAGATCAACGCCTTATAAATAAGCCTCTTCGAGGGGGAAACCTCCTTTACATTACACAAATGAACAATTCTTAGATGATACAAATGACAAGACCTCTTTTCTAGATATAGGAGTCTAAGGGGTCATAATATAATCAGAGACGACATAACAATAATAATGTAAGGGCACAATAATAACAATAGTGGCTTCTATGGGGCACAATAATAACAATATGGGGACTACATGGGCATAACAATATAGTAAGGGGGTTGTACTAATAACCATAAGGAGTCACACTAGTAGTATAAGGACCTAACATGCCCCTCTACTTCAAAAAGTGTTGTCATCAATGCTTGAGTAGTTCTTGATGCTTCTGTATAAAATTCTTGTCCTTCCATGTGGAATATTCAGCGGGTAAGTTCTTCCACTTGATGAGATACTCTGAAATTGATCAATTTCGTAGCTGTCAGGTTCTTATTTCTGTGACTGCTCCAAGTTCCAATATGATTTTTCCTTCCTCGTCAAGTTCTCACAATATTGTTTGAACTGGGATCTTCTGCAACTTTTGAATGAGTCGCCACACTTCTTCGTCCTTCTTCCATTCATCCCGTGCTTCATTTATCCAATCTTGTTAGATAATAGAAATAGCATAAAACAATGCTTCCACATCCTCATCCTTTCTTGAGAGTGCATCTGCAACAACATTTTGCTTCCCTTTTTGGTAGATTATTTCAAAGTCATAACCCAACATATTTGTGACCCATTTTTTATTTTCTTCTAAAGATAATCTTGTTCTAAAAAGTATTTAAGACTATCATGATCCATTTTTACCTTGAAGTGTCTTCCCATTAGGTAAGGTTTCCATTTCTTAAGTGCATGTAGTATTGCCAACATTTCTTTCTCATAAATATCTTGCTTGAGATGTAGTCGTAAAAATACCCAATCACCTACATCAAAACGTCTTTCACTACGATGTTTATATGCTTGTTGTTTCATTCGATTCTACACCAAAGTGGCGTTATCCTTTAAAAGTTGGAGAACTTGTTGTTGATGCTCGATGTGATCTTTCACTGCTTGAATATTTTTCTTCTTGATATGTCCTTCTATCTTGAGAGTTTGAGAGTGGTAATTTCTTCCAATGCATTACAAGATATGGTCGAATTAATTTCTTGATGCTCAATGTGATGTTTCACTTCTCAAACATTTTTATTCTTGATATGTCCTTCTATCTTGATAGTTTTAGGAGTGTTAATTCTTGCCAATGCATTACAAGATATGGTCAGATTCATTTCTTCTTTTTCAATGTGATCTTTCACTTCTTGAACCTTTTTCTTCTTGATATGTCCTTCTATCTTCAGAGTTTGAGGAGTGGTAATTCTTTCCAATGCTTTACAAGATATGGTTGAATTCATTTCTTCTTTCTCTAGGGTTGGTTCCTGGTGTATATCCTCTTCTTTTGATGTTTCTTGATCCTTTTCTTCCTCCTCTTCACAATCTATGTAAAATAATTTCTTCTCAGCACACTTATGACCTTTAGTGTATTTGTTATCACAACTGTAACAAAGCCCTTTTGCTCTTTTTTCTTCCAATTGTTGTGGTGTCAACCTTGTAGGTTGTGGAAGGCTAGGAGAAACAACACTTCCATCTTTATAGTTGTGAGGGGTAGACTTCCTTGTTGCCATAATTTTTCTTTCCACTTTTCTTGCCAACCTAAATGCCTTCTCCAATGAATCAGGTTCCCAAAGATGAACCTCATGTTGAATGTTATCCTTTAAAGTCCTTATGGATACATCAATCCTCTACTTCTCTGGAATGTCATTTTCAATTGGCTAAAGAAGATTTTTCTCTTTCTATGCTCATAATATGCTATCATTTCCCCCGTGAAAATTGACCACATAACACGTGGTTTACAAGAAAAAAGCCCTTTATACCATAAAAATTGATCCAGTTCTAAATATGAAGATGCAATATGTACCTTTTGTAATAGTTTCACCTCATGTAGATCAAAATATTTCTCCATCTGTAGTATCCAATTTACCGATCCTTGCCATCAAACATCCTCATACCACCTTTTCTTGATTTTAGGAGCTCTATCTTGAAACGACTATAACCCTGTAATTTCAGATTTCCAAGTTATGAACTTACGTCTAGCAGTAGCCCTTTGCATTATCTTTCTAACGCCACAATTCTGATCAATATTGGATTCTGCAAGGAAGAGTTATGTCAAATCTCCCACGATGACCTTATTATAGACTAGTTCAGTAGAGCGCACTTGTATGAAGAGCCACGTGCCACTGTTTCAGCCCTAGGATCTAAAAAATACACACAAAAGACTAAAGTCCATCCTCTTTCTATAACTACTTATGAAATTTCAATCTGATTCTCATAGAGAAGGTTATGACGATTTTCCCAAGGTCACATGTTTGGAATGTAGGTTTGTAAAAACCCTAACTTGCTCATATTATATCTCTAAAAATATAGCGAGACAAAATCTGAAATTTGGGCCCAAGGTTCAGACCAATTCTGTAACAAATGGGTTTGTTTTTTAGCTTCTGAAACTTTGTAGCGAAAAAGTTATAGCAAAAATTCCACGATGAACTATTTCAGGCAGCAAAACCCTAGAATCCAAAGCTCTGATACCAAATGTTATGAAACTAGCTCACAAAAAAATAGAAAAGAGAGATCAACACCTTATAATGAGCCTCTTTGAGGGGACAACCTCGTTTACATTACACAAATGAACAATTCTTAGATGATACAAGTGATAAGACCTCCTTTCTATATATAGGAGTCTAAGGGGTCATAATATAATCAGAGCCTACATAACAATAATAATGTAAGGGCATAATAATAACAATAGTGGCTTCTATGGGGCACAATAATAACAATATGGGGACTGCATGAGCACAAAAATATATAAGGGGAATGTACTAATAACAATAAAGGGTTACACTAGTAATATAGGGACCTAACAGGTAGAATCCCAAATACTTGAATCCTTTAAATACTTGAATACTTAAATCCATTTGATTTGAAAATTTCCCAACCTCAACATTATCACCAAGAGTCACCCAAATTGGTATTGGGAAAGGAGAAGGACAAAGAACAAAAGGAATATTAGGTTCCTCCTCTAAAATTAGAGGTGTCTCATGATTTACAAAAGTCGGGGAAACAAAAACATCAAGGGGTTCAGATTCACCATGAAAAGATATATGAACCAAGCACTCAAACTTTCCTTCAAAATAAATGTCAATTTGTATCTTCCCTATGAAACTCATAACATAGGTGAGGTAATATATTAGAAAAATCCTCAATTGATTCATCAGGTTTCATTCTTAGCTCATCCATCCTTTTAAGGACATATTGGTAATCATACTTATCAAAGGCTAAATGAAGCTCCTTGGTGAAGTGTTCAAACTAATGAATGCAAGTGGGTGGTAGGGTGTGACTCCATCGGTTCACTCGAGATTCAAGGGTGAGGAAGAAAAGTATAAGAGAAACATATTAAGAATCAATTACATACAATTCACAGAAGTAGAGAAGATTATAAATGTGCCCAACTATGGATATTTCAACCTCACCATCAAATTTTAATTGAGACAAGTTATAGAGAGGTTCGTCGGGGATTAAAATTTTAACATTGGTTCTATTGGAAAAACACCCCTGGAGTATGATTTGGGCATGAGACATTTAAGATAAGATGTTAAAAATAGACTCAATAAGAACAACATTTGATCTATCCCTCCTTCTAGCACCAACTGTTAACAGTGCTGGAACTTTGTCAACCAAAGGGGTCATCCAATGTGAAGTACCAATTAGATATCACAACATTTTGAATAAGATCCCCATCTGAAGTATCGACCTGATGACCATAATTCTAAGGTTTTTCCTTAGCTATAATAGATAGCGTAAGAGAGTACGCACATAACCTTTGAAATCAGCAAGTTGACACTGTGAAACACTGATCACAGAGTAAAATGAGACTTTCACGAGAGGGAAGTAAGAGTGAGTCTCTATAAGGAATGTAATAGTACTATCCTAAGATAGGCACACAAGAGAAAGGAAAGATTCATTAGTTATCTAGTGAAATAGTTCACATAGACAAAACAAACATTAAAACAAATACAACACACATTCAACAAGATAAGTACCAAAGCCAATGAAGTAGTTCAATTTCCTTAGTACATATGAATAAAACATATACTACAAACACCTAAAGAATAGCCTTACAATATTCACGATACATGCATGAAAATGTGTTGCCTCAACAAGCTTCTAATTATTAGGTGAAATATCGAATAACACAGTTACAATGGCGAGCCCCTAGCTCTAATAGTGGAACATTGAGCCACTACTTGCTTCTACAAAGAATTGCATTCATTTAAAGCTACAGAAAGATGGCTTCTAATGCTATCATGAGAATCACCATTAAATGCTCATGTTGTCTAGTTTATTTTCTTTTGCTTATGTACAAATGAACATAATATTTTATGCTGAAATTTGTCCTCAATGTTTCATCTATTTATTCTAATTAGTTTTCGTTAAGCTATATTTGGAGGTGTTGAAAGAATTAAGGTGAAATTTAATTAATGGATTCAATGAAACGTGTTAGCAATTTAATGATAACTATTTATTAGTAAATTGCAATCTTGTTTTTCTTTAACTGCTATTGTGTTTAATGAACTTCTTCTTTAACATAATATCAAACTTATTATTGAATTCATTCATGATTGGATTTAAGTATATATTATGGTTGTTTTAATAACTACCTATTCAAATTATTCCGTTTCATATTTGTTTGAAATGTTTGCAAACCATATGGATTACTTCTATGATTTGCAAGCTTAATCATAGACCCAATCTCAGTCCTTATCTCTTCTATTTACCTTGCACTTGATTGGGAGAATGATCTATATTCTATCCTAATCGAGATAAATTAAATTTATTTTATATTTGCCTCTTAGATTAGTTAATTTATATTTGCATTTAGAAAATTTTTAACAAATTCTCCTTTAAGTAGGAGAAAAACCTAACATAACTTTGTTGAACCCTTGTTTTAGCAAAAGATTACATTCTTCAAACAAAAGAAAAAAGGTAATCCTCCTCTTCAGTGCCTTGATAACAATAATTAACAAATTGATAACAATAATTAACATGACACATAGCAAATAAAAGATTATATATATATATATATATATATTATAAAATTATATATATATAAAAAAAATTGAACTAGAGCATTTCTGCTTCAACCTCAACTCGATAATTACTTCATTAATATAATTGAATTAAATCATAAAAATTATACATTATATTTATTACTAAATTTTAGCATTATTTTCCCACTTCATGATTACTTCATTAATGTAATCAAAATTCTACCTTATTATATGCATGTCTTCTCGTTGTCGAAATGAATTAAATCATTGAAATTATAAATTATATTTATTACTAAATTTTAGCATGCTTTTCCCTTGCAAGTTTTTGATGGGTCTATTCTTCTGCACAATACGTTGACTTTTATAGGTTTTTGAGAGGTTTGGAGTTCATTGAAGAGAAATTTGAAGAGACATAATTTTAACATGTTTTTCCCCTTCAGGTTTTTGATGGGTCTATTCTTCTGGATAATACGTTGACTTTTATAGGGTTTTGAGAGGTTTTGAGTTCATTGAAGAGATATTTGGAGAGATATTTTTTTATCTGGATTAAATTGTGAGATATTTATGGAATTCCATGAATAGTTATCCATAAAATTAATAAAAATCAAAAATTAAAAGTCAAAGAATTTTTATGTCATAACAAGTATTTGATGATCACTTTGATTTCAGAATATCCTCAAACCTATAATTTAAATAAAAACTTAAAGATAAAAACTTCTAATAAATCCTTATCGTATATTAATAAATAATTTAACAATGGTCACTCAATTTTTTTAACCATAATTTCATAGCTTCTATTGTAACCATAAATTCATAGGGTAGATATATTTTTCGCAAAGGAACATTCACTCATATATAATGTATCAAAGTCTATCCATCATAAATTCATAGCGTAGATATATTTTTCTCAAAGAAAGTGTTGGACACCTAATCCTCTATGGGCTGGTGTAGAATGTGAACAACCATGAGCATCCAAGAGACCTTGGGATGTGGAACCCACCAGTCACACAAATGTACTATAAATGCATATCCTTTTCAATAATAGATACACACTCATGTTTATCATTCATCTTTTTTGTTTGTCATGTATGTGTCTTAATATGGTATGAGAGTGGGTGTTTTCCTGCCCTGCTTCATTTTGAGCCACTTGTTTTGTGGCCTTTCTGTGCATGTCAGTTATGCATTTCATGAATGTTTTCTTAGTTAAACTCTAGCTATGATCTCTTCCATGTAACTGCCATTTTCTCTGCTCCTGCAAACCAATAGAAGTTGTGTGATCTTTCTCCATTACTCATTCAAACATTAGCTCCATATTTTAGTTGTGTGTTAATTCCAAGTCCATCCCAAGAAATGCGTTGAAGCCTCACCGACTGTAATGTTGATTGTAACATTCTTCCACTAAAATTGAAATGGTTGCTTGACCATAATCACACACATGTGGAAGCCTCATTGATTTCTTTGTTGGTCAAACCACTCGGCATGTGTGCTTTTGTCTCGCAACTATTTCGTAGGTTTTCCCCTCTCTAGAAACTATTGCAGAGGCGCGGCTATGTCTTGCAATGATTCCATAATTGTGACTATCTTTTGCAATACTCTGTCTTGCAACTGCCGCATAGTGGCTATGTCGCTAGTTATGTGAGGCAACTACTCCACAGGAACAGTTGTGTCTGCATCGAATACCCATATCAATCCCACTCCTAATTTTTACAATGTGTTGAATAATATTCTGCTCACAATACATTGAATCTGCTCCTCCCTTTTGGTTATGTTTTCTATCCTTTACTGCACGACAATGCTCTGGCACAATCCCTTCGATTTGTAGATCCTCATTTCTTAGACGGATCTTCAGATACTTTACCAATATTCTTAAAACGGACAAAAAATGTTCAGCTTGTCTAATATTCCCAGGTAGAAGAGGATTAACAATCCATGTGTCCGAGATAGGAAAATCTGAGCGTTGAGCTAATCCCTCCACAATCCTATTATATTCTGCTTGTAGTCTGTTTACATCTAATGCCTTGAACCTTATTCTCAACAATTTTCATCATCTTTGTAATGTTTTGGGTGGCTGCAATAAGTATTTGGTGATTCGTCTTGTTGAAGCTGAGTGAATCAATGCATGTCTAGTCAATACATATAACACATAACGTGGCCTGACAACTCTCGTCCTCTCGACTTCGCTCTATCAATCCAGTGGTATCTAGTTTTATATCTAATTACCCAATTGCTCAATACATACGTTGTTTTGGTGGCACAATGCTCATGGGTCCCTGACTATTTTGGATTACCACTCTCCGCTCCTCTGTTTCCTGTATAACGTATACCACATAGCTAATACCACACAATCAATACGAGTGGTATCCCACCATACCAATTATACCGCACAATCATACATTGAAGCGGAAGCGTGGTGGCCCATGCGTAGTGGAAGTGTGTGAAAACTACCCTTCGTGGCTCTCCATATGTTTTGAAAGGCCATGAATGCATGAATAGAATTGGTTGTTTTGTTCTATACTCTTGTGTTGACCATCGAGAGGACATATAGAATTGGATGGTGTGTTAGACTGAGGATGGTGTAGGACTAGCATTCAAGCTTAGCCAGGTTTATCTCATCAGTGGAGTTGAGATTGACGGGCGCATATACACAACAGGAAGAAATTGGGGAATATGGTTGTAAACCAAGGCCTACCACTCAAGGGCAGTTGTAGAGATCACTGCAGATTTGGGAGCTTCCAGTGTCATACATATAGTTTGTGGGATTGTAAAGGTAGGAGGAAAGACAGTAGTTGAGGATGGTGTGTTGGTGATTTCATATTTTTTGTTGAAGGTTGAGGTATGTACATGTGCATTGGTCATTGTATATGGCATGTTAAATTATTATGGTTTGGTTATGGTGGGTACGAAAACCTTCATACTCCTTATATGGCGTTGATTAATATATATATTTATGTTATTTCGTATGTGTTGAGTGCGAAGCATGTATGGTTAATATGTAATGGAATATGAAGCTTATATATGTTGAGGGATAACTTGCCATTGCTTATCTATTGGAACAAATGGTGTTGGTTGAAATCTTGACATGAAACCAAACACAACTGAAATCGAGAGCCATCACTATTTTTGAAGACAATTGCAACCTTTTGTAAAATCCAATTGCAGTGACATTGTATTGCGAGTGAGTGTTGATTATTCTCTACAAGCTCATAGTTGTGATTAGTTTTAAGTGTAACTTTGACAATGTATAAAATAACCAGAATTGGTGAAATATTGGAGTTCTTAAAAACTATGACACATTCCTTTGATCATGGTACAGTAAGAATCAACAAATATTCTCTTGTTGACATTAGAACCTATTTACATAATGTACAAGAGAATATTGATTTTTTGTAGCTTGAGACAAAGCCATAGCAAGAGGAGTTACAACATAAAAGACATCCTTATGAACTTGTTCAGAACAATCCCTTATTTGACTTTAAAATAGGATCCTATCAACTACCAACAAGTCATCAAGCCATTAATGTTGAGTTTGATCCCCATCAAGTGTCAATTTCAAGCGTAGTTTCGCATAAAGATGCAGAAATTCAGTCTGCACTTCCCAATTTAGTCATCAGACCTTGGGAAGAGTTTGTCCACAACAAGCACAGAACTGGTCTTGGATATGACAAGGATTTTTCCTTTCATATTCTAGATTACTCAAAGCCCATTCAGTTTCAGAGTGTTGGATTCCTTCACGACAGTCCACATTCAGCTGTTCAAGATTCTGCTCCTTCACATTCGTAGTAAAAAGTTGTTAAATGCGAACATTGTGACTGAGTTGTTCATCTGAAAGATCATTGTTTTGATCTTCATCCATGTAAGCACTGTCATAAAACCAGTCATTCTTCAAACAAATTCTTCAGAAACAAAACTCTTGCAAGAACAAAGATTCATTTTGGATGGATTTGTTCTTGGAAATGGCTTCAACAGCTAAGAAGATATTTCGCTCATACAACATGATTTATTCTCGAATATTGAAAAGTCTTGCAGTTGAGATCTCTTCATCTTCTCATCTTGTATCTGACAAGGGGGAAATGATGGTCATCTACAAGCTTCAAAGCCACATCAAGCGAGCCTAAGCCACAACCTACCATACCAGATTTAGAGTTGTAGCAAGAGACAAATATGCCCCTGAGAATGTCTTCAGTCAGTGATATCTCTTCAAAGAATTGGGGACACTTCCTCTGTCAAAAGACTTCAGCTTCTTTCCAGTTTTGTAAGAGTTCAAGGAATTTCATTAAGCATTCCAAAGTTGTTGGTCATACTTAAACCATCACAGGTTGAGACCTTCCTTTTTAGGTTGAGGATCTCCCTTTTATGCGGTGTGTGACCTCCCTTTATTGGTTGAAGGTTTCCCTCTTCAAAACATCAGGAGCACTTCCTCTAGCAGAAGACCTGAGCTTCATGCTAGAGTTAGAAGAGTTCTGGGAACTGCACTAGGCATTACAGTGTTGGTGGTCATCCTTAAACCACCTACCTTATACCAACATTTTAGAGAGCACATTCAGCCTAGTGTTGCCATGCATTTTTGCACGTTTTGTATTACAGCTCTCTTCTTGGACTCATACATAACCATTTAGATTAAGGCGGGGAATGTTGGACACCTAATCCTCTATGGGTTGGTGTAGAATGTGAACAGCCATGAGAGTCCAAGATACCTTGGGATGTGGAACCCAACGGACACACAAATGTACTATAAATGCATATCCTTGTCAATAATAGATACACACTGATGTTTATCATTCATCTTTTGTGTTTGCCATGTATGTGTCTTAACATAAACATTCACTCGTATTTAATGTATCAAAGTCGATCCATCACTTTTCAGGCTTTCCCCGAGATGTTATGCAAGCAAACTCATTGTTTTTAATATTTTGCAACCTATGCCCTCTCAAAGTTTATCCTAAATTGAAAGATTATAATACAGTGACCAAATATTATGATATGGTGACTACGGATGGAATTTGAGGATAATTTGCATGTTAAATACAATACTTTGTCAATGAAAGTGATATCGAATTTTATTGAAAGATTATAAAGATTATGATACAGTGACCAAAGATTATGATATGGTGACTACAGATGGAATTTGAGGATAATCTGCATGTTAAATACAATACTCTGTCAATGAAAGTGATATGAAATTTTAACAATAAAAGTAATCATAATTGAAATTTTTGGTTCATTTGTTTTTAAAAAATATTATTTTATGATAATGATTTTATTATATTTGAAACTATTTATAATTTAATAAAAAAATGCGGGTATGGAGTATGTCTTAAAATTATTTCTTTTTGGTTAATATCTCATTTTTTTCGGATGTAAAGAAACAAGTTAACGACCCAAGACCCAAAGGCATATGGCAGGAGTGAAAGCTTGCCCTCTTATGAACCACCAACGGGTTATTCTAGGTGGTGTGGTTTTCCTTGAATAACGATGATGAGTGAGCTTGCATTCGAGGATAACAACCAGAGATGGTTGTCTTCACTGCTAGTTTGACAACTGAGTTATAATAGATTTTCCCACCCTATAGAAAAAATTAATAAAAAATATTAACATTTAATTTTCAGACAATTTTTAATGTAATAAACAAAAAAAATGTATATTTGTCATAATTTAATATAATATTATATATTTATATATAAAGAACTATTATACATAACTTTATTTTAAAATTTTAATTTTATAATAGGTTAATATATATATATATATATATGTATTAAAATTTTATATGTTAGTAATGTATTTTACAATTACTAATGAAGATTTAAAAAGAGTATTGTTATAAAGATAAGAAATAAATATGTGTTTAAAAATTAAGATATGAAATGTGCATTACTATAGAATGAAGTAGAACATTTTTTAGGCTTAAGAGAAAATCTAGTGAATAGGAATTATTAATGTTCAATTTTATTTATATAATATTGGATTTTTTTTATTGGAGTAATCAATTTTTTTGTCAGGATTGTTTTTAAATTTTTATTTTTATTTTTATTTTCTTAGTTTTTTGTGAAATAAAAAGACTTTAGAATCTTTGAAGTTATCCAAATATTAGGAAAATTTAAAATCATATGTATCAAACTTTATGTAAATAAAAAGGTCATGAGATAGATAACACTAAGTAAAGAAAATGATTTTCAATCTAGAAGAAGAACCAGAGGCAATTTTTTGATGCATAATCATACATTATTTAATGAAACTAGATATTAAAATGTGGAAAAACAAATAACAATGAAAAATAATAGTGCATTAATCTATAACTTAATTTACATTAAAAACACATTAGCACAATAATAAGATATTAGCAATACATTAATTTACACATTAATACATTCATGACATATTAATTGTACATTAACACATGTCAAATATGGTTAAAATGGTCAACCTTAGTTAGCATAGGTGTCATGGTGAACCACAATCACCATAGGCAACAAGGTAAACACTTACAATGTAAAGTCAATCATAGTCAACTTCATTGAGTGTTGTTGACTATGGTTGACTATCGTTAACATGATCAACCATGACCAATGTGTGGGTCATGTTCAACCATAGTTAATTACATGCATCATGTTTAACATGCCCATAATAAACCATAGGCATCATGTCCAACATACCCATAGGCATCATGCCCAACATACCCATAGGCATCATGCCCAACATGTGCATAGACATCTGTAGTCAATAATGTCGACCATAGTCAACATAGGCATCATGTTCATGTTCAACATGCCCATGGTCAACCATATGCATCATGTCTAATATGCCCATAATAAACTATAAGCTCATACCTATAATTAGCATAGGCATAGATATTACTATAGTCATTAAAGTGTGTAAATTTATATGATATATTTAATACTCAATATTAAATATATTTTTTTACTATTTAACTTGTTAATGTTTAATCTTTAATATAACTTATAACATTAATAGTTTTCGTAACACTAATCATTGTATTGTAACTTAGTAATATGAATTTGATATCACTTAAGTTTATATTGTTCAAAATATGATTTCAATATTATTCTTAATGTTATAAAGATAAAACAAAGTTGTAATGTGATGAACAACAAACAATGTTGTAATGTAATGAACAATAAACAATGTTGAGATGTGATGAACAACAAATAACGTCACAATTTGACAAAACAATGGCATCACGATGTGATGATAAAAAATAACATCACAACTTTACAAACAAAAAATGAACAAAAGTCAACATTGTAATTTGATGAACTAAAAATAACATTGTAATGTGAAGAACAATATTCATTGTCACAATCTGATGAACAAAAGTTGACTTGCAATGTAATTAACAAATATTGATGATCTAATGTGATACAAAAAAGTCAACATTACAATATGATAAACAAATATTAATGTCAAAATATGATGAAAAAAATATCAACATCACAATGTGTCAAACAAAAAGTGCATGTGATCAACTAAAATCAACATCACAATATGATGAGAAAAACTCATTATCACAATGTGATGAACAAAAACTGAGATTGAAATGTAACGAAAAAAATGGCATCGCATGTGATGTGCAATAATTGAATTCACATTATGACAAATAATAACCAATGTCATAATGTAACAAACAAAAATTAGTATCGCAATATGGAAAACAAAAATCAACATTGCATTGTGATGGATATCGAAAACATGCACTACCACATGAAAAACTCAATATCCTTGTTGGTCAATTATAGTCATCTTGGTTAACTATGCTCAACGATGTTTACCCACGGTTTACCATGACCAAACTTGGTCAACATGTTTATCCATGGTCTGCCATAATCAACTATAGACATCAAGGTCAACCATGATGAACTTGGCGAAACAAGCCTACCAATGGATAACACAAGCAACATAATCAACCCCTATCAAACTTTATTAAGTGGTCTATATGATCAACCATGGTAAAGCATGATGAATCATAACTAATATGGTTAACCATATTAATATATAGTTAAACATTAACAACAATGTTAATCAATAGTAAACCATAGGTGACCATAGTCAACCATGGTCAAATAATCTTAGCCATGGTCAAACATGATAAACATGTTCAGACATAGTCAACAAGTTCAATGATAATCAACCATTATCAAACTAGCACAACTATAGTTAACCATGGTCACTATGACCATACATACTTTAGTTGGTCAACTATGGTTAGTCATGATTGACTATGGTTAAACATGATCAATGTGTTCATCCACTATCAACCATAAATAACCATTTTTGACTAGTCAACCACAATGAATTTGGTCAAATGAAATATGGTTTGCGCTTTAATTTTTATTCAGAAACTCCAACTTATACACGTGTTACAATGATAACCTTAATAACAACCAGAGAAATGGCCATTTGAGTATGTATCCTTAGTTATCAATGAAATTAACTTTAGTTGTTTTGAATTGTCAATTGTATGGCTAATTCTTCAAGTTTGTTTCACAGTAAAGGATTCAAAGAAATCCAAATCATTGGCCAATTCTTCAAGTTTGTTGTAGAGTAAAGGATTCAGAGAAATACAAATCATTTCTTTAGCGCAAAAATTCTTATCATTTGAAAGCACGATCTATGATAATTGCATTCAAATCCAAATTATTACCTTAATACCCAATTCAGGCTCTGAAGAGAGGATTGACACATTAGAGAAGTGGCACCTTACGGAGAAGCCCTGCAGAAAATAAGAAGTAATTCAAGGTTGCAAAAACAAAGAAACTATGTCGGCATGAGAGCAGGTCGCAAATTATGTACCATTAACAGCTCGAGTTTCTCATTTCCTTGTATCTGCATCCCCAGGCTCTCAGCTAGTAGCTACTGCCCTATCGGTTATGTTCACAGTCTCCAAATTCCAATTCAAGTTCCAAATTATAGTCATTTTAACCATCATAGTTTGGGAAAAGATTGCAGACCACTCACACAGTTTGAGAACATGAATTTGTTCGGTTGTCCTCCAGTTCAAGTTCCAAATTCTAGCCATTTAGCCATCACAGTTTGAGAAAAGATTGCAGACCACTCGCACATTTTGAGAAAAAAAATCTGTTTGGTTGTCTTTAAGCTTCTTGTCGGTAGATTTCGCGCCACAGGTAAGTGGTTTCTGCGCACGATTCTTTTGTGTTTTTGTCTAAAAATTCTTCTGAGTTTTTGTTTGAAATTTTTGAATTAGTAACTCCATTGAATATATTTACATTCTTGATCAAACATGATTTTAATATATGAACATAATCTTATGGTGCTTGTTCTTGCCAGACTTTTTCTCTATTCACATGGATTATTAAAAAAAATTATTTACAATTGTAACAAATGAAAGACTATTGATTAGAAGTAAAAATCAATTTATAAAATTCAAGGTCTTATCGATGAGTGGGAAAAATTAACTTGTCTGGTTGGCTTTCTATTCAAAGAGAATTCTTTTGTACATTTTATTTCGGTAAATAATGGTTTTTTCCAATTCATATATTAGGAATTATGCATTCATCACCCAAAAAATAAACTTCTTTGCCACTTAAAACAATCAAGAACGCAATTCTGAAATACAACTTTCTTAAACCCAATTCAGAAATACAACTTTCTGAAACTAATTTTAATTAGAAACCTACAATAGTAATCAATACATCAGATTAAAATGACATGGTAGTTTCAGAATGGTAACTAATATGCCATAATTTATGATCCATCAAAAGCTAAAAAGCAATACAACCGATTACAATAGAAAAGGGTAAAAATGGCCATTTGTTTCACTATTTCCACAATTATAAGTTTTCAACCATTTACATTTAGGACTACCTAGTACCACATCTTTGCCACAAGGGTTTTAGCCTCTACAGTACCATCTCAAAACCCAAACAAGGCTGTAGATACATATTTTCCATTTATTTTCTCACTATTTCCATCTTAAAGAAAAAAAGGCTAAACATTTTAACTATATGGAAAAATCACAGAAATATCATCAACAAGACTCAAATGAAAGTGTAGCAATGACACTTGAGTTGATTGGTACAACACAACATGGAAATTTTGCAACAATTATAAATACAATTTGCAGAAATTAAATGAAAATTGTACAAATAAATATCACAAGTCATGTGATGGGCAATTTAAAAGTAAAACCGTCATAAAATAATCCTCTGATGGGTAGGGGCACCCGTCAAATTTAACCCTTGGGTTAGAGTTGGATTTACACAAGAGTCATCACTATAGACAGAAAGTGGTCCTTCAATGTTGTAGGTAGTTATCGTCTTTGTATATTTTGTTTGGCATTTTTGTTATGGGTTTTTATTAATAAATTTTATTTAGGGGTTAATATTTTAAAGGTGGATTAATTTTTTATGATTTTTTCAAAAATAAATTGTCAATTTTAATTTTTATAAAAATGATTTATCTAAATTTTATCAAATTATTTTACCTTAAAAATAGCCAACATTATATAGAGTACATAAAAAAATCATTATATATTTAAATAATTTTAAAAATACATCAATAAACATTTTATAGTTTCCATATTAGAAACTAGTGAGATTGCCTAATGTTTTTACATTTCAAAATAATTTTCCATCTTTAAATTTTTCCCCGAACTTATAAATGAATAAAATGTTCCAATCTCTTATTATACTTACTATCAACCTTAATCAGCTACAAGTTAAATAATTGTATACTAATCCACTTATTGCTCGCTTACATGTGCATTTTCTTTCCTCAGACATTTCTGGTTTTCCTTTGCATCTCAAGCATCTTCTTTACTTCATATAATGTTACCTATTATTATTTTCTTCTTTATTTCATATAATATTACCAGTTATTCTTTTCTTCTTCTTCTTGCAGGTTCTAGATGAGTTTCTAGATGTACTGAAGCTTTAATGTTTAATGGAGGTCTTCCCTTTTGGCATTTCGCTTTGATTAGGAAAACAAAAGGTTTATTTCCCTCAGAGAAAAACATATGAGAAACTGAGCTCCTCTTCAAGACATACTTATCATATATGCCTAATGTTATTATTTTAAAAATGGAGTTTTTAAATGTTTTTTGATTTGGCAGTTTGTTGAGTTGAGATGTTCATTCTATAACTTATTATGAGAGAGATGTGTAAGTTTGTCAGTCTCTCAGTTTTCCTTGAAAATAAAAACAAAAGTTACAAATTATGTTCTAAATAGAAAAATGATATCAGCGATAATAAACAAAATGAATATGTTGTAAAGTAATTAGAAGTAAAAAATTGTTTGAATAAGATGTTTAAATCTTATAATTTGGTTATTGATAAATTATTTTAATACTAATTAATATTGAAATATACTTAAAAATATGTTAATAATAAAATATCATTTTAATTTGCGTCATAAAATGTACATGTTATGTAAAAAATTTTGATGTCAATTGGGTATACATTATATATAATTTAAAAAAAATATGTTTATATCATTAACAAATTATGTTTTTATGGTTAAAACGTTTGCTTGGTGCTATATATAATTTATTTAGTATTTAAAAATTCAATTTAAACAATGAAAAATAACACATTGTATTTTACACTCTAAAGAAGTTTACATGTGAAGAAATTTGATCCCTCTCGACTCATATTAGATTTGTACTTAAAATAGAGTCTATGCTAGTGATTAAAAATGTCAAATCATATTAAGAAATTAATATATGATTAAAATCACTTTGGATTTTTATATATGTAAATAATTCTTTATGAAAAAATTGTACATATATTTTATGTGGATATGGTTCAATGCACTTTATCTATCTATTACATGAAAATTTACTCAGAAATTTTTTCTCAGAAGAAAAGTAGCTACTTTCGAGCTATATAATATAGTTAAGAAGATATTTCACAAATACTATTGCTTAAGAAGTTATTCTTTATATATTAGAGAAACATAGAAGCCCTCTAAGTCTTTTTGTGCTATTTTTTTTTTAATAAATTTTTATGTGAAAATTAAAAGGTTAAAGGTATTTGAATAACTTTTAGCTTCAATTATCTATTGATGTTTATAACTATTGGATTATAGTTACTGGATTATTGATGTTTATAGGTAATGGATTATGTTCATATCTTCTTGTTATTTTAATACTAATAAATTATTGTTAGTGTAATTGAGTTTTTTTTCTTCGAGTTCTCTCTCTTGTTTCCCTCACACGTCTGTTCAACTCAATGGTCTCATATTTGATCTTAGATAGCGAGGAGGATTTTGTATTCATACTTTTTTTCAAATGGATTTAACTAAGGGCACACCACTCTTCTATTAAAGTTTCTTTGTTATTCAGTAGGAATAAAAAAAGAGAACATACATATATTGTTTATTCTGAGGAGGTAAATTCATTATAGAAAATTTTCAAAAACATAAGACAACATTTTCAGGAAAAGTTAAAAATAGATTTTTCAAAAAATTAGGAATGTAATTAGCAGGAAATTGTCCATATAGAAAGCTTGATAATAGAAAGCTACATTAAAGGGTTGAAAAATAGAAAAATAACTTCCATAACTTGAGTGATTCAAAGTAGCAAAGTAAGGTATTCACAACATTGAGAGAATATAATCCAAGACATAGATTTTGTTGAAAATAGTTGAGTACTCATATTAGTATAAAACCACAGAATGGCCACTTTGAAGAACATTTCCAACATATTATTCATAAACTAATAAGCTAAGTTTAAGACCTCCAACTTTAATTTTTATAACAACCAATCTATTAGACTTCTGGAATCTCCAAAAAATTGTAAACATCTTATATTTTTCAATTTTGCAAGATACAAAAGAGGCCAACAATAAATAATTATGTTTTTGTATTTGTTCCCTACTCTATACCAACTCTAACATAAAAATACTTGCTTCCTATCATTTTAATTATTTTCTCACATCTACATCTATCCCCTTGTGCAACGCCATCAAAGAAAGCCACTAGGTGGCATTGCAATAATCTAGGGAGATTGATCCTTCTTTAATTTTCTCCTTTCTGCTTCAGATTATATTCCCTGAATGTGCCACAGTCCTAGATGTTTGAATAATTATATTAATACTTGAGTTTTTTAAGATAACCCTATTTCTCAATAACCACATTCCTCAAGCCACAAAGATTGGAAGGAAGCAATTTTTTTTGAACTTATCATTCCAAATTTGAAGAGCATCCTTAAAGGAGATCTAATATATCTTCTCTTTAAAGCCTAAAAATTGTAATACATAGAGACATATTTCTTGTGTAATTCCGTAGTAGAAAAAATGATGGTCCACCAATTCTTCATGGTTCTTGCAAAGGCTACAAAAATTAGGGCCTCAGAAACCTCTTTTCTAAAGGTTTTCCTAGGTTAGGATTTTATTTTGTAAAACTAGACATGTGATACATTTCACCTTGCTTGGAATGTTTTGTCTCCAAATTGAATTGGTCCACCAAAAAAATCTCTATTCAACAACAGTGTGTTATATGGCTTCATAAGCACGTTTTTCTCTCATGTTGCCAAAATAATTATCCCAGCTCCAGATAGGTGAATCATTTGTGTTAGATAATCTGCTACCATTGTTATATAAATCCTTTATGAAATATTCAATTCTTCAATGAGATTACTAACTAACCCCAATAGACAGGAGCCATCTAGTAACCAATTAAGAAACGTGTGATAGCCATTTTATTGATAGTGTTTATAAAAAGGTAACATTTAGAGTTTAGGATAGCAACTCTTAAGATAATTTATAGCAACTAGCTCCTCCTACAATGGGGTCCTTACCAAGAATCACTTGTTTTCCATCCCCAACTTTCCAGGCTAACTAATTAGAGAGGAAAGGAAAGGGGTCCATAAGGTCCTTCAAAACAATAGAGCCTCTGGAGATTGGCTTAACAATAACATTTCTAAGCTAATCAAATAAAAACATCTTTATGAGATAATTATTCCTTATTACTTGACTCAATAAACTTTCACCAAATAATCCTCTCGGCGATATTTTTAGAGTGAAGGCCTTACCAAACCAAACTAAGTTCTTAAAACCCCACCCTCCAATCCTCTTTGGCCTCAATAATAATTCCTAGCTGACAAGGTGAATCCCTTCATTACTTTTCTTACTTGTCTACAAAAAACTAAACATCATTTTCCTTAATTTATTCAGAATTCATTTGAGAATCTTAGATAAAGACATCCATAAGACTAGAATATTTTCTTGTACACATTTTACTAATATCATCATTCCTCCCAATGATAGCCAGTTATAACACCGTAAAATTATATACTTCTCAACTTTTCCAAGTAGCCACATCTAGTCTTCCTTTTTATAACCATTTTTTTTAAGCTATAATCCCAAATACTTGAATCCTTTGAATACTTCAATACTTGAAGCCATTTGATTTGCAAAATCCACAACTTCAACATTATCACCAAGAGGCACTCAAATTGGTATTGGAAAAGGACAAGGACAAGGAACAAAAGGAATATTAGGTTCCTCCACTAAATTAGAGGTGTCTCATGATTTTCAAAAGTTAAGGAAGAAAAAACATCAGGGTGTTCAGATTCACCATGTAAAGGGATATGAACCAGGCACTCAAACTTTCCTTTAAATAAAATCTCAATTTGTATCTTCCCTAAGAAACTCATAACATAGGTGAAGGAATTGATTAGAAGAATCCTCAATTTATTCATCAAGGTTCATTCTTAGTTGATCCATCCTTTTAAGGACATCCTGGTAATCTTGCTTATTGAAGGCTAAATGAAGCTCCTTGATGAAGTGTTCAAAAGAATGAATGCAAGTGGGTGGTAGGGTGTGACTCCATCAGTTAACTCAACATTCAAGGGTGAGGAAGAAAAGTATAAGAGAAACATATTCAAAAATGATTACATAAAATTCACAAAAATAGAGAAGATTAAAAATGTGCCCAATTATGGGTATTTCACCCTCACCATCAGATTTTAATTGAGACGAGTTATAAAGATGTTCGTTGGGGATCAAAATTTTACCATTGGTTCTATTAGAAAAACACCCCTTGAGTATGATTTGGGGATGAGACATTTCAGATAAGATGTCCAAAATAGACTCAATGGGCACAAATTTTGATCTTTACCTCCTTCTAGTTCCAGCTATTAATGATGTTGGAGATTCATCAACCAAAGGGTCATCCAATGTGAAGTCCCAATTAGACCTCACACAATTTCAAGTAAGATCCCTATCCGAAGTATCGACCTGACCACCATAATTCTAATATTTTTCCTTAGCTACAATAGAGAATGTAAGAGAGTATGCACATCACCTTTGAAATCAACAAGTAAGTTGACACTGTGAAACATTGATTGTAGCGTAAAAGGAGACTTCCATGAGAGGGAAGTAAGAGTGATTCTCTAGAAGGAATTTAATAGTACTATCCTAAGAGGGGCACACAAGAGAAAGGAAATATTCATTAGTTATCTAGTGAAATAGTTCATATAGACAAAACAAACATTAAAAAAATATAACACGCATTCAGCAAGACAAGTACCAAAGCCAATGAAGTAGTTCAATTTCCTTAGTACATATGAACAAAACATATTCTGCAAACATATAAAGAATAGACTTACAATATTTGCAATATATGCATGAAAATGTGTTGGCTCAACAAGCTTTTGATTATTAGGTTAAATATTGAAGTACACAGTTACAATGGCAATCCCCTAGCTCCAATGTGGAACATTGAGTCACTGCTTGCTTCTCCAAAGAATGATATTCTCTCCTATGCTGAGCTAGAGAATCCAAGGCTAGTTCTCCAAAGGCTAAGCTTACAAAATCCCTTGTCTTGAGTTATGAGGTTTCATTTCTAACAAGAGGAATGGCCTTTCATATCCCCTATGACTCTTGAGTTACCCTCATTTTCTAATTCTAATGTGACTTTTGGACTTCTCTATGAAGTTTGGAATTTTCCTAAAGACTCTTTTGTCCATATATGATTATGTGACTTTTCATATTCCACATATAAACCTTGGACTTCCACATATTACATTTTGTCCTTTCCTTTTGATAATTGCATTATTATATCCAAAAATGATGTGGCAATACACACAGACACACATAGACACTCTGATGTTGTTTGCATAAGTCATAACTTAATAATGGTGACATGGACTTCATGATGATATGGTGATTCCAAGCTATTATTCTTGTTTCATTGTCTTTAATCTTCATGATAGGTATGTTCAGTTTTTCATATTCATGAAAGATCTACTTTGTTCTTCATCTTCACCTTTCAAGGGGATGAATGATATGGAGTCTTCATGTGGTCTTGATCTTTGGTCTTCCATCGTAAACTAGTGTCACTTAATCTTCTTGTTAAATGACCATCTTATATTCATAGATCCCCAAGTGTCTTCTATCATAGTTTCCTTCTCATATTCTCTAAGAATCATATTGTCACTTCAAGATGTAATGCCTGTAAGTGAAATCCACTCATGACAAGACGACATTAGTCTGAAAATCTCCTAATCTAACTTACATCATGAAAATTACAAATTATGTTGGAACTAGGTACTCGACAAGAAGGAACATTCAGGGATTGTGCAATACAAAGCTCTAGAGGATAGGAATGCGGGATTCATGCTTGAAAATGAACAATGTGTAGTTTTGGAGGCCTGTGAAGAAGGATTACACAGTTTAGGGTCACAGTGAACAAGGCTTTCCTATGTAGTTGCACAATGCACACTTCTAGTTGGGGGCTGGGAAGTTGGATTACGAATTTGCGTAGTTCAAGGAGCGAGGGAGACAGGATGAAAACTGGGATTATAAAATGAGTAGAAAGGGAATGGCTACGATGCAATATTGCATAGTTCTAGACATTAGGAGGCCAAGATTGACAACCGTGACTACGCAATGCACAATCCTTGTAGGCAGTGACTATGCATTACACAGTTCCAAGAGAGAGGGAAGTAGTGTTCAGGACTACAACTGTCCAATGCATATTTCATAGGGGAAAAGTGAGCTCAGGTTGGTCGGGCATGAAATCTTCCAAAATTTGACTAAGTGTGAGATCAGTGAGGCAGAGATGAAACCAAGGATGGACTTGAACATGATCTGACACTTAGAACCATTGATGACACAACACAGAACACTCAACATTCAGACACAACATGATCCCCTTAATGTGGTGACAAAACAACAATCTCCTCAAAGTGTGACACTCAAGATATGCTTTGTGGTAATAGTGAAAACACTAGTATGAAAATGCATGAAACTTTGTGAATGTATCTAATACATGTCTACAGGATAGATAAGACCCATTAGTAGAAAAGTTTCCTCTTGAAATGAACCATCACTCCGCTTTTACAATGTGCGACACTTCCCATGCTAAAAGATTACACTTGTGAAAGTAAGATAAAAGTGCAAACGACACTTGCAACGACTTATATAAAGTGAAAGAGACACATGCCTGAGTCAATATAACATGAAAATGACATCTGTTAAAACCAAATCAAGCCAAAAATGGTAGGTGCGAACGTGAAAGCGACACTTGCAAAAACAAAGGTGCGCCAGAGAGACAGTTGAGAAAACTCACCAAAATAGAAGTACAATTGTTATCGAAGTGAGAAATTCTGTTAATGGAAAGCGAACACAAACTCTTGACATGTGTTGTGTAGTACATTGTACTTATGAATTGCACAATCACTATCACTAGCAATTGTGCAAGAATTGTTGGAGACAATGTTAATATTGAGAGGGGGTGAATCAATATTAAAGCCATTTTTATTTATTTATGCCAATTTAATTTTCGTCTTCAAACTTGGCAACCATCCATCTACTCAACAACAACACATAATATGGAAACAATATGAAATCGACATACAATCACACAC
This sequence comes from Pinus tabuliformis, assembly GCA_031772625.1. Classification (NCBI taxonomy): domain Eukaryota; kingdom Viridiplantae; phylum Streptophyta; class Pinopsida; order Pinales; family Pinaceae; genus Pinus; species Pinus tabuliformis. The sequence continues at coordinate 609,527,866 of CM062817.1, forward strand.
TATGGGCATCATACACATGAGACAAAGGTTTTATGTGGAAACCCTTTCAGGAAAAAACCACCAATGCATTTTGTTGTTATTGATGTAAAATACGAGCACGTACTCTGTTACATCAATCTGTTTTGTGATAACCCACTCATAGGAAGAACCAACTCCCTTTGTTTGCTTTCTAGCACCAACTAGCAGGAAGCACCAACTCGCTCATCTTGTAGACACATATCCATCTTACCAGAAGCACCATGTGAATCACCAACTTCAAAGATTTGTTGCAAGCATTAACTTGTAGCTCCTTGGATTTATGCAAGCACCAATTTATAGGATGCACCAACCCCCAAGCCTTCTCAAGCACTGACTAAAGATGGAAGCACCAACTTTCTGTATGCAGGCTCCAAACCACACTCAAATAGGAACTGAATGTTCTTTGTAATTGGCACCCACTCTGCTTGATCTCATCTTTGTTCTCTGCTCACTCTATAGCAGCACACTGATATGATCAAAAATAGTCACTCATCACAGTCCATGCAACTCTCTATTATATTCTCTTCATCAACATACAATTAGTGCTTGGCCTCTTTTATTCATCAAGACCTATCTGTCTTACACACGATAGCATCTATTCTTCTACCTTCTCTCTCTTCACATGAACCTTCGGCCTTTCTTACATAGCAACACAATTTCTATCGGGGTCTCTTACCTCTACATTGACACTCTTATCCCTTCTCTACAGAAAAATCTCATTTAGCCTCACACAACATCCCACTCACATAGAGCTTTTCCACTTAGCTCTCTAGAAACAATATTGTTTCCCCCCACCTTGCTCATCTGAGCTCGTGGTTTTAGTTCCTCTCTTGCCCACTAATTGATGATACCACTCCCACCTGTATCCACACTACCCGAGTGTACTTCAGCATGGATTTTCCATTCTTCTCTTGCATTTGACTTGGTCTCTACAAATGCATTAAACATGAGAATGAGCACTTGACAGTTTCTCCATACTGAGAATTAATTCTCAATCCACCTACACACTCCAACGAGGCACAATCCTCTCTATGAACAATCTCTTATTACTGAGGTTCTTCCATTCTTATTCATAGTTTCACACAACTTAGTTGTACTTCGGCATGGCTTCTCTGTGGACCATTGTCCTCGTTTCCTTATCTCAGAGTCTTCTACTGATCCATCTGAATCCATGAACCAACTTCGTTGATCTAGATTTGTTCTTCCGTAGCTGATCCATTCTTTAGATTAACTCACTGAGGTGTGCACAAGAGCATTGTGATGGCTTGTCTCACCTCAATGCAAACCCAAAACTCTTTCCTAAAGATCATGGACCTTACTACCTTGACCCAATGATTTTTGACAGTGACCATTAATCTTGAGACCAACTCCTCTATTCTTGCATTCAATCTCGCAGCTGCCGACCCATACGCCTTTAACTCTTTGTACTGTCTTATCAGAGAAATTCAACATCATTGCCTCACAGTGGTGCAATGTTCTGATACTCCTCAGTCCCTTGGCGCTTAGCTACCAGAGCATTTGTTGTCTCATTTGACTAGACCAATTACCATTGTCTTAGTGCCATGTTAGAGCACCCTTTGAATCAAACTTATATGAAGTTACGATTTCACCTTAGCTCCTTCTGCTTAGCCCTCAACACATTTCTCGTCATAGGACCGAGAGTTGTTACTTGTCGCTTAACATTAAGGTGTTACGCCTTCAAATTCCTGCCGAGGGCCATTCTTCCTTTGTTAACTATTCTGCAACCTTGGTTATTTTAACTCTCATGACCATGTGCCAACCCAATATCGGAAGCCCCCTTTATTGGAAATTTTCCAAACTCCAACTATTCTAGAGTTCCGATGTCTTCATCCTCCAATATGCTGACCTCTGATATCACGTCATCACTCCACATGGTGACTCCTTAGTGGTGACACACATCATCTACTTCTAGACCATTAGTCTGCCCAATAAGGTTGAATATGCCTACCACATGTCTTGTCATGTTGACGTCAGATTCCATTGTAGCTTATCAAAGCCAATCATATGCTGCCATGTGTCCTACTAGAGGAGAGAGAAGAGGGCCCGTCAACCTTTGGTTTTGCAGTGAAATCCATTGTTAATATTCTTTTTCATTCATCGATGCTTATAAAGGCTTATCAACACTTATTAGATATCAAAAATTTTAAAGGTTCCTCACTTTAAGTAGTTACGATATTCCAATCCCTAATATGCCAATGTTCCAATGTGCTAAGGCTCTAACCTTTGATGTGCCACTTGCGCCAATCCTTCAATGTTCCAGTATCTAGATCTATGATATCTCAATACTCTTATGTCCTAGACTTCCAATATGCCTAAGCATTGATACATTGACCTCCGAAATCTTGTTCTCCAATATTCTGATGCGTAAATATGTTGGCCTCTGATATTCCGATGTCTCGATATGCTGATCTCTGACATCTTGCTCTCTGATATGTTGCTGCGTCGATATGCTGGCTACCGATATACTGATCTATCGATATGCTAACCTCTGACATCTTGTTATTCGATATGCTAATGTGTCGATATATCGACCTCTGATATCCCAATACACCAATATGTTGGACCTCCGATATTTCGATCTCCGATATGACGATATTCCTCCCTTCCTAAGGCTTCAAACCCCTCAACTTTAGCAGGCCATAAATTTTCAACCATGAATCTGTTTCTAATCCTCTTCTTATATTGGAAAGCTTATTTAGAGCACCTTCCATTGGAGGCGGTCTTACGTAGGTTTTGAGCCCATTTACTACCTTTAAGATGGCACCAAATGATCGACATATAGCCTATGGCTACCATGGAATTTCATCTAGTCCATCAATGTAATCATCATTTTATGGCTTCTCCAATAAGCTTGCTATCATGATGATTCTCTACATAAAGCTTGCAGTTATCATAGGAACCTTTCCGAGCCATGAAAAACAATGGGATTCCTCCTAAGCCATTACTGCGAACATCCACTGCAACAAGCATCCAATATAGTCTAGTTGAAATCAATGCCAACACTCCTGCAAATAGTTAGGCAGTGCCAAATTCCCAACACATCTCCGCAACATGATTGTTGACATCAATGCCAACACACTTGCAGATATATTCACTATGCCATTGGCCATCAAGATAATGCCAACAACCCAATAATCTCCCCCCTTGGCATTGATGGAAACAATTCATCTTTATCTTCGTTTTATAGCCAAACCTCATGCTGCTTCCACATATCTCATTGCATGAGACACCAATGGCTTACTTTCTTCTGCATAGACCATCAAAACTTCTCCACAATTTCTCTCCCCCTTTGACATCAATGACAAGGGGCTACAAGCTGCCTTTTCTTGTCCATGCAATCACTGCATGTGAAGACCAAGGTCTAATTATTGATATGTGCAATCTGCTTCACAGACATCTCTTCCATGATTGTCGTTGTTTTTTCTCCATAAATTGAGAATATGTGATATGATCCCCCTGAACATATACTGCCTTTGTTTTGAATGCCTCCAGTTTTGGATACCTTGTGGCTGCTAGCTGAGTACTCTCTCTACTATTGCATCTTTTGTACCAAAGTTTTAAAAAATTATACCAATTAAACTTCTCATGCACTATTACAAAATGGCTAATTAGTTACTAAAAAAAGACTAAAATTTGCATATAAATGAGCATTTTTCAATGGGTGACCAATAGTAACTAATTTAGAGTATCTTATAGCGCGACCAACTTTTAGTCATTTTTAGTGTAGTCATTAATTGTTTGTCTCAATTTTATCATCTAGTAGTATATTTAGTCATAAATTAGGTCATTAATTTAGTCATTGATTTAGTCATTAATGGTCGCAATTAATGATCAAATATACAACAAAATATATTACTATATGATTACCTAAGAAAACCAATTGATGACCAAATAAATATGACCAAAAGGTTGGTTGTGTTATAAGATACTGTAAGTTAGCTACTAATAGTCACACACACACACATATATATATATACAAAATTTAGTCATCCTCTGAAACCAATTAATGACTAAATAAATAGGTCTAAATTTTAGTCATGTTATAAGATACTGTAAATTAGCTACTAATAATCGTATATATGCAAAATTTAGTCATCATTTATAGTAGTCATTTATATTTTTTTCGTAGTTTTATATTCATTATATAAATGATTTATTTAGTAGTTTCTATTCATTTCATTTAATTTCATTCATAATCATTATAAATGACTAATTTAGTCATATATTCATTTTTTTGTGCTCATCATTAATCAATATAAACTACTAATTTCGTAGTTTTAGATTGATTTTATGTGTTCATTATTAATGAACATAAATTAATTAGTATGATTTTGCGACTAAATTAAAAAAAACATGTCATACAATGTGCATGTTCATCTAATATGATAATGCAAAGTTACATATGTAAATTACAAGACTAAATAATATCAAGTGCAAGTAAAAATAATTTCAATAACAGAACTTTTATTATATAAATTGTCAAGTATTACAATATGAACAATTTCCAACTTAATATTGCTTGGACTATAATTTACACATAAAATATTGTTTCATCATTTCAAAATATTATCACAGTGTTGTTAAGGCATTTCAAGTGAATGCACCAACTCTGAAGACTTGACCATCAGTATATATGTGTGTGTCTTATCCAATATATTGGCTCTAAGGGTATCACTAGACCAATTTTTTTCTCTCTCATTTTGCATTTGTCTCTCAAGTGTTATTGTTCTCCTCTTTCTTTAATTCCTGCTTCTTACCATCAATATTGAATTCCTCTTCTAAAAATGAAAGAAGATACAATTCAGAGTATAAGACATGAAAGACGATGAATACTTGAATATAAACTAAAGTAGACTATAAAATATTTATATGACATATACCTTAACATCAACAATGTCAATGTCATTTTCCCCCATAAAAGCAAGAAACTCGAACAAGTTTTCTTCAGTTGGGGATAGTGGCCATTATGTGGCCATATGAGTTGTATAAAGAAAGCAAATAAAACATCACCATAGAAAATAATACCTTAGTAACTTAATTATATTCAACGTTCAGAGAAAGCTTAGGCACAATCATGCCAGCTAAGTTACATGTCAAAAAGCTCAGGTTGTAGATAACTTGTTAAAACAAATAATCTAAGTTGTGATGTTTAGCCCTTTTTGTTTTATTCACAACAACATTTCATTCTCTAACACATGAACTTGGTTAAGTATATAAACAACCTGTGCTCAAATAACATGAAAGTAAAAAAAATTAATAATCATGAAAATATTTTAACACAAAACAACTAAAAGGATTTCATTTAATATCATGTAATACTAAACTCATCTTCAAGCTTTGGATGTTTTTTAAATAGACATGATACCAAGTATTTCCAATTTCATAGTTAAAAGAAAAAAAAAAAAAAAGAAACATTCACAATACAATCAAACAATAAAGAGAGGATATCATGGAATGAACATTGCAATTATAAGAAATTTGTTTACCTTTTCACGAGTGTCTTGTCTAACATTCCTAAAAAAATTTCTTGCCCAAAATAACCATGAGGTGAAAGAATCACAACATTAAAAACCATAGGAATCCCTACTATAAACATTTCCAAAGTCGATGGCTCAAGTGCCTAAAAGATATCCAACAACAAATGAATCATATCAAGTACATGCTCTGCACTGTCTCGCCATCATTTTTCCAATCTTGTTTCCTATAATCTACCCACACCAAAGTCAAGTAACAATCAAACGAAGGCATTAACATTTTGTTTTATATTCTATATCTACAAAATTTGAATCTAATTAGTTTCATGAACATATTAATTTTGGTATTATGATATAGGTGTTGTCCTTGATGGCAATTCACTCAGATGAAAGATCACAGTGCAGCATGTCAACAACAAAGAATTACAGATTAGAATGCAAAGAATGAAGAAAGAAAGGTATACGTACGTTCACCTTGACCAAGTTGCGTATACACGCAGGTTTGCTGAACAAAAGGAGCGTATATGTATACATGCACTTTCACAGAAGGAAAAGCGCGTATATCTTAGGAAAACAAAGTTTTTGGTCCAAGGTATTTGACCCAAGCTAATTGGTCTGAGGTATTTGGTCCTAAGTAGTTTTGGTCCATGGTATTGAGGAAGGCCTAAAACCATATAAGGAGGAGAAGATCATTAGGCAATGGTGTGCAAGGATTTGAATATCTTATGAAGTGTTGAATCATATATGCAGGTTAATGAGCTTCTGATGGTTTTCTTGATCTGATCTAAGGATGCACCTATAAGGTTGATGAAGGTTGATGGACCGGGATCATAAAGGCTTAAGAGTATTATCATTATGTGGTTTGATCTTGAATAGTCTAGATCTGAATCCTGATGCTTGTTTTATTCTGTAAATGTGATGATCTAGGTATGACTGAAGTTTGGAATAGTTGTGATGTTTAAGTTATCATTTACATGTGTACGCAGGTTCGCTTTAGTAAAAGAGCATATAGACGCTGGTTCTGCATATCAAAGTAGTGTATACATCATAAATTTGGATTTGCAGATCTATACGCTAGTTCCCTTTGGTAAAAGTGCGTATACACACTGGTTCGACACACGAAAGTAGCGTATACCTTATGAAGTATGATGTTTAAAGTTTCAGTTGTTTCTGTTTGCTGTTGCAGAGTTCTGGGTTTTGCTTGGTATTATGGTGACTGTATTCTGGTGATAGTATTCTGAACGATCAGATTGATTGATTCAGAAAGTGATGATTGGGTTTCAGTGATTAGTTGATGCAGATGTATTTGATGGTTGTATTGCAATGATGATTTTCTAAGTTTCAATGTTGTTGATGGGTCTAGTATGAAAATTGGATGAAACGTGGCCTTCAGATTGTGGTGTTGTATTCCAGGAGTATCGAGTCTGAAAATTCATGAAATGTGGTCCCTGGTGGAAGAGTGGAGTTTTTCTATAGGTTTGCACTTACGTACTAGTAAAGATATTAGATAGTACAAGAGCTAGGGGGGTTGTATCTCCCTTTCAGTAGTAGCTGGAGAATGAGAGAAGGTTATAGCCTTCTGTAGGTGGGTGCCTGCATACTGGTATGAGTCTGCACTAGTACAAGATTGTAAATAGATTTTCTTATTATTAAAAATAAGACAGAGACGACAACAACAGGTGGTTTTTATCTACATTGGGTTTCCACATTATATCTTGGTGTTCATGTGTGTTTCTTATGTGTGATGCTTTATTGTTCTTTTACTGCACTGACTAATAAATCTTTGATATACTGGTTTAAGCTCAATACATGATAAATTGTCTAAATCAAAATTTCTCTGCATATACACTGGTTGCTTTAAGTATAGTCACGTGTACACGCTAGTTCACTTCACTGATGTAGCATATATATATCTGTTTGGGAAATAAAATTATAGATTTGATAATACTGATTCATCCCCCTCTCAGTATTATTTCCAACAATTGGTATCAGAGCCAGTCCTTTAGAAGAAACTTGATCACTTGAAGGGAGATCCATCATCATGAGTAATCAAGAAAGCGTGGGATCCATCAGACTGCCAATATTGATGGGAGAAATTTTGTTTATTGGAAAATAAGAACCACAACCTATCTAAAATCACTTGGAACTAGTGTCTAGGAAATTGTGGAAGGAGGATATATATTTCCAACAACAATTCCTATAGATATGGCAAGTAAAAAGCAATATGAAACCAATGCCAGAGTAGTCAATACTTTATTGGGAAGTCTGTCACAATCAGAATTTTTCAAAATTGTGTAGCTCAGATCAGCCAAAGAAATATGGAAAAAAATCGTTCTAAGCTATGAAGGAGACTCTCAGGTAAAACATGCTAAGCTTCAAACTCTTAGAATTCAGTATGAAACTCTTAAGATGCATAGTGATGAAAGTATAGCTAGTTATTTCTTACGTATAGATGAGGTTGTTAATTGTTTGAAGAATCTAGGTGAAGAAATAAATGAAGTTATCTTAGTTGAGAAAGTTTTGAGATCCTTGTCTGCTAAATTTGAATCAAAAGTGTCTTCCATAGAAGAAAAACAGGATCTGTAGACTATCACTATGACACAGCTTCACGAAATCTTAATTGCTCTTGAGATGAGAAAAGGAGGACCATAAGATATGAGACAATCCACATTTAAAGCTTCAAGAAAAGGAAAGGAAGAACACAATGAATCAAGACATATTTAAGAAGAAGAAGATGAGGTAAACTTTCTCAAGAAGCTTCAATGGGGTTCCGAAAGATTTAGAGGTAAGCTACCCTTCAAATGCTTTGCCTGTGCCAGAGTCGGTCATTATGCTGCCAAATTCCCCCATAAAGATAAACATTCAAAAGGGAAGGAATATGCAAAATGGAATAGAAAACAAGTTGTAAATAAGAGTTACTCTACTCATGAAGATAGCGATGGTTTATCAAATAGTGATGAAGATGAAAACAATAATGATTATAGACTTCTAATGGATTATGACAATGATAATTTTTGGGATGATTTAGAAGATGATGACCTTCATGAAGAAATCTCTAAACTCAAAATCTTTTTAGAAGAAAAGAATATGATTATAGATATCTTGACATACCAACTTGCTGAAAAAGAAAAACACAATGAAAAACTAGAATGTGAAATTGTGTGTCTAAGAAAGGATCTTGAGAAAATGAAATCTCTCAATCTTAGATTTTCTAAACGATCAAAAACCTTTAATGAAATTATCAAAGTGAAACTTTCTCCTCTGATAAAGGAAGGTCTTGTATATACTGAAGAAGCATCTCAATCACATAAGCCGTCAACCTCCACTAAAAGCTATCTTGATGCAGCAAAGAACAGTGAACAATATGACAATCGTCAGCAAAGGCATAAAGCAGATCACCAGGTAAATCAGACTCAATTTACTCCAAGGATGAATAGAAGCTACAACCAACCTTACATAAATCATACTCAATTTTCTCCAAAGATGAATATCAATAGAAACTACAATCACCAGGTCAATAGATTCGATAGTCGTAGGAACTTCTTTAATGGGCAATGTTTTTCATGTCATAATTTTGGACACAAAGTTGCTCAATGTGTTGCTTACAAAACCATCATGACTAGAGAAGCACGAAATCAAAGGAATGTGACAGGGATCAAGAAAAGTTCCTATAATAACTTTTCTCTTCTTGAAAATGAAATAGAATGCTCAATCTGTAACAAATTTGGTCATGAAGAATCTGAATGCAGGAGAAAATTTCAGCAAACATCTCAAAAGGAGAAAACTCCATTAAATCCCAAGATATGGAGAAGGAAATAATCTCAAACAGAAAGATGTGGTATAGCCTTGTATGCAGAAGGACAAGAAAATCAGTGGTACATCAACAATGGATGCTCAAAACACATGACAGGTGACAAAGAAAAACTTCACTCATATAATGCCTTAGAAAAGGAAAAGAATGTCTCATTTGGAAATGACACTCCTGCTGTCATAAAAGGTAAAGGCTCTGTTTTCTTGAAAGAAAAGGTTAAAGCTAGAAATGTTATGTATGTAGACGGTTTAAAGCATAACCTGTTGAGTGTCAGTCAAATGTGTGATCAAGGAAATGAAGTGGTATTTCGATCAAACGAATGTGTTGTTCATGAGCTTGATACAGGAGAGACCGTGATCAAAGGTACAAGAACTCCAAACAACTTATACATACTCAAGGGAGGACAACAATAGTGCTATCTAAGCAAAAATGATGAAAACTGGTTGTGGCATAGAAGATTGGGACATCTAAGCTTTTCTCAAATAAGAAAAGCATGCAGATTCAAGGTTGTTTGTGATCTTCCAGATATCAACATCCTTGAAAATACAATATGCAAACCATGTCAAATCAGTAAGAAAACTAGAGCTCACTTCATTGAAAAATAAGGGTCAGCTAGTAAGCCTCTTGAACTTTTCCATACTGATTTATGTGGACCATCAAGGAAAAATTCACCTCGTGGAGAAGAATACTTTATTTTGTTCATTGATGATTTTTCTAGAATGTGTTGGATATGTCTTCAAAAGCATAAAGATGAAGCATTTGAAAAGTTCCAAGCCTTCAAAGCTTTGGTTGAAAATGAATCAGATTGAAAAACCAAGTGCCTTAGATCTGATCGAGGAGGGGAATTTACCTCCAATGAATTCTTTGACTTTTGTGAACAACATGAAATAAAAAGGCAATTCTCCACTGCAAAGACTCCTCAGCAAAATGGAGTGGTAGAAAGAATGAACATAACTGTTCAACAAATGTCTCGAGCTATGCTAGATGAATCTGGAACTCCTGCAACCTTCTGGGGTGAAGCTACATTCACCGTGGTAACTATTCTCAACCAAGCAAATGTTCGGGTAAATAGCACTCAAGCTCCACATGAACTTTGGTATGGTAAGACTCCTACTGTAAAATACTTTAAAGTTTTCGAAAACAAATTTTATATCAAAAGGACTGATGAAAAAATTGGTAAGTTTTAGCCCAGAGTAGATGAAGGTATTCTTCTTGGTTACTCTTCTCGAAGTAAAGGATATAAATGTTATAATAAAAGACTTGGGAAAATTGTTTAAAGTATTGATGTTGTAGTTGATGAATTATGCAAAAATCCAAAACAGATAAAAAAAAAATATTATAACAATGAAGAAGATGGGGATTATTTTCCCACATCAAATCACAATGATATTGAAGAATAAACCAATGAAGCACCAAATTAATAGATAACGGTAGAAGAAAAGACTCCTTCCGAGTATGTTTAGAAAAATCATCCAGAAACTCAAATTTTAGGGGAAAAAGAGGTAGATGGACAGACAAGAAGAACTATTACAGAAACCTCAAGCTATCTAGCATTACTATCCTCCACCAAACTTCACAATGTAAATGAAACATGCAAAGATGAATGTTGGGTCAAGGCCATGAATGAAGAACTTGAGAATATTGAAAAGAATAATACTTGGGAATTAGTTCCTACACCTCATGATAAAAATATTATAGGAACTAAATGGATATTCAAAAACAAGCTCAATGAAAATGGAGAAGTCATTAGAAACAAGGCCAGACTTGTTTGTAAAGGGTATGCTCAACAAGAAGGTATAGATTTTGAAGAAACCTTTGCACCTGTTGCTAGACTTGAAGCCATAAGGATGTTTCTTGCTCTTTCTAGCTTTCAGAAATTCAAAGTATACCAAATGGATGTCAAATCTACTTTCCTTAATGGAGATTTAGAAGAAGAAGTTTATATTGAACAACCAAAATGATTCATTCTTGGAAATGATGCAAAACTTGTATGCCAACTCAAAAAGGCTCTCTATGGTCTGAAACAGGCTTCAAGGGCCTAGTATTACCGCTTTGACAAATATCTACACCAACAAGGTTTTACAAAAGGTTCATCAGATAGCAACCTATATACAAAGATTGAAACTGATAAATTGCTAATTATTGTTGTTTATGTTCATGATATCATTTTTGGTAGCAATGAAGAATCCATGAGTTAGAACTTTTCTTTAGTAATGTAGCAAGAATTTGAAATGTCCTTGCTTGGTGAACTTACCTATTTTCTTGGTCTACAAGTTCAACAAAATAAAGATGGTGTTTTTCTTTCACAAACCAAATATCTCAAACAGATCTTGAAAAGGTACGACATGGAAGATTCTAAACCTGTATGTACCCCAATGGTAATAGGATGCAGTCTCAGCTCAAATGATGAATTAGTAGTAGTACATCAACCAACTTACAGATCCATGATTGGCAGTCTACATTATCTAATAGGTACCCAACCTGACATCATGCATGTAGTAGGAATAGTTGGATGATTCCAAGAAATCCAAAGGAATCACACCTTCAGGCAGTCAAAAGAATTTTCAAATATCTTCAAGGAACTCAGAACTTTGGTTTATGGTATCCTAGAGATACAGATCTTACTCTTCATGCATATACAAATGCAGATTGGGCAGGAAGTGTTGATGACAGAAAAAGAACTAGTGGTGGTGCATTCTCTATGGGTTCCAGGTTAGTGTCTTGGTTCAGTAATAAACAAAGTTCAATTGGTTTATCTATAGCTGAAGTAGAAAATGTGGTAGCTACATCTTGTTGCACACAACTACTTTGGATGATGCAAACTTTGCAAGACATTCAGATCACATGTAATCCATCCATCTCCATTCTATGTGACAATACAAGCGCCATCAGTATTTCAAAGAATCCAGTTATGCACTCCAAGACCAAGCACATACCCATCAAATACCATTTTGTACGTGAACAAGTGCTTGAACAAAAATTCAAATTGGAGTATGTTCCCTCCAAAGAACAGGTTGTTGATGTATTCAATAAACCACTTTCCCAAAGAGACATTTGAATATCTTAGACAAAAGCTAGGAGTAGTTTCTGCACCATCCTGCTGTTAAATACAATTTTTTAGAGAAAGGTTATTATACACGTGTTTTATGGAGAATATTTGCATACACACGGAGGTTTCTATGGGTCAAGGAGCGTATATGTTTTTCAGACAAGAAAAATAGTGGGGCAGGATCTGATATGGGTGCTCTGACTGATATTGATGATTAATGTCTATCGATATGCTTCATTCATTAATTTTTATCTGACTGATAAAGTTGCCTTGATCATTGACCTGTTAACAAAGCACAGGTAGCACAGGTTGAGGGGAAGCATTAGCCTTCACATACATTCAGCAAAGTTGGCATTATGGTTGTTGAGTCCAGCTATGGCTTCAGATATCTATACCATTTTTTGCTTAAGTCATGTAAAATTCTAGGGTGTGATATGTCTTCTCATACATTTGAATGAGTCCTCTTAGACAAATGATGTAATTTGTGTCCCCACTTTACATGGGATGGATGATGTAATGTTTATTGTTTCTGTCATGTATAAAAAATTGGTATATCCCCACTTGGTTGGGCGATGGATGTATGTATGATTCATTGGTGATAGGAAGGTTATCCTCACATAGTTGAGTCATAAAGTCATTATTTTAGAAAATATTTTTTTTGCAGACTCTACTTGTGCTCAAGGGGAGCATGGACGGTTTCAGTGCATATCAGCATGAACAACATAATGTATGTCAAAGGGAGAAAATATATTGGTCCACCCTTTGCCCTTGATGTCAAAGGGGGAGAGTAACTTGGTGTTGTTGTTGCCATCAAGTCCAAAGGGGGAAATTGTTGGCATTATGATACAGGGGTTGTCCTTGATGGAAACTCACTCAGATGAAAGATCACAGTGCAGAATGTCAACAATAAAGAATTACAGATCAAAATACAAAGAATGAAGAAAGAAAGGTATACGCAGGTTCACCTTGACCAAGCTACGTATACACGTAGGTTTACTGAACAAAAGGAGCGTATACGTACACATGCACTTTCACAGAAGGAAAAGCGTGTATGTCTTGGGAAAACAAAGTTTTTGGTCCAAGGTATTTGACCCAAGGTAATTGGCCCAAGATATTTGGTCCAAGGTATTGGTCCTAAGTAGTTTTGGTCCATGGTATTGAGAAAGGCCTAAAACTATATAAGGAGGAGAAGATGATTAGGCCATGGTGTGCAAGGATTTGAATATCTTATGAGGTGTTGAATCATATATGTAGGTTAATGAGCTTCAGATGGTTTGCTTGATCTGATCTAAGGATGCACCTATAAGGCTGATGAAGGTTGATGGACTGGGATCATAAAGGCTTAAGATTATTATCATTATGTGGTTTGATCTTGAACAGTCTAGATCTGAATACTTACGCATGTTTTATTCTGTAAATGTGATGATCTAGGTATGATTGAAGTCTGGAATAATTGTGATGTTTAAGTTATCATCTACAGATGTGTACGTAGGTTCGCTTTAGTAAAAGAGCCTATACACATTGGTTCTGCATATCAAAGTAGTGTATACATCATAAATTTGAATTTGCAGATCTGTACGTTGGTTCCCTCTGGAAAATGTGTGTATACATGTTGGTTCTGGACATGGAAGTGGCATATACGTTATGAAGTATGAATTTTAAAGTTTCAGTTGTTTCTGTTTGCTATTGTAGAGTTCTGGGTTCTACTTTGTGTTCTGGTGACTGTATTCTGGTGACAGTATTCTGAATGATCAGATTGATTGATTGTGATTTTCTTCAGTGATGATGGGTTTTCAAGTGATTGATTGATTTAGTTGTGGTTGATTTAGAAAGCAATGACTGGGTTTGAGTGATTGGTTGATGTAGATGTATTTGATGGTTGTATTGCAATGATGATTTTCTGAGTTTCAATGTTGTTGATGGGTCCAGTATGAAAATTGGATGAAACGTGGCCTTCATATTGTGGTGTTGTATTCCAGGAGTATCCAGTCTAAAAATTCATGAAACATGGTCTATGGTGGAAGAGTGGAGTTTTGCTGTAGGTTGGCACCTATGTACTAGTAAACATATTGGCTAGTACAAGAGCTAGGGGGTTGTAGCTCCCTTCCAGTAGTAGCTGGAGAACGAGAGAAGGTTATAGCCTTCTGCAGATGGGTGCCTACGTACTAGTATGAGTCTGCACCAGTACAAGATTGTAAATTTTTTTCTTATTATTAAAAAGAAGACAGAGATGACAACAACAAGTGGTTTTTACCCATGTTTGGTTTCCACCTTATATCTTGGTGTTCATGTGTGTTGCTTATGTGTGATGCTTTATTCTGATTTTACTGCATTGTCTAATAAATCTCTAATATACTGGTTTAAGCTCAATATATGATAAATTGTCTAAATCAAAAGTTCTCTACATATACATTGGTTGCTTTAAGTACAGTAGCATACGCTAGTTCACTTCACTGAAGTAGCATATATATTTCTGCTTGGGAAATAAAATTATATATCTAATAATACTGATTCACCCCCCTCTCATTATTATTTCCAACAATTAATTCATATTTAAAACCTTCATGTCATGAGAAGGTATCAATCAAGTAGGACATAAAAAAAATCAACCTTAATGAGGTCCTCAAACAATTCCTACAATATTAATATTTTTCTTGTTGTGATATCTTGGGTAGAAAAAATAACATATTTGCAAAAGAAAATTTCATTTATTACTTGTGTTTAAACTTTGTATATGATGTATTCATAGGCAACTTTTTAAGATGTTCTTCTACCTTTACCAAAGTAGACTATAGCTTGGTTAAACTCAATATCATTTCATTCAACATCAATTCCTACAATATAAATATCACACATTATTCTTTTACATTTCTCAACATGTTACAAATGATAAATTGAAAGTCACATAAAACCGAGAGTGTTAGCACCTAAATCTGCCTTAGGCTGAAGGAAGGCAAAAATTAGGGTAACCACAAACCACGCTCAGTCTGGTAGCTAGCCCTACCAGAGCAGGAGAGGGCTCTCTCTGACTCACGCTCAGTGAATATATAAGCAAAAAAGGTCTGAGATGACTTATAGTGAAATATTGATCTTAGGATAGTAAGTGAATAGGGATACAAGAAACCATTTTCATGAATGACTGAGCTTCTGGGATGGTATGGGACCAACGGTCAGCAAGGAACAAAGAATTTAATACAAAGGCACAGATTATTCCGTGAGGCAAGGTAGGCAGAAAATGTAGCAATTTAGTTTGAGGTAACACGGCATGAATAGATTGCTGAAGAAAGTGAAAAGGGCATAGTTACATGAATCCTTTTCAACAGAAGAAAAACACTGAACATGAAATTTTCCCACAGGCAGAGCAATAAAATTGAATTCTACCTAATCTCACTCAGAAAATTTCACTGGAAATGAACATGAATTGAATTATGAAACATAATGAAATACATATGAAAACATAAGAGGCACATTTTCTACACTCACAACCACAAGAATCTCATGAAATAGAGCCACTGCCTTTCATTAATTCTCTGTCAAAAATACACAGTGAAGAAACAAAGTTTCTTTCCCACAGTCTCCCAGAAGTTACAAGCCAACCAACCCTTTGCAAATAGCTTGCATATAATATATAGAATGTGTAAGAAAGAGATAGAATGCCCAAGGGTTGGGGAGTTACTCGAATCATTGCAAAATGGAGATGGAGAGCCAACCATCAGCTACAGGTGCAGCGCTACAAACATGACATTTGGCATGGGTGACCGCATGCCTTCCTTCACCACTTGGATAGAAGCCAATCTAGAGAAAAAACACTTTAAATGCCACCTTTTGTGCCAAAAACCTGAAGTGTAGATGATCAGGCCCACTTGGAGAAGTCGCGAACTGAAATTTTGCGAAACGGAAAAAAATTGGGCAATTTTTCCTCTGTGCACCGCGCCATTTTCTATGTGCGCCGCACTACTTTGGGTCCTATTTTGGGGAACTTTCACGTGTCCAAAATGTGCCCAAGTGGGCTTGTTGGAAAGCCTATCTTGTTTACTTTCTAACCCCACTAGAATTTTTGAATTTAGTGCTCATTTTGCCCTCCAAATCTTCATTCTCCCAAGACTGCTTCCTGTGTGTCAAAAAAGTGGCAAAGAGGCCATTTTTGGGAGTTTTTTGACCTTTTGGAGACTCATCTCTTGCCAAAATTTCTAGTTCGGGCATCAGTAGTCATGATTTTCCATGCTAAATCCAAAAATGCAAACCATTCCTCATTTGGAGCTCTAGAATTTTAGCGTTGTGCCAGTGGCGCAGCGCACAGGGAGAAAAACCCTGTCTTTTGCCCAAAAATTTGTCATGTGACCAAAAATTCCCAAAATTTCTTGAAATTTGGGCTGGAGGTTCCCTGTGGGGTGTTATGATGGGCCAAGGAAGCCTTAGCCAAGATTCGAAGCTGATCTTGCTCTTTTGCCTCTTTTTCCTTTCTTATTGCTTTCCTCAATTTCGCCTTCAAGCTCCTTATCCGGCCCCTTGCACTCATGTTTCGTGCCCGGTAACAATAAGCCATGTGTCTCAGTAAGGCAAGGTCTTGATCAGCCTTGTCCAGCAGCCTCTCCAAGTGCTTGTTCACGCTCTCGATATGGGCCTCCCGATCCTCATTGATCTCTTGCTCCAATGATGTGAGCTCAACTCTTCTCCTTTGAGCAACTTGACGATGCTTACGAATGTTTTGCAGCTCCATAATCGCCTGCTGATCCTCAAGTTGCTTGTTTCTCTGCTCCAGGTACTTCATGTTCTACTTGGCCCTCTCCAAGTCAAGGGATAAGGACTCAATCATTGATTGCTGCTCCGAGATGATCTCTGTAAGCTCTGCATTTGTTAGTTCCATATCTGTCTCATCATCATGGAGGAGAACGAATTCAGTCTCTTGTTCACCTGATGGCCCTTCCTCCTGCACTGGCTCCTTACCTCTGCCCTGCTCATGTGATGCCGATGTTGGAAGCGAGGCCCCTTCCACCCTGGGTGGAGATAACACTCGCTTTGCTGCTGCAAATAAGGGTCTACTGCCTCTCTGATAGGTGATGTATACTGGCATAGTAGTAGTCTCATGTCACTCATACTGATGAGATGGGCCACCTATCTCATGCTCTGCCTCTGATACTACCTGTGGAGCACTGAAGAAGTCACGGGAGATGAAGTCCTCCCAAGTAATACCCTACAATCCCAACTGATGTTCTACCAAAATCCGGATAAGAGCAAAGTGATAAACACTGTTAAGCTGCTGTCGACGGGTCTTGTGCTGCATGGAATTTTTCATCCTCTCTATGTTTCCGCAGATGAAAAATGGGAGGTTCATCATTCACACCCTGGTAAAGTGCATGAGCAACCTGATGTGATAGGCATAAAGGCGATAAAACCTCCCCTCACAACTAAAGTATTTCATGATCAATTTCATGAGCGGAGCATACTCATCTCTCAAAAATCTGAACGGGAAAACTCTCGTGAGCTAACTCAAACAACTGGCCTTAATGTAAGGCTCATAATGATGCCTCTCCACCTTCTTATTCTTATGCCACTGTTCTCCAACATTTGGTATGCCTGTTGCCACTGATATGGCTTCAAGTGTCAATGTGAATGTGACCCCAGCCAAGATAGACTGACCTCCATGTAGGTGAAGTGCAAAAAGATGGGCCAACTCATGATGAACTCTAACATTTGCCACCCTTTGACAAAATTCAAAACATGCTAAGTGCTGGAAACATGACATAGCAAGAGGGCATGCCTACAACTCGGTGAGGGTGTTTGGCTCATCTCTAACATGTTTGCGACTCCGGTGATGTCTCTTGGGGGCTTGTTCTCCTGAAGCTATATCTCTGTGGGTCCCCTCCTCATATTCTGATGAAACCTCGGATGCCATGATTGTTGTTTTGTAAACTGAATTTAGGCCGCCCTTTGATTACAGTGAAGCTGGAGGTTGCTTTCACAATCTGCCACCAAGGGGACAATTAAAAAGGGAGTATTAGGAGGGGGATAATATAATGGGAATAGGGGTTTATAGGAGAATTTTGTTTAGGGATATACAGCGGGTTTTGGGGTATTTTGATAGGGTAGGCTTTGTGTTTTTGGCAAGGTAAGGTTTTAGGGTTTGTAAGGTAGGGTTTGGGATTTATTTAGCAATAGGAAGAGGGGAAAGGGAGTATGATTTTGGTAGTGATTATGGGGACAATGGCATAGGGGAATAAGGAACAGGGGTAGGGTAGGAAAAATAACCTTGGCAGCAATATAACTGTAGCACAAACCCTAGCATAATGGTTTTCTTTGGTGTCTTCTTTGTGTTTGATTTATGAAATTTTTTTGCATTTTATTACAGGCATAAAATCATCATATTACCCAAAAAATTGGTGCACAATTGAATTTAGGTAGCCTACCTTGCAAATAGAAGAGCTCCATAAAAAATTTGAGTGGATTTGGTAGGTTCTGGGCGCTTTATCCCTGTGCACTGTGCGCAAAACCCAGTGCGCCGCGCCAGTGGTAATTTTGAACTGTGGGCGGGCTCTGTGTGCGTCGCGCCCAGTGAGTGCACCGCGCTCCTGCCTGTGTGCGCCTCGCGCCTTCAAACTGCCTCCAACTCCCTCAAACACTCATGATGCACACTCACACCCTTTGCAACGTTTCTCCAAGGCTTGTATTAGCACAATGACTTTTGATTTTGATGAACACTTGTATATATAGCCTTGGTAGTGATGTTTTAAATTCAATTTTTTTTAAAAACCCACTTTTCTAATGTCCTGTTCAACACTTTTTCACTGATTTTAATATAACCCTGATTTTCACTTTTCCTCTGAAATTTTGGCTCAAACGATGAAATTTTTGACACTTTTTGCAGGGATTGCATGACAGAGCATCTGGTCATGGGAACCACGACTGTACCTGAAGAAATCAACTGTCGACTCTTTTTGAAAATTTTGTCACAAATGACACTATTTGACTTTTCTTCAAAAGAGAGTTTTGAAGAATAGTCGAAGTCTATCAACATGATGATGAAACTCTACGGATCATTACTTTGCAAGAACATTACTCTAGCCTGCATGGCTTTACTGGACATATTTTAAAGACCAGATTGATCAATCCCTAGACCTAATGACCAAAAATGACCTTTGTCCTTTGAAGGACCAAAACTTGACTGTCATGGACTTTTTGATTATTTGACACAAAGACATAAGCCAGCACGAGCCAGACATGAGGGGAAATGACCAACATGACTTTCTCCGTCAGATCATGGCATGCCCCTAACGGAATGCAGCTGAGTGAATGGAGTGAGACACCTAAAAATGAAATGCATAAAGAGTTTTGATCTCTGACGGAGGACTGACCAGACCGACTCTAACATTGGCTCCAATGGGGGATGGTAGCTCCTTAGAGGTGCCAAGAACAACAGATCTCTGGAGGAGCTAGACAATGCCTTTTATCCATTGGGCTATGGAGTCATCATTTCAACTACAACACAGGACTCTGACTTATTTATGAAACTGAAATGGCCAAGAAATTGCCTTAAACTTGACATTGAAATGACTCAAAAACTAACTTGACAGACTGAAACCAAACTGAAATAAAAATGGTATTTACAATGACAGTGGAAGCAGCATTAATAAATCAGTAGTGGTACCGCTTGAGTAGCCGACCATTGATCGGCCCTCCAGGGCAATCTTCCCTGTTCATTTCCTTCAGAAGAAAGGCATTCTAACCCCTATATGCTGCAATCTTGAAAGGGCCTTTCCAAAGATTCTCGAACTTTCCGTGCTTACCTTTCTCTTCATTCCTTGCATCCCACTTCAGCACCACATCATCCAATTGAAATCTATCTGCCTTTTCTTTTCTGTCATAGATTTTCTTTATTTTCTCCTGCAATTTGGATGTGTTCTTGAAAACTTCTTCTCTTGTCTGCTGCAAGTGGACCATTTGATTCAACCTTCTCTGCATGGGATCTTCTTCAATTCCTGCCTCCTGAAGAAGTCTGACTACTGGGGTAGCAAGAGAGGTGGGAAATACTGTGTCAACTCCATAAACAAGCTCAAACATTGACATACCAATGGATTTTTTCTGACTGATCCGATCTTCCCAAAGCGCATGGACCAGCCTCTTATTCCAGCTCTTTTTGTTTATTTCTAGCAGCTTCTTGATAATGTTGACCAATGACTTGTTTGAAGATTCCACGAATCCATTGCCTTGTGGATGATAGGCAGTTGAGTGGCCCAAAATGATGTGATACTTATGACAAAATTCTACCATCCTTTTTTATTTGAAAGTTGCTGCGTTATCGGTGATTAACTTATCTGGACAACCAAAGCGAGACAAGATGTTATTTTCAAGAAATGAAATGATTACCGTATCTGTAGCTTGTCTAGTGGGAGCTGCCTCAATCCATTTTGTGAAATAATCTGTCGCTGTGAGGATCCATCTATGCTGTCCGGAAGAAGTGGGATGAATTTCACCAATGAAATCCAACCCCCACTGCTGGAAAGGAGCGCTCACCTCAATAGGCTTAAGTGGTAAAGGCTGTAATTTCTATTTTCCTTCGAAAATCTGACATTTATGATAGTGCTTGACCATCTTGTACACATCGGTAAACAATGTAGGCCAATAATACCCTACTCTCAAAATTTTGTTCGTTGTTGACTTCCAAAAAAGGTGACCACCACACTCTCCTCCGTGGAAATCCTCCATGAATTTCTTTGCCTCCTCTTCCACCAAACAATTTAACAAAATGCTATTGGGATCTTTCCAATACAGCGCAGAATTTAGAATGAAAAACTTGGCAGCCTTCAACTTGAGTGTTCTCGCTTTATTTCTAGTCATGCCGGGCAGTGGTGATAGATTTTTTAGCACATATATTATATCTGAATACCATGGGGATAGAGAAAACATTTCAGATACCTGAATGGATGATATTTCCTCGTTCTCATTAAACATAGCAGCGATCAGATTTATGTCCAAGGCATGCAAGTTTGATTCGGCCATTAACTTCGCCAACCCCTGTCCTTTGACCAGCTTTGTGGGCTTTATTTCCACATCATATTCTAGCAAGGCTACAATCCATTTGCCTCTTCTTCCTTCCAGATCAGTCTGCACTAAAACATCTTTTACAACAGCGTTAGGAACATAGGCCAAAATGTGAGAATGTAGAATATATACCCGGAAATCCTTCAATGCCTTCACCAATGCCAGGGCTTGCTTCTCAATGATGTTGTACTTTAAAGTTGCATCTCTTATAGCCCTGCTAAAGCATGCAATGGGTCTTTCATGATCATCTCTTTTCTACAATAACACTACTGCCATAGTGTGCTCCGAAGCAAATGAAAACAATATGAAATCCTGAGTGTAGTCCAGGCTGACTAGAACTGGAGCTGAAGAAAGGATTAATTTGACCAAGTTGAAAGATTTTACAGTCTCCTCTGTCCATTTCAATTGGCTATCCTTCTTGGGCATGTTGGTCATCTCTCTTAAGTGTTCAGCAAGATTAGGCACAAAGCGACGCAGAAAATTCATCTTACCATTGAACGATTGTATCTCTTTTTTATTCCGGGGCAGATCGATTTGCTGAATTGCTTGCACACGTGCTGGGTCAATACGAATGCCATTCTTTGAAATAACGTGCTCAAGTAATTTGCCTTCCTCCATGGCGAACAAGCTCTTCTTAGGATTCAGTGATAAACCATATTTTCTGCACTTTTGAAAGACAGTTTTTAGATGATGCATGTGTTCTTCATCAGATTTGGAAAACACTGTCAAATCATCCAGGTACACCACCAAAAACACATCCTTCTCATTCGCAAAATCCAAGTCCATTGCACGCTAAAATGTGGCACCTGCATTCTTTAAACCGAAAGGAATTTTGGCATAATGAAAGGTTCCCCATGGAGTGGTGAATGTTGTCTTGTCTCTGTCATCTTCATGGACAGAAATTTGGTTATATCTGGAAGAGCCATCAAGCAGTGACATACGAGATGCCCCCACTACTCGTTGAAGTATATGGTCCATTTTGGGCAGTGGATAATTGTCCTTCAATGAGACTTTATTTAGATTTCTGAAATCAATGCATAGGCAGATCTCACCAGTCTTCTTTCGTATGGGCACTAAATTTGAGATCCAATCTGAAAATCTGATGGGCACAATGATACCTGACTTGTACAACCTGTTCACTTCCTTTTCGATAGATGGCAGCAACTTTGGATTTATCCTTCTCAGCTTCTGTCTAAATGGTTTTTGATTGGGCTTGATGGGTATCGTGTGCTGAATAATATTGGTATCATAGGTCTTTAAATCAAAATAGTCCCAGGCAAACACATCTGCAAATGAAGCCATCAAACTGATGTATTTGTCCTTGATCTTTGGTGGCAATGCTTTAGACAATTTTACCAACTTAGGATTGGTAGCTGTTCCGATGTTGACCTCTTCTACACCCTTCTCTGTTGGCTGCAATGTTGGCTTGCGGGCTACATCATCCTGATCAAAAATTTCTTGTAGAGGTATCAAGCCTTTAGGAATAATGTTATTCTTCAGCTGCAACACGTCCATTTCATTGATCTGCACTTCATCTATACCATTCCCTTTGCCATCATCGTTTTCTACATCAATTGAGGTTTCTTTGAACTTGCCTTTGTTTTGCAGAAAATCCTTAATCTCCTCATCATCTTGAAACACTTGCCAATATCTCTGATTGTCTGGAATGGTTGGACGATGCTTGACATGGATTTCAAATTTATGGATGGAGTTCATGGGGATCTTCAAACTACTTGCTACCTTGGCAAGAGCACACATGTCAAGGTGTATTCTGAAAATAATTTTAAGATGTCTAAAACTGCATTATGATAGGCGTTAGAGTCGGTCTGGTCAGCCCTCCGTCAGAGATCAAAGCTCTTTGTGCATTTCAAATTTAGGTGTCTCGCTCCATCCACTCAGTTGCATTTCGCTAGGGACATGTCATGATCTGATGGAGAAAGTCATGCTACTCATTTTCCCTCATGTCTGGCCCCTGCTGGCTCAGGTCTTTGTCCATAATCACTGAAAGTTCATGATAGTCAAGGTCTGGTCATATTACAGGACACAGTCCTTTTTATTGCTGGGTCTAGGAAATCATCAATGTGGTCTTTGAAAAAACTTGTCCAGAACAAGTCATGCAGGCCAGAGGGAGATCTTATACAGCTATGGTTTAGAAAGCATCATCATCACCTGAAGAGACATCGAAAGTCAAACAAGGTCAACTATGAATTTTTTTTCCAAAAAATCGCCAGTTGACTTTTTCAGATGTAGTCAGGGTTTTCATGGCCAGGTGCCCAGTCACACAATCCCCGCAAAGAAATGCCGAAAATTTCATCATGAGAGCCAAAATTTCAAAGAAAAAATGAAAAGCAGAGTGTTTTAAAGTCAATGAAAAGTGAAAAACTCAAACATTAGAAAGTGGGTCTACAAAGAAGAAAAAATTAAACCCAACTCTCCTGAAGCCTATATATACTTGTTTTTGCCCAAAACAAAAACCATTTGTGCTTTGGCAAGCTTGGAGAGAAATTACAAAGGTGAGAGAGAAAATTCATGAGGGTTTGAGTGAAGGAGAGCCGGTTTCCAAAGGGCGCGGCGCATACATCAGGGAGCGCGGCGCTCACAGAGGGTGCGACGCACTAGCAGCCATCCCACAATGCAAAATCAACAAGGGCGCGACGCACTCAGGGCGCGCGGCGCACTGGGCTTGGCGCACGACGCACACAACCAGGGAGCTCAAAAACACTTGCAAATTGGATTTATATCCTGGTTGAAGGCTAGCAAGCAAAGAGGTAGGCTCGAATGAAACCTATTCTCTGTCAATTTGGTCAATGACTGGTGTTTCTAAGATGTTGAATGATATCCAAAGTGCATTGGCCATCCATGAAAACAATCATCAAAGAAAAATGATAAACGGGGTTTGCACATGTGTGAAGACGCCACCAAGGTTGCTCCCATCCCCTTGTCCCCTCACTCCTCATCAGTTGTCACCTCCATGCCACCTTGTCTCGTAAGGAAACCCCCTAGAAATCCCCACTAAGACCCATCCCTGAATTTCCAAACAAATTTGTGCCGTTTGACAGTGTGCGGTGCACACACAAGGTGGCGCGGCGCACTCAAGGCGCGCGGCGCACTGGGAGCCCGGCCACAGTGTCAACATTGCACTGGCATGGCGTATACCCGATGCATGGTGCACTGGGAAAAGCGCGCGGCGCATAGGCCTGTGAGCCTACAAAAGCACCGAAATCGCCCAAAATTTTATAAATGGCTCTCAAAATTACAAAGGTGGCCCTAGATCCTTTCACCATTGATCCTTAACTCAAAGAAAAACATGATTTTGGTGACCATGAAATCAAAGGAAAAACTTTTATTAAGCTAACACAAAAAATGACACAAAAAAGGGTAAAAAGCTAGGGTTTTGCTACAGTAACATGATTGCTAAATATGATCCTACCCTACCTCTATCAGCTAATTCCCCTGGAGCAGTTTCCCCTAATAGTTACCCTAGCTACATTGCAATCATATCCATTCGTCCCCTTTATTCCCCTAGCTCAAAATATCCCAAACCCTACCCCATCAAAACCATACTCCAAACGCTCCCGAATCCCTGATAAATTTATCCTTTAAACCCCTATTCCCCTTTTCATCATTCCCCTCCTAACACTCCCCTATTTTATTGTCCCCTTGGTGATAGATTTTCAGAGAATCTATCAGTTTCATTGGATTAAGAGGGCAACATAAAACTCAGGGTACAAGAAGCAGTAATGGCATCAGAAAATTCATCAGAGTATGAGGAGGGGACCCACAGTGACACATCTTCAGGAGAGAAGGCCCATAGGAGACATCATTGGAGTGGTAGACATCTTAGAGATGAGACAAGCACCCTCACTGAGCTGCAGGCATGCCCACTTTCCATGTCTTGTTTTCAGCACTTGGCATGCTATGAATTTTGTCAAAGGGTGGCAAATGTCAATGTCCATCATGAGTTGGCCCGCCTTTTTGCACTTCATCTACAGGGAGGCCAATATGTCCTGGCGGGGGTCACTTTCACATTGACACCATAGGCTATATCAGTAGCAATAGGGATACCAAACATTGGGGAGCAGTGGCATAAGAAGAAGAAGGTAGAGAGGCATCACTATGAGCCTTACATCAAGGACCGCTGCTTGAGCCAGCTCACTAGAGTTTTTCCATTCAGATTCTTGAGGGATGAGTATGCCCCACTGATGAGATTGATCATGAAGTATTTCAGTTGCGAGGGGAGGTTTTCTTGCCTTTATGCCTATCACATTTGCTTGCTCATGCACTTCACCAGGGTGAGGATGATGAGCCTCCCATTTTTCATCTGCAACAACATTGAGAAGATGAAAAGCTTCATGCAGCGCAAGACCCCATGATAGAAACTAAACAGTGTCTATCATTTTTCTCTCATCTGGATCTTGGTAGACCATCAGTTGGTATTGCAGGGTATTGCTTGGGAGGACTTCATCTCCCGTGATTTCTTTAGCGCCCCACTGGTGATATTAGAGGCAGAACATGAGGTGGGAGGTCCTTCACATCAATCTGAGCAAGAGCTGGGAGGTCCTTCACATCCGTTTGACACTGAGATGGGAAGTCCTTCACATCAGTTCGAGCACCATGAGACTGCCACCATGCCAGTATACATCACATACCAGAAGGGCAGTAGACCATTGTTTTCAGCAGCAAAGTGAGTGTTATCTCCACCCGGGGTGGAAGGGGCCTCGCTTCCGACATCAGCACCACAAGAGCAGGGTAATGGCAAGGAGCCAGTGTAGGAGGAAGGACCATTAGGTGAGCAGGAGACTGAGTTTGTTCTCCTCCAGAATGATGAGACAGATGCAAAACCTACAAATGCTGAGCTGGGAGAGATCATTCAGGAGCAACAGTCTGTGATTGAGAACCTATCCCTAGACTTGGATAGGGCAAAGTGGAACGTGCAGTATCTGGAGCAGAGGAACAAGCAACTTGAGGATCGGCTAGCTGAGATAGAGTTGCAAATGATTAAGGAAAACCGGCGACACATCCTAGCAGCACAAGGCAGACCTATGGAGCAAAGAGACGAAGACCGGGAGTATGTGCTAGAGAAAGTGAACGTTCACTTAGAGCAGTGGTTGGATAAAGAAAACAGGGAGAAAGACATGCTGAGGCACATGACTCATCACTACCAGGCCCGAAACATGAGTTCCAAAGCGAGAATCAGGAGCCTAAAGGCAAAATTGAGCAAAGCGACAAAAGAGGCAAAGGAGGAAAAGGAGGCAAAGGAGCAAGATCAGCTTTGAACCTTGGCTGAGGCTTCCTTGGCACAACAAAGCACTTCATAGGGAACCTCCAGCCCATATTTCAAAGAATTTGGGCAAATTTTGGTCACGGGCAAATTTTGGTCACAGGCAAATTTTTTGGGCACAAAATAGGAAATTTTTGCTAAAATTCTAGGGCTCCAATGGAGAAACCGCTTGCATATTTGGATTCAAAATCGAAAAATACTACTACTGGTGTCCGGGCAAGAAATTTTGACAAGATCTGGGCCTCCTAAAGGTCAAAAAACACCCAAAAATGGCCTCTCTGCCACTTTTTTGACACACAGAAAGCAGTATTGGGAGAATGAAGATTTGGAGGGGCAAATGAGAACCAAATTGAGAAATTCCAGTGGGGTTAGAAAGTAGACAAGACAGGCTCTCCAAAAAGCCCACTTGGGTACATTTTGGACACACAAAAGTGCCCCAAAACAGGCTCCAATGTGGCGCAATGGACAAAGAATTTGGCGCGGCACACAAGGGAAAAAACTGCCAATTTGCTCCCGTTTCGCGAAATTTCGGGTTGCGAATTCCCCAAGTGGGCCCGGTCATCTACACTTCGGTTTTTTGGCACCAAAGGTGGCATTTAAAGAGTTTTCTCTCTAGATGGGCATCTATCCAAGTGGCAAAAGAATGCAAAGGGTCACCCTAGCCAAATGTCATGCTTGAGAGCGCTGCACCTGTAGCTGATGGTTGGCTCTCCATCTCCTTTTCGAAATGATTTGAGTAACTTCCCAACCCCTGGGCATTCCATCTCTTCTCTACACTTTCTATATATTCTATGCAAGTTATTTGCAAAGGGTTGGCTGGCTGGTAACTTCTGGGAGATTGTGGGAAAGAAACTCCGTTTTTGCACTATGTATTTTTGACAGAGAATTAATGAAAGGCAGTGGCTCTGTGTCATGAGATTCTTTTGGTCGTGATTGTAGCAAATGTGTTCTTATGTTCCATATGTATCTTGTTATGTTTCATATTTCATTTCATGCTTCATTTCAGTGAAATTTTCTAAGTGAGATTAGGTAGAATTCAATTTATATTGCTCTGCCTGTGGGAAAATTTCATGTGCAGTGTTACTCTTCCTTTGAAAAGGATTCATGCGACCATGCCCTTTTCACTCTCTTCAGCAATCTCTCCATTCCATGTTACCATAAGCCGAAATTGCCATGCTTGCCGCCTACCTTGCCTCACAGAATAATCTGTGCCTTCATTTTCAATTCTCTGTTCTTTGCTGAGCGCCAGTCCCATATACATCCCAAAAGCTCGGCCACTTCATAAAATCTTTTCCAAAATCCCTTTTCACTTACTAGCCTAAGGTGCATTAAAGGTCATCTCAGACCATTTTGTCTATCCATTCGCTGAGCGTGACTCGTAGAGAGCCCTCTCCTGCTCTGGTAGGGCTAGCTACCAGACTGAGCGTGGTTTATGGTTACCCTAATTTTTGCCTTCCTTCATCCTAAGGCAGATTTAGGTGCTAACATAGTGGTGACCATACTAGGGACATCAAGTTGAAAATCAAATCCCCTTGTTTCATAAGAATTCTAGGCTTCCGGATGATGAGCTTAGGATTGGAAAGGCTGAGTAAGTTGGTTGTGTCCCGTAATTTATCCCAATAGCACGTTGGCTTCGAGACGATATACCAGAGCAAATCCAGACCCAGACCCTCCTCATATTTATGAAAATCCCAATTTGATCCCAAGACTCCTTCGTCAAGAAAGCACCATAACCCCCGTGTTCAAATCCCATTCATGTCCTGACATTTTTGAGTATCTTGAAGAGCTTGAGTTTGATGAACGATTTGAGATATCACTGCTTGAGTCTAAATCCGAAAAGGTTGTTGATTACACCGTCCCCGATCTGCAATTCCTTGTAGACCTTGAGACAGAAAGAGCTAATAGATTAATTGATAACTACATTGCCACACAGCTTCAAACTCTAAGTGCAAGCCCCTTGCAAACTGTGCACACTCCTCCAACACCTCCAAGGCCAAATCCACCGAGAATGATGGCTACCCATTTCGCACCCCTTGTTCTGCCCCAAGTCCTGGATGACATGCCAAATGATTATCAAAGTAAAATTCCATTTTTTGATGGCACTCCTAATGGTATTATAGCTCAACAACATGTGGATAAAATGGCAGACTTCTATGAACTTCATGATATCGATGCGGAGATTATGGAAATGAGGGTCTTTGTACAAACATTTGCAGGTGATGTGAGGAAATGGTTCAGAGGTTTGACGGCTGCAAGTATCACCACCTTGGCTGAGCTACAAAGACAATTTTTGAACAGGTGGGAAGTGAAAAAGAATCCCCTCCAAATTCTGGCCGAGTATGAACAGATCAAACGGAATGTCGGTGAGTCGGTCCAAGATTATTGTGTTAGATTTAATGCAGTCTACAACGAAATCCCAGACCATCTAAAGCCACCTGTGGGACTAGAAATGATGAATTTTCTGGATGGTTTTGATGCTGACATGGCGTACCAATTGAGAGAGAGAGAACCGGCTACAATGGAAGACATGCAGAAAATTGCGGTCAGCGTTGAGGCTAATCTACTGTCCAAAAGAGCAAGAGCGAAAGCAGAGAAGAAAACCACGGTGAAAGAAGAGTCTTCTTCAATGGATCAGTTGCTCAAAAAGGTAGAACGGATGCTTGAAAAGGTAAAACTTGACAAGCCAGAGCCATAAGTTAGGAATCCTAACTTTCGTGGCCAACAGCAGCCAAAATATAGGATAAGACAAAGAGATAAGCGGACTCAAGAGCAGACAACACAATAGCCGGTACAAACACCTTTGCAGCAGAATTTTGTGCATGGACCAGAGTCAGATGAGGACAGGAATGTAATAGGTGAGGAAAACCATCTTTTTACTCTAGAAGAGCTGCCTACTTACATCACCGAGGAAGAAGAATGTGCAGTAAATTCAGCTACACACCAAGACACCGATTTTATTCTAGCTAACGAAACCGTGTTGGAAGACGAGTCAGAAGAATATCAAAGGGGGTATATGAATGCTTTGTCCACAAAACAGCAACGATATTCCCTTAGAAGTAGAGATGTACTAGCCAAGCCAATTCAGAAAGAGGAGGAGGATGAAACAACAAAGAAGGATCCATCAGCTACACAAAGAAAGGGAAAGGAGGCGGTTGTTTCGGAGAGCAACAAGTCAAAATCAGCAGAACAATCACAGCAACCAGCCACCTCAAAAGAGAAGAAAAGGAAAGAGATCCCAGTCAAAGAGGTAGAAAGAACTCCCACTTTCAACCCAGAGAATGAGATTTCTAAGCTAAAGGTATCCATCCCTTTGACTGAAATCATGAAGAACAGCGGTTACAGAGGATAGATTTCTAAAATGTTGAATTTGGACCCAATGTCCGACATGGTAAACGTGGAAGATGATCAGCCTGAAATGATTTTTGGGCCAGCGACGAATGGTGAGTCTCCTGAGAGCGAGGTGCCACCCTTCTATATCAGTTTACGATTGCATGACTTTGTGCTACACAATGCCATGTTCGATTCCAGAGATTCTCACAATCTGATGCCCAAGGCTATCATGGATAAGCTTGGTCTGGACATCACCCGCCAATATCATGATCTCTATTCATTTGATTCTAGCAGAGTACGGTGCATAGCGTTCATCAAAGACTTAGTTGTGAGTTTAGATCAGCTTCCTATGAAAAACATTCTGATGGATGTAGTGGTAGCAGACATTCCTCCAAGGTTTGGCATGCTTCTTTCCAGGTCTTGGGTAGAAAAATTGAAGGGGAAACTACAGCTGGATTTCTACTATGAAACAATCCCTGTGTTTGGACAAATGAGGAAGTTATACTGGGAACAAAAGATGAAATATATGATCACAAGCAAGGAGAAACCGATAAATCATCCTATAAACTATGTACATACAGATTTAGAGTCTTTTGTTTTGTTTTTAGATAGTTTAAATGAGATAGATAGTCAGATAGTAGAAGCAGACGATATTCCAGAGATAACAGAAAATTTTAGAGAGATTTTGAAGAAAGAAGGACAAGAAAAGCAACAAAAGATTCAGCAATCAACTGAAAACGATGGACAACAAGCAAACAATGGACAGCAAAAAGATTTTCAGCACTTGCAAGAAGACGAAGAAGGCTTGTGGACCATGGATTTTGATGGAGCAGTAGGGAATGATGGCACTGGTATTGGTATTTGGGTACGCAGTCCTTTCTCCGCCCCAAACAAAGTGCCTAGCAGCGTGAGAGTTTGCTCCTACAAGTTGGCCTTTGAATGTTCCAATAATGAAGCTGAATATGAAGCGTTGATTACTGGCCTGAAGATTCTTAGGAAGATGAATGCAAAGAGGATTTCAGTATATGGCGACTCTGAGTTGGTGATAAAACAAGTCAGAGGTGAGTATCAAGTAAAACATCCTAGGATGTGGGCCTATCGTAATGCAGTTTTGGACATCTTGAAGCTATTTTCTGAATACACCTTGACATGTGTGCCACAAATACAAAATAGTATTGATGATGCTCTTGCCAAGGCAGCGAGCAGCTTGAAGATCCCCATGAACTACAGCAGTAAGTTTGAAATCCATGTAAAGCACCGTCCAACCATTCCAGACAATCAATGACATTGGCAAGTGTTCCAAGATGATGAGGAGATTAAGGATTTTCTGCTCAACAAAGGCAAGTTCAAAGAAACCTTAATTGATGTGGAAAACGATGAGAACAAAGGGAATGGTACAGAAGAAGTGCAGATCAATCAAATGGATGTATTACAGCTGAAGAATAACATCATTCCTAAAGGCTTGATACCCCTAGAGGAACTTTTTGATCAGGATGATGTAGCCCGCAAGCCAACATTGCAACCGACAGAGAAAGGTGTGGAAGAAGTCAACATTGGTACAGCTACAAATCCAAAATTGGTAAAATTGTCCAAAGCATTACCGCCAAAAATCAAGGACAAATATATCAGTTTGATGGCTTCATTTGCAGATGTATTTGCTTGGGATTATTATGATTGAAAGACCTATGATACGAATATCATTCAGCACACCATACCTATCAAGCCCAATCAGAAACCATTTAGACAAAAGCTGAGGAGGATCAATCCAAAGTTGCTGCCATCCATCGAAAAAGAGGTAAATAGGTTGTACAAGTCAGGTATCATTGTGCCTATCAGATTTTCAGATTGGATATCTAACTTAGTGCCTGTACGAAAGAAGACCGGTGAGATCTGCCTATGCGTCGATTTCAAAAATCTAAACAAGGTCTCATTGAAGGACAACTATCCACTGCCCAAGATGGACCATATACTTCATTGAGTAGTGGGGGCATCTCGTATGTCGCTACTTGATGGTTATTCCAGATATAACCAAATTTCAATCCATGAAGATGATAGAGATAAGGCAGCATTCACAACTCCATGGGGAACATTTCACTATGCCAAAATGCCATTCGGTTTAAAGAATGCAGGTGCCACATTTCAGCGTGCAATGGAATTGGAATTTGCAAATGAGAAGGATGTGTTTTTGGTGGTGTACTTGGATGGCTTGACGGTGTTTTCAAAATCTGATGAAGAGCATATGCATCACCTAAAAATTGTCTTTCAAAAATGCAGGAAATATGGCCTATCGCTGAATCCTAAGAAGAGCTTGTTCACCATGGAGGAAGGAAAATTACTTGGGCATATCATTTCAAAAGATGGCATCCGCATAGACCCAGCACACGTGCAAGAAATTCAGCAAATCGATCTGCCTAGGAATAAAAAGGAGATTCAGTCATTCAATGGTAAGATGAATTTTCTGCGTCGCTTTGTGCCGAATCTTGCGGAACACTTGAAAGAAATGACCAAAATGCTTAAGAAGGACAGCCAGGTGAAATGGACTGATGAGGCTGTAAAATATTTCAACTTGGTCAAATTGGCCCTTTCTTCAGCTCCAGTTCTAGTCAGCCTGGATTACACTCAAGATTTCATATTGTTTTCATTTGCTTCTGAGCACACTATGGCAGCGGTACTTGTGCAGAAGAGGGATGATCATGAAAGACCCATTTCATTCTTCAGCAAGGCTATAAGGGATGTAGCTTTGAAATACAACATCATTGAGAAGCAAGCCCTGGCATTGGTGAAGGCACTGAAGGATTTCATGGTGTATATCCTACACTCTCACATTCTGGCCTATGTTCCTAATACTGCTGTGAAAGATGTTTTAGTACAGACCGATCCGGAAGGGAGAAGAGGCAAATGGATCACAACCTTGCTAGAATACGATGTGGAGATAAAGCCTACAAAGCTGGTCAAAGGACAAGGGTTGGTGAAACTAATGGCTGAATCAAATTTGCATGCATTGGACATAAATTTGATCGCTGCCATGTCTGAGGAGAATGGTGAAGGAACTTCAGTTCAGGTATCCGAAAGGTTTGCTTTGTCCCCATGGTATTCTGATATAATATATGTGCTGAAAAATCTATCACCACCGCCCGGCATGGCTAGAAACAAAGCGAGAACACTCAAATTGAAGGCTGCTAAGTTTTGTATCTTGAATTCTGCACTCTATTGGAAAGATCCCGGTGGCATTTTGTTAAACTGTCTGGTGGAAGAGGAGGTGAAGAAAGTCATGGAGGATTTCCACGGAGGAGAGTGTGGTGGACATCTTTTTTGGAAATCAACAGCGAACAAAATTTTGAGAGTGGGATACTACTGGCCTACTTTGTTTGCTGATGTGCACAAGATGGTAAAGCGCTGTCATAAGTGTCAAATTTTCGAAGGGAAACAGAAATTACAGCCTTTGCCTCTTAAGCCTATTGAAGTGAGCGCTCCATTCCAGCAGTGGGGGTTGGATTTCATTGGGGAAATTCATCCCGCCTCTTCCAGATAGCATAGGTGGATCCTTACAGGGATGGACTAATTCACAAAATGGATTGAGGCAGCACCTACCAGATAAGCGACGGATACGGTAATTATTTCATTCCTTGAAAATAACATCTTACCTCACTTCGGTTGTCCAAACAAGTTAATCACTGATAATGCAGCAGCCTTCAAATCAAAAAGGATGGTAGAATTTTGTCACAAATATCACATAATTTTGGGTCATTCAACTGCCTATCATCTGCAAGGAAATGGATTGGCAGAATCTTCGAATAAATCTTTGGTCAACATCATCAAGAAGCTGCTGGAAATAAATAAGAAGAGCTGGAACAAGAGGTTGGTCCATGCACTTTGGGCAGATCGAATCAGTCAGAAAAAGTCTATTGGTATGTCACCGTTTGAGCTGGTTTATGGAGTGGACACAGTATTTCCTGCTTCTCTTGCTGCCCCGGTGGTCAAACTTCTTCAGGAGGCCGGCAGTGAGGAAGATCCCATGCAGAGAAGGCTGAATCAAATGATCCACTTGTAGCAAACAAGAGAAGAAGTTTTCAAAAACACATCCAAGTTGCAGGAGAGGATAAAGAAAATTTATGACAGAAAAGCTAAAGCGGACAAATTTCAGTTGGATGATGTGGTGCTGAAGTGGGATGCAAGGAATGAAGAAAAATGAAAGCACAGAAAGTTCGAAAATCTGTGGAAAGGTCCTTTCAAGATCGCAGCATACAGGGGTCAAAATGCCTTTCTTTTGAAGGAGATGAACGGGGAAGATTGTCTTGGAGGGCTGATCAATGGTTGGCTACTCAAGCGGTATCATTGTTGATCTATTAACGCTGCTTCCACTATCATTGTAAATACCATTTTTATTTCAATTTGGTTTTAGTATGTAAAGTCAGTTTTTGAGTTATTCCAATTGTCAAGTTTGAGTCAATTTCTTGGTTATTCCAGTTTTATAAATAAGTCAGAGTCTTGTGCCGTTTATCAAAATGATGACGCCATAGCCCAATGGACAAAAAGGCACTGTCTAGCTCCTCCAGAGATCTGCTGTTCTTGGCACCTCCATAGGAGCTACCATCCCCCATTGGAGCCAACGTTAGAGTTGGTCTAGTCAGCCCTCCGTCAGAGATCAAAGCTCTTTGTGCAATTCAAATTTAGGTGTCCCCTCCATCCACTCAGCTGCATTTCGCTAGGGACATATCATGATCTGACGAAGAAAGTCATGCTACTCATTTTCCCTCATGTCTGCCGCCTACTGGCTCAGGTCTTTGTCCATAATCACTGAAAGTTCATGATAGTCAAGGTCTGGTCATATTATAGGACACAGTCCTTTTTATTGCTGGGTATAGGAAATCATCAATGTGGTCTTTGAAAAAACATGTCCAAAACAAGTCATGCAGGCTAGAGGGAGATCTTATACAGCTATGGTTCAGAAAGCATCATCATCACCTGAAGAGGCATCGACTCTTCTTCAAAACTCTGTTTTGAAGAAAAGTAAAAAAAGGTCAACTATGACAAAATTTTCCAAAAAATCGCCAGCTGACTTTTTCAGATGTAGTCAGGGTTTTCATGGCCAGGTGCCCAGTCATACAATCCCCATAAAGAAATGCCGAAAATTTCATCATGAGAGCCAAAATTTCAAAGAAAAAATGAAAAGCGGAGTGTTTTAAAGTCAATGAAAAGTGCAAAACTCAAACATTAGAAAGTGGGTCTTCAAAGAAGAAAAAATTAAACCCAACTCTCCCAAAGCCTATATATACTTGTTTTTGCCCAAAACAAAAACCATTTGGGCTTTAGCAAGCTTGGAGAGAAATTACAAAGGTTAGAGAGAGAATTCATGAGGGTTTGAGTGAAGGAGAGCCGGTTTCCAAAGGGTGCGGCGCATACACCAGGGAGCGCGGCGCACACAGAGGGCGCGGCGCATACACCAGGGAGCGCGGTGCACACAGAGGGCGCGACGCACTGGCAGCCATCCCACAGTGCAAAATCAACAAGGGCGCGATGCACTAAGGGTGCACGGTGCACTGGGCTTGGCACACGACGTACACAGCCAGGGAGCTCAAAAACACTTGCAAATTGGTTTTATATCTCGGTTGAACGCTAGCAAGAAAAGAGTTAGGCTCGAATCAAACCTCTTCTTTGTCAATTTGGTCAATGACTAGTGTTTCTAAGATGTTGAATGATATCCAAAGCACATTGGCCATCCATGAAAACAATCATCAAAGCAAAATGATAAACGGGGTTTGCACATGTGTGAAGATGCCACCAAGGTTGCTCCCATCCCCTTGTCCCCTCGCTCCTAATCAGTTTTCACCTCCATGCCACCTTGTCTCCTAAGGAAACCCCCTAGAAATCCCCACTAAGACCCATCCCCGGAGTTCCAAGCAAATTTGTGCTGTTTGACAGTGCGCGGCGCACACACAAGGTGGCGCGGCGCACTCAGGGCGCGCGGCGCACTGGGAGCCCGGCCATAGTGTCAACATTGCACTGGCGCGACGCATACTCGGCACACGACGCACTGGGAAAAGCACACGGCGCACAGGCCTGTGAGCCTAAAAAAGCACCGAAATCGCCCAAAATTTTATAAATGGCTCTCAAAATTGCAAAGGTGGCCCTAGATCATTTCACCATTGATCCTTAACTCAAAGAAAAACATGATTTTGGTGACCATGAAATCAAAGGAAAAATTTTTATTAAGAAAACACAAAAATGACACAAAAAAGGGTAAAAAGCTAGGGTTTTGCTACAGTAACATGATTGCTAAATATGCTCCTATCCTACCTCTATCAGCTAATTCCCCTGGAGCAGTTTCCCCTAATAGTAACCCTAGCTACATTGCAATCATATCCATTCGTCCCCTTTATTCCCCTAGCTCAAAATATCCCAAACCCTACCCCATCAAAACCATACCCCAAACGCTCCCAAATCCCTGATAAATTTCTCCTTTAAACCCCTATTCCCCTTTTCATCATTCCCCTCCTAACACTCCTCTTTTTTATTGTCCCCTTGGTGACATATTTTCAGAGCATCTATCAGTTTCATTGGATTTAGAGGGCATCATAAAACTCAGGGTACAAGCAGCAGTAATGGCATCAGAAAATTCATCAGAGTATGGGGAGGGGACCCACATTGACACATCTTCAGGAGAGAGGGCCCATATGAGACATCATCGGAGTCGCAGACATCTTAGAGATGAGCCAAGCATCCTGACTGAGCTGCAGGCATGCCCACTTGCCATGTCTTGTTTTTAGCACTTGGCATGCTATGAATTTTGTCAAAGGGTGGCAAATGTCAAAGTCCATCATGAGTTGGCCCGCCTTTTTGCACTTCATCTACAGGGAGGCCAATCTGTCCTGGTGGGGGTCACTTTCACATTGACACCGAAAGCTATATCAGTAGCAACAGGGATACCAAACATTGGGGAGCAGTGGCATAAGAAGAAGAAGGTAGAGAGGCATCACTATGAGCCTTACATCATGGACAGCTGCTTGAGCCAGCTCACCAGAGTTTTTCCATTTAGATTCTTGAGGGATGAGTATGCCCCACTGATGAGATTGATCATGAAGTATTTCAGTTGCGAGGGGAGGTTTTCTCGCCTTTATGCCTATCACATCCGCTTGCTCATGCACTTCACCAGGGTGAGGATGATGAGCCTCCCATTTTTCATCTGCAACAACATTGAGAAGATGAAAAACTTCATGCAGTGCAAGACCCCACAACAGCAAC
Source organism: Pinus tabuliformis (assembly GCA_031772625.1). Taxonomy (NCBI): domain Eukaryota; kingdom Viridiplantae; phylum Streptophyta; class Pinopsida; order Pinales; family Pinaceae; genus Pinus; species Pinus tabuliformis. The sequence goes on from CM062817.1 coordinate 609,565,131, forward strand.
TAAACAGTGTCTATAATTTTTCTCTCATCCTTATCTTGGTAGACAATCAGTTGGGATTGCAGGGTATTGCTTGGGAGGACTCCATCTCCCATGATTTCTTCAGCGCCCCACCGGTGATATCAAGCGCAGAACATGAGGTGGGAGGTCCTTCACATCAGTCTGAGCATGAGCTGGGAGGTCCTTCACATCCGTTTGAGCCTGAGATGGGAAGTCCTTCACATCAGTTCAAGCACCATGAGACTGCCACCATGCCAGTATACATCACATACCAGAAGGGCAGTAGACCATTGTTTGCAGCAGCAAAGCGAGTGTTATCTCCACCTGGGGTGGAAGGGGCCTCGCTTCCGACATCATCACCACAGGAGAACGGTAAGGGAAAGGAGCCAGTGAAGGAGGAAGTACCATCAGGTGAGCAGGAGACCAAGTTTGTTCTCCTCCAAGATGATGAGACAGATGCAGAACCTACAAATGCTGAGCTGGGAGAGATCATTCAGGAGCAGTAGTCTGTGATTGACAACCTATCCTTGGACTTGGATAGGGCAAAGTGGAACATGCAGTATCTGGAGCAGAGGAACAAGCAACTTGAGGATCGGCTAGCTAAGATAGAGTTGCAAATGATTAAGGAAAACCAGCGACACATCCTAGCAGCACAAGGCAGACGTATGGAGCAAAGAGACGAAGACTAGGAGTATGTGCTAGAGAAAGTGAACGTTCACTTGGAACAGTGGTTGGATAAAGCAAACAGGGAGAAAGACATGCTGAGGCGCATGACTCATCACTACCAGGCCCGAAACATGAGTTCCAAAGCGAGAATCAGGAGCCTAAAGGCAAAACTGAGCAAAGTGACAAAAGAGGCAAAGGAGGAAAAGGAGCAAGATCGGCTTCGAATCTTGGTTGAGGCTTCCTTGGCACAGCAAAGCACTTCATAGGGAACCTCCAGCCCAAATTTCAAAGAATTTGGGAAAATTTTGGTCATAGGAAAATTTTTTGGGCACAAAACAGGAAATTTCTCCCAGTGGTGCGACACTAAAATTCTAGGGCTCCAATGAAGAAACCGCTTGCATATTTGGATTCAACATCAAAAAATACTACTACTAGTGTCCGAGCAAGTAATTTTGACAAGATCTGGGCCTCCTAAAGGTCAAAGCACACCCAAAAATGGCCTCTCTACCACGTTTTTGACACACAGAAAGCAGTCTTGGGAGAATGAATATTTGGAGTGGCAAATGAGCACCAAATTGAGAAATTCCAGTGGGGTTAGAAAGTAGACAGGACAAGCCTTCCAACAAGCCCACTTGGGCACATTTTGGACACCTGAAAGTGCCCCAAAATAGGCTCCAAAGTGGCGCGACGCACAGAGAATTTGGCACGGCGCACAGGGGAAAAAACTGCCAATTTCCTCCCATTTCGCGAAATTTCGGGTCGCGACCTCTCCAAGTAGGCCCGGTCATCTACACTTTGGTTTTTTGGCACCAAAGGTGGCATTTAAAGAGTTTTCTCTCCAGATGGGCATCTTTCCAAGTGGCAAAAGAATGCAAAGGGTCACCCTAGCCAAATGTCATGCTTGAGAGCGCTGCACCTGTAGCTAATGGTTGGCTCTCCATCTCCTTTTCGAAATGATTTGAGTAACTTCCCAACCCCTAGGCGTTCCCTCTCTTCTCTACACTTTCTATATATTGTATGCAAGTTATTTGCAAAGGGTTGGCTGGCTGGTAACTTCTGGGAGACTGTGGGAAAGAAACTCTGTATCTGCACTGTGTATTTTTGACAGAGAATTAATGAAAGGCAGCGGCTCTGTTTCATGAGATTCTTGTGGTCGTGAGTGTAGAAAATGTGTTCTTATGTTCCATATGTATCTTGTTATGTTTCATATTTCATTTCATGCTTCATTTCAGTGAAATTTTCTAAGTGAGATTAGGTAGAATTCAATTTATATTGCTCTGCCTGTGGAAAAATTTCATGTGCAGTGTTACTCTTCTGTTGAAAAGGATTCATGCAACCATGCCCTTTTCACTCTCTTCAGCAATCTTTCCATTCCACTTTACCTTAAGCCGAAATTGCTGCGCTTTCCCCTACCTTGCCTCACGGAATAATATGTGCCTTCATTTTCAATTCTTTGTTCTTTGCTGAGCGCCACTCCCATATACATCCTAGAAGCTCGGCCACTTCATAAAATCTTTTCCAAAATCCCTTTTCACTTACTAGCCTAAGGTAAATATTGCATTGAAGGTCATCTCAGACCATTTTTTCTATCCATTCGCTGAGCGTGACTCGGAGAGAGCCCTCTCCTGCTCTGGTAGGGCTAGCTACCAGACTGAGCGTGGTTTGTGGCTACCCTAATTTTTGCCTTCCTTCAGCCTAAGGCAAATTTAGGTGCTAACAATAGGCTCGCATCCTAGGATGCTTTGCTTGATACTCGCCTCCGACCTGCTTTATTACCAATCTGGAGTCGCCCTATACCGAAATCCTTTTAGCATTCAACTTTCTAAGAATCTTCAGGCCAGCAATCAAAGCTTCATACTCAGCTTCATTATTTGAACACTCAAAGGCCAGCTTGTAAGAGAAAACCCTCATGCTGCTAGGCACTTTGTTTGGGGCAGAGAAAGGACTGCGTACCCAAATTCCAATTCCAACGCCATCATTTCCTACCACTCCATCAAAATCCATGGTCCACAAGACTTCTTCCTCCTCTTGTAAGTGTTGGAACTCTGTTTGTCGTGCCTTGCCTGTTTGCTGTCCATTGCTTTCAGCTGATTGCCCAACATTGTTCCGTTGTTCTTGTCCTTCTTTCTTCAAAATTTCTCTGAAATTTTCTGTTATTTCCGGAATATCATCTGCTTCTACTATCTGACTATCTATATCATTTAAACTATCTGAAAACAAAACAAAAGACTCTAAATCTGTATGTACATAGTTAATTGGATGATTTATAGGTTTCTCCTTGCTTGTGATCATATATTTCATTTTTTGTTCCAGATATAATTTCCTCATTTGTCCAAACACTAGGATTATTTCATAGGAGAAATCCAGCTGTAGTGTCCCTTTCAATTTCGCTACCCAAGACCTGGAAAGAAGCATGCCAAACCTTGGAGGAATATCTGCTACCACCGCATCCATCAAAAAAAATTTCATGGGAAGCTGATCCAAACTCACAACCAAGTCTTTGATGAGTCTTGTACACCTCACTCTGCTGGAATCAAATGAATAGAGATCGTGGTACCGTCGGGTGATGTCCATACCGAGCTTATCCACGATAGCCTTGGGCATGAGATTGTGAGATGCTCTGGAATTGAACATGGCATTGTGTAACACAAAATCATGCAATCTTAAACTGATGTAAAAGGGTGGCACATCGCTATTAGGAGACTCACCATTCGATGTTGGTCCAAAAATCATTTCAGGTTGATCATCTTCTACATTTACCATGTCAGACATTGGGTCCAAATTCAACATTTTAGATATCTGTCTTCTATAACTGTTGTTCTTCATTATTTCAGTCAAGGGGATGGATATCTTTAACTTAGAAATCTCATTCTCTAAGCTAAAAGCGGGAGTCTTTTCTACCTCTTTGACTGGGATCTCTTTCTTTTCTTTTTCTTTTGATGTGGCTTGCTGCTGTGATTGTTCTGCTGATTTTGATTTGCTGCTCTCCGGACCAACCACCTCTTTTCCTTTTCTTTGTGTGGCTAATGAATCATTCTATGCTACTTCAACCTCCTTCTTTTTCTGAATTGGTTTAGCCGGCACATCTCTGTTTCTAAGTGAATATCGCTGTGTTGTGCAGACAGAGCATTCATATACCCCCTTTGATACTCCTTTGATTCTTCTTCTAAAACAGTGTCACTAGCTAGAATGAAATCCGTGTCTTTGTGTGCAGTTGAACTCACCGCACACTCTTCTTCTTCGGTAATGTAAGTAGGTAGCTCATCTGGAGTAAAGAGGTGGTTTTTTTCGCCTATTACATTCCTGTCCTCATCCGACTCCGGTCCATGCACAAAATTCTGCTACAAAGGTGTTTGTACCGGCTGTTGTGCTGTCTGCTCTTGGGTTCGCTGATCTCTCTGTCTTATTCTATATTGTGGCTGCTGCTGGCCACAGAAGTTAGGATTTCTAACTTGTGGCTCAGGCTTGTCGAGCTTCACCCTTTCAAGCATCTGCTCTACCTTTTTGAGTAGTTGATCCATTGAAGAAGACTCTTCTTTCACAGTGATTTTCTTTTCTGCTTTCGCTCTAGCTCTTTTGGACAGCAGATTTGCTTCAACGCTGACCGCAATTTTCTGCATGTCTTCCATTGTGGCCAGTTCTCTCTCTCTTAATTGGTAGGCCATATCAGCGTCAAAACCATCCAGAAATTTCATCATAGCTAGTCCCACGGGTGGCTTTAGATGATCTGGAATTTCGTTGTAAACTGTATTGAATCTAACACAATAATCTTGGACCGACTCACCAACGTTTCGTTTGATTTGTTCATATTCAGCCAGAATTTGAAGGGGATTCTTTTTCACTTCCCATAGATTTAAAAATTGTCTTTGTAGTTTGGCCAAGGTAGTGATACTTGCTGCCGGCAAACCTCTAAACCATTTCCTCACATCACCTACAAATTCTATACAAAGAGTCTCATTTCCACGTTCTCCGCATCGATCTCATGGAGTTCATAAAAGTTTGCCATTTTGTCCACATGTTGCTGAGCAGTAATGTTGTTACGAGTGCCATCAAAAAATGGGATTTTACTTTGATAATCCGCTGGCATATCATCCAGAACTTGGGGCAGAACAAGGGGTGCAAAACGGGCAGCCATCACTCTCGGTGGATTTGGCCTTGGGGGTGTTGGAGGAGTGTGCACAGTTTGCAAGGGGCTAGCACGTGGAGTTTGGGGCTGTGCCGCAATATAATTATCAATTAAGCAATTAGCTCTTTCTGTTTCGAGATCTACAAGAACTTGATGATTGGGGACAGTATAATCAACAACCCTTTCGGATTTAGACTAAAACAATGATATCTCAAACCATTCATCAAACTCAAGCTCTTCAAGATACTCAAAAATGTCGGGACATGAATGGGATTTGAACACGGGAGTTATGGTGCTTTCTTGACGAATGATTCTCGGAATCAAATTGGGGTTTTCGTAGATATGAGGAGGATCCGAGTCTGGATTGGCTCTAGTATATCCTCTCGAAGCCAGCGTGCTATTGAGAAAAATCACAAGACACAACCAACTTACTCAGCCTTTCCAATCCTAAGCTCATTATCCGGAAGCTTAGAATCATTATGAAACAAGGGGATTTGATTTTAGTTTTATCCCCAGTATGGTTGCCACTATGTTAGCACCTAAATCTGCCTTAGGCTGAAGGAAGGAAAAAATTAGGGTAACCACAAACCACGCTCAGTCTAGTAGCTAGCCCTACCAGAGCAGGAGAGGGCTCTCTCCGAGTCACGCTCAGTGAATATATAAGCAAAAACGGCCTGAGATGACTTACAGTGAAATATTTATCTTAGGCTAGTAAGTGAATAAGGATACAAGAAACCATTTTCATGAATGACCGAGCTTCTCGGATGGTATGGGGCCAACGGTCAGCAAGGAACAGAGAATTTAATACAAAGGAACAGATTATTCTGTGAGGCAAGGTAGGCAGAAAATGTAACAATTTAGTTTGAGGTAATGCGGCATGAATAGATTGCTGAAGAAAGTGAAAAGGGCATAGTTACATGAATCCTTTTCAACAGAAGAAAAACGTTGAACATGAAATTTTCCCATAGGCAGAGAAATAAAATTGAATTCTACCTAATCTCACTCAGAAAATTTCACTGGAAGTGAACATGAATTGAATTATGAAACATAACGAAATACATATGAAAACATAAGAGACACACTTGCTACACTCACAACCACAAGAATCTCATGAAACAGAGCCGTTGCCTTTCATTAATTCTCTGTAAAAAATACACAGTGAAGAAACAAAGTTTCTTTCCCACAGTCTCCCAGAAGTTACAAGCCAACCAACCATTTGCAAATATCTTGCATACAATATATAGAATGTGTAAGAAAGAGATAGAACACCCAAGGGTTGGGGAGTTACTCGAATCATTGCAAAATGGAGATGGAGAGCCAACCATCAGCTACAGGTGCAGCGCTACATACATGACATTTGGCTTGGGTGACCACTTGCCTTCCTTCGCCACTTGGATAGAAGCAAATCTGGAGAAAAAACACTTTAAATGCCACCTTTGGTGCCAAAAAACCGAAGTGTAGATGAGCGGTCCCACTTGGAGAAGTCGCGAACCAAAATTTCACGAAACGGAAGCAAATTGGGCAATTTTTCCTCTGTGCATCGCACCATTTTCTCTGTACGCCGCGCTACTTTGGGGCCTGTTTTGGGGCACTTGAAGGTGTCCAAAATGTGTACAAGTGGGATTTTTGGAAAGCATGTCATGTCAAATTTCTAACCCCACTGGAATTTTTGAATTTGGTGCTCATTTGCCCCTCCAAATCTTCATTCTCCCAAGACTGCTTCCTGTGTGTCAAAAAAGTGGCAGAGAGGCCATTTTTGGGTGTTTTTTGACCTTTTGGAGACTCATATCTTGCCAAAATTTCTTGTCTGGGCATCAATAGTCGTGATTTTCCATGATGAATCCAAAAATGCAAACCATTCCTCATTTGGAGCTCTAGAATTTTAGCGCAGCGAGAGAAAAACATGTTTTTTGCCCAAAAATTTGTCATGTGACCAAAAATTCCCCAAATTTCTTGAAATTTGGGCTGGAGGTTCCCTATGGGGTGTTATGATGGGCCAAGGAAGCCTTAGCCAAGATTCGAAGCCGATCTTGCTCTTTTTCCTCTTTTGCCTTTCTTGTTGCTTTCCTCAATTTCACCTTCAAGCTCCTTATCCAGGCCCTTGCACTCATGTTTCGTGTCCTGTAATGATAAGCCATGTGTCTCAGTAAGGAAAGATCTTGATTGGCCTTGTCTAGCAGCCTCTCCAAGTGCATGTTCACACTCTCAAGATGGGCCTCCCGATCCTCATTGATCTCTTGCTCCAATGATGTTAGCTCATCTCTTCTCCTTTGAGCAGCTTAGTGATGCTCACGAATGTTTTGCAACTCCATAATCGCCTGCTAATCCTCAAGCTGCTTGTTTCTCTACTCCAGGTACTTCATGTTCCACTTTGCCCTCTCCAAGTCAAGGGATAAGGACTCAATCACTGATTGCTGCTTCTGGATGATCTCTGTAAGCTCTGTATTTGTTGGTTCCGTATCTGTCTCATCATCATGGAGGAGAACAAATTCGGTCTCTCGTTCACCTGATGGCCCTTCCTCCTGCACTGGCTCCTTACCTCTGCCCTACTCATGTGATGCCGATGTCGGAAGCGAGGCCCCTTCCACCCCGGGTGGAGATAACACTTGCTTTGCTGCTGCAAATAAGGGTCTACTGCCTCTCTGATAGGTGATGTATACTAGCATAGTAGCAGTCTCATGTCACTCATACTGATGAGATGGGCCACCTATCTCATGCTCTGCCTCTGATACAACCTATGGAGCACTGAAGAAGTCACGGGAGATGAATTCCTCCCAAGCAATACCCTGCAATCTCAACTGATGATCTACCAAATCCGGATAAGAGCAAAGTGATAAACACTGCTAAGCTATTGTCGAGGGGTCTTGTGCTGCATGAAATTTTTCATCCTCTCTATGTTCCCGCAAATGAAAAATGGGAGGTTCATCATTCGCACCCTGGTAAAGTGCATGAGCAGCCTAATGTGATAGGCATAAAGGCGAGAAAACCTCCCCTCACAACTGAAGTATTTCATGATCAATTTCATGAGTGGAGCATACTCATCTCTCAAAAATCTGAACGGGAAAACTCTCGTGAGCTGACTCAAACAATTGGCCTTAATGTAAGGCTCATTATGATGCCTCTCCACCTTCTTCTTCTTATGCCACTGTTCTCCAACATTTGGTATGCCTGGTGCCACTGATATGGCTTCGGGTGTTAATGTGAAATTGACCCCAGCCAAGATAGACTGACCTCCATGTAGGTGAAGTGCAAAAAGGGTCCAACTCATGATGAACTCTGACATTTGCCACCCTTTGACAAAATTCAAAACATGCTAAGTGCTGGAAACATGACATAGCAAGAGGGCATGCCTGCAACTCTGTGAGGGTGTTTGGCTCATCTCTAACATGTTTGCCACTCCGGTGATGTCTCCTAGGGGCCTGTTCTCCTGAAGCTGTATCACTGTGGGTCCGCTCCTCATATTTTGATGAAACCTCGGATGCCATGACTGTTGTTTTTTAAACTGAATTTACGTTGCCCTTTGATTATAGTGAAGCTGGAGGTTGCTTTGACAATCTGCCACCAAGGGGACAATTAAAAAGGGAGTATTAGGAGGGGGATAAGATAATGGGAATAGGGGTTTATAGGAGAATTTTGTTTAGGGATATACAAGGGGTTTTGGGGTATTTTGATAGGGTAGGTTTTGTGTTTTTAGCAAGGTAAGGTTTTAGGGTTTGTAAGGTAGGGTTTGGGATTTATTTAGCAATAGGAAGAGGGGAAAGGGAGTATGAAAGGTCTGAAGTAGAGACAGAGAGTGAATAGACATGAAAGGAACTTCGTGAATAGACCAGTAAGGATGATGTCGTCGTCCACATAGACAAGCAGAATCAAAATATGGCTATTTCTGCTTTGTCGAGTGAAAGAGAGGGAAGGGACTCCTTTCTTTTTTGATTGGATGATAGAACCTTCCTTCTCGCAGTCAGCTATGTAAACATAGGCAACAAAGGTTCGAACAGGATGGAGGTTAGTCTTCCTCCTCTCTTTATGGTGGGGCGGCGGGAATAGCTCTTGACGCATCAGCATGGATTGAACAAAGACTGGGAGTTGGTAGTGTTAGGGTAGTGATTATGGGGGCAATGGCATAGGGGAATAAGGAACAGGGGTAGGTTAGGAAGAATAATCTTGGCAGCAATATCACTATAGCACAAACCCTAGCATAATGGTTTTCTTTGGTGTCTTCTTTGTGTTTGCTTTATGAATTTTTTTTGCATTTTATTACAGGCAGAAAATCATCATATTACCCAAAAAAATGGTGCACAATTGAATTTAGGTAGCCTACCTTGCAAATACAAGAGCTCCACAAAAAATTTGAGTGGATTTGGTAGGTTCTGGGCGCTTTATCCATGTACGTCGTGCGCAAAATCTAGTGCGCTGCACCAGTGGTAATTTTGAACTGTGGGCGGGCTCTGTGTGCGCCGCGCCCAGTGAGTGCACTGCGCTCCTGCCTGTGTGCGCCGCGCGCCTTCAAACTGCCTCCAACTCCCTCAAACGCTCACGATGCACACTCACACCCTTTGCAATGTTTCTCCAAGGCTTGGATTAGCACAATGACTTTTGATTTTGATGAACACTTGTATATATAGCCTTGGTAGTGATGTTTTAAATTTACTTTTTAAAAAACCCACTTTTCTAATGTCTTGTTCAACACTTTTTCACTGATTATAATATAACCCTGATTTTCATTTTTCCTCTGAAATTTTGGCTCAAACGATGAAATTTTCGACACTTTTTGCAGGGATTGCATGACAGAGCATCTGGTCACGGGAACCACGACTGTACCTGAAGAAATCAACTGTCGACACTTTTTGAAAATTTTGTCACAAATGACACTATTTGACTTTTCTTCAAAACAGAGTTTTGAAGAATAGTCGAAGTCTATCAACATGATGATGAAACTCTGCGGATCATTACTTTGCAAGAACATCACTCTGGCCTACATGGCTTTACTGGACATATTTTAAAGACCAGATTGATCAATCACTAGACCTAATGACCAAAAATGACCTTTGTCCGTTGAAGGAACAGAACTTGACTGTCATGGACTTTTTGATTATTTGACACAAAGACATAAGCTAGTAGGAGCCAAACATGAGGGGAAATGACCAGCATGACTTTCTCCGTCAGATCATGGCATGCCCCTAGTGGAATGCAGCTGAGTGAATGGAGCGGGACACCTAAAAATGAAATGCATAAAGAGTTTTGATCTCTGACGGAGGACTGAACAGACCGACTCTAACAGAGAGAAATCCCTTTTTCTAACCAAAACAAACAAACAAATAGTGATTCAAATAAAACTTCACACCTCAAAAATTACTCTACCACATGCATGGGATAAAGCTGTGGTTATTTGAACCATATTTAGGTCATACTTAATGGGATATTTGTATGTTTACTATGATGTCAATTTGGTATTAAAATTAACATATAAATCTAGGTTATTATCAGTAAAATTGAAGTATAATGCAAAAACAATAACGTCATTGCAAGGTCGTGGAGAGTGAAAAATCTTCATAGTTAGGGTTCTCTATTTTAGTTTGATTTGAATTGAGTTTGTATTTGAATATATAATTTTCTCTAAAGAAGAGAAATCAAAAAATGAGATTCAAAATAGCCCAGATGATCCCAAACCTTCCTTTCCTGGTTATCCATACCTATCTCCTAGCCTTGTTAAAATAATTTTCTTTAAGTAGAATGAATTTTCTACAAAAAAAAAAAATGTGGTCATCATGATATTAATTATAAGATCCAAAAAGAAACTTGTCAATTGGGTTTATCTCTCATGGTTGTGAGAAATGATTGTTATCCTTCCCACCTAGTTTTAATTTCCATAAGTGACGTCTTGAGCTCAAAACAAGCATATTGGTGTACTGACATTGAACCTTGTTGTTGACTGAGATTCAACAAGGTAGATCTTTTGGTCACCATTCTTTCTAATTCACTCCAAAAACCATTGTTTAGTTGCCACATAAGTGATGTCATAGCTGCAACTTGTGAATTTTTTCCTAGCATATCGCTTGTTTCATCTTGGCATTCATTTTCCTTACCAAAACATTTGACTTCATTCTTTCCTGTATTCAATAAAAAACGTATGTGGTATTGACAAAGTCAAATCAATTGAATCACCCATTTTCAGCTTCTCACGAGTCACAAGGATCACTAATGATTTTTTGATTGACTTTTGGCCTCAACTCCTCTTGTATTGGAAAACCATAACATGTAAAAAGTGAATTGCAATAAGTTATTTTGTCTAGCAAATCCTTCACAATTGAATTTGGAGATATTTCTTGCACAGTCATATATTTAACAGCAATAAGCAATCATTAATTAATTCAATTGATAGGATGGTAGAAATTTCAAACAACATACATAAAAATTTGTGTAAAAGATTAGTAAATGAATTTCAAAACAAGAAGATTGCAAAGCATCTACAACATAATATGGTGTTTTTAAGAATACCATACTCACTTTATCATCTTCCAATATAATTAGAAGGAGACTATCACTTGTGCCACATAGTGGGTGATGAGCCTCATCATTTGGTAACTATATGGACCTTAATACACCTCCAAGTTTATTAAAATCAACTCTTCTTATAATTCCTTGCATATTTTAATTATATTTTTCTTAATGAGATGAGCAAAAGTAAGATGTTATGTCTAGTGGTCTAATGTGCATTGATTGCAGGTTTTTGAGAGAAAATCATGGAAATTTTGGCTAACTAAGGGCAAGAACTTGAATAAGACAAGGAAAAGATATTATAGGAGATATATCCTCCTCATTTAATCCTCACTCATTCGAATATTCCTCCATAAAATCACACTAGCTAGGAGTTGCAAGCAGCTGAGTCATGGAGATCATGGGCAGCCGAGCCAGTGACAATTAAGAGCCAGTTCATCTTGACTTTGGGAGCCAAGCCTTCCTAGATTTAAAAAAGTTGTTGGAGACTATAGTTTTATAAATTATGGGGCCAAGAGCGTCATTAGGATTCAGATTTTTTATGTAAGAGCATTAAGCATTTTCGAGTTCAAGTTTTGTGGAAAAATATTGTTATGTAATTTTTCTGATATGATAATGAGAATGAGCATTTCCTTGACCCAACACTGAGTTGACTTAGAGGGCTTAAGCGCTTGGATTAGGGTCCAACCCTAGTAGTAAAGGCTCCTATTCTTGTACTTGTATGCTTAGGTGATTTCATAGATTAATGGTTGAATTGGTTTTAGCATTGTTTCATTGCAAATAGTTGTGAATTTGATTAGTTTGCTTCCATTTGTGCATTGCTTTAGTAGTAGCTTAGAAAGATAAAGGAATACCAAAAAGGATGATAGCGGTTGGACTTGGCTTCACTCCCCGCTTCAGAATCCATGATTTGAGGAAATAACTCCTATGCAGCCCTAAAAAGATAGGATTCTGATTCCTTACGGAATTTAGGGTTTTCTGCCACTTAGGCTAGCATCTTTTCAGTTTTCAAGAATAGGATTCAATTGTCATTTCTGATATCTTCAGCCTTGTATTAGATATCATAGTGTTTCACATTATTCTGCAAGTATTTCCATGCATGAACTAGGCAACTAGATAATGAAATTATGTTTTCTTAAGTTGACTGAAAATCTTTCTTGTTTGACATGATTCATGAATAAATGCCAGTGATTGATGCAATGCAAGAGTTTCAATCATCCAGGAAGATCTCATGACAACAACCCCAGCCTAACCTCATCCATCCATGATCACCAAAAGCCACTAAGTCCCTCAACCAATGCATCATTCCATAAGAACAACTTTCCAGGTTTGTTGAGCAAATCCAACCATCTTACAAACTCTGTTTTTAGCTCTAAAAACATTCTAGCCACTCCCCTGCCTTATTTATTCCACCATTCACCTTCCCTAAGCCTTATACCACCTTCCAAATCACTCCTATTGATCTCAGCTCGATCCTGTAGGAATATAGGGGATCCTCTAGGAGCATTAGGACATCATGTAGGAAGCATTAGAACTTCTTGTAGGACAACCTGTAGTGGCCTGTTTTGAGGCCGATTTGTGGAAAAAGAATCTCAAAGGATAAGAGAAGACCCCTAGTTGTCTCCCAAGCCATCTGAACTTTCACCACCATCTCTAACCCACCTGCCACATCACCAAGAGGGCTTAGCATTCACAATTTCACAAAAAAAGGGACAAAAAGAAAAAGAGTTATTATGTTCATTCATATGCACAGTAATAGAATGTTTGGTTATTTTAGATTGCATGCCTAGGATAGTTAGGATTACACATATGTTAACTTAGAATTCTTTTGAAGAAAAATCTCTTAGAAATTAGTTAGATGAGTGGTATGTTTAAAGCATTTGATTTCAGTCTTTCCTTACTGCAGTAGACACTATTCCAATACTCCCAAGTAGTGAAAAATTCTCCTTTCCTCGTTATTAATCAAGCTTCTTCTGAATCAATAGAAGGATAGTTTGACAAACCATAGTGGTCTATCACCATCTCAGTAGTGACAAAGAGTGGATCCATCACAACTTCTTGTGTATATAGCACTTTCACCTCCAAGTTTGTATGAACCCCAAGTTGATAAAGTAAAGTTGGTAGCACTAGGAGTTTCAACATTCTTGTTGCAATACTGGTGCTCATCACTTTTTGGTGCCATTGTTGGGGAGGTGTCTGAGAAAGATGTGATTTCTACTTTCTTTCTTCCATTTCTTATCTCTGCATTTTGCTATTAGCTTCATTTCTGAAAATTAATTGTAAATTGGTTTTCTTTCTTTTCCATTCTGCAAGTGATATTTCATTCAGCAGTTAGTTTCCATTCAGTTTTTTATTTCAATCCTACAATTATTCTCAAATCTTGAAAAAACCACACAAAAAAAACAAAAACACTTCTTTCATGCCTCGTAGGAATAGGGATAACTTAGGAAAATTTCTACCAAATACCCCCACCACTTCAAACAACCAACCTTCCCTCTTCTTTAGTGGCTATGAATTGGAGGACCCCTTAGGCGAACAACTAGAGATTTTTGAAGAGCCTACAGAGGGAGAAGAAGAAGGAGAAACGATTTCAACTGACTGAATGTATAAAAATAGAAATGACAGAGGAGATAGAGAAATAATTGAGGGTGTCTTTCCCATCAGAGAAAGTAATGGGGATACCAAGGTGAAAAACATAAGCCCCTCTGCTCTTCCTCATTTTCATGGCCTGACCTGAGAAGATCCAGATACTTTCTTGTTTGAGTTTGTTGTCATATGCAAAAATTATGATTACACCACTGATGATCAGAAGTTGAAATTGTTCCCTTCCACTCTCAATGATGTAGCTTTACGTTGGTTCATATGTTTACCTAGGGATAGCATCACAACCTGGGCTCAGATGCAACAATCATTAAACAATAAGTATCAGGACTACTGCAAGTCTAAAGACGCTAAAAAGGAAATATTTAGAATGACATTGGGGCATGATGAATCCTTAGAGGATTATGAAGAGAGATGCCAGCTTAGCTACAAAAGGGCCATGTGCACACTTGATCCTGAGTCACTAAAGCTAGTCCTACTCCGGGGGGTAAGGGAAGATCTTCTGGATACCCTAAACCTGCTAGCAAGAGAGGACATCTACCAGCTACCTTATGAAGATATCAAGATTGTATTTAAGAACCATTCTAGGGCAGTTAGGAAAAATGGTAGGGGTAGTCAACAAATATCCAGCTCATCCTCTTCCAACACATCCATAAAAGGTGAAATTTGAAATATGCTAGAAGATTTCAAGAGTGAAATGATGCAAACCCTTTCCCTACAGATGGACACTATGCACATCAAGAGGAAGCAGGAGGAAGTAGAAAGAGCATTAGCCATCTTCTGCCCTAGATGCATGAGGAGGCACCCTAGGAATGAATGTCCATTAAACCTAATAGAAATATGCTCGGTCTATGAAGAAAACCACTCCACAAACAAGTTCCCTTCTCTACGAGGACTAAAATTTGTGTATCAGGGAGTCGAAGCGGTGACTGAACAACTCTGCTACATAAATCAAAGGAGAGCTCATGGGCCTCAACCATACCAGTAGGGCATGCAAGGGTCATCCTATGCATAATACAACCCTAACCAGAACACATCATATCCTTTTTGGCCCCTCCTGTTCATCCCTCCCGGTCTACACCTTCTCCTTGGTATTTTGCACCTAAATACCACTCCCAGCCTACCAACTAGTCATTTCAGCCATATGCTCTGCCACAGCCTTAGTGTAATGCACCACCCTAGGGGTGGAGGCCCCCATACAACAATGCTCCATCTTTATTACCTTCACCTCCTACTCAACCACAACTTTTACACGTTGTTCCACTAAACAACCTCAGATTCATGCCCAGCCAAATTTGAACCCGAACAACAGACAAGCACAACAAGTATACAATTGAGAGACATCCTACCTTGCTTATGCTATGGAGATTCAAGAAATCAACCTAAGGTCTGGGAGAGTACTCTTGGACAACCAACCTCCATCTCCACCTAGGGAGAGTGAGGATGAAAGAGAGGAAAGTATGCCTAGAGTGAATCCTCCACCCTTTCCTGAAAGATTAACCCAGCTAGTCCAGCCTACCCCAGAAGAGAATGAAAAATTTATGTGTCAAAATTCCACTTCTCCAAGCCATTAAGGATGTACCTATTTACAACAAACTAATTAAAGATAATTGTTTCAAACATCAAGGGAGGCGAGAAAGAGACACCCCTACCATTAGTGTCATTGGATAGTTGTCTGACTTAATGATGGGGCAGGTAATTTTCCCAAAGTATTTAGCCACTCAAAGCCCTGTAGTAGATGTGCACATCAATGGCACTATTGTCCCACATACCTTGATTGATATTGGGGCTGCCATTAATGTAATGACTAAGGACACCATTCTCAAGCTCAATCTCTAGGGTTGATCTAGATTTAAACAAGAACGCAACAAATTATAGAGATAACCATAAACACAGAGATGCAGTGGAAATAATACTTCATTTCATTAATGTAAAATACTGAAATATGCTTACAAATAGACTGCTAAAAGTAGTAAATTGTGCTACAATTAAAGAAACTGAAAAACTGAAAGAAACAATGGTGGGGGTCCAAGTGGACTTGGCGGGTGGCCACCAATATCCACCTGGATCAAGGGTTCATTAAGAAAGACCACAACAGTCTTGCAGCTTGTAGACCATTCCACAGTAGCCCCTAAGGGGATTGTTGAGGATATGATGGTCTCCATCGATTCCTGGGAGTACCCTGCAGAAGTCCTAGTTCTCCAACCTAAGGCCAAGCTTAGTGGTTATCCTATCATACTTGGGAGACCTTGGTTAGCCATTGTTGATGCCTACATCAGCTACAGGGCTGGAAATATGAATATAAAAAATGGGCATCTGTCCAAGTAGTTGGTCTTGTACCCTCCTGCTCAACCATCCTTAGAGCATGATTTACCTCTATGGCTAGAAGAGGAAGAAGAATATGGAGTCTGCTCAGCCCAACTCTATACCCTGGAAACTGCCATGGGAGGAGGAAAACTAGATGAAGATGATTTGATTGAATACATACTACAAAATCCAACTCCCAACACCTTTCCTTAGAGGAAGTAGTAAAGGAAACCAATAGAAACCATCAGATTTATCTATGCTTAGTTGATTCATACCCTACTCGAGTCAAAACAATAGAATTCGACACTAAGAGAACTTTGAAAATCAACCCCTCTTTCTGTACACCAAGAAGAAGAGTTGTGCAACATGCTAAGGGAGAATCTGGATGCCTTTGCCTAGAGTTACAAAGAAATGAAGGGAGTGCACCCCCTGGTGTGTACTCACCACATTTATATCAAAGAATGTTGTAAACTAGTGTGACAACCCCAAATGAGAATGAATCCAACTCTCAAGGATATAGTCAAAGACGAACTACCAAAGCTGTTGGATGCAGGATTCATTTACCTTATCTCGGAGAGTGAGTGGGTTTCTCCTTTGGTGTTGGCTCCAAAGAAAAATGGGAAGTGGAGGATTTGTGTTGAGTACAAACAGTTAAACAAAGCAACAAAGAAGGATCATTTCCCTCTACCTTTCATTGACCAAGTGTTAGATGGCTTGGCAGGGAAATTTTTTTTCTCTTTCCTAGATGGGATCAGTGGGTACAATCAAATCCATATTAGCCCATAGGACCAGGATAAAACCTCCTTCACCTGTCCTTGGGGAACCTTCACCTATAGGGTCCTTCCTTTTGGCCTATGCAATTCCCTTGCCACTTTCTAGAGGGCAGTTTTCCGAGCTAGTCCATGATGCAGTAGAAATTTATATGGATGATTTTACACCCTATGGGTATGATTTCCAGGAGGCTCTGTCCAACTTGGGTAAGGTACTGAACAAATGCATTGAAATGAACTCGTCCCTTTGTCCCGAAAAATGTGAGTTCTTGATAACTACAGGGACTGTTCTAGGTCATTCACTATCTCAGAAATGACTACAGGTGGACCCAAATAAGATAGCAATCATCCAAAGGGTCCCATGTCCTCAAAAACAAAGGGATGTCGGAAGTTTTCTAGGTTTAGTAGGATACTATAGGAGATTTATAAAAGACTTTAGCAAGTTAGCTTCTCCTTTATTTGGGTTATTGGCCAAAGACTGATTTTTTATGGTCAGAAAGTTGTCAAAGAGGCCTTGGATAGCCTAAAGGACAAGTTGACCACTACACCTATTCTCCAAGGCCCAAATTGGGCCCTTCCTTTCCATGTACACACTGATGCCTCTCACAAAGCCATAGGAGCAGCTCTATGCCAGATATATGACAAGATATCCTATGTCATTTACTTCATTAGTAAGAATTTGTCAAAAGTTGAGCTGAACTACACAATTGCTCCTAGATGTTGTGCATTCATTGAATAAATTTAGGCATTACATTACAGGTTACGAAACATTTGTACCTACTGACCATGCTGCAATTAAACACTTGATGAATAAACATGATGTAAATTCTTAGATTATTAGATGGTTACTTTTATTGCAACAATTTGATTTAACTATTATTGATAAGCCTGATAGGGAGAATGTTGTGGCAGATTTTTTTATCCAGATTGACTTTGCCTATAGGGGAGGAAGGAATGGTTGATTATTAGTTACCGGATGAACACTTATTCTCCATTTCAATTCTCTCTCCATGGTTTGTTGACATAGAAAATTACTTGGTGTCTTCACAGTTTCAACCAAATTTGTCCTCCAAGGAAAAGAGAAAGATAGTGAGGAAGAGCGCCCCATTCACTTGGATTGGGGGAAACCTCTTCAAACTATGCCCAAATAAAAATTTTTGAAGATGTGTCAGGGAGGAGGAATTCCTTGACATCCTTCTCACCCGACATGATGGGCCTTGCGAAGGTCACTTTGTAGCCAAAAGGAAAACATTCAAAGTGCTACAAGCTGGTTATTACTGGCCCACTCTTTATGTGGATGTGAGGAGGTATACTAGTCAGTGTGATCGGTGCCAAAGGAAGGGGAAACCTACCACAAGGGATGAAATGCCTCTACAACCTCAAGTGACTTTCGAGCCATTTGAAAAGTGGGGCATGGATTTCATTGGACCCATTGACCCTCCACCCAGGAAAAATCAGTACATCATTGTGTGCACTCACTATTTAACCAGGTAGGCTGAAGCCAAGGCCATCAAATCAAAAATAGAAGAGAAAGTGGCTAAGTTCTTAAGGGAAAATGTATTTTATAAGTTTGGGTACCCTAGAGAACTGGTCACTGATCAAGGCAGTCAGTTTACATCTCACATGATTGAAATTTGTTAAGTTAGCACAAGATTAAGCATAGAACATCCACTCCTTACCACCCACAAGCTAATGGGCAAGTGGAGGTAATCAATAGAGCAATGGAAGGCATTCTAACCAAAGTGATTAGTAGCAATAGAAAGGATTGGGCAGATAGATTAGTTGAGGCCACTTGGGCCTACAATACCACCTGGAAGACCACCATTGGATTCACTCCTTATGCACTGGTCTATGGGAAGAAGGCCTTGTTGTCCATTGAATTTGAATAAAACAGCTTAATAATGGTAGCACAACTGGAAATAGATCTCACTAGGGCACAACAAGAAAGATTGCTTCAACCGAATGGGTTAGATGAATTTAGAATGTAGGCCCTTCTACACATAGAGGTGACTCAAGTTCAGAGGAACATTTGGCATGACAAGGACATAAAGGACAAACATTTTCAAGAAGGTGATTGGGCTTTGTTGTATGATTCTAGATAAAAGGATTTTAAAGGCAAGTTAAGGACTATATGGTTAGGGCCTTATGTCATAGAAAAATGTCATGACAGTGGTTCAGTACAGATAAGAACCATTGATGCATAGGCTATCCCTTTACTTGTCAATGGGTACAGATTGAAGGTCTACAAGAAGCCCTTGTAAAGAAATAATTCATCAGTGGCATCAACAAGACAGTGATTGTGGTGGAGCAAGTCCTAGCTTCTACCCCATCAAGTCCTTGAAAAAAGAAATAAAAAAAAGAAGAGAAAAAATAAAGAGACTTAGGTGAAAACCTATGAGGCACCTAAGTCCCACTGTTGGGTTGAAAACCTCTTGAGGCGACCCAATGTTGTTGAAAAGAAAAGAAAAAAATAAAAATATCTCTGGGTGAAAACCTCTTTTGAGGGACCCTGGGCAAGCTGCTAGGATGAAAACCTCTTGGAGGAAAACTAGTTGTTTTCAAAAATAAGAGAGAGAGAGAAAAGAAAGAGTTTGAAAATGTTGTTTGCAGGTCAGCAGGAGGATGATAAAAGAAACTTGAGAGGAACAAAAGGACCTGCAAAATCCATATTTTCATTCCTCCATCCCATATTCTTCATTATCCCATCAATCCCTCCATTTATGAACTCCTCCAGCTTAGTTTACATAGGCCCTGTGTTTTCTACAGGATTCCCTGAAAACCTACAGGATTTTCCTATAGGAATTATCGTGGCTTGGTAATCCAAGAAAAGTGACCCTAGAGCAAGGGGATGACCAGCCTGTGTCAAAAAATAAAATATTTACTCGACCACAACATCACCATGCCTATCATCACCACGTTACCCCTGCATCCATCCGATAAGTCAATTAATTCTTTTTTATGGTTTTCAAAGAAGAAAAAACAAATAGAAGAGGGCGAGAACATAGGAGAAAGGGACAATATCTGAAGGCTATACCTCTCACCTACCAATCAATAGAATCCTTTTCTACCCATGTCAACAATCCTCATGCTCCAGAGGTTGTTGGGCATGGGATCCCCCCAAGGCATGTTTTGGGGCTTAAATCCCAAGTTTTGACTAAGTCCATTATAAAGACTCCACAAATTGTGGGGCGCGAATTCGTAATAGAGTCATAGGGTTGTTTGCCCTTGCTTTTTTAATGTAATGTAAGTTTGAAAGATCTACCTATGGTCCACGGACCATGGGATTGTATAAATAGAGTGAGGCTCTAAGTGTGGAAATAATCTAAGGAAAGGCATGAATGAATCTAAGGAATTGATGAAGTATTGAGTGTAGAGTTGTGTCTTTGGGTCGTAGAGTAGGAGAAGGTTCTGGAGCTGAGAGTGCAGAGCCCTAGTAGTCCGTAGTTGCGTGCACGGACCCCTGCAGCTGAGTGCGCAGGGCAGGTTGAGTCTGTAACCATGGGAAGAATTAATAAAAGAGAAGTTTTACCATATTTCTGTGTATATTTTCCTGGTTTATGTATTATTGGGTATTAATTGAAAGTTTATTGTTTATTTACTGCACGAACTCATATGCATGTGTTGAATAAGTAAATATAATATAAGGCATTTGTTTATGCAAAGATAACTAACTGTTATAAGAAGATAAGTAAGATCTCGGGTGTGACTTAGGGAAATAGTGCAAATGACTGGTCCAGCAGTGCGAAATCCCCACAGCCCCTGGTCAGAGCTACACAAAGGAAAATATATCAGGGCGCGAAGGCCAGGGAAGTGTGCAAAGTAACCTGTACGAAGGGACTCTCAGTTGGACCAAATCAACCCCTCATACATCTCAAGGGTGCAGAAACCTGGTTCTAGCACCCCCCCATACTACTTCGGGTGAGACCTCAGTCCACACTCCACGGACTGTTGCCAAAAGGGCCAGTAGTATAGGGATTTGTTTTTCTAATTAACTCAAAACTTGGGTCAGGCCCCAAGAAGCCAACGAATGGTTCCATTGCCGGGACCGGAATCTGCATAGAGATGTCTGATGTCATATCACTGGAATCCAACTAATAAAGGAATTGAAGGTTGGTTGGATAGGAAGATTCATGAGTTCACGGCGCAGGAGAACAAGAATCCATGACTATCAAAGGAAAAGTGGTTAGATTTCTACCTGTACATGGAAATCCAAAAAAATTTCTTCGCATCTTTCCCTACTGAGTTGTAAGAGTGGATCGTGAAGCTAGCAGGTTGCCAAGGAAGGTGGAAACTTGATAATCCTATTGTGTGGACTCCAGAATTGGTGCACAAATTGGAAGCATTTAAGGATAATACCACACACAATTTTGATCACTAGCTCGATCAAATTATAGGAGGATTCATTACTGAGTTTGTGGTAGATTCTTCTGTCAGCTATGGCGAGGCAGAATGACGCTTTCTCAAAGGACTACAAGGTAAGTACGTTAATTCTCTGAACACTTAGATTAAAATGCTATTGTGTGAAAAGTGGATTATGTGAATATATTGATGTTTGGGGCTACGTGAAGTGAGAGAATTTACAGAAACGAAGGTAGTGCAGAACTAGAAACTAGACCATTGATTTCACCTCTGTGAGGGGATGAGGAAGAGCTCGTGAATGTCTCACCAAGAAGTGCTATCAATTTGATAGGATAGAGGATTCCGCGCATACCACCCCCACCCACCCCACTTCTAGTTTCACCGTCTTCACCCCCATCTTTGCCCATACCAACTCCACCACCACCATGAGTCAATATGGCAAGCGTGATAAAGTTTCAAGTGTTGAAAGGAGTAGGAAATGAAGTTCTGGACCAGTTTTGGTTCGTGATAAAATCTATATGGGAAGTGCGGGGAGTTACGGATGACAATATAAAGAGTGTGAAATTAGTCAGTGCTTTGCAGGATCACGGGTTGACCTAGTATATTAACCATTCTAGTGACAATCAGAATGCGGGGATCACAGACATCCAAATTTCACTGAACAGAGAATTTGGCAAGCCGAAGTCAGAGGCATAGTCGATCATTGGGTTCAAGGAAATCACAATGCTACCAGGCGAGACTCCTTGGGAATTGGATCACAGATTGAAGTGCACAATTCATGAAGCTAATATGACTATGACGGATGGACAACACCGCGAACGGTTTGTAGCATTGCTAACGCCGCATTTAAGGAACGCGTTGTCACAACAAAGGTTAACAACTCAGGTAGAGGCCTTGGAGATCGTGATAAGACTACATGAGACCCTGATATAGGATCCCAACTTGGGAGTTCAACAGATTCACGCGTAGTTGAAAAACTTGTGCCTTAATATGCAGAGTATGAAACAGGACAAGCCAACTTGTCCAGAAGTGTGTGATGAGGTATGGTGTGTTAAATGTAAGGGTCAGGGTCATGACAAGGACCATTGCCTAGCGTTCTCGAATTACCTCGCGGGAGGAGGACCTGTGCTGTTTAGACTAGAGGACCAAGTGAGACCCAGCACGATGCCTGTGTTGTGCTACGTGATTTGTCAAATAGGAGGAAATCATGCTATGGACAACTGCCATTTATTGTAGAAGTACACACATAATTCACAACAATTGTTCTGTAATTTCTGTATATTAGTAGGACATTATGAGCACACCTGTAGAAGCTATGAAATGATGATGGATAGGACTCCCACCTATAGAGTCCAGGCTAAAATATGGCCCCTTGACCAGAATGTAGGGATGGTGTGAACTAGATTTCAGGGGTGCAGATGAGGCCGAGGAGGAGGACCTAGAAGAGGTCACGGATAGCTGATATGTTACAATTGTGGAGGGCCAGGACATTATGCCCATGATTGTATGAATCTAACCAGTCCATCATGCTTGTATTGTACATTGTTTGATCATGAGATGGAGGATTGTCCAACAGTGATAGCGATGTTGCACAAAAAGGTAGCGCTCCAACCTCCCCTGACTGAGAACCTGCAAATGATGAGGTTTGAGCCATGCGAGGAAGACCCTAATGTAAATATTGTGCTCTGAAGTGGGATGACGACGGGCGATGATAAAGGCAAGTAGCCTAAAGATAACACTTGGGTTCACAAGGCTCCGACGAAAGAACCAGAGTTGGATTTGGAGTGCGCCAAGGAAACCTTCATGGAGGCTTGGAAGAGCTTTGCTGATGCCTCCACTTCAGGAAGAAAGGATAGACTGGAGCCGGAAATGGACCCATTGATGCTCACAAAGTTACCGGAAACATGCATGAGGTTGCTGCATGATAGTAAGGCTATAAAAGGATTGCAGGAACACATAAATGAATGTGTTGGGATCACACCAGGTGAACCCCACGTAGTCCGGAAGATTAGAAAGCATGCGACAAGGACGGGAAGAGAAATGAGATTGACCCCGTAGATTGGAGAATATGAGATGGACCAAGGGATTCTGGTTTTAGTATTGGATGCAAACGTTCTATCGAAGCAAACATGGGAGCACATGGCAAGGCCTACCTTGCAATGCTCTCTTATCCAACTACAAATGGTGAGCCAATAAAATATCCTACCTACGGGAAGATTGCAGGGAATCATCGTGGATATTGAAGGAGCAAGCGCATTGGAAAATTTTGAAGTGATAAAGATTGTTGATGACAACAATCCCTACCCTGTGGTATTAGGAATATATTGGGCCACTGACATGAATGGGGTGATAAATCTAAAGAAGCGCAACATGATTTTTGAGAAAAAGTCTCTCCACGTAGTAGTACCTTTGGGCCCTGCAGAGGGATTGCATTACACGGAACCAGTGCACGATTATGAAAGTGACGATGACTTAGACTGCATCTACAAGATAACTAAATGAGAGAAACACTGGGTAAATCCCACCGTGGATGGGTGAATCTCATGGGAGCGTGAAAGCTCCTGTACGTAGGATTTGGATGAAGAGATAGAGCGATGGCAGAACCATTTACACGAGGTAACCACGCTGAACTGCAACATGATGACAAGATCGTTGTGTTGTGTTTTAGTAGAGGTAAGGGATCTGCCTACGTATGATGGGTTAAGTGAGGTAGATGACGTCTTGAATAGATTTGAAAGAGAGGTGCCAAAACAGAAACATTTCAAGGCTTTGAAATGGGTACTACGTGCTACGCCCACAAGGTGGTGGGGTATGCACCAAGGACGTTTTGAGCACTGCCGCGAATGGAGGAGAATGATACGCATGCATTTTGGGAAGCCTCAGATGCGTCTAAATGACAAGTATGGTGGATGGCATGATATGCATGCACACATCGCCAAGTGGACAAAGGTCTATGGGGAAGAGCCACAACCTGAGTGCGTACACATGTTCTGTCATACCTAGATGTTAAACCCATGAACTAGTATATAGAGACAGAGCTCCATCATGGAAAGAGTGAATGGGATATCCTACGTGAAGGGTTCATATTACCCTTCATGTTTGAGGATCGTTGGTGGGACACTTTTGATGATGCGCTACAAGCAGTAAAAGAAACTATCTTTAAGATACCCTAGGAGTCAATAGAATTGATTCAGCCTGAATGGGCTACTCAATTGAGCTGAGCATTGGAGTGTTATAATGTAAATACTGAAGAAGATGACGAGGATCTGTGAAAAGTTAAAATTCCAAAAACTGAAGGCCATCGCGAGGTTCAAGGACCACTGATTGAATACCCTGACATAACCGTGCAAGTAAAGACAAAGCAGGTAAACATTGGTATGAAATCCAAACCTAAGTATGCAATGCTCAACAACTACTGGGATGATGCGACTGTGGATAAGGTCGTTGAGTTACTCCATGAATACCAGGACCTATTCTTGACCAAGATCATGAACTTAAAAGGAATTGTAGGAGATTTAGGAATGATGTGGATCACATTAAAGCCCGATGCAAAGCTATTTAAGCAAAGGCCTTACCACTTGAACCTGAAGTACAAAGAGAAGGTCCACGTAGAACTCGACAAGATGCTTGTAGCTAGAATCATTGAGCCAATGGAAGAATCTGATTGGGTAAGCCCTATGGTAGTGCAGGAAAAGAAGCAGAAGGGTAATATAAGAATATGCGTGGACCTCAGAAAACTGAATGATGCATGTGTGCATGATCCATTCCCAACTTTGTTCACGGATGAAGTATTGCAAAATTTTGGTGGGCAGGAAGCATATTCTTTCACTGACGGATTTTCAGGGTACCACCAGATCAAAATCACGCTGGAAGATAGGAGTAAGACAACCTTTGCGACTGAGTGGGGATGCTTTTATTACATTGTTATGTCATTTGGATTGAAGAATGCGCCAGCCATCGTTTTGCGAATAGTTGTTGCAACACTCAAGAAATATATCCACAAGTTCCTGGAGGTTTATCTGGATGATTGGATTTTATTTGGATTGGTTAAGCACCATGTAGTGAGCTTACGCTTGATGCTGGATACCTGCTGAAGACACAAAATCGCATTGAACCTAAAGAAGTGTATTTTCGTCATTCCTTTTGGAAACCTATTGGGACATGTGTCTTGAAAGTAGGGATTGATGGTAGACCTGGCAAAAATTGTGGTGATTCTGAATTTGGAAGCACCGCAAAGTGCCAAACAGTTGCGCGCTACCTTGGGAAATACAGGGTACTATAGGAAGTTCATCAAAAGCTATGCCTAAATCACCGTGCCGATTGAGAAACTGTTCAAAAAATATGGCACGTTCTGCTAGAACGATGACTGCAAGAAAAGCCTGGATGTACTAAAAGAAAAAATGTCCTCTGTGCCGATTCTGGTCTTCCTGAAATGGGATGAGGAGTTTCATGTCCATGTTGATGCGTCGTGTATAGCGCTGGGAGCAGTACTAACAAAAAAAGGTGGAGAGGGATTGGATCACCCTACCGTGTTTGCATGTTGCAAGTTGTCTAAAGTAGAAAAGAACTATTCCACAACTAAATGTGAAGGATTGGCTATGGTGTACACGCTCCAAAAATATCGGCACTATTTGCTAAGGGGGCACTTCAAGATGTATACAGATCATTCCGCACTGAAATACTTGGTCAACAAGCCTGTGTTGGGGGGGCGCATATGCAAGTGGCTTTTATTGTTCCAAGAATATGATTTTGAAGTAGTTGTGAAGCCTGGATGCCTGAACACGGGACCAAATCACCTATCATGCATTGAGACAGGAAAAGACACTACTAGTCTGGAGGAAGAATTACTTGATGCACAACTCTTTGCTATGCGCATAGCAGATGGACACTTCGAACACATAATCCACTTTCTCGTAGATATGCATGGGGGCACTGCAGGAGGACATTATGCAGGGCGAGCGATCGTGCAAAAGATTCTCCGTGCAGGGTTGTGGTGGCCAACCCTTCACTAGAATTCAAAAGCACATTGCAAGGCCTGTGATGTATGTCAAAGAACTGGTAAACCATCACGGAGGATGAGATGCCTTTGAATACACAAATGACGCTGCAACCCTTTGAAAAGTGGGCGATCAACTTTGTAGGCCCTATCAAACCTCAAGGAAAGACGGGCACAAGATACATTATTACTGCGACAGAGTACCTGACTCGTTGGGAAGAAGCGCAGCTGGTAAAAGATTGCATAGCTGCCACAGCCGCAAAGTTTCTATTTGAACACGTATTGACACGATTTGGATGTCCAAAGATCTTGATGAGCGATGACCCACAAGCCAATGGGACAGTAGAAGCATTCAACAAAACACTAGAGACTGCGCTGACTAAAGTATGCAACACACAAAGAAATGATTGGGACCTGCATGTACCTGTAGTATTATGGGCTTATAGGACAACCTGACGAGATAGACACCTTTCTGGTTGGTCTACGGAGTGGAAGCCATAACGGTAATGGATTATATTGTGCCTAGATTGCACATAGCCCTGGTCATAGGTATGACGGATCACAGAGCCCTAGAAGAAAGTCTTGTGCAGTTGGAGGAACTCAAAGGGGAATGGTTTTTGGATGGATTCCATCAATAGGTACAAAAGTAGCACAAAAAGGCATGGCATGATCGACATATTAAATTGTGCACCTTCAAGGTAAATGATATGGTGTTACTATATGACAATAAGTTTGATAAATTCATAGGGAAGTTTAGAATGCATTGACTGGGACCATATGTTGTTAAGGAGGTCATCGACGGAGGCACAATACAACTAGTAAAGCTAAATGGAGAACCTTTCCCAGGCAAACTGAATGGCAGTCAATTGAAGCCATACACGGGTGGTCTGAGTATCTGAATAGCCGACACAAGCACAATATTCGTGCTCCAAGTAGCTGGAAGAAGGCGTGGAACTGTGAACAGATGCAGGGGAGCAGTTATGACACCGCAGTCTTGGAACAACGAGTACAAGAGATTCAACAAACAGTCGTTCAGTGCGTTGCCAACCTTATAGTTGTCCGATCAGAGTTGGAGGGTCTCTGTGCGAAGATCTCCACACCGACAGAGTGACTTGAGGGCGAGTCCCAATGTTTGTGTTGGGGGCCCATTGGGCATGGGATCCCCCCAAGGCATGTTTTGGGGCTTAAAGCCCAAGTTTTGACTAAGTCCATTGTAAAGACTCTGTCAATTGTGGGCATAGAGCACGAAGTTGTAATAGAGTCATAGGGTTGTCTGCCCTTTTTTTTGTAATGTAATGTCAGTTTGAAAGATCTACCCATGGTTTGCGGACCATGGGATTGTATAAATAGAGCAACACTCTAAGTGTAGAAATAATCTAAGGAAAGGCATGAATGAATCTAAGGAATTGATGAAGTATTGAGTGTAGATTTATGTCTTTGGGTCGTAGTGTAGAAGAAGGCTCTACAGCTGAGTGTGTAGAGTCCTAGTAGTTTGCAAATGAGTGCATGGACCCCTGTAGTTGAGTGCGCAGGGTAGGTCTAGTCTGTAACCAAGGGAAGAATTAATAAAAGAGAAGTTTTACCATATTTATGTGTGTCTTTTCCTGGTTTATGTATTATTGGGTATGAATTGCAAGTTTACTATTTATTTATAGCACGAACTCATATGCATGTGCTGAATAAGTAAATATAATATAAGGCATATGTTTACGCGAACATAACTAACTGTTATAAGAAGATAAGTAAGATCTCAGGTGTGACTTAGGGAAATAGTGCAGATCGCTGCTCTAGCAGCATGAAAGCCTCACAACCCTTGGTTAGGGCTATGCAAAGGTGAATATATCAGGGCATGAAGGCCAGGGAAGTGTACAAAGTAACCTACATGAAGGGACTCTTAGTTGGACCAAATCAACCCCTTAGACATCTCAAGGGTGCGAAAACCTGGTTCCAACACCCCCGCATACTACTTTAGGTAAGACCTCTGTCCGCGCTCCGTGGACTATTGCCGAAAGGGCCAGTAGTATAGGGATTTTTTTGGATAATTAACTATGAACCTAGGTCAGGCCCCAAAAAGCCAATAGAAGTGAAGAAAAATATGAAAAGTTTAGGGGAGAGGCAGCTACAGGACATCTTATAGGGTACCTGTAGAAAATCCTATAGCAGCCTATCCCACAAAAGGAATTTCATAGGGTTGTAGCCATCTTCAACATAGAGATTCCAATGTCAAGGAAGATCCTCCAGAGATCAGCAGTAGCAGCAGGATCATCAACATCACTCTCCAATACCTGCACATCAAAGGAAACAAGCATCAAAATAGGCCAATACAAAAAAATATGTAGCAAGTACACAGCACTGGGACATCATTCCCCAACAAGCATCATCATCAAATCATCTTACCCACAGGTATGTCATCTTACTCATGCTCTCTTGTTAGCATGGTATGATAAAAAATGTAGGATTATGTAATAGTTGGTTTTATAAGAAAAGGTGGCCAATTGACTTGGCTACCTTCGGCCAATCGATGAGGAGAAAACAGTTAGACCACTCCACATGTGGTAATAGTAAAATCAGAAGAAAAAGGAGATAAGGCCAAAAAGGGTTAAACTATAGATGATACAAGTGGGATATTATTACGAGATAAGGAGGAATGCTGGAGTGATAGTGGGACCAACGGTCCAAAAGGAGGTGCTCATACTTAGGTAGCCAACAAACCATCCCACATGATCACCCATATAAGGAAATAAAACATTTATTTCCATGCAAAGAAATCATTAGTAATCTCGAAGATTCATCGAAATAAGGTTTCTCTCAGCCTCTCGGCCTCTTGAAGTAGCATCTACAGGAAAGAAAGTGAGCATTTTGCAGTGCAAGAGCACCTACAAGATCCTATGGGAAGACCTATATGATACAAAGTAGTTATCTACAGGATTATCGATGGGCATTAAGGGAGGAGAGATCAAAGGTTTTCCTCATCAGACAATATCTAGTGAGGTACGAGCTATACCTTCCCATATTTTCGAGTTAAAAATAAAGTAAAAATCCTCCGTTTGGTTAAGGAAGTTGAAGTCTAGGGGAATTATATTGCAGAGTTATCATTTAAATCTCTCACCCACTAGAATTCTTGAATTATATCCATACAAGCCTCGACAATTACCAACGGAAAGATAATAGGGGGTTTTAACAAGAGAGAACCCACAAACACAGTAAGAATTCATCAGCACCCTCCTGTAGTAGAAATTTTCACAAGGCACAATTGGATGGGTTTCTTTGAAAGAATGAGAGGATATGATGATGAGGTGGCCAAATAATTTTCTCTCTCACTCATACCCCTCACTAGGACCCATGCCACTACTGTGGTGAAAGGCCTATCAGTATAAATCACCCCTAAACTTATAAGAAGAATCACCACACTCCCTTTAGGGTTACCTTGGAGAAAAGAAGATAAGGGTAACAACACCCTTGCAAAGAAGAAATTCTTTTTGGAAGGGGAGGAGGCAATGGAGGAAAAAAATGGAGTCAGAAGGGAAAGCTTTCCATACCCTTGGAATGAAGTTAGCTACCACCTCATTAAATATATATCATGTGAAGGGAGATATGGTCTTGTATGGATACCATTTCAGACTTCTCCAAGAACTGCGATTTGGAATAGACACACCTCCTCAAAACAAACTAAGTATACCCTAATTTATTCTTAAATCAATGATAGATATGAGCATCAAAGTGCAGGAGGGAGAACATCAACAACTAGCTCATCACAGGTTAATCAAACTTATCCTAGAAGATGATCTACAAAACATAAGACTCCCTATTACATGGACAAATTTCAGAGACATGCAGGCAGAGGGAGAAATTCAAGCACATGAATATGACAAAAGCCCCACTTCTACTGAGAGGGATGAAGAAACAAAGGGAGAATATGAAAAGGAAACAAAGGAGGAAAAAGATGAAGAAAAGGAAGAGGAAAATGAAGAAGAGACAAAAGAAGAAACAAAAGAAGAGACAGATGAGAAGAGTTAGGAACTAGAGGAAGAAGAGAAAGAGAAAGACAAGGATGAAAAGGATAATGGAAAAGAGGAAAAAAAATGGAAGGAAGAATAGAGGTCTACAGTTCAAGGAAAATAAGGGGATGAATCACCAAGGGTATATCCAAAACCCACTGAGAAAGAGGCAGCAACTGCTCTTACTACCCTAAGTACACCTATCAAGTCAAAAGGGAAGAGACAAAGACAAATCCAATTATACTTTAGGAAAAGAAAAATCACAAGGATCAGGTAAGGAATACCTAAAACACCCACCAAAATTCCTATTGTCATCGAAGACTAACCTAAGAAGCAAGGAAAGGTAGCTCCTCTTGTGAAAAATAAAGGAGAAGGATCATCACGACAGGCCTCTCCCAAATCTCCCATCACTTATGTTAGGAGGCCTGTCACAAGTTCTACCTCATCAAATGGAAAAGGTCTCCTACAGGAGAGATAGAAAGACCTATAGGAAGCAAAGGCCATCCTATAGGAAACTCTGCTAAACTTACAGGAAACTCAAAAAATGGACCAAGGTATCACTCAACAATAAACAAGAAATGAAGACTCAGAACTTAGAGAACCTAGTCCACAATGTTGGAAATAATACTGAGAGGGGGGTGAATCAGTATTATCTAGCAATTTACCAAATCTTCCTTATTTGATCTTTTGAAATATTCTTGCATATCAGTACCATAAAACAATGAGCATGAATAAAGAAAATAGACAATCACACCAAAGAACACAAGATGTAAGGTGGAAACCCAATGCGGGAGAAAAACCACCTGCTGCAATAATGTCTCTATCTTCTTTCAAGAAATTCTTTTTACAATGATTTTGTACTGGTGCAGTCTTTTACCAGCACGCAGGCTGCAACCTGCAAAGAGCTACAACTCTTTCTCGTTTTCCAGACTTCTCCTGGAAGGGAGCTACAACCCCCTACTTCTTTTCATGAAGAATCAAATGATCAACAAGTATACAACAGATACAGTCTACTACAGATATCAGATCAGTAATTACAGAAACAACCCAGAACACCTTATGAACAGAAATATACAGTCAACAGATCATCTTAAGACAGGGACGCATATTTTCTTTCTGTGGCCTGCGACTGGACGCAGTATACCTTATGCTGTTCTGCGTGCAGACGCACTGTTCCTTTTTGCTTGTCTGTGACCGACGCACACATCAACACTATCGCGCCGCGTCTTTCGCTTCAGAGACGCACCCAATACCACAGTCGCGCCGCGTCCTTCGCTTCAGAGACGCACCTGATCCTTTACTGTACTGCGTCCCGGCGCACTTTCCCTTCACTGAATCTGCGTCCCTTCAGATATAGAAGATAAGAGGACTTCAGAACCAACCCAAACACTCAGATCCACAGATCTGATCATGCGCCATATAGATCGTAGTCCATTAGAAGATTCGCCCTTATAGATTTGGACTAGATCTCACCAAGAGATATTCAACCAAGATGATGCTCAATCCAAATGAACTCCTTTGCTTTATATAGGCAAGCTTCTCCCCAAAACGTGGAACAATACCACGAGCCGACACCATAGAAACACAAAACCGTCGGCTAGATACCACACAAGAAACCCCCACGTGCTTTTCTCTGCCTTGAAATGAGTGCACTGGGCGGACGCACCTCCTGAACGGCTGGCCTGCGTCCCTGGACGCGGGTTCTGTAGGGTATACCTGCGGGGACGCACTTGCTGAACATATTTCCTGCGTCCTTCTTGATTTACCACCTGAATGAGTTTGCCATCAAGGACAACACCTAAATCATAATGCCAACAAACTCCCCCTTTGGACTTGATGGCAACCACATAATCTTCAGCTTCATCATTCCACATAATCTTCAGCTTCATCATTCTCCCCCTTTGACATCAAGGGCAAAGGGTATGCTCCCCCTATGCTCATGCTTCTCCAGATCTGTAACCAGAAATCCATCATGAAGGAGACAGAGACATATTGCAGCTTATTTCAAAGATCTCCTTCTCCATAATGCCAACAATGCATTATGTGCTCCCCCTGAGCCAATACCATCAATAGGAAGATGATCAACAGTGAGATGATGCATCAACAACCCCCAGCTTTTGCCTGAGGTATTCAAAAGTGTCCCTGGGCAATGGTTTGGTGAAAATATCAGCAACTTGTTCCTTAGAAGGAACATACTCCAACTTGACCTTCTGTTCAAGTACTTGTTCCCGGAGAAAATGGTACTTGATTGGTATGTGCTTGGTTTTTGAATGCATAACCGGATTCTTTGAGATGCTGATTGCACTTGTGTTGTCACATAAGATAGGAATAGGAGGTGTACAAGTGATTTGATAATCCTGCAAAGTCTGCATCATCCAAAGAAGTTGGGTGCAACAAGATGCAGCAGCAACATATTCCGCTTCAGCTGTAGACAAGGCAATTGAACTCTGTTTCTTGCTGAACCAAGATACCAGTCTGGGACCCATAAAGAATGCACCACCACTTGTGCTTTTCCTGTCATCCACGCTTCCGGCCCAATCTGCATCTGTATAAGCATGAAGAGTGAGATCTGTATCTCTAGGATACCATAGGCCATAATTTTGAGTCCCTTGAAGATATTTGAAGATTCTCTTCACTGCTTGAAGATGAGTCTCCTTTGGATTTGCCTGAAACCTTCCAACTATTCCAACTGCATGCATGATGTCTGGTCGGGTACCTGTCAAATATAGTAGACTTCCAATCATAGATCTGTAGGTTGGTTGATGTACTGCTGCAGATTCATCATTTGCACTGAGACTACATCCTGTGACCATGGGTGTACATACTGGTTTTGCATCTTCCATGCCATATTTCTTCAAAATCTGCTTGAGATACTTGGTTTGAGATAAAAGGATTCCTCCTTTCTTTTGTTGGATTTGCAAACCAAGGAAGTATGTCAGTTCTCCTAGCAAGGACATCTCAAATTCTTTCTGCATGATCGAGGCAAAGCTTTGACTCATAGCTTCTTCATTACTGCCAAAAATAATGTCATCTACATACACAACAAGTATTAGTAATTTGTCATTTTCAACTTTTATATAAAGATTGCTATCTGCTGAACCTTTTGAAAAACCTTGTTGATGAAGATATTTGTCCAACCGGTAGTACCAAGCCCTTGGAGCTTGTTTGAGACCATAGAGAGCCTTTTTTAATCGGCATACAAGATTTGGATCGTTTCCAAGAATGAAACCATCTGGCTGTTCAATGTACACTTCTTCATCCAAGTCTCCATTCAGAAAGGCTGATTTCACATCCATTTGAAATACTTTGAAGTTCTGACAACTTGAGAGAGCAAGAAACATTCGGATGGCCTCAAGTCTTGCAACAGGAGCAAAAGTTTCTTCAAAGTCTATTCCTTCTTGCTGTGCATACCCTTTACAAACAAGTCTGGCTTTGTTTCTAATTACTTCTCCATTTTCATTCAATTTATTTTTGAAAACCCATTTTGTTCCGATAACATTCTTATCCTTTGGTCTAGGAACCAGCTCCCAAGTGTTGTTCTTTTCGATTTGCTCAAGTTCTTCATCCATTGCTTTCACCCAACATTCATCTTTGCATGCCTCTTTCACATTTTGTGGTTCAGTAGAGGAGAGTAATGCCAAATAACTTGAAGCTTCTGCAACTGTTCTTCTAGTTTGTATACCTGCTTCTTTTTGTCCCATGATCTGAGATTCTGGATGGTTCTTTTGAACATATCTGGATGGAGTCTTTTCTTCTATTCTTGTTCTTTCTTCTGCTTCTTCGTGAGGTCCGTCTTGAAATTGTTCTTGCGGTTCTTCTTCTTCATCATTCTGTCTTTGAGGGTAGCTTTCATCTTCTTCAATGTCTTCACGATGTATTTGCCTAGGAATGTATCCTTTCTCATCAACCACTACATCAATGCTGTCAACAATTCTGCCAAGTCTTTTATTGTAGCATTTGTATGCTTTGCTATGTGGAGAGTAGCCAAGAAGAATTCCTTCATCTGCTCTAGGATCAAGTTTGCCAAGCTGCTCCTCAGTATTCTTGATATAGCATTTGCTCCCAAAGATTTTGAAGTGCTTTACCGAAGGAGTTTTACCACTCCAGAGCTCATGAGGAGTTTGAGTGCTGTTCACTCGGACATTTGTCTTGTTGAGAATAATAACTGCCGCATGTGCAGCTTCACCCCAGAAGGTTGCAGGAGTTCCTGATTCATCAAGCATAGCACGAGCCATTTGCTGGATTGTTCTGTTCATTCTTTCCACTACTCCATTTTGCTGAGGAGTTCTAGCTGTAGAAAATTCTCTCCTTATTCCATGTTCATCACAGAAATCGAAAAATTCATTTGAAGTAAATTCTCCACCTCTGTCGGATCTGAGGCACTTAATCTTGTGACCTGATTCATTTTCAGCCAAGGCTTTGAAGGATTTGAATTTTTCGAAAGCTTCATCTTTGTGCTTCATAAGTCCTAACCAAACAAACCTGGAGAAATCGTCAATAAATAATATCAAGT